>CM064327.1:47976785-49218214 GCA_032595735.1 Pelochelys cantorii
AATAAATTATCAATGTAATTGAAACTGACATGATTATGTGGTGTTATTTTGACAAATAAAATTTGCAGAATTTTATAAGATTGTGCACAGAATTTTTAATGTTTTTATACAGAATGCTCCCAGGAGGAAATAGTGCAAAGAAAGAACAAACACATCTACTTACTTGCAGAAAAATGCCCAAAATAGCCACACCATCATAATTTCTCAAAGCTTCAGCATAATTACTGTATTTTGAATACCAATGTACCAAATGAAGCTGCAACCAAACAAAATTAAATGTTAATAAATACTATTCTTCAATAACCAGCCACCAAGAGCCTAAACTTGCATTCTCTCTGCATCCCACCGAAAGATGTTTGGGTGTATTAATATGTCCTGAACCTCCCACAGCTCTGCCACGTGCATGTGCTTTTTGTAGCAATTGCTTGTCAACTATTTTGGTTTTAAATAAAGTGTAAAAATTAAAATAGGGACTGCACAAAATATTGGAAACTCGCTCATAATTAATCAGATCATATAATAGAGGAGATGCTTAACCATATATAAATATACACATGTACAATACATGAGGTAGTCACTGATGTATTTAATTTCAACTGGATTCTCAGGTTAATGAAATTCTAAAAGAAGATTACTAATTCATTTGTGCTTTATAAATTATTAGTCTGTAGCTGCCTGTTCTACTCCCAAGCCTGCAGTAGTAGGGAATGGACAAGGTGAGCCCATAATTCTTTCCCACTTCTACTTTCTACAATACTATATTTTCAGGATTTTTTTCAACATTTATTTATCCTTCCAGAGGACTCCAGGCTACCTATATAATTCCTAATATTACTGTGGTATTGGGACACATATCTTTACGAGAGCTGGACAAATAACTGATTTTGCAGCTCGGGAGCAACTCCAAAAAATATTTTTTAAAAACTGATTTGAGTCAAACCAAATGTGAATTTTAGATGAATTGAAAGAGTGTGTTTTGGTCTGTTCTAAAGCAGGGACTTGCATCCAGGTCTTCCATAACCCAAGAAAATTCCCTAACTGCTGGGGGGAGAGGTAGATATGTTGGAGGGCGGAGATAGGGTCCAGAGCAGCCTAGATAGATTAGAGGATTGAGCCAAAAGGTTGATGAGGTTCAACAAGGACAAGTGCAGAGTCCTGCACTTGGGACGGAAGAATCCCAAGCATTGTTATAGGCTGGGGACTGACCGGCTAAGTAGCAGTTCAGAAGAAAAAGACCTGGGGATTACAATGGATGAGAAACTGGATATAAGTCAATGGTGTGCCCTTGTAGCCAAGAAGACTAATGGCATATTGGGGTGCATTAGGAGGAGCATTTCCAGCAGATCTAGATAAGTTATTATTCCCCTTTATTTGGCACTGGTGAGGCACCATTTGGAATATTGCATCCAGTTTTGGGCCCCCCAGTACAGAAAGGATGTGGACGCATTGGAAAGGGTCCAACGGAGGGCAACCAAAATGATTAGAGGACTGGAGCACATGACCAATGAAGAAATGCTGAGGGATTTGGGTTTATTTAGTCTGCAGAAGAGAAGAGTGTGGGGGGATTTGACAGCAGCCTTCAACTTCCTGAAGGGAGGTTCCAAAGAGGATGGAGAGAGGCTGTTCTCAGTAGTGACAGATGGCAGAATAAGGAGCAATGGTCTCAAGTTACAGCATGGGAGCTCTAGGTTGGATATTAGGAAAACTATTTCACTAGGAGGGCAGTGAAGCACTGGAATGAGTTACCTAGAGAGGTGATGGAATCTCCATCCCTAGAGGTTTTTAAGTCACGGCATGACAAAGCCCTGGATGGGATGATTTAGTTAAGATTGGTCCTGCTTTAGGCAGGGGGCTGGACTAGATGACCTCCGGAGGTCTCTTCCAGCTCTATGATTCTATGCTGGGCTAATGGTTATAGAGGCAAAGTAAACACACACTACCACCCACCTCTTCTTGCCATTCTGTGATTGGTCAAAAGTATTTGTGTTAAATATATAAATAGTTTCATGTCACCTGAAGCTTCATCTTTGGTTGAAGTTATTCATCCAAACAAGTTCACCCAGCTCTAAACTTTATATAAAATACATATGGTATCATTGCAATCCGATAATCTGATTAAATTTAACATTGTGATTCTTATATTAACAAAGAACACCAAAAAAAACACTATTCAATTTACCTAGGGTCATGGTGGATTCTCTGTTATTGACAATTTTAAAAATAAGATTGGATTTGTTTTCTAAAAGATATGATGGGGTTCACACAGGAATTATTTTTGGAAATTCTTTGGCTTTTATTAAACAGTGGGTCTGACTTCACTAGATGACCACAATGGTCCCTTCTGACGCTGGAATCTATGAATCAATGAATCACTCTCCCTGAATGTGTATATAGTAGATTGTTTAGTTTACGTCTCTTTTGGTGCATCATGTTATTATAAAAGCATGTTATTATATAGTCCAAGGCCTTCAACTGCACTCTCACAAAGCATCTGTCACTACGTATGTTCTTCTACTTCGTACAGATTGAACATCCCAAAATCATGACTCTCTGGTTCAGCAATATCTGTGGTCTGGTGTGGCCAGGAGCCCAGTAGCAGGAGTGCTGGCAGCTGGGAGCCCTGCTAGACTGGGAGCCTGACAGGGCTGGCAGAAGCAGGGCTGGGCCTGGGCTGGAGCCCCCAGCAGTGGAACCTCAGTAGTGGAGCTGGGGCTGAGACCACAGGAGCCCGGCAGATGACCTAAGGTCACAGGAGCCTGGCCAGAGAGCTGGGGCCAAGGCAGTGCAGCAGGAGAGCCAGTGAGGGCCAACAATGGGGAGGGGCAGTTGGCTGGGGTGGGGAGGCAATGGCAGGGGACCTCCCCTGGTCTGGCAAATTCCTTCATTCAGGACCAGCCAGATTCTGAGGATGCCAGATCAAGGAGGTCCAACCTTTACGAAGACCTAGTAGTCAAATCTTAGTCCTGAAAACAAAAGGAACTCAGCAGGAGTTTGGGGAGATAGAATTCTCCCTGCAACTACGAAGTAGCATACCCGTGCAGTTTGATCATGGGTGGTATTACTCAACATAGGGAGGAAAGAAAAATCCATTCATGAGCTGTACCACAAGGTTTTGGGCCAGTGGATCTATTCTATGCATCTGGTCTGCCAACATTTCTCCATATGGCAAGCAGTTCAGAACCACCATAAACTCACCACCATGGCATGTATAGAGGTTTCAGGGTGGGAATACTTGGAGGCTGCAGCATGGCTTCTCATACAGAGAAAACATGGTAGTTCCATAGTAGTTTGAACCTTGAATTCCCATGTGAGATGTGGATAGATGTTATTAATTGGTATTTGAGCATAGGTTGAACCTCTCTGGTCTGGCAATATCCATGGTCTGGTAGGATCACAGATGTTGCTGGACCAGAGAACCCTGGTGGCTGGGAGAGCGGTCTGGCTGGGAGTCTGGCGGTCTGGCTGGAGGGCCTGTGACCAGGAGCCTGATGGCCAAGGCCTGCAGTACAGCTTTGCTGGTGGTCCAGGGACAGAGAGCCTGGTGGCCACAGGGCGGCCGCAGAACCTGATTGGAGGCCAGGAAGGGAGCCCAGCCAGCAATCCAGAGGAAGCAAGCCTGGCAGCTAGGGCCAGCAGAGGAGCCCAGCTGTCAGCCTGGGGACAGGGAGCCTAGTGGCCTGGGAGCAGGAAGCCCAGTGGTTGGGGCCAGCAGCAGAGCCAGGCCAGCAGCCGGGGCAGCAGCAGAGCTGGGCTGGCAGTCAGGCCTGGCAGCAGAGTTGGGCTGGTGGTCAGGGCTGGCAGCAGAGGCAGGCCAGCTGCCAGAAGGGGAGTCCGGCCAGCAGCCTGCAGGAAGGGAGTCCAGTGGCCGAATCTAGCAGCGGAGTTGGCTGCCAGGAGGTGAGCCTGGCCAGGAGGCTGGTAGAGCCCCAGGAGAGCCTGGAAGCTGGCAGCAAAGTGGCTGGAATTGACCTCCTCTGGTCCAGCAAACTCCCTTCCTCAGGACCAGTCAGGAAGGTCCAACCTGTATTAGGAAGAACATAGGCACTCAGAGTACACTCAGAGTCAAATCAAGCCATTAACTTGTTTAGTCCATTTTTGACAGTAGACTGATAGATTTAAAAACTCAGATATTTAGAATTGGAAGATATTCTCCACCACAATGCATCAGTTTCAAAGTACATACAGTTTTGGACTTCAGATGATTTAAATGTCCCTTTAACAAGCTTCATCAGTGAAAATACATTATGGGACTATAATTTTGAGTGTATTTAGGACAATACCAGAATCTATTAATGATAAGTAAAACTAGTAAGACATGATAATTTTACAAGTTTGACAAAAACAAAACACTTTGCCACAAAAAGCTGTGTTCTCTGCAAAATGGTGAATTTCAGGCAGGGGCATATTTACAAAAAATTACAATTTTACCCCAGGGGCAGGGGTTTGTATTTTTGATGCAAAGAGCTGTGTTTATCATCAAAAATGATTCACAGAGGTTCACATTTTTGAAGAGTGGCTGAAATAATAGGCTCCATACATGTACCAATAAATTCAAATAAATACTTGTTCATGTTGTCCTGCTGCACAATAATTCCAAATTTCAGTTTGTGCCATATACTGGTACATAAAAAATGGGTCCTACCTCTGCTGCATATTTCAGTCCATCCACATTGTGCTCAGAGCCATGGTCATTAGAAGAACCCCAATGAAAGTGAAGTTGACGCAGTCTGTAGGTACCTGGAAGTGGTCCACTTCTCAGCACTGTAATTGATAATTCACATCACTATTTGGCTCAGAACTTTTTCAGGAAGCTTTGCTTCAAAAGAAAGGTGCATGTATTTACCAGAAAGGAGTCGAAACCTGGAAGGTACTGAGCGCCTTCTGCAAATTCAAATGATTTCAGTGGGAGGTGAAGGAACTCAGCACCTTGCATCACTCAGCCTATATCCTCCTATAGCGAGGATACATAGGACTATTTGATCGCATAGGTATAGACGAGAGGTCAAACCACAAAATATGATGCCAGTTATAGAACATGTTCCCTTCAAGTCACAGCAACATATATTGCAGTTTGGGGATGAAACATGCTAAGAATTGCCCACTGTCGTCTAACAAATGTACTGCTGAGGAATTAACAAAACTATGCTGAGCATTTGATGGGAATCTCTCTTGTGAAATTTGCCCTTGAATAGTCATGCAGTACTACAGGTGTTGTAAAAGTGCCATGAAGTACTACCAGCCTTGCCAAAGCTTTTTGAATTAATATATTGCAATCAGTGTTTATTTATAGCATAGTCAGTTGCCTCTGGGAGAAGTCTATTTCCTAAAGAAAGGGCAAAAGAAAAATGTAAAAATAGATGAGTTAGAGCAGTGACTACTGAGCATTCAGGCAAACTTTTTCCCTACAGACGTTCAGTAAATGTCATTCCCATTGCAACATGGCCAATAAATGAATGAGACATTATTCCAAACAATAGGAAGATTTTATTTATAGACCACTAAGAACAAGGTAAATGCCATTTGACAATATCATCACAGTGAATAGTCAAGAATCCATACATACTTTCCAGCTAATAGGTTAGGTGTGACCTTTGAGGCTCTGATCATCCTCAGTACTCACTAACTTTCATGGAAGTGAAAGATGTTCAAGAACTTCTATAAAGGATTTGGCACCTCACAGGATTGGGTCTATATACGTTATGTAAGGACAATTACACCTCTACATCTGAAAAGACAGCAAATAAGTTCATGCTCAGCTCTTTTCTGAAATGTCCTAGAAATAAAGCACCTAAGGATATGGAAGGAGGCCATCTTCCCAGACAATGAAATATTGTAGACAGTTTGTCAATGGGATCAGTGGCAACTGTCAAGGCCATTGATTGTCCATTAAAACAGACTTGTAAAACCAAGTAATCCTGTTTGAGGGGAAATAACAACACAGTATTTTCTCTTATGAGCTATCGCTGGTCATTTTAAATCTGGCACCAGGAGAAACTATGTTTCACGCCTCAAAGAAGCGTTTCTATCTCTTATAAATAGGGATTAATTTGTGCCTAACTGATTTTGATCCAGGCATAAGGACATTAAAGACTAAGGCTTAACTTTAATGCATAGTTTCCAAGTCAAGAAGGGACCAGTGTGATCATCTAATCTGACTTCCAGTATAACACAGGCCACAGACCTTCACCAAAAAAATCAAAGAAACATGTCTGATGAGAAAAAAGAGTTTCTCTCTCTTTTTTTGGGGGGGGGGGTTCATTTAGGGATGTAAGTGACTAGTCAACTAGTCAACTACACGATAAACATACGCTTATCGGGTAGTTGAGTAATGACTTGACCAGTCACTTCCCCTACTCTTGCTGCCTCTATCACAGAAAGGAAAGTGTGTGGGGAGCAGGAGCTGGTGCTGGGGGGAGCTGGCTTAAAAGGGGGACCGGGGAGGCAGAGGCACCAGGCATCTCATTTAAAAAGCAGAAGTGCAGCATCTGGGACTGGGCACGAGCTGGGAATCAGTTAGGAATTCCCGGCTTGTGTCCGGCAGCAAAAGGGACCTTTATTTTGTTTCAGCTTGAGGAATCAAATTCTTTGAAACTGTTCTGTTCCTGTACTGCAAGTAAGGAAAGGATCAAAGCTCACTTCCATGTGAAAAACAACAACAACATGGTATGGTACATAGGAACAGAGGCTAAGAAACCTACAGATCTCCCTTGAAATTATACTTGGGGATGAAGGGAATATATCACCTAGAATTACCTCTTGCTAAAATCAAAGGCAATCCATTTGTATACTTCCAAGAAAAATAGCACATTATTTTCTATTGTGGAAAGTATCATCTTTCAGGACTTGAGACTCACCACTGCCATGCTGAACTTGACCACATATGAAGGTCTTCAGTACTGTTTTTATAGCGATCCTATCATTAAACCAGAAAGGTATGGACAATACTGTGGAAATGTCACATGCTGCTGCAGTTGCGCTCTAAGGCTACGTCTACATTGCGCTTTCTTGAGCAAGAACATATGCAAATGTTATTTTTTTGAGGAATAAGGGCTCTTGTGCAAAAGGGTTTTTTTCTGACAAATGGCCCCGTCTACACAGGGCATTTTACTGGAAGAAGATATGCAAATGAGAGCATGAGTTATGCAAATGAACACTCAATTTGTGTTTCCTCTTCCGCAAAACACCTGCAGTGTAGCTGTAGCCTCATTGTTTGAATGCCTTGTCTTGGAAGTCAGTAGGAAAACTCTGCCTACCTATTCCATCACCTGCATCTCCCAGTTGGTGATGCAGTCTGCCTTGACACGCAGCACACAAGTGAAGGTTGAAAATTATCTTACAGGCTGGATATTGCATCCTTTTGATCTCCTTCCTTCTTAGCTTGAGTATAACTAACCCAGCCACAGCACTGGAGATGTCCTTTTTTCTTCCTTAACTTCAGCAATATAACGATGCCTCTGGAGGACTGAACTGCTCTGATGTATGATCCCAAATAGTTTAAGCAAAACTTTTCCTATCCACGATAACTGCAATACTAAGTCCAACCTGGCACTGTTAACCTAGCAGTGAGTGTGGTGTGTAGCTACTAGGCATTTCTGTAAATTCTTCTGGTTACACACTTCATAATTTACATAAGACTATTTTTATTATTATTTATTTTCTTGAGAGTAGTGCTTAGGGGCTGCAGTCATCATCAGAGCTCCATCACATAATGCTCTTTATGGTCCCTGAAGAGCTTACAATCCAAGTATGCAATGAGAGACTACAGGTGGATGCAACAAACAGATGGTGGGAGAAACAATGAGAAGGCCCCAGGGAGCATAATTAGCAGTGATTATGGAGGTCTTTAGTACACTGCAGTTACATTTCATTAATGATGTAGTTTGATGTAGCTCATTAATGACAGAATTCCATTGCAAATGCCACCAACATTAAACTAATAAAGAAAATAATTACACAGTAGGAAAAAATGCTAAGTGATTTCCATGAAGCGATTTTTGTTTTTGCTAGAGAACTAATCAAAGTCCCATAACTATTCCCAGTCTGTTGTGTGCTTCTGTTTTTTTTTATTTTATTGGATAATTCATCTTGTATTCATTTTGACTATAGATTTGTTTTCATGAACCCCTCAATGTAATTAAAAAAACCCAAAGTGAATATGCATACACACTTAAATATTGAAGAGCATTGAATCTATTAGCAAATTCTTTCATACTAATTATAATTGCCATTAATAGCAATATAGCTGAAGTTTACAGTGCAGTTTGAAAATAACATCATACATTGTTCCAAAAGAGGCTAGTCTTTTACTTTGTAACATAAATGGACAATAATTTCTTTTCCCCTTTTTTAGCTTCATATTTCACATATTACAAATAAATGGTACATTCTGCAGACCTTACATACAAGCATAAGGACTGCTGCATGGGGTTCAAATTGGCGCTGGTAAAAAAAATTAGATTTGTGGGAAATTTCAACATTTAAAATTTGTTTTTCTTTTGAAATATTTTCTTTCCAAAATTGAATGAAATGGTAATCTAGGCTATATCTACAGTACAAGGCAGGGATGTGATTTATCTATACATCCGTGTGCTAACTCTCATCAAGCAAGCAGGAATAGAAGTAACAATGAGCCATGGGTAGCATGGACAACAGCAGCAGAGGCACTGCCAAGCCACGACAAATACAAACTCACCTGAAACCGCTGGGAATTTACTTGGTATAGCTAAGCCATAACTCCTCTATCACTACCCCTGGTACCACAGCTACACTGGTATTTATACTTGAGCTAACAAAATGAGATCTAGTTCGAGTGTACATGAAGAACAGGGGAAATACACCCTGAGTTTATAATATAGACATAATCTTAGAAAAAAGTCAATTTTGAAAAATGTTCATTTCAGAATATCAAAATTTTGTGTTGGAATTGTGTAACTTTATTTCAATTTTATTGTATGAAATTTTGCATTTTAATATTATTTTTACATTATTTCATAATATATCAGATATTATGTCATGAAAACATTTCAGGTTCTTCCAACAAAACAGGTTTTTCTAACAAAAAACTGGTTTGACTACAAGTTTCCTATCAGCTCTACTCCAAGTAGTAGATATCTTTTCTAAAACTTCTTGAGATGCATTGGCACAACAACAAAATACTTTGTGAACAGAAATTATGGCTGTCTGCTAGTCTGTATTAAGGATGTTAAAATGCGATTAACTAGTCGACTATCGATGGAATCCCACTGGGGGCTCTTGTGCATTTCAAAGCCATGGAGTCTGAGGTCAGGGGGGACTAACAGTCCCCCACTGACCCCAAGTTCCATGCTATGGGCTCCCCTGCCTCTTTGAATGACAGGGAGGCGGCAGATTCAGAGGGGCAGCGGCCACACAGCTGATCATCTGTGCAGCATTCCTCTGCCCCTTTGAAATTGCTGCCTCCGAGATTCAGAGGGGAGGCAGGGGAGCCTGGGTTCAGCTGGGGACTCCCCAGCTGATCCCCGGTTCTGGGGAAATGCCACCGGGAGCCCGGGATCAGCTGGGAATCCCCAGCTGACCCCGGCCTCCAGGGCCGCCCCTTTGAATCACCGCAGAGGGGATGTTTTAAAGGGGCAGCCCGCTGCACAGCTGATCCCAGGATCAGCTGTGCAGCTGCCACTTTGAAGTATCCCTTCCCCTACTTTGTTGCCTCTATTTTATAGAGGCAGTAAGATGGGGGGGAGGGAGGAGGGAGCGGAATTGACTAGTCGACTAGTACATTATTATCCGATAAGCAAATGCTTATCAGATAGTTGACTAGTCTTTAACATTCTTATTCTGTATTCAGAAATACTCACTAAAAAGCTCTACAAAGATGGAAGCAATTTTTGAATCATTTGATTTTCTAGAGCTGCAAGAATTAGAGAGCTGCAGTATTGTTCATTTGATAGTGAAGCAATTTCATATCTTCTTGACAGAAACTTTCCTATGAAGTACAGCCAGCAATATCAGTGTGAAATCCCATTTTTTTCAGATATGCTAAATGCTGCTAGCATTTGTTTAAAAGTATCGTCGTGTCTTTTCAAAGCTATGCTAACCCTAAAAAGCCACATATGATATGTGCAGCACTTTGCATGACACTGTAAAGAATTTGTCGGTGAGAAGATTATTAAGAGTGATACTTTGAGAGTGTTAATGTTTGCTTCAAGGAAATTCATTTCAAATTGAAGTGTCTCCTCCCTTTTCTTTTGTACCTGAGGACTCATTTAGCAGAAATACTAAAGACCTAATCCTTTCCTAAAGGCTTTCCTCAGGCAAAAAAAATGTCACTGACATCAACAGGAGTCTCGCCAGTGCAAACACAGTAGGATTTGTAGTCTAACATTGTAGATATATTTTCTTTAAAAAATAGTATGATCAGACTTTTAAAAAATAATACCTTGCATTTACACAGGTTTTCCAGCAAAACAGATCAAAACCTTTCAGGTGAAATTTGCTCCCCGGAGGGAGCCGGAGGATTCAGGCTCTATGTGGATGAAATGCAGTGCTCCCGGGGATGTGAAATCCACCTTCCAACCAGGAGCAACCTTCTGTGACTGCTGTGTAGCCTCTCCCAACTTCCAACCTGAGACTGTACTTAGGGGCTGCTATGTAGCAATCAAAAACTCCCTGTGCAGTTATTGCAGTTTTTGGATCACACCGAGGATGGCCTTTTGAGTTGATATTCAGGGCCAGTGCAGAGACCCTTTTTGCAGATAGCATATTAGCATACAGGGCACATTCTGTCCTCCAAGAACTTCACAAACATGTATTTGTAGAATGTCTTCAGTTAAAACCCAGACTAACCTGATCTATCAAAGGTGTCATCAAACACAACTCGGCAGGTTCTCCCACTGTTCACTATGGTCCTAGCTCCGACAGGATCATACCCCACAAACCAAGGCAGAAGAGAGGGGTCGTAATGGACCTCTTTGGAATTGATTTCAATAGGTGACTGATTCTGTCCTTTGGCAATAGGGTAATATTTGTGCCAGTGCTCGGGTCCTAGGAAGAAGGCAAAGGACTGTCATGAAAATGTCTTCCGCTTGGGCCCAAAGGTGACATCTGCTCAACGCAAAGCCACCGAGTGACACACAGTTCTCCCGCCTCGCCGCTGTGCTAGTCACTCCCGAGCGGGTTTTTCCCGCCAGCGGCATTCGCAGCACTGGCCGTGATGCCAGGCAGAAGGAACTGCCCTCCCCTCACAGACGATGAACGCGCGGCTCAGCCCAAGAGCTGCGCTGGCCCTGCCCCTGTTCCCCGCCCGGGCTGCCGCGCTCCCTGCGCCGCGCGGGGCGGAAATCTGGCTGGGACCGGGGGCCGAGCTGCCTGTAAAGCCCCGCCCGGGTTTATTCCCAGGGCAGCAGACGCTGCAGGAGGCAGGAACCGGCCCCACCCGCCTGACTCCCGGCAGCGCCCGCCAGAGCAGCGGGCCGGGCACGTGTGTGACAGCACCGGGACCGGCTGGGCGCGGCGCTGCAGCTCCCGCCCTGGGGCAGAGCAGGCGGCGGAGGGGAGCGGCTGCGGAGCGCGGCGCGGCTCGCCCTGCCCCGACCTCACCCACCGTTGTCAGTGTCGTAGCCCCACTGGCAGGATTGCTGGGCCATGCTCGCGGCGCGGGGTCTCAGCGCTTCGTGCCCGGGCTGCAGCGCGGTGGCGCCGGCTCCGGCAGGGGCTTTTATAGGCTCCTGCCAGCTCCATGCCCCCCGGGAGGCCGGCAGAGGTGGAGAGGGGACGCTGGGCTCAGGGGGCGGAGAGAGTGACCCCCGGACTCCCCTGCTTGGCACCGGTCCAGGCAACAGCCGGGGCATCAGAGCAGGCACGTGTCTGTCTGCAGCCAGGGCCCCGCTCGCCAGCCCGGGAGAGCTCGTGCTGCCCCGCGTCCCTGCCCGTCTGGGTCGCACCTGGCAGGTGTGTCCCCGCCTGCGCCGTTGGTGGCTGCAGCATCTGCCCTAGCTCCGGGGAACCGGCAGCCCAAAGGGATCGATCATTTGTATTTGCAATTGAACACACTCGGGAGATGGGAGCGGGGAAGGGAGGCGGGGGACACAACTGATGCTCAGTCGGCGGCATTTATGTTTCACCCACCCCTCTCCGGGCTGCCCCGGGCTGGGAAATCAAGGAGCCCGCTGAGCGACCTCGTGGGATCAATTCTTTACGTGGAATTGTCCACGGGAGCTACACAAATCACCGCACAGAGCTGTGTGCGGAAGGGAAGGGAGACTAGCTTGTATAGAACTATTTGACTCTCTCTTGCAGTGGAGGGGGATCCCAACATGCCAGTAGAATTAAAAACAAGGAGCGGGTAATGCATTACAAAAGGAATAAACAGCTAAGAGTGCGGTTGGACTGTGGCTTATTTCAAACTCAAAGTGTAACTTTCTTCCTTTGCACTTCAGTGATTCCAATCAGTTTGCACATATAATGCACATAAATTGAGTAAGTGCATCTGTGGCAATACAGAACCCAGGAAAGTGGTTAAATGACTTGTGCTATTAAGGTGATGCCCTTAGATTTGGTTAATCTGATGCTCTCTATCCCATGGCTCTAACTAAATGCTGTCTATTATTACAGAACATTATATGTGTCATCACTAGTTATTAAATGATTTTTTAAATCAATTTCCAGCAGGAAGGCTTTAAAATGCATCAAAATGGAATGGAGAGACAAGGTGGGTGAGGTAATATCTTTTGTTAGATCAGCTCCTGTCCATGAGAGGGATAAGCTTTGGAGCTTACACAGAGCAGCCTTCTTCAACAACACTGAATACAGCAAATGGAAATGGGGACTCTAAGGGTGCGTCTACACTGCACCCATGGCTCAAAATAAGATACATAATTTTAGCTACGCAAATTGCATAGCTTATTTTGAGTTAATTTCGAAACGTCCCTTATTCCTCGTGGAACGAGGTTTACAGGGACGTCAGAATAGCGAGCCCATTATATTTTGAAATAATGGGATTGCTCCAAAGATGCGGAATAGCTATTTCAGGATAATTCCGGTATCCTGAAATAGCTCCACAGTGTAGACTTAGCCTAAATGTGTCCCTTCTAGTGACTTTAAGTGGGAAAATACTGGAAGAAAATTAAGAGTGGAACAGACATGTTACCAGAGCTGGTGCCTCCTTCCACTGTTTTTGAGGGCATAAAGCCAGGAATTATCAACAAGAGCATGCAGGCACTTCAAAGCCTTTGCACTAATATGAAGACTTGGTGGAAATCTTTCTCATTATTAAAGGATTTGTTTTTAATTTGATGTTCTGGGAAGCATAAATTGACAGGTTTCCACTCATACATAAAATAAAATAAATGATCTTTGACCAGGCTGAAACAATACACCATATCCAAATTCATCATATTATAACAGTGGTTAACACTGTAGGTTAGGACTCCAAAGGATTTGTGAGTGACCCTGTTTTAATGGGTTCACCAGAAGTGGCTTACACTTGCTGGGCCAAGCCTGAATCCCAAGCCCCATTGCCCAGGACTGAAACCTGAAGGCTTCAGCAGCAGGCAGGACCGTCCTGGCCATAGGACAGTTTGGGGGCACCACCCCGGGTGCCAGGCTCTGCGGAGTCCTGCGGCGGCCACCCCAAGTATCCTGTGCACAGGCCAGTCCCCCATAGTGAGGTTAGCCAGTGAGGACCAGAGTGACCCAGGGGATTAACTGTGGGGCCTGGGGCTGGCAGCAGGGATTGACCCCCATCCCCCTGCACTCACTGCAGTGGTAGGCCCTGCACCCTAATCCCCTATCCCAATTCACAAACCCCTCCTTCACCCAAACTCTCTCTCAGATCCCACACTGTTTCCTGCACCCCAAACCCGTATCCCAAGCTCCTTTCTGCACCCAATCACCATCCCAGACCCTATATCTCCTTCATAGAAAAGTGCAGCCCTTGAACTTTTACCAAAATCTTAAAGTGTACCCCTGTCAAAAATTATTGCCTACTCCAGTCTAGTCCATTTAAAAATCTAACTAAGCTATTTAGATCAATTGAATTGTGGGGAAGAATGTTCCACTATTTAATGATACCTTGCATGGAAAGTATTACTTGCCACTTTAAATATTTACTCCTACTTTTAAGGGCCAGGTGATTTTTGTATGATGGAATTATTAACAGTGCCTTGGCATGTAATGTGGCCTGACAATGGGCACTGGAACAATGTCTTATCGATAGTATTTCACATATGCTCTCTATCTGTGCATGACTGTTATTTTACATAGAGTTACATATGGGGCAGAGTATGTACATCTCAGAAAGAGCTAGGTATATTTTTCAAAAAGAAAATATGTCAAATTCAGAGCATATTTATACAACAGTGTGCAGTTCCACAGTGCTTTATGACAGGGGAATGATGCTTACTTAATGATCAGAACACTTCCTCAAAGATTTTCCAATCTAAAAACACTAACACAAGAGGGGGGGGGAGAAACAGAAAGTGATGGATGGTTTTTACAGCCAGAAAGCTTCCCAGAACAGGTGAGGTTTCCCATTTGTTGAGGAATGGAAAGGGAACTTGACATGAATACTCAGGAAACCATAAGTTGCAGCGATAAATAAGGTAAGAGCAGAGAACAACAGAAAGAGACAGCAGGTAATTTTTTCAAGACTATCTGAGTGGCCTAGAACAGTTTCCCAAATGATAGGTTGTGGTCATCCATGAGTTGTTGGAAGGTATTAGATGGGTCATGTGTCCCATGCAGAGGGCAGACCCCAGGAGTGGGGTAGGAATGTGAGCCCAATCCACGTTTACCCCCTAGTGGTGACTCCTGTACCACTGGGCAGGGCCTGGCTCCCCATTCCTGGAGCTGTGACCTGACACACATAGACATAGCACTCAGATTTGGCCCCAGGATTTATCTCCCTTCTGCACCAGGCCAGGATTAGGGTAATGGTGATGGGTTGTAGAATGCTGCATCTGGCGGTTGCTGCTCCTTGGGTAGAGAAAAGAGAAGAAGAGGAGGAGAAGAATGCTGGCCTCCGATTTTGCTCCACTCTAAATTTGGACTCATGTTTTAATGTCTATATCAACCCATGAGAGTGTACCTGTCTTTAGAAAGGAACTGAAGTCCAAATGGAAAAGTTGATTAAAATCAGTTATTTAAATCAACACTTTCCACTTAGTGATTTAAATTGCCTTGATTTAAATCAATTCATTTTAACCCCATGAACTATACAATAGGGACATGTAAGAGCCATATTTTATGAGAATATGTTTGATTAAAGAATTATGTATTTTTATAAAACAAAACATCAACATCTTATACTTACATGTCATGTTTCATTCCAGAATTATTTATTTTGTGTGTTTCAGTAGGACTTAAAGACTCCAAATAAAATCAGATCCAATTATGCCAGACACAAACACACACTAAGAAACAATCCCTTTCCCAAAGACTTAAATTCTAAATAGACAAGATTGACAAAGAATTAGAGGGACTTGTCTCTAGATTGACAAAGACACAGGACTTGTCCAAGGTTATATAGTGGTTGGGCCATCTGAGAATACAATTCAGGTCTTCAGTTTACAACCCCTTTATCACTGGACCACATTGCCTTTCCAAACAGCATCACAAAAGTGGATAAATGTTATTATCCCACTTTCCTGATGGGATAGAGAAGTTAAGAGATTAATTCCAGTCTTGCTTGGTGGTTCCTAGCCCTTTGCTATAAACACTCAGCTTTCTCTTTCTACTGTAGGTCAGGGCTGGGTAAAATACGGCCCGGGGGCCAGATCCGGCCTGCCAAACCACCGGCTCCAGCCCGCAGACCACCCTGCTGGGACCCTCAGGCACCCAGCTGCTGTGGCTTTAAAGTGCAGTCAAGCAGCTCTCTGCTCTGCTCTGGCTGGTTGCTTCCAGCCAATAGGAGCTGAGCAATTGGCCTGGGGGGGGTGGAAACAACCAGCCAATAGGAGCCAAGAGATTGGCCTGGGGGATAGAGGCAGCACAAGCCTCTTTCCCCTCCCAGAGCTGAGAGCCATATGGAGAGAACAAGCCTGCAGCTCTAAGTGATCTGGGGCTGCAGCAGGCAGGGAGCCCAGCCTGCCTTGGGGGTGCTGCTGGCCAGAAGATGCTTAGTTGAGCCCCTCTCAGCCAAAGCCTGCCTCTGGCACCCCTGCCCCCTCTCACACACAAACTCCCACCCCCAGGTCACCATCCAAACCCTGTGCACTTCCCTACCCCAGGTCTCAACTCCCTCCCAGACCCCGGACCCCCTCCTACACCTCTCCCCCAGGCCAGAACCTCTCCTGCACTTCCTCCCAGACCCTGCATCACAATCCTCTCCTTCACAAACAGACCTCACACTGTCTCCTGCATCCCAATCCCTTACCCCGTGCACCCTTGTGTGTGCCCATCCTGGACCCCACATCTCCTCTACAGAAAAGTGTAGCCCTGCACCACTTTCCAAAATCTTGGAGTGCCCCCCCCCCACCAACAATTATTGCCTACTCCAGCTGTAGGTAGTAGCAGAAACTGAGGATGTGAGGAGATAATACAAAACATCAGGGTTTGGTATGCAAAGTTTAAATATTTCACTTAACAGAATTAAAGTATGAAGTTCAAGCAGTCATACCAGCAGTTCAAAAACATTACAGGACAAGTTCCATCCTTTTAACACAACAACATGGAAATATGACACAAAGAACACCTTAATCTTACTAACTAGATGACTGTTACAGTTTTGTCATTGGGATTCACTCTCATGGCATGCACAGTTAAGTCCATGTCTCAATTCAAGAATGAAAATATGAGCTATCTGCCTTTATACACTTTGGCAGAGTCTGATTTAGCATAATCCAAGAATGAAAATCTGACCTACGCTGTTTGCTTTTATAAACTCTGGACATATCTGCTTTAAAATTCCAACAAATTGGCACCTCTTCTCTATGAAGGTACACATTTAAGTCTCAGGATGACCTTGAATTGTATAATTTTAGGTGCATAGTCAGTCATCTGGGAACAAAAAAGTACAGGGGCTCTGAGAAGATTGGAAAAAGGCTTCAGATGATAGAAAAGTGAGTATTCTTTACTGCTCATTAGTGCTAATGGATTTGCCAAAATGCTAAATACCAAAATACATACATGTGAAAGCTGAAACTAATGAAAAAAAACCTCCCTTTGTAAATCTTAATAAGGGTTACAACTCACAATATTTCAATCTCTTAATTTTTGTTGTGATGAGTGTGCTTAAGCATTTGAGGAATGACACCTCTTTACTAGAATGGATTGTGGGAATAGCTGCTTGTATGCCAATATATTTTTAATTCATGTTCTTTCAGTACTATAGACCAAATCCTGCTCCCTACCTATCTTTTGTAGGTGCATAGTAACCAAAATGTATGAGAGCAGCTGACATGGTTCTGCTGAACAGGGAGTGAAAGGACAATTTGTGAAGAAGCTACACTGAGGGAATCCACCCCCAGGAGAGTGGAATTGAAACTCTGAGGAGCCTCTGGCCAAAACCTCTGTGTTGTTGTTATTGGTGATGGCATCAGTGGGGATGGTGACTGATATAATCCATACAGCCTCTGGTGAGTGTGATCATATTTCACAGACCACAAACAGAGAGCAGAAGGAGCGTCCCATTCCTATCAGCTCTTACATAGCTCCTTTGGATAAATCCCTTAGCTCAGACTTTGTTCTGGGGACTAGGAATTAACACTAAGTCATTGATTGATTAGCAGACTTTTGTATTTTCTCACTCTCCATTATTCAAATATCCTAACATCGTTACCATAAATAACACCTCATTTTACAGACATATAAATGACAAGTTCCCTAACCTAGGAGACAGCAATCTAATAATACAATAACACTTTCAATGCAAAAGTGCAAGGCATAATGTCAGCTAGGAAAGGCCAGTTTCCTTCTCAGGCATAGACTGTTTGGACTCTACAGTTTTGGACAGTTATCTTTCTTAAAACCTTTCTTGTGTAATGATAACTACTGTTCATCTGTGGACTATGTTAGAACCAATGAAGAAAAAAGCCCAGGAAGCTCATCCTGGATTGGCCAGCTAAAGCAAGATACAGGGTAGATGTTCAAATGCCTAATTGGAAACCCATATATGTTCACAGGTATGAGTTTAACAATGATTATATTTGGCAGCAGCATAGACATGGAAGCCCTATTCATAGTCAGATCTGTCACACATCTACCAAAACAAACAAAGCAGTATATGGAAGTTATGTTGAACTTATAGAGCACAAAGATGCATCTAATAGTCCAAGTCACAATTCTTCACAGGGATCAGAAATGAGCCCTAGCAGAACAGTTGCTCAGACCCTTTCATCTCTGGCCTCAGAAGCTTCCCACACCAAATGCTTGACTGAGATCATGAGTAAGAGGCTATAAAAAACATTGTTCAGCCAGGTTTGAGGGTCAAATTGCATCCTGTGGAGATTTTTAACATGAGATAGCATAGCTGTATAAAATTCATCCCAGTTCTCACACAGATTATGCATATGCAAAAACCTTGGAGTCCTCATATTTTATTCAAAAGTAAAGGATAAGTGTCTTTCTATATAAATTAATTATTGCCATGACATTATACATTTCACATTATTGGGTTTGGTTGGTTGCTCAGATTTTATATTGTTTTCATGATTCCTATTATAAAAATGTCATATGATTTAGGCACAAATTTAAGAAGCCTCAGCTCATGGCACCACTGACTGCTAGAAAGTTCCACTTACTCTAGGAGTGTTTTCTGGCCCATGGTCTACTCTAGAGGATAAATTTGAATTAAGATATGCAACTTTAGCTATGCTAATTGGTTAGCTTAAGCTGAAGTATCTTAACTTGACCTTTGGCACTATCCACACTGTAGGAAGTCAAAGGGAGCACACTCTCCCTTTGACTTCCCTTACTCCTCGTGGAAGCAGGACTACCAGCATTGACCAGAGTGCCCCTCTCAGTTCGAGTTAGCATGACTTCACTAGACCCACTAATTCAAACCCCAGAAGATCAACTGCAGCTGCTTTGATCCTCTCTGTAGTGTAGACATGGCTTGAAGAATCTCAGTCCTCTTGTGTTCCTTCAGCAGAATAAGATTAAGAAGAAATAAGGCAATGATGTAGAAAACTCAGCACTAAAACTGAGAAATACATCTTTTCTGTTTGAGAAAGGAGAATCACTCATATCAGCTTACCCTTTATTACATGCCAGCATTTAATGCATTCTCATTTGTGCTTTTTAGCACTTGCATATAAAATTGACCTGTTGAAATTCTAATTCATAAATCTTAGCACAGACATTAATCTCTCAGAAATGGTTTCTTTCTTATGTTCTGAGAGACAGCAATATTTATGAGATCAAATTCCATTTGGAGCGGCTCATTGTTTTTTAGTCATTATAAACAGACATCTTTAGTCGTCTTGCTTAGCAGAAGCTTAAAGGGACATTTAATACGCTTCATACAGAAAAAGAACCCTTATTGAGCCATTTATTTAAGTAAAGGATTTTTTTCACTGAAAGAAAAAAAACATTGATTTTCTTTCATTACATTTTTTAAAATGAAGGTTTGAGCAATCTATTCCATTAAGAACTATTCCACAGGAGAACTTTCAAGATTTTAGCTTTCCAGTGAACTGTACCTGATTTCATTGAACAAAGTAGGATCACAGCTAAGTGACAAATGTTGGATCAGTAAAAGTATTATGTGGATTCAGTCACAAATCAACAAGCTATTTTGCTTTATATGGCTCTCATTTTAATCACCCTGGGCTGTGTCTAGATTACATCCCTCTTTCGAAAGAGGGATGTAAATAAGGCACTTCGAAAGTGCAAATGAAGTGGGGATTTAAATATCCCCGCTTTATTTGCATAATCACGTCCCAGCGGTCTTTCCTGAAAAAAGGAGGAGTACGGGATCTTTCGAAAAAGGGTTTTTTTTTTAAAGAACCGCGTCTAGGCTTCAGTTTCACTTTTGAAATACCTTTTTTCGAAAGACCGCTGGGATGCGATTCTGCAAATGAAGCACGGGATATTTAAATCCCCGCTTCATTTGCACTTTCAATTGGTCTCATTTACATCCCTTTTTCGAAAGAGGGATATAGTCTAGATGAGCCCCAGCTGGTGCCTTTCCTTTTCATCATGAAATTACATGGAAAAGTAAAAGATTCAATACCTCTAACTGAACTGAAAAGTAATCATAAAACGTTTTTGGCTGTATTCCTAAAATCCCTTCTTCAAATGTTGTCAGTAAAGGACCTTTTCAACCCAGAAACTTGTTATGGCTTATTTGTTGACCCAAGAACTAACATGTCTACTTCCATTTTTTCATGGGGCAAACATTTGCTGCAAGTCAAGAAATTAAGTTACTCCAGCAGTTATTATTGATTGTTTAAGAAGTGACCAAACATGAAAGATTAAGCAGAGGATAAATACCTCACAATTTGCAGCTGTGTTGCAAATTATTTATTGTGTTAAACCTCTCTGGGTATGTCTACACTAGCTCGTTAGTTCGAGCTAGGTAGGCAAATGAGGGCAACCGGAGTTGCAAATGAAGCCCGGGATTTAAATATCCTGGCCTTCATTTGCATGTTCCCGGGCACTGCCATTTTTAAATCCCCCTTAGTCCGAACTAACTGCCCGCGGCTAGACGCAGCAGTTAAATGTTAATTCGAACTAACTCCTTAGTTCGAATTAACTGTTACTCCTCGTGGAGTTGCCCTCCGGTTGCCCTCATTTGCCTACCTAGCTCAAACTAACGAGCTAGTGTAGACATACCCTCTGATATTTAATTCAATGCACTATCCAACAGGGCAGTTTCCAGAAGAGAGAAAAACAGCATAACAAGTTCAGTTTGGCTCATTGTCCAGTGACTTAAAAATGTGGAAGTACACTAAAGGCAGTGTTATGCGGCACTGTACCACCTGGAAAGCTACATAAACTGACATTTCTAATTTTCATTGAAAGTCCGGTTTATAGTTCAGTTGGCATGGGGCTAGCAGGCTCCCTACCTAGCTCTCTATGACTCCTGGGAGGTGGCACCCCGACATATCCCTGTTGCTCTTAGATGGAGGAACAGCCATGAGGGATTTGGGGTGTAGGGCTGGGGATTGAGATGTGGAAGGTGGTATGGAAATGTAGGCACTGTGAAAAAGGTTGGGTGCAGGAGTTGGCTTGAAGCAATGGATTGGGGTGCATGAAGGGTTTTGGGATGTCAGATTCAGCGGTCTTACTTCTCATGGCTCCCCACAATTAGTGACCTGGTCCTGTTGTTCCTAGGCAGAGGTGCTATTAGGTGGTGTAGTCCACCCGCAGGCGCGACCCCCACAGCTCCCATTGGTTGCAGCTCCTGGTCAATGGGAGTTGTGGAGGCAGCATTTAGAATGGGATGGGGTAGGGTCTGTATGCAGAGCCACCTAACTGCACCTCTGCCTCAAAACAGCAGGTCCTTATTCTTGAAGGGAGCCACCCAAGATGAGCACATCCCAAATCTGGCACCCTCACACCCCTCCTATGCCCCAGTCCTAGACCTGCAATCCACCCTCACCCAACCTCCCTCCCTCTTAGTTAACTGGAATGTTTGCCTTACCATCACCTTCCTTTCCCCCAACATGAAAGATAAAAAAAGCTTTTATTGTATTTGCATATTTGAACTTCTTCTCCCACCCTATAGTGCAGTATATGAGCGCATCCCAACCATTAGTGTCTTTCTCTTTTCATTCACTGTATAGGGAGCCTAAGTGTCTAACTCGGGCATTGTGACTCCCATGATGTTATCAGCACCAAAAGCAAGGCATAATAATAATGAGCATCGCCACCCCAAAAGTCCTTTGGGAATCTATCAGCAAGTTTAAGAGTGAGATTTTCAGATGCATCTAATGGGATCTGCATGCTTTTGAAAATCGCACTTTCCATGATTTGCCCACGGTTACGCAAGGGCCTATGTGGAAATGGGAATTAATCCCCAAAGGAGCTGGAACTAGGAGTATGAGGGGTGCCTCTGCACTCCCTGTCTTGAAATGGTTTCCAGCATACACAGGGTTTGTAGTTCACTTCAATGGCTTTCAGCACCCCCCACTATACACATTGTTCTAGAACCCCCACCAATCCCAAATCTCCTGAGTCCCAGGGTAGTGTCTAAATCAGAAAGCTGTGCTCACTCCCCTAGGAACATATCTGCATGCAGTACATTGAATAATAGCAATGTAACAGATGGACTTTGATAACAGATAAACATTTGTTTCATCAGAAAGATCAAATTTGCTAAGATGGCAGAATTGGCAGGAAGCAGGGAAGTGGAACTAGAAGAGGAAATGCATAAAAGTAATCAAACTGAGCCAAGAAGAACAAATTTCATCAGCATTGTTGCTGTTTACATATAAAGAATGTTGGTTAGATTAAAAAAAAACCCCAGAGTGTCCACTGAACACAGTCAATAAACTGTATGCTGAATATTTCACGTCTTGTTGCAAAATTACAGTAGATTTGTCAGTATACTGATGACTAAATGAAAACATGAGTTAACAAGTCAATACATTTGCACTTCATTTTTTAGGTCAAGACTGAATTCAGCAAAATTCTCCAAATACAGGTGACATGACATAGGAAAAGAACAGCTGTTTACCTTATAGTAACTGTTGTTCAAGAAGTCCTGTGAGTGTGGATCCCACTCATGGTGCACTCTCCCTACTCTGCACAGGAGTTTGGAAGTTCTATCAGTAGGGCCCAGTAGGGCCTTTCAGACCTTCACATTTTCCTCCAAAGTCATAAACAGCACAGTGATATGCTGCTATTCACTGCTCAGTTTCTTCACTGTCCAGAGTCCCATGAAGAGTCTCTGAGCTGTGGGGATGGAGCGTGAATCACGGAATCTCCATGATCTTGGGGCTCATTAAATAACAAACCAGTGAAGAAAAAAGGAACAAAATTTGAATAAAACAAACTGGAGAGCTTTTGTAGTGAGCTGCTACATAGAGCCATACAGTGTTCCCAACTCCTACCTTGAGGGCATATTTCTGTGTTCATAATACTGTTCTGTATGAGGGAGCGTCCCTAAATTATAATCTTCTGCAAACATAGCTGTACATCAGTGTTTCTCAAAGTGGTCTGTGAAACCACTTTGAGAAACATATTAACTGGCCGTGCTGGTTTGTTTACTTACTGGTGCCGCAGCCATGGAGCCTCGTAGCTCCGCATTGGCTCCAGTTCACTGTTTGCAGTCAAGGGGCGCAGCAGGAAGTGGTGTCTTGGCCCATGCCTCTTCCCACAGCTCCCCTTGGCTGCAAATGGCCAACTGGAGCCAATGGGAGCTGCAAGGGTCGGTGGCCACGTTGCTGGTAAGTAAACAAATTGGTGCTGCCAGTTAGCATGTTTCTCAAAGTGGTTTCGTGTATCACTTTGAGAAATACTGCTCTACATTATTCCATTAAAGAAAAACAAATTAACTCATATACATATATATATAAAAGCAGATAACATGCATCTAAAAATACACACGTTCAATTCTCTACTCGTAGTACATTTCCATAAACCCAATGTGCCAATTACCTAGAGAAGAGAGGTTACCAGCATATCACTCTTGAGCGAGTCTTTACCATTCACTTTCCTCAAATGCAGGTTAGTAAGTTACTACAAATCCTTCAGGATGTTTAATCTTCCGTTCTCATCTTCTAGGTATCAGTCTTTTATTGAATTGAGCTACGTGACAGGACCAGTTGTTTTAATGACAGTAGATAGTCTGGAATTAATGGAATAGATGACTGTGGAAAGGATTGAATTGCCTCGCCTTTGTCCATAAGAAAAGCATTGTGATGGGGTAGTTGGCCATCAAGGGCAGAAGCACCTAGTGGTAAGCCCATTCCACCACTTGATATGGTCCTGATAATTCAAAAGGTCTAATACAACTTCTTCTTGTCCCTACTGCTCCTGTGTGGCTCACTATTTAAATGCCTCTGGCATCCTTTTTTTCTGGAGTTTGAGTAACTTTCCACTGCTCTCCTCTTCTCCCTCCCTTTGGAGGAGTAGAGCTAAAATTTTCCAAGTTTTCCAGGAATGTAGCTACTGTGCATAACTTTTGCTTGGTCAAAGCACCATTATTAATGGCAAGTATTCTCCATTTACCCTACAAAATTAGGATGTGAACACATGAACATATCTGATTTCTCTTGTTTGCCTGGGCTGAGCCCCAGTGATAACAGATGTACTTTCTACTTGCCCATGCCAGCCTGCAAACCAGCAGTGTCCACTCCATGCAAAATTACTTGTCCTTAGCTTCACAGACATTGTAGAAGGCACACAATAATAGCAACCACATTGGCCTCATTGGCTTCATCATCCTGCCTTAAGCACACCAAATGCACTCCACCACTTTCTTGCAACTGCTCAGCATGTAATCAAACCTTCTTTTGCCAGGCCCTCTGCGGTTTGTAGTATGGTTTCATGAGCCAGGATAGGAGAGGGTTCTTTAAAATAGCAGTGGGTCCAGATTATCCCATTGAAACCATGCCATTTGGAGGGAAAGTGTTTGTCCACAAAGGTAAGTGCCAGATTTACTCAGAACTCTGGTAATGTGCACCTTTCTCCTATATCCCATGCTAATATATTATGAACCTGCTTCAGTGGTTGACTGAGGCCTGCATAATGATATAGCAGTAACCTGTGGTTGATATACTCATGTGCTCTTTGCAGTGGGCAAATTACTGGCACAAGAGTGCCATCAATGGCCCCAGTGCAGTTTGAGAAGATCATCCTCTCCAAACCAGCTATTATGTCAGACACATTAGTGATGGTTGCCACCCGGGACAAGCTATGCCTAAAAATTCCAGTACCACAGCTCTGACAGTTGACTTGCCAACACCAAACTGGTCAGCCACAGACCTGAAGCAACAGCAACCTGCTTCTAGACTGGTTTTGCATGTCTCATGCATGTCTCAGGACTGGAGAATTCAGGCAAGCTCCTCACACTGCTCCACTTCACAAAGCCTGTCTATATCCTGCATTAACAGTGCAGCTGCAAGCTAGAAAAGCCCTTCCACCTTGGTTAAATTCATGGCTTGGAACTAGCTGCAACAAACAAAAGCAAGGAGTGTGCTTAGCAGGAAGTGACTCCTGCATGTATGTTTGTGGTTAAGAATGCTTCTGCACAGGATTTGGGAATTACAGATACATTCTCCCACAGTGCACCATGAACCAAGCCCTATAGCAACTCCAGGAATTGAGGCACTATGGTCTTTGGGTTACACCCCCGAAATCCTAGTACTAAACGTGTCAGAATAGTGCCACTGTGGATGCAGCTACACAGGTATGGGACCTATACAGTGTGGACATTCTCAAGCATGCAAGCAAGCACAGATTCACATGCATAGGAACAGAAGGTAGATACTCTCTGCAGTGTAGACATACTAAGAGGCAAAATAAAGCAGTTTCCCTGTGGAAACCTGACAAGATGAACATATAATACGTAGATCTGAATCAATGCATATATTGAATCAATAAACAATTAATGCATAAGACTTCTACAGTAAAAGCTTTTTCTCCGTTTAAAGTTAGCTTTCAGTTTTGATGCAGTGAGCTGCATAGTCCGTAGTATGTTACTATAGTTTTTGCATAGGAATTTGAATGAATGATATTTGTGCTGAAATCCAAATTGCTATTCAAGAATGAAAATCCAAGCTGAGCTATCTACTTGTGCACTTTGGAACAGCCTGACTCCAAATAATCCAAGAATGAAAATCTGACTTAAGCTGTTTGCTGTAATAAACTCCTAATGTGTCTGTTCTGAAATTCCAGCAGATTGGCACTTTCCCACTAACGAAAAACGTTATGTCTTACATTGACCTTGACTATTATAGCCTGACATGAGTATACTAATATCTGAGAACAGTTCAAACCAAACAACAAAAACATTCAGGTGAGGCCAGAAAAATGGAAAAATATGGAATCAGAGTTTCTGTCAGAACACTCAGATGATAACATTACCCATACTGAAATATGGGGAAAGTTTTACTTTGCAGCATACAGGAGTTTAGAAACTTTTGCCTTTTCCAAACAACTTAGTGAAAGGATGGTAAATGAACTCCAGGTAAATTACATGGTGTATCACAACCCAAACCAAACAAGAAACAAGTAAGTGATGCAAACTACCAGCTTAAGATACTTAGGAGAGGCTGATGGTGACTGCCTCTTCCCATTTTCTCTAGAATCAAGTCAGTGATGATCTCCTAAACTCTCCTTCGAGGAGATACATTCCTAGTACATTCTCCCTCTGAGACAAATGCCCTGCAATGAGCACCCCATAAGAATCTTCCATGCCATACATTCCTCCAGTCTAGGAGATGTCTCTTCCCCATGCAGATCCTGACACCCCAGGCATGCACTTGAGATATTTGCCCTTAATGGAGCTCCAGAAATCCTCCTCCTTTGAATTATCCAGACAGTTTGTAAGCACCCCGTTTGAGAAAACCATCCCCTATAAACCCACCACTTTTGAGACATACCATCATGAGCTCATGTGTGAAATTAAGCCCCTTTCCAAGAACATTCCATTTTGGTACATTCAGCCCTTCTCTGCATCCACCATGAATCACCTGCCTCCATCTCTCAGTTCACTACTAGTTATTTCATAGGGAACCAGAGAGCTCCCCTGGGTTTCCTCTGCTATAAAAAGGGCATTTGTTCCCTGAAACATAGCTAAAGCTTCAACTGAACTGAGATAATGTAAATGCAAGGGGAAAACCCCCTAAATTAGGTGAGAATAGTAAGAACATATTCATTCTACTCCCTTTTTCAACATTCAGAATATAAATGTGACCAGACACTTCTTTTTAAAAGGCAGACTACTAGAGAATGACAAGAAGAACATGGAGAAAACACTAAGGGTGTGTCCACACTGCATCTGTAGCTTGAAATAAGCTACACAATTTGAGTTACGCAAATTGCCTAGCTTATTTTGAGCCAATTTCAAAATAGCTGATTTCGAAATTTGGTGCAGTCTACACAGCACTTATTTCTAAATAAATTGCTATTCCAAAATATCCCTTACTCCTCATGGAATGAGGTTTACAGGAATGTTGGAATATAGAGCCTGTTATATTTCAAAATAATGGGCACACTCAAAAGATGCAGAATTGCTATTTTGGGATACCTCTGATATCCCAAATAGCGCTGCAGTGTGGACATAGTCTAAGTGTCAGATGGTAAAATCTTAGCTCCACTGAAGTCTGGAAGTTTTGCCATTGGTTTTAAATGCGGCTAGGGTATCATCCAGTATGAAACTGTAGCTGAGAAAAATAACTGTCTCTGATACCAAAAAAGTTAACCTGAAGTTTGGAAGCAAACTTCAGCAGTATAAGGAGATTGACTGCATAACCCCATGCCTTCTCAAAAGCCCAACCACCAGCAATGAATAATGCACCAAGAAATAGGAGAGGGGAAACAAAAAATTACATGAAAATAAAAAACCTTCAAATCCTCATGTCACAGATCCTAGCAAGCACTCTGTCCTGGCCGCTCCTATGATGGCTGGAAAGTGAAGCCAGGCCTCTATGCTCTAGATCCCTGGAGTGTGTTAAATTTCTGCATCCTCCACAGTTTCAGCACTAGTTCCACTTGACCTGACATATTTCCCAGACAGTGACTCTCAATTGGTTTTCATCCTCCACAAGGGTGGGGCCGTGGAGGAGGAAGACAACGAAGATGAGGGGGAGAAGGAGGAGCAGGCCAGCCTGGGCACCATGCCCACAAGCCAGGAGGTCGTCATCTGCCTGGAGTTGGTCCCCCCCTCCCAGAATATCTCCCAGGGTTTGGACGAAGTGGGGAAGGTAGTTCAGATGAGTTCTATCACTTTCCCTACTCACACCTGGCGGCAGGTAGCAAGGGGCTGCACACTACTCACGTGGCCTTCTTGGCCTGGGGGTTGCACAGCAGCCTGTGCATGTGGGTGCACATGGAGAACCAGTCTGGAGCACTCAGCCCCATGACACTCTCCCAAAGGAACCCCTCGCTCCTTCTCAAAAGGCTCCTGCACAGGCCTGCCTTACTCCAGACTCCATGGTGGGGATGTGGGTGCCATCAATGCCTCCCCACCACAGCTGGGAAAGCTCACAGTGGCAAAGCTAGCAATGATGGGGTTGACATCACCCAGGGTGATGATCCTCCACAGCAGGATGGTGTTGATGGCCTTCACCACCTATAGAATCATAAAAATATAGAATCATAGGGTGACAAAAGCCCTCAGGAGGTCTTCAAGTTCAAGCCCCTTCCCAAAGCAGGACCAACCTCAACTAAACCATCCCCAGCATGGCTTTGTGAAGCTGGGACTGAAAAACCTCTAGGGACAGAGATTCCACCTCCCACCCGCTAGGGAACCCATTCCACTGCTTCACCACTTTCCTAGTAACACAGTAAAAGAGTCATACCTGTATGAGCACGGCCCCAACAGTCGATCTCTGCACACCAAACTGGTTTCCAACGGAGCAGTAGCTGTCCGGCATGGCAAGCTTCCAAAGTGCTTCTTGAGGGGGATGGTAGGTCTCATGCAGGTGTCCCATCACTGGAGAGCAGGGCCGAGCCACTCACAGAGCCTCAGGAAGGTGGTCTTCTGCATGCAGAAGTTCTGGAGTCACTCCTGATCATCTCACCACTGCATGACAATGCTATCCCACCAGTCAGCACTGGCGCATGGCGGTGTGCAGGGGAGGATGCAAGGGAATGTGGTGCAGGAGGAGAGCCTGGGCTTGGGTGAGGAGGTGCCCTATTCCAGGCTGGTCGTCATCCTCCTGCAGCACCATGTGGGCAGGTCTGCATAAACTGCACCAGATGACACAGCAGGAAGTCAAAGAGCCAGGCACTGCTTTGCAGCAGCTCTGGCTCCAGGCTAGAAGTGCTGTGGCATCAACAAGGGCAACCAGAGCATGCGGTGTGAGTTTGCTGTCCCCTGAAGAGGTAGGCAATGAAGAAGAGGAGTGTGAGACATGGCTGTAGAGAGGAAGCCCCTTTAAGCACAAATGTCAGATAACCTTAGGAAGCAGCTACAGGAAGTGACTGCTGTCCTGATGCCCTGCCCAGAGTGCTTCCAGGGGGCTTTAAATGCAATTCAGCCTCCAATCAGTGTGGATGCGCTGTTTTGATATAATTCTGTGTTATTTCAATGGTGCCTTGTAGTGTGGATACTTTATTTTAAAATAGTTATTTGTGAGAGCAAGGGGGAAACTTTTGTAGTTAAAAGCTGTATGTTACAGAAACCTTTGAAATATATGCTGGTACTTCTTTCTTAGCTGGTACTTCTTTCTTAGACTTTGATTTTGTGTAGTTGTCTTCACCATGCATTTTTAATTTGGGCACTTCTAGTTGGGCATTTTCTATACTCCCAGTTTTATACAGAATAGGCTTTAACTGAATGCCTTTTTTAATAGCTACTCAGCAGAAATTTTAGCAAAGTATGCTGAGACATTAGGTATGGAAAGTATTCTTTCTGAATTCACTCCTCTGTTTCTTTTCCTGCAGCTGCTGTGAAGTCAGTGTTTCAATTATAGATCTTACACACACTGTTGGGCAATAAATCAACAATTATCCTCCATTTATTTTAGAGCCAGAAGCATTTGTTTAGCTATAAACTCAGAAATGCTGTGCTTACTGATGGCTAGGTCTAGCTCTACTGTGACTTAAAAAAAGTCACTTTTTCTAAAAAAGTGCTTTTGTTGATGATGTGTTATCCCAAAATTATTTAGCTCACATGTATTTAAGAGAAATCTATACGTATGTTACTGTGAACTATTCTCCCCTTCATCCTCTACACTGAATATATGGAAAACTGTACATAAGCTTTTGTTCTTGGCACACTCTGATGGTCATAATCGTTGTTCAAGAAGATGTGCTGACTGGAAACTACATTCAGGGATGCTGCAACAATTTGTATAGTGGGGTTGCAGAGAGCCTTTGAAACAAACTGTAAACCCTGTACATAATGAAAAGCACTCCCAGCTGGGGGCAAGACAGCACCCCCTGCACACCGAATTCCAGCACCTATGATTACATTGAGAAGTATTGCATGGAATTTGACACTACAAAGGTTACATGAACTAGTGTACCACTTCAAAAGCCAGATGTGGATCTTGTTGCTATGAATTTGATTATTTTCTTGCAAGAGTTTGTCACAAGCTTACAGTCAGTCTCAGTTTGACTATTTTGAGGTGCAAGCAAAAATGTTGGTAATTGGTAAGTCCTACTGTGAACATTGCAAACATACTGCAGAGTAAAGCTTTCCAAATGACAAAAGAGATACTATACTTCAGGGAAGAAGGAAATTCTAGGTTGAGCACTTTTAAGTTATCCTCAGCAAGCGAAGTTTGGTACTATAAAAAAGTGACTGGTATGTTGAACCCCATAAAATTTGATTTCCTTATGTCTCTTAATCAAGTACAAAGTGAGCAGATGAAAATCTGTATTGAGGCATTGCTTGACATTTATCCAAATGATCTAGAGCCTGAGCTTTTTACCAAAATGTACCAATTTTCATGGTGGATGATCAATTTTTTCAGGACAACGACCTGAGTAATGTCTTCCTGAATATGCTTGTTGTGTTGAGACTGTATTTGAGTGTACCCATTGCCAACTGTGAAGCAGAGCAACCTTCTTCTAAGATTGATCTAAATAATCTTCCCTCTACAAAAGTAGTAAAGAAGCTTAATGCCCTTGCTACTATCATGTCAGTTGAATGGAATTTACAGCTGTTTGAGGAAACAATAACTGAATTTGCAGTATTTAAAGCTGACAAGATGTCAGGTTAAACATGCAACGTTTCAATTGACCCGGTGTTTTATGTTTATTCAGGCAGTACATAAATTGTTCATTGCCTTCAATTTTCTTTTCATTTTTTTCAGTAGGATACATGATTTGTTGATTGACATAAGCTGGGTACATTTTTGCTTTCATTAATACCATGTTCATTAAAATGTGATACATAGGTGCACTACAAGCTATCCTGGCAGAGTTCCTTTTAACCAGTGTTAATCTGCACATAGATTGAAACAACTCTTTTTTCCTTGAATCCAGTCTGGATATTTACAAGAATTCTTGTTTAGCCTGAAATTCCTCCTCTTCTAGATCTGTAAGTTATACTGGTCTCAAGGAGCTTTTCTCTATCATTGCTCTAAAGGAAGTTCCTTACCCCAAATTAACTAGCTTGCTCCATCCACTTGGGTAATACTTTTTCCAGGTTAAGGGCATCCAGCACCACACAGATTAATGAATACAAATGCAGCACAAATTACATATTTAAATGATTTTGAAAATTGAAATTCAGGATATAACATGGTCAGTTCTCCTAGAGATACAGCAAAAGATGAATCTGAGGGTACGTCTAGACTACAAGGATCTATTGGAAAAAGATACGCAAAATGCGCTCCGCATTTTGCGTATCTTTTTCTGATACTTTTGTCGGAAGAGGCTTTTCCGAAATTTAGCCCATCTTCACTGGGCCAAATTTTGGAAAAAAACCCTCTTTTGAAAGCCCCCTTCTTCCTCATGGAATGAGGAATACACAGGCTTCCGAAAGAGCACGTTTGCTCTTCTGAAAAAAAAAGCAGAAGAGCAAACATATTCCCTGGACGTGGCAGAGTTTTTTGGGATACCTCTGATATCCTGAAAACCCCCTGCAGTCTAGCCGTACCCTGAATGAAGATGTAATGTAGATACAGTCCATGAGGACTAAGATGGAATAAGACTAGAATAAGGAGATGATGCACGGTCAAAGAAAGGCAGAGGAAGGGACCCAAGGAGCCTGAATGTACTGTGGCAAAATCTTGAGCTCCTTACTCAGCTTTCATCCAGTCCTAAAGTAAGCAGACTGGTGTTGAAGTTAATGGAGTCAATGGAGTCAGCCTTAACTAGGACTAATAAAAGCTGAGGGCATAATGCAAGGTGTTAAGTGCCTTTTGTTATATGAGCATTCTTTGCTCAGAACGAGGACAATAGGAGTGGGGGTTGCTCAGCACCTTTCAGGATCAGCTTCTCAGCTCAGGACTTCAACTGGTCCAAGACAGAGTAAAAGTCCCAGCTGCCATTTCCTTGTCTGGTGAGGCACGTGTGCAGCAGAAAGGTGTATGGATAGAAACTATTTGTTTCTTCTTGCTCAAATGTTGCAGGTACCTTTGCCTGGTTCTCTTAGATTGCCTGACTCTCTAAACAATTGCTGGAACTGACACTGGAAAAAAATGTAAATGGGAAATGAACCACAGAGTGTTGGGAGAGAGAGAGAGACCAAACATCTCTAGTCTTGATTTTAATGTAAACCATGGGAAGTGTTATTAACTGCTCCTGTATCGATTTTTAACTATCCCTCATCTAAGCTGGAGAAATGAATTACCACATTTCAGACAATTAGTCTCTAAGGCAACGATGGGCAACCTCAGCTAGTAAGTGGGCTGCATGAGTGGCCCTTCTTAATCTCAGTGGGCCACAAGACTGTCATAACTAAGACAGTCTCCTGGGATAGGGTAGTTTTGCTACCTGTGCTTGCCATACCTAGAATTTGTGGGTGTGCCGATTGAACCGTAGCACCACTTTGATTGGATGCAGAGGAAGTATATGACTCTCACAGTCAATGTTGAGTGCAATCAGCATGCACCTCACTTCATATGCCCCTGCTTTACACGTGTGTTATTTTAGCAAGACCAGTAGGGAAAAATAACATGAATCTGTGGAATCTGTAAACCCTATGCTTGTGCAATAATTAAAAAATGTCTTGTGGACCACACATAGAACCCTGATGGGCTACATGCGGCCCTCAGGCCACAGGTTGCCAACCACTGTTCTAGGACATTTCTCAATTAAATCATAGTTGCATCTTAAGGGAGATTCTAAGAAGTGAGTTGTCCCCATGAAAGCTCATGATACTATCTACATCTTGTTAGTCACTAAGTGCTGCAGGACTATCTGTTGGTACAGTAGTGATAAGCAGCAAATGAACATGTAGCAGACAACAGAAACAGGAAACATTTTACAAAGTTTAGGTTTAATTTGTTCATTACTCAGAGAGACCAATCTCACCAAACCAGTTTCCTTAGAGTGTCTTTACTTACTAAAGAAGTGCTACAATTAACCCTCAATGAGCTCTGAATCTCTTATTTTTCATCTCAAGACCATGTCTGTTATTTACAAGCGACACTGAAAATTTGAATATTGAAGAATTGGCTCCCCCTAGTGGAGTGTAAGTATGGAATACTGGAAAAAACCACAAGCAACTTTCAAAGAGCAACTATCATCATTAAGTTAAGTCACTGCTATATTTCCTCCAATAAAATAATTATTTATTGCAATTCGCTAACTACTTTGTCCCTCTAATATGGGTGTAGCTGTGATAGTGTGAGCTGCAAAGGGATTAGCTATCCTGACAATTTACCTGTCCAAGAGTATGGGTATGTCTTTTTGGAATTTATATCTCCAGCTTGAAGGGTAGACCTACTCAGTGACATATAGATATTTTAGCACCAGAGACAGTTTCTTCATGTAACCACTTGTAGGTGGAACCCAACCTGAGACCTCTGGAGCTTAGTGTAAAAGCCTCTACAGCTTGAGCTATAAAGCCTTGTCCCTCTAATATGAACAGTAAGGCATGCTTAAAAAAACAAATAGTTATCAATTAAGAAATTTTTTTGAGAAAATAGGAAAGTGGGATTATAATAGAAAATTGTGTTGTTACTAAATGGTCTCTTGCCATAGCACAGTTAAGGTTGGATCTAACTGTGAAATTGTAAATTTCACTGAAATTAAAATTCAGTTTAATCATGTTGTTCAAATATGTTCACTGACATTCATCAAAACAAACAATTCATGCTGGGTTAGCAATAACCCAGAATGGCTGGGGTTGCTGTCAGCAGAAGTCCACTCACTGTGCAATTTCATTTTTATCCCGAATAATTAAAACTTTCAATAAATTATGTTGCTCCTAAAGAAGACACAAGGTGAATGGATCACAGCTGCATTGCAGAAATGACATACTCATGCCAAGAGAAAGGATGTGCAAGATGTTCTGGGATCATTCAGAGCTTTCTAATTTGCAGCACTGCAGTTAAGTTTTCACCTCCTGTGAATGGAATGTGGATGGAGAATTTTTGTGTCTGAGGAGAGACAGATTGAAGTGTGGGCCTCAGTTTGGAAGTGAGGATCTTAGGCCCAAATCCTCTAAGGGTATGTCTACACTAGCCCCCTAGTTCGAACTAGGGAGGCTAATGTAGGCATTCGAAGTTGCAAATGAAGCCCGGGATTTAAATACCTCGTTCCACGAGGAGTAACGGTAGTTCGAATTAGAGAACCTAATTCGAACTACCTACTCCGTGCCGCGTGTAGCCGCGGGCACGGAGTTCGGACTAGGGGACTTTTAAAAATGGCGGCGCCCGGGAAGATGCAAATGAAGCCCGGGATATTTAAATCCCGGGCTTCATTTGCAACTTTGAATGCCTACATTAGCCTCCCTAGTTCAAACTAGGGGGCTAGTGTAGACATACCCTAAGAGACTTAGATGTTGCGATATGGGTTTCCCAGTCTTAGGCAAGCACTTGGGCTACTCGACTGTAGAATCGCTCATCCACTCCCACTGTGTAATTAGTTATTTGTGTAAAGTGTAAAGGCTTCAGTGGGAGAAATTGAGGTAACCTCTGAAAGGGTACATGGTTCACCACCGTGGTGGTCACAGCTCTGGAGATCACTCTGTCCAATAGACAGTCTCTGGCAGTTAGGGGAACCTGGAACTTTCTGCTCCACCAGGTTCTATCCCAGGGACCTGTGAGGCTTGTCTGGTGCCATGCACCTTGACGTGCCTCAAGTCAGCCTCCCTGGGTTACTTCCTACCTTCCTTTTTCCTGCTCTGGACTACTAGATTTCTACTTAAGCCCTAGTTTGCAGGCTGCCTACCCTCTTCTGACCCTTCCTGCCCTGTCTGGCCCCAGCTAAGCTGGCTGACCCCCTTTTAAACCCTGCATTCAGTTGGATCATGCTCAGCAAGGGCAGAGCACCAGGACCTTCTGAATCCATAGCTGCTCTTTAACCTTTTGTTGTGCAGCGTGGGGGTTATAGTCCCTGCCACCAAACTCCATATCAGAATATCCCACAGCCCACTGTGTAAGGCACTGTCTTGAGAGGTGAAACGTTCTTGGTCCTCATTAAGCAATGTGAAGAAATGAACCAGTGTTTTCTATATCCGCATATGAATTCCCTAACCACTGTGATAATTATAAGGGAGGCTTCCTTCCCCTTCCTCTCTCCCATTTTGTGTGCAGTTAAGCATGCTCAGAGCACACCTACCAGAGGGGGCCCTTTTGGTCTATCTGCATGTAGTCTGAGGATCATGCTAGGGTTAAGATATGAGATAGGCATCTGGGCTCATGCCTGAGGCAGCAGTGTGTCTGTCAGTGGCAGAAACTCAGGCACCTCAGGGTGTTTTACAGTGAAAATGTAGGTGTCAAGTGAGCTTAGGCAGCTATAGGTTCAAGGAATAACTGATCAGGGATTTTGCGCATCTCTTTTTCCGATAGATCAATGTAGTCTAGACATATTGACTGGTCAGTTTGTAAATATGGTGTTCATAACACAGAGTTTCTACTGTATCTCTAACAATCACCCTTTTGTAAGTCCCCAGTAATTGCTTTCAAATGTTACCATCTCTGGCTCATTGCCTGATTAGATTAAATGTCTCCTTCAGAAATAAATGCTCTGATTGCAGCACCTTTTCCTTCAGCTCCCAACAGGGAGCAGCAACAACTTAACAATTGATTTCACCATATGCACACAAACTGACAATGAATATTTCCATTGATAGTAATTGAAATGTATAGGTAGGCAAGGAAAATGCTGTATGTGAAATTAAAGTTTGATTTAAGGATATTTACTTTGTATATGTTGACATATTATGTTGACAGTTTGTGTTTTAAGTGTTACAAAGTTTTAATCTCAGTGTCTATCATTAAATAACTATCGTCTGACTCCAGCATAATTTCCCATAGCTGAAAATTTAAGGTGATAATAAACAATTGCTTAAAAATGATATCTTCCATCAAAATTATAAATAAAAATCAAGTTCAGCTGAGCATAATTGTGCATTATTTTCCCAAACCATTGAAGAATTCAGCCTATGCCCTTGGATGTCTCAATCATTTGCAATTAAGTTTCTGACATTCAGGTCAGTGGGGGACAACAGGTATAACAGGACCACTTACGTGAGTAAACTTACTCATTTCCATAAGGATTTGCAGTATCAGGCAGTATCGGGCCCTTTATGCCCAGCAATTAATTACGATGGTGCTGGGCAATGTAAAGAAATCTAAGATATGTATAACATTCCACAGCTTTAGGGTTATTTTCTCGGGCTTATTTTGGATTAATTTACCAGACCTGTGCTGTTACTTTAGACTGCTCATTTATTCATCTACAAGTATATACCCAATTTTAATTGAAAAGTATGTACATAGAGATATGACATGTTGTAAACTTACAGTATAGACCCACATTATTCTTCAGATGTGATCTTAGAAATACACCATGAAATTATTATTATTATTATTATTAATAATAATAATAATAATAATTAGCCATTCTCCCTTCTCCAGTGTTACAATTGAGCATCTTCTAGTTTCTACTTTGTTTCCATGTGTTTTGTAACAATTGTGTAGCAGTTCAAACCACATGGGGAATCAGATCTCCTATTGCCTGATCATCACAAACCCCATTAAAAGCGGTAAGGGGCAGGGTGGGCAAACAGTGCAGGGTCAGGCCTCAGAAGTGGATAAGCTCTGGTTCTTAACTATACTTTGTCAGTCCAGCATGGATAAATCTTAATTTTAATAAGATTTTTTTAACTTAAATTAAATACGTTTGGTTTTTAAAAAATTAATTGATTTAAATTTAATTTTGAAATTATGACAACTCTGTTAAGGCCTAACTGTACTGTAATCTAGTCAAATCATTTAAATATTTTAATTATATTAAGCAGTATATGTTTCTGATGTTTTAAAGAAAGTTAAATCACTGAACTGGTGAACCCCATCTAAGCCTCTGAAACCAGAGTTTGTTGAAGTGCAGAGTCAGCTTTTGAGGTCAATAGCCTCTTCTGCAAATGGATATAGAATTTTCCACCTTTCAGTTTACTCAGCTAGTTCAGTGCAATGACTAATTAATTTAAAATTAAAAAAAAGCAAGTGAGTTGAAAAAAGTAGGAAAGTGTATCATCACCCTTCATTATATGAATAAAATAAAACCACATGTAAGACTGTGGGATCTATAAGTTCTAAAATCTTGATGGGGCTGGTGATCAGAAACAGTTCAGTTTATTAAACAGAAAAGTATTACCTGGAATTAATTAACTTGTTACTTTTGATTTCAAGAGATGTTTTATAGCCCTTTTTCTTCTGTATCCATCAGACTTACAGTAGTTTTATTTAACTAAAAAATTAAAAATACTATGTGTGCATTTTAATTGAATTCTAGATTCCATTCACACAGAGCTTGACACAAATTAAATACATAAAATATTAATCATATAACAAATAAGAAATGCATCATTCACCATTTTCTAACATATTAAAAATGAATTTAAAAGCTGAATAAATATTTGTGAAAGTATATAATTGCTTAAATAAATGTGTCTAGATGTGGGCTCTCCACTACATACTGCATTGTCCTAGTTAGCACAAAGTACCAAATTTAGAGTAAAGGTTATATATAAATCAACATGCTTTAATCAACCAATGGTAATCCACTTTTCTTTAGAAAAAGAACTGAAAAGTATAAAATTACAATATTTAAATCAATGTTTTCTTACCCACTGTTAAAATTGTGCTTAAAATCAGTGAGTTTAATCAACCCATTCTGCTTACATCTCAGTTCTCATATCTGCTGTGTTTGTGACTGACACAAATGGTCAGTCCTCCATATTTATAGGCTTCTACCTTTGATTTACAGATACTAACAGCTGGCAAAGATAAGGGCATCATTAAATATTGATGCAGGATTTAAAGCCTTTCAACTGTACTTACAGTAATAACTCTATTACATTTGTTATAAATTATTCCCACTCTGAAGCGTGTGCACATCTTTTCACATTGGATCTCTGTGTGTGCTCTCTAGGACCTGCTCACTGCCTGAGAATGTCCTCAATACCAACAGAGAATATCAGTCCACCATTGATATTAACTTAGCTCTGCCAAGTATGACGCTTCTCAGAAGTATTTAAGTTTCAGCCATGACACCTACACATCACAACCATAATTTACTGTCAGACATCAGTGGAAATTGTCCACTTAATGTAATCAGTGCTAAATGGATAGCTAAGTTTCATCCCACTCCTCAAATTATTACTAATAACTTGCACCATTAGAGTACCTTCAATAATCTTAAAACAGTGTCTTCTGCTTTGTTGGGAGATTGCTGGGCCTGTATTGAATCAGAGACTGTGTCACCCACTTAACTAACCAGCATTTCAAGCAATATCGAAAGGGAAGTAAACATCGCAGGCTAAAGTCGAATTAAGATGCGCAACTTCAGCTACATTAATTGTGTAGTTGAAGTCGAAGTGGCTTAACTCGGCTTTAGGCGCTGTCTACACTGCAGGAAGTCGAAGGAAGAACACTCTTCCTTCAACTTTCCTTACTCCTCATGGAATGAGAGTTACAGAAATCAGAGTAAGAGGTCCGTTATTTCAAAATTATTTGGAAAGAACGGTCTTACTGTGTAGATGCTCACTTTGTTATTTCGAAATAGCCTTTCACAATAACGTTGCTGTGTAGACATGCCCTAAGTGTTCCAAGTCTGACCTGTCGTAGATAGATCTCTACAGTAACATCAACGGTTAGGACGACTACAGGACATATCTGCACAAATATCCCAAGGAAGCCTGAATTTCTATCCTTTCTAAATGGGGATGGTAGACTTAGGTCATGCATCCAACATTATGTTAGAAACACAATAATAATAATAATTAATAAAAAACAACCCCCAATGCATTCTAAAAAGTGTTAGGGATAAAACTGGCAAAAATAGAAAATATAATCTTAACTGTGCTTAAGAACAGCAGAGTGTAAGTATAGAAAAAGCAGTTTATTCTTGGTTACAGATCCTAATTGTGCAAATGTTCCTGCACATGTCTGACTGTGTGCATGTGAATAGCCTCACTGAATTCAATGGACAGTGAATTCCGGCCATCTGCTGTGCTCAGAGTAAATTATTCTAGTCATTTGCAATTTAGCAAAAGAAAATGTATCCCTTTCCTTCACGTGTATGCACCTAGTAACAGTCAAACTTCCTTTTACACAAACTGGCTAAAATTGAGTTCTGCTAATAGACTAGGACTATCAACTAGTGAGGGTTTATATATTCTTCCAGTTTATAAAATGCACCTTTAAGATGGGGTAGTAGAACCAGAGGGAGATTGGGGGGTAGGAGGAGTCTGCACCCTCACAATAGACAATGTTTGTGGGGGAGGCATGTATGAGAGTAGGACACAGAAGGGCTGGAGCAGCTGCCATGTGACCCAGAATTGAGCCAGAGCATAAATAATATGACCTGGAGAGGTTGGAACAGGCCAGGAGCAGGAAGGAATCACTCAGGACCTTCCTGCACACCCTTACCTCCACTGAGCCTATATGCCTCTTCTCCTTCCCTCCGTCCATCCCCTCCCCATTTGCAGAGAGCTTCCCCACTGTCTTTATATACAAAGACTCATAGAAATGTAGGGGTAGAAGGGACATTGACAGGTCATCCTCCCACACTGAGTGAGGACCAAGTAAATTTAAAATATCCATGACAGATGTTTGTCTAATCTGTTCTTATCCAAGGCAACATGTGGGAGGGACAAGAAGGGCCACATGCACTTCCCCTGAGGCTGGGGGGGCACATTTAGCAGGAAACAACAGTTGTGAAAGAAAAACTAGTGGCCACCAGCTGGTGTGGCTGCACCATCCCCAGACCTTCCACACATCTGTGTCTCTCGTGGTCTATGCGTCCCCACTAGAGGACAAGGCTGGGGGCAGTACAGATGCACCGAAGGAGCTGCTAGCCTCATGTTCCCTGCCCCTGTTCCCAATGACATGGTATGGAGAAAGGACAGGGAGAATGCAGGGGCCCCAGGCTGGGGGACAGGGTGGTCATGTGACTCGTTTTAGCTGGTACCCCCCTTTATGACCCTTCCATGAGTTTCAGATCCTTGGACACTTATTCCAGACCTTAGCAAGTTTTTTCTTAGTAGCTGACCTATATCTCCTTGCTGCACATTAACATTGTCCTAAGTTTGATGGACAACACTCTTTATAACAGTCCTTAACATATTTAAAGACTTATCAGGTTCCTTGCTCAGGCTTCTTTTCTCAGGACCAAACATGCCTTTTTTTAATAAACCTTTCCTCATAGGTTCTCTAAACTCTTTACAATTTTTGGTCTGAACTCTCTTCAATTTGTCCATGTAAAAAAGTGCACTCAACTCTGCCAAGAATGACCTTGTGTGGGTAACTGCAGACTGCATAGCTCTGGGAAGAAGGTAAAGCACTTTGAGTCAGAAGTTGTGTTCTTGCCCATCCTCCCTGTTGAAAGAAAAGGCCCAGGAAGGGACCATTGATTTGTGGAAGTTAATGTGGGGTTGCACAGGTGGTGTCAGAGAGAAAGTTGGATTCTTCAACTATCGGATATTGTTCCAGGAACAAGGATTGTTAGGAAGAGATGGGATCCACCAGAGGGCTTTAAACTAGGTTCTCTGGGGGGATGGTGATCTAAGTCCTGTGGTAAGTGGAGAAGTGGAACACTGAGATGAAACACAAGGAGTGTGCAATGGGGAAACCTCCTGATTCATACTGAGAAAGTAAGACAATCAGCTATTTATCTTAGATGCCTGTATATGACTGCAAGAAGCCTGGGAAACAAATAGGAAGCATTGGAAGTCCAGGCACAGTCAAAGAACCATAATGTGACTGGAATAACAAAGACTTGAGGGGGGAGGGTAACTTGCATGAGGGGAGCACTGTCATGGAAGGGTATAAACTATTCAGGAGGGACAAGCTGGGGAGAAAACACGGAGGAGTTGCACTGTATGTAAGAGAGCAGTATGATTACTCAGAGCTCCAGTATGAAACTTGAGAGTCTTTGGGTTAAGATTAGAGGTGAGAGCAACAAAAGTGATGTTGTGATGGGCATTTGCTATAGACATCAGACGAGGAGGATGAGGTAGACAAGACATTCTCTAAATAACTAACAGAAGTTTCCAGATCACAGGCTCTGGTTTCCACGGCAGACTTCAATCACTCTGACTTCTGCTGGGAGAGGAGAAGTTCACAGGCAACCCAGGAAGTTTTTGGAGAGTGTTCAGGATAACTTCTTGGTGCTGGAGGAACCATCTAGGGGCCTTGATCCTCTTAATCTGCTAAATGGGGAAGGCAACCTAGTGACGTGAAAAAAGCTGAAGTACTCAATGCTTTTTTTATCTCAGTCTTCACAGACAAGGTCAGCTCCCAGACTGCTGCACTGAGCAGCATGGTATGAGGAGGTGAGCAGCCCTCAACAGTGAAAAAACAGAATAAGGACTATTTAGAAAAGCTGGACATGCACAATCCATAGGACCAGATCTAATGCATCCGAGGGTACTGAGAGAATTGTCTGACGTGATTGCAGAGCCATTGGCCATTGTCTTTGAAAATTCATGGATTGCGGGAGATCCTGGACAATTGGGAAAAGGCAAATATAATGCCCATAAAAAAGGGGAAGAAGGAGGATCCAGGGATCTACAGACTGGTCAGCTTCATCTCAGTTCCCAGAAAAATCATGGAGCAAGTCCTCAAGAATCTACTTTGGAACACTTGGAGAAGAGGACAAGTGATCAGGACAGTCAACATGGATTCACCACAGGCAAGGAATGCCTGACCAACTTTATTGCTTTCAGTGATGTGATAATTGGCTCTGTGGATATGGGGAAAGCAGTATTTGTGATATACCTTGACTTTAGCAAAGCTTTTGATATGGTATCCCACAGTATTCTTGCTAACAAGTTAAAGAAGTATGGTTTGGATGGATGGAGTATAAGGTTCAATGATAGTGATCAACGGCTCGATGTCTAGTTGGCATTCAGTTTCAAGTGGAGAGCCCCAGGGATTGGTCCTGGGACTGATTTTGCTCAACATCTTCACTAATGATCTGGATGATGGGATGGATTGCACCTTCAGCAAGTTTGTGGATGACACTAAGATGGGGAAAGAGGTAAATACACTGGAAGGGATAGGGTTCAGAGTGACCTAGACAAATTGGTGGATTGGGCCAAAAGAAATCTGAACAAGTTCAGAGTCCTGCACTTGGGACGGAAGAATCCCTAGCACTGCTACAGGCTGGGGAATGATGGACTAAGCAACAGTTCTGCAGAAAAGGACCTGGGGATTACAGTAGAAAAGAAGCTGGATATGAGTCAACAATGTGCCCTTGTTGCCAAGAAGATTAATAGCATATTGGGCTGCGTTAGTAGGAGCACTGACATCAGCTCAAGGGAAAGAACGGTTACTTACCTGTAACTGTTGTTCTTCGAAATGTGTTGCTCATGTCCATTCAAATTAGGTGTGCGCACCGCGTGCACCGCGTCTTCCGGAGCGTTTTCCCTAGCAGTACCCGTAGCACCGGCAGGGCGCCCCCTGGAGTGGCGCCGCCATGGCAGGGCATAAGTACCCCTGCCGGCGCTCCCCCACCTCAGTTCCCTCTTGCCGGATGCTCCGACGAAGGGGAGGTGGGGGGGGGAATCGAATGGACATGAGCAACACATCTCGAAGAACAACAGTTACAGGTAAGTAACCGTTCTTTCTTCTTCGAGTGGTTGCTCATGTCCATTCGAATTAGGTGACTTCCAAGCCAACCCCACTTTAAGGAGGAGGGGTCGGAGCACTCAGAAAGAGAAGTCCACGAAAGTTGAACAATGCAAACATATTTATTCAACTAACCGAACATAGAAAAAACTGTAGAAAAAGTGCAACGTGGTACAGATAAACATACATATTTACAATACAGAGCTAAGGACCTCAGAGCCCAACACCGCGTCCTCCCTTGCCTGCTGTGCCAGCGCGTAGTGCGCTGTGAAGGTATGGAGTGACGACCATGTGGCCACCCTGCAGATTTCAGTGATTGGAACCTGCGCCCCAAAAGCTACAGAGGATGCCTGCGCCCTGGTGGAATGTGCTGTAACTCAGGGCGGGACCTTCCCGGCTAAGGCATAACACTCCCTGATACACCCTGCGACCCAATTGGACAACCTCTGGGTCGAAATGGGAAGCCCTTTCATTCTGTCAGCGACAGCAATAAACAATTGTGTGGATTTGCGAAAGGGTTTAGTCCTATGAATATAAAAGGCTAGCGCATGTCTAGTGTCCAGGGAATGGAGGACTTGCTCCTTAGGGGAGGTGTGGGGCTTTGGAAAGAAAACCGTGAGGTAAATTTCTTGGGACAAGTAGAACGGTGACACCACCTTGGGGAGAAAGGCCGGGTGAGGGCGGAGCCTCACATTATTGTCAGAAAACACTAGGTAGGGCGGGTTTACTGTTAGTGCCCTCAGCTCGGAGACCCTGCGAGCCGACGTGATGGCCACAATGAACGCAACCTTCATAGAGAGGTGCTTCAACAAGCACATGGCCAGCGGTTCAAAGGGGGGCGACACAAGTCTAGACAACACGAGGTTAAAGTCCCAAGCAGGGAGAGGGGGTCTAACCGAGGGATACAACTTATCCAAACCCTTAAGGAACCTTTTTACCACAGGGTCAGAAAACAGAGAGACTCCTGCTGAACCAACATGGAAGGCGGAGAGGGATGCCAAATGGACTTTGATGGAGGAGGTAGAGAGGCCACTGGACCTAAGTTCAAAGAGGTAGTCCAGAATGGACAGGACAGGTGCACAGGACAGGTGCACTCCCCTTCTGGACGCCCAAGATGAGAACCACCGCCACTTGGCTGCGTACGACCAGCTGGTAGACGGTTTCCTGCTACTTAGGAGCACCATCTGTACCTCCTGGGAACATTCCCTTTCCGGTTGGGTCAGCCACGGATAAACCAGGCCTTTAGGTGGAGAGAGCTGAGATTTGAGTGAACCATGGTCCCCCCATCCCACGGTTGGGTTAGGAGATCCCGAACCAGCGGGAGCGTTATAGGCTTCTTGCTGAGCATGTCCACCAGGATAGGGAACCAGAATTGCCTGGCCCCCCGAGGGGCTATCAGGATGACCATGCATCTGAAGGTCTTGACCCTGGTCAGAACCCTGGGAATTAGAGGAAACGGGGGGAAAGCATAGAGGATGCCCGCCGGCCATGGCACGGTCATAGCATCCCCCCTGAAGTGTGCCCCCAGCCCCAACAGGGAGCAGTAACTCTGGCACTTGGTGTTGCGTGCCAAGGAAAACAGGTCTACTAGGGGACAACCCCACCTGTGGAAGACCTGACGAAGGGCCAAATCCTTGAGAGACCATTCGTGGGCTCCGAAGGACCTGCTCAGAGCATCGGCCAGCAAGTTTTTGCACCCCGGCAGGTACTCTGCTTGAAAACTATGTCGTGCTCTACACACGGGTCCCAGAGACACAGAGCCTCGCGGCAGAGGGGAGGCGACCAGGCTCCCCCCTGCCTGTTCAGGTATAACACAGCTGCCGTGTTGTTCAGGTGGACCAGGACAGAGCGACGAGAAAGCTTCGACAGGAAGGTTTCGCAGGCTCTCCTGACTGCCATGAGCGCCCAGACATTTATGTGCAGAGCCCACTCTGCAGGGGACCATAAACCCTGGGTTCTGTGAGACCCCACGTGTGCTCCCCAACCCAGGTCGGAAGCATCTGTGACCAGTGTAAGCGAGGGGGGAGGTACAGTGAACGGAACCCCACTGCACACCACCGCCTCCTGGGTCCACCATTGTAAGGAGGCTATCACCTCCGGAGGCACTGTGAGAACCGTGTCCCAGAGGCCCCTGGACTGGTTGAATGCCCTTGCCAACCAGGCCTGCAGAGGCCTGAGCCTCATTCGAGCATGATGTACCACATACGTACATGCCGCCATGTGTCCCAGCAGCCTCAAGGAGACCCGGGCGGTTGTGATGGGGAACCGGGTTAACTTGGAGACCAGCTTCACTATGGACAGAAACCTGGATCTGGGGAGGAGTGCTCTCGCCACCTTGGCATCCAGGAGAGCACCTACGAATTCGAGGTGCTGAGAGGGAGTCAACGATGACTTTTCCTCGTTTAGCACGAGCCCCAGCTTGACGAAGAGGGCCCTTGTGAGGGAAACGTGGGCCTCCACTTGTTCGTAGGAACGACCATGAATCAGCCAGTCGTCTAGGTCCAGAAAGACGTGTACCCCTTTTTTGCGGAGGAACGCCGCTACGACTGCCATGCATTTTGTAAAGACCCTGGGTGCTGTTGAAAGGCCAAATGGGAGCACTGTAAATTGGAAGTGGCATTTGGAAACAATAAAACGGAGTAACCTCCTGTGGCTGGGTCTTATTGCCACATGGAAGTCAGCGTCCTTGAGATCGAGAGTTATGTACCAGTCTCCTAACTGTAAAACTGGGATGACAGAAGCCAGGGTTACCATTCTGAACTTGGATTTCACCACCGTCTTGTTGAGGTCCCTGAGATCTAAGATGGGACGAACCCCGCCCTTGGGTTTTGGGACAATGAAATGGCGGGAATAAACCCCCTTGACCTTCAGATGTGAAGGGACCCGCTCCACGGCTCCCTTTTCGAGGAGTGCTAGCACCTCCTGACGGAGGATGCCTTCGTGAGAGGTGTCCCTGAAAAGGGACGGGGCAGGTGGGTTGGAAGGGGGCGAGCCCAGGAAGGGGATGGTATAGCCATGTGTGACTATTTTTAGAACCCAGGCGTCGGTGGTGATTTCTGCCCAAGCGTGGGCAAACTGGGATAACCTGGCCCCAAACGGGGGGCCAGGGTGGGAAGCTGGTGCGCGACTCTCTAGCAGACCGTCAAAACTGGTGCTTGCGCTGCTGGGAGGAACCTTGACCAACCCCTCGGGGATTGTCCCCTCTCGGGCGATGTTGACGACCCCTTGTGGACGAGGGGCCCGCAGCCGCCCCCGCACACCCACTGGGGGCACGAGGACGGCGTCTCCAGTAATCCCCACGGGGGACCTGGGACTGTGTTCTCCCCTGCTGTCTGTATGGCAGCTGACGACGCTGCGGGGCCAGCGTATGGATCCCCAAGGACCAGAGAGTAGACCTCGTGTCCTTAAGCGTATGGAGCCTGGAGTCCATGTGCTCTGAAAATAATGCTTTGCCATCAAAAGGCAGGTCCTGGATCGTAGTTTGGACGTCCAGAGGTATTCCAGACACCTGCAGACAGGCACCACGGTGCATAACTGCACCCGACGCCATGGTGCGGGCTGCAGAGTCAACAGTGTCCAGGCAAGACTGAAGGGCCATGCGGGCGATGGTTCTGCCCTCCGAAGTCATGGCCGCAAACTCCTGACGGGCTTTGGCAGAGAGCTTATCTTTAAACTTATCCACCGCCTGCCATGTATTATAAGCATAACGACTCAGCATTGCTTGCTGGTTAGCAATGCGGAGTTGCACCCCACCAGTGGCATACACCTTACGGCCCATCAGGTCAAGGCGTTTGGGCTCCCTAGCCTTCGGGGACGGCCCCGGCTGGGGAAGCCTCTCCTTTTGAGCTGCAGCCTGAACGACCAAGGACCCCGGAACAGGTTCGGAGTACAAGTGTTCGTACCCCAACTGGGGAACGTGATAGCACCTCTCAACTCTCTTTAAGGTAGGGGTCAGGGAAACCGGGGTCTGCTACAGTGCATTAGTAATCTTGCCCACGGTTTTATTGAGTGGCAAAGCAAAGCGGGTGGGGGCATCGTCTGAGAGGATGTCAACCATGGGGTCCATGTCCTCGACTACTGGTTCCACTGGGACACCCACGTTGGAGGCCAGACGCCTAAGCAGATCCTGGTGCGCTTGAGTATCCATAGTAGGCAACGCCGGTGCGGGATCCGCCAGGGCTTCATCAGGGAGACGAAGATGAGGACGACTCCTGGATCGGTACCAGATCCAGCGCTGGGTCGTGACAGCGATGCCGATAGTTGTGCTCAGTGCCCCGAGACACCAGACATGACAGAGGGGGCACAGGCCCCTGCCACTGGTGGTAAGCCCATGGTGTCCAGCAAGGCCATTGCGGTTGAGGTGGCCAAGTCTGCTGCATACGGGGACGATCACGCCGGTGCCAGGAACAGGATCTATGTCTCGAGGAAACTCCCGAGGACTCCGACCTGAATGAGGCCGCATCAGAATCCGACGAGTGGTCAGACTCAGGCCAGGGAGGCACAGATGACGAATGCCCTGCCACCAAGGGGGGGTAAACCTGGCCATAGACTTGGGTTTGCCCGTGTACAAGCGATGAGGGCGTGCCGGCGTCGGGAAAACAGGTCCCGGTGCTGGTTGTGGTGTCGGTTGTGGCACGGGGAGAACGGCCTCCGGTGCCCGGAGGGGAGCCGGTTGTGGCACGGGGAGGACAGTTCCTGGTGCCGAGCGTACATGTCCCGGCGCAGAGATGTGGGCCGGTTGTGGCACCGGGAGGACCAGTATCGGTGCTGGTGCCAGTTGCGTTTGCGATGGCAACATGGTGCATGGCTGTTCTATTGAAGTCGGTACCGGTTGCAAGACGAATCCCGAAAAGACCGATGTTATTGGCGATAGTGGCACCGGCATGGCATGGCCCACGGGGTCGATGTCGGTGCCTGTAACGGTGCCGAAACTTGCATCGGTGCCGAAGAGGCTGATGCTGAATGGTCCGGTGCCAAAGACTGGAGCCGCACCCTGGGAAAGCTGCTCAGCGCTGGCACCGATGATGGTGCCATAGACGGTGCCGCAAGGCCTGGGTGATAGGGCACCGGTGCAGTCAAGACGGGGTCTGGAAGAGGTCCCAGCACTGAAGGAGGTCGAGCCCAGTCGAGCGTCGAGTGAAGCCTGGTGGCCTGCGCCGAGGCCGGCACCGATGTAGAAGCAAGTGGTACTGGTCCCACAGGGGACGGTCCCGCTGCATAGGCGACTGGTGCCGTTTGGTCACGACAGTGCGGCGGGGAAGCCGGTGCCAACACGGTCTCCGGCGAAGGTGACCTCAACCTCTCTGCCTCAACCGACGATGGAGGGGAGGTAGTGAGGCTAATAAGGTCATGCGCCGCTTCAAAAGTGTCCGGCGTGGAGGGGCGGTGCGAGGGAAGCTGCCCTGGGCTGGATGGTCGTCCCACTCGCTTACGCCGCACCATGGTAGACGAGGAGGTGTGCACCAGAGACTCGGCACTGAGGTGTAGACGTGTCTTGGACTTCCAGCTCGGAGACCTACCACGGGACGTTCTTGATCTCTTCGGTGCCAGAGAATGAGAACGGTGCTGAGCCCTCGACACCGAGGCCTGGTCCCGAGATGGGGCATTGCGCGTGGACGCCGGTGCACTGCACACCGCAGAGTGTCCAGCCGGTGCCGGCTGTAAAGCCACCTCCATGAGGAGAAGTTTTAGACAAGAGTCTCTCTCCCTCTTAGTGCACGGCTTAAATGACTTGCAGATCTTACAGGCGTCTGTAACGTGGGCCTCACCGAGACACTTCAGACAACTGTCGTGAGGGTCTCCTTTAGGCATAAACTTTGCGCAGACAGCGCACGCCTTAAAGCCTTGCGGCCCTGGCATTCCTCACCCCCGAAGGGGGGAGAAGAAAAACAAAGAAACTTTAACTATCTAACTAAGTGAACTATTTAGAACTATTTACAAGACTAGAAGAAACGGGAACCATTAACTGCTCTAACAGAGAGACACGCTCCAGCGACCGGCACAGGTGGTAAGAAGGAACTGAAGTGGGGGGCGCCGGCAGGGGTACTTATGCCCCACCATGGTGGTGCCACTCCAGGGGGCACCCTGCTGGCGCTACGGGTACCGCTAGGGAAAATGCTCCGGAAGACGCGGTGCACGCGGTGCGCACACCTAATTCAAATGGACATGAGCAACCACTCGAAGAAGTGATTATTTTCCTCTATTCAGCATTGGTGTGGCAACATCTGAAGTATTGCATCCAGTTTTGGGGCCCCCACTACAGAAGGATGTGGACAAATTGGAAAGAGTCCAGTGGCAGGCAACAAATATGATTAGGGGGATGGAACACATGATTTATGAGGAGCGGCTGAGTGAAGTTGGCTTATTTAGTCTGAAGATGAGAAGAATGGGAGAGGGAATTTGATAGCAGCCTTCGACTACTTGAAGAGGGGTTCCAAAGAGGATGGAACCAGGCTAGTCTCAGTGATGGCAGATGATAGAGCAAGGAGAAATGGTATGAAGCTGCAGTGGGGGCAGTCTATGTTGAATATTAGGAAAAACTATTTCAGTAGGAGGGTGGTGAAGCACTGAAATGGATTTCCTAGGGAGGTGGTGGGAATCTCCATTCTTAGAGATTTTTAAGATCAGGCTTAACAAAGCCCTGGCTGGAATGGTTTAGTTGGGGTTGGTCCTGCTTTGAGCAGGGGATTGGACTATATGACCTTCTGAGGTCTTTTCCAGCCCTAATCTTCTATGATTCTAGATTACAAAAAATATTGCTGGGGTAGTGGGTGAGGGGTACAGCAGCTGTTGCCCTGTATCATACCACCCTTATTTCTATGTTGCTGCTGGCAGTTGAAATGTCTTCAGAGCTGGGTACCTGGCCAGCAGCTGCCACTTTCCAGACACTCAGCTCTAAAGGCAGTGCAGAACAGAAGCACTGGCAATATTAAGGTGCATGTTCCTATGAGTATGTACAATAATTTGCTATCACTTTTTTTTTGGAGCAGGGTTATCACAGGCTGAAATATTTTCACAGGGGGCCCAGCAAAAAATAAAAGTTTGAGAACCCCTTGTAATAGAAGATCAGCATAACTGGATATATTGCATCCTTGATAGACCACCAAAGGCTACATTTATTTCATATCTCTGCCTTTGCAACAGAAAACATACCGACTTTATACAGAGATAGGTCAACCCTTTCTATTGATCAGGGTTCCAGTTTTGATTCCCCCAGAAGGCCACTCCACGTAAAGATGGAAAGTATAATCCTACTAAATCATTGGTGTTACTTTCAGCAAATGAATAAACATTAAGGCTGCGTGTAGACTGGCATGATCTTCCGCAAATGCTTTTAACGGAAAAGTTTTTCCGTTAAAAGCATTTGCGGAAAAGAGCGTCTAGATTGGCACAGACGTTTTTCCGCAAAAGCACTTTTTGCAGAAAAGCATCTGTGCCAATCTAGACACGGTTTTGCGCAAGAAAGCCCCAATCGCCATTTTCGCGATCAGGGCTTTTTTGCACAAAACAAATCTGAGCTGTCTACACTGGCCCTTTTGCGCAAAAGCTTTTGCGCACAGGACTTTTGCCCGAACAGGAGCGTCAAAGTATTTGCACAAGAAGCACTGATTTCTTACATTAGAACATCAGTGCTTTTGCGCAAATTCAAGCGGCCAGTGTAGACAGCTGGCAAGTTTTTCCGCAAAAGCAGCTGCTTTTGCGGAAAAACTTGCCAGTCTAGACACAGCCTAAGTGTATTCAGCGATCCATCAGACACTATGTACAGGTTATGTGAGAGCATTCACAAGGCCACAGTGAAATGCATCACTAAGCCAAATCCAGTTGAATCAAAATGTTAGAATTGTCACACTAGTTGAATGCTTCGGATTCAAGACAGGAAGGAGGATCACACGGCTCATTTGAAAGATGATATAGTCATGAATCATAGGCTACATGTTATTCATAATATAACAATGCATGCCCACTGCAAAGCCGTAATGGAAACCAAAGCTGTTACACTTGAGGAAGGTTCTGCCAGGTCTGATGCAACTTTCTTATATAAACATTTGCATAGCCTCATGGATGACAAGAAAGGTCATTCACTTAGAATGGTCAACTCCAGTTCTAGTCAGTTTATCATTACAGAAGCAGAGTGTATGGTGCAGTTGCTAACCGTACCCTAACATTTAAATCACTAACAAGCTGACCTATTATGCCCAAAATTATCCTTTTTTTCATAATATCATGAATTAAATAAAGACATATTTGTGTTATTTTTATGAGACTATCTTGGCTCATGCTGGCTTGTTCCAGCCTAACATTGTTGATTATTTGCTTATTATATTGAATAGCACAACAACAGAGATATCTAATAGTGCATCTAAATAGCTGCTAACAGTGTGAAAATATATCCTGCAGGTATGGGGTATCAGGATCGAAAAAGGCGTTTTGCATTAGCTCTAATGATTGGTTCCAAGAGATTTAATTAGCACTGACCAAAAGACAGCTTTTATTCAGGCTTGCGGAAATCTATTAGCTGACTTGACTTCAACCTCACAGGATTGACTGAATGCCAATCTATGGCCTTAGGGCAATGAAGCTATTCGTTCCATTTTTAAAAGTTTAGGTTTGTGTGCTGTAAAGTATGGAGATGAAGTAGTGGCAAAGAGGAAATTTCAGTGACCCAACAGTCTAGCTTGTTATATCGTGTGGTTCCTTGCAGGAAACTAGAGTTCACTTACAATAGCATTATTAGAAATGAGTCAGATCAGTTCAGAAAAGTTTAAGCAGAATACTTCTGAATATACGGGTTTGGTGGGATCAAGGATAGTACGTGTCCAAAAGAGAAATAAATGCTATTAGGAATGAGGCTTTTTCTGGAAGGAAAGGACCCCAGGTGCCAATTGGTACTACCCTGATGAAGTACCATATCTTTGAGGTGCTATTGGAGTCACAAATCTCCCCACCATGATTGTATCTTTAAGATCAAGCAAATAGCTAAATATGTTGGGTATTGCATTCTTTGTCCATTTCTAAGTTATACAGGCATGTGGTGAGGAGTTGTACTGGGCATTTGCTACCCTCTGTTAGAAGCCCTGACCAATGGAGACAGTGCCCTTTTGTGGAAAATAATGGCAGAGAAGTTAGACCTCCAGGAACTGCTTCAAGAGGACATCCAGCATCAACGATAGAGGGAACCAATGAGAACTAGACCTACATCAGTTGGAAGGGCTTGGAGCAGACAAAAGCCAATAAGGCCCCATGGCACTGTAAACTAGCCTGCAAGAAGCAATTCTGTCCAAAGTTAGAGGAAGTATTTTTCCTATCTTAACCCCCAAACCCAGTAGTTCAGCCAAAGACTGTTTTTGTTTACTTTGTGGAATGAAAAGCCCAAGTGGCTACACTGAGTTGAATATCAGTTTGACTGCTGTAAAATTATAAGGAGTTTGCTTGTGAGATGGTCCACTGGCTCAGAGAAACCCATAACAGAGGCATTATGGAAGACATTGACAAGTCTGTCTGTTAAATTTGTGTCTGTTATTTTTCTTGTCACTCAACATTAGAAATGAAATCAAAACCAGCATCTCTGATTTAAGTATATTTATTAGTGTTGGGTCTGCTAAGGCAGAAGTGGTGTTACTTCAAGTGCAGTTATGCAGTCCTTTTTCATTGCTCTTGCTACCATAATTCCGACAGCAAAGGAAGAGACCATCATAATCAATTGCTTTTAGATACTGAGTTAAATTCTGGTCTCAAACATTTACACACAAATGTCAGAGACATCACGATCAAATGCATATGTGGCAAAATTTGGCCTTGATATACGTAAGGAAAATGGTATAGTATTAAAAACGGAAATGACATTACTCTTAGAATGCTAAAGGGCTTTCTACCAATTCTATGTTCTTAGATTGATCTAACAACTTGATTTCAATTTTCAGAATAAAATTGTACAATATTAACCTTTGAGTTTGTTAAAATCTTAACTTGCTTTAATTATCAGTGGGAATTTAGTGAGTCTTTATACTCTCCAGAGTTTAATATGAATGCAATGATAAAAAACCTGTTCCCAGTTACAGACAGGAGTTCCCACTGGATTACGTTAGTACAATTGATAATAGAATTTAACCCATATTGCCCATTTTAAATTCAGATGACATTGTTTCTATTAGTTGGAAATCTTTATAGTCTTCAAAAGGTGAGCACTGAAGAAAATAAGGATACTGGAGAAATGCCTTTTCTAGCTATCAGTAATTACACTTTTTTCTTCCATAGAAATACCCATACAAATACAATTATTAAAACTAACATGGTTGCTATTGAGATCCAAACATAGATTCCACATTTTCATGCTAAGGTTAGAATTTGCCTCAAGTTTGATTATTTTTTAATAATTCTCAAAACTAAATTAATAGATCAATGACATTTCATTATTCAGCATTTCAAAATGAGAAACAGAGATCTGCCTCTAGAGGAAGAGCAGTAGAGGGCACAAAGCTAACTAGACTTTGGGATGTAGGAATTTCTTCACTTGAAGACACCCATTTTTAGTATAGACTTTATTGGAATGAGGCTTTCACCACCCTTCCTTTCACAGGCTGAGGAGGGCGCCAGTTATCCACCATGGGGTGCATGGGTTCTGTATCAGCATTGATGGAGAGGCTACGGAGCTTTGCCATCTGCAAAAAAGCAAAATAACAATATCAGCATGGAATTCACTTCGGGGCAATTTAAGGCGTGATGCCTAGACCAACTAGCTGGGCCAACCACTGGGAGCTGGAGCGAAATCTCCCTACAAAGCCACAGGAGCTAATGCACGGAGACTACTGCAGGCTAATGGCTGGAATAGTCTCTGGGGATTCTTACACAGTAGATCTGTTAAGCAGTGGAACCTCTGAACATGCCTAGCCTCTTCATGATACATCCCCACATGTCCTCGCACTGAGGAGCTCTGTGATGTGCCAAGGATAGGCAGCCCTTGTGTGCCCCATATGAATTTCCCTTCATGATCAGGGAGGCAGGATAAGAGTACAAAGGATGACAGAAATCAGAGTGACAGCTGGCCTGTAGAGTACTTAATTTTGAAAAGCAGTGAAAAAGTCATCTGGATAAGTAATCTGAAACATAATAACAAATCCATCACGAACCTCATGGCTCACTGTATGCCATGTTCAGAATGTAAGGCTGTCTTATTAGGCTAGAGAAAGAGTAAGAGTGATTTAACAAATTTTATTAAATGAAATAATGAAATAATGTAATTCTGTTGTCGAGACCAGAGACACATGGTATCCATTCCATGAGACCTCTGCATGGTGCAGGGTAAAACGAAAGACACAGTGAATGGCTGCACCACAATAAGCAGCTCAGTTTGAAACTGGACTGGTGAATTCTGACCTTTGATGACAGCATTTTAACCAGAACATTGCTGGAGTGACTAGGCTATGCCCTGAGGCTCTCAGCAGGGCTGGGGAGAAGAAATTCTTCCCTAAACCCAAAGAGTGGCTGCAATAACTCTTGTGGCCAGTATGCTACCATCTGTGGGGTAAAATAGCCTGGGGGTCCATTGCCTTGAGCCATCCACAGGCTCAAGGTGATGGGGTGCAGAGAGCACTGGTTTGCAAAGTTCTGTGACATGCAAGAGATGTGGACAACCTATGCAGGAGCCCCAAATCCTGTCCCCTTCCATTCGGCACAAGAAATGCAGCATTTGGTCCTACCAATAGAGGTTGCAGGGGAGGTGTCAGGATTTGGTCCTGTAAGAAGCCCTTAACAGCTGGATTTTCTAATAAATTCTTTGCTTCACTAACATGCTAAGGCACAGACTGTATCTTGCTGTCATGTAGCAGGAAGACCCAATACCCGTGGCAGCAATATTATTAAGTGGGATGCTGCCTCCTGCAATACTTTGAATGGGTTTGAAGCAGGCCATTCAGTTTGTTTCTTTTATGCTGAAAAAATTAAAAATAAAAAGTCCGGGTTAACTTCTCCTTGTGTGGTACCACAAGCAGCATTTTCTAGGTCCTTTTATGACTTGATAACATGCTCTGGCTCTGCACCAGAGGGCCCTATTTTCAATGTATCCAACTGCTGCTGTACCCCCACTCACCCTGTATATGAATTTGCTGTAAAAATCCAGGCAGGCCACAGGGGTTGTAGAAATAATACAACAAAAAGTGGATTGGGTAATGATGCACAGCCTAATGTATATCGGGAGAGCACATCTTTCCAAGTGCACCAGTTGCACACTGGACAATTTGGCCTCCAGTGTCCCAGCCATACAGATGAAGAACAATCTTGACCTCTTTGGCAAAGGGACTAGTACTTACAATAATTACTGTCAGCAAGCCTAAAAGTTAGCAGGCTTCTAAGATTAGAGAGCTTTAAGAGTCTGATCCTGTGAAGTTCTCTCAGGTGATTGTCACTTACACAGCGTCAGCTCTTAGGGGGCAGAGACTGTCATTTTGTTCAGTGTTTGTACCGGGCCCAGCTCAGTGTGGCCTTGATCCATGACTGGGGCTCTTTGGCACTACTATAAATATTACTACTGATAATGCTGTCTTTAAAGCAGCATAACCACAAATAAACAACAAAGCATGGGCTACAAGTATAATTATTTTTTAAATGATCAAGCTCTCTGTATGAACTGACTGAAGTGTTCCCTTGCAAGTTACACACAAGCCCTGTTGGCTACTGAAAGAACAATTAATGCCTGGATGTAGCAGTTATTGGAAATACATCAGATGAAGTTGGATCAATGATTCAGCACATAGCTGTTGCATGAATTTCACACTAAAATAAACCCATAAAGTGGGGGAGAGGGAGAGAAGAAGTTGATATTTTTATTGCTAATGCAACACAGAGCTGTTCGTTAACAACTATGCCTTCATGAAAGTTCCAAATAAACCCATATCTGATACCCTGTTATGCAAATAGCTGAGTCAGTAAACACTAACAAGAGTTGTGTTGTTGAGTCAAGAAAGCTGATCAGAGCCAATTTGCATTTTGCATGCTAGCAGAAGCTTCCAAATATCTAATACCTTTATATTTTGGTACAAACAAAGGGAAATAGGGAAATGACCTCCAGACCAGTGCTGTCTTTGAATGAGCTATGAAAATACAGCTCTGAGATATGTAAATATAGTCATTCAGGAGCTTTTGTTAGCTTTCACCTTTCGGCCTAAGGTTTAAATCAGCCTTCAGTTCTAGCGATTTCACTGTAATCATTTACTTCATTTTTCATATAATAAGCAACAACAAAAGTATGGGTCAGAATTTGGAAATCAAATTATTTTGTGATATGCTCATGCCAACAGAATATGTATGCAGTGTCAAAAATGCCTGCCTGGGTTTATTTGTATCACATTATAAAAAAACACTTTGAGATCCTGGGTGAGAAGTTACACATATGTAAGTACATACCAGTATATATAATCTAATAGATACATAAACAGTCCCTTAAATTTTCATTTTCCTACTGAGTCACAATCTTGAAATTTGGGACACTCATACATTGTGGACTACTGAGTGTTGGAGCAATCCTATATTAGAAAATTGATCTTTACATCTGAGATTGCCAAAAAGACCTTTGGTCAATTTTATCAGCTTTCTACCATTAAAATTTACAGATATATTTATTTATCATCAAGGACTATCATCTTGGGTATGAAACCTTCAGATCAGTGAACTGAAGGTCACCCAAAATCACCACTTCTGCCTACTAGAATTTAGCCCAGAAATTAGGGATGTGACGGTTTAACCAGATAACTGGTAACTGGCAGGGCTGGAGTAGCTCCCCACCTGTTGCAGGCAGGGATGGGGAGAGGGCGCCGTGGACAGGTGCTTCTTCAGCATCCCAGACAATGCAGCCCTTGCCTGTGGTGGGGTGGGACACAGGCAGGGGATGCTCTGGCCTGCTAGAGCAGCCCCTGCATGCGGGAGAGGAGGGAGGATGTTCCAGCCCAGGAGCAGGGGTGGGGAGATGCTTGGCCCCCTTTTACTGGTTAACTGATCAAACAATATTTTTAACTGGCTAGCCAATTAAACAGGATTTTACATCCCTACTAGAAATGTAATTTTTACATAGAAATGATTGCAAGTTTTGCAGTTGTCTTTATTTTCCACTGCTTCCTAGAATGTGGGGCAGGTTATTAAAGGTCACATTTCTTTGGAAAATAGTATTTCAAATAGACTGATATTAGGGAAGAATCTTTCGAAATATTAAATAAAAAGTAAATTTAAAGGAAATTATGGCTGTAAAATGAATCCCTGAGAAATGCCAATTGTAAGGTTGCATTTATGATAACAGTTTTTAATTAGATTATCATAAGAACCTTTGCTTCTTTCAGTGCATAGTGAATGAAACAACAGTTCACTGTTTAGTATTAGTCTCACTCATTCTGCCCTCATTTGCTGCATTCCACAGTAAAAGTGTAATTTTTTTCCTCAGTCTTCATTCAAGAGTAATTGGTGATTTTGCTCAAACTTTAAAAAGGAAAAAAATAGACCTGGGAAATGTTCTGCCTGAAAGATGAACGTTGGAGATGAATGCCAGAAGTGGACATTTCATGGAGATATGTTGAAATTTGGTTTAGTTCAAATTCAAAATAAAAACAAAACATTTAAAAATACTCTGGAGCATGGGTTTTGGGGCCATCCCTTTGGGACCCTGCCCAGGGGCCACAGATGCTAGAAGCCCTGATGTCCCCATCCCTGAGGAGATCCTGTCCCTGAATAGGGGACAATGGGCTTTTGAGGAGCTGTGAGCCTGCCAGCCAGGTCTCCCACTGATCCCAGGCTCTCAGCTCCCACGCAGCTCTCTAGGGGTTCTCAGGACAAATTTTGAATGGCCTCAGAGTGGGGCCACCAACTCTTGCTTGGGGCCACTCTCGCACTTTTCCATCAAAAACTTCATTAGCTTTAGGAAAATAAATATGCACATATACATGTCCAAATCATTGTCGTTTATTTACTGCTAGCTAGTAAGCTATTGCGAAAAGGGATATTAACAATTATACAAGTATCACTTTTCAGAGATGTACTCTGCCTTGACAAGCCTGGGGACAAATTAAGCCATGAATGCAGGAGGAGGGCTGAGGGAAGCTGTTGCCTGAATCCCCATAGTTGGAAGATGGAGAACAAAGCTGCCCAAAGCCAGAGCCAGCCTCCTCATGGTCAAAGCCTGTCCCTGCCACCCCAGGACTGAAGTCCAAAGCCTAAGCCCCACCACTCCTGGGAAGGTGGGTAACTTGCCTGCCGCCTGCTTCTCCAGCATTAAGCCCCACATGTCTCCAAAGCCAGGAGTGAGCCCAACCCCTGTTGTTGCCCCAACAACCAACACCAAGCCCATACATCCAGGAGCACCAGGGAGGGAAAGAGGCTTCTCTTTGTTTCCTACCCTCTCCTCCCCACCATAACACCCAGGAGGCTGTGTCACAGGAAAAGCCCCTTTGAGAAATGTGGGCTTTTGAGGAAAAAAGAACCTAGAAGCCTGGGCTCTCCAGCTGTGACCAGGCAGGCTGCCAAGAAGCCAGGCAAGCAAGCTGGCTGAAAACCAAGCAGGGCAGGCAGGACTCCATTGGAACCCTGCCTGGGTTCTGTTAGAACATCATCCAAGTCAAACCGTCTCTGCCATTTATTTAGATTTCAGCAAAATGGCAAATTCCAACAAAAAGTTTAATTTCATTTCTTCCAACCAGCTCTAACTGAAAACCCTTTAGAATTTAAATGGTTTAAACATCCATAACTTTAACTTTTGCTGCATGCATCAAATGTTCTGCTGATTTATCTTGCTGTGGAAGTATCTAGGTTAGTGGATTAAATGTTGATAAGCTTGATGTGTGAGCAATACAGGCTTTAGCTTCAGCAAGACCCCGTGTGAAGTAAGTTGGGTGAGCCACATTCAGCTCCATCTACTGCATTCAGGGGTTAAAGTAAGAGGAGAGCAAACAGAGAGGAAAGGGAAAGGTACCACTTCTCCTTGGCCGATGTGGTGAGAGCTCCTTCTTCTCTTTCAATCTACTGTACCTTGCCTACAATCAGTCCCCTCCACATAGCCCTAAACTCTCACATTCACTTCCTGGTGACCCCCTACCTCCCTGTGACTACACCCTTCCCCCAGCCTATCACAACTGATTTATGATACTCTGTCCATGGTATCTGGTGCCTTGACCCCTCCCCACTGACATGGCCTAAGTAGTCAAGAAGGGGAGCCAACAATTTTCGAAAATGATTTTCCAACTGAGGAATTTAACTAGAGATTTAGATCTCTGCTGCCACCTGCTGACACTGGCATTATATAATGACTGGGAAGTAGGGCACTTGGGTTGGGTGGCTATGGAACAGCTGGCCCAGGGAAAAGTAGAGTCCTATACAACTCTTTTCAGAGTCCCAGTGGTGTTCCTAATAAAGCCAGATGAGTAGTTTCTAATTGAAGAATCCAATCCTATAATTCAAAGCTTTCACTTTGTTTTAACTCAATTACTCATGCAACCTCCCACTGACTCCAGTGGGAGCTTTCCTTATTGAAAGATTAAGGTCAGGGAGGCACATAAATACATCATTTCAAATTGTGAAAGAATGACGACACCAGGGAGGTTAATGTCCAGCTGAAGTTTACCTGGTCTGAGCTGACAATAATAGGCTCCCTCAGAAGAATCCAGGTAATGCACTCTTCACACGGTGGTGTAGTGAAGGAGCCATGGTATGTCCAATAGTCCCGAGATTTAGGGAAAAGAATTGACGGATCAAAGTTCTGAAAAGGAGCCTCTTTCCCCTTAAATAAATAAAAAGAAATATTGTTACTAACACTAATGGAGAGACAAATCTTGCTTAAAGAGAGACCCACGTTTCCATGCAATAATGGACAAGGATGATATGTAATGGATTAATCTTCTCCTCCTTATATGCCCTGCAATTTACTGTTCTAAAAATGAGCACTAACCCAAGGCTGAGATTACCCATGTAAATAAAATAAGATGTACTTTATCACAGTGTCCACTGCTGCAAATAAAGGTTGAAACATCTGACAAACTCATATCACCATAATGTACATTTACCTAACAATTAGTACTGTACACGAAATATTTAGGTCCAAGACATTTTTAGTAACTTGTCCTATACATAAATAAGTAGAGTTAATGAGCTTTATCCTCTGCCAAGAAAAAATAAGTGTAATAAATATAATACTTCAAAATAAATATACAGTATCTTGTAATTCCTTGTCCCATGCTTTCTCTGCTTTACTTGAACTGTTTCAATAGCTATAGCACAATTCTACACTGCTTTGAAATATGTGTGGTGACTAGCTTTCACTATCCAAACCTGAACATCTTCCTTTCCATTATTACTAAAACAAGATGTAAAATCTGATAAAGTTAAGGAATCTCAGGTGCCATTTAAGGAGGCTAGCTTCACTGCTGTTTTTTTACCATATTAGATTACTGTGTTCACCTATGTTCTTAAGAACTTTTGGTTATGGTTATGGTATTGAAGCTGTTGCTTATAAAGGTGTTTGCAAGAGTAAGAAATGAGTGGAATTTTCAGGGCTATTGTCTTTGGCAGAGCAGAGAGTATAGGAGAGGGTGATAAATGACTCAGGATTGGATAAGTAGGAAGAAGTAGAGTTATGTAGGGACTAGAGCAGAGGTGGGGAATTTACATTGCCAGGATCCAGCCCCTGAAGCTTGGGTCGGGGACTGGGGAGCCAATGTTGGTACTCCAGCCCTGAACCTCCCCATCTTGCCCAGACCTTCCACCCCTACCTCACAGACTGACCTCTTACCTCCAGCCCATTCCTGCACCCACCTTCCCAACCAGTCCCCACACCACAAATCCACTCCTGCACCCTATCATCCTTCCAGACTCACCAGCCCCCAACCCACTTCTGCATCCTCCTTCCCGCCCTGGTCCCACATCCCTAGCCTGCTTCCCAGGAGTCTCCTCCCACACATTGAACCTCTTATTTTTGGCCAGACCCAAAGCCTATTGGGGACCACAACATCTACTAACCTGTCCCCACCCCAGGCTCTGCTATGCAAGGAGAATATGTAGAGTGTCTTTCTGCTTCTCATTTGGGGGCCACATCAATGAAGTATTGTTTTTTTATTATTTTTTTGCTTCTCACTTTTGCACAGCCCACAACTGATTTTTCTGTGGGTCAGTGGCCCCTGGCCCAAAAAAGGTTCCCCAGCCCTGGATGAGAGGATAAAAAGAGAGAAAGAAGTTTAAAGCTGAGGTGACAGAGAGTAGGGAGCTAGTGGAAAGGTTCAGGACTGGATCCCACATATCAATTGCAGTACTCATGTGCTTAAAGGCAAGCACACACAGACTAATATTTTTAGGAAACATCCAGTAGTTGCATTTACTTCCAGTGTTAAATAAATCTAGACCTAATACTATAATTCTTATGCAAACTAAGCTTCCTTCTGTGGGAATTCTGCCTATGGAAGGCCCTGAGGTAACTATCTAATTAATCTGAAAAACAGCTCAGGATAGGCTTTGCAGTCATATTTGTGCTGCTACCAATGATGGCTGCCTGGCAATTGTGCAGATCCAAAGCTCATTGAAGTCAATGGAGGACCTTAGAGAAGTGAGAGGAGGAATTACATTTCTCCTTAAAGAAAAGAAGATACTCTGGGGCTGCTATGTGTTGCTGGAACACTGCAAAGCAGACCAAACAGACTTACAAATCTAGCCTTCTGGATTTTGTTACTGCATCCACCTAGTTACCTTTATACAATAAAAATTGTTCAGTTACCTTCGTCTTAATATTATCTATTTCTTCAAGAATTCTCTTCATCTCTGGTTTGGGAGTTTTTCCTACCTGTAATGGAGAAAGCATGAGCTGAATAGCAGCTGAATTTGTTTTCCATATCTCACGACTGCATGAAAATTCAATTTGACCCATCCCATCCGTCAGTTAACATTCTCTAATCATTTTGTACTGAAAAACAACAAAATGTTACTTCTGATGGAAGAAAAAAAAACTGTCTAGAAGGCTCAGTCATTCTCCAGTTGAAATGACTAGTATAATTCCCACTGATTTAAGTGAGGCAAGATGGCATGTACACTATCTTATAAAATTGATGCAAAAGAAGAAATTCTGATGATTACAAGTAAATTAGTTTTACATCTTACACAATTTTTACTTATAACAAACAGAAAATGTATTCTTTCATTAGCATGTATATGCACCATGTTAATTTTCCTACCAAATGCATGCTTTAGCTCTTGTGAGTAGCTTAATTTTATTACAGAATACAACTACATGCTAAACTCAGTATGCACGGAAATAGAAGCAGGACGATGGTATCTTTGCAAAGGATTTGATCTCACATAAAGAAGTGTAATAAAATACTACATTATGATTTTCTGTATTTCAAAAGACTATATCTGCAGAGTCTAAAACTAATTAGCTTCTCACCTCTGGAAGAATGGACTAAGACATGGTTCATGTCACTAGTAATGTAAATTTGCCTTTCTTAAACTACTTTCTCCTGGGCTTCTTTCTTCAGGCTTCATATAAACCAAACAGCCAATGAAGTATGGCATCAGATAAGACTTCTTGACTCTATCTAGTATCACTAGAGCTAAATGAAATATCTTCAGTGAATAGTTTATTTCCTGAAAAATGTACTTTTGGTGAACCAAAAGTATTTGTGTAATTTTTGCTGAACAGTTTTGACTGAAAAGTGCAAAATGTTTCAGTAGCATCAAAACGAAATACTGAAAAGTGTCTCAGCCCTCTAATATGCGAGCATTGCTGAAGGTGAGACTCAATGTACATTTTCAGAGCTGTGTGCAAAAGTGCACAGAGCACCTGCTACCACTACATCTGCAAATAACCAATGCTCATTCCCATAATAGACACTAAAAGCCAATTCAGAAAGAAAATTTATTACAAAAGTTAAATAGGAATTTTCACTATCCAACTACTGTTCAACCCACTATGTATGTCTATACTGCAATGTAAGACCTGTGTTAGCAGAATTTGAGTCGGCAGACACTGATATTAATAATGTAGGTCTTGAGCATCTACACTCAATTGGAATTGCAGGTTAGGAATTATTAAACTCTTGATCCCAGCCTGGGGCGCCAGTGTCTATACTGCATTATGTAGGTACAAGTCCTACCAACCCAAAATGTTGTCACTCTAGCCCTTTGTTTGTAGTGCAGTAGGGAAACTTGACTGTCTACCAACCTTGCTGGATCTGAAGATAGTTAGAATCTGAACCAAACCCAGTCTTCATGGTAGGATCCCATTTCTGCACTGGACTGACCCAGTGTTCTGCTACTGTTCTGCCAATATTTTGAAAAGGATAAACAGGACAACCCAGGTAATTATAAGCCTGTTAGCCTGGCATTGATCCTGTGCAAAATAATGGAACAGCTGATATGGGACTAATAAGAACATAAGAATGGCCATACTGGGTCAGACCAAAGGTCCATCTAGCCCAGTATCCTGTCTGCCAACAGTGGCTAATGCCAGATGCTCCAGAGGGAGTGAACAAAATAGGGAATCTTCAAGCTATCTGTCTCTTGTCATCCATTCCGAGCCTCTGATAGCAGCTAGGGACATCATTCCTACCCATCCTGGCAAACAGCCATTGATGGACTTAAGCTCCAGGAATTTATCTAGTTCTTTCTTGAGCCCTGTAAAAGTCCTGGTCCTCACAACCTCTTCTGGCAAGGAGTTCCACAGGCCGACTGTGCACTGTGAAGAAAAACTTCCTTTTTGTTTTAAACCTGCTACCTATTAATTTCATTTGTTGACCCGTACTTCTTATGTTATGGAAGCAAGTAAATAACGTTTCATTATTCACCTTTTCCACACCAGTCATGATTTTATAGACCTCTGTCATATCCCCCCTTAGGCTCCTCTTTTCTAAACTGAGAAGTCCCAGTCTTTTTAAACTCTCTTCATATGGGACCCGCTAATCATTTTTGTTGCCCTTTTCTGAACCTTTTCCAATGCCAATATATCTTTTTTGAGATGAGGTGACCACATCTATATGCAGTATTCAAGATGTGGGTGTACCATGGTTTTATATAAAGACAGATGTTCTCTGTCTTATTCTCTATCCCTTTTTTAATGATTCGTAACATTCTCTCTGCTTTTTTAACTACCACTGCTCATTGAGTGGATGTAATCAGAGAACTATCCACAATGACTCCAAGATCTCTCTCTTGAGTAGTTATATCTAAATTAGCCCCCATCATGTTGTATGTATAGTAGGAATTATTTTTTCCAATGTGCATTAGTTTACATTTATCAACATTAAATTTCATTTGCCATTTTGTTGCCCAATCACTTAGTTTGGTGAGATTTTTTTTGAAGCTCTTCACAGTCTGCTATAATCTTGACTATCTTGAGCAGTTTAGTATCATCTGAAAATTTTGCCACCTCACTGTTTACCCCTTTCTCCAGATCATTTATAAATAGGTTGAACAGGATGGGTCCCAGAACGGACCCTTGGGGGACACCACTAGTTAACTCTCTCCATTCAGAAAAATTACCATTTATTCCAACCCTTTGTTTCCTGTCTTTTAACCAGTTTTCAATATATGAAAGGACCTTCCCTCTTATCCCATGAAAACTTACTTTACTTAAGAGCCTTTGGTGAAGGACCTTGTCAAAGGCTTTCTGGAAATCTAAGTACACTATATCTACTAGATCCCTCTTGTCCACATGTTTGTTGACCTCCTCAAAGAACTGTAGTAGATTAGTAAGGCATGATTTCCCTTTACAGAAACCATGTTGACTTTTCCCCAACAAATTGTGTTCATCTATGTGTCTAACAATTTTATTCTTAATTATAGTTTCAACTAATTTGCACAGTATTGACATTAGACTTACTGGTCTGTAATTGCCAAGATCACCTCTAGAGACCTTTTTAAATATTGACGTCACGTTAGCTATCTTCCAGACATTAGGTACATAAGCTGATTAAAGGATAGGTTACAAACCACAGTTAATAGTTCCACAGTTTCACATTTGAGTTCTTCCAGAACTCTTGGGTGAATGACATCTGGTCCTGGTGACTTGTTACTGTTAAGTTTACCAATTTGTTCTAAAACCTTCTCTAAAGACACCTCAAACTGAGACAATTTCTCACCAGGATTTAACTTCCACTTTTTAAACTATGCTTTTTTGTCTCTCACTATTTTTTTTCCTTTGTTGTTTACCCATCCATGGTTGAACTTTTTTGTTTGCTTACTATATGTTTGGGGTTGTTTTTTTTTAATTTGGGGTATACATTTAAATTGGTTCTCTATTATGGTGGCTTTGAAAAGTTTCCATGCAGCTTGCAGAGATTTTACTTTTGTCACAGTATCTTTTAATTTCTGTTTAACCAACCTCCCCATTTTTGTGTAGTTCCCATTTCTGAAATTAAATGCCACAGTGTTGGGTTGCTGAGGAGTTTTATCCACCACAGGGATGTTAAATTTTATTAAATTATATTCACTATTTCCAAGCGATCAAGTTATATTTACCCCTTGGACCAGAACCTGTGTTCCACTTAAGACTAAATCAAGAATTGCCTCTCCCCTTGTGGGTTCCAGAATCAGCTGCTCCAAGAAGCAGTCATTTAAGGTATCAAGAAATTGTATCTCTGCATCCTGTCCTGAGGTGATTAATAAAGACTTAAAGGGTGATAATATAATTAAGGCCATCAGCATGGGTTTATGGAAAACAGATCCTGTCAAACTAATTTGGTATCTTTTTTTATAAGATTACAAGTAATAGTGCTGATATAACATACTTAAACTTTTGTAAGGCATTTGACTGAATTCCCCATGACAATTTGATTAAGATACTAAAAATACAAAATCAACATAGTGCATAATAAATGAATTAACAGATGGCTGACAGGTCTCAAAAGGTAACTGTAAACAGAAAATCATCATCAAGCAGATGTATTTCTAGTGGGGTCCTGCAGGGATTAGTTCATGGCCCCACACTATTTAAAATGTATATCAATGACCTGGAAGACAACATAAAATCATTGAAAAAAATTTACATCTTACACAAAGACAGGGGAAGTGCAAAATAATAAAGAGGAGAGATCACTGATCAAGCAAAAGCTGAATTGCTAAATTTAACAGGATTCTTATTCAGGTACATGTATGACACTCACCATTGAATGTTATGGATGGTGCTAAAAGTCTATTTTATTGGTGAGAGTGCACTAAATTTATATGGATTTAGGCCCAATATAATCCCAATTTATGCTTCATTCTGAATATTATCCTCTCATGAGGTATACAGCTGACTAGTAAAGCAGGCTAGCAGAAGACTAGAGGGGTGCAACAGAATAAAGAATGAAAACTTCCAAACTCACTTGAAGAAAAATGCCCACGACAGCCACTCCATCAGGTTGTTTCAAAGCTCCAGCAAAATTACTATATTTCGGATTCCAGTGTACCATATGTAGCTTGAACCAAAGAAATGTAAATGTTATAAATCCTGTTATACAATAAAAAGCCATTAGAGGCCCAGACCTGCATTCCTTGTGAATCCAGGTGAGAGCTTTGAATGAACAGGGAATACAGAATTGGGCCCCACAAAGTCCTGCAAATGAAGGCAAAGTAAAAGATTTTTCTTGATGGAACTCAGAACAGAAGTTTGGGAGGATAGAATGCTCCCACTCAACCCCCTAGTAATAAATGGGATACCCATGAAACTGGACCATGGCTGATACTACAAGGCGTAAGGGGGAAAGAAGAAAATCACCCACAGCTTCCATGCCTTCCCCTGCCCCCAAGTTTTTGACCATAGGATATATGATATTCATCTTGCCTGCCACCATTTCTTCCAGATGGGAGTTGTTGTAGAGCCACAGTATATATTGGAAGGAACACTAGCAGGCTGCTGCACGAATCCCCATAGAGAGTAAACATGCTATTTCTAGGGTAGTTTGAGACTTACACTTCCTCCCGTGTACGAGATGGAAAGAAGGCAGAATTTGTTATTAATTTATTGTGAACAGAGCTTAAGCCCACACTGATTACACATTAACTACAATGATTTTGTCCCATAACAGTTTGTGTTTACACCAAAATATCAACAAATATATATTTAAAATAATTCTTGAAAATACACTAATAGATTTTTAAAAACATATTTAGAATCTGAAGGATATTCTCCACTACACCAATTTTAAGGTAGATTTTGGACTTCAACTATTCGAAATGTCCTTGTAATAAAGTCCTCCCTTCAACTGGTAATGCATATGAAAAAATAAATCCTGGGGCTCTAATTTTACAAATAATGAAATATATACCAAAACCTCCTAGGCTATGTCTACACAGCAACATTATTGTTAAATAACTAGCATTATTTCAAAATAACATAGTCCGGGTCTACACAGTCAGCAGTTGTTTCGACATAATGTCAAAATATCATCAAGCTGGAGGACTTCTTACTCCGAATTCTATAACCCTCATTTTGTGAGGAGTAAGGACAGTTGGAGGAAGATTGCTCTATTTCGAAATAAGTGCTGTGTAGACAGCACCTAAACTCTAAATAAGCTATTCTGAAATAAGCTATGCAAGTGACATAGCTCAATTTGCATAGCTTATTTTGAATTAAGCCCTGCTGTGTAAATGTGCCCCCAGTGACCCGTAAAATCCAGAAAAAAATTACATTATTATAAGTTTGAGAAAACATGAAATACTGCTACCAAAGTTTTGTTTGCTGCAAAAAGATCTCACTGAAAATGGTGATTTTAAGGCAGGGGCATGTTTACAAATATTTATAGTTCTGGTAGCAGGCAGGCTTGGGATTGTATTTTTGTTTATGGAAAGCTGTTTTTGTTGGCAGCAATGATTGACCACAGGTCTCATTTATGAGTAGTAACAGCAATAACATATTTCATGCATAAATCAATAAATACAAATGAATACTTGAAAAGGAAAGTGGTAAATGTTGCCCAACTGCCCAATGTGCTAGTATAGACAAAACCAGGTCCCACCTCTGCTGCATATTTCACTCCATCTACAACATGCTCAGAGCCGTGGTCATCAGAAGAGCCCCAATGAAAGTGAAGCTGACGCAGCCTGTAGGGTCCTGGGAGTGGTCCACCTCGCAGAACTGCAATTGATCATTTACATTTAACATTAGGAACAGGCCTTTTTAAGGAAACTTTGATTCAAAATATAGGTGTATACAATTACCACACAAGAATCTAAACTTTGAAGGTGTTGAACACCTACAGCAATTCCAGCTGATTTCAGTGGGAATTGAGGGCACTCAGCACCTTGCCTGGTTAGGCCTGTATATACCGATCTCTTGGCAATAAAGCACTATTTGTTTTCATAGCTATAGAAATTACCATGAATCAGGGTAAAACCACAGAATGTGATGCTAGTTGTAGAACAAATCTCATTCCTCTCACAGTAGAATGTATTATACTTTGGGAAGGATGGGTGCTCAGGATGGCTCACCATTCACTAGTGAATGTCCTGTTATGAACTCATAATTTTATGCTGATGATTTGATGGGAATCTTTGTGAAACTGGCCTAGAAGGGCCACACAGCAGTACAGCTGCCCTACTAATGCCATAAACTACTACAAACCCTGCCTGTGATCCAGAACTGTAATTGCTTTTTAAACTATGTTGCAAACAATGTTTACAATGTAGCCTGTTATTTCTAGGGAAAGGACTATTCCCTGACGAAACAGAGAAAAAAGGTAAAAACAGATGTGTTAAAAAGTGGCTAGTGAGCATTCAGACAAACCTTATTCTCTGAAAAAGTTCAGTAGTGTAATATCTATGGCAATGTTGGCACCAAAGGGCCATAATAGTAAGTCATTATTCTAAATAATAGCAAGGTTTACTTTGTAGTCCACAAAAAACAAAGTAAGTGTTTTTTATAGCATCATGATTTAGATGCTTTCCAACTATCAGCTTTGGGTCTGATCCTTGCAAGCTCTAATCACCCTCAGCATCCATTGACTTTCATTAAAATTAAAGGTGCTCAAACAACTTCATTAACATTAATACAAACAATCTATATTATTATAAAAGTAGAGGTGTCTGTCATGCTATCTGTCACAGAGAACATTTGAGAAGACTTGAGCAGTTTCTAGGGGGAAGCGGGCCTCCAGCCCCACCTCCAGCCCCGCCCCCCTCTGCTGAGGCCCTGCCCCCACCACGGGGAGGAGAAGAGTGCATGTGTATCCCAGCATCCCCAGAGCAGTGGGGAGGGAAGAAGATGTATGGTCCCAACCCCACCCTCTGCTCCTCGGAGCAGCAGGAAGGAAAAGTCCACAGGACCCGAGCCTCCCTGGCCCCAGGAGTAGTGGGGAGGGAGAAGACTACATGGATTTTACCCCCCTGGTCCTGGAGCAGAGGGAAGAGAGGTGGCTGCATGGCCCGAGCTTGCCCAAGCCTCCCCGCCCCCCGGGGACAGCAGAGGCCATATGTACATCCACCATCACAATGCGACGGGTAATGCTAGTAACGTTAATAGGTAACAGGTTTCAAACAAACAAAAAGAAGTGCATCTTAACACAATGTACAGTCAACCCGTGGAACTTCTTGCCAGAGGATGTTGTGAAGACCAAGACTTTAACAGGGTTCAAAAATGAACTAGATAAATTCATGAAGGTTAAGTCCATCAGTACTTATTAGCCAGAAGGGGTAGGAATGGTGTTCCTAGTCTCTGTCAGGAGCTGGAAATGGATGACAGGAGAGGGATCACTTGATGATTACCTGTTCTGTTCACTCTCTCTCGAGCATCTGGCATTGGCCACTGTCGGCAGACAGGATACTGGGCTAGATGGACCTTTGGTCTCACCCAGTATGGCCATTCTTATGTTCTATAAGGGATCTGGCACATCACGGGATTGGGTTAATATATATGAGATATGGACAATTACATCAATGAATCTAAAAAGTCTAAGGGTATGTCTAGACTACATGCCTCTGCCGACAGAGGCATGTAAACTAGGCTACCCGACATAGTCAAAGAAGCTGGGATTTAAATATCCCCGGCTTCATTAAAATAAATATGGCTGCTGCGCTGTGCCGGCTCAGCTGATTGTCGGCATAGCACACGAGTCAAGACGCGAATTGGTCGACAGGGGAAGCCTTTGTCAACCGCTCCCTTATGCCTCGTGAAACGAGGTTTACAGGAGCAGTCGACAAAGGCTTCCCCTGTCGACTGATCCGCGTCTTGACTCGCACGCTGTGCTGACGATCAGCTGAACCGGCACAGCGTGGAGGCCATGTTTATTTTAATGAAGCCGGGAATATTTAAATCCCGGCTTCTTTGACTATGTCGGGTAGCCTAGTTTATATGCCTCTGTCGGCAGAGGCATGTAGTCTAGACATACCCTAAGAGTAAACCCATGATTGGCTTTTTTATGAAATGTCCTAGAAATAAAGTACCTCAAGGATACAGAATAAGGCTTCTTTTCAGGTGGTCTTTCAGACATACAAAACTGTAGTCAGCTTGTCAATAGAATCAGTAGCAGCTGTCAATATCATCAATTCTCCACTAAACTGATTTATAAAACCAGTAATCCTGTTTGAAGGTCAATAAGATGTCATTCTTGATTTTTAAGTGCAGGTACATTTCTTGGCACATTTCTGTATCAAAATGGCATCCTCCATGTGGCATGACCTTGCACACACAAAGCATGTGAGGGCAAAAGTGTGGGAATATTGTTCTCACACTTTCCTGCCCCACTACTTTTTCTTGTTTTTACTCACCAGTCATTGTTAATCTGGCCCCAGCTAAGGCTGTAAAACTTGATGCAAAAAAAAAATCATGTTTCTCTCCACTATAAATAAGGCTTAACTTGAGCCTAGCTGATTTTGAACCATCCTTGAAATAGTATTTGGAGATGAGAGGGAAATGATATGCCACTCTTCTCCTTAAACAAAATTACCTATTGTTAAAATCAAAGATAACTTGTTTTTATTCATTGTAGAATAATATCTTCTTCTAGTACTCAAGATTCAGAGCTGCTATCCTGTACTTGTTCACATATGAATGTCTCCAGTAATATTTTATAAGGCCCCTGTCCTCAAACTAGTGAGCTATGGACAATTCTCTGGAGATGTCTCACATCCGTCCTGCTGATGATATTCCTCTCTGAGTGATGGCTCAAAAGTAAATACTGTTAATTCTGCAGTTTTTGTGACTAGCTTTCACAATATTGGACCAAATTTGCTTTCAGGGTCTTGCAACTATAACAGAGAAGCTGTCTCTTCTATTCACAGGCTTTCCAATGTACTTCTTTAAGGAGAAGAGGACACAGACTTCTGAATTTGTTCATCCATGATGCGATGAAGCAGAACAAGAGGACAAGCTTTTAAGGTCATAGTTCTCCAAAACTGAAGAAATTCATATCCTTTGAGATATTTCATCTTCCATGATTCCCTCAGTTTTAAGAAATGCAATGCAATTCTAACTACTCTGATGGACAATATAACAGTAGGATATATACCAGTTTTACAGATGTTTTTCTGATATTTCCTTAGACTTTGTCCAGAGAAGCTAAGTGATTTAGTAAAAGACTCAGATCGCCACAATATTTTTTTTAAACCGTATTAATCTGGCTAGGGCAGTCAGCATTCCAAATTCCCTGGTCCTACTTACTTCAGGGAAAACAGAGGCAACGAGATATATTTTGACAATACCAGTGGAGGTCCCTTCTGACCATTTCTAGCTAAGGATACAATCTTGCAAGGGTAGTTTTACCTTACACTACCTTTCAATTCTGGGCCTGTTTTGATCAGACACTGGTATAAAATAAGCTCCTGGCACCATTTTCATTTTGACTTAAGGCATGAATGCAACCCATGACTCCAGAAGCAGAAAGCTGATAACCCAAGCTAGTGCTGCAGTCCCAGAAGACCTTGTCTGCAGAGCACTGAAGTTCTGACCTCCAACAATATTATGGAGGCTCAAAGTTAACATTAATACAATTCTTAAATCCTCTAGTGCATAAGCACTACTGGTCTCAAATTAATGCTAAATACCAGACATGCTGGAATACCTAGGGATAAAAATTGTGCTAAGTACAAACTGACAGGCTTAACTTTGCAGTTTGTCTTTAGCTGGCATGTGCCTTATCCACTAGGGTACATAAGAAAAACATTGTACTGGCCTTTAGCTGTATAATTCCTATGTGTCTTATTGACTTCATTAACATATAAATAAACCATCATAAATAATTTGCAGATACATAAAGCCTTTTATAAAAGGATCTCAAAATGCTATGCAAAGATAAATACGTATTTATCTGTACATAATATAGTGCCTAGAAACCCAAGACATGGAGCAGGCTAAGCACTGTACAAACACAGAACAAAAAAATGGCCCCTGTCCCAAGGAGCTTTCAGGCTAAATATGGCAAGAGACAACAGATGGATGCAGAGAGAATGGGGAATGCAAGGAAATCATGAGGCAGGTAGTAGTGTCAGAATACCAGCAGACTAACCGTTTTAAGTTTTTGGTAGTCATCACATCAAAGAAGCGTTTGGAGGAGGATTTTGAAGGTGGATAATGAATTAGCTTTGTGGATGTTTATGGCACGCAACTCTTAAGCATAAGGGGCAGCATGGGAGAAAGTCTGAAGGTGCTGGTTTAAAAATGGAACAAAAGGGCAATGGAAATAGGTGTCAGTCATTTGGCAGCAAGTACTAACAGTTTAATAGTGAAAGAGAGATAACAGATATGGTGGAATTATGTTATAAAAGGCCTTGAAAGTTAAGATAACATTATATTTTATGAGCGAGAGAAGGGGGAGCCAGTGAAAAGATGCAAAGATAAGGAGGACATGATTAAAACAACAGACTAGGAAAACAATCCTTGCTGCAATTTTCTGAATGTATTTGAGGAGGGCAAGAGTGTATCTGTGAAGGCCTAAGAGAAGGATACTGCAGTAGTCAAGACAAAAGATGATGAGAGCTTGAATGAGTGGTTCTGCTTAAGGATGTTAAATATCGATTAATTTATTAGTTGACTAGTTGATAGGCACTTCTGCATTCCTCCTTTGAAATATACAAGAGCCCCAGTGGGAGGGAGAAGAGACAAGGACAAGGATGTATCTCAATGGAACACCCACAGAAAGTTGGAAAGCAGATTCGAAGGATCCTCCGAAGGACCCCATTTCAATTTTGCATATGGGGAAACTGAGACAAAGGCTAAATGGCTTACCAAAGTCAGACAGCAAATCACTGGCAGAGCAGAAAAATCTTCTAGCAAAGTTTGCCAGTTAACAACCAGATAATGTTGTATCCCTGTAATGTGAGGTGTGGGTCTACAATAAACTGTAGCACTTTAAAAAAGTATCTTTTGATTTTTGGTTCTCTCTAACTTACACATGGTTTGGTTAACGTTCTAAAGGATTAGAACAAAATCAAAGTTGTTCTTATGCTAGATTTTTTTCTAGTTAAAAACAGAGTTTCTAATTATTATTTTTATCCTTATTGTTTCTATAACCTCAGAACCCAACAAGTGAACATTCATTTATCAAAAGTTGTAAAATGTTCCTCATGAAATGCATATACAATTTTTACTTTACAATTCAGTTGCTATCAGGATTATGCATGGACTTCTTCTAAAGAGAAACATTCCTATGAAGAGCTATAATGCAACGGTGGAAAGTCATGCATGAACACAGGGGAAGTTTGCAGGAAAATATGTCTGAACTGTGCAGCTCCATGCTCCTTTCCTGCAGCTGACAGAAAGTCAACAGCAAGAGGGTGGCAGTGCAGATGGCCAGAGAATTTGCACATGGAGGTTCAGGGGAGACACTGGTGCCTTCCTGGGGTAACTTTAACCTTGGAACAATCAAGGTCTATTTCCAAGAGAATGTACACAACCACTGCTGCAATAACCTGACTAGCTCTGGCGTACCACAGCTCAGGAAGGATGCTGATAAACTGTAGGAGAGTTCAGAGGAGTCAGAGAATGACTAAAACATTAGCAAACATGCCTTACAGTGATAGACTCAAGGAGCTAAATTTATTAATACTAAAAAACAGATGATCAAGGGGTGACTTGATCACAGTCAGTATGTACCTACATGGAAAACAAATACTTATTTATGGGCTCTTCAGTCCAGATGAGAAAGATGATCCAGTGGCTGGGAGTTGAAGCAAGACAAATTCAGAATGCAAGCAAAGTATATAAATTGTAACAATCAGGATATTCCTTATTTTAAACACAAATTGTCCAGGGCTTTTTTGCCAAGCCCCTCACATCATTGCTCACTAATTGTAACTGTTCTTTAACCAACAAAACTCTCAATCCCAAATTCAAATTTGAATAGCATGTGGTTCTGATCCAAAGCTTAATTGATCCGATTCTGTGCATCCAACCTAGGAATGTAAAAATTTGTTTAAAATGGTAACCACGTAACTGATAAAATTCCTATTGGTTACATGTTAACTGTTTGTTTTACCTAGTGATGTACAGCCCACTGTGGGCTCTGCATTCCCACAAAACATCAGATCCTGGAAGCTGGCTGCCTCTGCTGCTGAAGGCTCTACTCCTCATGCATAGCCCACAATAAAAGCAGCCAGCTCCCTGGGAGTGGGGCCATGGTCCTGGGAGTGGAGCTGGCAGAGCCCTTGATGCCATTGTAGATACACTCTGGGATTTATTTTGGGGTGCTTTGTAGCCTGTGCTACACAACAGGTCAGAGTAGATGATCACAATGGGTCCTTCTGGCCTTGGAATCTATGAACCTGTGAATCTATGAGTACTTCCACTGCTGTCTTTCACTTAGTTTGGGCTTTTAAAAAGCTGTTTAGAAACTGGCACATTAGAAGTATTGCTGGCAGAGATGGCATAATGCAGGAGAGGTACTAAAAAGTACATAAAAATACACTTTTTTTACATATCAGAGGGGTAGCCGTGTTAGTCTGAATCTGCAAAAGCGAAGAGGAGTATATTTATACCTGTATATGCCTGTATATTTATACCTGCGTCTGGAATTTCCACTACATGCACCTGACGAAGAGGGTCTTTGACCACGAAAGCTTATGCTCTAATAAATCTGTTAGTCTATAAGGTGCCACAGGACTCCTCGTCACTTTTTTACATGTATTTGCAATATACTGTCTCGTCCTGATATGTATACCATAGAAAGCTTCATCGCATACCATTTATGTGTGGCTATAAATGGTCATAGATATGGGCATGGCCATATTTACTGGAAAATTTAAGAAAATGAAGCAATATCTAAATGTTGTGATTTGAACTTATTTATATTATAAGAATTATATTGTTATTTTGGGTAAAATCCTGAGGTCTTAATTTATTATTATTGTTATTTAACATTTATATGTTGTTCCTTAGGTGGCGAATGAAGACTGAGCTCCTGTTCTAAGGAGACATCTGGATCTGTCCCATTATTAACATTATTATACTCTGAACCCCATCCACAGATGTATCTGTAAACACAGATCTGATAAGCAGTGTGAAATGAACATTTTTCTGCCCATACAGTGTTATAAAGTTGACCTTCTTTAACCTGTCACTTTTTCTCTCTCAGATCAGAATCAAACACATTGGCCTGGTCTACACTACATGGAAAGGTAGAAATAACATACACAACTCCAGCTACATAAATTACGTAGCTGATGTCAACATAACTTACATCCTGTTTCCATGCCATCCACACAGTAAGGGTACATCTACACAGCAACATTATTTTGAAATAACTAGCGTTATTTTGAAATAATTTCGTGCACGTCTATACAGCAGGCAGTTATTTCAAAATAATGTCAAAATACTGTCAAGCTGGAGGACTTCTTACTCTGACTCCTGTAACCCTCATTGTATGAGGAGTAAGGGAAGTCGGAGAAAGAGAGCTTTATTTTGAAATAAGTGCTATGTAGACGCTCCCAATTTTGAAATAAGCTACGTAGTTCAATTTGTGTAGCTTATTTAGAGTTAAGCCCTGCTGTGTAGATGTACCCCAAGAGGCTGATGGGAACAAATGATCCCATTGGCTTCCCTTATTCCTCTTGAGGTGCAGGAATACCAGAGCCCTTTGAGTTCGATCTAGTGGGTCTATACTAGACCCACTAAATCGAACCCCGGAAGTTCGACCCTGGCAGCATCAATCTTCTGCATAGTGTAGATGTACCCTTAGAGAACAGTTAATCTGTGTGAAATTCAGACTATCATCAAAATCTCTTTACACCACCAAGTATGGCATCAACGCTATATGTTGCTTGTGACTAGGTATTTTATATATTAACTAAAGTTATTGTTAATAAGTAGTAGTATTTATTTGTATGACAATACAGTCTCAGGACTGCAGTAATAAATCAAGGCTTGGCAGTACTAGACAATGTAAAAATACATAAATGAAGAGCCCTGAAGAGTTTAACACCAAATAAAAAACGAGAGACAATAACAAGTGAATGCAATGTACAGATGGATACATGTGGCTCATCAAGAATAGAATCCCAATGCAAATGCCACCAAAAGTAATCTAATGCAAATAAATAAATAATAAGTTAGGTAGAAATGCTAAATGATCTTCAGGAGGTAGATTTGTTTTCCATATTGCTAGAGAACTAATCAAAGTTCTGCTTCAACTCCCAGTCTTTTGTATAGTTATGTTTTTTATTTTATTGGATAACTTCAGTTTGTACATATTTTGACTTTGAATTTGTTTTCATCGAAAGAAAACCAAAATTAAGATGCACTCTGCACTTAAATACAGAAGAACATTGAGTCTCTTAGCAAAATTCCTCTCACTAAGGATGACTATCCCTATTAACAATACAATAACAGTAGCTGAAATTTACGATAGTTTAGAAACAACACCATACCTCTAGACTACAAGCTTCTTTCGAAAGAGGCTTTTTAGAAAGAGCTCTTTCGAAAGAGATCGTCTAGACAGCCATAAGACTTTCGAAAAAGCCATCTGCTTTTTCGAAAGAGAGCACCCAGGCAATCTGGACGCGCTCTTTCGAAAAAGCCCTGTTTGCATTCAAGAATGCTTTTTTTCAAAAGAGCTCTTTTGAAAAAAGGCTTCTTCCTCATAAAAGCAGGTTTACCACTGTCAAAAAAACCACCACATTCTTTCAATTTAATTTTGAAAGAATGTGACAGCAGTCTAGATGCAGGTGAAGTTTTTTCGAAAAAGGACACTTTTTTCAAAAAAACTCTGTAGTCTAGACATAGTCCATATGTTACATTACTATATGGTTGGTCTTTCACCCCATAAAATGTGCATACTTGCTCTTCCTTGCTATTGCTTGGCACGTATTACAAATACATGGCAAAATCCTGCAGACTTTACATACAAGTATGAAGACTGCAGCCTTGTGTCCAAATATTGTATATCTTTTCCAAAGCTGGTTGAGGCAGTGGTAATTATTGCTAGTCTGCCTTCAAGACTATGCACTAAAAGCTTTGCAAGGATGGAAATTTAGAACCATTTGATTTCTAGAGATGCGAGAATTTAAATTGCAATATTATTCATCTGATTCCTTTTTAGTACAGTAGTTAAGAAATTTCACAGCTTCTTGCAAGTTACTTCTTTCTATGAAGTGCTGAATCAATATGAAATTTCAGTGGTTTAGTCAACAGATGCTAAATATTTCTAGCACTTGTTAAGCAGCAGTGGTATCTCCAGTCAAAATGTATGGCCACTCCAACAATTAAGAGCCACAGAATAAAAATGCAGCATATTGCATGCAGTGGTAAAGTATCTGTGGATGACCAGGTGAATAAGAGTAATGATAAATAACAGTGCTAATGTTTGCTTTAAAGAAGCTCATTTTAAACTGAAATTTGTCAGCCTTTTCCTTCTGTTCTTGCGGTCTAATTTAGCAGCAACATTATGGGCCTAATCCTGCTATCCTATCTAGCAAAAGTCTCATTTATGTCAATGGGCATCTTGCTTAAGCAAGGTCAGCGGGATTTGAGGTTTATCTATGTAGATGTATTGCTTTATCAAAACCAGCATGATTACACTTTTCAGAAATGGTACCTTGCCTTTCCAAGGCATTCCAGCTGTTCATCTCAATGCCCTTCATTGAAAGCCTGAGGATTTGGCTCCATATTAAGTGCAGTGTGACAGAGGAGGGGAAATTCATCTTCCAACCCAGGGCCAAGATTCCATATCTGCCCAGACCAAATTCCCCACCACCACCACCCTGAAATTGCAGGTAGGGACTGATATAAGAGTCACAATCTTCCTGCTCCAGTTGTGTTGAGTATTGGGGCAACTGGCTGTTTTCAAATGCAGGTCATAGTTTATCCCCCATTCTATCCCTAATGTGGCCTTCTCTGCTGGTCTGTGTAGAGACCCTTCAGCAGTAATTAGCAAGCAATGCACAGGCTGTCTTCCAAGCACTTTGGAACCATTAACTAATTCAGAATAACTTCTTAAGATAAAAGTAAAACGAACCTGATCTATCAAACGTGTCATCAAACACAACTCGGCAGGTTCTCCCGTTGTTCAGTATGGTCTTTGCTGCACCGGGATCATACCCAACAAACCAAGGGGGCAAAGAAGGGTCGTGCTGGACCTCTTTGGAATTGATTTCAATAGGTGATTGATGGTCTCCACTGGCAATAGGGTAATATTTGTGCCAGTGCTCGGGTCCTAGGAAGAAGGCAAAGGACTGTCATGAAAATGTCTTCCGCTTGGGCCCAAAGGTGACATCTGCTCAACGCAAAGCCACCGAGTGACACACAGTTCTCCCGCCTCGCCGCTGTGCTAGTCACTCCCGAGTGGGTTTTTCCCGCCAGCGGCATTCGCAGCACTGGCCGTGATGCCAGGCAGAAGGAACTGCCCTCCCCTCACAGACGATGAACGCGCGGCTCAGCCCAAGAGCTGCGCTGGCCCTGCCCCTGTTCCCCGCCCGGGCTGCCGCGCTCCCTGCGCCGCGCGGGGCGGAAATCTGGCTGGGACCGGGGGCCGAGCTGCCTGTAAAGCCCCGCCCGGGTTTATTCCCAGGGCAGCAGACGCTGCAGGAGGCAGGAACCGGCCCCACCCGCCTGACTCCCGGCAGCGCCCGCCAGAGCAGCGGGCCGGGCACGTGTGTGACAGCACCGGGACCGGCTGGGCGCGGCGCTGCAGCTCCCGCCCTGGGGCAGAGCAGGCGGCGGAGGGGAGCGGCTGCGGAGCGCGGCGCGGCTCGCCCTGCCCCGACCTCACCCACCGTTGTCAGTGTCGTAGCCCCACTGGCAGGATTGCTGGGCCATGCTCGCGGCGCGGGGTCTCAGCGCTTCGTGCCCGGGCTGCAGCGCGGTGGCGCCGGCTCCGGCAGGGGCTTTTATAGGCTCCTGCCAGCTCCATGCCCCCCGGGAGGCCGGCAGAGGTGGAGAGGGACCGGGGGCGGGGGGTCTGGCCGGCGAGCAGGGGGCGGAGAGAGCGATCCCCTGGAGTCCTCTGCTGGCCCCACCCACCGCCCCACGGGATGGGGTACAACTGATGCTCAATCGGCGGCGTCGGCATTTTCCCCCCGCCCGCTCTCCGGGCTGCCCCGGGCTGGGAAATCAAGGACTGCGCTGAGCGATCTCGTGGGATCGATTCTTTAAGTGGAATTAACTGTCCATGGGAGCCGCAAAGAGCGGGGTGATGGTGGGAGCCTTGCTCATGGCCCGGACTGTGGGGCGGGGTAACGTGCATCGCCCTTGCTGCTGGGTTAGTGCCTGAGAGCAGGATTGATCTCCCTGGCTGGCTTCGCTTGTTCCTTCGTGGCGTTTCACAAATCACCGCACAGAGCTGTGTGCGGGAGGGAAGGGAGACTCAATTACATGGAAACAATGATCCTGCAGTAGAAGGTGATCGCAGAAATGTCCACAGTAGCCGTGGCTTTTGCTTAGGTTATTTAACTGCTGGAACAAATGGCAAAGGGGACTGGGCTGGAATCCCTGTGGCATATATTTAAACTTCAAAAGTACAACTCTCCTCCTTTCCACCCTGCTGATTCCAATCAGTTTAAACCCCATAGTACAAATAAATTGAAATATAAATATATGCAGCAGGGGTAGTGCAGAGTCCACATAATTCATTCCATGAGTTATGCCATTAAGGGGTTGCCCTTGGCTGACTCACTAGCTTTAGCCAATACTCTCAATTTCACGATTCTTATTTAGTGTTTCATGTTTCACCATTCATTAGTAAATGTTGCACTCGTTTAAAAAAAGTTTCTGAATTTTGTTTTAAAATTCATCAGGTTGGAAAATGGTCCTTTAGAAACAGGGGCAATCTTAATGTATTCCTTATTGTGAACTTGAGAGAAAAAATGCTAGAGGGAATTTGAGAAAAGGAAACAGACTTCTTAAAGCTACTGTCTCCCTCTCCCCCTACCACTGCCTCTACCCCTGCATGCATATGACAGGATAGACATCTTTTTCATTTCTAAAGGATTTAAAAATATATGTGGGAAGCATAAACTTATCATTTCCATTTTTGAATAAAATAACCTTTCTTCCCACCTCTGCCCAGCTGTCAGTGTGAATTGGTCAGATTGTTTGGCCAGGTTGAAAAAATGCAGAGATTTGATATGTCACAGTGAATAGACACTGCCACATCACTGCAGCTGTCCAACTGTACAGGCTGAGATATAGAAGCTACTCTGTGTTATTAACTTCTCTCCACAGCACAAAAATTAGGGTGCGCTGTTCCTGTTTTACCATATTTGACAGCTGCTTCCATTCCTCTCCAGGTTCTGGTAGGAGGAGATAGATGGCTGTCTGCAGTATGGAGATGGCCCCTGGAGAGCCAGTTTGCAATGGCAGGAGTGCCCAGATGGGAACAGTATTTCATAGAGACAGAGATTCAGCAACATACTGCCCCCTCTCCTACACACACACACACACACACACACACACACGTATGAGTTTGCTTTAATCCGTGCATAGACTCTACAGCAGGGGTTCCCAACCTGGGGTACGCGTACCCCCAGGGGGTACGAGAAGCTTGTCAAGGGGGGGTATGGGGAATATCTGGTAAATAACTAGATTATCCTAATTGAAATATTCCAAAAGTAGTAGTGTTAGTGAAAAAAGTTGTGGATTCTAGAGTCTAGAATTTATTTCCTTTCATATTGAATAGGGGGTACGGGAAGGTTTACTAGAGCCAAGGGATACGGGGACCGAAAAAGGTTGGGAACCCCTGCTCTACAGTGTCCCACTGACTTCACAAATAGCCTATCTAAATCAAAACAACATTGACAGTGAATATCCACTTTTCTAGCTTTTTTAAAAGAACTACTTCCTTAATCAGAGGAATCTGATTAAGCTGCAAAATTTACATTGAAAAAAGGAAGTCTCCAAGAACTCCTGAGCCCTCAGTGTGTTGCTGTGTCCAAAGGGGTTGATGCAATCTTTTGTATGTGTAAACAGGAAAATATTGAATAAGAGGAGGAAGGTTATGTGAGCTTTGTATTGGCTGACCGCTACCAAAATACTGTGTCGTGGTCTGTTAATTGCACTTCAAGGAATATGTTGATAAATTTGAAGAGGGTTCATAGAAGAGCAATGAGAATGATGAAAGAACTGGAAAACATGCCATACAATGAAAGATTCAAAGAGCTCAATCTGTTTAGTTTAACCAAAAGAAAACTCTGGGGTTATCTGATCATAATCTACAAGTGCCTATATGGGGAGCAGAAATTTAATAATAGCAGGATTTACAATCTAGTAGGCAAAAGTATGACAAGATCCAGTGGCTGGAAGTTGAAGCAACATAAATTCATAATAGAAATAAGATATAAATTTTTAAGCGTGAGAGTCAGACCCGTCAATGGGTGAAAGGGGAAGGGGAAGGAGCAACTGCCCTAAAGCCTGGCGATTCAAAAGTGTCTGGGGGCCCCAGTCACTTCTACTGTGGCAGTGATGGTGGCTGGAGCCCCAGGCCCTTTAAATCACCGCTGAAGTGCCATGGAGCACTCTGGGGCTATGTTTACACAGCAACATTATTTTGAAATAATTAGCGCTTTTCCGAAATAACTTAGTCCGCGTCTACAGAGCAGGCAGTTATTTTGAAATCGTGTCAAAATACTGTCAAGCTGCAGGACTTCTTACTGCGACTCCTGTAACCCTCATTGTATGAGGAATAAGGGAAGTCAGAGAAAGAGTGCTCTATTTTGAAAGTGCTGTGTAGATGCTCCTGATTTCGAAATAAGCTATTTTGAAATAAGATATGCAATTGACGTTGCTCAATTTGCATAGCATATTTTGAGTTAAGCCCTGCAGTGTAGATGCATCCTGGATTGCTTTGTGGGGGATTCTCCATCTCTGAACTTTTTGAAATCAACATTGGATGCTTGAATTTAAATAGGAATTAATTTAGGAAAGCCTGTGGCCTGTGATATTCAGGAAGTCAGACTACATAGCCACAATAATCCCTTCTGTCTTTAATTAAGGTATTAATTTACTCTGCAAGAGGGGCCTTTGATTTTGGAATTAATTTCATCCACCATTCAGTCTGAAAGAACCCAAATCTGTTGACCTTGAGGGCACATTGCAAAACTTATCTGTTTTCTCAGACGTTTGGATAGCAGGAGGATAGAGTATGATGAGACTGATGTGGGATGGGTGGATTTATTTGTTCAGTTGCTCCAACTGGATGATTTCTTTCTTTCTGAGCGTATACTGATTGTACTGGCTTCTTGTATGTTTTGCATTTGGAAATATATTTAAGATGGTGTGATACCTACTGCTGTTTGGCAGGGTGCTCTTTATTGGTATTTACAAAAAAAATAATGTTTAAAAAATATGCCAGATACCATTACAGCAGATGTGATGTTTATATGGAAGAAAGTTTCACAAGTTATATATCCCTCATATTAAAAAGGACTCTCTTCTGGTTTCTATATGTTTCCACTTACTTTCAAAGATCATATTGTTAATGTGCTCATTAGCAACGGATCACCACAAATGGTGGTAATATGTCCTGATTGTGAGGATTGGAAAGGTGCCCCATAAATGGTAATACACATATGCTCTTTATTTATGCATGATTTTTCTTTTGGAGAAAGTATACTCTCTGTGTACTTCTCAGAATTATTAAGTTTAAGCTTTTTTTCTTCAAAAGAAATACACCCAATAGAGAATTTATTAATCCAATGCATGTATGTCCACAATGTTTTACAAATAGTTACTGGTGCTATGCAATGACAGAATCTTACATCAAAGATTTTCCAGTGATGGAACATACCTAGACAAATGTTCATAAAACCTAACACTTTAACTATTGCTTGGGATGACAATAATAAGATATCAATTGTGTTAAAAAGAAAGTCAATTAAACCTGTTCAGTGTTATATATTAAACCATGTTAGAAAGGGGGCATTTTAAAAAAGAAAACGTAAAAGGAAAACCAAACTGGATACAATATTTTACAAGATATCAATAATTGCTAAGGAACAAATTCTGTCAAATATAACATCTAGGGCATGATACAAAGCCCACTGAAGTCAAAGAAAAGACTCCCTTTGATTTCAATGAATTTTGGATCAATCCCAGAAATAACATGGCAATACGGGCTTTATAAATATTGATAGATTAGATTAGATAGATGCATCTTTTATGGCTTTAAAGTCAATCAGTCTATGTACATACAATGAAGATTTTGACATTAAGCTCCATGTAAGAAACTAGATATTTTTCCTGGAGTGTTGCAATTTTGTTGAAGTTTCAGTGAATCAAAGTTCAGCTGTTTATCTTCTCTGTAGATATCCAGTAGAGTGCACAGGAGAGTCTGTAGTGTCTGGATACCTATATCAAAGGTGAAATTTAAAAAAAAATTACAGATTGATTTTTACCCTTGAAAGCAACATCACAGGAATTCAACACAAAGCACCCATAATTTCTCTAACTAGTTGACTACCATAGTTTTGCAACAGGCATTCACTTACACAGCATGCACACTGAAATCCAAGTCTCAATACAAAAATGAAAATGTGAGCTGAGCTATCTCCTTTTATACATTCTGGCACAGTCTGATCTCAGAATAATCCAGGAATGAAAATCTGATCTAAGCTGTTTGCTTTTATAAACTTTGGACGTGTCTGCTTTTAAATTCCAGCAGATTGGCGGCTCTTCTCTACAAAAACAAAGCTTTATGTCTCTTGTTGACCTTGAATTTTACAGTTTAAGGTGAATATTCAGCCAACTGGGAACAAATAAAACTGAAGGGTATCTGAACAGTTTGGGGGAAAAAAAGCAGCTGACTACAGGGAAAACCAGTATTTTTCTGCCATCAACCCTAATTGTCTTGCCAGAAATATTAATGTGAATACCAAAACACATATACACAAAAGATGAAACTAATGGAAAAATCTCCCTATCTAAACCATAAAAATGGTCCCAACTCCCAATCTATTTGTATCTCTTACAATGTTAACACTTCTGTGTGAGGTGAACGGATCATGTTGGGCATGATCTTTATTAGAAAGTTGTTTAGGAATAGATGCTTACGTGCACATGTATTGCTCATCTGTGTGCTTTCAGAACAACTATGAGACACATCCTGCTGCTCCTATCTTGCACAGTTGCTCAAGGACCACGGAGTATTAGAACTTACTGCCATGGTTTTGCTGCATGGGGATTGATGGGCAGGCTGTGAAGAGGCTTCACAGAAAGAATTCATGGCCCTTACATGTCAATGAGAAGTGCTCAACCGAGGCACCCTCCAATAGAGTGCACAGGAGAGTCTGAGTATGGGGGAGTGCAGAAGATTGGATCTGCAGCCATGAGGATCCACTGTCCAAAACCCCTTTGGTGTTGGTGATGACGGGGTCAGTGGTACAGAGACGGCTATAATCTTTAGCAGTGGCTGTACTTATGTTTCATAAATCACCACCAGATAGCAGAAGAGAATTCCATTCATATCAGCCCTTACATAGCTTCCTTGCAAAGTCCTTTCACTTGCACTTTGCTTAGAGGACCCAAAATTAGCACTGTCATTGATTGATTACCAGAATATCACTTCTATCTTTTGCCTCTCTTTTTCATTATTTAAAGCGCAGCATAAATATATGCCTCCCTGTACAGGCACATGAAAGAGAAGATCCTTAACCCAGGAGCCAGCAGTCTAATTTGGACAAGTACACTAACAGTTCCAGTGCAAGTGACCAAGGATATTGCTGGCTAGGAGATCAAAGTTGGAAGTGTGTGTTTCCTTCTCACATACATTCTGTTTAGACTTGCAGTTATGGATAGATATTCTCCTCTGCAATGCTAATCACTGTTAGAATGAGGACCACGACAGAACCAGTGAAGAAAGAGCCAGAAAACTCATACCGCTTTGGCCAGTCAGAAAAAAGACACAGAGTGGACCCAAATGGCTAAATTCACAAAGTCTCAGGTGCCTAGCCTCCCTGTGCAATGAATGGGGAGAGATTCACAAAAACCAGCAAGCCAAGTGGCTCCCTGCCTAAGTTAGCTAGTGGACTATGCCAAGATCAGGGATATGTCGTAAGATCTGCCCATCTCAAGCATTTTGGTGCCCAAGTCTGGGCTGAAGGAAGGTGCCACTCTCTGTTTCTCTGATTCTCAGCTGCTAGCCGTCTCTTTCACTGGGTGCCTACACTGTCTGTGAAAGAAGCTGGGAAAATGAGAGGGATACCAGAGCGAGCAAGCATGCAAATGACTTTTAGCATGAATGCGGAAGACCTGGGATCCAGTCCTCCTGCTCCAATGCCTTTTTCATTACTGGGTGATAGCAGAACCATTATAACAGATAAGCCTGCTATCTGACTAGCCCATGGCCCACAGGGGTGGGCACTTACAAGAAAGGTGGCAAATCACTGTTCAAATCCCTTCTCCCCTTCAGGGGAAGGGGAGACTGGAATGAGTAATCTCTCACATCCAAGGGGACTACCAAAACTATTGGGCTAAAAGCTATGATGGGGGTTCCACTCCCCATCTGTTTTTTGTGAGCTTGCCTTTGGGGCCCAATTTGGGAAGTGAATTCTCAGCACACATCCTGGACTGGGTCTTGCAGGGTGAGATAGCAATGTCCATCTTCCCACAGTTTGCACATTGCCTTGTTGTTTTTGTCTCACAGACACCTAGGGTACATCTACACAGCAGTGTTAATTTCAGAATAACTGCTGTTATTCCAAAATAACATAGTGTACATCTATACTACAAGTCATTGTTTTGAAATAATGGCGAGCTAGAGGATATCTTACTCCAACTCATGGTAACCGTCATTTTAGGAGGAATAAGGGAAGTCAAAGGAAGAGTTTTCTTCCTTCGACTTCCTGCTGTGTAGACAGCATCAAAAGTTGAGTTAAGCTATTTCGACTTAATATATGCAATTGACGTAGCTGAAGTTACGTAGCTTAATTCGACTTTAGCCCTGCTGTGTAGATGTATCCTTAGACTGAGGCTGCAGCATGTATGAGCGGAAACATAGGTACCTAGGGAACTTTGATGGCAAAATAAGGAATGGCAGTCGCTAAGAGAGGTTTTGTGAATCCCAGTGGGGCCTGAGGGATTTAGGCATCCAAAGTATCAATTAGGCACCTAAATCCTTTAGTGAAGCAAGCCCCAAAATGCCTAAGTAGAAACCCATATACTTTCCTAGATATCTGATTATTATATTTGGCAATAACAAAGACATGGAAACCCCGTTCACTGCCAGATTTGCACCCACACATCTGCCAAAACAAACAAAGGATTATATGTAAGCTATGTTGCCCTTATAGAGTGCAGAGATACACTTAATATTCCAAGTTACTCACTTTTTTTTTTTACAGAGATCAGAAATGAGCCCAACAAAACAGCTGCTCAGACCTTTTCATCTCTGGCCTCAGAAATTTCCTACTACTATGTTTGATTGAGAACATGAGTAAGAGGCTATCAAAGCATTGTTCAGCCAGGTTGGTGGGTCAAATTGCAGCCTGTAAAAATGTTTAACAGGGGACTATGTGGCTATATAAATTCATCGCAATACCTCACTCAGACTATGTGAGAGCTTCAACCTAGGAGTCCTCCTATTTCTTTTATTAATTTAGCAAAAGATAGTTGTCCTTCTGATGTTAATGTATTATTATTATCTTCACTTCATACATTACGCTTTGCTGGGATCTGGTCTTCTGCTGACAATGTATAGTGCTTTGGTGATTTCTATTAAGAAAATGTCACAGGAGAAGCATCAACTCCCTGTACTATTGAGCTAGAAAGATCAGGTAATTGTAAGAGTGGCCTCTACAGAATCTCATTCCTTGTGTGTTCCTTTGAAAACTCACAATTGAAAAAGAGAAATATATGTTTTCAGTTTCACAAAGAAATCTCTGGTTTCATCTTCCCCTTTGTTATATACCATCAGTTAATTTATTATCTCACTTTTGTTTTTAGCACAACATGCATATAAAACTGACTCCTACTGCAATTTTAATTCATAAATCTTAGCACAGGTGTTAATCCCTCAGAAATGGTTTCTTCCTCACCTACTGAGGGACAGAAACATTTATGAGATCATCAAATTCCATTTGGAACAGCTCATAGTTGTTTGGTCATTATAAACAGGTGGCGTTAGCAGTCTTGCATAGAGGCACATTTAATCTACTTCACACAAAAAAAGAACACATAACAGAGCCATTTATGGAAATAAGAGATGCATTTTTAGCACAAAAAAGGAGAGCTACACCTACTCCCCTTCTAAATTGGTTTCTTCCATTTCATTTTTTTTTAAATGAGCAATCACTTCCATTTAAGAATTACTACAAACCACAAGACAACTTTTACAATTTTAGCTTTCCCATGAACTTTACCAGATTCCACTGCAAAACAAGAAAAGTTCACTGTGAACTACAGAAAATGGTAATCTTTCAGCACTGAGTGAGAAATGTAGAATCCAGGAAAAAAAAAGTTATGTGGAATCAGTCACAGTTGGTAAATTGCCTCACATTGTATGGTTTTGATGTATTATTGTCACCCTTTTGCCTTTGCATTTTATCATGAAATGAAGTGAGCAAGTAGAGAATGCGATATCTTTAACTGGCTACTTGCAATTTGTCATACTAAAATGTTATGGCCTTCTCCCCAAATACCCTTTCTTTAAATATTGGCAACTAAGGGCCTTTTTGATTCATAAGCTTGTTATGGTTTATTTGTCAACACAAGAGCCATCTTGTCCTCTTCCCCTTTTTTCTTGGGGGCAAACATTTTCTGCGAGTAATGAAATTAAGATAGTCACCCAGTAGCCATCATTGATTATTTAAGACATGACACCTTGAAAGCTTAAGCAAAAGGTAAATATCTAATGAATATACAACTGTGCACAGCAAATATTTATTCTGTTAAATCTCTTCAGTGCTTACACCAGTGCACTATCCAACAGGGCAGTTTCCAGAAGACATAAAATATCAAAGGTCAGCAAAACAACCTCAGTTTGAATCACTGCCAAGTGATTTAAGAACTTGTAAGTATGTAGGTATATGAAAACCTCCTCAAATCCTAAATCACTGCAGTATCTGGAGAGACCACAACCATTAATAAATTGACCCATTTTATATATGGGGAAATGAGACATAGAACGTATAAAAGGTACAATTTTTAAATGCCTAATGAGATTTGTGCTCCTAAATCACTACCCCCTGCCTCCCCTAGCTCCCCCCAGCACCAGCTCCTGCTGTATATCAGAGGCAGCAAGGGGGGCTTTTGCTTATCAGATAGTCTACTAGTCGCTTACATCCCTAATCCTGGCCTCCTCCCATCAGCAGCACAGAAGCTTCCTGGCTCCCTCCCTGTCCACATCGCACTGGGCCGCATGCCAGGCTCCCCCCCCCCCCATGTTGCGTTGGGCTCCTGGGTCCCCCTACATCCCACAGAGTGCTGCAACTCTCTGATCCTGGAACATCCGTGGTCTGGTGGACCAGAGAGTCCCTGTTTGTAGAGCTGCAACCTGTATGAATACAAGCATTGATGCTAAACTGCTTCTCTGCTACAATACTACAGTCACCCATAAAAGTGTGTTTCAATAGGTCAAACAAATACACAGATCATGCACGCCTGTGTTTCAGGAAAACAAGATGACGTGTAGTATGGTCAGTGTGGATAGGTTTTAGCCACATTCTCATTATATATACATGTATATCTGAGTATGAGGAATCCATTTTAGGACCACAATATATTTCAGGAGCCTACTGAATATCTGTCATCTAAGTGAAAAATCAAAACAGAAGAGCCAGCACTAGTTAACAATACATGGATGTGAAACACTTATTGGTGGATTTTGAATCAATAGGCAACTTTCCCTCTTAGTGGGATGCAATAGGCAAAATCCTGCTCAACTTATCAAAGTAACCCAATTGAGGACAATGGGGCTTTTTTCACTTCAATAAGGTGAGCAGGATTTGACACAACATGGATATTGGCCCTGACCCTTGGCTGCATCCCAAATGAGCACAGTACAATTAGAGGAGAGGGATGTGCAAAGGTAGCTTGAAATCACTAATCATGGGTCAATTGCACACTGAGGCCAGTCCCTAAGCATAAATTAAAACAGACCAAAGGCTGCTGTGATCAAATTTATATCAAATTGCCAACAGCTTCCAGGGGGCCAAGATGGCAGCGGAGGCTGGTTGATTTACAGATAAGTCCTGGTTACACCCCTTACAACAGCCAGGAGAGGGGAGATCTCAGAGTTACTACACTGCCTGTATACCATTTGAGCCTCCCTTTACATTGGTGTGAGCGTGCCTTGCGTACTTGTTTTAAGGCTATTTTGCACCATAAAATGGTGCAAAGTGACTGTACTACAATGCAGAATATAGCCCAATATTCTCATAAAATAATCTAGACTTAATTATTCAAAATTCATCGCAAAGATAAAGTATCCATTTTATGTGACAGCTTTTGTGAGAGAAAAGAACATAACAGAATGGAAAATGATTACGCAAAATAGGAGTGGGACTGTGACAGTTCATGGCATGTTGCACATAGCATGCCAGCAGTTTGAGAAAGGCATGTCACGCTGTGTTTTTGATTGAGGAATGCCATAGTTAGGAGGCATGTCACAGCCAAAGAGCCAGATTGTCATTGCCTTTAACTTCACTGAGGTGCATGCCTGGATATGGAAAACATGGTAGGCGTGGATGGAAATCCCGTTAACAGTCAGAGCGTGGTAGGAAGAGCTGCCAAACCAAAAAGGGCAGTATACGAGTATAGGTTCTTCTGCCTTCATAACCCATGGAGCTTGGCCAATTTATTCACTTTTTTTTTTTTGATGAACAGCAGAAACACATAGACAAAGATTAGACAGGCCTTTTCTATCCCTTTTTATTTCAATAGGCATAGAGTGATATATTGTCAGCACAGTTTGTAGCAGCTGTCATGTCAAATCCCATCAGAGTTATGCTAGTTCAGCAACCAGTCCATCACCTACATTAATTTTTACTCAATGTAAGGTAAATTAGCCTGAAAAAAACAAACTTTGGTGTTTACTTAGCACCAGCAATTGAGGCAAATAAGAGCATTTTCCCTGTGAAATTTGATTAAGTGAACATATAATAAAGAGAGTATCAGAATCAATGTATACATCTAATCAATGAATCAATTAGTACATATGGGACTTCCACAACATAAGCTTTTTGTCCATTTAAGGCATAACTTCCACATTTGACACATTGAACAGCATAATCTCTGTAAATAGGTGACTATTATACATTTATCATTGGGATTTGCTTGCATGACATGCGCTCTGAAATACAAATCTCTATTCAAGAATGAAAATCCGAGATGAGCTATCTACTTTTATACTGGCACAGTCTGACTCCAAATAATCCAAGAATGAAAATCTGACCTTTCATAAGATCCAGGCGTCTGCTCTGAAATTCCAACAGACTGGCAACTCTTCTCTACCAAGGTACAACTTTATGTCTCTTATTGACCTTGAATGCTACACTCTGACAAGAACATTCAAATAGGTGAGAACAGTTCAATTTAAACAACAGAAACATTCAATTAATGCCAGAAAGACTAATAAGCTATGGAACCAGAACTGTCAAAACACACTGATAACATTATCCGGTGGAAATAAGGGGGAAAAATTGCTTTGCGGCATATCTATTGATACAGCAGATTAGAAACTTTTGCCTTTTCCAACCACCTCAGTAAGGGGATGGTAAATGAAAAGAGAGTGCCCCAATAAAGGGAAGGCTGTATAAAGAATGTCACAACAAAATCCAGACGAGATACATGTGAGATGAAACAAACCACCAGGTTCTTCTCTAGCTAAGATATTTATGGGGAGGCTGTCCCAATGCTCTCTAGAGAGAACAATATTGTGGGGGAAGGTCAGTTGTGGTCCCTTAAACTCTCTTTCATGTTCATTCTCCCTGTGAGATAAATGCTCATCAATAAGTAACCTTTAAGAGATTCAAACTCCATACATGTTCCCAGTTCACGGGACACCCATTTCTCCATGAAATGCCTGACATTCAACATACGCATGTTAACTCTTAACTGATCACAAACATCTGTCTACAGATTCAGCAGGAGACCCGTGCATCTCTAATCACTTCTTCAACATGTCCTTTAGAAGATACTCTTCATTCCCCTCTAACTTTCTGTGCAGGCTGCACATGGCTCTGTCCTTGGTTACATTTTCCACTTTATCTCTGGGTAATCTCATCTGTAAACACAAATTCAACTCAATGCTGACAACTCACATCTCTTTCTCTCTCTCTTCCAGACATGTCTCTTTCTGTCCAGACTAAAATCTCTGCTTATCTCTGACACATTCCTATGGATGACCTATGGATGTCTCAAACTCAGCAGGGCTAACACAGAGTTCTTAATCTCGCCCATCTCCATCAAAGCATCCTACCAGTAGACAAAAACTTGATTACTGTGGACAAAATCTTCAAGCCTACTGTTCACTCAGCCCCATAATCTGGGAATTGTTTTTGCGTCATACTTTTCTCTAGATCCTTATTTTCAGGCTATGTTTAAATGCAGTCTTGCTCTTCTGATATCCATTCATAATGCTGTTGCAAAGATCATTCTCCTAGCTTCTCCAGAGTTTACATTTATGTAAATGCACTGATGTCAGAGGAGTTACTACCAATTTATTCCCAGCAGGATTAGATTGTGGATTTTAGGGCATATCTGCATTATAGATGTACCATATATAATGTAGATGTCTTATTACGTGCCATTGGAATAAAAGTTAATATGGTTCAACACATCCAGTACAGCAGTGTTTGCTGTCTGTTCTCCCCCTTATTCCTACCCTCCTATGATTTTTCCCCATCTATCCACATTTCCTCATCTTGCTTTTCCTTTCCGAACATTTTTTCCTTTTGCTCTGTGATGGACACCATTTTGTTGTCCTCCCAGCCCTCCATTTTATATAAATTACATACACACGCACACATACACACCTGCCAGAATTGGGACTTGGCACTAGCTCCTGCCTGAACGCTGTTCCAACATAGGTTTGCCTTGGATGCCTACCAGCATCTCTCTCTTTGAAGGCTGAAGAGCTTTGGGTGGAGCAACACGTGTTCAAAAGAAATTTGCAACACTCTGGAAACTGGCAGCCCTACCAATTTGGCTGAGAAGGGAAAAAGACTATCAACACTGTCTTTAAACTTTATCTAATCTCAGATGTGACCTTGGCATATCAGATTTAATAGGCAGACACCCACATTTAATAATTTTCATATATGTTTATTTCCATGCCATCTCTCTGGCAAGTTTCAGTGAACACTAGTCAATCAGATGTCTGTCACCATAAATATTGTAATTTCAGTGGCACTGCCCACATGCTTAAAGTGAAGCATGTGAAGTATTTTGGGGGTGGACCCAAAGCACCCAGGACCTTGCAGAGTTGAACCCTGAAAGCATAAGAACACTGATAAACTTTTTTACACTTTCATTGTTTTACATTTGGTCATGGGACTGTTGTAGACAGTGGACACTGGAATATTTTCTCAGTGCATCACCACACTTCCTGGTAGCTGGTTGCTTCACCCTAAGAATATGGGTGGCCTTGATGTGCTGAACCACTGTGGAGCTAGGAAATTTGGACTAGTCACTGTAGTTGGAGTCACTATAGTTGGGGCACTCTTTGTGTAGCATTTGCACAGAGTAACAGGGAGAGGAAAATTTGAGTAGGCAGCAGCAGTGTGCCAAGGAATGACATCAACAGAGTCCCTCTGTTATTACTAGGCCAATGACAACAGAGATAGGACTGTGCTAGGTTGTAATTAAGGGTAGATATGTTTTATATAGGCAGCAACTTGAAATATATACTGGTACTGCTTTTGCATGGCTATCTTCACTATTAATTTTTCTTCTGTGCACTTCTAATGGCATTTTCTAAATTCCCACTTTCATGTACAATAGGCATGCCTTTTTTATACTACTCAGCAGAAACTGTAGCAAACTATCCCAATATACTAGGCATGGAAGGTATTCTTTCTGAACTTACACCACTGTACCTTTTACTACAGCTGCCGTTAAATCAGTGTTTCAATTATAGATCTTACACACATTGTTGGGCAATAGGTCAACAACTTTCCTTTGTTTTTCCAGGACCAGTTGCATTTGTTTAGCTGTAAATTTAGAGAGGCTGTATATACTGATAGCCACACTAAACTCCACTGAGACAGAGAAAAGTATGTGTTTTGTTGATCTGCTCTCATTAGCAAGAAAGGAAACTTCACAGGATAAAAGCTCATAAAGTTTGGGATTTACATGTGGAAGTCAGGACCATTAAAATGACTACATACTTGGGCTATGAAAGAAGGGAGGTTCATGGTACTTTAATACACATCCTTCCTTCTCTAATGATTGCACAGTGGCATTAACTTCAGTCTTACGATGCTAGCCAAAAGAATGTAATTGGAATGGAGATATATAGGAATAAAACGGTGGTCACATAACTATGTCCCATCTCTCTTGGATCATTTATAGTTAGGGTGAACAAAGCACTAGTAGAAATACTGCAGAATAATCCTGCATTGGCAGGGAGATGGACTAGCTGACTTTTCCAGCTCTAGCTTCTATCACTTCACACTGTGATTCTATGAATCACGAAGAGCAACACCATGGACTCCAGCTGGACTATACTATAGTCTCTAGGGGTATGTCTACACTACAGCATTAATTCGAGTTAACTTAATTCGAAATAGTTAATTCAAATTAAGCTAATTCGAATTAACGCATCTACACAGAAAATGCATTTCGAAATAGCATTTTGCTATTTTGAAATAGCGTGTCCACACTGAGTGGACTCTGAATCGGAGTTAAGGCTGGCTGGAACCAGTGCCAGCAGGGCACCAGGTCAGGACCTCCTGTGTGGGGCTGCTGCCTGCGGCTATCTGAGGTCCGTGTTTAAAGGGACTCTACCCCCTACCCTGGACAGCCAGTTCTCAGGTGTCTCTGCTTGCTTGTCTACCTCGATGAGGGACAGCAAAGCATTTGTGTCTTGGAGTGCTCTGGTTGCCCTCACTCGGGACACCCTACCACTCTGCAACATGAAGACAGAGCTGCCCCTGGGCACTCTGGTGCATCTTGTGGACGCGCTGCCATCAGCCTGGCTGCACTTTCTGCAGGCTGCCATCCGGGAGGTCCATCGGGGGGCTGTCAGTATCCAGGGGAGCCTGCAGGAGAGCGTCCGCCCCGAGGAGCACGAACAGTCTCCGTGGTCTGCCCCACTGGGGGCTTGTGCCTCATTCCTCCCTCATGTCCATCCACTTACCCCTTCCTCGCCCCCCTTCGTGATGTCAAATAAAATACACATCTTTTCAAACATAAAAAATCTGTTTGTTTAACACAGTTGGGGGGGCGGATGAACCTCTGGGGATACTGGGGAAAGGAGGCGGGAGAGGGCAGGAGAGAGGGTGGGAGAGGGGAGGGGGAAAACTGGGAGGAGGGAGCTGGAAGGGGAAAGCAAGGGGAAGAAGGGGGAGGGGAAGCTCAGGGCTCAGGGGTTGGGGTCTTGCCGGGCCACATGTATCCCAGCACGGCAGGTGCGGGGGCCTCGGCATCCCCGGAGGGATGGGGAGGAAGGTGTGGAGGTTGAGGTGGGGGGTGTGGAGATTGAGGAGGAGGGTGAGGAGGTTGAGGAGGGAGAGGCGGGAGGGGGAGAAGAAGTGGGAGGAGGAGAGGGAGCTGGGGAGGCAGCAGGCATGGGAGCGGCACAAGGCAGCATGCTCTGCACCAGGGTCTGCAGAAGGGCACAGATGGCACGACCCTGGGCAAGCAGCTCCCTCCGGAACTCCCATTCTTCCTGCACCTGCTGCTCCATGATGCGGGTCTGGTCTCACAGCGCCGCCAGGTGCTGCTCATGGTACCCCTGCAGTGTTGCGGTGGTCCTGCGGAGCCCTCGGGTGCGGGACCATGTCCTGGGTGGGGTGGTGCGCCCTGCACGTGCAGCTGGTGCGGCTGTGGAGAAAGAAGAGAAGTGGTCAGTTCTCCCTGGGGACACAGTGGGTGAAGCCCAGCCCCCCCTCTGCAAGGTGAGGATGACCGTGCTCTGCACCGGGTAGGGGACGGTGATGGCACTTACCTGATGTGGTCTCCCCGGACGACCCTGCTGACTCCGGTGCTGGGATAGCTTGGGGGTCCTGCCGGCATGGCACCCTCTGCAATGGCCCCTCTGCCGTGCCCAGGTCAGGGCCCTCCAGTCCCGGCTCGCTGCCCCCGGGGTGGCGCAGACCGTCCCGCCCCCCAAGATGCAGTCGAGGGCATGGAAGTAGGGGCAGGTGTCAGCCCCTGCTGCAGCGCCACCCCTGGTGGCCCTGGTGAACGCCTGCCACAGCTCCTTAACTTTGAGGCATACCTGCTCCTGGGTGCGCCTGTGGCCCTTTCTGGCCATGGTGGCCGCTATGTGGCCATAGACGGCCACGTTCCTCCGCCTAGTGTGGAGATCATGGACACTGGGGGCCTCCCCCCAAACCTCAGTGAGGTCCAAGATCTCTGCAATAGTCCACGAGAGCACGCGCCGTCTACGGCCCCTGGCTGGCCCCTGGGTGCTGGGGGCCTGGGTAGGGGCCGGCTGGCTGCCACTGGTTGCCATTGTGCGGCCACTGGGTGAGGGGCTGCGGCTGCTGGCAGGCCTGGCTCTGGCACATGGTGTGTGTCCAGAGTCTACCCTTTAAGGGCTCCGGGCCCGGGGAGAGGAGAAGAGTTTTCCTGGTTTGGCCCAGAGTGGCCACCAGGGGAAACTGGGAAGGGCTGGAGGCCAGCTAATTTGAATTAAGTGTCTACACAGCACTTATTTCGAATTAGCTATTTCGAATTTGGCGTTACTCCTTGTAGAATGAGGTTTACCAAATTCGAAATAAGCGCTCCACTATTTTTAATTAAATTCGAAATAGCGGTTTGCATGTATAGATGCTATTGAAGTTAATTCAAAATTACGGCTGTTATTTCAAATTAACTTTGCAGTGTAGACATACCCTAGTAACACAAACTGCACACACAAAATCACACGGGCACATGCAAACAAGTGTATGAGAAAAATATAAGTACTTTCTGTATGCAAATGGATATGAGACTTGTGCTCCAACAAAAAATTAAATCTGAAGATCTTAGATATCAAGCATATACTTAGATACACCCCTTTCAAACACATATTGAATTACAGTTGAGTTTTCCAGGCTGAATGGTGAGTAGAGGCCACCAGAAGTCTGGCCCTACAGTAGCCTCCGGTAACTAGGAGAAGCTGGTTCAATTTCCTATCCACAGTTCTGCATGATGCAAGTGCTTGTGGTTGGGATGGGACAGGAGTTTCCTAGATAGATGAGTCTCACACTAGATGAATGACACTTGCAGGCATTTTCACCACTGCTGGTGAATATTTTTCTCTGCACCTGAACACTTGCGTATCTCTCTGCCTAAAAGCTCCATCTTTCAAATATAAATGTTACTCAGGCTTTGGCCCTGGGCCCCAGCAAGCCTCAGCTAGTCCTGGTGACTCAATTAAAATGAAGTTGCAACCCTTTTGGGGGTCCTGACCTATAGTTTGAGAACTGCTGGTCTAGAATATTCTATGATGTGGTGACTAGCATGTGAACATTGTTCAGATTTGGTTTGCAAATTCGAGCCAACTAACATTTCATGGACCTCATTCTGACATGCACAAATAGAATAACAGAAGTAGTGGCTGCCATGAGACCCGCCAGACCTAAAAAGAAGATTAATTTTTGGCTTTCATAACGATGACTCTCTGAAATAGATTACACTATCGTCAGAAATCTTTCCTCTGTAAGGAAAGCCCTTGCAGCTACTGAATCCATTACCAATCCCGTAAAAAAGAATTTTTTGCATTAAATAGAGATTTTGAATCTTCACATTTAGAATTAGTCCTAAATATGTAAGAAAGGAAGTTAGAAAACTGAATGCAAGTCAACATATCCTCACACAAACTGACAACACCAGTCAAACATCTAAGTATAGGTAAATAGATACTTTTGCAAACCAATCTATGCATGAGAGTGAGGAAATAAGGAAGAGGGATAGATTTAACTTTCAAAACCAAAGCTTCTGGATGAACATGTTAAACTTCCTTACATCTAAAACTGAATGGAAACCTTCATGTTTTTTATGCACCAGGAAATATCATAAATGAGAGCCTTCACCACAGATTCTGGCTACGTCAACACTGCTTCCCTCTTCCGCCAAAGCCTGTGCAAATGAAGTACCGATTAGCATATTGCTGCGATTCATTTGCATAATTAATTAGGAGACGTTTTTGTGCAAAGAAGTTTTTGTGCAAGAGCCATTCTTCTTGAAAAAATGAAGAAGAACGGCTCTTGCACAAGAGGGTTTTTCTGTGCAAAAAAGCGCTGTGTAGGTGGTGGGAATCAAACAAAGGCTTCCTGCCTTATAGAAATGTTATATAAAACAGGAAAGGAAAAAATATTGTCTTCATCTTGCTTCACCGCTGCCTCCCCAGCTCAAAGAGATACTTGAAAACACATGGAAACAAAAGGACTATAACTGAATGGGTGGAGGAAGAACTGCTGGACTCAGGCCAAGAGACACATGGCTTGTGAAGGACTTTACCTGAAACAATAACTAGGATGAGAAGTTATTATTTGTAACCTGTGTTTTTAATGAATCAAGTTTAGATTGTGTGCTTTGTATTGTTTTCTTGGTAATCTGCTTTGTGCTGTTGACTGCCTTTTTGACTACTTAAAATACACCTTTTCATAGTTTAGTTAATGAAGTTATTGCTGGTTTGTAATATAACTGAGATAATGTAATTTCTAACTGGGGGAGGCAAGACACTGTGGCTACGTCTACACTGCAGGCTTTTTGCGCAAGAACGGCCGTTCTTGTGCAAAAACTTGCAGAGCGTCTACACTGTCTGTGCGTTCTTGTGCAAGTAAATTTACAGTAAAGTGTTGGAAAAGAGGGCTTCTTGCGCAAGAGTTATTCCTCTCCCCACGAGGAATAAGCCCTCTTGTGCAAGAGCTCATGTGCAGGAAGGCAGTGTGGACGGGCAACAGGGGTTTCTTGTGCAAGAAACCCCTATGGCTAAAATTGCCATCAGAGCTTTCTTGTGCAAGAGAGCGTCCACACTGCCATGGATGCTCTTGTGCAAAAGCACATCTCTTGCGCAAAAGCACATGGTAGTGTGGACGCGCTCTTGCGCAAGACCTTTTGCTTAAGAACTCATGCGCAAAACAGTTCTTGTGCAAGAAGCCTGCAGTGTAGATGTAGCCTTCATGTACCTTCCTTCTCACTGAGGAAGGAGGTAAACTTCATTTAACTTTGAGTTTGTACCCCAAAGTGAAGAGGAAACATACACGACCACAGTGTCAATATTTCCTTGTCTGAATCTGGTTCTGCATGGCTGAAATATCATTCATTGACATTGTTTGGAACACGTATGGATGCACAAACCTGCACAGTATGTGAATATACAATAAAAGACATTATACTGTAGTGAACATTTCTATAGGAGTGTAAAACTCCACAAAACTTCATTATGATTTAGGTTCTTTTATCAAAAATTTCAAATCTTCAGAATTTGGGGTAGCACAGATGAAACAATATATTTCAGAACTCATGGAGAGTAAAAATGATTGCCAATCTCTTGGTAGCTGTAGATATTTAGTACCACTAAAGATGAGATTTAAGCTCTTCTATGGTTGTCTCAGTTTTTTTAGTGGGAAACCCAGTAACCTTTATGAGTATCCAAATGAGATTATCGCTCTAAGCACAAGAAGTAAAGGAATATATCTGAGAAATGAAAGAATGCACAGTCGGAGTATGAGAATCATATCTTTCAAGTTGACAGTATAAATCTGGAATAAGGGAGATCAGATGTGGAAAGATTTTCCTAATCACTTGCTCTGAGTGTTTTAACCAAAAGTGTTCTAGAATATGACCAGTGAACTAAGGGTGTTCTGTATTATCTTCCTCTTTCCTGTTTCTGTTAACAGGCAACATTTCTCAGCATCCCCATCTATACCTTTGATTGAGAAATCATGTGCGTACAGCAGGAAACACTTTGCAGAAGCACAGATGACACAGTATAATTCAGATACCAGAGCATGAACTCATGGAACCTTGAGTTCTGTTTTTATTGTGACAGAAGAATCCAGTGAATCCAGGAGGAGTTGAAATTTCTGCTGGCAGAAATGAGGTGATAAGTGAATGCTTAGCACCATGCCATGAGAATCATAGAATAATAGATTCATAGAGCTGGAAGAGACCTCAGGAGGTCATCTTGAGTCCAGCCCCCTTCCCAAAGTAGGACCAATCCCAACTAAATCATCCCAGCCAAGGCTTTGTCAAGCAGAGACTTAAAAACCTCTAGAGATGAAGATTCCACCACCTCCCTAGGTAACACATTCCAGTACTTCACCATCCTCCTAGTGAAATAGTTTTTCCTAATATCCAACCTAGACCTCCCCCACTGTAACTTGAGACCATTGCTCCTTGTTCTACCATCTGTCACTACTGAGAACAGCCTCTCTCCCTCCTCTTTGGAAACTCCCTTTGGGAAGTTGAAGGCTGCAATCAAATCCCCCCTCACTCTTCTCTTCTGCAGACTAAATAAGCCCAACTCTCTCAACCTCTCCTCATAGGTCATATACTCCAGCCCCCTAATAATTTTGGTTGCCCTCCGCTGGACCCTCTCCAATGCGTCCACATCCTTTCTGTAGTGGGGTGCCCAGAACTGGGCGTAATACTCCAGATGTGGCCTCACCAGTGCTGAATAAAGGGGAATAATCACTTCTCTAGATCGGCTGGCAATGCTCCTCCTAATGCAACCTAATATGCCATTAGCCTTCTTGGCTACAAGGGCACACCATTGACTCATATCCAGCTTCTCATCCACTGTAATCCCCAGGTCCTTTTCTGCCGAACTGCTATTTAGCCATTTGGTCCCCAGCCTGTAACAATGCTTGGGATTCTTCTGTCCCAAGTGCAGTACTCTACACTTGTCCTTGCTGTAAGATATTTTAATACTTTGGGGGGGGGGTTGTTTGTAAAATAAAAATCTTAAGTGTAACAATGAACTATGAGATGGGACTTGGTCTCACAAACTAAGTTTCAGATTCTGCTTCTTTATCTGCTCCATACTGTGATTCAGCAGGGCCAGAGGGCTGCAGGAGAGTGATTGATGGGAGATATATATATCCCTGAATGATCAGGGCTTTGTTTTCTGTGGACTGAGGAGATGTTAACACAGGATAATTAGAGCACCTGGGGCCAATTAAGACCCTTCCAGAGACCTAATAAAACACCCCTGCTCTAGTCGGACAGGAGGAGGGGAAGGACAGCTGACTGTAGTTTGGAGGAGTACTGTCTTGACCAGAGCTGAGTACCAGGAGAAGGGAAACCCTGTCCAAGCAGAGCATCAGTTCTCCCCAGCACAAAGGATGGAAAGAAACCCTGTCCAATGGGAAAGAGGGTAAGAAGCCAATGAAGCTAAAGAGGTTGGGTCCTGGAGTATGAGGTGGATCCAGATCTCTTCCCTGTTCCCTTTCTCTCCCTCTCCAGGACACTAGTGGAGCCCAAGAATAGGGGCAGGTATGGCACCCTCATCCTCCACACTAAAGAAAAGCACGGGATTCTCCACAATAGCATCAGCCATTTTCCACAATACACCATAATAATCAGAAAGGCATTTGGAACTATCACTACAACATAGGAAGGAATTTAGTCATAAATTTAGCTATCTGGGATGCAAGAATGGAAGCCAAATCTACAGGTTTGTATAGTGCTGCAGTGACTTCTTTACCCAGACTGCTTCCCCTTCCACTATGCAGATTCCTTCAGGGTCAGGACAACTTCTCTGATCTTTACTATGCTTCCTTTGCACCAAAATCTGTAACTAAAAAAGTTCTTTCTCTGTGACAACTGCTCTTCCAGGTGATCCTATAGTGTCTATGACTATTTGAGGAAGCTATGTACAACTTATGAATTCAAGTTGATTTTATGGAATTGCTATATCAATGAATTCCTCAGAGATGTAGCATCAGCCATACATCATCAGGCTTGGTATCACAACTCCCTTCCAGGCCAGGGACAATGGAGAGTCATTAACTGTGTTTCAAAGGGGTAGCCATTAATCTGTTTCAGCAAAAACAACAAGGAAGTCTGTGGCAACTTAAAGACTAACATTCGTTAGGGCATAAGCTTTTGTTGGCTGGAAGCCACTTTGTCAGATACGTATGACTTCTCATTGTTTTTATTAACCTGAGTGGATCCCATGCAGACACCTTGGGACAATGGGATGGCTGTTTCAGTTGGTGACATAAAAATAACAGTTGTGGATCATGCAGCATAGGCAGTGATGCCAAGAAGCTTGATATCCAGGGTCAGAGTTTGTGTGGCTAACCCAAGCTACCACTTGTGCCACAACATCCACACTGCTATTGTTAGCTTGCTAGCATGGGTGGCTGGTATGCTAGGCGGGGGAAGGCATTGCCTTCCCAAACCGCCAGCCTGGCCCCGCCCACGCTCTGCCTCAGAACACCTACTGGGAGTGGAGTGTTGCTGCCCCCAGCACCCACTCTCCCCATGCTCCAGGGCCAGGGAGGTTGGGGCCACACATTTCCCCACCTCCCTGTGATGTGGGGAGGGTAGAGGGTGGTGAGGTGGCTTGGCTCCCATAGGGGGTGGGGTCTCGGCAGAAGGGGTGGCAATAGGGGTGCCTCCCCCAGTCCTACCTTCACCCACTGCCCCTGCTTGCTAGTGAAGTGGAGCTATCTACCCAAGCTAGGAGACATGCTTCCCACCTGCATTTTAGGCATGCCCTGGAAGTCTGACTGAGTTAGGCTTACTTCAAAGCTGACAGCACGATCATGCAAGGTACTGGTTGCCTCCTGTGATATTTTGAGCATATGCTACTCTTGCTGAAATAACAGGAGTAGAGGTTGCTCAGCACCTTGCAGGATCAGCTCCTCTGAAAGGAGTTCAGGACTTGGCCAGCTGGGCTCATACTGGGCAACCACTAGACAGCTAGTTAGAGATGGAATGGAACCCAAAGGCTAGGAAGTCAGTGCTGCCATTTTCTTCTCTTGTGCTATGTATGCATAACAGAAAGGATTGTGGAGAGAATTCCCCTCAAAAAAACTATTTATTTGTTCTTGCTAAACGCCTGTGGATACTATATTTTGGTACTTAGAGATTCCTGGAGCACTGGTCTTTCACAGTTGCTGGAGATGGCAACAGAAACAATGTAAATAGGGTCTGAAGCACAGAATATTGGGAGAGTGAGACCAGAACTTCTCTAATGCTGGTTTTAATGTACACCACTGGGAGTGTGTATCGCATTTAGTTAGTAGACAATAGGCTCTTGTACTGGTCTGGTAGAGTAGCGGTGAGCAACAAATGAACATACACCAGGCAACAGATACTGGAATATTTTTACAAAGTCTGGGTTTCATTTATTCATTACTCAGAGTATCAACCTCATAAACAATAAATTAATTTCCTTTAAAATGGCTTTATTTATTAGTGAAGGGCTACAATTAAAACCCCAGCTCTGAATATTTCTCATTTGTGCTTCTCACATCCTTTTGTGTTACTTACGAGTAACATAAAATATTTCTAGTAATAGAGATGTAGCCGTGTTAGTCTGATCTTGCTGAAACAAAAGAAAGGACTATGCAGCACTTTAAAGACTAACAAGATGGTTTATTAGGTGATGAGCTTTCGTGGGCCAGACCCACTTCCTCAGATCAAATTCTGGAAGAGAATATTTCCATATTGAAGAACTGGCTCCCTCCAGTGGTGTGTGGGCATTACAAATTTTTGAACCATTAGCAGACAATCTTCCAGGAGAATTAGAAAACTAATGACATTCAACAAATTTCCTTTGAATAACTCAGCCAAGATTGTAAACCTCTAACTACTTTGTTGCTCTTCTAATGTGAGCAGTAACGTGCTTTAAAACGGATATCCTTAGTGAAGAAAGCAGGAAAATGGGATTATAAAGGAATATTGAATAGCTACTGAGCAGCCACTTGTCCTAGTATACTTAAGATGGGAGTTACAGTACGGTATGTAAACACTTCAGTTAAATCACACTGTTCTTGCATATTCATTTGCATTCATCTAAACAAAGAATTCATGCTGACTTGGCAATGACCCAGAAGGGCTGGGGTTGCTGTCAGTAGAAATCTACTCAGAGCAATTTCATCTTCATCCCAAATAATTACAGCTTTCAGTAAATTAACTTGCTCACAAGGATGACATGAGGTGGATGGATCACAGTAATCACAGTGCCACGGCAGAACTGACATACTTGTTCTGAGGAAAAGGATATGCATGGTGCTCTAGGATTATTCCAAGAACAGCCCTGCCATCCACATTCTCCTTTCAGGCAAAGAGACTCAGGGTATGTCTACACTATAGCGCTAATTCGAACTAGCTTATTTCGAATTAGTTAATTCAAAATAAGCTAATTCAAACTAGCTTATTTCGAATTAGTTAATTCAAAATAAGTTAATTCGAACTAACGCATCTAGACCCAAAAAGTAATTCGAATTAGCGTTTTGCTAATTCGAAATAGCGTGTCCACACTGATTGGACTCTGGGTCGCATTTAAGGGCAGCTGAAACCGGTTCTGGCAGGGCATCAGGTCAATAGTTGCTTTGTGTGGCTGCTGTCTGAGGCTATCTGAGGCTCATGCTTAAAGGGACGCCCCTGGACAGCCAGTTCTCAGCTTTTCCGCTTGCTTGCCTACCTCGCCGAGGGACAGCAAAGCATTTTCCTCTGCGCCTGCCTGTGTCGGTAGCTCCCATTGGGGACGCCGCCGCAGTTGGCACTTTGGAGCCAGAGCTCTCCCTGGGCATGCTGCTCCAGTTTTTGGACTTGCTGCTGCAAGCCTGCCAGCAATGGCACCATCTGGTGCACGTCAGCCCCTTGCCTCTCCCCCTGGCCTCCCTGGGGGTCGTGGATCGCAGCGGGGGTTGCTTCCGGGAGTGGGGCGCGGGGCAGTGCCAGGGAACGAACACTCCCAGCCACCCAGGCGCCCCAGTGATTCGCGGTTTGCTGTGTCTCTCTGCAGGTGGTCAAGGCCATCAACCGGGTGCTGCTCCGCAGGGTGGTCCGCCTCGCCGACCCGGATGTGGTCATCCAGGGGTTCGGCGCCCTCGGCTTCCCCAACTGCGGGGGGGCCATCGATGGGACGCACATCCCCATCTGTGCCCCGGAACACCAGGCTTCCCAGTACATCAACCGCAAGGGGTACTTCTCCGTCCTCCTGCAGGCCATGTCTGACCACCGGGGCCAGTTCACGGACATAAATGTGGGCTGGTCTGGCAAGGCACGCGACGCCAGGGTGTTCTGCAACTCCTCCATGTGCCAGAGGCTTCAGGCCGGGACCTTCTTCCCCAACCACCACATCAGGGTCGGGGACGTGGACGTGCCCGTCTGCCTGGTGGGGGATGCGGCCTACCCCCTACATCCCTGGCTGATGAAGCCGTACATAGGGCACCTCAACCCCTCCCAGCAGGCCTTCAATGCCAGGCTCACCAGGGCCCGCATTGTGGTCGAGGGGGCCTTTGGACACCTGAAAGCTCGATTTCGATGCATCCTCACCCGCCTCGACCTTGCCAAGCACACTATCCCTCCCGTGGTGGCAGCATGTTGTGTGCTGCACAATTTATGTGAACGGGAGGGGGAGGCTTTTCTGCCAGCCTGGATGGCTGAGGCTGAGTGCATGGCTGGCCGGTACGTGCAGCCCCACACTGCCGCCGTCCGGGAGGCCCAGCAGGGGGCCGTCCAGATCCGGGAAGCCCTGCAGGAGAGCTTCCAGGTGGAGGAGGACTGAACTCTCCCTGCATGCCCTACTGGGGCCTTCTTCCACCCTTTCCTCCTTCCCTTTTCCCCTCCCTAACCCTCCTTCCTAATGTAAAATAAAAACACCTGTTTTGCCAAAAAAACCTCTCTTTATTGCACATAACTGGGGTGGGGGGAGGGAGGAATGAGAGTGGGAGAGGGGAGGGGGAAACCTAGGAGGAGGGAGCTGGAAGGGGGAGGAAGGAGAGAAAGGGAAGGGAAAGCTCAGGGTTGGGGGTCCTGCTGGCTCTCCCATCTGACAGCACTGCGGGTGCGGGGGCATCAGGGGGGAGTGGGTGTGGAGGGTGGGGCAGCAGGGATGGGGGGTGCAGAGGAAGCGGGAGGGGGAGCAGAGGTGGGAGGAGGAGCAAGAGCTGGGGCGGTCGCAGGGGCTGGAGCAGGAGGAGGCAGGAACCTGTCCACCAAGGTCTGGAGGTGACCTCTGAGGGCCCTGCCCTGCTCCTCCAGCACCTCCAAGCTCCACTGCCACAGCCGCAGGTCCTCCCAGACCCAGTGGTCCTGGGTGCGGAGCTGGTGCTCCAGTAGCCGCAGGTGCCGCCGGTGGTAGTCCTCCAGGTTCCTGGTGCGCCTGCTGGCCCGGGTGCGGGTGGCTGTTGCAGGTGGGCTGGTGCGCCCTGCAGTCCCAGGTGCTGCGGCTGTGGTGAAACAAGAGCAGTGGTCAGTTCTCCCTGGGGACACAGTGGGTGAAACCCAGCCCCCCCGTGCAAGGCAAGGTCGGCATGTGGGGAACAGGCCAGGGCCCCTGCATGACACCCAGCTGCTGCTCCATGGTGGGCAAGGCCCAAGCGCACGGTCCGTGGGCTCCCTCTGCCCCCATCCCCCGCATACACATAAGGGGAGCATGATGGCACTCATATGTGGAGCCCTCGTCGGCCTCGGATGACACAGCCGATGTGCTCTGTGGGATGCTTCGGGGGTCCTGGGTCCTGGGCAGGCTCCTTGCAGGCTCCTGGCTCTCGGCGTCCTCCTCCTCCTCCTCGGTGTCAGGGATGGGTCCCTCTGCCCCTGGGTCGATCACCACCCGGGGGGCATGGACTGCGTGAGCCCCCAGGATGCGGTCCAGGGCCTCATAATGAGGGCATGCCTCCGGGTCGGCCCCTGGCTGGGAGGCCCTGGAGTAGGCCTGCCGCAGGTCCTTGATTTTGCAGCAGACCTGCTCCCGGGTCTGCATGTGGCCTCTGGTGGCCAGGCTGTCAGCCATGCGGCTGTAGACGGCCACGTTCCTGTGGCTAGTGCGGAGATCGTGGATGTTGGAGACCTCCCCCCAAACCTTGATGAGGTCCACGATCTCCGCACTAGACCAGGTGGGCACCCGCCTCTTGCGGCCCCGGGCAGGCTCCTGGGAGCCGCCAGCCTGGTCCTGGGAAGAGGCAGAGGGCTGGGTGGCAGCGGGTGGCTGGCTCATCTTGTGCCAGGTGCAGGGTCTGCTGACTGGGTGCTGTCAGGCTTGCAGCTGGCACAAGCACTGTAGCCAGACCGTGCCCCTTTAAGGGCTCTGGGGCCGGGAGGGGGGCAGAAGAGTTTTCCTGGTTTGGCCCAGAGTGGCCACCAGGGCAACCTGGGAAGGGCTAGCCTCCAACTAGTTCGAATTAAGTGGCTACACAGCCCTTAATTCGAACTACTTAATTCGAACTAGGCATTACTCCTCGTAGAATGAGGTTTACGTAGTTTGAATTAAGTGCTCCGCTAGTTCGATTTAAATTCGAACTAGCGGTTTGTATGTGTAGCCCCTATTAAAGTTAATTCGAACTAACGGCTGTTAGTTCGAATTAACTTTGTAGTGTAGACATACCCTCACTGAGGTTGATTTCACATGGTGCATATATGCAGTAACACACTTAAAACTATATATAATTGTAAGCATCTGAGTAGTCTTTGACACTTTAGCAGGACTATTCACATACTTAATGTTACAGGAATGCTGAAGGGCTTTGCTAGGTTGGAGATGTAGTTCTGGACCAGCCAGTCATATAAGCATTTATAGCAATCAAAATTTGTAATTTCAATCTTAAATAAATTCCATATCTAAATTCTCTTACCATAAAGTTTGGGAGAGATCGCTGAATGTTGCTTCCTAAAATTACCCCAAAGTGAGCATAATAAGGAAATTGTAGAAGTGAGTAGCCATCAAATAGAAAAGAAAGGATGAAATATAACATATAAATATAAAGCACATATCAATATTGGAGAAAATTCCAACTCTGCCTAATCAAAGAGGATGCCTAGAAAGTTATTTCTAGGGCAAGTCAGTTATTGTACTAATTTCAAGACATGTCATTTTAAAGCTTTAGTCTTTTTACAAAACACAATTAAGATGCAATCTACAATACAAATAAGCATCATGTCTGTAATTGGATTAGAGAGCAATTGAGTTCTACACAACACCCTGGCTGTTATTGTATTTACAGCTTAAACAGGGCATCAGACTACATTGTGAGCCCAAAAGTCCCAGACTCATTTTACAACATTTGAAATAGCTACCAGTGTCATCCCACTCAATTGCAGTACCAATGCCCTTTATTCAACTCCTTGTGCCCAAGACGATAAAGAACATCTCACCCAAATTTCGCTCTTGTCAAAGTCATACTGACTTGGCTCACCCTTTCAGTTCTATTTAAAAGAAGAAATATTCAAAAATATGTAAACAGTACTGAGCTAGTTTTAAATGTCAGGCTTAATCACTATGCTATTGATTCCTATGTAATCACATCCTGCACTGTCCTATACTAGCCATGTTTTTGCTTTGTTTACTGAATAGAAAGTTAAACTACAAGATTATGAAGTAAATCATTTGGTATGAAAAATTATTTCCTGAGAACCCATCCTAGTCCATCCTAAACTAATGCTCTTCACTCCACACATACTTCATGACCAGGGAGCCTAGTTTTCTGTGTTAAAAAACCCAAATTCTGATAAAAGTATAAAAACCTGTGATTTTTCTGTGATTAAAATAAAACACTCAACTTTAGTTTCCCTAAAGTTATGTATGTATATATATAGGTGTCAGCTGAACACAATGTTTTATTGATATATTTACAATTTTTAAGCAAGTCCAAAGCCTACCTGTTTAGCACTTCCCATGTGTTCTACTGGTGTCTGTCTTTGATCATGATCTACAGCTTTGCTGTATACAGAACAGCACATTACTATCAACATGACATCTGTCCTTGCCAGTCGGTGATACAATCTCCAGGGGTGATTTTTTAAAAGTTTTCAGCATCTTTTCTTAATGTTAATTAATCACATTTTGAGGCTGAAAGGAAATTTGACATACATTAAAACATGGACCCCCTATTGGTGTTTCATAAACTTTATATGCTGGGAGCAGTTTATTGGAGTTTGTTTAGCTATGTAAATTTAAAGTGCATTCAAAAATTTACCACAGGAGTGGAAGGTTGTGCACATTAAATAACTAACACCAGTACTTTCAGTCAAATTTAGTGAATATATGTGTTCATTTTTTTTACAACATATAAAAGCTAAACGTGATATATTAGGTCACAGAGATCCCCTTGAGACTGTCACTTGATAGTCTGATCATTCCACTGAGCCCACCTACCTGCCCTCCAGGGCACCCCCACCAGGCTGTTCTACTGAGCCAGAAGCTCTGGTCTCCCGCAGCAAGGCACAGAGTTGGCACACAGCAAGCTCCCAGCAGAGCAACACAGACACTGAGAATAGCTCAGCTCTGGGAAGGCTCAATCAAAGGGATTTGACATAGCACCAGGTGCATGGCCCCACTGAGTTCAAAACCACAGACAGATCCATTTGACTCTGCATAAAAGTTTTCCACACAGCAAGATCATATATTCTCCCCCTTTATCAATGAGAGAAAAGCACAACTGTTGTCCCCCTGGTAACAATTATTTATATTGGGTTCATTAATAAACAAAAGTGATTGTATTAAGTACAAAAAGTTGGATTTCAGTGATTATAAGTGATGAGACAGATCAAAGTAAGTTACTAAGCAAAATAAAAACAAATATGCCAGCTAGGCTTAATATGCTAAGAAACTAGTTATGTGCAATTTCTTATCCTAACAGTAGTTTTAATCATTTTTCTCACAAACTAGGCAGCCTCCTAGTTTGGGCTAGATCCTTACCTCTATTCAGTCTTATTTGTTTCCAGGAGTCATTATGGTAGTAAGCAGGGAGTATCTTGGTGTCTCACAACTGCCAAATCCTCTATTGTCTGGTTCCCTAGATTTTGTCCAAGGCAGGAATACTGTGTGTTTCCTGTGTTCAACCCTTTCACAACCCCATGGAAAAGTACCATATTCAAAATGGGCTCCAATATCTAGTGACTTGGCCACGTCTTGACAGGCCCAACCATAGTCCAGGCTTACAGGAAATACAAGAAATACCAATCATTTTATTGAACACCAGCTATTAAGTTCCTTAAGTACACGTGCACACAGATTAATAAACAGGTTTACACTTCTTATATCTAACTTCAAATACAGGAATGATACATGCACATAGATAGAATATACACATTCAGGGGATTAATGAGAGGCTACATACCCCATTTTTCATAAAGCATATTTGAGTTATTCCATAAAAATATGGAGTGCAAGTCATACTAAAATTCTATGTAAAATGCAAATTCCACATTATTCAGTGGCAAGAAGATTTCTGGGATCCCTGCTCCTCACTAAATGTTCTCTTTGCATTCTTATCCAACTTTCATATTTGTAAAATTCTTTCGTGTGGTCCTTCTTTCAAGCGGTCCTTCTATCATTCTGCAGGCATTGATCTGATGTTCTGTAATACCTTATTAATATCAGTATTTCTTCTGCAAGCTTCTAAGGGTTAATCCACCACTCAAGAAATGCCAGTCACACAACATGGCACAAGCATGCTGGGCCTTTATGTAATGAATCCAACCCACCCTTCACTCACATCTGTTGTTTGTTTCTATTTAGATTGGAAGCTCCTTGGGGAGAGGTAAGATATCTCTAAAAGGTCTGTGCAGCATCAAGTACACTGCCAGCCTCTATCAGATAGAAAATAAGTATGATAAAATACAAACAGTAAATACTAATGAGAGAGGAAGAAACCATCTCAGAGTAAGAAAAAAAATTAGTCAGAGAACTGTCTTGTTGAGCAAATCACTCTACTTTCAGATTAAGCTTTTTTAGAAACTCACCATACAGACAGAAACATTTAAGACCAAAGTATAATCTGCAAATGTGTATATAAAATAATCAAATACCAAACATTTTAGTGCTGAGTCTTTTTTCTAGCCCAAGAGTAGATGTAAGCAGCCCTCAGAAATCAAGGCATCATTGAAAGAAGATTCTCTATTTCAGTCAATCAATAAAAATGTCCATCTAAACTAATGCCACGTACACTGTTTGCTTTTAAGTTTTATTTCAGTATTTGTAGTAATATAAATTACATGATTTTAGAGCTCACTGTGGTGTTGGGCAGAGGACTAATGAGGTCCGTACAAGCTGCTAATATGGCCCTTAGTAAAAAAAAAATCTTACTACTGTGTGCAAATAGCCATTTAATTCCTTAGTAGTAGCAAATAAACATAAGAAAACAAGTTTCAGAGGGGTGGGTTGTGCCCACGAAAGCTCATGACACCATCTACATTTTTTGTTAGTCTCTGAGGTGCTGCAAGACTATTCCTTGTTTTATAAGAAAATAAGAACGACCAGAAATGAGGGATTCTGATTGTGGGAGTGGACTCAGGTCTGGGACAGGGGGTTGGAGTGAAGAAGAAGGTGTGGGCTTCGGCTGTAGGTATGGGCTCAGGGAAGGGGTCACATAGTGAGGTCTGGGGGATGGCCCAGGCCACATTAGTAAGGGCAATTAACTATATTGGCCTCTCCTACCAAGGCAGTTAATGCCACTGATTGGGGGTGGTTTAATTGTTCCAGCAGGAAAAGTCTGTCCTGCTGACAAAGAGCAGCTACATGGGAGACATTTCAGCAGCACAGCTGTAGCACTACATTTGTAAGGTCTGCAGTGTGGACATAACCTAAAAGGGAGACGGGAAGGAGAGACTCTCTCATCTCTCCCCTTTCCAATACAGACACCCTGCCCCCTGCTGCTGAAGTGGAGACCAACCCAGTTGTTTGTTCCTTTCATTCCTTTATATTATTTCAAGGCTGTCTACACAAGGAATAAGGCTGAATTTTTTTTATTGACAATTAAGTTCAGACCAACAGTCTACCCTATGAACATGGACTCAGACAAGATTCTGTGATCCCCAGCCAGCTCATTTTGTTTCACTCTTTTAAATCTATGAGTGAAGTAGCATAACTTGATGTTACAGATTATGATTTGAATATAAGAAGGGTAGATACCATTTTCTATTTCTGGAACTGCAGCAATCTGCGGAAAGCAAGTAGTCTTCATTCCTGTCATGAACACCGGTTTAGGGTTTTCTGGATTGTCAGAACTCCATGGCCCACTGTTGCCAAGTTACTTCCAGTGGTGGAGAGTCTTCTTGGATGGTGTGAGAATCAATGAAAGCCTTCATTTCTTTCCAACTATTTGTATTGCATTAATTCCTAATAGTCCATCACATTCCTGCATCTTGGTAGGCAAAGTAGTAAACCTTTCATCAGCACCATATTTAAGAACATAAGAACATAAGAATGGACGTACTGGGTCAGACCAAAGGTCCATCTAGCCCAGTATCCTGTCTGCCAACAGTGGCCAGCACCAGGTGCCCCAGAGAGGGTGGACCGAAGACAATGATTAAGCGATTTGTCTCCTGCCATCCCTCTCCAGCCTCTGACAAACAGAGGCCAAGGACACCATTTTATCCCCTGGCTAATAGCCTTTTATGGACCTAACCTCCATGAAATTATCTAGCTTCTCTTTAAACTCTATTATAGTCCTAGCCTTCACAGCCTCCTCTGGCAAGGAGTTCCACAGGCTGACTACACGCTGTGTGAAGAAGAACTTTCTTTTATTAGTTTTAAACCTGCTACCCATTAATTGCATTTGGTGTCCTCTAGTTCTTCTATTTAGGGAACTAATAAATAACTTTTCTTTATCGGCCCTCTCCACACCACTCATGATTTTATATACCTCTATCATATCCCCCCTCAATCTCCTCTTTTCTAAACTGAAAAGTCCCAGTCGCTTTAACCTCTCCTCATATGGGACCCGTTCCAAACCCCTAATCATTTTAGTTGCCCTTTTCTGAACCCTTTCCAAGGCCAAAATATCTTTTTTGAGGTGAGGAGACCACATCTGTACACAGTATTCAAGATGTGGGCGTACCATAGTTTTATACAGGGGCAGTAAGATATTCTGGGTCTTATTTTCTATCCCTTTCTTAATAATTCCGAGCATACAATTTGCCTTTTTGACCGCCGCTGCACACTGTGTGGAAGTTTTCAGAGAACTGTCCACGATAACTCCAAGATCTCTTTCCTGATTTGTCGTAGCCAAATTAGCCCCCATCATACTGTACGTATAGTTGGGGTTATTTTTCCCGATGTGCATTACTTTACACTTATCCACATTAAATTTCATTTGCCATGTTGTTGCCCAATCTCTCAGTTTGGTGAGATCTTCTTGGAGTCCCTCACAGTCTGCTTCTGTCTTGACTATCCGAAACAGTTTGGTATCATCTGCAAACTTTACCACCTCACTGCTTACCCCTTTCTCCAGATCATTTATGAATAAGTTGAACAGGATTGGTCCTAGGACCGACCCTTGGGGAACACCACTAGTTACCCCTCTCCATTCTGAAAATTTACCATTTATTCCTACCCTTTGTTTCCTGTCTTTTAACCAGTTCTCAACCCAAGAAAGGACCTTCCCCCTTATCCCATGGCCATGTAATTTACACAAGAGCCTTTGGTGAGGGACCTTGTCAAAGGCTTTCTGAAAATCTAAGTATACTATATTTACTGGATCCCCCTTGTCCACATGTTTGTTAACCCCTTCAAAGAACTCTAATAGATTAGTAAGACAGGATTTCCCTTTACAGAAACCATGTTGACTTTTGCCCAACAAATTATGTTCTTCTACATGCTTCACAATTTTATTCTTTACTATTGTTTCGACTAATTGCCCGGTACTGAAGTTAGACTTACTGGTCTGTAATTGCCCGGATCGCCTCTAGAGCCCTTTTTAAATATTGGTGTCACGTTGGCTACCTTCCAGTCATTAGGTACGGAAGCCGATCTAAGGGATAGGTTACAAACCACAGCTAATAGTTCAGCAATTTCCCATATGAGTTCTTTTAGAACCCTTGGATGAATGCCATCCGGTCCCGGAGATTTGTTAACATTAAGTTTTTCTATTTGTTCCAAAACCTCCTCTAATGACACTTCAATCCGGGACAGTTCCTCAGATTCATCACCCACAAAGGACGGTGCAGATTTGGGAATCTCCCCAACGTCCTCAGCCGTGAAGACTGAAGCAAAGAAATCATTTAGTTTCTCCGCAATGGCTTTATCGTCCTTGATTGCGCCTTTTATAGTTCGATCGTCTAGGGGACCCACAGGTTTTTTAGCAGGCTTCCTGCTTCTAATGTACTTAAAAAACATTTTGTTATTTCTTTTTGAGTTTTTGGCTAGCTGTTCCTCAAAATCTTTTTTTGCTTTTTTTATTACATTTTTACACTTGATTTGACAGTGTTTGTGTTCCTTTCTATTTATCTCACTAGGATTGGACTTCCACTTCTTAAAAGATGCCTTTTTGTCCCTCACTGCTTCTTTTACATGGTGGTTAAGCCACGGTGACTCTTTTTTAGGTCTCTTGCTATGTTTTTTAATTTGGGGTATACATTTAAGTTGGGCCTCTATTATGGGGTCTTTAAAAAGTTTCCATGCAGCTTGCAGGGATTTGGCTCTAGTCACTGTGCCTTTTAATTTCTGTTTAACTAAAACAGTAAACAGAACTACTTTGCAAAAACAGTAAACAGAACTACTACAAGTTTTGGTAAGACACAAACAGATCACGGCATGGTATCTTCTACAAATGGCAGAGGTGATTTAATGCTGTTCCTATGAACTGCTTCAGATTCCAGCAGCTATTTATGTTTGCTAAGGAACAGTGATTGTTAAATTACTGTTGCCCTTTTCCAAATTAATAGATTTTGAATGAGCCCCTGCAAAAACAGGAAGACTATTCAAAGACAGCCTTGGTTTGTGACCCCCACCAACACACCTTTCATACAATCAGATGAGTACAGTGGATACACCGTTATAGTTTATTATTCCTGTAGAGATAGTATAAGTTTTAGAGATTCCCATATTTGACATGGAGAACAGCTGACTAGGAGTGATAATCGCTCTATTGCTGGTATGAATGTAATCTGCCCAATGCACACTCAAGCTCAGGCATATGTGCGCATATTTGTACTTCTGCAGTTGTGAGTCATACACATACACATTTTTTTTCCAGTACTTTTAAAACTGACCCCCTACCATAACAATGTTACAGTTAAGTTTGAATTGATACTCTGTCTAAACTTCATTTTCAACACATCTTTTATTTGGGGGCTTTTTGGTAGAAGTTTGAAATGTTTAAGACAATTGAAATGGGAATCTCTTGCTCTGTCTCTAGGGGTATGTCTAGACTACATGGCTCTGTCACAGAGCCATGTAGATTAGTTTACTAGACATACCCAAATGAAGCCGCAATTTAAATAATCACGGCTTCATTTACATGAAAATGGCTGCCGCACTGTGCCGGGGATCAGCTGTCCCAGCACAGCGGGGCAGTCTAGATGCGCCGCTGTCGACAGGGAAGCCTCTGTCAACCGCTCCGTTATGCCTCGTGAAACGAGGTTTACTGGAGAGGTCGACAGAGGCTTCCCTGTCGACCGCGGTGCGTCTAGACTGCCCTGCTGTGCCGGGACAGCTGATCCCCAGCACAGTGTGGCAGCCATTTTTATGTAAAAGAAGCCGCGATTATTTAAATCGCGGCTTCATTTGGGTATGTCTAGTAAACTAATCTACGTGGCTCTGGTGACAGAGCCATGTAGTCTAGACATACCCTAACACACAAACAGACACTGTATTTGATGAATGAAACTGGTTTGGGTAATATAATTAAAAGGTGCAGCAAATACATATGAAAGGCAGAGTGACCTGACTGAAAAAGTCTAGCATGAAACAAGGCCTTCTGCAGGTATTCATGAAATAATGGCCCAGAAAAGCACACATCCACACAAATTTCTCTGTGTGTACGTGAGTGCGCATACGCATTGCAACAAATGGGATTTGGGGGGTTTGTTTCACAGATAGCATATAATTTCCATCCTTTTACGGACAAAAAAATTCAAAATTGCTCCTGCTGACTAAATGGAATAAGCTCCAACAAAAAAGATCCCAGAAACAAAATCATTTAACATAGGTGACCAATCACAACCGATAGGTAGAGCTTAAAATGTGAAAAAAAAACATGAAAATATGCTGTACATTTCTGCAGACATCTTAATAGCAATATTTTCCCATGCAAAATGTAACCCAAAAAAGCAGTAGTAATGTCATAGGGTTGATTCAATTGCACAGATGTGTTAGGGATTTGCAATCAGATACACATGCCAAGTAAACAACATTTTATTCTCAATAGTTCACCCATTTCATACAAGCAGCAGGGGGCAGAGTTGCTGCTGAAAAATCTTAAAGTACTAGAATTTCTGAATCTGCCTCATAATGAGACAAACTAACATAGGATTTGCACTCCCAATATCTCTATTTTCCTTCAACACTGATGTCCAGCTGTGGCTTCTGAAGATTAAAACATACGTGACCTGGCAAATTATCTGGCGCTGTAAATGCGGGGCAATATCCTTCCTGGCACATGTAGCAATCAGCTTACACATTAACACTTCAATAACTACAAGTGTTATCATTGAACATAAAAGCAAATAGTTTCTATAAGCTCCTTTAACACTGAATTTCATAGGTTGTATATGGATACCTTCTATTGGCCAAATCATGTAGTTATTTGCACTGAATAAAATAAAACATATGTATTGACTCATATGCTATGTGTGCCATATTAGGTTATTTTCTGTGACTCAAAACTTGCTGTAGCATTTAAGTACGTTTAGGTTAAATTTAATAAATTCCATTAAATAGACACGAGGTGCACACTGACATTAGATGCTTGCTCGAAAATAAATGGAATATCATGTGGCCAATAAAAGATCTTATCAGACAAATGCATGAATGCTTACTATTTTCACATAGGTTTTATTTTTCTTTGCTTCAAATTCTGGCTCTCCAGTGAGGGGCATATAAATAGTACAGGGAACGACTGGGGGATCAATATTCTATGTGTGTCCCCCTATATAAAAATGAAAAGAGGCAAGGACTTGCTGTGTTGTTGCAGTCAAATGCCCAAATAATAAGGGGCAAGTGCTTCTGTCCTTAACACAAGCAAAACTCCTTAGTGAAATCAATAGCTTTACTTTCAGAATGAGCTGCAAGATTTGGCTCTATACATATTTTCATTTGTGGCTTGTTTTATTATTTATAAACAAATTTTATTTTTTGTACAGGATCCCTCTCACTCCCCACTATATTAGGCTTAATGTTGAAATATGCTGAGTACTCTCAACCTTTTGATGCAAGGCCCAGAGAGTCAGTGGAAGGTGATGATGCTGAACAATTTGCAGGGGGCAGGATCAGGAAGCGTGTGTCAAAAGTTTGAACAGGGCCTGATCCTGCTTCAGTGAAAGTTAGCATCCATTAGCAGCTAGGGGGCAGGAGCATATGCCACATAATAGAAGGGGAGCTGAAGTTTCTGTCACCTTGTCATTTTAGAGTAGCTTTAGAGGAAGGATCATCTGACATCACCTATTTACTTTGAGCAGAACAATATAAATAATAAAAAACTGTTATTTTATTGTAAATATAAACAAAAATTAAACAATACAAGCTGGTCACGACTTTTTTTTTAATTTTGATGAAGATTTTTGGTGGCAATTTCTCACAAAAATATTGGTTTTTTTAACCAGTACATGAAACAGCCATTCTACTTAATACTCTACTATTGTTATCTAATTTTTATGCTACTAGACCCCAGCACTACAAGCACACATGCATATGTCTAACTTTATGCGTGTGAATGTCCCATTAAAGTCAATGGGTGTATTCATATGAACATAGTTAAACACATGTATAATTGTTTGCAGGCTCAAGGTCTCAGCCATTAAGAATTTGTCCACACTGGTCTAGGTAGCATGGGTCTGCTTCTGCTCCTGTCAATGGTTTATTTGCCAAAATGTTATGTTTCTTAAATCTTAGTTTGCTGAAAAAGTGCTAACATATTCCTTGACCCACAAAGATAGGCCCAAAAGTTGAGGTATCAATTTATGGTGGATGGAATCTAAGCTTGTGTTCTAGAAAGTTCCCTAGGAATAGCAGTTCTTCTGCTTTTGAGTCCAATACCTTTTTCAAAGAGTGCCTTTAAGCATCTGGGGTACGTCTAGACTATATGCCTCTGCGGACAGAGGCATGTAAAATAGGCTACCCGACATAGTCAATGAAATGGGGATTTAAATATCCCCGGCTTCATTAAAATAAAAATGTCCACCACGCTGTGCAGGCTCAGCTGATCGTCAGCACAGTGCGTGAGTCTAGATGAGGATCGGTCGACAAGGAAAGCCTTTGTCGAACGCTCCTGTAAACCTCGTTTCACGAGGCATAAGGGAGCGGTTGACAAAGGCTTCCCTTGTCGACCGATCCGTGTCTAGACTCGCACGCTGTGCCGACAATCAGCTGAGCTGGCACAGTGTGGCGGCCATTTTTATTTTAATGAAGCCGGGGATATTTAAATCCCCATTTCATTGACTATGTCAGGTAGCCTATTTTACATGCTTCTGTTGGCAGAGGCATGTAGTCTAGACGTACCCCTGATGTCTTGTGTGCATTAAGGGAAAGAACTACTTTTATAAATGCTATTTTTCTATTGTCTTTCAGTTGCTCCACAGATTATCATTAATACCAGGTTATTAAAAAATGGACAAAAAACTAGATCTGACTCAGTCCTTATCTAAGTTGCCATAGAGTCCATACTTTGAAAGAGGTTTCAAAACTGGATGCACTTTTCACTATTTATGTTGCTTCTACTATTTGTATTTCTCAGTTTGTTTGTAGCCAGCTTCTTCTCATTTTCTTTTCCTGATTTTCATGCAATAGTACAATACTGCAATGTTTGGACAGTGAACAACATGAGAAAACATAAAACAGCCTCTTTAAAAATATTATATTTGAATGTATATTATTTAAATAATGTATTGTTTACAATTTGTATTATGTTTTGTAAAACCTTTTTAATTTGGGGTAAAGTATATAGCACTGTCCCTTTAATTCAACTCTCTTTACTCACATTACTATCATCATTATTACAAATAATTTGTGGTATAGGTATTGAGTTAGACTGTACACCCATTCTGGGCTCCTCAAAGAATAAGAGCTCTCCTTTGCACTCCTGTGTAGGTTAAATGGACCATAGGTCCACGAGCTCAGCAGAAACCATGTCTACTACTTCCCCTTCCTGGAGCCTAGGGTGACATGTACAAGGGAAAGAGTAGAACTTTGGTTCTGCCTGCCTGACATAATGGCTAGCACATACTCTATTGAGTTGATATTATCATTAAATGTTTGCACAGGCCAGAGAAAATTGCCCTCTATCCAGAACAAGGTAGAACCTGGGAGGGAACTGTGCCTTTCGGGCAATTCTTTCCTTGCACTGCTCCTGGTGCATCATATACACATACACGTTAGCCCTTAGTTATCTGTATTCTGAGGCGGTGCATCTGTATCCAGAAAAGCTTTCATTCATCATTACTTTTTGTAGATCTTTTGCCATAGATTTTCCTAAGAACATGGTGGTATGAATAAGCTATCAGAAAGTATCTTCCATTGCTTTCAGTCATTCTTGCATGTACTTTGGTTACCTAATAGGAAATATCATCAACAAATAAACAGGAAAACCCTGATAAAATTAAAAACAATCATTTGTTACCAGTTACTGTCTTTAAGCAATTCTTTAACAACACTGCTGCAATCACCATGGCTTTGACTTAAACCAAATACAGTTTCTTACTCATGTGTAGACATTTTGGCTGTAGGTCAGTATTGCCAACCACAAAAGTTCAAAAAGCATAAATGAGATTCCCCCCAAAATTATTAGGTTGATTTAAAAATCATGCGATTCTTTAAGATAATAAATTTATTGAATCATAGAAGGTTAATACTGAAAGAGACCAATTTTTGTTTGCTTTCTGGTTTCTGGCCCTTTAGGGTGCACTTGCTTCAAATATTAAAGTTTTTTTTCTTTAGCCATGAGGATTAATAACGTACTTTAAAAAAAAAAAAAGCTGAGATTCCCAGCAACTGGGGAAGTAAGAATGTTAATATGAACACCAAATATCACAAAACTAGTGATAAAATCGCAAGAGTTGACAAGACTGATAGAAATAAATTTTGAAGTTCACTGAGAGGGTGTAAAAGGGCATGCACCAGTTGGGGGAATATGAACCAGTTGTTTTGAATTTCAACAGACAAACCAGTTGTCCTGTCAGTCATGAATGGCCCATAGCATTAAATGGGTGTTCTAAGATTACTTCAAAGATTGGCAGATGAGACATGGAAAGATCAGACTTCTCTGAAAGTTGGCTGCTCCACTAAGATCTTTTTACTGAGTGTCTGCCATGCTCACCTCGCACAGAAAGAATATTTTTCATAGCCAGAAAATTGTCGTTAATTATCTGATATAGTAAAAGATACTTTAACATGCTTTTCCAGGTTGTATATCCCCCTGTATCTGTCAATTAGGGTAAGATTTATGTTTCTGTTGGCTCTTATTCCAACTAATGTGTTTCTTTATCTGTTAAAGAATTACAGAAAATTTCACCAAAAACTCTTCCATTCTTATTTAATTTCTTAATATCTGGTTGCCCTGATGTCCTGTTGGAGCAGAAGACCTGTTTCATTGACAGATCCATTGAAATTGACGGATCAAAATGGGTTTCAGAACTCTCCATAGGAGAATACTATACAGTTGGTTGTCTGCTTTTTCAATGATCTATTATTTTACTAGAGAGACTCTGGTTTTCAACCTCTGGTACAGTGGCTTTGCTATAAATCTCTCCATATACATAATTCTCATCGGCCATCTTAGCCTACAGGTAACATGCAACAGAGGAAGAGTTTGGGTGTGAAATGGAAGTCATTGTGCACTGAATCTGACTCACTGTGGTATATAGTTTTCAAGATCATATTTTATACATATAGTGCGAGTGAAGAATTTTTTCATTTCTTCCATTATTTTAAGGGAATTATATTGATTTTCACCTATTACAATATACGACATAGCCAATCTTGGAATCAACATGACAAATTCTGCAGGCTATGCAAAGAAAAATAACACAACAGTATCTTGTGTGCCTGTCTTCAGTTCTGGACAGCTGCATGATTCTGATATCAGCAGTTTACTACCAAAAATGGTTTGCAGCAGTAACAGAAAAACATAAACAGGTTCATGTTTTTGCAACGCAGGATGACAGGGCAATATTTAAATATGTTATGTTGAACCTTATTTTACGTAGAAATGGTTACCTTGAAATTCTGTGCTTATTAACAGCTGGAAAAAAATAAACAGCACAACTATTTAATTATATTGTGGTATGGTGAAGTGCAAGTTATTATACATTAAATCCTACAGCTAGGCATTTAAAAGCCGGATCCTGCAACTTTTACTCAAGCAAAATCCAACTGGTTTAGCTTGAATAAGAAAAGCAAGATCAGGCCCAAATATTTTATTATTGAAAAAGAGCTTCACTTTTATTGATCTGAAACCACTTGATAGATGGTGGGTTGACACTATAATGCCATGTTCAGGAAAGCAGTTTAAATTCCATCCCAATTCAGGCCCTCCTTAGCTTGAGTGCTGTCCTGAATAGGGACAGGATCTTGAATTAGGACCATAATGACTAGATTAATGTTTGAGAGAAATATCTAGGTTGTTTATTAATAAACATTTATGGAACAGATTTTCTTGCAGAAAATCCATACAGAGTGGATCTTGAGAAAGATATCTCAGTGAGGACTTTCCCTCCCGAGAAAACATTACAGACCCTATCCCCAAAATTATTCCCCCACATGTTCAAGTCTGGGACCATCCCTGCTATATTTGGATCCACAAGGGTTGGTCTGGACCTGAATTATTATTAAGAAGAATATTATTTTGCATTATAATTAACCCATTTATTAAACTATTTCAACTGTCTGAATTATTTATTTTACATTACCCAAAGGAACCAAAGCCAGTATTTTAAAAATAAATACCTAAAGTTAGGTTCCTGAGGCCATATTTAAGACATCTAAATAAATGTCTGGGATTTTAAAAAATGAAGAACTCTCAGTTGCTCCCATTGAATTCAAAGACAAATTTTGTCCTTGGAGGTTTAATGTGCCAGATACCTTTTGCCAACCTTTGAACAAATAAAAGGGTCTAACTTTTAAAATCTTATTTGTCTCTCGTAACTTAACATATTCACTGAATCAAAATGGTAAGGGTACATAGACTGTAAACCTCTGTTCTTTTTCTTCAAACCCTCTCTCTCTCTCTTTTTCTCTCTTTCTCTTTACCCATGTCTCATGTCATGAGATCAGGTGACTCTATAAAATCTGATTATAATGTATTGCCAAATCCCTTACTTGGTGATGTATATAAACACCCCAACCTAACACAGAAATTCTGTAGTGAAGAAAAGCACTGGCCTCATCCCAGAATCAGCAACTACAGGCACCACCAATTTCTCTATGAAGACAAAATCTTGCCGTTAGAAGAACATGGCAAGTCTGAACTGGAGTTATGAAGGCAACAATGGTAAGAATAACTTTCCCTAATAGCAAACTAATTTAACTGACCAAGATGGGCTCTTTCTTTTCTTTTTTTGATAAAAGGAGACATAAATCAGTGATCAGACCATATAGAATGATACATTTTTTTATATTTAAAGAGGACTAATCTACAACCTAGACGAGGCTACTATAAGATGGGTGCATAACTCACTGGATAACCATTCTGAGAGTAGTTATTAATGGTTCTCAGTCATGCTGGAAGGGCGTAACAAGTGGGTTCCGCAGGGGTCAGTTTTGGGACCAGTTCTGTTCAATATCTTCATCAGTAATTTAGATGATAGCATAGAGAGTACACTTACTAAGTTTGTAGATGATACCAAGCAGGGAGGGGTTGCAAGTGCTTTAGAGGATAGGGTCATAATTCAAAATGATCTGGACAAACTGGAAAAATGGTCTGAGGTAAATAAGATGAAGATTAATAAGGACATATGCAAAGTACTCCACTAATGAAGGAATAATCAGTTTTGCATACATAAAATGGGAAGTGACTGTCTAGGAAGGAGTACTGCAGAAAGGGATCTAGGGGTCATAGTGGATCACGAGCTAAATATGACACTGTTGCAAAAAGCAAACATGATTCTGGGATGCATCAACAGGAGTGTTGTGAGCAAGACACGAGAAGTCATTCTTCAGCTCTACTCTGGGCTGGTTAGGCCTCAGTTGGAGTATTGTGTCCAGTTCTGGGCACCGCATTTCAATAAAGATGTGGAGAAATTGGAGAAGGTCCAGAGAAGATCAACAAAAATGATTAAAGATCTAGAAAACATGAGCGATGAGGGAAAGCTAAAAGAATTCAGTTTGTTTAGTTTAGAAAAGAGAATACTGATAGGGGACTTGATAGCAGTTTTCCAGTATCTAAAAGGGTGTTACAAGGAGGAGGGAGAAAAATTGTTCTCCTTGGCCTCCGATGATAGGACTAGAAGCAATGGGTTTAAACTGCAGCAAGGGAGGCTTAGGCTGAACACTAGGAAAAACTTCCTGTCAGGGTGGTTAAACACTAGAATAAATTGCCGAGAGAGGTTGTGGAATCTCCAAGACTGGAAATATTTAAGAGCATGTTAGATAGACATCTATCAGCAATGATCTAGACGGTGCTTGGTCCTGCTGTGAGGGCAGAGACTGGACCTGATAACCTCTTGAGGTCCCTTCCAGTTCTAGTATTCCATGATTCTATGATTATTTTTACAACTATTCAAGAAGAAAAAACCACAATTCGGGAATTATATATTAAAGCTAATTATATATTAAAGCTAAAGTAGCAATTAAGAACTAAATGAGACTATTTATGTCTGTCTAGGACCTGACCAGTGGCACAAATTATACCCAATTGCCAATGGAAACCATCAGTCTCCTATTGACATTAAAACCAAGAACGTAAAAAAAGATCCATCTCTGGGGCATCTCCATATCACCTGGAATTTGAGCACCTGCAAAGAGATTGTCAACATTGGACACTCCTTCCATGTGAACTTTGAGGACAAGGATAACCGATCAGGTTAGTGAACAGGGTTCTTTTGTTTGTTTTTAAACATTCTTTTTTCTTTCCCTTGCCTAGAAAAAAAGGCAAATGGACTTTCAGCTCCATAAATACCCATTCAAATGTGCTCCCAGGTTTAGAATACTAATGCAGTGATATAACTTTACACTCCATGGAGGATCTGAAATATGTCATTTTAAAATTAGGATTTGTTGGCAAGTGCTCTATTATTACAAGCAAATTTAGAATTGGCCAGATTGATCAGATTTTTCCAGGTAGTAAAATATCCACAGCCATGGCTGTGTTCTGATGAGTTTCCTATGGACAAGTCTCTACTCAGATATGAATTAGAGTTAGCCTTGCTTTATAAAGGGAGGATAAGGTACTATTTGACTATTCTAATTTGCAAATACTAATACAATTCCCTGAAAGAATTTTCAGGCAAGAAATTCTTAGTGTGCTGGTTAAGCAACTGAAGGTTTCTATCTGCCAGTAGGACTGAACACACCTTTGTATTTTGGTAATGTACATAGCATTGACAGTGACCTACAACATCACTAACAAGAACAGTTTAGCGTAGCTTTAAAATATGGGTAAAAATAAATATGCTAGACTCAGAGTATCTTATGTGCATTACTAGTTTTTCTTTTTGCACAGAAAGGCAATTAAGATCTATAGTGGCAGTCTCTTCTGCCCTCAGAAGGGAATGGACTGAGTGATCTAATAGGTAGTTTCCATCTCTCACTCTTGAAATCCTAATCCTATATCTAGTGAACTGCTGCTACTGTATGTTTCCCTGGTTTTTGTTTCTTTGTTTAAGGAATTAATAGTCTCTGTTCATGTTCGGTTTACATAAATGTTTGGGTTGAATTTGACAGGCATGCTGTTTTACTGTAACTAAGCCATAATATGTACATATCACAATTTTTATTTCAAAATGCTTGCATTAAACCATGAACAATCTTATTTTTAATTTTCAAATAAAAATTACATGTTATGGTAGATTAATAATAGAGCTAATATTCTGATTGTCTACATGTTGATAAGAAAGTTTTTTGATGTGATGATACCTGTGCTGTCTTTCTCCGAACTTGATCTTAACAAGTTATTTCATTTCTGTGCAGTGGTGACTGGTGGACCTCTCACTGGAAACTACAGGCTGCATCAGTTTCACTTCCATTGGGGCCAGACTGATGATTATGGCTCTGAGCACACTGTGGATGGTAGAAAATATGCCTCAGAGGTAGAGTCAATGAAACAAAAAGGAAAGGTCACATTTTCAAAGCTTGAGTCCTAAATGGATATATGCACATGTCAAATTCTCTTGAAACATCTATATCTGTGTTTTCTGCTTGGGTAGTTACATCTGTTTGCACAAGCAACAACCTGCTCTGCATATGCAAAGGGGATGTTGCAGGTGAAAGTTAGAGCTTGAAGCCAACATTTTCAAATTTGGTTGCCGAAATATCCACCAGCACCAAAAGAGGGCCCAGTGTTTCAAGTGTGTGAGTTCTCTTGTGAGCAGTCCTATTGGCATTAGTGGGGCTAACAAATCACATGCATAACTCTTTACAGAATCAGACTCCAGCTGCTTTGCACAGGGTCTGATTACCCAGAGCCCCCACTGAAGACAGTGGAAGCTGGACATGCTCAGCAGCTCATATATCAAGGCTAATGCTAGTTGCTGGACTTCCTGTGGCTTTCTGTTAGTTCTTAAGGAGAATAGCAGTAAGAGGGCAAAGCTGGAAGAAAATAATGGAAGGAAGGGAACTGAGACCCACTTTTCAAGAAATGAAAGGCACTTGTGAAGTGACTTCTTGTGTTTGCTTTTCCTTATCAATATGCCAAGAACAACTTATTCAGTGTTATATTTAAGCAACTCTTTAGATTTTAGACCATTATTGCATGTGAATATAATGAGAAGACTAGAGTATTTGTTTATAATTTAGGCATCATCTCACAACAATCTTCCTATTAGGAAATTTTCCACTGTTAACGGTGCTATAGCTATCTCATGTATGCAGCCAAGATATGAAAGGGGCCTCCTTTTAGAACTGCTTCCTGCTATAATTAGATAATGAATTTGGACTGTGTTTAAGCAATACAGTCCACATACAAATATGTTTTACAGATTACTTTGAATCAGACATTTAAAATTTTTTTTTTTTAAATAAAGCTGTTGCAGTTGAAAAAAGACTGCAATTTAGCTTAAAATCATAGCTGGGAAAATCTTTCCCATTTTTACTTCTTTAAACCAAAAACAGTATTCATTGTATAATTTCTGTCAGTGAATTTCCATTGCCATTTTTAATTAAACATACCACTTGTTGTGATTTATTCATGGAAGATGCTATATCAGGGATGGGCAATAAAATGGCAGCAATTTGCCCTGGTTAGTCCCTGGCAGACTGCTGCTGCTATATTTCCCTGGGTCTCCATTCCCAGCCAATGGGAGCTGTGGGAAGTAGCACAGACCGGGACACCACTTCCCACAGCTCCCATTGCCAGGAACAATGATCCACGACCAATGGGAGCTTCAAGTGCCTGTACCTGCAGAGTCACAGGTAAATATAGCAGTGGCGGTCCACTAACCCTGGGGGTTAACCCTGGTTTTATCACACAGGGTGGGCAAATACTGGCCCGTGGACGGGATCCAGTGATCTAGCCCACGGGAAGGTATTCGCCCACCCCTGTGCAATAAAACCAGGTTAAACCAGGTTAAACTGCTATAGTTACAAAGTTGCTGACTTATTCTAAAATAATTTCATGTGAATTAAGAACTTCAGCATATAATTTCTAAGACTTCCAGATTTCTAAATATATTATTATCATGTGAAAGATGCAACACTCAATAACAAGGTATTATAGGCAAAAACTTTGGTGTTGAACAGAAGGTACCATAAGCCCCTTTTCAGCTGATATTTAAAGGAAAAGACACTGAAATATCTGCTTCTTGTATGTACTAACCTCTAGATATGCCTGCTCACATCACAGGCATAACTGTTTGTCACGCCACTAGCTCCATTGCTCTCCATGATGGACCAGTAGTTCATACACATACTGCCAATTGCAGATTCAAGCCCTAAGAATGTAGTGTTGGTTTGCCTCTAACGTTGTTGGCTTTGGTGACTGTTTCTCCTTCATTTGCTTTTTAGCTTCACTTGGTTCACTGGAATTCAGACAAATATTCAAGTTTTGCTGCAGCTTCCGATAAGCCTGATGGCTTGGCAATCATTGCTGTTTTTCTGCAGGTCAGTTACACAACATAGTGAAACCCCCTTTTATCTCTTTTGTTTCCCCTTTTATATATTATCCAACCACAGTCCATTCAGTAAAGGGGACAAAGCAATATTATCTCTATTTAGAAACCCACAACCATGTTGACTTTCCTTTGATTTCAGTAGTCTGGTTATTTTTTTTCAACCCCAAATAGTGAGATGGGCAACTCATTATTAAACTCATTTTATCATGCTTCCTCTGAAGGATAAAAAACAGTTTTGTACTGCTGAACCTCTGAGTTTATATTTCTGAATATTTGGCCTAATATTTGTTTTACTTTAGTTATAAGTAACTAACTATAGCTTTAGCCTAAAGAGTTACACAAGACACACCTCATTTATTGCTGTTTTCCAAAATTTTCTCTTCCGGTGCATGTGAAGACATTGTATTGCTGTGTGTAACTCAAACGGAACTGAAGTAATTCACAATAAATCTAAAAAAATAACTGAGCCAAAATTATATTCAGCTTTTATGGGAGGAAGCATGATCTTATGGTTAAGGCATAGAATGAGGCATCAGAAGACCAAGGTTCTGTTCCCAGTTTTACCACTGTCACCTTGAAAAAAAATTCTTAAGTATGCCCTGCCTCAATTTCCTTGTCTGTGAAAAGAGATGTAATTATACTTAGTAGAGCTGAGCTAACAGGATTTACTTAAGTAAATTGCCCTTACTCACCCTTTTGTGTTTCCTTTCCATACAAATTTGTGAGATCAACTTTTATTGACATAAACCTTCGTGGAAGGTAACTTTCAAGTCAATCACTTGTGCAGGTATTACTGGAAAACAAACATTAAACTCAGATGCATAGATATCCAGGCCTGACATTCAAAGAACAGTTCACAATAAATCCAAAAAAGTTAAAATTAAATTAGTAAAAAAAAAGTATTGAATACTTTCAAAGAAAGAAGGAAATTGAAATCACAATAACAAGAGGTTATGCTTGATAGATACATTAATAATTACTGTCTAGATTCTGATGCCATTACTCACAGACTCTGGGCTCTGCTGGGGTCCATCAGCAGACCTGGCCAAGCTCCCCTCCTGGCCGCTGGGCTCTGCTGCCAGCCCCGCCTCTGGGATCCCTGCTCTTGGGCCACCAGGCTCTGCTGCTCCCTGACTAGCAGGCTTCCGGCTCCGCATTCCTGCCATGGGGCCCCCTACTCCTGGCTGTCAGACTCCGCTGCCCCCCAGCCGCAGGGCTCTGCAGCCAGCCCCGCACTACCGGGCCCCTCCGTTGCTGGGCTCCGCTGCCCCAGGACTGCCAGACTCTGCAGCCAACCCATGGTCATTGGGCTCCCTGCTCCCAGCCACCAGGCTCCCAGCTCTGTGGCCAGCCCCAGCCATCAGGCTCCCAGCTCCACTCCCAGCTGTAAGCCTTCTGGGCCTCTCTGGTCCAGGGGCTCTCTGGTCAAACAACATCCATGGTCCTGCTGGACCACTGTTGTTACCAGACCCAGAAAGTCCCAGACCAGAAAGGTTCAACTTATCGTTCCACTTATTTCAGTGGGACTACTTGGGGATTAAGACATTACTCCACACAAATAATGGTGTCAACCTGATTTTATGAATGATTTGCTTAGCTTTAAGGGGTGGGGTGGGGAGCCTTTTTTGGGTTGGGGGGCCATTGATGCACAGAAAAATCAGTCAGGGATGCACACAAGTGAGAAGCTAAAAAAAACCAAAAACCTCACTGACCTGACCCCCGACTGAGGGGAAAGACATGCCCCACATTCCTTTCACATACCAGAGCTGAGGGGTGCTCGGGCTAGTAGATTTTATGTGCTCCAGTCCTGTGATGGAGAGGCACGCAGGGCTGGAGCACCAGCGTGGGCTCCCCAATACTGGGGTAGGGAGCCCTAAGCCTCAGAGACAGGATCCTGGCAAGCCGGGGGCTGCATTTGGCCCTGGGGCCTTAGCTTCCCCCAACCCCAGCTCTAAATTTTTGCTAATTTATAGTGGGTTTGTGAGACTAAACTAATTTATATTTGTAAATCATATTGAGATCTTTGAGTAGAAGGTGGAATGTTAATATAAAATAATTATATGTTTATGATTCAACAATTTTCTCACTATGTTTATATTTGAAGGTTGGTCCTCCTCATGAAAGTATACAGAAAATTATGACGGCATTAGGTTCGATAAAGACTAAGGTAAACATCACTGCATGGTCCCAATACATTAGAGTATGATACTGATTTAGAACTCTGGAAAATTTTAGTTGTGTTCCTTACCTTATGCCAGTCTGAAATGTGATGAGATTGCTTTGCATAGCAGTTCCATCTGTATACTTGCCATATAAATTCAGAGTTCAACTGATCATCTAGGGGCAATATTGAATGTCCAGCTTAAATTGCCTTTCTGAGTCTAGGAGTAGAGACACACATTATGACCTTTATAAAATTGCAAAAGAATAATTTATAGTCTTAGTGCTCAGCATGTAAGCTGCCAAGGGCCTCCTGTAAAATAAGAGCTGTCAATTCCCATTAACTTATTTTAAGTGTATCCATCCACTTAAAGTTCATCTTTAGCATTTAGCACCATATATCCATCTACTGACTGGATTTAGTTTTACCTCATCTCTACAGCTTATCACATATATACATGCTGTTCAAAAGTTCAAGTAAAACAGGCTATGAATGTCAACACAGTTAAGATATAGCATGTATATCCCATACAGTATTTGTGGAAGGCTATGGGTTTGATCCTGGGAGGAAGTCAGCAATCAGATTCCGAGCAAAGCACTTAAGTATATAAGTAGTCCTGTTAAATTCAGGACCATGGTGTTCATCACCTTGCAGGTCTGGTCCCATAGAACACCTGTATTTTAAAATGAACCCCCCTCTTCCTTCTAATGCAAAAAATCTCCACTCTTACTCTCATCTTTTATATAAACAACTAGCCAATTAGCCCGTCATAAGACGGGATTTTCAGGTCTCTCCTCCACATCGGTCTTCTCTCCTGAGCCTCCGGTCTCTCGCGCCGTCTCACTCTCTCTCTCCTCCTCCTACTACTGCCTCCCCCTCTCTCTCTAAGCTCTCCTCCACCTTCTGCCTCTCTCTCCGTCTCTCTCTTTCTCTTCTCCCCCTCCTGCCTCTCACTCTCTTTCCTCTCTCCTCTGTCTCCGTCGGGGATGCACGCTCATCCAGGCCCCGACCCCTGGGGCCTGGATGAGCGCCCCGCCCCCCTTCGCCTCCCGCCATGGCGCTCGGCTGACTTCCACGCCGCTCAGCCGGGCCACCGTGTGGGAGCAAGCAGCATAAGTGGCTGTTTGGGGTCCGTGCTCCTCGTGCAGCATGGGGGTGCTGCATGGGGAGCGCGGGGCCCAAACGGCTGCTTGTGCCACTTGCTCCCGCGTGGCAGCCCGGCTGAGCAGCGCAGAAGTCAGCCGAGTGCCACGGCGGGAGGCAACAGCACCGCCCAGAGGGAACAGCCAGCATTTCAGCGTTACAGAGTCACAGACATTGGGCTACTATATATATGATAACTGATTGACGTATACTCTTACTACCATTCTCATTAAATGAAATACATTTTCCACAGGGTAAAAAAGCTCCATTTACTAATTTTGACCCATCAACTTTACTTCCTGGATCCTTGGATTACTGGACCTATCCTGGCTCTCTGACTCATCCTCCCCTTCTGGAGAGTGTCACCTGGGTTATCTATAAGGAACCTATTACTGTCAGTTCAGAGCAGGTATAGTACTACAAAGAAAACAAGACTTTTCTTCACAGAGAACACAGAGGACAGTATAATCTTATTGTGCACCATGATTTGTTTATTTTTATTTTTCTCATTTTCAACATCTAAGACATGAAAAACCTTATAAGATATTTTTCACTTTATTTCCTATATTTTTTAGTAACTTTATGCCATGAAAGTGTTGCCACTTATTATTCTAGAGGTGGGTGGATGTCACCATGAACGAAGTCCTTTTTGTGTAAGTTTTGTATATGATTTTATAAAGAGCTTTTGGATCTTTTGGGATAAAAAGTACTGAGAGCTCATTTATTAGCAACTCATTAATACATAGTAAGAGATCTTGACATTGAGGCCATTAACATGTATGCTTGATAGAAACCTGGCACAGTTTGAACCCCTCTAATCCAGCACTCTTTGGTCTGGCAACATCCATGGTCTAGCATGATTTTAGTTAGCTGGATGTCTGGTGTTATCATGGGTGTGGCCAAGTTTCCCACAGTCCCATACATTTTTACAGCCACCAGTTCTGGCTCTCAGTGTTCTGTGCTGTTATTGAGCTCAGTAAACATTTGTCTTATTTACTCCTAAATGTCTCCTAAGAGCCCAGAAAGCAGTGTAAGTGTTGGTAATGCTGCTAGACAATATTGACCTCCCATAACCCGGCAAATTCTCTGGTTTGGCACCAGTCAGGTCTTGAGGGTATTGGACTAGAGAGGCTCAGCCTGTGTTGCTATTTTAAGGGAAAATATACTATTTGCTTATTTCATTTATTTTCACTTGTCTTATTAGCACATCACTGAAACAGAAAGGTAGCCAGTGAGATAAAGAGTGCCAGAGTAGAGAAGTTCAACCTGTACAAGCAGTTTTGGCTAAAAAGCAGTTTTGTAAACCAATACTGGGGCAAAGTAGTAAAGGAACTCACAAAAAGTTGTTTTCTTTATAGAACTGATTTATTACACAGATGCATCAGCACCATCACTGAATATCTGATAGATGTGTATACTTTCCAGTGACAAAGGTGATAAAATGCACTAAGTGGTCAAACAATTTGAATGGGTATCTAAAAGTGTAGATCCTAATTCATAACTCTGTCACTCCAATGTAATGCTGTCAGAATTCCGCTGATAGCAGTGGACTTCTTATTTCCATTTGTTGATGACTGCTTTAATTATGAGATTTTGGATTAAGTGCATGAACAGAAAATACTAACTATAGAACCAGCCTAAGAAATATTACTTCTTTTCAATACATGGCATTTAAGTTGGAAGCTAACTGTGTCTCTTTTCTCCTCATTTAGCTGGCCCAATTCCGTAGCCTCACAGTGACCAATCACCGACTTCCCCAGCCACTGAAGGGCAGGCAAGTGAGAACCTAATTCCAGGCAATTAAGAATTACTCAGAAGTGAAGATATTTTATTAAAATCAATATATCTAAACAGAAGGCTATGTAACAATTCACAAAAATGATTTTAAAAAATGAATCTCTGTTTAAGATATAATGTTCATATGCTGTTGCCATTGACTGTAATGTATTTGCTGAAATAAATTTGTGTCTTATACATTGTGAAGCAAATACATTTTAATGTGTGGTTTTTACCTTGAGTATTTTAAAATATTTTGGAATAATCTTCATATTTTTACTACTTGTTTTAAATAGCCTAGATATTATGGTGATAAATAGCAAAATAAATGCTTGGAATAAAATAATAAAATAAGTCAGTGTTCAGACATTGCTAACTAATCAAAGATTTTATTTAACTATAGTAAAATCTATTAATTTTTGCAAAGAAATCACTTCTGTTAATGCTAACTTTAGCTGTTATCAGATGTTTGCACAATAAAAGTTAGTATAACTGTCCTGTTTGCCTAATATATTTTGAAACGAAATAGTGCTGTAAAAGTGCTAAGTACACGTTGAAATTCTCTAGTCCGGCACATTCCAGTCCAGCAACATCCATAGTCTGGCATGATTTTAGTTATACCAATGTCCACTTATCATGGGTATAGCCAAGTTTCCCACAATCCCATAAAGTTTGTTTACAGCCACCAGTCCTGTCTCTTAGGGTATGTCTAGACTACATGGCTCCGTCGACGGAGCCATGTAAACTAGTTTACCCGACATAGTCAATGAAGCGGGGATTTAAATAATCCCCGCTTCATTAAAATAAAAATGGCCGCCGTGCTGTGCCGACAAACAGCTGATCCGGCACAGCGCGGCAGTCTAGACGTGGATCGGTCAACAAGGGAAGCCTTTGTCGACCGCTCCCTTATGCCTCGTGAAATGAGGTTTACAGGAGCAATCGACAAAGGCTGCTAGTTCGAATTAGCTCAGAGAATGAGCTCTTACAGAGAATGAGCAAGCCTGTCCAGACAATCTGTAACCTAAACAAAATTTCAGAATGCTAATGCCATGTGGAGATCAGTGACAGCAGCAGCACTTTCTAGTCTTGTATCCTGGAACAAAAACTTTCATCACTGCTAAACTATCTATGCATGACTCACTTTTTACGCCTGTTAGATTCACTTCCTATTCTGTCTAGAAAGCACCATTATTATTTATTAATAATAGAACAAATATAAAAAATACTATGAAAGGCACAGTGACGGGCTGCCAATATTTCAACAAATGATACCTACAAAAATATCTTCCCGTTTCTTGTGATAGGACCCTTTCACTGTAGTCAAGTTTGCTTCCAGAGGAATGGGCTGGAGAACTGGAGAATCTATTCATTTTATTTCCTTTTAAAACAACAGTGCTTTCTCATAATCATAAGGAGTCAACACAACATGGCAAATAAGACTTTGTTCAGGGTCCCGGGCTGGAACTTTGTAGATCTGATTTCTGAAAAGTGTATTAGATGAGTTTCCTTAGTGGTGGTGGCACAAGGAGCAATGAATTACACCTCCATGGGCCAGGAAAGGTGCTTGCACCTGAAGGAGGGAATCATCCCGGGAAAGAGCAAACAGTGCAATCATTGCTGTGCATCCTCTGAATTTTCAGCTGAGGGAAAGAAAAGCTTTCCATCATAATCAGGCTCCACTGGCTTCTTCTTATGGAAAATGAATCAGCTCATTCCCCAACTTCCCTGGCCGAGCTCATTAATGGCAGCATGCTCGCTGTCTCTGATTCTAGTTGCTTTGACAAGTAGCTTAACTTTACACCATCAGGCAAGGAACGGAATTTATTTCCTGAATATCTTAAGGGGCCATGTTGGGATGAATTATCTAGTTCTCCTGCATGGGGATCAGATCTGATTATGTAATAGCCCAATTATATCTCCTCTTTGAAGGGAAAGCATGCAGGAGAAATGCCATCACACCTGGAACAGAGTCACTCTCCTTATACTAGAAAGGGTGACAGCTTCCACTTTGTGGTTACTATTACCTTGTGATCTTTACACAGTTGCCAGATAATTTCAGATTGAGTCTGTTTCCATTACATCACCCAGGGAAAGCTTGCAACTTGGATTCCTGTGTCACTTGGTCAAGGAAAAGACAGGCTAAGGGCAGGAGGGAGACTTTAGCCTGCTTTCGATATTTATTGCCACTGAAAGGCTTGTCAACCCACACAAAATTGTTTCCTATTTCATTAAATCATAGGATTGGAAGAGACCTCAAGAGGTCATCTAGTCCAGTCCCCTGCACTCACGGCAGAGCTAAGCACCATCTAGACTCGGTCATGGAATGTCAGGCACTGGGTCACGTTGCTGCATTGGGATCAGGTGACCAGTGGGGGTGCTAAGGCAGGCTACCTGGCATTACGCCCCAGAAGCAGCTGGCAACAGGCCCAGCTTCTAGGTAGGGATGGGGGTGGAGAGTGCACAGGGCTTTGCACACTGCCTCTACCCCAAGCACTAGCTCCACACTCCCATTAGCTGAGAACCTGCTGCTGGTTGCTTCTGGGGCGCAGCATGGTCTGTGGTGCTGGGAGACACAGGAAACCTGACTTAGCACCCTCGCCGCACCACTGACCAGGAGCTGCTCAAGGTAGACCCCTGATGCCCCAGCCCTGATATCCCCTCCTCACAAAACCAGAGCTCCCTTCTACATTCCAAAGCTCTCATCCTTAGCTCCACCCTGGAGCCTATACTCTTGTCACATTAGGTCACAGACATCAATAATTGTCTTCAACTGGGTTATGAGAAAAAAAGGTTGAAAAGCCACTGATATAGACCATCCCTGACAGGTGCTGGTCAAACCCTGTCTTAAAAATCTCCAGAGATGGAGATTCTACAACCTCCCTAGGAAGTTTATTCCAGTGTTTAACCACCCTGACAGTTAGGACATTTTTTCTAATGTCCAAACAAAACCTCCCTTGCTGTAATTTAAGCCCACTGCTTCTCATCCGATCCTTAAAGATCAAGAACAATTTTTCTTCCTCCTCCTTGTAACAACCTTTTATGTACTTGAAAATTGTTACAGGCGATCCCCGACTTACGACCGTCCGACTTATGAGCCCCCGCATTTACGACTGCCCTGTTCCAGCCGCCGCCACCTGGCACTGGCCCCAGCTGACTCTGCGAGCAGCTCGTGCCGCACCGCACCACCTCCACCTGGCACACTCCCAGCCCCCATGGGCAATGGGGGATTCCCGGCGGTGCAGGTGGCCAGAGTATCCCACAGCCATCAACTGCTGCAGGCAGCTCTTACTCCGTAAAGCAGCCCCTCTTGAAGTAGTATGGGGATCAATCAAACCCAACTTGGTCAGGGATATTTTTAGTAAAAGTTAGCAACAGGTCAGGGCTTCTGTGAATTTGACCTGTCCATGACTTTTACTAAAAATATCTGCAACAAAATCTATGACCCTTATATCTCTTTCTACAGTACTCCTTCCTAGACAGTCATTTCCCATTTTGTATGTGGGCAACTGATTTCTCTCATTGTACCTTGCCTAGCCTCCTAGCTCTACTGGTAGGACTGCTGCTGGACCTATCCTCCCATCCCTTTGTGATGGTCCTGCCTCCAAGCTACATGCACATTTTCTCTGGGGTGACATTTTAACATTTTATCTCATTTGGGCATATCTGATTTACAAAAGGAGAATAGAGATCTGATGCCTGGCTCAGGAAATCACAATACCTGAAGATCTAGTTCTAGAAAGGTCCCTGAAACCCCAGTCCTAAACATCTACAGCAGGATTAGAAGAGATGGGTCAACATAATTATGTTATATAATACAGATTATTATTGATGCCATGGCCACAGGGTGTGACACGCTTAGCATCTATAAAGCTCTTTTAATATGTAAGTCTTAAAACACAAAGGTGAGTATGTATCATTATTCTAAGTTTACAGGTGAGAAATTGAAGGCATGAGATATTAAGTTAATATTCTCAAACCTGGGTGCCTAATGCTGAGCTCCTAAATCTGCATTTAGTCATTTATAGAGGAATGGCCTGGTTGCCAAAGTGAGCCCCTGCAGCTACCAGTGATTTCAGTGAGATTAGTTGGGCTGAGCTCCTGTGGAAGTCAAGCCTCTTCCATTTTAAATGCCTAAATACAGATTCCAGAGCTTAACTTTGGGCACCTCGGTTGGAAAATGTTGGCCTCATGTGCCTTGGCCAAGACCACAGAGTCCGTTGGAAAGCTCAGAAGAGACTGCAGGCTCCCTGCTCTGTGTTTCATTGAGACCACAGCTGCCAGCACACTTGCATCTGCTATCTCGCTGTCCTGGGCCACCTTATAAAATCATCCTAGTTAAGGATGGACTTTTTCCTGTTTACCTCTGAATGCAGTACACTACTACACCGTGGGTTTTTTGCGGAAGAGGAAATGCAAATGGGGTGCTCATTTGCGTATCTTCTTCCGATCCTTTTTGCGGAAGAGGTTTTGGCGATAAAAAGCCCCATGTAGATGGGGCCATTTGTCAGAAAAAAACCCTTTTGCGCAAGATCCCTTATTCCTCAAAAAATGAGTTTTACAGACTCTTGCGCAAAAGGGGTATTTTCTGACAAATGGCCCCGTCTACACAGGCTTTTTATTGCAAAAACCTCTTCCGCAAAAAGGATCGGAAGAAGATATGCAAATGGAGCATGAAATATGCAAATGAGTGCTCCATTTGCATTTCCTCTGCCACAAAAAGCCCGCAGTGTAGATGTAGCCTGAAAGCCGCACCTTTGCTAATCCTTGTTAAAGACAGATATAAGTAATGAATTCAACATTTAGCACCACTTGCTGTCATTTTTACTCACAACTAGTACACTGAAGAACCCTCATGAGACTTCTGGGTTTTTTTTACTGCTATCAGATATGTGGAGTGTTCATGAAGTACTTCACATTTTGATATCACACTTGCTTCTGCCCTGCAATTTGACGTCCATGTTGTAAAGTCAGATTGGTTCCTAATTATTCTAGTAGGGTATGTCTACACTACAGCGTTATTTCAAAATAGTTAATTTGAAATAAGTTATTTCGAAATAACGTGTCTACACACAAAATGCATTTCAAAATAGCGTTTTGCTATTTTGAAATAGTGCATCCACACAGAGTGGACGCTGAATCGCATTTAAGGCTGGACGGAACCAGGTCCAGCAGGGCATCAGGTCAGGAGTTACTTTGTGTGGCTGCTGCCTGAGGCTATCTGAGGCCTGTGCTTAAAGGGACCCCCCGCCCCCCGGACAGCCAATTCTCAGCTTTCCCTGCTTGCTTGCCTACCTCGATGAGGAACAGCAAAGCATTTTGTCTCTGCGAACTTGAGTTGCTCTCACTTGGGACACCACAGCACTCTGCAACATGGAGCCAGAGCTGCCCCTGGGCACTGTGGTGCTTCTCGTGGACGTGTTGCTGCACATCTGGCTACACTTTCTGCAGGCTGCCATCAGGGAGGTCCATCGGGGGGCTGTCAGTATCCAGGAGGCCCTGCGGGAGAGCTTCCACCCTGAGGAACACTAAGAGCCTCCCTGGTCTGCCTCCCTGGTCTGCCTCATTCCTCCCTCATGTCCTTCCACTTATCCCTCCCTAACCTGCCTTCCTGATGTCAAATAAAATACAAGTATTTTCATGAACACAAACTCTCTTTATTTAACAAAACTTGGGGGGGAGGGAATGGCACTCTGGTGAGACTGGGGAAAGGAGGCGGGAGAGGGGACAAGAGAGGGTGGGAGAGAGGAAGGGGAAACCTGGGAGGAGGGAGCTGGAAGGGGGAAGCAAGGGGAAGAACGGGGAGGGGAAGCTCAGGGCCCTGGGTTGGGGGTCTCGCCGGACCAACTTGATTTTCATGCGAACCTGCTCCTGAGTTCTCATGTGGCCTTTGGTAGCCAGGCTGGCAGCTATCCTGCCACAGATGGTCATGTTCCTCTGTCTAGTGCGGAGCTCATGGACGTTGGGGGGCATCCCCCCCAAACCTGAATAAGGTCCATGATCTCCACCCTGGACCAGGAAGGCACCCGCCTTCTCCGGGCGTTGGCAGGCTCCTGGGAGCTGGCAGACTGCTCCTGGGGAGCGGTGGAGGGCTGGCTGCCAGTGGCTTGCTGGCTCATGTTTTGGGGCCACTGGGTCAGGGACAGTGACTGCTGGCTCTGGGCTGGCAGACTTGGAGCTGGCACAGGCACTGTGGCCAGAGTCAACTCCCTTACGGGCTCTGGGGAGGGGGAAAGGAGAGGAGTGTTCTTGGTTGAGGCTGGAGTGACCACCAGGGCACCCTGGGAAGGCTGGAGGCCCCCTATTTCGATATAAGTGTCTACATAGCACTTATTTCGAAATAGTTATTTCAAATTTGGCATTATTCTTCATGGAATGAGGTTTACCAAATTTGAAATAAGTGCTCCACTATTTCAAATGAATTTCAAAATAGCGGTTTGGCTGTGTAGATACTAGTAAAGTTATTTCGAAATAACAGCTGTTATTTCAAAATAACTTTGCTGTGTAGACATACCCGTAGAGAGGTTTGTCGAATGTTGGCTATTGGCCATATTGTGCCCTCACAATTCACGTGCAACTGACACAAAGAGTGAAACCCTGGCCCCACTGAAGTCAGTGGCAAAACTCTCATTGACTTCAGCTGGGCCAGAATTTTACCTTATGAGTCTCAAACGTAGCTCTTTACTAGTCAAACAAAAAGGTATGGTGTACAATCAGCCCTGTCAGGTGCACTATTTAGAGGAAAAATCTTAACCAGTCCATATTTGAATCCTGGTTTAAAAGTGAACTGCAGTTTATGAGTGTGATGGTCTGGAGGGATCCCAGGTTTAAATGCCTGTATTTCATTATTTACCCGTAAAACAAAACAGGCCTGGCAAATAGGATGAGGTGCTGTGCTGCCAGTGTACGAGGACATTTGCCCATTTTTCACACATATACAGTTCACAGATCAGTTAACAGAGGTGCACAGTTCACTTTCAAGCAAGGAGTCGCATGAACCAGTGATGATTTTTCTTTTTCCCTGTACATTGGACAGTTCTGCCTACTCAGAATGTCCTTGTGTTTGTCTCACAAGCTGGATACTAAAATATCTTCATAAGATTCTTTGGGCCAGATCCTTAGGCTGTGTAAATGGATGTTCTGTTGACTTCGGTGGAGCTGCACAAATTTATAACAGCTGAGGATATGATGCAGCTTCATGTGGGTACTGGAGGCAAAATATGACCCATAGTCTACTTTCACGTTACAATAACCAGGAAATAATCCATCTTTGCAACATGGACATCTGATTGCAAGGCATGAGCACTCATGATATCAGGACTGAGCAGTGCTCCAGGATGTACACCACACCTATTTGATAGTGTAAACAGTGTAGAGAGACATCTCAGTGTTCTCTACTGATTGCTGCAGGAGGCTTGTATCATGCCTCTGCTAACCTGGATAACATTTTAAACAAAATATCCTCCTCCTCCTGCTCAGTTAGTTCCTGAAAGATTCTCATCTTGTCACTTATCACTGTGAAACCTGATTGAAGAGGGTTTGCCCAGATGTGAGCAAGGTGTTGGGGCATGAAGTTGCATGGTTTAATGAGGAGAGCATGGTTCACGTAGGTCTATGAAAACAACACAGTTTGCGCACAAAAAACAGGTTTTACATCATCTGAAATCCATGGACTTCCACTGAGTTATTTCTAACTTACACTGATGTAGCTGAGAGGAGAAAGATGTCTTTTGCTTGCTTTCAAAGGGCGGGATTCTGCCACCCTTCCTGACTCTGAACTTTGCTTACTCCATAAGAAGTTGCAGTGTAGTCAATGGTGCAACATTTTTGTAAGAGGAGAGCCAGTTCCAGAACATGAAAACATTTCTTTAACTTACTTGTCAATACCTGCGTTCAACATCTGATGTCTCCTTTTCTCGTCCTTTTGGCCCTTTGAGGTTTTGCAACTGTTGCAGAGGAAATACGAAAACCTGAGTTCCGGATTGCACGTTAATGCTGTCAAACCTACAGTTGCAAGTCAAGAAAACACACAAATGTTATTGTTGACTCTTCATATGCCAGTGTTTTATGGTGTTGGATATACACTGTTTCCTGCTGGCTGAAATGGTAACAACTTGTGGCTTCTGATGAAGAAGGATTGCTCCTCTTTTATCATGAGACACAGGCAGATGGCAGGTTTATTTAAATGAAATCTCCATTCTCAATTTTGCTAATTCTCTCCACAAAAGCACTCATCGTTCTGGTCTCATTACTTATTCTCTTCCACCTTCAGCTGTAGCAATATCCAAGCTCAAGCAAAATATGGGGCTTAAGCATGTGGCAGATGTGCACCCCAGCTAGAGGACTTTGCAGGGACACTTCAGATGTGTCTGAATTCTTTATCGAGGGTTTGTCAGGAAATATGTTGTAATCTCAACCAAATTCTGTAAATGATATATTAGAGGTGCATGTACATAAAAGTGTGTGCAGTTGTTTGCCTAACTTTGTGTGTGTGTGTGTGCGTGTGCGCGCACGCATTTACTGCAACTTCAAATTGGGGATTTGCACTTGCAAAAGGCCATTTGGGATCTAAATGGGTAATTGTGTGGGAAAACAGCTGATACTAATTGTTCTTGCAAAGTAGGTGAGCAGTTGCATTCACATTCTGAACAAAGAATCATCCATAACACAGCCCATCAAACCTGCACATCTAGTCTTACAATCTGAGATCTCATTTGTTCCTGTCTTTTTAAAAGGTCTTGCAATTCACTTTTAAGAAAGGAAATAAGCCATAAGCACAGGCACATCCTTAGTCCTTACATCATTTTACACTATTTCTGACCATGAGATTAAACTTAATGTAGTGCATATATTTTCCCAGACATTGTTACAAGTGTGACATGCTGACCACTACTTTGTTTGCAGTGACACCTACTGGTAGAAACAGGCTGCAAAGACTAAGAACTGCCCATTCTATTCACTATGCTACCTGTTGTGTTTCTTCCTTTTCCATGGGAACTCTTCTGTCAGGCATTTATGCCAAGTTGAAGTCTCTCACTCATTGAGTTAATATAAAGCTATTCATTATGCTTTTTGCAGATTTATTGTCTTCCCTATCATGGAAAAGATGGGTGATCCCACCACAAGAATATGCATGGGCTGATCACAAAATCTTGTTCAGATAGTAATAATAATTTAATACTCAAAAGCATGGTAGGCACTTCCCACAAATAAGCAGATATGGTCCTTTCCCTGAGTAACATTCTATCCACTTATCTACCTGCCTGTCATGGTCTTGGTTTCCCATAAGCCAGTGTCAGATACCTGCACTCACCACCAAACTTCTCACTTGGAAATTATGCCTCTGGGTATCCTTCCGTCCATTTCCCGGTACAAGGACCCGGCTTTAGGAGTGGCAGGGGGCGGGTCTCTAATAGGTATGGTCAGTGTTCTTCAAAGGCTGTTGCAGAAAGTCCCATTCACCACAGCGCCACTTCAGACTGAACTAACAAACTTAGCCCATTAGCCTGGTCTCTACACCACCCTCTCAGCAGCCCATACCACCAGCCTCCCTAAAGGACCAGTCCCTGGAATCTGAGAGGCCTTTCTTGGCAACTTTCACAAGACCAGACCAAAGCATATGCAGCTGGCAGTTGTCCACACTCACACCTCCAAATTGTCTTCTTCCCACTGCTGGCTTTTGAACCAACATTCTCAAGTGGGTCACAGCAACACAATGGGCCTCACTGAGTCTTTAGATTTCAAGTCACTCTGGGTATGTCTACACTGCAGGCTAAAGTCAAATTAAGATACACAACTTTAGTTAAAGTAGCTGAAGTTGAAGTACCTTACCTCAACTTTTAGTGCTGTCTGTATAACCACCACCAGGCAGATTTGAACCTGGGATCTCTGGACCAGAGTATAGTAGCCTCTACCCCCTGAGCTAAAAGCCAGGTGGCTCCCAGCTCGTGTTGTAGAGGTCTCTTGGTCTTAACTGTTGCTGTGGTCTAGGTACCAATTGCATTGCTCAGTATCCACACTAGGGCTATGTCTACACTCGTGGCTTCTTGCACAAGTACGGCCGTTCTTGCGCAAGAATCTGCAGAGCGTCCACACTGCCCGCCCGCTCTTGCGCAAGGAAATGTACAGTACGGCATGATGAAGAGAGGGCTCCTTGCGCAGGAGCTCTTGCGCAAGAGGGCAGTGTGGACGCTTGGCAGGGATTTCTTGCGCAAGAAAGCCCTATGGCTAAAATGGCCATCAGAGCTTTCTTGCGCAAGAGAGCATCCACACTGCCATGGGAGCTCTTGCGCAAAAGCACAGCGCACACATGGCAGTGTGGACGTTTTCTTGTGCAAGAATTCTTGGACAAGATCCCTTGCGCAAGAAGCCACCCATGCAGACATAGCCTAGGTGTGTGGGTTACATACTTCCCCTACGTGAGGAGGTGCATCCTGAGCTTCAGAGACCCAGTTGAGATCCCAGACAAGCCCCCACTTGTAACCACCACCAGGTGGATTTGAACCTGGGACCTCTAGAGCTGAATATAGGAGCCTCTACCCTCTGATCTAAAAGCCAGCTGGCTCCCAGCCCATCCTGTAGAGGTCTCTCAGCCTTCACTGTTGCTGGGGTCTAGGTACTACTTGCATTGCTCAGTAACCACACTAGGGCTATGTCTACACTCGTGGCTTCTTGCAAGAAGTCTTGCGCAAGAAAACATCCACACTTCCATGTGCGCGCTGTGCTTTTGCGCAAGAGCTCCCATGGCAGTGTGGACGCTCTCTTGCTCAAGAAAGCTCTGATGGCCATTTTAGCCATAGGGCTTTCTTGCGCGAGAAATCCCTGCCGAGCGTCCACATTGCCCTCTTGCGCAAGAGCTCCTTCACAAGAGGGCTTACACCTGTTAAAAAAGAGCGTAGCTCTTGCGCAAGGAGCCCTCTCTTACCACACTGTACTGTAAATTTCCTTGCGCAAGAGCGGGCGGGCAGTGTGGACACTCTGCAGATTCTTGCGCAAGAACAGCCGTACTTGCGCAAGAAGCCGCGAGTGTAGACATAGCCTAGGTGTATGGGTTACATCTACACTGCAGGAAGTCGAAGGGAGAACGCTCTTCCTTCGACTTCCCTTGCTCCTCGTAAAATGAGGGTTATAGAAGTCGGAGTAAGAAAACCATTATTTCAAAATTATTTAGAAATAACAGGCTTGCTGTGTAGATGCACACTGTTATTTAAAAATATGGTGAGTTATTTCAAAATAATGTTGCTGTGTAGACATGCCCTCTCTGACCCTCTACCCATATTTTTTTACTTCCACATTCTTCACACTTAAAAATAATATAAATACAACATATACCCTAACATTCTGCACGCGGTTTGGCTAAGAAATCTTATGAATTCTAACACAATCATCATTATAGCACCAAAACTCCTCTGGGACTAAGGTCCATGCCATCAGAGAACAAAACAGTCAACAAAATTTCAGTTTAATTTTATTGGCCTAACTATACAATTGTTTTCAATGTATAAATACCAAACAGAAAAGTTCAATTCCTTGCCCTGCCTTGCTAATAAGAATACTGTGTGTTATTTTTACTATCTACCATGCAGACTAACAACAATGATTAAGTATCAATGACAATGACACAACATGCAGTCATTGCCTACTAATCAAATCAGAATAACTGGACAACCAGAAATGAGCCTTTTTGGTCAAAATACAGCAATTTAAAACAGTATTGTTTTGATAAATGAGCTGTTTTCTGATAGGCTTAACCACAAAAAACCATTCATTTATGTAAAATGAGTAATTGTCACTGTAGCGTAATGCATTCTTAAATTATCTGTTTCTCCTATTGGTATTTTAATCAACAGGTAAAGTGGAAAGGAAGTCAGAGTTATAGAATGCTATCAGGGAATAACTATATCTCACTTTGAAAACAAATGCTTTTCTTTCATCTCAGTTTTTCCAGTAAGTTGGCTGTGTCCTCTTTGCATTGGCATTGATCCAGTAGTGAGGGAGGATGACTTTGGTCCCATATCCTAGTGCACTGACATAATTCCTGCTTAAGGTTTATTTATTTATCCATCCATTCAGGTTTATTGTAAGAGAATAGTATTCAGACACAGTCCCAATAACTGACAGCAGACATCTATGCAGACTTCCCTAGCCTTTGATTTTTTTCTTGTTATTACCAAGGTCCCACGTATTCTGTGGCAAGCTGGACCTAAATTATGTAGGAAGGTGCTAGTTTTCTGCAGGTAACTAGTGCAACATACTGGAAATTCTGGAGTAGATTTAAATATTTTAAACCAAGTGTTTTGATTAAAGAAATATGATACTGAACAATCAACTTTCTTCAATAAGCCTTATATTACTTTGACCTTTGACATGGGAGGCATTTAGGATTGTGGGATGCAGCTGCATATTTGTTGGCTACTGTTGTTAAAATGATCCACAGTTCAATAGCTAACTGTGGCTTCCTCTACACAGCTTCCCTCTTCCGCAAAAGCCTATGCAAATGAAGTGAGGATTAGCATATTGCTGTGCTTCATTTGCATAATTAATTAGGAGCCGTTTTTGCACAAGAGGTTTTTGTGCAAAAAGGCGCCATTTACACAGTGCCTTTTTTGCGCAAAAAACCCCTCTTGCGCAAGAGCCATTCTTCCTAATTTTTTCAGGATAGACTGTTGGGCCCAATGGGCAGTGATCAACGGCTTGATGTCAGGTTGGCGGTTAGTTTCAAGTGTAGTGCCCCAAGGATTGGTTCCAGGGCCAGTTTTGTTCAATATCTTTATTAATGACCCGGAGGAGGAGATGGATTGCACCCTGAGCAAGTTTGCAGATGACACCAAGCTAGGGGGAGAGGTAGATGTGCTGGAGGGCAGAGATAGGGTCCAGAGTGACCTAGACAAATCGGAGGATTGGGCCAAAAGAAATCTGATGAGGTTCAACAAGGACAAGTGCAGTCTTGCACTTGGGATGGAAGAATCCCAAGCATTGTTACAGGCTGGGGACCAACTGGCTAAGTAGCAGTTTGGCAGAAAAGAACCTGGGGATTACAGTGGATGATCAAGCAAAATGATTGGGGGGCTGGGGGATTTGGGCTTATTTAATCTGCAGAAGAGAAGAGTGAGGGGGGATTTGATAGCAGCCTTCAATTTTCTGAAGGGAGGTTCCAAAGAGGATGGAGAGAAGCTGTTCTCAGAAGTGACAGATGGCAGAACAAGGAGCAATGGTCTCAAGTTACAGTGGGGGAGGTCTAGGTTGGATATTAGGAAAAACTATTTCACTAGGAGGATGATAAAGTACTGGAATGTGTTACCTAGGGAGGTGGTGGAATCTCCATCCCTAGAGGTTTTTAAGTTTTGGTTTGACAAAGCCCTGGCTGGGATGATTTAGTTGGGGTTGTTCCTGCTTTGGGCAGGGGGCTGGAGTTGATGGCCTCCTGAGGTCTCTTCCAGCCCTAGGATTCTATGATTCTATGAACCCAAAGTTCCTTTTCTATACCACCTTCTGCTCCCTCACCACAGTGGTTGTCTTTGGTCAGTGAGAACCCAGGGCTCAGATATGAATCATGTGAGTTCACTTCCCACCTGGGGAAGAAGCCACTTGGCTTTCTCTGCCATCTGAGCAATTGCTCTGGGTGGTCATCTCACCAGCCGCTCTTCCTCACCAAGCCACTCTCCAGCGGTTCTTCCTCATTGGCTGGCCACCTCTCCAGCCAACTGCTTACTACTTTCACCAGCTGCTCCTGTCAGTCCCCTTTTGCTGCCACCTGGTTCTCCACTAGGACCTCTGTAGATCAGTCTCCTCATTTTTTTAAAGCTCTCAGGAGATTGGACAGAAACACTGCCCCCACCAGAAGTGATTTCAGCTGTTATTGAGTACTTAAAATCACAAAAGGTTCCTAATGAAGCCTATTTAGCGGTGTCGTTGAACAGTAGGGAGAAACTAGGGACCCTTAAGGACAGTCCACTCCTCTTGGCTGGGACACCTGTTCCTACCCCTCTTAATTTTAGAGGGGTCTGGCATTTGAGCCCCTTGTTTAATAAGGATCTTTCAGAAAAGGGTAAATCCCCTTATTTGGGACAGGCCAAGCATAGTTCTGCTTCCCTTTATTCATACAATAAAGACAACAATGTTGATAACATTTCTCTAGACCTGCATTCAGTACTAACATGATTTGTAACCCAACCCCAGCCAAAGTTGATCACTTTGAGCATTACTGTTCTATCTGCTGGATCTCTTGGCAGAGTAGGTGTGTTCATGCAAATGCAGTTGGCTCCTGAAATTTCTCCTCATCCCAGCCTGCACATTCAGACCCTGTTTGCAAGTGGGCACAAGGATGTTTTTCTGAGAGTCATGCTCTCCAGATCATCATATAAACCACATATTAGCTTACAGTAGTCTTATAATAGTGTACTAACAACATTTTCAGCCAAAATTACTTGCTAGTCCATGGTTTTAGTGAACACAATTTTGGTGGTGATGGTTATTGTTTAGCACAGTGTCTAAGAGCCCCGGTCATAAATCAGGACTTCTCAGGTGCTGTACAAACACAGAATTAAAAAAAATGATCACTGCCCCCAAACAGCTTACACTCAATATATAAGAAAACAGACCACAGATGGCTAGAGCCAACAAAAAATGACAAGGAAACAATGCAACAGTATTGGCTAGCATGATAGGCAGTGGTATCAGGGCACCAACGTCAAGTTTTTTGGAGGGATCAAAGAGAAAATGAGTTTGGGGAGCATTTTGAAGGGGGATGATGAATTAGTTTCATAGAAGTTTATGGGGATCTCCTCACCTATGTGAGGGCAGCATGGTAGAAAACACAAAGGTGCTTGTTTGGAATTTAAGAAGCAGACAACAGAGGCTGGCATTAAGCCAGTTGGAGCAAATGACAAATGATAAGCATGGTGGGAATAAACCATAAAAGGGCAGCTTATGTTTGACGGGCTGGAGAAGGGGAAGACAATGGAAGCATACAAAGACAGGAGTGACAAGTTCAAAGTGATGGCTACCAACATATTTGTAGCAGCACTGTGCATGGACATGAATGGGGCAAAACTGCATTTGTCCAGGCCAGAGAGAAGGATTTTACCACAAGATGATCAGAGGTTGCACAAGTGTTTTAACTGAGTCGAGGGATAAGAAAGGCCATATCTTAAGAAACGTTATGCAGAAAGAATCAACAAGATTTACACCTAGCCTGGACGTGAGGATCTAGAGAGAGGTCCGAGTCGAAGATGATGCTCAGAATATGGGCCTCATTTACATGCAGGATGGCAGTGCTGTCTACAATGACAGAGAAAGGAGGAGTGTGGGAAGAGGTTGGGGGATGGAGTGGGGCTACCGAGGTTGCTGGGCCCTTGTGACAGACCCCATGGGATAGGAAAAGTCCAATACCTGGGCCCTGACAGGGGGCAGCTCCCAGCCTCTGGAGCTATGGTTAATGGGAAGCACGGAAACTCTGTCCTGTATGAAGCCACTGGGCTGGGACTGCTGGTCCCCCTCACATAAGCAGCAGTGGGGTCCTCTCCACTGGACAGAATGGGAGTGTCCTCACCTTGGCCCCTGAGCTCCAGCCAGTCCTTTCCTCGCACCTTGGCCCTTCTACCAGCAGTCCTAGCCCATGTGCTCCACACTCCCAGTCAACCCCAGGCTGCACATCCTGCCTCACCACTCACACCCCAATCCATCCCAGCCTGTATCACTCACCCAGTCTCCACACCCCCAGCTCTGCCTGTAAACCCCCCCCCCCCACCACACACACACAGTCTGCACCTCCAGCCCATGCCCCTCACCCACAGTCCAGACACCACCCCACCCCATATACTCTATACCTCCAGCCTGCACCTCCACCCTCCCCCGACCTTTCTGGATGTGCTCTTCACTGTCAGACTCACAGCAGTCGTGGTGGTAGCACCTCCCGATCCTGGAGACAGTGGAACTGAAGTGGCAGCCAGGGCCGACGTGGAGCTGAGTGGGTTGCTGCACTTGTGACCAAAGCCCTTGCAATGCCACTAGGAGTATCTCTGAGTCACCCAGCACTGAGTCATGGCCATGGCAATGAACTTAGCTGTGCTGGGGGTGGGGAGTGGGTGCGCTTCCCCAGCAGCCTTGGGGGAGGCTGTTTCTCAGAGTCCTGGCTACCCTCTCCCCTAGCCACTCTTGCCAGCCCCATGCCTTGTCAATATCAATCTGTCATTCTGGGCAACTGCCTAGTCTGCCTATAGCTGCAGTCTTGATTCAGTATCTCGCGCTGCTCAAACAGCTCCTGGGGAGTTGGGCAGCCAGGACCAAGTAATAACTGTCCCGGGGCTGCTCTAAATTGTGCCAGTGTTGGAACTGGCCTCTGACAGCTGTGAGAATCATGAAGCTCCCTTGCCTCACTCAGGTCCTGTGCCAAGCACAGCTGAGCTGGAGCCAAGGGCCTGTTTAATTCTGAAAATAAGTCTTGTGACAACCAGCCACCTAACTACGTGTCACTTCTGACAGCTCCAGTTCTCAGCAAATGCCCTTCATCTTCTGGGTAACCACATTTCACACTTCTTGGTATCAAGTGCCAAACACATATGGAGGCAAACACAAATAACATCTCTAACAAAGCCAATGCTACGAGGCAGAGAAGGTCTCAGTTGCTGTATGTCTCAGCAACGAATAGGGCATCACAATATTTTAAACACATTGTACTAAAATAAAAAGTACCAATGACTGGATGACCTAAGATTGCCCAAGTCATTTCACAACTTATTTTCACCTAATCTGTCTTTGGACAGAACACAAACTAGAGGGGCATGTCTACACTGGGGAGTTATTTCAAAAAAACAAGGCGAGCGTCCACACTACCAAGCCTGTTATTTTGAAATAAAGGGCTTGTTATTTCGAAACAATAACTTCTGCTTGCGAAGAGGAATAAGCTTATTTTGAAATAGTTATTCTGGGACTTATTATTTTGAAATAACATATTTCGAAATAACCTGATAGTGTAGACATAGCCGAGTTGAAAAGCAAATGCTGAATCTGAACCACAAGCTTGGCTGTAGGCATCTAGGCAAAACTATAGATTGTCAGCAAACTCCAGTCTATTCAATGGAAAGTACAAGACACATTAACAACATCGGTTTTTATTTGATAAAATCCTTACAAATATCAAACCACTGTATTGACTCCACTATTTATTTTAAATGCAGGAAAAAACAAACTAAAAGATTTTTTATTTCTAATAAGAACACACACAGCAGTAGCCTTATTATTCCTGTCCTCAGGCAAATCATTTCATTTCATTAGCGCCCTTTACACAATGTATAAGCTTCATTCGTGACATTCTGCAGCTACTCACACAATAGGGAAACATACCAAATGCAGCATCAGGTCAAAAAAGAAAGTGAAGAGACATACACGCCAGCAATTAAACTCCACACACACACTTATCATTGTCTTTTTATATCTATCTGTGTCCTCCTGCCTATCCTGGTTAGTGGGGACTGAAAAAAAAGTGCCTGCAGGTTTTACATTTGGCCATTCTTGTCCACAACTCCTGCTGTTGCATTGCCTGTATTGCTTCTCCCGTAGTGCGTTTTCATTTTCTCACTGCTGAAATACTGTATTGCAGTGAAAGGACCTGCAGCAACAGAAGCAACATGCTCCCCTGGATTGGAGGCACTCTACTAGAGTGGAGGAGAGGACAATAAGACACATCTATCTATCTATCTAACCTAACCTAACCTAAATCTACTTATTTATGGAGGAATATGAGCAACTCAGGAACCTCTGCTAGGTTGGCCTTGCTTGTATGATATCCCCTCAATTTTCTCCTCCTGGAGAATGGATCAAAGGACCAATGGAAGAGGCAGCTTACAAAATCCACAGTCCTAGAAGTCTTGGAGAAAGAAATACTCTGTTGCATAGAAGGGTGGCTTTCTCGCCATGTGGCTGCTCTGACACTTCCTCCCAGCAGTCCTGCATGAATTGTGTGACCCCTGGCTGATTTTCCCTTGACTTCACAGTTGCAGCCCCAGACAGAGTCAGGGGGAGTTACCACTGCTTTGTGTGCCATTAAATCCTGACTAGATTTTTGAGCAGAAATCCACAAGGGCAACAGGCAGGTTGCAGCAGAGAGTGGCTGGTCCCTAGTTCCACTCCCGTTAGCCTCCAGCTCTGTTCTCAAAACAAGGCACGGCACCAACTCTGCAGAAGACCAGTGGAGAAGTGCTGAAGGAAAAGGGTTGAGAACAAATAGCTACTGAGATTTGGTTCCCTTTGCTAGCAGAAGGGACAGTTTAGGTCATATTTTTTATATTTTGAGGGAAATCTTACATAAACTGCTTTCTACAACTAATTTCTTAAAAACAAAAGAAGAAAATTGACTTAATCAAAAGTTTAAGCTTCCTGTTCATGGGCATTATGGAACATGATCACCTTAATGTGCCCTGTTAACTGGGAATTGTGAATGTGTGAGTTCCTTAACTTTATCTAAAAGTAGGTTTTTTTGTCATGTGAATGAAATGTAATCTGACATCTGACAGAGAGCCCTGAGCATGGAGCAGTGCTCCAGCAGGTACATGGGAGCACTACACACCAGAGAAACACAATATCTTCAGCAGCATGGGGTAAGAAGAGGCAGGGCTGTCTTCTGAAGTGACTAGTGCACATCTAAATATTAGGAGTGCACTTCAAGCAATATGGGATCACATCAAATCCATTCTACAGACCCGTGCTCTGGACCAGGTAATGGAGAGAGGTTTCATGCATCCTTCTCTCTTGCATGCCCCTGTAACTGCCAGGAACTGTCTGGCTTACATGAGATGGAAGTTGGGCATACAGAATCCATATGATATGACTGCATAGTGCTTATTAGCGTCATATTTCTAAACCATGCTGCAATATACCCACACTCCTATCATACAGTCAAAACAAAGGGATTGTAATACATTCATAAGCGCCAACCCTGTGGATGCTCCAGGGCTGGAACACCCATAGAAAAATATTAGTGGGAGCTTAGCACCCGCTGGTTGCCAGTTCCCCTCCTCCTGTCCACTGCACCTCTTTTCCACTGCATCCTGCTGATCAACTCTTCCCCCTTCTTCCCAAAGCCTCTGCCCACTGCAGTCAACTGTTCTGCAGCATGTAGGAAGTGCTGGGGGGAGGAATGAGGCAGGGCAAAACTCAGTGGGAAAAGTCATGGTGGGTATGGAGCAGGGATAGGAAGAGGCAGGAAGAGGGGGCACCTTGCAGAAAGCAGGGGTTTGAAAACCCAGGGGAAGCCAGTGCCTATAAATACATTTATATACTTTATGTATGGGTTAAATGTCATTAGTGGATCCCATATTTTTTGGTAAATCCATCAGCTTAAACAGGATCTCTTTGCTTATGATCAATAAAGAAATCCCGCCAACTTTGAAATACTAAGTTCTCCTTCAAAATTAAAGGAAGAGACCAGTCTAGACCCTGGCCTAAAGAAAGATGAAGGTGATAAACAAAACAGCTTAGTCCTTCAAGGAGCTATGTATCCTCAATTGTCACTGACATCATAAGGAGCTGAGGGTATCCAGCACCTTGCAGGAGTTGCTCAGCACTTTGCAGGATCAGAGTCAATATGTATGACTGCATTCACATACACAGATGGAAACAAAGTTGTTCAGTAAGCTCTGCTACAAACACCAGCACCACCAGGCATACGTACCAACAAGGGCAAAACCCATTCAAACCAGTTAAAATTGCCCCAACTGCTACCAATCATCACTTCTTTGTCCTGTTGAAATAACTGCATGGTAACTAAATATTTAAATAATACCTATTCATTAGACACAACACATATTATTATTATTATTATTAATATTATTAAAAACTAATGCAGCCTCCTAAAGGGTCTCAGCAGTGGCTGATTCTTGCTTTACTCCTTTAATTCCTTCTGACTTCCCGTCCCTTTAAAGGCTGTGGTGGCCGGTAGTTTCTCAGCATACAGCAGGCTGCCTCCCCCTCAGCAGTACACAGAAGGCTGCGGAATTTGGCTAGCTGCAGATGAAAAGAGGTATAAAGTTCAGCAGATAATTGCCATGCTAATGCTAAATTAAGAATTCTAACGAATAAACATGAACACGCTTGTCATCTTTATTTCACCAAGATGTATGGGGATTGTATTTTCTAGAGCACATGTAGAATGGCAATTTTGTCAGTTTAGCCCTTATTCCTATTAGCTACTATTTTTCATTTATACTTTGTGAGTGTTATTTCGGGCATTAACTGTATATAGCATGGTATTCACTGTATTTTGAGATCCAAAGGCCAACATAATTCCCACCGATTTATTTGTTCTGAAGGATTGCCTGGGAATCAACATGAATAGGCAAATAAAATCTTGATATATGCCCTCGTAGCGCAAGAAATATCACAATCAGTGAAGAATGATGGATGCTGTACTTAAAAACACTGCTCCGGTTACCATTTTTATGTTATTCACCGTAGCACACAATACAAAGCAAATAATAATACTAGACATGAGCCAAAACTGAAATATCTGATTCAAACTTTCTCTCACAGAAATTTAGGATTAGGAATTTTTTAAATCTCAGTCCAAACTTCACAACGTGGATTTATTTCCACAATAAAGCAAACTGGAATGCCCTGAGCAAATAACTATCTGGCTTTGATTCCAGATTTGAACCCTGGTAATCTGTCCTTCTGTGAATAGTTATTCGTTTTATGCACTAGCTTGCTTCAGATTTATTTTCCTTATGTAGCTAACATTAGTAGGGCAGCACAAAAGTCATGATTCTTCTATTGGCTACGTGGTATGTTATGGCAGGATCACTGTCTGAGGGAAAACAAACATCCCTCAGAAAACAGGCTTTCAAAGTAAAGTGGGTATTAAGATAGTTATCTGGGATAGGCAACAGAGGGAAGAAAAAAATCACTGATGACTAGATTCTGTCACCTTTCTTCACATCAAGTAGAATCTTCCTCCTCAGTACTCCCATTGATTTCAATAACCATAGGTCACTGTCTTTTGCTTTGGGCTGTATCTCAGAAGTACAATTTAGCCCTAAGACTATAGAACGCCCATAAGGCATTGGGTATGGCCAGAAGTGTCCCATTTTGGGGGTATTTCTATGCTTCAGAGACTATGCCAGCACAGTCATGTTATCAAAGCTATGTTGGCATAATCACTTAGCACAGATGTAGCCTACACCAAAAGGAAGCGATTTTCCCAGTGCTATAGAAAAACCTCCCCTCCAGCAATGGAAATATTCTTCTGTCAGCATAGATATGTTTACACTAGGGGAGGAAGGCCAGGAGAGAAGGGTTTTTTCCCATATCCCTGATCACCATAGCTATGCCCACCTAACTTTTAAGTGTAAACCAGGCCTTCGTGTCTCATCTCAGGCTTGTGAGCTCCACACTCCCAAGTAGGAAAGAGAGAGTGGCATGCTAGGCTGCTTCTCTATGGTTACAGTCTAGATTCTAAACACGGAGATCCACCTGCAGATGCATCCTTATCATGGAGCACTCAAGAATTAAGCTGCCTGTCTGTGACCCTAGAAATATGACTAGAACAACAGCACTAGGAGGGGATACAGAATGAGCGTCATTGTACCCACACCTCTAGGTCACAGACTGGACACAGACCAATCTCTAAGTTGGGGGTGGAGAGAAGTTCCAGGTACAGGTGAAAACCAGAGGGGGCTGGAGGGGGTTATACTGGGGAAACTCAAAGTGGGAGAGGGGACAGATGGGTAACTTAAGAACGGAAAGGAAGGGGAAATGGAGGAACTCCAGAGGGAAGTTAGCCCAGGAGGATGGGGTAGGGATGGAAAGGCAGGGAAAAACTTGAGCCAGAGTAGATGAAAATAATGGATTGACAGTGGCAGGGAAAGGAAATGTATATAAACAGTGTGGAGATATTTATGCATTACTTATGCAAATCAGTATAATTTGCATAATACATCCAGATTTCCAGACTCACATCTTTTATCATATCTGTCAGTGTCTCAGTCCACAGAATAAAAACAGAAACTACTTGACTCATACTTGTAAATCATTGGCAAGACACATCACTGACAAAACCCACAGTTAAGGAGTCGCAATGTTATGTTAATTAAAGTGTTTAAGTAACTAATAACATGGCACACTCAATTAAGAAAACATATCTTGGAATAAATACATTTTCATTAAGTAATTAAGTTAACAAAAAAGTAAAAAAAAACAACCCAAAACAACTCTTCCTTTGAAATTAATATTAAAAATTAAGGATTTTTTCCCCATAATGTTGTTTCTGGTATTTCACTGGAAGCTTGAAACTGACAATTGTTTCTTTATATTAAAAATATTTCCCAACTGGAAAAGGATAACATCAATAGAAGAAGAAATTGTATTTTAAGCTTCTAAGCGAAAAATATAAAAATGAAGGGTTAACAATAAAATTGAAAAGTAGTACCAGTCAGGGGATGAACTGTGACTTCCCTTATGTTTCTACAGCACAGGGCATGCTTTGGGCACTACTGGAAACAAATAATAGGTAATAATGATTTTTGTATTTAAATATAGAACATTAAAATATTACACATTGAATAAGATAGATAGAATTTGAAATAATGCATAGTAAGAAATGAAGTAATTTGTTGCATCACAGACTGATACTTCATTCCTTAAAAATGGTATATACATTTCCTGTTGCATGCAACATTTTACTTTTAAAATGTCTTAGCTAGAAGATTATGCCAAATTGAAATCCTTCATCTGGGAAGTTCAGATCTGCTTGTGAACTTGAACAGATATAATAATCATCATACTGAATATATAGTGTCTCTTCATTTTAAAGAGCTTTACAAAGCCCAGTATGCATTATGCCTAGTTTACACATGGGGGAGGTGAAACACTGAGTGGGTAAGTGACTTGCTCATAGCCAGTTGTTCCCAGAGCTCAACATCTCTTGATTCCCTCACAGGAGTCTTATGCACTGAAACAATGGTTTGCATTTTGATCAGAGATTCAGGCCAGTTCTTCTTTCTTCTGAACTGGTTCTTCATTTCTAGTAAAATGCTACTTCAAGAAAATGTTACACGTGAAGGGTTACTTTTCATATGTACTTTAGACTTCCCAGCTCTTCTTTTAAGTACTTGAACTCTCCTGAGAGACAATGCTTCTAGGTTGAGATCCTGTCCCACTGAAGTCAATGGGAGTTTTCCTTCCGACTTCAGTGGGTCCAGGATTTCAATTCTAGAATCACCAGCAGAGATTCCAATCAAACTACACCATTTAAAACTCAGCTGCCAGTCATAGAGGGCCACATTCTATCCATCTTAATCACACTAAGTAGCATCTTTCTCCTTTATGTGACTGCTGGGGGGTTAGTCTGACCTACAGTCTGGCTCAGTGAGGCTATTCATTGGCAAGGTTGGTCATGAGAGTAAGGGTGGCATTATCTGGCCCAGAACAATTAATTTTCCTTAGTTATCTATGACACAGAACAGGTAAATATTGAGATGTGATAAGCCACAGGGTTTTAATGTGGCACATGGAGTAATGATACCAACAGCAGCACTGGTTACCAATTTCTCGTAGTAGAAACTGGAAAATCACATTCCCTTTAGCAACTGCACTATGTAAGAGTATTAAACTCAGTAACCAGTGGGTGTCACTGTTGGTCTACAAATATACAGCCAGAAGGTCAATTTTACAACTGCAAGCAATATGAGAAATATAAAGGGTTGTTTCAAGTGATGTGCTCATCTTTCTCCTACATTCATTTAGCCTGACTGTTAGGAAACATGCTATTAGCAGCAACTAGAGTATTCTGATTCACAAATGTTATACTCTTGTAATCTAGGAAAGGATCTGTATTTATTGGCCCATTTACTGACATGGTATTCTATAATGAATGAGTTGAATACAAAAAAAGAATAGTGATGATTTGGAGACGATAAAAACTATGGAATGAAACGCAAGTGCTTCCTCTTCTCATCAGACTCCTCATATGAAATTAACTGTCAGCTTCTTTATTGCATCTTTCCCAATTTGTTGCTCCCAAAGCATTTTTAAAATTTCAAAACATTTTATCAATAATAATAGTAATACTTGATCATTCTGATTCCTAAGGAAGTCAACAAAAATTCATAGTAATTTCAAATTTCTCTAGAAACTCAAAACAATAATGTAAAGCAAAAAGTTTGGTAGAGTAAGAAATTTCACAATTAATTAAATATATAACGCTATAAATAAAACATCCTTTGAAGTATCATTTTGAACCATAGTTTAGTTTTTAAAACATTATATTTGAAGGTTTGGGGAGATCAAAGTGTACCTGCTCAGAGGAAACACTTATAGGCTCTCTGAGAATTATCCAGATGACACTTTCAAGAAGAGGTGGAACAGTAAGAGAGCCAAGGTAAGTCCAGTAGTCCAGAGAGTGAGGAAGCAAACAGGAAGGGTCAAAATTTGTGAATAGTGCTTGTTTACCCTGGAAAAAGAAGCATGCACATTCTAACCCAGAACCACCACATTTAGTAACCACTTATTATGCAGTCTTGTTAATTTCTTTATGGTGTCATAAAATTTTGTTTATTTAAAAGTGTCAAGCAGCATCTCCCCCACTAATCTTACCAAATGAGAATTATGGGGAAAATATTAAGAGATTGTTCCATTTGTGGGGGCAAGGTTTGCATAGTTCTGGAGGATCATGGGAATATATCTACACAGTTCATGGCAGTGAGCTTCCCATCAAAGGTTGGCTCTGGCCAACCCTCCTCCAAAGATATCAGAACCTGAGCTGCTACACCTACACAGCTCTATTTAGCATAGTAGCATGAGCCCAAGTCTGTTGATTTCGGATGCAATATTCCCTCTATTTTGTCCCTCCGTGTGTGGAATAAACGTTATGTGCACCGAGGTATGTGCAAATGTGCACCACCAGTAGAAACACATCTGCCAGGTCTGGGTGCTCTGCTAATCAGCTGGGAGGCACTTGTATCTCTCCAGGGTGCCCACCTGAGTGCACAGCTTACAGGGAACACTAGGTATGACATAAATATAATATATCTGGATGTATCCACCTTTGCTTGCAATGTCGGAAGACCTGGTGGGATAGGAAACTGTGTTTTCTTCATCTGACATCAGCTCACTCACTCTTCCCAGGACCATCCCTGCTCTCCCTCCCCATGTGGATTTCTGGACTATGAGAGACACTCCTGCAGGGTGTCACAGAGATAACTGCCCCCCTCAAATTATGAAGGGCCGATTAATGTATGCAAGGCCACTATATATCATGATCAAAAGGGACATGATCCTCTTCTTCCCCCATAAAACAAATGAGAAATGTCTCGACTCTCCATATTCTTGAAAAAAAAATCCCACTAAATGCACAATTATCCAGCAGCAATGATCTTGGTGAAAACAGGATTTGTCAGGAATTAAATTGTTACAGCTAATTAATGATCTTCTCCCCTCCTCCCACATTGTACAACAAAACAATTACAATGTGCTGGCTTGCTTCTGATTTTATCCAACAAAAGTGCCACTAAATTGCCCCAAAATAGGGTTAGCCCTTCTTTACCAGCTATAAGTTCTGAAAGAATGTGACTGTCAAGCATGGAAGAAAAAGAACAGCAGCAGAAGTAGTGGAGAGTTTTAGGAGAGTTACTTTACCTTGGCTCTAATGGCATCCAAACGGTCAGTAATTTTCTTCAGCTGAGAGTTACATTCACCAATCTGTAAAGGCAAGTAGACAAACATCATACTTTCAAGGGAAGAATCAGAATTCATTTTTCTCTTTACTAATGTTTATTTTAAAGTTTTTCACATAGGGTCTGATCCTGCACCCCCAGGAAGTTAATGGTAAAACTCTGATAAACCTCAATGGATACACTCAGGCCATTATTAATTCAAACAACCTGAAACAAACACTGATTATTCAACAAGAGGGATGTCATTGACTTTGCTGACACGATCTTTTTGTTAGCTCTTTCAGTCTTGAAAGTTAATTTTATTTTTAATTCACTTTTTTGCACCCGTAGAATAAAAGTTATTTTTCTGACCAATGTTTTATAGAGGAACTATAAGAACCTCAGGCTGTATATATATGAATACATTAGTCACCACCCTTTTTAAGCTTAAGTTCCGTAAAGCACACTGGAAAATTCACAAATACATTAATCAACACCCTTTTTAAGCTTAAGTTCCTTAAAGCACACTGGAAAATTCATGAGCATGACATTTCTGTATAACTTGGGCTGAATCAGGTTTCTCAGCACACAGGAGATGTTCATTGGGTCAGGAGAATGTACACTGGGAAGGTGACAACATGTATAAAGAGTAGGATAGGTTCAACATGAATAAGCAGCATAACATATCAAAGATCTCTGTTGACACTGCTCTCTGCAGCATGACAGCTAGAATATAGTCACAGAGGTGAAACTCACCAGTCACCACAGCGACAGAAGACTCCAGGTGAAGCAGAACCATTGTAGTTACAATGTGGGAGGAAAGTGGGGGAAAAGGCAGCTGTGCAGTAGCCCTCCAGGCTCCTGATATCAAGCAAAGCTTAGTTTGCATTTGCTTTGCAAAGACAGGGTGTGTGCCTTTTGCTTAGCTTAAGGTCCTGCAATTATATGGATGCAAAGGCCAAAAAATTCTGTGGACAGCAGGTCATAAGCACTGCTCCAGACCAGAGCTTTAGTATTTTTGAAGTGGCCATCATTGGATCCACTTGACATTGAAGTAGGGGCCACAATGCTGCCCAGCATCCTGTCCTCTAATCACAGGTTAGGTTTTTGTGTCCTCTGTGAGGTTCCTTGCACAGAGTCAGTAAGGCTCTGAGATGGGGTGATTTAATTTATACTGGAATGAGCAGCTTATCAAGTGTAAGAGGCACAATTTTGCTCAGAGATTTTAAGGAAATCCTTTAATGTTTGTTTTCCTCTGTAGCCAGAAAAGATGCCATTCGCCATTGGCACAAACAGCTAAGGGAAGTGGTGAGTTCTCCATCTCTTGATGTCTTCAAATCAAGACTAGTGATTTCTGGAAGATATTCCTTAGAAAAACACAAGTTCTCGGATCATACAGAAGTGCTTGGGTGAAATTTAATGGCCTGTGATTATACAGAAGGTCAAACTAGATGATCTAATGATCCCTGCTGGTCTTAAACTCTATGGCTTAAACTCTGTTTTTGCGCAAAAACCCCCTCTTGTGCAAGAGCCGTTCTTCCTGAAAAAAAGAGGAAGAACGGCTCTTGTGCAACAAGAGGTTTTTGCGCAAAAAGGAGCCATGTAGACAGCTCCTTTTTGCGCAAAAGCCTCTTGCACAAAAACAGAGCCTCGTTAATTATGCAAATGAGGCATGGCAATATTCCACGCTTCCCCTCATTTGCATATTTTTTTGTGCAAGAGGGGGCAGTATAGACATAGCCTATGACTTTGGTGTCGTCCAGGTAGTGCCACAATCTATTATTACAAACACATTAAAAAATAGGCATGTGGGTTTTGCCTTATTTTTGCTGCTGCAGAATTATGGGTAAAGAGATATTTGTTGCAGAATAACAGTTTTGTTGTTTAAGCTTACAGCAGAGATTTGTTAAAAGGAACAAAGCAATCTTTGCTTACCCTAAGAAACACCGCCATGACAGCTAGTCCATCCCGCTGCCGAGCAGCCTCAACAAAACTGGAGTATTTGTCCGAGTTCCAATGAACCACGTGAAGCTGAAAGGCAAAAGCACAAGTACAGTCAATTCCCACTGTACTGGTGCAGTTACAATTAACATCCAATTGTACTAGTGTTGAGGTTTCTACTTCACCTGTTTATATTCAGACGCATTCAATTTTCCAGCTGCAAATATTTATGTTTATTGAAATCTGGAAATATATAATCATACAAAGGGCAACAACAAACACTGATATGGCTGAGATTTGAATAAGTATGAAAACGGCAAAATTAACAGTATTTTTTACATTGCAGATACAGTAGTTACTATTAAAAATCAAAATTTAGCAACACTTTGGGTTGAAATACTGTGGGTACTCACTGTTCTAAATTGGGAAACACTGCAATTTCATAGGCCAAAACTTTCAAACATCAAAGGCTAAAGTTAGGCTCTTAAATCCACATATAGTAAAGCTGGTAAAAAATAAGTGGTGGAATAAAACCATGCAAATTTCATTAACATTTTCTTTTCCCCTGCCCTCATTTCCTCAGTCATACTTTCAGCAAAATACGGATCAGTTGTCCAGCTGGTCATGAAATGAGAAGGGATATGGGGAAATGATTTTTTCACAACCTCTCTTTTTTCTCAAATTTAATTTTTTTTATGATTCTTTTTACCAGCTTTTGTATTTAGCATCAACTGGCCTGATCTTCAGAGGTGCTGAGCACCTGCATTTCCAATTGATTTCTGACGGGGAATATTTTGTGATAGATTTGTAACGAGCAACTCAACAACACATCACTTGCTTAATGTGTAATTGCTTGGAAGCTCCACGCAGACTAGACCAAAGGTTGGAAGATCCACTCTGACCAGTCCTAGGACTGCCATGATATGGCTAAGTAAAAAAAACAAAGCGATCTCTGCCCCAGTGTCTCCCAGCCCCTCCCACCAAGCCATGCTCCCTTCAGTCATGCCCATATTCCCCTGTCAGGAGTTCTCAAGTCTCTATTTAAGGAAGTAAGTCAGAGTCAGATGTCTCTTCTCTTGTGCAGAGTACTGCTGTTCTCTGCACTGCCATACTGTTGAGTGTACATAAAGTAATTGTTAAAGAGCATTTATTAGTATTGTACAAACTTTATCTAATTAATCTCATAAGACTTATTTTCACCCAGAGTCTATCTTCCCTATTTTTCAGAGAAGGAAATTCAGAGTAGTTGAAGGTCAACTTTTTTAAAGGAGGCTTTTAATTTTGGCCTTGTCTTTAGCATTTCAGACACTGATTTTCAGAGATGATGAGAATCTCTTGCTCCCAGTGATTTCACTTGGAGTCATGCATGTTGAGCACTTTTGAAAGTAAGGCTCCAGGTAGACACACAGAAACTGGGAATTCCAAAAGTAAAGGCCTCCTTAGAAACTGTGGGTCTTAATAGCTTGCCTGAATAACCTGCATAGAAGGCTATGGGGTCTTCTGGATAAAACAGGAGTCTGGAAGATCTTGGTTCTAGATCCTGCCTCAGACATGGACTTGGCCTTTGGCAAGCTGCTTAATCTCTATGGCCTTAAGGTTTCCCTATCTGTAAAATGGGTATAATAATACTTAGTGTTGTGAGGCATAATTAATGTTTGTTAAGCTCTTAAGCCTCGAACCAGCAAAGTAAATAAGCATGTATTTAACTTAAGCATGTGAAAAGTTCCATTAAAGTAAATGGAAATACCCTCATGCTTACAATTAAACACATGCTTAAGTGTGTTTCTGGATTGTGGCCTTATGACTTGTCTACATGGGGAAATAGCACAGTATAGCTACTACAGAATAGCTCCTGTGTGGACAATCTTATTCCATATAGAGAGTAAGAGTGCCCAGTTGGGGAGTTAGTACAGAATAGCTATTATGCTTTAAATTCATACTCCAGCTTATTTAGCAATAGTTTCCCTACATAGACAAGCTCTTAGGAAAGCTGCTGCAGAAGTCCAAAGTATTATTATTAAGACCAGAAATAGAATATAGGAATTCATACCTCACTTCTCAGTCCAACAGACCATTCTGTGTGCACATGAATGCATATTAGTATTCTGGAGCTTACAATGTCTGCATCGGACCATTCACGATTTTAGATTCACAAAAGCTAGATTGAATAACTTTTAAAATGTTATATTTTGCATACACAAAGAGGAAACAGATACTTTCAGTCGAAATGACTTTTATTGTGAATTAAAAAACAACAAACAAGAAAAGACAAAAAGTAAAATCCCCACAGCTAAATTAACCGCACTACTCCCTATGATTTTGCAAAAAACAAAACAAAACAAAAAACAAAACAGAAACAAACAAGAGCTGTGAGACATTTTGGGGTACAGCCCCATTCTCAATGGCTTGTGACTTCTCTTTTAAGGGATGTATCCCATCTTACCACCGCTCCTGCACCGCAGCTTGCTGGAGAGAACTTGGTCTGGTCAATGCGATGTCACAATACAACTGGACTGTGGTGCCCTCCTGTTTCCAGACGTCCTCTGACTTGGGGCAAGCCATGTCGTCTTCTTTGCTTGTGAATGCTCTTTCTTCGAGCATATGCCAATTTGGCAGAGGTGCTTTCTTGATTTGTTAGAGCATTTTCTTCAGGGAGTTCATCATTTGAAACTGCATTCTCATCTCCTTGGGGCGTATTTCTTCTGCATGAATAGTGCTCAGCAGCCTCACTCTTTAATTCTGGGTTCCTTATCCCAAAACCAAAACGATGTATAAAGCGCTTCTTGCAGAAGGTTATCAAAATGACAAGTAGGGGGAAGCTTTTTTAGACTGGCTAGAAATTCAGAGATATTTTCTCCTTCCATTTGGTTTCTGAGAGGGAACTTATTTTTTTTTTTTCAGCTAGCAATTTGGTTTTGGTACATAATGTTTTTAAGCACCTCTATTAATTCTTTATACTCCATCTCACCTGGTTCCTGTGGAAAACATAAGCCTTTAAACACTGCAAATGTCACTTTCCCCACCAGTGGTAGAAAATTTGATTTTTTTTCTTACCACTGCCTTCTATAGCATTTCCAATAAAATACCAATCAGAACTTTCAATATATATGTCAGATTTTTCCTCTTTTGCATCATAGTAAAAATCTTCCATATTTTGGTAAAATTTTATTTTTATATTTTCTATTTTTTTTACCCAGGAAAACTCTCACTTCTCTGAATTATTGGTTGTTTGAGATCCCATTTTCCTCACTAAAATGCTTATTTTGTTTTTCCCATGTGCAAAGAGGAAACCAATTCTTTCAGTCTGAATTACTTTTATTGTAGATTAATCAAAAGCAAAGAACAAGAAAGCAAAAAAAAAAAAAGACTCCTCGAGAGAGCGCACACTGCATTTCTCCTCTGTGACACTCTGCACTGAATGGAACACACATAATGACTGCCTGTCTCTGCAGGCAGCATAGGCCTTAGAGATTTAAAGGTGCAGTACACAGAAAACAAAGGCATAACTGTCACATTGCTAAATACACCACAAAGAAAACCCACCCAACTCTTCTGCAAATGGTAGAATCCACAGGTCCTAAGTAAAGGTGATTAACAAAACAAATTTGTAGTTTCTAAGCCAGGCTTATTTTGAGATATAACAATCCCCAAGGAAAAGTTAAAAAATAAAAACAAAAATGATTAAAACAATTCTCAAAAATTAAAGTCCTCCAAATTTTCCACTTATAATAGCTTCTCATCTTATCTTTTGCCAAGGTCTCCAAATACATTCTCCTTTGGCATAGGATCACACATGATTTCAGGCACACTGCTCATGTTTTGAAAAAGTTAGGGGTCCAAAATTTGTCTTATACTGGAACACTAGTTATGGCCTTAACTACAGAGAGACTATGGCCTCTATATAATTCAGTGCAATGCCTTACCTCTGCTGCATATTTCTTTCCATCCACTGCATGCTCAGAGCCAACATCATCACTTGCCCCCCAATGAAAGTGAATTTGGCGCAGCCTATAGCTTCCAGTGAGTGGTCCCCCTCTCAGCACTATAAATCAGATAAGAAGAGATTTTTAACCAAGGGAACGAGCATTATAATAAAACCTTCTGTTCTAAACTTTCATATATAGAGTACTATTCCAGAGTCCACACTTCTCTGTTTGGATTCTGATGTAGAAATCATGAGGGTGTATTACCTCTATATTTGGCACTGTTACGACTACTACTGGAATACTGTGTCCACACTTCAGGAAGGATATTGACAAATTGAAGAGGGTTCAGAAAAGAGCCACAAGAATGACTAAAGCAGGGGTTCTCAACCAGAGATCCAAGGCTTCCTGGAAGGCTGCAAGCAGGTTTTGGAGGGGGCTGCCCAACATGTCTGGCATTAGATATTCTCTGGCTCTGGGCAGAAAGCCAAAACCCTACCACATGAGGCTGAACCTTGGGACTCAATCCTCGCCTCCTGGAACTGAAGCCAAAGCCTTAGCAACTTAGCTTTGTGAGGTGCCCAGGCATGGGGCTATGCACAATTGTCCTCCTTGCTATCCCTAACACTGGCCCTGGGAGGGGGTGAGATGCTGGGGGGATGCAGAGAGAAGGGTGAGGTGTGGCACTTACTTGGGGCATCCCCCTCTTACAGCAATTCCTAGGCAGGGCGGGAAGAGGTCTCCATGTACTGCTTCCCAGAGGCACTTACCCTGCAGCTTTCCATTGGTATCAGAGGTTCTCAGGGTGGAAGCAGCGTGAGGACACACACACGCACACCCAGGGCTGCAGGACATATTGGCAGCTAGCAGGAAGCCATTCTAGCCCAACTGTGCTACTGGTGGTGCTGGCAGGGGCTCCAGGACATTTAAAATAACCTGGGGGTGGCAGGCGGGCTGGGGGAATGTGGGAAAGGGAGTGCACAGGGGTGTCCGGTGGAGCTAGGGGAGAGTCCCAGTCCTGAACTTTAGTGGAGTTGGGCACCGAACCAGGAATATTTCTGGTACCCAGGCACAACAGGCCCATAGAACTTGCCACCCATATCAGACACTGTCAGGTCCCCTTTTAGTTTGTGCACTTTCTGGCCACAAACTAGGCAATTAGTTTGATTTGGGCCCATTTTGAATTGTTGTCATAACACTGTTATTTATATAAATAAGTTAGGTGAAGAGAGTCCAGCAGATATATTCAATATAGATGTACAGCCAACCCTGAACATGTTGACATATAGATCCTTGTATCTCGGAATGAATTGTTTGAATACACACATGTAAACTACAAAAATACAATATCTAAACTAAATAAACAAAACTATTAAATAACTCTTCAAAAGTTCCCAATAAAATGATTAGTAAATCTTTTTTATAACATATTACTGTTCCATTTCTGTTTCCAAAACTTTCATTCAAAATAATGTCCATTGTGCCAAAACTTTCATATAATCATGCTTCTGCTTTGTGAATATTGCACATAGGAAAAAATATAACAAAGTTACAAGAAGTTTAGAGCAGAACTTTTAACAATCAATAAGATATAGTAAATGCAAGGAAATGAAACTGTTACCTAAAAGAAATTCCTTACTCCTCTACATAAGGACGCTAGATTCTCTTGCTCAATTTCTTTGTAAATCTTATTTTGTCCACGCTTACCTTTTCTAACAGTCCTAAACTTGGTAATAATGCCTGTTAATGAAACTGGTGGAGTTAAAAAAAAGGGTTTGAGGATATTTATTCATACATCCTGACTAGAGATGTAAAATCCCAATTAATCAGTTAACTGGTAAAATATTAGATTAGCTTAAAGTTTAACTGGTTAACTGACTAAGCGGGATCCCTGACCCCAGTGCTGGGGCTGCCTCCGCCATTGGTAGCAGGGGGCTCCTGGCCCTAGTGCCAGGGGGCTGCCACCGACTCCCAGTGCTGCTGGGTCAACCCTCTGCCCGTTGGCAGGCTGCAGGTGGGGAGCTGCTCCTGGGCACTGGGTAACAATGACATTGTTTAGAAAGAAAAAGGATCGCTTGACATATAGTTTCTCTGTTCTTCACTGATCAAATCAGAGCTAGAACATAACTAGGGGTTAGACATTGGCTGGCTATCTTGTCTTTGAGACCATAACATCTGGGAATAAATTGATAGAATGTGAACCCCAACAGTTTCTAAGAATTGTGATTTAGAATTTCTATAAGAAATAATCTCAAAAATGCAAGATACTGAAAGGCAGGAAAAAATATCTCTTTGGACTGAAAGACTATTCATGTGACTTGAAAAGTCTCCAGTATTAAGAAAGAAAGAAAGAAAGAAAGAAACATATGAACAGAAACAAACCTGATTTATTTTCTGTGTCATCAAATTCAACACTGGTGGAGTGTCCGTTGTTGAGGATGACTTTAGCAGATGTTGGATCATAGTTAGGTCTAATAGGTGGAAGACGGGGGTCATATTTGGCTTCTTCAGTTTTGATGTCAATGGGGGACTGGCGGTTTCCATTAGCAACAGGAAAAACCTCTTTCCAGTGAGCAGGCCCTAAAATGCATCAGAAGAAAGTGGGGAAGAAGGGGAGAGAAGGTATTTTTAAATGAATGAATGAATGAATTAAATTGTGTTTGCTATTTTCATAGAAACAAAGGAATTGTCAAATGAGAAAAATCAAAAGAACTCACCTGTATTATCTTAATTAAGTTTATTTATTTATTTTAAATTTAAAATGATTCCCCACAGAATATATCATATGGCTGTCTTTGCTGGATCATCAGACAGCTTTCTGCTCTCAACACAGATCCTTCTCTAGTCTAATTGACTAAACATAGATGCAGATTAGAACATTAGTTTGGCACTTTTTTGCTTCTTTCCAGGTACTTCTAGCCAACAGGAATGCAGCAGGCACCAGTACATTCAGAAAGCGCAGACATATTTAACTCTTCATCTGATGAAATAAAATTCCTTGGTGATATCCCAAGAGGCAGAAACCCTGACAGTGTGAGCCCAATAGATCTACACTGACAGAGAGTGGGGAGGATGCTAAGAGAGCGTTCTGCACAGAATTTTCATGTGGGGAGGCTGGGGTTTGAGGGCTCTCTCTTAGCCTAACTACGACTATCAGTTCTAGTACCAAAGTACCCTTCCCACCTCACCGCACACACAGACCATCACAGTTCTCACATGACATGTAACAGTAAAACCCAGAAGAAAAACGGATCCAATTCTTGGTTAAAACAAACACCCCCATACCCAAACCTAGAGTTTGTTACAGACACTGTCAGACTCAAGGAATGGCAACACTCCTGGCAATTAAGGCCCGTGACTCCAACGCCAGGCTGTCCTGGATGATAAAAGAAGAACAGAGAACAACTGGTTGAGATTAACGCCATCCCCTTTCAGAGAAATGCACCAGAAGTCCGATGAATATTAAAGAAACTATCACTCAGAAGTAGTGGAGGCTCAAACTAACCTCCCTTTTCTAAGCAAGTTAATTAAGAAATTACCAAAATAAAACTCTCTTTAATGTCACTTGTCAGCTGCAAGTATTCCAACAGGATAGGGCAGGGGTTCTCAAACTTTGTAATACCGTGACACCCTAAAATTCTAAATGAATCTGTGTGACCCCCCCCACCCTCACTGCTCCATGAGTAAAGGGGGAGTTGGGGGCAGCAGAGCTGGCCAGGGGAGATCGGGTGAGGGGACCGGCCAGCGGGAAGCAGGGCTGGCGGGGGGGGGGGGTTGGGTGCAGCGGGGCTGGCTAAGGGACATTGGGAGGAGGAGGGGAGAACTGGCTGCCAGAAGCAGGGCTGGAGGGGGCAGCAGGGCTGGCCGGGCAAGATCGGGAAGAGAAGTGGGGGAGAACCGGCCGGCCGGGAGGGGATGGGGGAGTGCGAATCAGCCGGCGGCGAGCGGGACTGACCTGGGCACGTGCAGATCCCAGGGCTCTGCCTGTCCCGGGCACAGTCCCGGAGAAGTGCAAGTGAGTTCGGCTGCGGCTCCACCACATGCTTGACCAGCGCTCAGGAGCACGGACAGGGCTTCCCCTCTTCCCCAAGGCGTCACATGCAACCAGAGGCTCTCAGTGCTGATCGCACCCTGCCTCCCAGCCACTCCCCTTGCCCCCGCCAGGCTTCCGTCGGGCACCCAGCCAGAAAACTAGAAAATACCGGACATTGCACATGTTCGGTATTTTCTCAATTTTTTTACCAGACTGTCCCAAAACCCCCAAAAAATGGACTGTTCTGCGACCCCCTCTAAGTTGCTCGTGACCCCCAGGGGGTCGCGACCCACAGTTTGAGATATGCTGGGATAGGGTATAAAGTGGCTTTGGCTAAAACATGGTAGAGTAACACTTGTTGCTTTGGCAGATGACTCCTCTTGTGCAGAGACAACTGAAGTATTTCCATTCTCATCCTTCAGGATACCTCTCTCCAGCATTTGTTACCCTGGATCAAATTCTCTTGTCCCACCAGCTGCAGAGGTGGACAGAGATTCCTTGAAATAGCTCAGCTTATACTTCTGTGGTCAGGGGAAATTATGGGCCATCCAACTTCAGAGCCCGCACGAGTGGAGTCCCATGAGAGTCAGTCCTCCATCCCCTCCCCCATTTTATTCAGTGACGAGCCAATGGACGAGATGGTGGGGCTATACAGGTTAAGGTGTCAACAGTATACAGAAGACATTACACTCTTTATCTCCTTTATGACACATATGAACAGCATCATCTCTCAGCATTCTCTGTGGTTAGCCAATATCTGCATATGGAAGGAGCGCAAATGGCTTAAAATTAATCCAGGAAAGACTAAGGTGATGTACTAAGAAGAAATCATTTTGGGGAACTTGTTTCCTTCATAACCGCATTCTACGTCTATTATTACAGGCATCTGCTCTCAAAGGGTATGTCTATGCTGCACCATAACTTGAAATAAGATACACAATTTGAGCTACACAAATTGCATATCTTATTTTAATGCTATTTCGAAATAGTTTATTTCGTCAGACAGCGCCAAATTTTGAAATAGGGCGCTATTCCCAAACATCCCTTACTCCTCGTAGAATGAGGTTTATAGGGACATTGGAATAGCGAGCCCAAAATAACGGGCTTGTTGTGAAGACGTGAGATAGCTATTTCCATGAAATTGTGTTGCAGTGTAGACATACCCAAGTTGTTAAGTCTGTCTATAGCTTGAGGTCCTTTAGGACTCCTCAGTGCTACCATAAACCCAAGCTGAGATTGGGAGCAGCTGGGGGGGGGGGAACCCACACAAACAAACAATAAAGACCAGGATTTTATATCCCATCCTGTCACTATCAGAATTAGGCACAACAATCCAATCATTTATAATTTTTTGATATTACAATTTGTTATACGTAGGCTTGACAGAATTTGATTTTACATTATTTTGACAGATAATACCAATGTTTAATTTTAAGCTTTACAATTTTTATTTATTTAAATGTTCACAGTTGCATAAAACTGTGGGGTATGGGAGGAATCAAAATCACACGTAAAATATATACAAAGTAAACATATTTAAATCTAACTCTAATAAATTCTCAACCAGAATTTTTCTTACTGTGCCTATCTGTAAATTTCAGTTATTATACATGAAAATATTTTTCAGCAATTTGTCTACGTATTGTGAAAACAGATATTTACTGACATTAGTGATAAAAATACAAGTCTTCCCAAACTATTTATATACGGGAATAAAGCCACACACACTGGAAAAGTTCCAGCTGGTATAAAATACAGCAGCCCATCTATTTAATAACACAGGTTATGATACACTTGCTGCACTGTTGCCTATTCAATAGAGAGGCCAGTATGAGATCTCTGTCCCAATAATCAAAGTTCTCTTCATGCCTGGTCCTAGCTACTTAGAAATACCCTCTTTCATTCAAAATGATTAATCAGTGGGGCAGATTCATGAATACTAGGGATGTTAAATATCAGTTAATTGAACAGTCAATTAACCTCAAGAAATCTTATCACTCACTTGACTATTCTATAGTTCCCAGGGGTGAGGCTGCCAGCTAGTATACTCTAGCCCCACTCCCTAGGAACCCCCTGCTACTCCGTGCTGCTGTCTCTGTATCAAGGCAGCAGCATGGGGTGCCAGGCTGGAGCTGGTGCACGAGGAGAGCCAATTTAAAAACCAGCTCCCCTTCCAGACCAGCTGCCTGTTGCCCCATGCTGCTGCCTGGGGCAACAGTGCAGGATGGCAGCATCCCCTGTCCGGGGGAGGAGGTCTGAGCTCTGGAACCCGGTGCAATCCAGAACTGAGCTGGGCTGCCTGCCCTCCTGGCTCCTAACAGACTTTAAATGCAGAGCCGCAGCAGGGATAGGTCCTGGACCCGGTGCAAGCCAGAACTGAGCCAGACTGCTGGCCAGCCTACTAAAAAATTCACTAGGTAGAAGAGGGGGAAATGCGTGTAGTCTATAGCATTAACTAATAAACTTTGGCTTATTGGTTAATCAACTAGGCTGTGTCTAGACTGGCAAGATTTTGTGCAAAAGCGGCTGCTTTTGCGCAAAAACTTGCCAGCTGTCTACACTGGCTGCTTGAATTTGCGCAAGAACACTGACGATCTAATGTAAGATTGTCAGTGTTCTTGCGCAAATACTATGATGCTCCCGTTCAGGGATAAGCCTTCTTGCGCAAGAATACTTGCGCAAGAGGGCCAGTGTAGACAGGGAAGAATTGTTTTGCGCAAAAAAGCCCCGATGGCGAAAATGGCGATCGGGGCTTTCTTGCACAAAATCACGTCTAGACTGGCCACGGATGCTTTTGCGCAAAAGCACTTTTTGCGCAAAGGCACACGTGCCAATCTAGACGCTCTTTTGCAGAAATGCTTTTAACGGAAAAACCTTTCCGTTAAAAGCATTTCTGCAAAATCATTCCAGTCTAGGCGCAGCCCTATACTATTACATCCCTAAAGCATACTGGAGACAATATGTTCCTAGGAGCTGGAGCTAGACTGCAGAATTTGTGGTTAAGAAAACTAACCACGGATTTTACTGAATTCACAATTAAACATCAAGCTCATCTTTTTAATTTGTCTTTCCTTCAATAACAGCTTCGTATATCCACATAAAAAACAAACACACAAAACTATTTCTCTTACAGACTAGAAACAAATGTTGCTGCAGCTCCAGCAGGCACAGTGGGGGGAGAGGTGCATGTCCCCCCTGCTGGGGCAGCTCTAGGTTTGTCTGCCCCCTGCAGCCCTCAGCCAGAGTGAGGAATACAGCAAACTGTGCACTTTTCCTTGCTCCCTGACATAGAACAGCCAACAATGTTCCCCTATCAATAGGGGGACGGAGGGGCTTCAGCTCCCCCTGCCTTCTCTAAAGGATACCTGGGGGTGGAGGCATGGGGCAGGAGTAATCTCAGGGGGGCTCATCCCCAGCCAGCCCCTTTTACCTGCCTGGTGATTGTCTCTTTTTTATATTGCTTTATGAAAAGCAATCCTGTTCCAGGCACATCCCATTTTCCTAGCACAACGAAACCCTTACTTACCCTGCTGTAAGTTAAGATAAGAGGAAGCTGCATACCAAATTTGATGGTCCTACTTCTTACTGTGTAGGAGGAGTTCTTGAACAAACAGAAGGACACATGCACAGACACACAGACTCTCTCAAATATATAATAGACTCTCTAATATATAGTAGATATTAACAATTTGTAAATAGTTTTAGGCATTTGACTACAAACATAACAAAACTAGATCAATAATTTATTTTGAAATTCTTTACTTACAACTACTTAATCCTTATGTGGGAAGGAATTTCCTTGTGAATTATTGGACCTGTCTGGGCTTGTGACAAATAAAATAGGTGTATTACTTATGTATTTGGCACTGTGCAAGCACTTTTGAAAAACTGTTTAGTTCTGGTGTGCACAATTCAAGAACAAAGCTGATAAATTGGAGAGGGGTCAGAGAAGAACCATGAAAATGTGAAGGAGGTTGGAAATCATGTCCTGTAGTGAGAGGAGCTCAATGTTTGTAATTTAACAAGAGAAGATTAAGGAGAAACTAGTTCACAATCTGTAAGTACACTCATCGGAAGCAGAAATTTGATAACTAGCTCTTTAATCTAGCAGACAAATATAAAACAAAATCCAGAAATGGCTAAAAGTTGAAGCTAGACAAATTTAGATTGGAAATAAGGCATATATTTTCAGAACAACTCACCAAGGATTGTGGTGGATTCTCCATCACGGGCAATCCAGATTGGATGCTTTTCTAAAAGATAGGTCATAGTTCAAACAGAAATTCTTTCAGGAAATCATACAGCCTGTACTATGCAGGAGTTCAGACTAGATGTTACAGAGGTATCTTTTGGCTTTAGAAAATATGAAAGGGTTTGATCCTGCAATTCTGATTAAAAATGGGTTTGATACAATAAATAAATGGAACAGTGTAAGGCTTTAGCTCAGGGATGGCCAACCCATTAAACAAAGAGAGCCAAAACAGTGGCGGAAAAAAATGCAAAGAGTCGCACCAGAATTATCAAGCACACACACAAAAAAGCCCCCTAGAACAGAATTGTCGAGCAAAAACAAAACAAAACAAAAAAAGAGGCTGCCCCTTTAAGACGGCCGCCATCTTGGGCACCATTTTTAAAACCCTGCAGCTCCGACGTGGGGGAGGAGCCAGCGGGGACCATTTTGGAGGGGTGCCGGAGTGGCTTCGCGAGCCGCACTTTTGGGGGGCAAGAGCCACATGCAGCTTGCGAGCCGTGGGTTGGCCACAGCTGCTTTAGCTAGTTCTGCATAGGGTTGCCAGATGGTTGAAACAAAAATACCAAACACCCCCCTCCCGAAAAAAAAACACCAAGAAAAAATTCTGTTGAAGGAAAAAAAAAGGGGGGGGAGACCACAGTTGCTGAGAAATAAAAAAGACTCCAAGACCATTTTGTGCCAGCAGCCTTGCAGAACCAGGTAAGCATGGGGGCTGGGGTCGGGGGGCTGGGGGTGTTGGGAGCCAGGGGGAGATTGGGGGGGGGCGGGAGGCAAGTTGCTTCTCAGTTTAAATCTCTATGGTAATCGCAGGGATAGGATCACTGCTAGGGTTACCAGGTAGTCATTTAAAAAAAAAATACTGGACACACTTCATGGGGGGAGGAGGGAGAAGGACTGGCCGGGAGGGGAGCAGTGCTGGCCAGGAAGAGGGGGGGCTGGGAAACAGAGCTAACGGGGGGGGGGCAACGGGGCTGGCTGGAGGAGATGGGGTGGCCGACAGGAAGCAGGGCTGGTCGTGGGGGGGGGGGGTCAGGCAGAACAGGGCTGGCCGCGGGATATCGGGGGGGAGGGGCGGCCGGTGGGGGCGGAGCTGGCCGGGGGAGCTCAGGAGGAGGGAGAACTGGCCACCGAAAGCAGGGCTGGCGGGGGGTGCAGCGGGGCTAGCCGGGGAAGATCCAGAGCAGGAACCGGCCAGCGGGACGCAGAGCTGGCAGTGGGGGCGGGGAGGGGGACTGGCCAGAGAAGATCCAGAGCAGGAACCGGCCAGTGGGACGCAGAGCTGGTGGCAGGGCGGGGGGAGGAGGACTGGCCAGGGAAGATCCGGAGCAGGAACCAGCCGCTGAGCTGGCGGAGGGGGTAGGGGAGCGAATCAGCTGGCGGGGAGCAGGACTGACCCGGGCTGTGCAGATCCTAGGGTGCTCCCGTCCCACGCGAGTCAGTCCGGCTGCAGCTCCACCACATGCTTGACCAGCGCACAGGCTGCCCCTCCTCCTCACACGCAAGCAGGGCTCCCAGTGCTGATCGCGCCCCGCCTCCCAGTCACTCCCTCCGCCCCCTCCAGGCTTCTGTCTGGCGCCCAGCTGGAAAACCAGGAAATACCAGATATTGCACGTGTCCGGTATTTTCTGGATTTTTTTACCGGACAGAGGGCCCAAAAACCGGACTGTCCGGTAGAAAACCGGACACCTGGCAACCTGTGCAGCCAAAAGCTTACTCTGGTTTACAAAAGGAAGTGAAGACATGTAACAGATAGGCATCTGCTTTTGTACTTTTCATAAATCCAGATGGTCAGGTTTATTTGTTTGCTTCAGCTGCTTTTACACCACTCCAAGTGACACAAAGCAACCATAAACTTTGGCTTTTCAGTGAATCTGGCTAGAAGGTCAAAATGTTTTAGTCTTTATTTTTTCTTATTTTTACAATTTTGTAAGCCATTTAAATTAGGGATGTTAAATATTGGTTAATTGAATAGTCGAGTAACCTCACAAATTCTTATCAGTTAGTCGATTATTCTATAGTACCCGGGGGTGGGGCCAGCAGCCAGCGTGCTCCAGCCCCACTCTGGGGAGCCCCCTGCCACTCAGCGTATCAGAGGCAGCTCTCTCACTGTATCAGAGGCAGCAGCCACTCACTCATCTTATCAGCCACTCACTCACTGTATCAGAGTCAGCAGCATGGGATCCCAGATGGGAGATGGTTTGCGAGGGGAGCCAGTTTAAAAACCAGCTTCCCTCACGGGATCCAGCACGAGCCGCAACTGAGCTGGGCTTCCTGCCTGCCCGGCTCCTAATACACTTTAAATGCAGAGCTACAGCAGGGATAGGTCCCAGACCCATCGCAAGCCAGGATTAAGCCAGGGTTCTGATCAGCCTGCTAAAAAATTTACTTGCAAGGGTGGTGGGGGGCGGGGAAATGCATGCAGTCTATAGCAGTGGTCCCCAACCTTTTGGGGCTGCAGGGCGCCCGGGGGTGGCACCACGCATGCGCCGCGCACTCTGGGCAGGGGCTGCGCATGCACTGGGCGCCCGGGCTGCAAGAATGCCTCGGGCCGGCCCTGGTCACTAGGTGGGTGCACATAAATGCCCCGGTGGGCGCCAGGGCGCCCGCGGGCACCATGTTGGGGACCACTGGTCTATAGTATTAACCTATAAGCTTTTGCTTACTGATTAATCGACTACACTTTTACTTCCCTAATTTAAATGTTCTGTCAATATATTTACATAACTGGCATGGCTATTGTGCCTGATAAGCCTACAACTGAATCACATATTAAATGATGGAATAGATATACATGATGGCCAAAGTCATTGCTCAGTGCAAGTAGGTGGGATTACTTTGCAGTTACTTCATTCTTTTCTGAGGCTTGGTCTTGGTCTACACAAGGAACTTATGTGGATATAACTATGTTGCTGAAAGGTGTGGAAAATCTGCACCCCTGAATGATGCACTTAGACTGACCCAATCCCCAGCACTGGACACAGCACTGTATCGACAGGAAGGTCTCTCCCATTGACATAACTACAGCCTTTCAGGGAAGTGGATTAACTACAGCAATAGGAGAAGCTCTCATGTTGGCGTAACTAGCATCTTCTGTAGGTGCCACACCGGAGCAGCTGCAACCGTGCAGTGTTGTAATTATAGTCAAGCCCTGTCAGAGAAATCCCAGAGAGCATTTTGTTAAGAATCCCAGAGACTGTTAAACAATCAGATAGCAACAGTGGCCAAGATGTTTCCCCCTCAATCTGAAGGTTTCATTCCTTTGTCTTGGATGCAGAGCTCACTATACGTCCCCCATGTCTTTGTCACTTCAAGACTAGGCTATTGCAATCCTCCACTCCGTACAGGGCTACACCCTGTATCAACTTGGAAACTGCAACTCGTGAAGAGGGCAGCCATGCACTTGTTAAGAGATTTTGCTCACCCTGATGAATGAATGATACCAGTGCTCCAAAATTTCCTCTGGCTCCCTGCTGGTTTTCAGCTGGTGTTAAATGTGGTAGCTTTCACCTACTAAGCCCTAACTGGTGAGGGACTTAACTATCAGCGATATAGGCATTTGGGGGGCAAGGTCCAGACGAGGGTATAGATTTATATTTGTAGACATGGATTAGCGCTTTGTAGGAGCTAAGTTCAGGATATTCAGTGTGTGGACTGGCTTATTTTATACAGAGTAATTGGTTAGTACTGGGTTTACATCTTCGATTATTTGTAAAAAGCAACTACGGCTTGGTTTTCTCTCCCACAAAAACTTAACTATTGAAGTTATAGAATATCACAGTGCTCTGAGAAAATATCACTTTGAAAGAATGCTAGCACTAAACAAAATAAATGTTAAAAATGCAGAGTTTAGCATGTACTTTTCAAACAAGATACTGAAATTAACTTATGTTATGGGGGCACTGAAAAACTCAAACACTCTTATTACTTTATTCACAACAGTTTCATTTTAACTGTGACCACAAAACCTCTTTAATCCTAAAATGGCTACAATGGCTTTATAACTTACACTACACATACAAACATATTCCAAATTAAAGAAAGCACAGTAAAGGTAACCAAGCCCCATTTGTCATTAAGTGACAAATCCTGTCAAAAGCTGAGACCACCCATCTTTATATAGGAGGTGCTTAGCATCTTACAGGACTGAGCCCTATTAAGTGTCACTACTGTGCCTCCCTATATTAACCAGATGCCTACATCATCAAATAAGAACTCTTATAAGAAAAAAACAAAGATTAGTGTGACAAAGTGACACTCCCAGTATTAGTGACATATGTGCATTGGGTAATCTATGCTGACCATTTTATCCACCTGAATATAGTGTATATCTGTAGCTATATAGCATAGCAATGAGTATATTGTATCTGTTTATTTATATACTAAAACATGTAATGCTTGAAAAAATTCATTTGCTCTCCCAAGCTATGTCAACACTGCACACTTATTTCAAAATAACTCATGTTATTTCAAAATAACAGAGTGCACGTCTACATAGCAAGCCTGTTATTTCAAAATAATTATTTAATAATAATTATATTATTATATATTCAAAATAACAATTTTGAAATAATGGGATTCTTATTCCAATTTCTGTAACCCTCATTTCACGAGGAGTCAGGGAAGTCGAAGGAAAAGTGTTCTTCCTTCGACTGCCTGCTGTGTAGACAGCGCCAAAAGTCGAGTTAAGCTATTTCAACTTCAGCTATGCAATTAACATGCTGAAGCTCAACTTTAACCTGCAGTGTAGACGTACCCTCAGTGATGAGCAAAAACTTTCCCTGGCAGGTGGCACCTGAGCCATCAATTTGTGCAGACAGAAACTTTCATTTTTTAAAAAAAGCTTTTATCATTATGGTTGCAAGGATATCATTCAAAATGTGAACTGAATGTAAACCACTGCAGTAAACCTTCCTGAATCAGCAGGGAGACAGCTCTTTGCTGCTCTTCAAACAGACACTTTGCCAAGCAGCAGCACGCTGGTATTTGAAAAGCAGCAAAAACACTAAAGCTGGCTCCTTGCAGAATCAGGAATATAAAGCTGCATTAGCAGAATGAAAAGACAACCAGTTTATAGAAAATACTCAGAATCGTATAGAGCAGTGAAATGGTCAAGAATCACATCAATTTCATACTTCCTCTGCTTAGCAAAGCTCTGAGCAAGAGCAGAGACAGGCAATGAAGAATCATAAAAAGATGGGGAATTAGAAAACGTTGCTAGGGCAGAATAGATTAGAAGTTGTTGCTAGGGCAGAGTAGATCAGTGGATATCACCTCTGCTCCCACTGAGGCTGAATGAAGATCTGCCTGTGTAGCAAGAGTGGGGGGCTTCAAGGGGGGTAGAAGTGAGAGAATCTTGGCGGGGCAAGGGGTGTGTGGAGTTTCAAGTTTATCAGTCCCCAACAGAGCCTGATAGGAGAGATTGGTGCCTCCACAGGTTCCAGGGACAGAAACCTGATAGAAATTCCAACACCCTCCCTTTTTTCCAGAAATTGTGAGGGTGGAGGGGGAGGAGATGAGGGTATCTTATCTGGACCTTGCAGGTGGGGCCCAGAACCTTGTTTTTCAGGTCTGGTGCTTCAACAAGGAGGTGTTGTTATATGTTATTCAATGGGGCATGGGGAGAGAGCGGGAGAATATAGAGTATAATATATAACAATAACAAAACTAATAATTTTTAAATTGCCACATTTCAACATCACCCAACTATTCTGAAAAGTATATTCCTACAAAAGTTTCAGAGGGGTAGCCATGTTAGTCTGTAACTGAAAAAAAAAAACCCTTAAAAACAATGACTATTTCCACAAATACAGAGAAAAAAAGAGGCAGGGAAAGAAGACAGAGACTTGCATAGCTATTCCTCCTGACTACCTATCTATAAAAGATATAATAGCCAGATAGCTACACTTCTATACTCCTCATTTGGCTACCTATTAGCAAGGGACCAATTTCAGGATTTTTAAAGTTTTATTGATTTTATTAGGGCTGCCTCTCTTCGTGAATTCACTGAAAACAAAATCTTGAATTCTCCTTTCACTTATGCTTGTGTCAATCAGAAGTCCACTGAAATCATTTGCCATTACAGATGGGAGAAAAAACAATCCCCCACGATTAACAAATGAACCCTGATAGTTCAAAAAAGAATGAGAATATTGAGAGAAATCTGAAAATGTTTGAAAAAAATCACAAGCCCATTCACCAGTGGCAAGCTGAAAGAGGTCAAATTCCACTCTAAGTTACAAAAGGTGAAAATACTGAGCAACGCTGATTTCAATGGAAGCATTTGGGATTTACATCTCTGTAACTGGAGAACTTATCTGATAGCTACAATTAACTCAACACTTCAAAAATATAGCTGATGTTGACTGTCCCTATTCAAATTAAACAAGCATCATTCTAGCAGGATTGAATAGTTTTGTAGGAACAATTGTATTACTCAGCCATTAACCAATAAAACTTTCTCATGGATCACAGTATACACTAAAACACAGTCCCAACTTTCAATGTTCTGTTATTTATCTACACATGCAACTCAGCCTGCTACATATTCTTTTGAGTTATGCTCCATGTAGCTAAACCTTCTTACAAACACAGCAGTTTCCAAAATCATTTTTGAAGTATAAAGTTCTGTAAGAGATCAAAGAACATCTTCACCGTTTGTGTATCTACTTTTGTTATGCTCCATGTAGCTAAACCTTCTTACAAACACAGCAGTTTCCAAAATCATTTTTGAAGTATAAAGTTCTGTAAGAGATCAAAGAACATCTTCACCGTTTGTGTATCTACTTTTGACAACCATCAGCCACTTGCAATCTGTCAGTGCATCATCTGGATAACTCTTCTCATATGAAAGAAACAGTTACTGTCACCAAATCACTGCACAATATATTTTTTTCTTTTTATAGGGGTATATTCTGCCATGCCTCACTCAACAAGTAGTGGAGATTTTTTTAGTGGATTTTAGTGGAGATATTCACAGAGTAAAACATTGCTCATCTCCACTAAAGATGGCAGATTCTGGCTTTTAGAGTTTTGGTGCTTTGATACCACATTCATAACAAATATGAACCAATGATTGACTGACTGACAGATGTAGAAGCAAAAAGCAGGCTGCTGGGAAGCTGGCATTTCTTTTACAAGCACTTTATTAGCAGTGCTAAATAGGAAAAAACAAAAATTAATGCTGCAAAAATATGAGGGGGAATCAAATTCCTACTGAATAGATTCTAAAGGTATTTAAAGTTATAATTTAGCAGCTGATAAATATATACTTCCAAGTGCAAAGGTTTGCAATTGACCATTAACATGAAGAACTATTCTAAATAAAGCCAGTTGGTATATTTCCACTAGCAGTTTTAACAGAGCTTGATAACAGGACAATATTTCTTATTAAGGGATGAAACCCCTTAACTCCCAAGAGCAAAAATGCTCCAATTTGCTAAGAAAAAAACCCTGCCTATGTCCCACTTCAAAGCCTAATGTTTGAGCCAAAAGATTCTGTTGCAGTAACACTGCCTGGCACTAGGATCGGCCTCACTCCCCTGGCATAAAAGAAACCCTCCCATACGGAGTTGCTCCCCAGCGGGACATCTGTTTGCAGGGCTCTGCTGCTAATAACCAGAAGAGCGATCGACTCAAGGACCATTAGTGGGGCAGACCCAGGAAAGCTCTTCAACCTGCTAACTCAGCTCAGGCCCCACATTTCCTCTGCTCTCACCGGCAGCTTCCCCACGCGAAACAGCTTCGTCCCCTACAGCTCCCAGCGCCCGTTCTCAGCCTCCTGCCCCCGAGCAGTCCCGCACCCCCCCACTGGAGAGGGCGAAAAGTTGGAGCAAACTCTTGAGGCAACCCCGACTGCTGCCCAGCCAAGGTTGGCTCCTCTCACCTGGGCTCGTCCCCTACCCCCCTCAGGAGCTGTCCCCTCACCGTTGTGCTCGTCGTAGCCCCAGTGCAGCATGGCCACGTCCCTGCTAGCTGGAGAGGAGCAGGTCTGGCTGGCCGGAGCGAGGCGCGGGACGCTCTTGAAAGAGGCAGGCGGCGGGCGCCCAGATGTGCAGCGACTGATAAAGGCTGGTTGAGCCCGGGGAGTGGCCACGCGCCGCTTGGGGGGTAGGGCCCCAACCAGCGCGCGGTCACGCTCACATTGCTCGAGTTGCATCCACCAGGACTGGGTTTCCAACCGCTGATGGGGTCATTTGTTCCTATTCATCAGAGATGGGCCTGAACACAAACCCAGGACCTGAAAAAGGCCAAGCTTGGGACGAGTTCAGATCTGGCTCCAAAGCTTGCTGCTCCCGTCTCCACCATTGATAGTGGCACTTTTGACAGAGGGGATTTGCTTGCTGTCTAATGTTGTAAGGGAGTAAGTGTCAGAACATGGTGCTCAGCATTTGGCAGGTTCAGGCTCCTCACTCATGCATCTAGATAAGCCCCAGTCCGGCAACTGTATCCAGGTAGGTGCAGCGCTCTGCCTGCATAGCTCCAATTGCAGACCTGGGCTTCAAACAGAACAGAACAAGTAGCAAACTGATCTCAACTCAGTCAAAGGCTCTATAGCCTCTCCAGGCAAAAACGAGAGAGAATCAAGAAAACACCTAGGCTGTGTCTAGACTGGCCAATTTTTCCGGAAAATCGGCCGCTTTTCCGGAAAAACTTACCAGCTGTCTACACTGGCCGCTTGAATTTCCGCAAGAACACTGATGATCTCATGTAAGATTGTCAGTGTTCTTGCGGAAATACTATGCTGCTCCCGTTTGGGCAAATGTTTTTGCGCAAGAGGGCTAGTGTAGACAACGCGGTATTGTTTTGCGCAAAAAAGCCCCAATCGCGAAAATGGCGATCGGGGCTTTTTTGTGCAAAAACGCATCTAAATTGGCATGGACGCTTTTCCGCAAAAAGTGCTTTTGTGGAAAAGCGTCCGTACCAATCTAGACGCTTTTTTCCGCAAATGCTTTTAACGGAAAACTTTTCTGTTAAAAGCATTTGTGGAAAATCATGCCAGTCTAGACGCAGCCCTAGGCTGCGTCTAGACTGGCCAGTTTTTCCGGAAAATCAGCCGCTTTTCCAGAAAAACTTGCCAGCTGTCTACACTGGCCGCTTGAATTTCCACAAGAACACTGACGATCTCATGTATGAGATCGGGCAAAAGTCCTTTTTGCGCAAAGCTTTTGCGCAAAAGGGCCAGTGTAGACAACGCGGTATTGTTTTGCGCAAAAAAACCCCGATGGCTAAAATGGCAATCGGGGCTTTCTTGAGCAAAAGCGCGTCTAGACTGGCCAGGGACGCTTTTCCGCAAAAAGTGCTTTTGCAGAAAAGCGTCCGTGCCAATCTAGACGCTCTTTTCCGCAAATGCTTTTAACGGAAAATTTTTCCGTTAAAAGCATTTGCGGAAAATCATGCCAGTCTAGACGCAGCCCTCAGGTATAACACTGGCAAAAGGCGTTGTAACTATCTATGAATGTTATGACCCTAATCACCAGAGTATCTGAGCATACCTCAAGTATTTAAAAATAGAAGTAATCTGTCTTTCTTCCTTTTCAGGCCAGTAAAGGGGGAGTGTGGGGCGTGGGGTGTATCTTAGAAGGGGTTAAGTGTTAGTTTTTAGCACATGTGTGTAGTGCTGTTCTGCTGAGGAGCGGACAAGTGAGGCAGCAGCTTTTAGTAAATATGTGGTATAAACATTTCTCAGTTGTTAAGGGCCAAAATGTTCTATTAACACATCTGACAGCACGTTCCCAGGTTTTCAGAAATCTGTTTATTCATATAACACACCATGAATACCTGGCCCTGCCCCAACACCTTCTATAGTGCAGCTTCATCTCTTATGCCACCTCCATGGTTCAAGACAATGAAATAAATAAAATTGCTGAATAAATTGAGGATAAATATCTAAAGGATATTTTACTATACCCAAGAATGTACATAAGCAAACACTAGCTATAGACATAAGGCATCATACCTGTGCATTACAAAATGTACTGTAAAGACTGGCTGCTCTTGTCTTATGTCAGCATTGACTGGTTGGACAGCCATCAAACTAGTATACTAGAATATTACATTGGGGAATACGTGTGGTGCCTGAAACAGAACACGTGGAACGTACACATATTGCTCCAACTGTTCTCTGGCCTTTGAGCCCCAGCCATTTTCACATACAATTTCCATTAATAGTAGTCAGCATGAGTTCTGAGTTAGTGACGATTGCAGAAACAAGCCCAGGACAATCAGCAGAGGCATTAGCCTTAGCTCTTGCCTTTTATCAGCACAATGACAGCTATTGTGGGCATCCACTAATGGTTTGTAATAGTGTGGATGTGCCTGTGTTAAGTTGTATTTTCTAGAAATCATGTGTTTTACAGCAGCCAAAAGTGTGCTAGGAACTTTACAATAACAAAGATTAGAAGATGTCAGCCTTGAAGAGCATACATTAAAATAGAAATCCTTTCTGCCAAATGAACATAAGAAATGTTGTCTATAAATGAGGTGGCACTCTGTAGTGCATGACATTGTATATCATTCTGCTTCATCACAAACAAACTTGAGCAAAAGCCTGCTGGAACAGCTGTTTAGTTGCTATGCACAGCTACAGGTGGGGATTATGGATGACAGAGCAGGGATATCATATGCCCACTCTTTACCCCGCATTTTGTGGCTTGTCCAATCTTCACCACTCACTTTTGTTAAATATGGTTCTGCAGGCTGCTGCTGCTACTGACCATAGAACTGGTTTTCACACAATACAGTTGGTTTGTTAGTAGAAACACTGAACATCATCTTTTCCTAGAGGTTGTATAGCCATTGTAACTGTATAAATGGGACTATATTAGACCCAGAGATACAGCGCAATCCTGAGCGGTGAGGTAAACACACAATCCTGTAGAGAGCAATGGTAGCTGAAGGATGCTGGGTGCCAGGAAGTGCAAAATTGGCCTTATGTTCACACTACTCAAGTATGTTTAATTTTAAGCAAGCTAAAAATTCCTGTTCAAGCACTTAATCATACATATAGCTAGAACAGGTGATGCATACAAGATGGAAAATGGGAGCAGAAATAAACTCAAGTGAGGCCTGACATGTAGGTATTGCTGATAATGTTTTTCACTGTTTTTAAGCAAAAGACATTCATTTTTGAGAAACATAAACCAAAATGGGACCTGAGCCTGCAGAACAATGATTGCAGTGGGACTTGAGAGAATTCCACATCCCACAATCTCACCTCCTTTTTAGCCCTGTGTGTGGTTGCATATCCAAACAGACCTGTATCTTTGTAGAGCGCCCTAAAGATTATTTTCCTCACTTTGATGAATAACATTCTTAAATTGGAAACCTTTCATTTGGAAAGTAGCAAAAGGCATGAGAATTGCACCAGTTAAACAGGAGGTGTCCTGCATTTCAATTCAGATACTTCTAAATGAATGTGTGGTTACAGAGTGGGCAGGAAGGCAGGGCACCACCACAGAAATAATATTTATCGACAGGATGCTGGATTGAGTCAATATGCAAGCACTGTCCATTACCATGTGCTGTCCAAGTGCTGGTCACACCCACACAGCTGATTGATCTCAGGGTAAGGTGACCACCAGATGTCTCATTTTAAAAAAGGCAGTTCTGTATTTAAGCTCTCCTGCAGGTCTGCAAGTGTCCCCACTTTTTCTTTAAAAAGGGCAAATTGTCCCATATTTTCTGTTTGCCCTTCATCAGCCTGGTAGGTCCTGCTGTTGGCCAGATCCCTGCATGCCATCCACTTGCCCACCAGCAGCAAGTGGGGGATCGAGTTGCCAACAATGGCGATGGGTGTGCAAAGCTGGTGACAGGGCAAAGCTGCACCGTACAGGGCCAAACGCTTCTCTACTGATTTATCAGCACAGCCCCTACCATGTGCCAGCTCTTGTCCAGCAGTGCCCCATCCCTTATCTCATTTCTGGCCAGCAGTGACTGTGTACTGTGAGCAGCAGTGGTTGGTGTGAGCAGGTGCCCAGGGCCGGCCTTAGGCCGATTCGACCGATTCAGCTGAATCGGGCCCCGTGCCTAAGGGGGCCCCGCGCCCATGAACCCAGAAGTGTGCCGGGCCATGGGCAGCGAGTTACTATTCAGAGCCGGGGGGCCCTGCTCCAGCAATATGTGAAGCTGGGTCTCTCCCCTGGCTCTGCTGGAGCGGGCCCCGGACCCCCCTGCCGGCCTCCCCGCGCGTCCTCCCACCCCGCCCCCAGAGCGTCCCCCTTGGCCCCGGACCGTCCCTGCCATGTGCGGCTCTCAGCATGGCTCCCCCTCACCGGCTGCTGCTGCTGCCATGCGCCGCGTTGCAGGTGGGCAAGGAGGACGCCTGGACGTGATGTGACGTCACGGCCCGGGATTTTAAAACTCCTTGGAGGCATGTTGCAGGGCGTGGCTGGCTCCGGGTTTGGACTCCGAGTTCGGACTCCGGGGCCTGAGTGCAGACTCCGGCCCCGCAAAGTGGAAGGCAGAAGGTAGGGAAGGGGCTTGTGCAGAGGGGGAGGGGAAGGGGCTTGTGCGGAGGGGGAGCGGAAGGGGAAGGGGCTTGTGTAGAGGGGGAGAGAAAGAAAGGGGAAGGCACCAAGAGACAGGGTGGAGGACAGACAAGTGGCAGGGAGCCAAGTGCAGACAATGAGGGAAAGGGCAGGAGGGGAGGTGTCAGTGGGAGGGGGGACAGGGTGATGCTGGGAGAGGAGAGGAGCGGAGCGGGGAAGGGCATTGGGGGCTAGAGGGAGGAGTGGGAGGTGCTGGGAGAAGGCTTGAAAGAAGGGGTGGGCATGAGAAAGGTGGGGATGGAGCAAGTCATGTGTGAGGGCACAGAGGGGCAGGAGGGGAATGGGGCAGAGAGTGGTGAGGGGGTGGGCATCAGGGAAAAAGAGGGCAAAGGGGGCAGGGGCAGGAAGGGAATGGGGAGGCACCATGAGGGTGCAGGAGTAAGGGAAGGTGCAGGTGCCAGGGGATTCTGGGGTGAAGCAGAAGGGCAGACACCTGCAGGGGAGGGACCAGCACCAGAGGAGAGAGGCAGGGCAGGTGTGTAGATGGAGGTGTTGGAAGAGGGGATGAGGAGGGGTAGCTCACTTGATCAGAGTGGGGCTACTGGAGGAGTGGGCACAGCGAGGAGTGAAGGGCTGATGGAGGGGGGCAGGTTACAGGAGGGCTGAGGGCAGTGAGAAGGGCAGGAGTCAGGACAGCAGAGGAGGGTGAGGAGTTGGGGGGCAGCAGGTACCAGGGGAGCTGATGGAGCAAGGAGAGGAGACATGGCAGTAGAGAGAAAAGGTAAAGGTTTAAAAATATTTATTAATAACTCGGTATGCTGCCCACGGCCAGTTTGTTTGCGCCCCGCGGTTCAGTTTAGGTTTATGCGGGGCTCAACACGTGGCCGGCGAGTGGGAGCCAAAACAAAAAAGCAGTCAGTGTAATGATCTTCTGTTGATATGTGTTTTAGTAGTTAAATTCTTGGACTGTCATTGCTCATGAAAAGTGCTGTCACATGGGTAGAAATCGGGTAAATATTGCATTTTATTAATATCAGCAGAACTGACTTAAATGGGGCCTGTGTGTTGTGTAGTCTTGCCTTAATCTTTGTATTCATGCCTGTCAGTGTGAGAGAAGCTATTTGTATATATTTGCATGCATATGCAACCACACTTAAGTTGAGGCCCTCAGCATGTTCTGTAAGTATCAGTGTGGACCCTGGGGCTTCCAAAGTTGAGTTTCCCTAGCTCATCCCTGACAGGTGTCTGTCTAACCTGGTCTTAAATATCTCCAGTGATGGAGATTCCACAATCTCCCTAGGCAATTTATTCCAGTGTTTAACCACCCTGACAGGCAGGAAATTTTTCCTAATGTCCAACCTTTCTCCATCCCCACCTTTCTCATGCCCACCTCCCTTGCTGCAATTTAAGCCCATTGCTTCTCATCCTAACCTCAGAGGCCAAGGAGAACAATTTTTCTTCCTCCTCCTTATGATACTCTTTTAGATACTTGAAAGCTGCTCTCACGTCCCTTTTCGGCCTTCTCTTTTCCAAGGTAAACAAGGCCAATTCCTTCAGCCTTGCCTCATATCTCATGTTCTCTAGACCTTTCATCATTTGTGTTGATCTTCTCTGGACTTTCTCCAGTTTCTCCACATTTCCTGAAATGTGGCACCCAGACTTGGACATGACACTCCAGCTGGGGCCTAATGTAGATGGCTCATTCCCTGCCTAGGGGACGTGAGACTGGGCGGGTTAATTTCCAGTCCTCCTGTTTATTCTTTTCCTAAGCCAGGAGGGCTCGGTAGTTCTGATGGGGGCTCTGCAGGAAGGCAGCCCGCACTGCCCCCTGCCTGAAAGCTTATGCAGGTGTTAAACAGCTGTCCAGCCCACCCTAGAGGTAACTGCATTTCAGTGTGCCTGAAGCAACACAGCACCAGCAATGGACAGGAGAATGGCTCCCGGGCGTGGCTTGCTCATGACTGCTTCACTCCCGTTGGATGGGCCTCAGCCTCTTTTCTTCCCCTCCCCCGCTTTGCAATGGGGCTGTAGACTCTGGGGGGAGAGGGGTGGAGGCAGGTAGAGATGTCTCCCTGCAGCAGATGTAGACACGTCTCTGTATTAATCATTCTCTCATTGAAGTTTTTAGCTTTGTAGTGAGTCCTTTTACATGGAAACTTTGTATTATGTCTTGGTAGAATAGTCCCTAGGACAAATGAGGCAGAGACCATGCCTGTGGGGTGAATGAAGTGGGAATGTATAAGGCGGAAGGTGAGCACCTCTGGGCAGTTGCAAAGGTTGGAGAGGGGATGGAAGCCAGATCCAAGATCAATGAGCCCTGGGAAGTGGGCCCATTGAAAGGAGACTGGACCTGTGGATGCCTTGGGGGTCAGCAGCAAGGGCCTGCTTTGGGAAGCCCCCTCTTTGGAGGTGAATGTGGCAGCATTGAGACACCACCCAGAAGCCGGCAGATACTAACTGCAGGTTCATGGGACGGCTCTCACAGATCTTGCACATGCATAAGATGATAGATCTGCGGGGCGGGGGGGGGGGCAGCGGCGTCGCGAGGGGGCCGGAGGGGTCAGTTGCCCCTGGGCACCATGCTAGGGAGGCTCCAATTTAATCCCATTCTGCTCCCCCCGTTATCCCTTCAGCTCACGTGCTCCTACTCCGCCTGCCACCGGCAGCTAGAGCCTCCTCCCTGCCTCTCTGCTCCAAGCCCGACCCTCCTCCATCTCCACTGGAGGGTTAGTGCATGTGGGAGCCCGGCCCCAAACTGTAGGGGGTGGGGGAAGATGCGGTACAAGTTCCTCTCAGCTGTGCACCAGGTTTGGGGCCATGCCACATGGCAGCCGGGGGGGGGGAGGAGGCGCAAACTTTTCCTTTTGCTCCCAGGCGCATAACACCCTCGCTACGCCTCTGGTGGCACATCCAAACAAGCCACATGAACTCAGTACAGGTGCACAACACAAAATCCATTCTGCTCATGGGAGGAAACTCTTAGGCTATGTCTACACTGGCGGCTTCTTGCGCAAGAACATCTTGTGCAAGGGTTCTTGTGCAAGAAGTCTTACGCAAGAACACGTCCACACTGCCATGTGTGAGCTGTGCTTTTGCGCAAGAGCATCCATGGCAGTGTGGATGCACTCTTGAGCAAGAAAGCTCCACTGGCCATTTTAGCCATAGGGGTTTCTTGCGCAAGAAATCCCTGCCGAGCATCCACACTGCCCTCATGCGCAAGAGAGCTTACACCTGTTAGAAAAGAGCATAGCTCTTGCGCAAGACACCCTCTCTTACCGCGCCGTACTGTACATTTCCTTGCACAAGAGCAGGCGGGCAGTGTGGCTGCTCTGTGTGTTCTTGCACAAGAACGGCTGTACTTGCGTAAGAAGCCGCGAGCGTAGACAAAGCCTTAGAGGGAACACTTCCCCCAGTCTCTCTGCCCCCAAGTTAATGTCACACACATTGGGTTAATGCTACTGCAGGATAGTTGCATGAGGGGGGTTTGGTGGGGGCCAAACTAATCCCTGTTGGTAGGAGGATGGTGGGAAAAGTCCTTCGAGAGGGGTGACATGACACTTTTTACTTCTGGTCATGTGTCCATCTTGTGTGTTGCCAAGCGTGTTGCCTCCAGAGCCCTGGCTAATGGGGGTCAGGGGGTGTGGCTAATGGGGCACCACCAAAAATTATACAAATCTGCCGGCCCCGGAGGAGGAGTGCATCGGCTGCCTGTGCCACAGGTGGTGTGAGTTTAGCGCAGGGTGTGTGTGTGTGTGTGTTGGTGGGGGATTTTTTTTCTGCTGTGGGGTTTTTTTTTTTCCTAACCAAAATTGCTGTGGGGCCCCGTCGAAATTGTTCGAATTGGGCCCCGCACTTCCTAAAGCTGGCCCTGCAGGTGCCAGATGGTGATGTTATTACTTCTGCCACCTACCATCATCCTTTGCTTGCTCCCCTTCTTGCTCTCTTCTCCCTGCTAGGCCCTTCATTCCTCCCGCCCCATTGCTTCTCCACATCCCTCTTTATGGAGCAGGGCCCTTCCCAGCGACCCATGTGTACTAGGAGAGGTGGGTCCGTCCTGGGAGGCCAGTCCAGCAAGGAGGGTGGAGAGCACATGCCAGGGAGGATCAGGTCTGTTGGTTACCGTGTGAGCGAGGGAGGAGTAAAGGAGTGTGTGTGCTGCTCTCCCCTGTGAACGCTACAGCCTTCAGAATGAGAAGGTAAATAAACGAATCCAGCTGGGCAGTATTTATGTTTAGCAGGGATTCAGGCAAGGGGGTGTTGCACTACAGATGTTCAGTGCAAGTTCTGGTGGCTGTTGACCTCGCGTGAACATAAGCAGTTCTACCTGGGGGTGCTGTGTTGAGCAGAAGGAAATATGGTCACCCTGCCTTTGGGGGTGCCTGTGGGGTGCACTTGTTTGGTAACTGAAGGCGCCCCCGGCAGCAGTACCCCCCCCTGAAACACACGCGGGGCAACGCCGCCCCCTTGCGCTCGCTCCCGGTGTCGGCTTGGAGCCAGCCCCGTGAATAATCTCAGGACGGGAGCCACTGATTAGCGCGCCAGGATTCGCCCGCGCTGCTCGTGCCCCCTCCCAGCCTCGGGGCCTCCTTGTATCCCCGCAGCCTCCGCGGGAGCGTCACAGCGGCCGCTTCGCGCCCGCCAGCCGCGCGCCGGAGTAAGGAGCAGGCTCCCCGAGGCGGGCCCGGCCGCTGCATGGGAACTCTGGGGCGGGGCTTCCAGGAGCGTTCCTGTGACGACGCGCGGCCGCTGGCGCAGAGGCTGACTGTGCGATCGGAGCGCCGGGCGGCGGTAAGTGCCCCGCGGGGTCACGTGGCGGGCGGGAGCCCCTCGTGCGCCGGCCGAGGAGTCGGCCGTTGCCATGGAGCGGCCCGGCCCGGCTGCCGAGCAGACTTTGCGCCGCCGGCCCGGCCCGGCCCCGCGCTCTCGCTGCGGCGGGGGAAGATGCCGCCTGCTCCCGCCCATTAGTCATGTTTCGGCCGGTCGGGGGGGGCTGAAATGAAGCCTCGTCCCCGCCTTCCAGAAAGAGTTGTGGGGGGGGGGGGCGGCCCCGCTCCAGTCCCGAGGGCCGGACCTCGCAGCGCCGCTCAGCTGCGGCCAGGCGCGGAGGGGCCGCGGTCTTTTACCCCTAAGCGCCCGGTCCCGGTTTGCTCAGTGGGACAACAGGCCCAGACGCCGCTGGCAGGCGCGGCTGCTCCTGCGCATCATTGCAAAGCGAACAACATTGTTTCCCCCACCCTCCCCCAGGCCATGGGCAAGAGCAGAGCAAAGGGGCCAAAGGCGAAGAGCGTGTTCCACGTGGCCAAGACCAAATCCCTGAAAGCCAAGAATAAAGCTAAACCCGTCACGACAAGGCTGAAGAAGGTTAGTGCAGCCCCTGCAATCAACACGTGTATGGTGGATGCGTTCCTCACTGGTGTTTTTTGAAAACTTTCCTCCACACTGTGTAATAAAGAAAACAGGAAGGGCTGCTGCCCATGCTGCAGTCCCTAATTCACAGCCTTGAAAAACACATTGTAGGCTATGGATTCTGATATTGTGATTTTACCCTTGTGACAGTTAAGGGGAGACGATCCATGTTTCTCAAATTGGGGGCTAGGGTTGCCAGATGGTTTCAGCAAAAATACTGGACACACTTGACATTACATCACAATCTACCTTACATCTTATTTAGAAAATACTGGACATTTATATTTTCTCAATTTGTTTCCTGAACAGAAAGCTCAAATACTGGACTGTCCAGTTCAAAACCGGACACCTGGCAACCCTATTGGGGGGGGGGAGGCTGACCAAAGAAAGGAGCTGCAAGATTATTTGAGGGCGGGTACAGTAATGCAACGCTTACTTGCACTGCTGCTTTCAGAGTTGGATGGCCAGAGTGGCAGCTACAGGCCTAGCAGTGCAGACATTAGCACATCGGGGCATGTTGGGAAGGGACAAGGGGATATGAGCTATGTGACCATTTCCTCATGTGGCTCCTTCTCCTGTACCATCTCGATCCTGGAGGACGACTGGCACTAGAAGGATGCAGGGCCCAGAATCACCCCTTTCTCCAATTCAGGCCCCAGCTCTTCCTCCAAACCCCCTCCGCCCACAGGACCATGGCACTAGCAGCAGGGGTTCCCCATTCCTATGCTCACTGCTGGTAGCAGAAAGCAGAGTGATCCAGCCCACTCTACTGCCCTAGCTCCCAACCACATTGCTCCACTAGTAAGTGCCGTGGTCGGTTTCACCCCTTCCTGCAAGCTGTCAGAAACAAAACCTGACAAATAATATAGGTTACTGCAATAATTGTTGCTAGAGCTGGTTGGAAATTTCAAAGCTAGAAAAATGAGCCTGGAGTAAAATTTTTGCCAAAAGTTTTTTAGAATGCGGTTTGTTACATTGGTAAGTACAAGAAGCTTCCAGATGGGAGTATAAATTTCTAAATGTACTAGTTGCCTTCAAGTTAACACTGTTCATTAAGGTAAGTCCAAGAAATTGTTCTAAATAGGTCCAATACAAACATTTCATACTGCTTTATCTTGTAGGTAGTTATTATGAAAGTCATTTTGCAGCATGTTATTGATTGTTGGGGAACATGGTAAGGATGTTAAACTAGCGATTAATTGACTAGAGTTGATGGGATTTCCATCAACTAGTGGATAGGCACTTCCACATTCCTCCTTTGAAATGTACAAGAGCCCCCCCCACTGGGGCTCTTGTATATTTCGAAGGAGGAATGCAGTGTGCAGCCCCGAGCCAATGGGAAGTCCTGCTGACTCCAGGCTGCCTGTGGATGCCAGCTTTAAAATGCACAAGAGTCCCCAGTGGGGGCTCTTGCGCATTTCAAAGTGGCAGCACAGCGTGGAGTCCAAGGGCTCCATGCTGTGCTGCCACTGTGAAATGTCATGAAGAACCAGGGTCAACTGGGGACTCCCCAGTTCATCCCGGGCTCCAGAGCAGCATTTCCACGGAACCAGAATCAGCTGGGGAGTCCCCAGCTGACCCCGGCTTCTGGGGAAATGCCATGTGGAACCCGTGGTCAGCTGAGGAGTCCCCAGCTGATTCCAGATTTCGCTGAAATGCCTCAGCATTTCAAAGGGGCAGTGCTGCACAGCTGAGCCCGGGATCAGCTGTGCAGTGCTGCATGCGGAGCCTGAGGTCAGCTGGGGATTCCCCAACTGATCCAGGGTCCCACAGAAATGCCACACTGGAGCCTGATATCTGCTGGGGAGTCCCCCGCTGACCCCAGGCTCCATGCTGCGCTGCCCCTGTGAAATGTCACACACAGCTGGGGTCAGCAGGGGATTCCCCAGCTGACTCCGGGCTCCATGTGCAGTGCCACTCAGCTGTGCAGTGCTGCCCCTTTGAAATGCTGAGGCATTTCAGCAGAACCTAGAATCAGCTGGGGAGTCCCCAGCTGACCCTGGTTTCTGGGGAAATGCCGCAAATATAATAAAGCAATAGCAAAGAATTTTCCAGTACATATTTTCAAACAGTATGGCTAAGCCAAAGGTCATCACATTTTACCCTGAGAAGGGTGTTTAAGGGAAGTGGCCTCTAAACTTTCCTGCTACAAGTTATAGACAAAAGAAAACAAATTACTCAAAGTGGGAAAGTTACCAAAGATACTGAATTAAACACTGATTCAAAGGGAAAATATCTTGTGTCACTGGCACCTGAGGATGTTACCAGATACAAAGATAACTTTCAGTGATAAACAGCAGGGAGTTTATATTCAGGAATATCTACAGGTAGAGCCTAATTTCCATTGTTTATAGTACTTTTGTATATAACAATAGAACAGATCTGAGAATGCTGTTACAGAAAAATGGCCCATTAATTCAAGTTAAGATCAGATTAGCAGCTACAAATTACAAGTACATACCTGTTTACCTTCCTGCTGGTAGAAATAATTTTCCTGGACTGGTGGCCTGTTCATATTGGCTAAAATAAACTGAAGGAGTGACAGTTTGTGTGAAACATTCTTCTGTTATGTGTGTTCCATTTCCAGAAGGAAATCTTTCTTCCCCTTTTATCCTCAATATAACAAGTTAAATTTACCAAATAGGTTAAAGTTCTTTGCTAGTGACCCCCATTTATATGCAAATTCTATTAAAAATTCATTCTTTAATTTTACACATTCAAAGAGGTTTGACTTCCCTGGTCTAGCACCTTCAGGACTTGAGTCCCAAACCAGGCAGTTTACCAGACCAAGGAAAGTCAATGCTCCCCTGCTGGCACGCCACTTCTGGACTCCTCTCCTTGGAGCTTCCAAGGCTGGGCTCCCATGCTGCTGCCCACTCGCTGCTGCAAAAGTTCCTGGGGATACTGGCTAGGACTGTCTGGCCACTGCCAGCTCTGCTGTCTCTGGGTGATCCCTGGGGCTCCCCGGCCAAGGCTCCCTGGCCGTGCTCTTGCCAGAGGTTCCCTTGCTGGGGCCCTCCAGCCACGCTGCCACTGGGATTGCCCAGGTTCTCCGTCCGGGGCTCCTCAGCTGCCTGGCCCTGCTGCCGCCGGGAGTTCCCCACAGTTCCCTATCTGGAGCTGCCCAGTTGCCGCTGGCCCCACTGCTGGAGCCAGTCCTGCTCCCGCCAGCCATTCTCCAGGGTTCCTGGGATCACCCAGCTGCTGCCTGGCCCACTGGTACAGGGGGTTCCTCGGTTGGGGAAGGGACTCCCCAGCGGATGCCTGGCCCAGATGTCGGGTTCCCAGGGCAGGGCTCCCTGCCCCCACCCCTCCCCCTGCAAACCCCGCTGATGTCGGGGATTCCCGAGTCTGGCTGGGACTCTGCACCTGCCTCCTGGCCCAGCCAGGGCTCCCCAGTCCTGCATTCTTCCAGCTGCTCCTGGCTTCCCACACATGGCTCTGCCAGACCAGAGAATCCAAGATTTGGGAGGTTCAGCCTGTAAAATTATAAATACAGGGCGTCCCCGCTGTAAGTCGCCCTGGTATACATCTGTTCTGCACTAAAGTCATTGATGCTTGTAGGAACTGATGTGTTATAAGTCCTCCCATTCCCCACTCTTAAGTTGAACACCCCCGCCCGCCCCCCAAAAAAACCCAAAACAATTTGCACAAATGGAAATCAACCTCAGGAAAAATTCCCTGCTTTAAGTTGTTATCTTGGACTTATAGCAAGGACGGCCTGTATATATATTTAAGCTATGAATAAGTCTTATTAAAATATCTTACTGCCTTTAACTAACTTGTGCATTTTTTCTCCTCTAAAGATAAACATTGTGAATGATGAAAAAGTTAGAATGATAAATAAAGCATTTACTGAAGTACAGAAAGAAGTCAAACAACTATCAAAAAGCATTTCATCAAAACCTCAAGAGAGGCATCGGGTAATAATTATATGAGTTCTATTTAATACATCTTTGGTTGCGAGGGTAGCTGCAATCTCATGTTAGAAAAATTCCAAATTTAGTGTGTAATTTTAGTAAGTTTTTAGCTCTTGACTGAAAAAAAAAAAAAAAAAAGCCCTTCCATGACTCCTTCGTTCAGAGGGATCTCAAGTCTGCATGCAACCTTAACAGTTCTTCTGAGGGAGCATACTCCCTCTAATCAGAACAGAAGAGATGATTGAGCATCTCTAGGTTGTTGCCAGAATGAATTTTTCATTTAAGATCTGGATGTTTTGGTTGATTCTTTTATTGGAGAGCTTAGAAATCTATTTTATTAATTTTTAAACTGGAGACCTTGATTCATTGAGTGGACCCTTAACACAAATAGGCATAGAAAATGAAGGTGGTTGTTTTTGCAAGACATCCTGGATCTCTTGGCTGAACCATTTGATGACCACATCAATATTCTCTTTGTAAAAACATCAGCCTCCCCACTTCTGCTCCAATTACAGCTTCCTCATCAAAACATAACATTTTGAAACAATATATCTCTTTCTGGAGCACTAGGAGTGACCTAGTAATAATTCTATTGATTTCTGTGGAATAAGATAGCATATTAGTCTATGTACAGTAATTACTTCCTTTACAATTTTAGATTTTGTTGACTAGAGGTTTCAAGCCTGTCTCCATTTTAGCCATTTATATTATGGACACAGATTTTTGGTTCCTCTGAAGCATGAAGTATTGACCACTGGTATATCTAGTTTGGCAAATCACATTCCCATTGAGGGTACATGTACACCTCAGCATTATTTTGGAATAACTGACGTTATTTTGAAATAAAGTGCCTGTCTACACAGCAAGCTGTTATTTTGAAATAATTTTGAGATGGAGGACTTCTTACTCCAACTCCTGTAATCCTCATTTCACAAGTGGTAAGGGAATTAGAAGGAAGAGTGTTCTTCCTTTGACTTCCTGCTGTGTAGATAGCTTAATTCAGCTTTTAGCACTATTTTGATTTCAGCTACGCAATTGATGTCGCTGAAGTTGTTTATCTTAATTGGACTTTTGCCCTGCAGTGTAGATGTACCCAAAGTGAATAAGTTATAAGAAACAGAGGATGTCTTGCACTTCAATATACCAAGCAAATCAATAGTTCAGACAGCAAGTATTTGTTAGGTTTATACCCTCCCTCAATGCAACTTTTTATACAACCTCAGCTTCCTTCTTTGTAATTTTTTAAAATTATTTTCAGGTTTCTACACACCTGGAAGTCGAACCAGTGAACGTGGATGCAGCTGCAAGTTTATTATCTCAGTTGTAATGCATAATGAAATATCTACGAATTCCAAAAGCAAAACTTACTGGCAAAAATCAGTGGATGGCACATTGAATATTCTGTTTGTACAGTTTTATTAAAAAATCTTGTTAATATACAAGCATTGGCACACTTTTAATACGAACTACAAACAGACCTTTCCTATAACTAGGAAAGTGGAATGTCAGAAGTCAAATGTGAGAAACTTAAAGTGCTAAAACAGAAGGCACTTCACAAAATTGGTTCACTGAAACAATTTTAACAAAACCCATTTAATGCCCTTCACTTCACAATTTGGCAGTGAAAGTTTTAAAAAAATTGGAGTGAAAGGTTACAAAACATACAGAAATCTGCTTGGCAGTAAAGCTTCGGAAAGAAAATTAAGTGAGAAAGTGGGGTGGGGAGAGGTGGTTGTAAGTGATCAGAAGGGCTACAAAACATTTTTCACTTTCCTTCTAAAGGAAAAATTGTGGGGTAGTTTGGGATCTGAACTCTGAGTTATATTAATGTAACTTGTGAAAGAATATCAGAGAATATTCTGATAAAAGCCTTTTCTTCTGGTTTGGAATGTATGGTGTTTTGTGAAGTAGTTAAGGAAGCAAAAGGAAATACACTCCCAGAGTCAGTGAACTAAGAGGTTATACATTCATTATTTAAAATACTTAGATTATGAAGAAGTCTAGAATGTTATAAAGTTAGAGGTAGATATGACAGCCTGGTTGCTGCAGAACCTAATAATTTAGTATCTGCACATCAAAAAGATCACAGACTCCTTCACTATCATCCAGGTTAAAGTTGTAGTCATCTCCAGGAGTAGGAGAGAGTCGTAAGAGAGGAAAAACTGTAAAACAAGAACAGTACAGTTAATCATAGAATCACAGAAGTTATTACAATTGAAATTTTGCCTTGCAACATTCAGTACATTTCAGATCATTTCCAGCAGAGGCTAAATAAATATTGATGCCCGGTTTCAGTAGTCCAAAATATTACAATTTGCTTTGTTTTGGCACTAGCGGTCTGCAATCACTGGACTTTACATCGGGGATGCTTGTGCAACTACGAAGTAAGGTTTAAAATAAATAGTGCCTATCTATTTAAATTACTTACTATGCTTTAAATGAATTTCCTTTACCATCTTACCTGCAGCAATGCCAGTGCAGTATAACAGAGGTTGGTCTTCTCTGCTACAGCAAAGCAATACTTAAGCAGCCTTTGTGATTGCTACCTAGCAGAGGATCTATTGTATGAGATAGCATCCGCTAGTCTAGTAGATGTCCCTCCCAGTCTTCACATGTATTTATCTTGTGAGGCAGGGTCATGTTATTATCCTCTTTTACAGACGGGAAATTAAGGCATGAAAAGACTAGGTGACTTGCCTAAATTCAGAGAGGAAGCCTGCAGCAGAGCAGGCTAGTCCCTGACTACTGAGTCATTCTTTCTCTCAACCAGATACTGAATTTGGCCCTGAGCCTGCAAAAAAATTAACACACTAGCATCGCTTCATGCATGTATAACATTACTCATGTGTGTTTGCAGAATTTGGGCCTTAATATCTTGACAGCGGCAGCCAATATGGAAAGTAAAAAGGGAGAGTTGCAGCAGGAAAAAGGTAGGAGTGAAATAGGTCGTGCTTAAAATGGTGCTGGCAGGTCATAGGTACCCACTTCTTGGGTGCTCCAGGCCTGGAGCACCCATGGAAAAAAAAATAACCTGAGTGCTCAGCACCGACAGGCAGCCCTGCCAATCTGCTGCCTCACCCAGTACCTCCTGCCACGGCCCTGCCAATCAGCTCCCAGCCCCTTCTTCTGGCTGCAGATTAGCTGTTTAGAAGCATACAGGAGGTACTAGGGCAGGGGTGGGCAAAAGGGCCTCCGTGGGCCGAATCTGGCCCGCCAAGCGGTTTGATCCAGCCTGTGGAGACCCTGCCGCTCCCTCGTCCCCAGATCCTGAACTGGCCTGGGAGTAGGGGACAGTGCGAAGCCTCTTTCTGCCTTGCTGGGGCATGGGTGCTTAGTGGGGGGGGGGGGCTCCCCCACCCCCAGACCAATCATGGTCTGTGGCTGGGGGAGCCCAGAAGCATCCTGGCCCCGTCCCTTCCGTTTTAGGCCCCGCTCCTTTTGAAGTGGCTCCTGGCCAAAAATTAGTGCCCACCCCTGCACTAGGAAGAGGAGGCAAGGCAAGGGCAGGGTGCAAACAGGGGAGGGGAAGACGGGGTGGGATGAAGCCTTGAAGGAAGGGGTGGGAGTGAGGGCCGGGTCTGGCATGGAGTGGGGGGTCTAGCACCCCCAGGGAAATGAGAAAGCTTGTGCCTATGTGACAACTGTTTTAAGATCAGATATTTGTAATTAATTTTAGGATCATATTTAAACAAACATCTAGGGAAGTGAGGAGTTCAGATATGAATGACATTTGCCTGAAATAGCAGAGAACTAAATTTACTGAGTCAGGAGATCCCTTCCAGTCCTATGTTCCTAAGAATGAATCACATTCTTAAAACCTAACTGCTTATTAAAAAAAATAGGGCTGCTGCATGCTTACCATCTGAAGACATCAGTTCGTCAATGATATCACTACTAATAGTTCCTGTTAAACACAAAAGCACATATTAATGAAAGTCAGCCTGGATTCTATGCATTAAACAGCTATTGAAATGGAGCAGGTTAGCTGTTAGGCTACCACATTTGGAACTTAAAGTTTGCAAGAGCTGTAGATATAGTCAGCCAAGCCAGCATCCTACTCGGTTAAAAATAAATCAACCTCCTTAACTTTTCCTCCTGGACAGTTTCTGGTGCTATTCTTAGATTGCCAAAACACTTATAACTATAAAGGGAATGTAAGCGTAATGCTGACAGAAGCAACCCAACCTGGGACCTCTGAAACTCAGTGCATGACCCTCTACTGCTTGAGCTAAAAGCCAGCTGGCTCTCAGCTAAGGCTGTAGAGCACACTCATTCTTGCTTTCTAAGTGGTCTAAGTGCCACTAGGTGGAGCAGTGTACCACACCCAGAAGGCAATGTGAAGGACAGAACATCTTTGTGAGGGATGTACTTTACTGGAAGCCAGACAGCAACCACAGCCAAAGTGGTAAAGAGAGGCAGGAGGGAGAAGGCAAAGGCTGCAATTCATTCTAAGAAACTGCTGGCCTCTTTTCCCTGGGAAATCTGCTGCTAGCTTTGTCAGGAAGGGTTAAACCAAAGAGAGTCTGCCTACCTGTGGGTTCATCCATCTTTGCCATATCTAATGAGTTTGGCTTGAGAATACAATTAACATCCAAGGGAAGCAAGGCCTGATAGTCATTTGAGTTAACAGTAGTCTGTGTTGCATCTGTTGCAAGGGTAGTATACAGCAAGGAGTCTGGAAGGTTTGAATAAGGGGTTTCTGGAGTTGTGTTGTTCTCCTGTGCACTGTTGTCTACAAAGGCAGGAAAGTGCATATTATAAAGTTTGTTATGGTAAGCTATATGCAGTGACACCTGAATATGGCTGAGTTTTATTGGTAAAACATGGCCAGTATGTGAGATGAGTTGTCTCCTCTCAAGAACCAGGCACTGCTCCTTAAGGGCCTTCAGAAATTTGGCTCACCAGGTCTGTAGTAGAGGCAGCAAGGAGGAGGGAACAGGAACTAGGGGGAAAGCAGGGGGGGGGAAAACTGGCTTAAAAGCTGATTCCCAGCTCGTGCCCGGTCCCAAGATGCTGCGGCTCTCCTTTTTAAATGTATTAAAAGCCTACCAGCTCTTAATACATTTAGAAATTAGAAGTGCAGTAGGGGGAGACCCAGCACGAGCTGGAACAGCTGATTCCTGGCTTGCACTGGGTCCCCACTGCTGCACACCAGCCTTTTAAATGTATTAAAAGCCTATTGGCTCTTAGGAGGAGGGATCCAGCGTGAACCAGGGCAACTGATTCCCAGCTTGCACAGGGTCCCCCCTCCCCACACTGCTCACCAGCCTTTTAAATGCATTTAAGAGGCTGGTGTGCAGCAGGGGTACCCTGCACAAGCAAGGAATCAGTTGTCCCAGCTCCTGCTCGGTCGCTCTTGCTGCATTTTAGCATTTTAAATGTATTAAGAGCTGGCAGGCTCTTAAAGGCAGAGCCGCACTGTGGCTCCCTGCTTATCGACTAGTCGATGGAAAATCCAACTAGTCGATTAAATTTAACATCCCTATTACTAAACAGTATTTGGTTATCGTAGCATTAGTGATAAAAACAAATTAGGCAATCTCCCTCACTGAGCCTGCTTGTCACATAAAACTACCTTTTGCAAGGTCTGTCCTAGGCTACGTCTAGATGACATCCCTTTGTCGACAGAGGGATGTAAATGAGGCACTTTGAAAGTGCAAATGAAGCGGGGATTTAAATATCCCGTGCTTCATTTGCATAATCGCATCATGGCGCTCTTTCGAACAATTGTCATTTCAAAAGTAAACCTCATTTACAGGATCTTTCGAAAAAGCCTGCCTTTTTGAAAGAACCGTGTCTAGACCACGGGTTTACTTTCGAAATGGCGCTTGTTCGAAAGAGCGCCATGACACGATTATGCAAATGAAGCATGGGATATTTAAATCTCCACTTCATTTGCGCTTTCGAAGTGCCTCATTTACATCCCTCTGTCGACAGAGGGATGTAATGTAGACATAGCCTTAGCATAAGTTTTTCAAAGGGACATGTTCAAGCTTTACATCCCACTAGAGGTTTGAAATTTTTTTCATATTCCTCATGCAATTACCATCTTTTAGCAAATATAACCCGCGGGTTGTATTTGTTTTTACAACCCCCTCCCCCCCTCCCCCCGCGGGCTATACTCATGCGCGGGGTATATAGGGTTTTTTTTACTCGATGGAAGAGGTTATATTTAGGTTGCGGGGCTATATTTACGGTGCGGGGGATTAGTCTCCCAGCCCGCAACCGAACAATGCAGGGAAACTTACAAGGGGCACAGCAGCCGGGAATGCTCTGGAGCCGGGGCAGAGGCATCCCCAGCAGAGGCACAAGGCGGGAGGCTCCCAACCCGGGCTGACAAAGGGAAGGAGCCCGGAGCAAGTTGCTCGGCGGCCAGCAGTGGCGGCAGGAGTCTACAGGCGGCCACGGCTCACAGGAGCGGGGTCGGGGCATGGTGCTTGTTGCTCGCTGCTCCTGCGCAATCTAGCTGGGTGCCCTTCCCTGCCTGCAGCTGCTGCCGCACGCCGGACCCGCTGCGCGCTCGCTTTTTGCTCCCGGGCCGGTGCCTGCCCCGCCGCCCCGAACCATGCCCCGGCCCAGGAGCAACAAGCGAGCACGCAGTGCGTCCGGCGTGACGTGGCTGCAGGCAGGGAAGGGCGCCTGGCTGGATCGCGCAGGAGCAACGTGAGCCGTGGCCGCCTGCAGACTCCCGCTGCTGCTGCTGGCCGCTGAGCCCCACGCCTGCAACTTGCTCCGGGCTCCTTCTCTTTGTCAGCCTGGGCTGGGAGCCTCCCACCTTGCGCCTCCACTGGGGATGCCTCTGCCATGGCTCCGGAGCGTTCCCGGCTGCTGCGCCCCTTGTAAGTTTCCCTGCATTGTTCGGTTGCGGGCTGGGAGACTAATCCCCCGCACCGTAAATATAGCCCCGCAACCTAAATATACTCCCAGCACAGTCTTGTATACCCTGCGGGTTATACTCGTGCGCAGGGTATAAAAGATTTTTTTTTACTGAAATAGCAAAAACCGCAGGGTATATTCGGGTGCGGGTTATATATGAGTGCGGGGTATATTCGTTAAAATACGGTACCTTGAGAAACAGCCCAGAACCCTGCTGAGGGCTGCTTCCTAAATCACTTCTGAAGTGTTTCTAGTACAGGATGATAAATTGCAAGTGGAACAATTCATTTCAACATAAATCTGAACAACAGAACAGGAAGAGGCTAGTGACCTCTCCCTGTAATTTCCAGCCAGCTGATAGGAAACCCATTGTGGTCAGATCTCAGGCTGACAGCTGCTATATTATGCCAACAGTTGATTCCCTTTTTCTACCCTGTTTTCTCTAAATAAATCTCTTTTTTGCGGGTGGGTAAGAGTAAACAGGGGACCCACCTGATGGTGTATCTGTAACTGGTATATGTGGTAAGTGCTGCCCCTCATTAACGCTGTGCTGCTCTGATGTATTCTCAGTAGTTGCAGTAGGTTTGGGGGGAGTCACTGGCGTTGCAAGTTGAGATGGGGGCTGTGCAAGGTCATCAGGTGGAGGAACTGGAAATACCACAGGTGTGGAGGAACTTGATTCTTTATTAATAAGCAGCACCTGGATGGGTCCTGAACTACTCTTTAGATTGATCTGGTATTTCTTTTGTCCATTTTGTCCCTTAAAAGGAGAGACAGTTAAACAACAGAATTTCTTGTGATTGACAATTAAGCCAAAAAACATGCAGGCAGCGATTGACTTAGAAAAGTAATGGAAACGTATAATTGCATAGTACAATACTTCTATTTAAAAATAAAAAACAGGACTATGTAGCACTTTGAAGACTAACAAGATGGTTTATTAGGTGATGAGCTTTCGTGGGCCAGACCCACTTCCTCAGATCAAGGTCTGGCCCACGAAAGCTCATCACCTAATAAACCATCCATCTGGTTAGTCTTTAAAGTGCTACATAGTCCTGTTTTTTGTTTCAGCTACACCAGACTAACACGGCTACATTTCTATCTCTATTTAAAAATAAAATTCTCAAGGTGACATACAATTTTCTAGTCATAAGACCATGCTCAGAGAGTTTTATATAAAATTAATGATCACATACCAGACAGAAAAAACTGATTTAAAACCACTACAAAACACCCTTAAACAATAGGATTACAGTACTTCTGTATTCTCACAGGCAACAACTGTCACATGGCAGTCAAACACAGAGTTCCGTGCAATACTCCTGTAATTGAATTCAAGCTTTGCTGCAAATCATAGCAGGGTTCTCACTGAAAACTGACCACAGGAGTACACAGTAGCCTCTTTATGATATTTTCTCATCTGCAAAACTGACTTAATTGGAACTAATTGTCTCACCACAGCCAAATCCTTTCCCCCTTGATTCAGTGAACACGGGACAATTAATGTTAATGGAGACATTTTTCCTGCAGAATAGTGAACATGTTAAAGAGCTAGTTCTTGTGATGCAGTGTAGTATGTGCAGGGCTGCTACCATTTGTTATTTCATGGGATTAAGTCATTATCTTTCTATTTTGGGAACAAGCGAGAAGGAGTAAGGAAATGTCCAGTTTGAAGTTAAAATGAAGTGTGTTTAATCTCAAACCATTTTAGAAGAAAATTCAGGGAGGGGGGAGAAACCCAAAAATGCTTTTTATTTGGCAGATATAAGAAATCTGTGTTCCCCAGTACAAGGGACAATCTCCATAGATTAGCACTGCAGTTCACATTGTGGCTTTTTATTATAGCCACATTGTTTATTTACTGTGCTTTTACTCATTTCTTGTTCAAATTAAAATATGGAAATCAAATGGACTCACTAGTCTCCTACAACTCCACAAAAATTATTTGCCATCTTTCCCATTTATGTAGCCAGCATGAAAAACTGGCACAGAAATTGAAGATGGCAGAAGGTAAAAACGAGGAGTGAAATAGAATATCTTGCCATCCACCTTTCCTGGCCAAAGTTCTGTTACTCTATATGGTTTCTCTTAATGACATACCATATATACTCACTCATAAGCCAAATGTTTTTGGTAAGAACGTGAAGGATCAAAGAACAAGGGCTGGCGTATCAACAGATCTATGTTGTCATTGTGGATCTGGGATCAGCACACTTTGGCTCCTGGTCCATCAGGGTAAGCAACAGGCACATCAGGACATTTTGTTTACCTGAGCATCTGCAGACACACATTCCCTTTACTTGTATTGCCAACGGGAGCAGCAGGAAGTGGTGGCCTGCATGGCCCTTAGCTTGCGCCACTTCCCACAGCTCCCCTTGGCTAGGAATGGTGAACTACAAGAACAGGAAGCTGAGGAGTAATCTAATTTAATGTAATCTAACAAAAAAATCCTGTTATAATAACAGGAGTATCTATTCACATACCTTCAAAACCGCAGTTAATGTCTGAAATATCTATTTACTGATTTTAAAGTCTCATATTTTAATGTACTTATGTTTTTAAAAAGTCTTAAAAATCCTTCCAAGTTTGAATCAGTCTCCAGTTCACCAACCAGTGCATTAACTTAGCTTCAGTCATAGCTGCTGCTGCATTGTTATTGTAGAAGTCAGCAGTGTCATCTTCAGACACAGATTCGCCATCAGCAAATATGGTGCCATTTTCTGACCCATCAAGCATATTGCTGATGCATCTTTTCCTAAATGATGTTTCTGTCATTTTCAAGGGAAGGAACTCTCATACATACTTGACCCAATGGGTAACCAGATTAATTTTGGGTTTCATAAGATTCCTGCATTTTGTCAACATCGCCATGCCTGAATACATCCAGTAGGACTACATTTTGCATATGTCTTCAAAGAGTTTGTTCAGGAAGAAATCATGCGGTTGTAGAACAGAAGTTAAGCCTCCAGGTACTACAGCTAAAGTAGTTTTCATTATTTTGGCCACATTTTACCTCATCTGTCTTGTGTGCCCTGAACACGTCCCAAATGAGCATAGCAGATTGCCTGAAGTGCTCATGGTCTCTTACTCCACGCTTTTTCCAGCTATCCCATAGTCCCACTTCCATTCATCCATCCCTTTTCATGTGCACATAGGATGACATCAGCAGCAAATGTCATGATTTTAGGCAAGGTTTTTCTTTTAACAACAACAAGAGGGAACTTTGATCCATTGGCCAAACATGATGAAACTATTGTAAAATGGATTTTTTTTTCATGGCTAGTGGTTTTAATTAAAGCTCTTTTTTCACCAACACCAGTTCTTAAGTGTTTTGTCCATATTGCACGTCTTTTAGAATTTTGTATGCTGGCCAGCCCTTCTCACTGTGCCATTGAACGGAAACTGCAGGGCTCCATGCCTGCGGACGCTCCAGGTGAACAAAACATCCCAGCATGGCAGAGGCTTACACCAATGGGCCAGGAGCTGAAGTTTGCCAATCCCTGAAATATAGGGTCGGCTTATGAAAGAGATAGGGTTTTGCCATTTTTACCTATCCATCTTGTGGGTCGACTTACAAACAAATGGGCTAATGAATATGTACAGTAAACTATTTTTCTACAGCTTCCTTTGTTGTTCCATGGGAATCTGATTTGGGCTTCAAAATTCCTTGACCCAGCCAGGGTTGGGAAAAGAGGAGCTTGTCACTAAGGGTATGTCTAGACTACATGGCTCCGTTGACGGAGCCATGTAGATGAGTTTACTAGACATAGGAAAATGAAGCGGCAATTTAAATAATCGCCGCTTCATTTACATCAAAATAGCCGCTGCGCTGTGCCGATCAGCTGTTAGGTGGCACAGCGGGGCAGTCTGGACGCGCCGCGGTCGACAAGGGAAGCCTTTGTTGACCGCTCCAGTATGCCTCGTGAAATGAGGTTTACCGGAGCGGTTGACAAAGGCTTCCCTTGTTGACCGCGGCACGTCCAGACTGCCCCGCTGTGCTGCTAAACAGCTGATCAGCACAGCGCAGCAGCCATTTTGATGCAAATGAAGTGGCAATTATTTAAATCGACGCTTCATTTTCTTATGTCTAGTAAACTCATCTACATGGCCATGTAGTCTAGACATACCCTAAAAGACCAGCACTGACAGACTCTGAAGGAAACATCATTGCTTTTTCCCCAGAGGAAACAACAGCTATTGGGCTTTTGTGAGTGGAAGAGAAGCCAGAAGGGGAAAACCCAGTGAATCTTATTTTCACTGAAAGGCCCAATCACGTTTAGTGTGTGGAGATGTACAAAAATGCTGTTTACCCAATCCAATCAGTCCCCATCCAATTAAGTCAATCCTAATTTTTTCCTCCTACACAGACAAAGATACAAACTTTGCTAGCTGCAACACATGCATCCTTTACTCTCCCTCATGGCACATATATAAACAAACAGTTCGTACATACCATTTCAGGTATAGGTACTTCTAATTGTGTACCACAGGGTGCTTGAATTGCTAGAAGTGTGTCTCCTAGTGAAGTAGTAATTTAAGAAATGTTAATCATATATAATTGTACACATTCTTGGATTGCATGTAGTCAAATGGAATACAGTTCTTCTCTAATGCCACTTCAGCATTAGCTTGATACAAACCCTGCACATTCTGATGTGCTTCAGGAATAAATCCTAACAGGAATGACAGCAAAGCTTGAAGAAAACGTTTCTATCTATGTATTCATAACCACTATATCCAAGGTCTTAGCTTATACACCCCCAGAACTCCAGCCTCTGAAATAGTAACAATGTGGGTGTGGTTGCCTTGCATAGTGAATTTGGACATCACTGTTTTTTCTGTAGCTTACTATTTGAAATACCCAGGGAAGTCACTTCACTTTTCTGTACCCCAGTTTCCCCAGCTACACAATTAAGATAGTGCTTCTTTCTCTCACAGTGTATTATGAGACAGATGGTATGTAAAGTACTGCAGCAGATATACAGTGACAGAGAAGTACTAAGTGTTTCCATATTTTTGAACTCTTGTGGGGGGAGGGGTTCAACTCTGTAGGACATAAGTATGTGGTAACAAACATTATCTTGAAGTTCTTCCTTAGGCAAAACTCTTAGAAGAGTTAAAATAAAAAGGCATTTTGTTACTTAGTGTTGTTTTCTCAACTTCAGACTGCAGTGGCCCCCTCTTGTTGAAAAACGAGGAGAACCTGGAGGGGAAATCTCTACTAGAAATCTTTGCAGAGTCCCCCGCATCCTCCTGTGGGGCAGAGGTCCCAGTTTTTCACTATCCCCAAACTTCGTGTAATATGAGGAATCCATGAAAAGACCAAGAGCCATCTGTACAAGCTGAATGGTGACCTAGTCTCAGCCCAGTGTATGTCCTCATGGATAATGTGATTGATATATATGCACATTATGACTTAGCAGGAATTATGCCACTTTTGGTGACAGGAAACTCCACCAGGGCCCATGCTTCCTCCATTGCATTTCTGGCGCACATTCCCATTCAAGATATATGCAGGGCAGCAACATAGTCATCAATACACACGTTTACACGCTTACACTATGCTATTGGTAAGTTCTCAAGGGCTGATGCAACTGTTGTATGGCAGTGCTTCAATCAGTGATTCCTAACTCTGATCCCAGCTCCATGGTGTAGCAGCTTGGAGTCACCTGATTGGAATCAACACGAACAAGCACTCGAAGAAGAAAAGAGAGTTACAGGCTGAACTGCTCTAGTCCGGCACTCTCGGGACCTGACCAATTCCGAACCAGATAATTTTTCGGACCACAGGAGAAGACTATGGTCAAGCACCATTACCAACACTTCCTCTGCTTACTGGACTGTTAGAGAACATCATAGGGAAATTAGAGATAAATAACAGTACAGAACACTGAGAACTAGGACTAATGGCTGTAAACAAACTTTATGGGACCAGAGGAAACTTGACCACACCCATGAAAAGTGGACATTCAGCTAACTAAAATCATCCAGACCACGGATGTTTCTGGACCAGAGTGTTGTGGAATAGAGAAGTTCAACCTATACCTTTTTTCTCGTAACTGGTGTTCTTTGAGATGTGTTATTCACATCCATTCCAATACCCACCCTCCTTCCCCACTGTCAGAGTAGATGGCAAGAAGCAACCAGTGGAGGGATTGGGTTGGCAGTAATATACAAGGGCTGAAATAATGGCGCCACTCTAAGAGTCTCTATAGCCGACCCTACATGAACTGCGCGGAGAAAAAAGTTTCCAATGCTCATGCATGTGACACGTGCACACTTGATTGGAATTGACATGAAAAAGCACTGGAAGAAGAACTCGAGTCAATATCATCTGGTCTTCATGACTTATAACTGCTTAATGAATCACTGTTCCAAAACCATCTCTACTGACCCCTCAAATCTGCCACCTAAAAAGAATGGCTCAGGTATTAAAATCACCCTCACATCCTTTGCAGTGATAACCAATGAAAGGAATTCATTTAGCTTCTCCACTATGGCTTAGTCTTCCTCAATTAAACCACCTGCTTCAAATATCTTACAAAAATACAGTCTAACAAAAACTTACCATTGAAGCAATTACAGATGTCTTCATGAGTGACGTATGAAAATGTGATTTATGTCAAGAAAATGTTCAAGTAACAAGCTGACATTTTTGCCTAAGCAATATGAAATTGATACTTAGTGCACTTTACAAGAAAAATTGGTGTTCCTACTACGTGTTGTTTAAGCCAGGTCTACATTTTAATTTTTTTTTTTACTATTATAGTTAATGCTGGTCAAGAGTGAGATCTGTGTCTGACATAATGGTGGCAACAGCCCAAAGCCCATAAGGTTGAAATTATATAAAATGCAGAATTTTGCCAATATTATCTATGTCCACATTATAAATGCATTGCTAATATAGCATTCCAGTATAACTAGTCCAGCAAAGCCTTTCCAGCTTAACCTGGGTCTTAGACTACCATTAGAAAATTTCCAAAATGTTACTTAAATGTATTTCTCAGAGAATACTATAATATCCTTTTTACTGATAAGTATGGTTAATGTATCACTATGATACAGAATGTTCAAAGCCAACAGGGATCAGCAGCACTTCCTCCATAGGATTCCCCAGGATGAATTCTGCCAGTGACAATACACTCATCAAGGAACCAGATCAGGGTGGGCAATAATTTTTGACTAGGGGCCACTAGCAGAAGAGGCAGGGCAGGGCCAGGACACTTCCATGCTTCCCCACCCACAGACCCTGATTGGTCTGCAAACCTCCCTGTAGGCGCCCACGCCCCTGGCAGTGGGAGGAGACTTCGCTCATGTCCCATCCCAGTCCCCAGGTCAATCAGGGCCCGGAGGAGGGAGAGCATGCGAAGTCTCTTGCTCTGTGCCCCCCGCCCTGCACGGGAGAGCCACGCTTAGAGTCAACTGCCAGCCGAGCCCCTTGCAAGGGGGGAGAAGGCTTTGCACACTCCTCCCACCCCCAAGCTCTGATTAGCCTGGGGGGAGCACACAAAGTCTCTCACTCCCTGCCTTCTGGCACGCGGCGCTTAGAGTCAACCGCCAGGATTGACTAAGCGCTGCATGCTCCCCTGTCCCTAGGCCCTGACTGGCCTGGGGTTGGGGAGAGGCAGAACTGTCGTGGGCTGGATTCGGCCCATAGTGGCCCTTTTGTCCACCTCTGAACCAGATGCATCTTAGAATAGGTGAGGCAAGCAGTTTTGGAAAAAAAAACTACAACATCCTGTGTTTATCTTCTGGATTTAATTTCCTGGATTTAATTCACAGTCTATGGGAATTTCTCATGATACAGGTTTAATTATTTTTTCTGATGCAATGTGGTGCTGTCAGATGATAGTTGCTAACTCTGCCACCATTAACATAAAAGTTATTTTGTAATAAATGTAAGCCACTGAAAACTAACCACCAAATAGTCACCTGTTGATGTTGAGAGACAGGACAGAGCACTCTGGAAATATCTCATTGGAAGGGCATAGTAGAGCTTCCAAAAATGCAAAGCAAGTTCTGTTTTAAATATATGTATGTACATCCATATCCCCTGGGCTCGACAAACCACAGTGAAATCCACTCGCCAGCCCCGCACTGCGCATGCGCTAGACCCGCACTGCACATGTGCGTGCCACCGGTGAACGGGGCGACTGGGTGAAATCTATTCGCCACAGGCAAGTAGATACACAGATTTGTCGAGCCCTGCATATCCCATACACTTACAACAGCTTGGAAAGTACTTGCTTTCCCTTTCAAATGGGTCCTAGTCAAACTCCTCCTGGAAAATAAGATTTTGGATTTAATCCTTTAACCCCGTCACATACCACTAATAATGATTTCAAACTGAGTACTCCACATGGCAGTCTTATAGGACTAGACTTCACTGCAAGACCATTTGCAGAGAGCGAGAGAGAAAGAGAGAGAGAGAGAGAGAGGCAGAGACAGTGCCATATATTTTTATAAACTACAGGTGGGACCACCTGACACCTTCGGCACCTGAATGATCCCGAACCACAGTTTGCTTGACCAGGGGAGATCAAGACTCCCTTCTTGTGCCTGCTCCCTGCTGCCAGCCCAGCAGAGACTGTAGCCTTGCCTGGAGCTGTGGCTGTGTTCCTCACCACCGGGGGCCACCGCCTCTGGCCTGGCAGGGGCTGCGCTCCCTGCCCCTGACAGCTGCTCTGGCCCCACTGCCTTTGGCCTGGATGAGGCTGTGCTCCCTGCTGTTCCCACCTGGCTCGGACTGTGCTCATGGGCACCGACCCTGCTGGCTTTAGCCTGGCCAGAGCTGTGCTCCCTGCCGCCAGCCCAACCCTGGAACCTGGACAGTCGGGGATCTCTGGTCCAGCAATATCTGTGGTTCTGCCAGACCACAGATGTTGCAGGACCAGACAGTCCCTGATTTTAGAGGTTTAACCTGTATTTTGAAGTTTCTTATACTAGTCAATATTTCAACTATTTTATAACTAATCACCATAGCTTCCCTTTCAAATCTACCCGTTTTCAAATGTAAAAGCTGGTTTGTGAAAGTCACTTTATGGTAGTGTTTAGAAGTAGAGGCCAATCACTCGAGTTTTTTGTTTCAGGTTTGGGATTTTTTTTTGGTTTGTTTATTTTGCATACTAGGTAGTTTGCAGTATCACACAAGAATAAAATTAGCCCTACATTGCTTTAGATGTTTAATTGCATTCCAATTACTAAGTTATTTTGTTAACAATATTGACTATTAAACCTCCACAGGTGGCTTGGTGTGCCCAATCCCACTCCATTCCCAGCAGTCTCAGCAAACTGACTCCATTCAGGTCTTTGCGAAACAACTCAACATGTGCCTTCACAATTAATAATTCATTTTAAAATAGAATTTTTGCACATGTAGAGTAATTTCTTTTCATTCAATGGAAAATTTAAAATTTCACAGCTCATTTGGGCCTCAATTCAGCATAGCACTTAAATACATATTTAATTGCTCTGCTGATTAGAGGCCTTATCTGTTATGTTATCTGTACTGAACCGGATTCACTTCATTAATCTGACAGACTACAGCTGTTTTAATCTGTGTATTTAAGCAGGCCCTGGCTTGATAAAAATCACTGATCTGATTACAGCAGTTATTGTTGAACAACCAGAATATGGTGTTAAGTGCTTCAGAATTTCTTATAGACAAGACTGCATGGTCCCCTCCCCAAATTATCTAATAACCTATTTTGTTCAATATCCTGCAAGAATGCTAGACACATGGTTAACACAGTAATGAGCAAACACTTTAAACAATATACTCATTACCTATTTATAGAGAAGATAATTTCAGTTCCAGTTCAAAAGATTTAGATAACCTATCCTATGAACAACTAAAGAAATGCAAACCAGAGAAGAGTATCCTGGAGTATCCTAAATCTAACTTAAACCCATGAAAGCAATAAATTTCACTGCTAATGCTCAAAAGCTTCAGAGGGGTTGTGCCCACAAAAGCTCATGATACCATTTACATGTTTTGTTAGTCTTTAAGGTGCTACTAAACTGTTAATGCTAAATGTTTGGATTTTCTGCGTTAAATAGTACCCCTGTGTACACATTTCTCATGGATTATTTCCAGATTACCACTGATAAAAATCACAGAGATTAAAACTTGAAATGATCTATTAAACCAGTAGATTTCAATCTTTTTTCATTTGCAGACCAGTAAAAATTTTCAAACTGATCCCTTCGGAAATCTTAAGCATAGTGTGCGGACTCCCCAAGGGTCCATGGATCACAGTTGAAAACCACTGTATTAGACCATTCAATGCCTCTTTCTACCAATACAAGATTTTTTTTTTTAAATGTATCTTTCAGCACTTTGTCTACCATGGTTTTAAAATGCCACAAGCAAAGTTTCTTCTCCTTTAACTCTCACCGTGTATTCCACAGCCTAATGGATGGTGCTGTTGTCTCATAGCACCTGCAAGCTAATTTCACTAACAGTGAAAAAGAAAATTAAAATCACATTGCAACAGAAAATGCTTGAGACCAGTACCGTTTCTTCTAGAGTTAGTAAACCCCCTTGGTCACCCAATTCAAGTTTCTTGTCCTTGTTTCTAGAGCAGGTCATATTACGTGTATGACTGGTGCTTTTAATATATGCCTGGTGCTTTAATTCTATTTCACAAATGCACACAATGTATGTCACAAAGGATATTGGTTGTTCGTGGTGTCATCCATAACATTTTTGATGCTTTGCTGCAGCCACAATTTTTGCTGATCCAGCTCTTTTTCTTTTAATTCCAAATCTTCAATTTCTGCTTCAAGATACCTCAGTCTGTCTATGACTTCTTTTGTATTGCAGCCTGCACCTACACCTCTTTAAAAAACGTACAATATTTTATGCAATCACAATATGTGCAATGATCATGTAAAATACATTATAGTCTGAAGCATGGGTCTTGCTTTAAAAAAAATATGAATTATATTAAATACTAAAAAGTAGTATAATCCCTGCTTTCTTTAGTAGAAAACTACTGAAAATTGTGTTGAATGTGGGGCCAATGTTAGGATTCCTCTGTCCTGTTTTCCATTTTCCAGGCACATGGTGTTTTCTGTGTTAGGACTGGGTTGTGTATAAGGAGGTGAATGATTAACCAGTTAATGACCGGTAAGCACTACTCTTATTGGGTTAACCCACAACCCGGAGCTGATTAAGGATGTTAAGGACTAGTTGACTATCCGACAAGCAAATGCTTATCAGACAGTCAGTCGACTAGTTGACTAGTCAATTCCCCCGCCCTTGCTGCCTCTATCAGATAGAGGCAGCAAAAGGGTGGGGGGAGAGATGGGGTACTTCAAAGCAGCAACGCTGCACAGCTGAGCCCGGGATCAGCTGTGCGGCACTGCCCCTCTGAAACGCCGCCTCGGTGTTTCAAAGCTGCAGCGCTGCATAGCTGAGCCCGGGGTTAGCTGTGCCGCTTTGCAACACTGAGGCAGCGTTTCAAAGAGGCAGCAACACGTGGAGACTGGGGTCAGCTGAAGACTTTCCAGCTGATCCCGGGCTCCATGCAGCATTTCCGCATAGTCCCCAGCTGAACCAGGGTTCTGGGGAAATGCCACGCAGAGCCCAGGATCAGCTGGGGAGTCCCCCACTGACCCCGGGTTCCATGAGGGCGCTTCTGCTTTGAAGTGCACAAGAGCCCCCACTGGGGACTCTTGTACATTTCAAAGCTGGACGGCTGCGTGCAGCCCGGAATCAGCGGGACTTCCCGCTAGCCCCGGCTGCATGCAGAGTTCCACATTCCTCCTTTGAAATGTACAAGAGCCCCAGTGGGGGCTCTTGTACATTTCAAAGGAGGAATGTGTACGTGCCTATCAACTAGTTGAGTAGTTGATGAAAATTCCATCGACTACTTGACTAGTAAATTAACTAACTGAAGTGTTGGAGCATAAGCTTTCGTGGGCAAAGACCCGCTTCGACGAAGTGGGTCTTTGCCCTCGAAAGCTTATGCTCCAACACTTCAGTTAGTCTATAAGGTGCCACAGGACTCCTCGCCGCTTTTGCAGATTCAGACTAACATGGCTACCCCTCTGATACTTGACAGTAAATTAACTGATATTTAACATCTTTAGAGCCGACCCCCACCTGACATGGGCAAGGGGCTGCTCCAGCCCGGCCAGGACCATGGTGCTGCGGGTAGGGGTGCTTCAGCTGAGCTGGAGCAGCCCCAGCCCATGGTGAGGGAGAGGGCAGGCTTACTGTACCATGCTGCAGGCAGGGGGCCACTTCAGTCCACATGGGCTGGAGCAGCCCCAAATCACTCCTATTTAAGCAGTTAACCAGTTAAACATAACTTTTAATTGGTTAACTGATTAAATGGGATTTTACATCCCTAGTTACAAGGAGTCCTGTAGCACCTTATAGACTAACAGATGTATTGGAGCACAAGCTTTCGTGGGCAAAGACCCACTTTGTCAGATGCATCTGCATCTGTCTATAAGGTGCTACAGGACTACTTGTCGCTTTTGCAGATCCAGACTAACACAGCTACCCCTCTGATACTTTACATCCCTAGTTGCGTATCCAGTTCAGTTCTCCAAAGTTAGCTCTTCACTGGGGTGATGGGAGAATGAAACATGTTTTCTCTTAGGCTGAATCTTAGGCTAAGACACTGCCTGCCTGCTTGCTTCTTGGCACTGCTCTGTTGAACTCCGTCACACACATTAGAGCCACATCTCCAATCCCTGCCCAAATTCACCCTGAAATTCAAAGATTTATTTCTTTTAAGTTGCACGTTATAAAGCTATATAAATTCTAGTGCTCATGAAAACTGACAGATTGAAAATCCTGAAAAGTGAACACTTTAATCTAGACACGATACATCAGTGATAGATTCCCAAATTGCCCCTCCAGTATGCTGAAAACCTCATACTTCACAGCTCAGAATATTTCAGTTCTTGGCCTTTCTGAAAACAAAGATACCAACTGCAGTGAAGACACTTGGTCATTATGAATTGGACTGAGACCACTGACATAATCTACATAGACTACCACTGATTACAAAATAAAAAGGAACGAGGCCAACTTTTTTTTCCCATGAGAATGTGAAAATATGCAGAATTGACACTTCTTACTTCCATTGGATGCTGTTTTTTGACTTTTTCTCAATTAAATCTATGCCTTCCAAAACATTGGTGATGTCATAGATTCTTCTTTTTTGTCTGACAGCAAGAGTATCAGCAGCCTGTTAAAAAGAGAGAGGTAAGTGTCAGCAATCTGCACAAGGCAAAAGACTAGCTCATTAGGCTTCTCAACTGAAACTCAATGAGCTTCTTGGGTATATGGTTCTATACAGATTCTAGGTATATGGTTTCTCGACCAGCAGGTTGCTACCCAAAAGTGGATTGCTAGAACATGTTAAAGAGTCATAAGGTTGGCTGGGCTTGGTGCCTTACTCCATGTTGTGTCCTCTTGTGCAGGGTTACTGTACCACTTATATTTCACCAAGCCATCCCTCTATCATAAGGACGGGGGGCCAGCTGGGCCAAATGTAAGTGGTGCTACAACCCCATGTGCCAGGTTACACTGTCACTCACCAAAATTAGCCGCCCCCACCCTGCCAGAAGGGAGACGTGGCTAAATCTGATCACTTCAGTACTCTTTAGCACTGGTGTATATGCAACACCCAGTGTGGAGAACCAAGTCCAGCTGGCTAAAAGGACAGGAAGCAAGAGGGAATAGTTGGTGTCACATTCTTCAATAAGTACTGGCCTCCCAATGTGCATCCTGCCCCCCAATTATGCAACAGCCCATCTTTCGCTGTTGCCCCCCAATGTTCCCCTCTTACAAAGTTTGCCCCCCAATGTTCCCCTCTTACAAAGCCAGGTGACTTCCTCTCTGTCATACTACCTTATCCTGGCCCCAGTGACCAAGATCTTCCCCTAACTGTATCTCCTGCCTCTTCTGTCCCCGAACTAATTCCTTCCTCCATTTCTCCTACTTTACCTCCAGGACCTCAAATTCCCCTCACTCCTTTGTCTTCTGCTTCCTATGGGCAGTGCATGCAGGCTATGGTTTTGGGGGTACTATAAGCTCACTATCCCTCTCCAAGACTGCTTTGCCTCCATATCCTTCTACACCCCTCTGTCCCTCCACCCCAATTCCATCACTAGCCTTCCCAGGACACTTCCCTTCCACCTCTGACACAGGCCATGTGGGGGAGACTGTTTTTTGGGTAATGTCTTGACTCATCCACCCCAGTTGCAGGTAGGGGAGGTTTCCAGCTGTTCATATCTGCTTGGAACATCCAGCATCATAGCGCCGAGCCCCACTCTTCCCCTCCCATGAAGCTTGGAGGGGCACCACTGAGTTGCAACAGGTCATCAGGGTTTACTAATGGTCGTGAACTTGAAAACATTGAGAAACACTGCTCTAGGCATAATTTTGAAGGGAGAAGCTTACTATTCAACAATCACAGATACCCAATTACACATTTTTAAGGCCCTTAGTTTTCAGTTTTTACCAGTTTTAAAAAAACCCCAATTTTTATAAAACCTATTATTTAGCTTTTGCAGGCCAAATGTGTACCATGTAAGTACACAAGAAGTACTGATTATGTTAAAACACATCTACTGAACGAACTGGATTTTCTTATGTTAACAAATTATGTCTAAGTGTAAATGCAAGGCTGTCTGTTAAAGTAAAGCAATATACTGGAAAAATACACACATGCACATGCATGCATGTACATACGTACAGCTAGTGAAATGAATCAGTATTAAACTGCTTTTATTTTCAAAACTCTTACCTATTTGTTTTTTCTTTCCTTGCATCCCTCATTATTAACTACTGATATTTACCCAAAAATATGAAATTGAGTTTATGCATCTGTTTTCACCCACATTTTAAAGTTTTGTAACAAACACTGATACATTCTTGAGAAATTGTAAACAAAATATAAACCAAACCAAAAGGCTTTGCACATTCTGCACCACTGTCCTTTAAGATCAGAGTTGCTGGCTAAAAGTACAGCCAAAGTCCATATGAAAATGGCAGGCAGAGCTCTACAAACTATGCTCAGAGAACATAGGAGCCAGTTCTTCCATAGGTAGCTGGGTAGATGCCAGGCACAAAAGAGTACAAATGTTGTTCACATCCCAAATGTTAAATAATCAAATCCATTAAAAGTATAAAATTTTCTTTCTGAAAGGTGGAGAATGAGAATATAGAAAGAGGAGGGCGGTATTTCTCTGCAATAATGACCAAATAAACTCTCAGAGAAGAGAGGGCTAGAAGGGAGTCTACCTCCTCTGGTGACTCTGAAAAGTTAATCTAGTTCTATGCTGTATTAACTCATATTTGTCTTAGAACCACACATCACAGTATAGTTAAAGCTTCAATAAACCAGGGATAATCTAGCCTCCTCCCCCCCGCCAAAATCAGTATGTCTTGTATGATATAAACAGACCAGCTACCTCTGTCAATAAATGTCTGGACCCCACCACTGGATCTTCTCTCCAAACTTTAAATCATTGAGGAAACATAGAACAACAAAACAGATTGATTCTTCGCGTGTTCCAATAGAACTGTAGAAATCATAACAGAGTGTAGCAACTTTATAAGTAGGAAAACTTTTAATATAGTCCCTTCTATTAAGAATGTAATACACAATTAGAATGGGGTGTAGAATTTATTTTGCTTTCATATCCACATTTGTGCGAAAAGTTGCTGTACAGTGTTTCTATCTCATTAGTTTCTATGGCTATGTCTAAAATACGTAGAATTTTTGAAAGAGGCTATGCAAATTCCCGTGGATTTGCATATCTTCTGCTCTCACTTTTGAAAGAGGATCTTTTGAAAGTGAAAGTAGTCTGGACACAGTTTTTTTTCAGTAAAAAACTCCTTTTTGGAAAAAACCGTGTAAACCTCCTTTTTTAAGGAAGAGTGGTTTTTATGAAAAAGGGTTTTTCTCTGAAAAAAAAAAAAAAACCGCATCCAGACTACTTACACTTTCAAACGATCCTCTTTCGAAAGTGAGAGCGGAAGAAGATATGCAAATTCCTATGGAATTTGCATATCCTCTTTCAAAAATTCTACGTAGTTTAGACATAGCCATAGAAACTAATGAGAGAGAAACAGTGTACAGCAACTTTTTGCACAAATGTGGACGCCAATACACACTTAGCAATAGTTCACAGCTTTGAACAGTTTAAATGTTTCACTAGAGCTGTGGTTCTCAACTGGTGGTCCATGGAGACTTTTTCGGTGGTCCACAGGAATATTGTCCAAAGTAACACGGCGTGAGCAGGAGCCGCCATTAGGCTGTTTTACGCTGCGTTCACAAGCACGTGGTGCGTCATCCATAGTGTCACCTAGGACGCAACCGCGTTGTGTTGCCAGTAACTTCTGTCTGAGGCTCTGAGCATCAGTGTAGCTGCCGCCGTCATGCTGAGCGATTTCTTTTTTATCATGTCTCAAAAATGAGGTGGTCCACGAACATTTTTTGATTGGCCTGGTGGTCCGTGGACTGAAACGAGTTGAGAACCACTGCACTAGAGAAATGAAATGTTTATTAAATCTCCAGAATTATCCCCTTCCTTTTAAAGAAGGTTCAATAAGCTTAACTTCTTCCTAAAAGTCCAGCAAAGACAGAAAGAATGAATCTCATTTTGGAAACTCTCTCTCATTTATGGAATACAACTAAACGCAACAACATTCTGCACTTAATACTACACTAGTTCTATTCCAGAAGATGAATCTGCCAACTAAGATTCAAAAAACCAATCCACAATTTTCCTCCTATGAGACTGAGGAATTAAGAATACATGGAAAGTAATGAAAAAAACCTCACCATAGGGCTCCCATTCTACTATTGTTTTACTTCAAGTAATGCTGCAAGTATTACATATCCTGCTTTTTAAGTCACCTCTAAAAATAGGGAAGGATACTAAACTGGAACAGGTGTGAGGAAAATTTAAAAATAAAGCTCAATATAGTCTTTAAACTATTTAGTGAGAGTGCAGAAGACATGAAACTATTTAAATTAATAAAACACTTATAAATAAGGATTATGGCAGGCAGGAGGGATCAATAATGATGCAAACAAGTAATTTGATTGAATACTGTGATAGTAATTTTTGACCATAATGTACAAGTGAGTTTCATAATTAGAAATACAAAGTTACTCACAAATACACTCAGTATATCAATCTGTGTAAACACATATTAAAAATGGCAAACATCAGAATAAAAAATAAGTCTATTGTACAGTAAAGGCCATACAGTCTACTGCAATATCTTTTCCAAAACATAACCAACTCACTGACTTGCCAAAGCAACTGTCCTCCGAGCAGGAAACAAGTTGTAAGGAATTTCAGTTAGAGCAAACTGTACTGATTAGTGTTTTAATGAACAAGAAGAAGATATAGTATAAAAAGGAAAATGGGGAAGACAATTTTCAGAGTCAGGCACTGTAAGTAAAGGAATGCTATTTCCAGATCATATGCAATACCTATCAAATGAGGTTATTTATGGTAAGCAGGAGTTACTACAGTCAATACAAAAAAGAACATATTGTACTTCCCTGGCTTATTAAACAACTTTGCAACCTTAATTGTGTCACCTTATGCACAAGCATTGTTTTACAATCTTTACTTACATAAATATGCACAATTTTTTTCATGAGACCCCTGCCTCATTCAGTACACAAAATGGACTGTGCACACTTAGGGCTGTTATTCCGAAATAACTATGAGAGCATCTACACAGCAATTCTGTTGTTTCAAAATAATTTTGAAATAACGGACAGCTTATTCCGACTTCTGTAAACCTCATTCTATGAAGAATAATGCCGATTCCAAAATAGCTATTTCAAAATAAGGCATGTGTAGATGCTCCACTTCTGATATTTCAAAATAGCCCCTCAGCAGGGCCATTCTAAGTTATTTCTCCTGGGGCTCTAAATCAAGATAGCACATCTACATTAGGGAAGCCTGCCTCAGACTAATTTTGAGGCTTCCCTGTGGTGCAGAGGTGCTATTTCGAATTAAGCTATTTCGGAATAACTATTCCGGAATAGTTTATTCCAAAATAACTGTGCAGTGTAAACGTAGCCTATGGGTATATCCAGGGCTTTTTTTGTGATGGTACTGCCTGGTACACAGTATCGGCACCTCCAGATGCAGTACCGGCACCTCCAGTCAGAGCTCAACAACTTTTCCCCTGGAGTACTGGCACCTTTTTTTTTTTTTTTTTAAACAAAAAAAGCACTGGGTATATCTCTATACTACTAGCCAGATCAATGGGCGGTGATGGATCCAAAAGGGTCAATTTATTGAGGCTACTAAAGATATGATAAATCGATCACTGATCACTCTAGCTTCAACTCCGGTATGCCAATTCAACAAGAACTGCAAGGAGAGTCGATGAGGGTATGTCTACACAGCAGCATTATTTCGGAATAACTCACATTATTCTGAAATAACACAGTGCGTGTCTATACTACAAGCCTTTATTTTGAAATAATGTCAAGCAGGAAGATTTCTTACGCCGATTCACAGTAAACCCTCATTTCACAAGGAGTAAGGGAAGTCGAAGGAAGTGTTCTTCCTTTGACTTCCTGCTGTGTAAACAGCGCCAAAAGCCAAATTAAGCTATTTCGACTTAAGCTACACAATTGACATAGCTGAAGTTGCATAGCTTGATTCAACTTTAGCCCTGCTGTGTAGACATACCCCAAGAGAGCATATCCTGTCAATGTTAAGTAGATATAAGTATGTTGCCTTCAGTAACATTATTCACGTATCTGAAGTTGTATAACTTAGAGCAGTGGTCCCCAACCTTTTGGGGCTGTCAGGCGCCGGCACCGCGCACGTGCCACGTGCCCAGGGCAGGGGCCGGCATGTGCCGCAAGCCCGGGACAGGGGCTGCCCATGAGCCTTGCACCAGGGCCGACACCGGCATGTGTCACGCGCCCAGGGCAGGGGCCGCCCATGCGCCTCGCGCCCGGTGTGCGCATGTGCCACGCGCCCGGGGGTGGGGCCAGCCCAGATTGTTCGGCGGGCACACATAAATGCCCCGGCAGGCGCCAGGGCACCCACGGGCACCGCGTTGGGGACCACTGACTTAGAGTGATCTTCCCCTAGTAGTGTAGACTAGGGATGTCAAAATGTGTGCACATGTGGAGCAGGAGGTGGCTCCCCAAGAGCTAGTGTGTGCGGGGAGCCAACTTTTAAGCAGGCTCCCCACATGTACCAGCTCCTGCCTGCCTCTCCCCCCACCCGCCCCCGGCTGCTCCATCTGTATCAAATGCAGTTGCAGCAGGAGAGGGGGCTGGTAGCTCCCTGGAAGTTGGTGCACACTGGTAGCCGGTTTTTAAGCCAGCTCTCCCTCCCCCCCCCCCCCCCCAGATATACCGAGCCCTGTGTGTAACCATGAACTTTAACGAATGAGTTAGCCGTGTACATGGTTACACTTTCACATCTGTACTGTCGGGCTAGCTAACTCCCTGAAAACGTAGCTATGGTATGCAACTTGGTTTCTACTTTTCTTAATAGAGAAATCTGTAACTACATTACAGTAGCTACTGAGCTAAACAGATGTTTAGTTTGATTGATTGGTCATGACAGTACTAATTATTTATTCATTACAGACTGCTCTAACAAAGTTTGCCACAATTTTCTACTCATACTTAACTACTCAGATAGCAAATTGTATAAGAAACCAGTTGCTGACTTAAATCTAGAAAACCTGCCAGGATGGAGTGAAAGAAGTAGTAAAATTTAAACTTGAGCCTTAATTTTCATTCTTCAAATTTTCTTTGCTTTTCTATGTAGGAAACACACAACTTTAAATATCTATCATCACTATTACTGCACTATCATGCCACTAAGAGATGCTACATACCAATGAAAAAGTGGACAACATGCAGACAACTCAGCAACAATACAAGCCAGCCCCTAACGCTAGAGGAACTGGAAAGGAAAAAAATTCATGCCCTCACCCCTGTCCCTTGGGAGAGGATCCTGTTTTTGATTCAGTCCCTGCCGACTATAGCCCATTGTTACTGAAAAAGGCGTCTTAATACACTTTTTAGTTTCTCTTTGGAAAGCGAAGGGGAAAAATCATAGTTTGCGTATGGCTATAGAAAATAAAACGTGTCAACGAGAAGGAAACTCGTACACTCTCTGGACTCCAGATCCCCAAGCGTTTTTCGCGTTCAATCCCGACACAGACAAGCTTCAGACTCCCTCCCCCAAAACATAAGCCCTCCAAGGATGTACACCTCCACTACAAAGACCACCCAGATCTACCACACACAGGGACTTCCCTTCCACATACTCCCCCTTACAGGTGCGCCCACCCATGCAGGGACCCACCCACGCAGCAGACCAGCAAGCTACACAGGTCCGGCCTCTTCACCGCTCCGCCCCCGCCACCCTCCTCACGCCCCCCGGACAGGTGAGCCCCTCACAGTCACATGGGGACCCCCCGCTGAAGCCTAACCCAGACCCCACCCCAAGCCGTCCGAGGCTTTCCTGCAGACCCCCGGCCCGGCCGGCGCACGCACCGCTTTCAGGTCCAGCACGCCGTCTTTGGCCTCCTGCAGCAGCGACACGAACTTGGTAGTGAGCAGCCCCAGGCTCTTCTCGTGCCGGCTGCTGCCGCCTGCCGCCGGGACCCCGGCGCTGCTGCTCACCGCCTCTGCCAGAGCGGCCATGCTGCTGTCCGCGCTCCCCGCCGGCCGGCCAGCGAGCCGGGCTTCCCCGGCGGCAGCAGCAGCGGCTGCCGGCGGCACCACGTGTCCCGGGCGGCCCGGCCACAACAATCCGAGCCCCAGGGCCGGGGAGGCCGCAAGAGGGAGGAAGTGACGCTGCCCGCCGCGGTTGCCTGGAGACGGGCTGGGGGGTGCGGGGGAGGGACGGGGACGGGGACTGCCCCACGGCGGGAGAGGGCGGGGAGGGAAGGGGCAGTCCTCCCCCGCCCCTCCCACGAGCACTCTGCGCCGGCCGTCGAGTGGGCGAGTAGCCCCTGGCTCCCTAGCGCACAGGCCTGGCCCGCTGCTGCAGAGATGGGGCAAGGCGAGGTCTGTGCTGCTCGGGCGTGGGCAGGGCTGGGGTCGCACAGTGCTCACCTGGGCTGCTGGAGCCGTTTTTAGAGAGTAGGGGCTGATGCTGGGAACCATGTATTTGGTGGTGGTTGTTCGTGTTTCAAGCTGGAGGGGTGCATTGTGCCCTTGAGGCCAAAAAGGCTAATGGCATACTGGTGTGCATTAGAAGAAGCAAATCTAAAGAAGTAATTATTCCCCTTTATTCAACACTGGTGAAGCCACATTCAGGCTATGTCTACACTATAACCTCTTGCACAAAAACATATGCAAATGAGGTGAAGCATGGAATATCGCCACACCTCATTTGCATAATTAATGAGGCTCCGTTTTTACACAGGAGTCTACATGGCTGCTTTTTGCACAAAAGCCTGTTGCGCAAAAATGGAGCCTCATTAATGAGGCGCGGCGATATTCCACCCTTCACCTCATTTTGCACAAGAGGCTATAGTGTAGACATAACCCTGGAGTATTGTGTCCAGTTCTGGGCCCCCTACTACAGAAAGGATGTGGACACATTGGAGAGGGTCCTGTGGAGGGCAACCAAAATGATTAGGGGGCTGGAGCACATGACCTACGAGGAGAGGTTGAGGGATTTGGGCTTATTTAGTCTACAGAAGAAAAAACTGAGGGGGATTTGATAGCAGCCTTTTAACTACCAGACGAGGTTCCAAAGAGGAGGGAGAGAGGCTGTTCTCAGTAGTGACAGATGGCAGAATGAGGAGCAATGGTCTCAAGTTGCAGTGGGGGAGGTCCAGGGTGGATATTAGCAAAAACTATTTCACTAGGAGAGTGGTAAAGCACTGGAAAGGGTTACATAGGGAGGTGGTAGATGCTGCATCCCTAGAGGTTTTTAAGTCCCAGCTTGACAAAGCCCTGTCTAGGATGATTTAGTTGAGGTTGATCCTGCTTTGGGCAGGAGGCTGGACTCAATGACCTCCTGAGTCTCTTCCAACCCTATGATTCTATTCTGTGATTCTATGAAGGTGATTTGGTGCCACAGTGGGGATGTGTGTGCCATCTATTGTCTCACTGCAGTCCAGAAACCACACTGCTGCAAATCCATCCACTGTAAAGTAATGCACATTGGAAAAAATAATCCCAACTATACGTACAATATAATGGGGACTAATTTAACTACAACTACTCAAGAAAGAGATCTTGGAGTCATTGTGGATAGTTCTCTGAAAACATCCACTCAGTGTGCAGCAGCAGTCAAAAAAGCAAATAGAATGTTAGGAATCATTAAAAAAGGAGTGAACAATAAGACAGGAAACATCTTATTGCCTCTACCTAAAACCATGGTACATCCACATCTTAAATACTGCATACAGATGTGGTCGCCTCATCTCTAAAAAGATATATTGGCATTGGAAAAGGATCAGGAAAGGGCAACAAAAATGATTAGCGGTTTGGAACGGGTCTCATATGAAGAGAGATTAAAAAGACTTGGACTTTTCACCTTAGAAAAGAGGAGACAACAAGGGAATATGACAGAGGTCTATAAAATCATGACTGGTATGAAAAAAGTGAATAAGTTAAAGTTATTTACTTATTCCCACAATATACGAACTAGGGGTCACCAAATGCAATTAATAGGCAGCAAGTTTAAAACAAACAAAAGGACGTTTTGCTTCACTCAACACACAGTCAATCTCTGGAATTCCTTGCCAGAGGATGTGGTGAAGGCTACGACTTTAACAGGATTCAAAAAAGAGGTAGAAAGATTTATGGAGGTTAGGTCCAATAAGGGCTGTTAGCCAGGATGGGTGGGAATGGTGTCCCTAGCCACTCTTTCTCTGGAGGTGGGTGACAGGTGGAGGGATCATGTGAGGATTACCTGTTGTGATCCCTCCGTCTGGGCATCTGGTATTGGCCACTGTCAGCCGACAGGATCATGGGCAGCAGGTTAGTATAATTTTTGGTGGTACCCCATTAGCCACCCCTCTGGAGGGAACACGCTCAGGGCAAGATAGACACATGACCAGAAGTAAAGGTGTCATGTCACCCCTCTCGAAGGGCTTTTTCCACCATCCTCCTACCAACAGGGATTAGCTTGGCCCCCACTAAACCCCCCCGCATGCAGCTATCCTGCAGTTGCATTAACCCAATGTGTGTGACATTAACTCGGGAGCAGAAAGCTGGGGGAAGTGTTCCCTCTAAGGCTATGTCTACACTCGCGGCTTCTTGTGCAAGTACAGCCGTTCTTGTGCAAGAACCCACAGAGCATCCGCACTGCCCGCCTGCTCTTGTGCAAGGAAATTTACAGTACAGCGTGGTAAGAGAGGATGTCTTGCGCAAGAGCTACGTTCTTTTCTAGCAGGTGTAAGCTCTCTTGTGCAAGAGGGCAGTGTGGATGCTCGGCAGGGATTTCTTGCGCAAGAAACCCCTACGGCTAAAATGGTCATTGGAACTTTCTTGGGCAAGAGAGCGTCCACACTGCCATGGATGCTCTTGTGCAAAAGCACAGCTCACACATGGCAGTGTGGACGTGTTCTTGCACAAGACTTCTTGCACAAGAACCCTTGCGCAAGAAACCGCCAGTGCATACATAGCCTAAGAGTTTCCTCCCACAAGCAGAATGAATTTTGTGTTGTGCACCAGTACTGAGTTCATATGGCTTGTTTGGATGTGCTACTGTGGCACGCAAGTTATTAATAAATATTTTTAAACCTTTACCTTTTCTCTCTGCTGCCATGTCTCCTCCCCTTGTTCCATCAGCTCCCCTGGTACCTGCTGCCCCCAACCCCTCACCCACCTCTGCTGTCCTGACTCCTGCCCTTCTCACTGCCCTCAGCCCTCCTGAGACCTGCCCCCCTCCATCAGCCCTTCTCTCCCCCCTGTGCCCACTCTTCCAGTAGCCCTACTTTGATCATGTGAGCTACCCCTCCTCATCCCCTCTCCTAACACCTCCCTCTACACACCTGCCCTGCCTCTCTCCTCTGGTGCTGGTCCCTCCCCTGTAGGTGTCTGCCCTTCTGCTTCATCCCCAGAATCCCCTGGTACCTGCACCCTCCTGGTGCCTCCCCCTTCCCTCACTGCCCCTGCCCCCTTTGTCCTCTTTTTCCCTGACGTCCACCCTCTGCCCCCGTTCCCCTCATGCCCGTGCCCTCACATATGACTTGCTCCATCCCCGCCTTCCTCATGCCCACCCCTTCTTTCAAACCTTCTCCCAGCACCTTTCCCTCCCCCTCCCCCCTGTAACTCCCAATGCCCTTGTCCTCTCCTCTCCCAGCATCACCCTGTTGCCCCTCCCACTGACACCTCCCCTCCTGCCCTTTTCCTCATTGCCTCCACTTGGCCCCCTGGCATTTGTCTCTCCTGCACCCTGTCCCTCGGTGCCTTCCCCTTTCTTCTCCTGACCTGCCCCCCGCCCCTCAGCACAAGCCCCTTCCTCTCCCACCCCTACCTTCTGCCTTCCAGTTTGCGGGGCAGCGGGGCTGCAGTCTGCAATCAGGCCCTGCTGCCCCACTGTCCGTCGAGGGGACATAGGCCGCTCTGGCGTCCGCTGCCCGTTTCTTCTGGGGCTTTGGAGTCTGAGCGTCCGCACCGCGGGGTTGCCTGCCGGGTTCCAGCTGCTACAGGAGGGTGGGTGCCTCCTTGAGCTGAGCTCACCTCACGGGCCCGGACCTCGGTGGACTCCCTCCCCCTTGTCTGCCACGCCGCCGGCATTTAAAATACCCGGTGCATGGCATGAGCATGCGCCGCAAGGGTGCGGGGGCAGGGCAGGGCTGGCCCACTGCGCCCGCTCGCTGCAGTGTCCACCCAGGGGCGAGGCCTCCGAATCCCGTCACCCCTGTCTGACGCGCAGTGTGCACATGCGCCGCAAGGGAATGGAGGCGGGGCCAGCCTGCCGCGATAGGGGCTGCGGGCGCCCCATTACAATTCCTCTTCTCCTCCAGGGACGCTCTGGGGCCGGGGGGGGGGGTGTGAGGAGCAATATTCAGAGACCCAGCTCCAAATATTGGTGGAGCAGGGCCCCCGGCTCTAAATATTGCTGGAGCCTGGGCACCACGAGCCCATATAACTTGCCGCACATGGACAGGATGCTCGGCTGGATGAACCGTTGGTCTGACCCAGTATGGCCATTCTTATGTTCTATGTCCTGTGTATTGTTGAGTGTCACAGCCCTGTGCAACAAGAAATGATGAATGGCCCTACACACTTGAAGGAGAATGCGGCCGCCCCCCCCCCCCGTGGATTTTCCAAATCCAAAATGATTTCTCATTGATCAGTAGCAATCTGGTGCTCCAATTTACAGAGTATGATCACTACTTGCTTCTCTATTATCAATGCAAGTCTCATTCTGGTGCCCCTCTGGTGAAGTGCTGGGTGAGCTTGGCACACAGATCCAGGAATACAGCCTTTTGCATCCAAACGTTCTGCAGCATCTATGCATCCTAAAGCAGGTTTGGGGTGATGAAATCTCATTAGTACATGTTCATTTATTGGGTCCTGAAGCAGTGGTCCACCACCTGTAGCTGTTCTGTGCATGCCAATAACAGGAGCAATGCATGGGGGACATGAGAGGGCATATGCCTCCCCAAATGCCATGGGCAGGAGAGCAAGGGGCCAGCAGCTGGCAGGGTGAGAGCCTCTGGGCAACCCAGGGGCCTAGCAAGAGGCCTGGCATTGGCAGCAGGGGTCCCCTTCTTCCGCACTCACTGGCAGCAGCAGGGGAAAATGGAGTGACACAGCCCCAGCTGGCTCTGTTCCCCTGCTCCCAGCCATGTTGCTCAAGGGAGGGGGTGGGACTGCTCCTGCACTAACAGGAAGGAACAGAGAGACAGGAACTGCAGGGAGCAAAGCGGGCTGGAGCCAGGTTGCTCTACTTCCCCCTGCCACTGACAGTGAGTGCAGGGCCGGGGGCGAGAGGCCTTCACTAATCTCTCAGGCCATGTTGCTCAGGGAAGGGGTTGGGAAGAGGCAGGGCAGGAGTGAAGGGGTGTGTGTCCCGGGAAGGAATCTCATGGGGGAGTGGGGGCTGTCACATGGGTGGTGCCCCTCCATATCCATCTTCAACAGTTGCCCTTGGCCACCAACATGACCCTTAGTAAACTGTCCTTGAAAGAATTGTCATGCCCCTTCTTGTAATATTTCCTGTGGGGCTGCAAATACAAAAGGATCATAGGTTCTATATTTGCATCATTAATTAACAGTGCAAAATACATCAGACTCCATACTTCTGTCATTAATGGTAGACATTGAGAAGTACCACTAGGGTTTGGGAAAACTAAAAAAGGCACAAAAATTATGGGATATAGTTGCATACTGAGAACTTAACCCCTAGCTCTCTCACTGATCCATTTCTATCCACTGCAATGCACTGTGAAAAATTCCCAAAAGGCACTGTGCCAGCTGACAGCATGTGGCACCTGGAATAATTATTCATGATTCAAAAAAAGCACTCCTGGTGAATATTTATAGTGCTGATGACAGCATGGTTGCTGTTCACTGATGATAATCTGCATTTGTAGTATAGACACAGTCTTTGATAAACCTGAGGTAGGCCTATAGGATGGAATCTTCCCCATCCCATTCCCTTAATGGAGAAGCTGATTTGAGGTAGGCAGATCAGGGGTCAGCTGATGGGTGATCAGATGTTAACCTCAGACATTCCTCTAAGAGAAGACAAAGAAAACTGACCTTTCACAGAAAACATCACCCAGACTAGCTGTGGGAAGTTAAATGTAGATTAATCAAATAGTCGATGGAATTTCCATTGAAATGTATGGCTCTTGCTACATTTCAAAGGCAGAAGCGCTGCGAGGAGCATGGGGCTAGCGGGGGACTGCTTGTGTCCCCCACTCGCCTAGTGTTCTCTGTGGTGCTTCTGCTTTTGAAATATAGCAAGAGCCCCCTCTTGCTACTTTCAAAGGCAGAAGTGCCACCAGTTCTCCACTCCTCCCCCTGCCCTCCTCCCCCCAAAGAAGGCGGTGCACGGGAGGAACCAGCTTTTAAACCGTTCCCCCCCCAGCACCAGCTCCTGCTCCCTCCCCGCTGCCTCTCTCTGATCGAGACAGCAAGGGGAGGGGAAAACAACTAGTCGAGTCACTAGTCGACTATCTGAAAAGCATATGCTTATTGGATAGTCGACTAGTTGCTTACATACCTAGAGATGTATAGAACCTTTTCTTCTAGCACTGTTTCCAAAACTTAGTCCAACCAAAGGGTAAAGTAAGGGGAGGAAAGTCATGGAAACCATAACAAATTAGCTTTAAATGAAGCAGGTTTTATGGCCACAAAATCCCATTTGTGAATGATGCAACCTCCACTAGGATCAAGAAAAAGCCTTGCACATTGGGAATATCTCCACAGCTGCATACCTACATAAAAAATAAGGACAGCCACAGATTGTGTTCTAGAATGCCATGGGCTTGACTTTGGCCACCCCTTTTTCTGTCCATGAACTTTTTCTTAGGACCTCCAATCCTGCCAGAACTAGGGATGTGAAGGACTAGTTGAATAGTCGCTTCCCCCCACCTTGCTGCCTCTGTCAGAAAGAGGCAGCAAGGGGGGGGAAGGAGGGAGTACTTCAAAGCGGCAGTGCCGCATAGAGTCTGGTGCCAGACCCTGGGCTCCACGCGGCACTGCCGCTTTGAAACGTTGCATGCAGCCTGGGACTAGCTGGGGTGTCCCCAGGCTGCACATGGCATTTCAAAGCGGCAGTGCCGTGTGGAGTCTGGGATCAGCTGGGTACTCCCCTGCTGACCCGAGCTCCATGCGATGCTGCCACTTTGAAACGCTGCATGGAGCCTGACGCTAGGCTCCCCATGGTGTTTCAAAGCAGTGGCACCACATGGAGCCCAGGGTCAACAGGCGAGTCCCCCAGCCTATCCCGGGCTCCACGCAGCGCTGCCACTTTGAAATGCCACAAGGAGCCTGATGCTGGGCTCCCTGCGGCATTTCAAAGCAGCAGGGCCACAGGGAGCTCGGAGTCTGCAGGGGAGTCCCAAGCTGATCCCGGGCTCCATGCTGCGCTTTAGCCTTTGAAGTGTAGCAACAGCCATAGAGCTGTTGCTACAAAGGCAGAGGTGCCCCATCGATTAATCGAATAGTCGATGCAAAATGTATCAACTATTTGGATAGTCAATTACTCGCAATTTAAACTCCTAGCCAGAATGTAAGCACTTGTATAACTTTATTCACACATGCAGTCACGTTGAACACTATGCATGTCCTTAAGTGTTTGCAGAATCTGGATCAAAGTTTCCAATAGGCTAAGGAGCCAGATACAGAGACTAGCAATTAGCATTAATGTAAAATATTGCAACACAATATTAAAAAAAAAAAGAAACCTAAGAGGAAATACTGACTCCCTCTCCAGGTTGCTTAGGGCAACCACTTCTCTTTCAGTTACAAAGTTTAAAGTCCAAATCAAAAGGAGGTGTGGACTATGCCTCCAACAAATCAGGTCACTGTTACTATGCTGTTACTCATCAGAATTGACCATTGAAGTTTTGCCTTCAATAAACCTTAAATAAAATTAAAAAAAAATAAATAAAAGCCCCAAAAAACACCAGAGCCTTTTCTTGTGGATTAAAAAGTGATATGACATACTTTTTAATCAGAGGAAAACATCTTACATAATGATCCTAAATGGAGTGTTAAGATTTCTGGAATTAAAATCTAAATATATTTATAATGCTGTGAAAAAAAATTTTTATTTAACTTACCTGCCAAGACCATCTGGAATTGAAATTTGTGCTTTCTTTCCAGCTTTTTCAGTTGGCTCAATTTTGGTGATGACAGTGCTCACCCCCTTTTGTAAAGCACAGAGGTCTGTTGATCAAAAATGCTAATTCTTAGTTTTACTTTCAGGAAAGCTGAAAGGTTGTGCTTGACCAACATTGTAAGGAATTAGATAGAAAATACTGTGATGGGTCTGGGTCTGTCCCATACAGCATTTCTCTCTTCATCACCTCATCACACCAAAGAGCAATGCTTTGGGAGTACAGTTAAGAGGCTGGGATTCCTGCTGCACTGATGTCTGGTGCACTCTGGCAACTACAATGTAGAGGAGAGTGGATCTATTGTAATGTACATGTCCAATTCCCCTCAATAACAGTCTGGGGTCTTCCACCTCAAAGGTGGGTGCCCTGACCACTGGATCTTAGAATCACACTCTCTGGCCTAAGAGCTAAGTATGTATTTACAGTGGAACAGCTTTAACAGAAGAGAATGAGAGAGCTGCCCCCAGTACCATACACACAGCAGAATATCCCATTGCTCAGTGATTAGAACACACTCCTGAGAGGTGGAAGGCCCCTTGAGGGGCTCAGTGTTGGCACACAGAGTCCCACCTTTGCCCAATGGACCCAGCAGAAGGGTACTGATTGTCCTGGCTACTTGGATCACAGCAACCGTTATGGTAGATTTACCCACCCCAAACTGACTCACAATAGCAGTCTAGCATTGCAAGCTTCCACAGGTCTATTGCCTGCTTCTCGGCTGTCAGAGTGGGTCTCATTTTGGTATTACTACACTTCAGGGTAGGGAAAGAAATTTGCAAAGTGGCCTTATGCATGCAAAAGTTTTGCAGTCATTGGTCACGGTCACACAGCTGCATAACCATGCAGTCTCACCAGTCTGTGCTTGTTTCCCGGGACCAGAATCAGCGCTCTATTATATCAACATGCCCAGCTACCACCAGTGTACGCCAACTGCTCCATTCAGTGGGCTCTTACACTTCTGTATGCATGGCCTCCTTACATTTTTATTTGAGCAGATGGCTCCTGGCTAGACTCTGGCCAAACCACAGGATAATACATGAGGTGTTTGCAATGCTTGCCACAATAGTATGCCGCTGAGCGGGGTCTATGCTTGCCATGCTATGGCATCTGCATGGATAACCAGGGAGAGAAGGGTGTGAAATGATTGTTTGCCATTACTTTTATGGATGGAGGGAGGAAGGGAGGAGGTAAGTGCATCACGGAAGGCTGACAACATGTACTATCTGTCCCATCAGTCACTGGAAGCCTAACCCAGCGTTCAAATGGGTGGCAGAAACTGGGATGGCTACTTACAGTGCATCGCTGTTAGGCCTGGTCTAAATTGGGAGTTTAGGTCGAACTTAGCCACCTTAGGTCAATTTTCTAAACAATGAGTCCACACCACCAAGCTCAGTCCATCGACTTTAAGGGTTGTTAAGTCAATTTTCTGTACTCCTGCTTTCACAAGGAGTAACCGCTAAATTCGATCCAGCATGGTCAACTTTGTGGTAGTACAGACACAGTGCTTTGAAAGTCAACGTCCTTGGCCTTTGGGAGGTGTCCCACAGTGACTGCTCTGGCCATGACTTTCAGCTCTACTGCTCTCCAGTAGAACAGGAAAAGCCCCAGGAAAATTTGAATTTTATTTCCTGTGTGGCAAACATGGTGAACAGACCTCAGAACAGGCAGCACACCTGACCATGAGTTCCATGAGTTCCCAGGGTTGCAGATGACCACCAGCATGGAGCACACAGGAGATCCTGGACCTCATTGCTGTGTGGGGAGAGGAATCTGTTCTCACAGTACTACGAACCAGCAAAAGAAACACAGATATCTATGCCAAAATTGCAAAGGGCATGGAGGAAAAGGGACATGCCAGGGACACTCAGCAGTGCCTAGTGAAAATAAAGGAGCTAAGGCAGCTGCACCAAATGACGGAGAAGGAGAAGGAATATGGATGATTTGTAGCATCACTACAAACATGCCACTTCTGTGAGCAACTGCATTCAATCCTGGAGGAGGGGTGTTAAGGCAATTGGGTGTGATCTGTGATGGCCACTGTGCCGACACGGCAGAGGGTCCCCGAAACAGATTGTTAATGTGTCTAGAGATGGAGCAGGAATCCTCCCTGCACAACTCCATAAAACTCTCATAGAGGAACTCTTTCACTCCCACACAATTTCTGGAGAGGCTTGTCTTATTCCATCCTCCACAGTAGCACACCTTTCCACACCAAACCAAAAGTAAGTGGTCTGGTGTCATTGTAGCACAAAGAATTGCAGGATAGGGTCCAGGATTCTGGCCACATTCAATCAGCATCTGCCCCCTGTCACTCTGTATGATTCAGAGAAGACTGATTCAAAGAAGACTGATCTCTCTCATGGCAACCTAGATGAAGGAGAGGAAGCTATTAGCGCAAGTGTCTGCAACCTTTTCAAACTGAAGAGCCAAACTACATCAAAATTCAGAACAAGTGGTCAACAAAAAGCTGTATAAGAATGACTGAAAATATACAACTTATTATTATTGATAATTGACATAATAGCATACATGAAACATTGTACTCAGACTTCATTTAATGGGACTTCTGCTGCTGCATCTTTTTGTATGTTTCTTTGATGTTTACATCATAACTGGTCAAATCCAGCTTCTTGCATGCATTCAGGCTGTCTTCTGTCAATGTTATGGAGGGGCTGGGGATGTGGGGGTGCAAGAGTTTGGATTAGGGTGTATGAGGGGTTCAGGGCAGGAGGGTTGGATGTATGACGGGCTCAGGTCTGGGGTGTGTGGGTGATGCAGGAGTGTTAAGGCAGGGGACTGGGGATGTGGGAATAAGGGGCTCAGGGCAAGGGGTTCAGGTGTATGATGGGCTCAGGACTGGGGTGTGTGAGGGGTACAGGAGTTATGATACTACAGCCAGATGGGGGGTAGGCCCCCAATTGGGGGGCTCGTTGACCAGGCTTCATTTTAAAATAAAGTAGAATAATATGTCCAATACAAAAGGTTTCAATATTGTCTTTGTTTATGGTAGGGGTGGGGAACTTTTTTTGGGTTAGGGGCCACTGTCCCACAGAAAAATCAGTTGGGGACCACGCAAGTGAGAAGCAAAAAACCAACCCCTCCAGAAACCTCCAATTCTCTCTGATGTGGCCCCCAACTGAGACACCTCACTCCTCTGGTACTCCAGCCTCATTGTCTGGGGGGAAAGGTCTGAGGTTCCAGGTCTCAGTTCAGATTAACTCTGCTGGGGTTCCAAGATTGGATTTTGTGGGGCCCCCATGCTCTGGGGTGGGGCCAAAAATGAGGGGCTCAGTGTAGACAGAGCTACCAGTGAGTGAGATGGGGGTGCAGAAGCTGGGTGGGAGACTGTGCAGGAGCAAACTGGGAGTGGATGGCCAGGGAGGAGGAGGCAGGAGCAGGGTGCTAGTGGGTGTCTGGCTAGGGGATGGATTGTGACCTAGGACAGGGGATTGCTATGCAGTATCTGGGAGGGAGTATGGACTCAAAAGGAGGGCAGAGGGTTTGGGTTATGTGGGGTAGGGGAGTGGGAGGGAAGGGCTGGGATGCCAGATGCAGACTCTGGCCAAGACACTTACCAGTGAGACTTGCAGCTCAGCCCATCAGGAGACTGCCTTGCCATGTGCTTGGTGACTAAGAGCCTGGGGGGAGGGTTGCTTCCAGCACTGCCTGTTCTTGAAACAGGCAGCTTCTGTGGGCCACAACTGGCCAATGGGATTAAGCTGGGGGCGGGAGCAGCCATGAGGCACTCCTCCCTCCTGGCTCACAGTGTGTGGAAAACAAACAGGCCCACAGCTCTTCTGTGCTCATAGTGTAGACATAGCAAGGGAGGCTGCCCAGGGGCTCCCTGCTGCCTCTGCAGGCCCAATCCAGCCAGCAGAGGGTGTTATGCCCAGGCCTGCTGTAATGCCAGTGCAGGCTGCCTGCTGCAGGGGAAGCAGGGAGGGGTGGGGCTGCGCTTGAGCTTCAAAAGAGCCATATCTGGCTCCTTAGTGAGCCATATTTGGCTCGCAAGCCATAGGTTGCTGACCCCTGTATTAGCAGATGCCTCTGCAATAAATTTCCCTTTGCTCATCCCCAGTGAAGCATGGCCCCACTATGCCCTGCATTTGCTTAACTCAAATGCTTCACAGAAGAGTATGTTCATGGCCTTCTGAGATTTGTCCTCATTCCTGCGGATCCTGGATACACTCTGGACATAACTTCAGCATTAGGTACACCAAGGTTAAAATCATCATCATGATGTTTTGTTGCTCAATGGGATCCAGGATGAGATCCATGCTTAAGCTGCTATGGCATCTGCATGGATAACCAAGGGGAAAATGGGCATGAAAAGACTATTTGCCATTTCTCTTGAGCAGGACAGGAGCAAGAAAATGAATGCAGTATGGAACACTGACAACATGTAGCCAGACCCACCTGCTGCAGTTTTAGTCCCAGGTACTAAGAACATAACCCAGAATGCAAAGGTGTGTAGGCACCATGGGATAGCTACCCACAATGCATTGTTTTCAAAGTCACTCTGCTGGGGACATGCAACTTAGAACTATGACAAATTCTTGCACACAGTGGGGACATGCACCAACAATGTTACAAAATCTGGTGCTAAAAAGTTAACTTTAATAAATTTAACCTTATCTCATAGTGTAGACATGGCCATAGAGTCAATGGTAGTAGGGATACACACTGTTGACTGAATAGATTTAGTGCAGACATGCACCTTTGACTTTATAAAATCTGATGCTGTCAACCACAATAAATTAAACCTAATTTCATAGTGCAGACATACCTTAAGTGAAAGATTTTTGTGTAGACAGGCTTCTTACCTCTTTTCAGATATTTAACTCCACCTTACCTTTGACTGAAGGGGTGCTCTCAACTCACAAGAGCTCTGCCTCCTGTTGTGTTTCTACTAATGAATGCCAAAGACAGTTTCCATTTTTATCTTCCAAAGTTCAGTGACTTAGTTTCAAGAGGTAGGATGACCTAGTACTGTTCTTCCCTTCGGGTATGTCTACACTACAGTGCTATTTCGAATTAATTTGAATTAACTAATTTGAAATAAGTTAAGCTAATTCGAAATAACGCATCTAAACACAAAAACTAAATCGAAATAGCGTTTTTCTAATTCGAAATAGCGCGTCCACATTGAGTGGACCCTGAATCGAAGGTAAAGCTGGCCAGAACCAGTGCCAAAAGTGCATCAGGGTCAGACTTAGTGTGTGGGGCTGCTGCCTCAGGCTATCCGAGGTCTGTGCTTAAAGGGACCCGACCCGCCATCCCGGACAGACAGTTCTCAAGTTTCTCTGCTTGCTGGTCTACCTCGCTGAGGGACACCAAAGCATTTGTGTCTCAGAGTGCTCTGCTTGCCCTCACTTGGGACACCACGGCACTATGCAACATGGAACCAGACCTGCTCCCGGGGACTGTGCTGCCTCTCGTGGACATGTTGCCAGCAGCCTGGCTGCACTGTCTGCAGGCTGCCATCCAGGAGGATCAGCGAGGGGCTGTCAGGATCCAGGGGGCCCTGCAGGAGAGCTTCCACCCTGAGGAGCGCTAACAGTCTCCCCGGTCTGCCCCATTGGGGGCTTGTGCCCCATTCCTCCCTCTCGTCCTTCCACTTACCCTTCCCTAGCTTCCCCTTCCTGATGTGTATTTTATTTGACATATTTTCAAAAATAGAAACTGTCTTTAACACAACCGGGGGCATGGGGAGGGATGAACCTTGGGGGAGACGGGGGAAAGGAGTCGGGAGATGGCAGGAGAGAGAGTGGGAGAGGGGAGGGGGAAAACTGGGAGGAGGGAGCTGGAAGGGGAAGAAGGGGGAGGGGAAGCTCAGGGCTCACGGTTGGGGGGTCTCGTCAGGCCACATGTCTCCTAGCATGGCGGGTGCGGGGGCCTCGGCGTCCCTGGGCGGATGGGGAGGAGGGTGTGGAGGTTGATGTGGGGGGTGTGAAGATTGAGGAGGGAGAGGTGGGAGGAGGAGAAAGAGTGGGAGGAGGAGCAGGAGCTGGGGGAGCAGCAGGCGCAGGAGCAGCACGCTCTGCACCAGGGCCTGTAGATGGTGACAGATGGCACGACCTTAGGCAAGCAGCTCCTGCTGGAACTCCTGGTCGCCCTGCGGCCGCTGCTCCATGATCCGGATCTGGGCTCGCAGGTGCTGCTCTCTGTACCCCTGCCGCGGGTGCGGGCGCATGTCCCGGGCGGGGTGGTGCACCCTGCACGAGCAGCTGGTGCGGCCGTAGAGAAAGAAGGGGTCAGTTCTCCCTGGGGACACAGTGCATGATGCCCAGCCCCCCCACGAGGTGAGGGCGACCGTGCCCTGCACTGTCAAAACCGATGTGCTTGCACAGAGGCCATGGTCGGCATGTCCAACTCTGCCCGAGAGTGGGAGCTGCCCCGAGACTGCACCCGTGCCCTGTGCTGTGTATAGTGTGGCTGGGGTGGGATGGGGGGGTGGGGAAGATGTCCCCTGCCCCTGTGTAAAGGAGGCGTGTGAAGGGAGGGCGGCCTGCTGTGTCCCGCCCTGAGGTCGGGAGTGTATCGGGTCTCTTCACACACACGTGTGGCTATCGGGCCATGGCCCCTGTGTGGCACGCAGCTGGAGCCACCTGCCCAAGGGTGGCACAGCACATGCCCGCACGTGCACAGTAGCTGCATGATCCGTGGGAGGCATGGCCCATGCGCGCGGTCCCTGGTCTCCCTCCCCGCCTCCCCCCCAGGGAGGGGACAGTGCTGGCACTTACCTGGTATGGCCTCCCCGGACGACCCTGCCGACTCCAATGCCGGGACACCTGGTGGTGGCCCCTCTGGTGCACCGGGGTCAGGGCCCTCATCTCCCGGCTCGCTGCCCCCTGGGCTGGGGCGGACCGCCCCGCCCCCCCCAGGATTTGGTCAAGGGCAGGGAAGTAGGGGCAGGTGGCAGCCCCCGCTGCGGCACCGCCTCTGGTGGCCCTGGCATACGCCTGCCGCAGCTCCTTAACTTTCAGGCGCACCTGCTCCTGGGTGTGCTTGTGTCCCTTGTGGGCCATGGTGGCCGCTATGTGGCCATAGACGGAAGCATTCCTCCGACTGGTGCGGAGATCATGGACATTGGGGGCCTCCCCCCACGCCTCAATGAGGTCCATGATCTCTGCACCAGTCCAGGCAGGCACAAGCTGTCTACGGCCCCTAGGTGCTGGGGGACTGGGCAGGGGATGGCTGGCTGCCACTGTCTGCCATTGTGCGGCTACTGGGTGAGGGTCTGCAGCTGCTGGCAGGCCTGGCTCTGGCACGTGTCCAGTGGCCAGACTCTATCCCTTTAAGGGCCCTGGGGCTGGGGGAGAGGAGAAGAGGTTTCCTGGTTGTGCCCAGAGTGGCCACCAGGGGAAACTAGGAAGGGTTGGAGGCCCCCTATTTCGAATTAAGTGTCTACACAGCACTTAATTCGAAATAGCTATTTCGAATTTGGCGTTATTCCTTGTAAAATGAGGTTTACCAAATTTGAAATTAGCACCCCACTATTTCGAATTAAATTCGAAATAGCGGTTTGCATGTGTAGACGCTATTGAAGTTAATTCGAAATAACTGCTGTTATTTCGAATTAACTTTGTAGTGTAGACATACCCTTCTTGAGGGCTTCCCCATCCTCTTGCCAACTTCCTATGTAAACGGGGCTTAGGCTTCTATTAGTTTTGGTCACATTTTGCTTAATCACATAGGCAACGTGTGTGTGTGTGTGTGTGTGGGGGGGGGGGGTTTACAAGGGGTCAAGTGCCTCAAATGCTGTGAGTGGGAGGGGCAAAGGGATGGCCAGCAATTAGTAGGTAGGGTGTCTGGTGCCCACAACAGGGGGTCCATCCCTCCTTGCTGTGCTCCTCTGCCCCATTGCTCAGAGGAGGACTTCATTGTGAGTATATAATAGTGTCCCAACAAAAAAAAATCAAGTCTCTGTAGTATAAAATCCTAAGCCTATTTATGAAAAGGAATTTTTGTACAATTCTTAACAGTAAATGTTTAATGAGGGCATCAACCTTACTTTAGCTGTGCAGGTCATAGCACACTACCTTAGAACTCCATTCTGTTCCTTACAGCACTATCCAAACTGAACCGCTTTTCGATATGTTAGTCCCTCCTATCCATCACAATAGGTCTCCTTATGGCCAATATCTCCAGTCAGGTGAGCTCTTTTTTGAAGCTGGAGCTTTCTGTAAATGAGAACTTGGGAAAATAGAAATATGAAAATATGCATCTTTCAACTGAGGGCAGCATACTAGATTCCCAGATCCAGGGAGGGGATAATGGACAGAGAGCTCATGCAAAACTTCAACTTGAGACACTTGTTAAGGCAACACAGGTCCAAAAATGGTGCTGAGGCCCCCTTTTTGCTTTTGGGATAAGGAAGTAGAATCCTTTTCCTTTCATGTCCAATGGACCTTCACAACCACCCCCAAGTGCAGGAGGTTCTCAACTTCTTGAATGAGAAACTGCTTGTGAGAAGGGTTGCTGCAGAGGGACAGGGAAAGGCTGGGCGGGAGGATCAGCAATGAACTGCAAGGTGTAACCCAAAAATACTATGTTGAACACCTGATGGTCTAAGGTCAGCCATGACTAGGCTGACTGAAATAGTGCAGGTGGTTGAGGAAAGAGGAGGGTGGATCCTGAGATGTAACTGGAGTGTCATCCTTGAGTGTACCCTCAAAATGCCTGCTTCTGGCCTCCTTGGCTCCTACAAGGGCCAGGTTGAGCAGATGGAAGGGAGGATGATGAGCGATGCTGATTAGACCCCTTGTCTCTATCCTTTTTCCTATAGCTGCTCAACTGAGGAGCCACCTAGGACCTAGATTGGGGAGGTGGAAGTAGCAGAGAATAGGCACCTTTCCCCTGGCCTAAAACCAGCCGCAGCTCAGAGCTACTGTGGCAGGGAGAGAGGCACCCCTCCCCTGACTGGGGGAGACGCACCTCTACCTTGGTTCCAACCCAGCCTGAGCCCAGATTGGCAATGGTCGGGGAACAGACACTTATCCTACCGTATATCAAGTATGTTTTTAGTAGTACCTGTTTGTTAAGCCTCAGTGTAATTGATCTCATATTTACAACTGTAAATTCCTGATCTTAAGAACTTTATTTAGACCTTTAAGCTGTAAGCTGTTCCATCAGTGTGGACCACTGAATGGCAACAATAATGCATCCTTTGAAAAACAGCATAGTGTATGAAAGACATCAAGGACCAGCATTAGGTTTGAAAAGTAATGTTTAGGAGAATTTATAGAACATATTCAGAAACTGCTGAGGTAAACAAGATTTCTCTTTTCTCAGAGAGAACAGTACTAACTCATGCTATCTTCGAATGTTAGTGTTAATTCCGGATATGCAAAACAGTCATATACAATATGTGCTACTAAAAAGTCTCGCAACTGATTATGGGTGCAATTTATGTTTCATTAAAAGGACATGAGCATCATGATTGCTTAACTTAAAGAACCCAACTACACAAAGGACAAGCCTAATCCTTTTTCGTATCCTTACTTCATACTTACTCCATCTGCTCTTTCTTAAAAATAATTTTTAACTCATACAGTGCTTTTTATTTGTTGATTTGGTTGACCTATTTCTTAGACAGCTCTGACACAAATACTATGACATGTACACCACCAGTATGAAAATACTATAGAAATCTTTAATACATCTTTGATTCTTGAACTCTTCAAATAAGATTACACAAATAAAAATTACTCTCTGGGAATCAGTTTTAAAGGAAATTAAAAAGCCCAGCAAGTAGTTTGACAAACTGTATAAACAATCTATACAGCGTCTTTGTTTATGTATATATTTTACATTACCTCAACTCCTTTTATTAAGAGGAGCACAGTAGTCAGATTTAATGCATTACACATTCAGAGATCTTGCTCAATGTCACTCAGTGCACTTGTAAGTCGTCTTATTTTCTCTTCCATTACCTTTTTACTGTTTGCTGTTTCTTGCAGAAGCTGACGCATTTCTTTTTCAACATGGTAAACCTGAAACGATAAAAACACAAATATAAAAATTCAACCCTTGTGTGGAAATCTATCAGATAGAGGCAGCAAAGGGGGTGGGGGAGAAAGGGAGTACTTCGAAGTGGCAGCCGTGGCGGCGTTTCAAAGCAGCAGCGCCACATGGAGCCCGGGGTCAACTGGGGCCATTTCCGCAGAACCCAGAATCAGCTAGGGAGTCCTTGGGCTCCTTGCACATTTCAAAGCGGAAGCGCCTGCATGGAGTCTGGAGTCAGCAGGACTTGCCGCTGGCCCGGGCTTCACATGGAGTTCCGCATTCCTCCTTTGAAATGTACAAGGGCCCCTGTAGGGGCCCTTGTACATTTCAAAGAAGGAATGTGGAAGTGTCTATTGACTAGTGGATGGAAATTCCATTGACTACTCAACTAGTAAATTAACCGGTATTTAACATTCTTAAGGAAAAGTAATCTTGCTTATATTTAACTAGAAGATTTACCCAGCTTGGGTCCTTAACTCAAATAAGCTTTGTTTTTCTTCATTTAAATAATTGTTCTGGGATTGGACTGGGGATGAGGGCTGCCCCAGGGAGAGAGAGGACAACCCTGGGCCTCTCTCACTGCAGCAGCTTGGGGCCAGGTGAGAAGTGCCTGTCCATGGCTGCTGTGCAGGCACAGCTGGGGAACCAATAGGGATGTAAGCAACTAGTCGACTGTCTGATAAAAATAAATTTGTTGGATAGTTGAGTAGTGACACGAACAGTCGCTTCCTCCCCTTGCTGCCTCTTAAAAGTTGGCTCTCCACAGCACCATCTCTGTGGGGTGGACAGGGACGCAGGGGAGAAAACGGTGAGAGTAGGGGCTGAAACAGTCCCCCGTTCGTGCTGGTTCCTACTGCAGCCGCTTTAGCCGTTGAAATGTACAAGAGCCCCACAGTCCCCCAGCTACCCTGTGTTCCCATTGTGGCTGCTTCGGCCCCGTGCTCCCTGCAGCGGCACCTCCCCCCCCTTTGGTGCTTAAAAGCTGGTTTCCCCCCCCCCCCCCCCACACCATCTCCGGGCTACCGCCGAGGGGGGTTTAGGGAGGCTGCTGTGAAGCAGCCCCTGTCTGCGAACACAGGCTGCTGCCACCATGCAGCCACTGTTCGCAGCAGCCAGGGATGGCCTCAGCCAGGGGCCACTCCGCTCCACTGGCTGCCGCGAATAGGAGCTGGTGCCAGAGCAGCCTCTGTTTGCGGCAGCCAGCCTTGTCCACCGCGAACAGAGACTGCTCCAGCACCATCCCGTTTGCGGTGGACACAGGGACTGTTTAACTCAGCACGAGCCGGTATGCAGCAATCCGCACTAGGTGGGACTGCCCAGTGCTCTTACCACATTTAAAATGCAGAGCTGCAGCACAGGTGGCTTCCAGAGCTAGCATGGGCCGGGACTGCTCAGTCCCAGCTCAAGCCGGCTCCTGGAGCTACCTCCTGCTGTGGTTCTTTGGAACGGTCCTACTGACTAATCGTATACAATTTGTATCGCCTATACAATTAGCCTGATAACCACATATTAACATCCTTAACTGATATATATGACCAATATGGCAACAGCAGTAGTATGAAGAAAAGGAACTTTTATGAACAATTCTGCAACATGAAAACAGGTTATAAAGGAAGACAAGATAGGGTAAAGCCACGGGGTTCTCAAATTTCATTGCACTGTGTCCCCCTTCTGACAACAAAAATGACTACACAAGCCCAGGAGGGGGATCAAAGCCTGAGCCTGCTAGAGCTCCACCATCTTGCAGGAGACAGAGCACAATGTTGAAGATTAAGGGCTTCAGCCCCAGGCAGGGGCCTGTTACCCGAGCCCTGCTGCCCAGGGATGAAGCCTTCAGGATTTGGGTAGTGAGGCTCGGGGCTTCGGACCCCCACAAGTCTCTGCCATTCATTGGGCTACTTGGGATTGTGGGAGGGGAAGAGGAGTGCAGAGTCTTGAGCATTCCTTAGCTTGAAGGATTTAGCCTGGTGCAGGTGCCAAAAAGAAGCTCCCAATGGCTTCACAAATCTTAAGTAAAAAAAAAATTAATTATCTAGTAAGTATATACTGCATTAGTCACCATTTTATAAAATGTAAATAGAAGAAGCTGAATAAATTTAAAGTTGAACTAAAAAACTGCTTAAATGTGTATCAGTATAGTGTATCCTCTTCCTGTTTAGCAAAAAGCATAAAATTTAGTGTAAAGGCTACATGTAGTTTAAAGTCAGTATGTTTTAATGATTACCAACCATGAGAATCAACCCGACTTTAGGAAAACAATTAAAATGTACAAATTGAAAACAAGACAAAAATAAATATACTACCAGTTCCTGCTTCAAACCACTACTGAAGACCAAGATTTAAATCAACCCATCCTGCTCCCAAATGACTTTTGTTCTTGGTGGAAAAATCAGTAAACTCCACCAGGGAGCAAGAATGCAATCCCTAGCTCATGAAAATATAAGTAACATTTGTAGAAAACAAAGTTTATGACTAATGCACTGGCATAGTTCAATATAGCAGTCTTTTGAAGTTTGCATGCTTCCAACGTCTCTCATCTATCACCAGAATTATAAAAGCTAAAAAAAAGGTACCGTGTTATATAAAATACTTGAGCACCATTTTTCTTGCCTCTCTAATAATTAAGGGATGTTCATGCACTGGCTCGTGATTGCATGTTCCTTGAATAAAAGAATATTCCAAGTCAGCCTATTGTCTACCCACTTGTAGAGAATCCATTATTGGGCAAAGGTTAAAAGTTCAGCGTCAGTAATGCTTTTGTTAATGATTAGCCAACACAGACACCCAAAAAGATTACAGCATAGAACAATATTGGGACTGAAAATACAGATTGTAAAGCCCAATAACATTTTATTAAAATCATTACCTTTTCATTTGCTGCTTCAATTTGCCTTTGTTTTTCATTTGCTAGCCGCAGTAATTCTGCCTGATGAGCTGCTAACATTGACTCAAGCTGTCTTCTAAAAGCATCATCCATTGAATGAAGTTTTTCCATTGCAACCCTATGATCACATGAAATATATTAATGCTTAAGAAAGCCAGAACTAACTAGTATTAGTTTAAGATTGTGTGTGCTTTGCCTATTTCTATGTTCTTTATTGCTTTAAGTAACATGGACATCCAGAAAGATTAAAATTATTTAGCTTCAGTTCTTAGTTCCAATGCTATCTTGTAACAAATCGATGTCCTCATTCTGTGCTGCATGGACAGGACTAGCAGGAGTCCCCTACATTAAGTATTTAATCACCAGCTAACAGCTAGAAGATTCATGCGACACCTAAGATTTTCAATAATCTAATTCTACTAATACAAGATAGAACATTTAACAGAGAACAATAATATGTATAAGTATTGTTTCCACCATTTCTTCAAAGCAGGTTGGGTGGGAACATGGCTCAGTCTATTACAAACACGTTGTCTCAGAATTTAAAAAGTAAATCTTGCATTTCCATAGAGCAGTCTTATTTCAAACGCTATGAATACACAGCCCTATGAAATTCCACAACAACAACAACATTCTTTTTCTAGGATACATTTCAGTAACACTAAGCTTTTGGCCCAGCTCCCAATATTGGGCCCTAATCAATTATTTCACTTTGTTCTCAAGAAACTAAATTTAGATCATTAAAATATTCTTTAACCTGCTAGCCAGATGATCATTATATCCCACCTCACCTAAAATAATGGAGGAAATCCTTACCAAAGGAAAAACAACATTTTACTAGTTTTAATGGGGGGAGGAGGGAGAGATAATTCTTTGCAGAAATAGGTGCTTCATCAGTAGTTATAATTTACTGGGGAACACTAACAGAATAGTTGTATCAAAGAGCAGGTATTTTCTTATGGAAGTTTCATGGAAAATCAAAGTAATATCTGTGACTACCTAATATCATTAGTCATTGATTCTTTGCATTTTTGGTCTAATAACCTGTCATGTCTCTGCTTATTGTGACAGCACGTATGGCCTAACTGACAACACAAGGTCCACTGTTAATTAGACCACCTATGTCTACTCTAAAGAGATAAGAACAGTACTTAAAAATTGTTGTGATAGTCATAGCATTAGAGTAGGAAGTCTCTGAAAAAAGTTTCCTAACACAGACTAGTCTTAAGCGACTATAGTGATACTGTCATATCACCAAGTATTTATTTGGTTGACATGGTATGCAGTGCCATTTGTACATGTGTTTACTGGAGACAGCCTTCATCTTCAAAATATGCCTACATGATTTTTTTTGAAAACCTCATTTTCCTTAGTTGTGAAATTTTTTGTTTACTATCAACTCCTAATCCACTGTTAATTGCTTCAACCAACTCTTCCCCTGAAAGCACTCTTGATAGAGAAATGAAATCATATACTGAAACATGAAATGGGTCCAAATGCAAAAACAACACTCCAACATTTCAGTAGCAATGTGGGAGAAGAAAAGGAAATTGAAATTCTTGCTTATTCTTTTCCCCTCAGATGTACTAGGTATTAAAAGGAAAATGTTAGTGCTAGAAATTTATGATAGCTGCTTGTCTGGTGCTGCAACAACACAAATGCAAAGTTACACAAACAGGAATATACATTTAACTCTGAATTAATTTATGCCAAATGGGCCTCGAATCTGTAGATTACAAAATCATGTTTAAAAAAAATCTTAACTCCTATATAAATTCAGTGTGGTCACAGATCTAATCTCCGATAGTAACTTCATCTGAATAATAAAGACTAGGGATGTCAATGTGTAGTCAAGTACACAATTAACTGATAAGCTTAGGCTTATCAGTTAATCTTATCGACTAGAAACATTCCTTGCCTTACTTTATTAGAGGCAGCAAGGGGGAGGGGGCAAAGTGGGGCCGGTGCTATGGGGAGCCGGCTGTTAAGCTGGCTCCCCATGAGCACAGGATCTGAGGAGCTGCCTGCCTCCTCCCCCCAGTGCTGCTGCTTCTGCAGAAGAGACAGCAGTGCAGACGGTGAGAGGGGAGAAGTTGGAGCTGGTACATGCAGGAAGCTGACTTTCAAGCCAGCTCCCCGTACATGTCGGCTCACGTGGAGCTGCCTGCCCTCTCCTCAGCGCTGCTGAAGAACAGTCTGTCCGTGGAGGGCCCAGACTCGCCACAAACAGAGGTTGCTCCGTGGGATGCAGGCACAGCCTGTAAGGAGCTCTGCCCTCCCGCGGTCAGGGGCTGCTGCTGTGGAGAAGCTTCAGTCTGTGGTGACCTTGGGCCTGCTGCAGACAGAGGCTGCTGCCATCACTCGCTGCTGCCTCTGATCCAGCATCCCTGTTGACCCCAGTACTCCATGGGGTCACAAGAAGTAAGAGAAGTCAATAGAAGAGTTTCCCCCCCCCACCCCCCCATCAACCTCCTGCAACCTTGACTTAAGGTACTTCAACTCCAGCTACATTATTCTTGTAACTGGAGTTACACATCTTAAGTAGACTTTCTCCCTAAGTGTAGACCTGACGAGAGGGGAAGATTCTGCCAATTATCTCCTTCACAGAAATAGTCCTTACTCATATAAGAAATACTTGTGTACATAAAAGCATATCTGAGATTAGACCAGGCCCGGCAAAACATGGCCTGCAGGTCAAATCCAGACCGCCAAGCCACTGGATCCAGCTTGCAAACGCAACGGGGAGACCCAGGCAGGCTGCCCTGCTTGCCCTGCAGCCTGCTCAGAAAAGCAACTGCGGGGCGGTTTCTCTTTCAAAACTGTGATCCTGGATGGTGGAGGGGTGGCTTCAGGCGCTGTGCTCACCTCCAGGACAATCCCATTGGCCAGTTTCTAGCCAGAAACTGGCCAATGGAAGCTGCCTGTTTGAACAACAAGCAGCATGCAAAGCACCATGCCTCTTACCCCCTCTGGCTCAGTTATTCACACAAGCACATGGCCCTGCAGCCAGTGCAGGCACGGGGCAGACAGGCTGAGAAATGTTTTAAGCTCTGCAAGCAAGCAGGCTGGTAAGTCTCCTGGCCAAAGCCTGCCTCTGGCACCCCAGCCCCTTCCTTCCCCAACTTCTGCACCCCCACTCAACATACCCAAACCCTCTGCCCCCTTTGCACCTATACCCCCTCCCAGATGTGGCATCCCAATCCCCTGCCCCAGATCACTATCCCCTCCTACCCTAGGTCACAACCCAAATTCCTGCACCTCAGTCCTCCGCCCTAGGTCACATTCCAAAACTCTGCACCCCAGTCCCCTGCCTTAAGTCACAACTGCCTCCTTCACCCAAACTCCCTCCCATACCCCAGTCTCCCTCCTGCACTGCAATCCCTTACCCCAAGCTCCCTTCTGCACCCAACCTCCATCTCAGACCCCACACTTCCTCCATTAATATAATGGAAGTGTGCAGCCCTCGAACACTTTCCAAAAACTTGGAGTGCCCCCCTCCTCTCAAAAATTATTGCCCAACCCTGGATGAGACCTATAGAAAGTACTTGTAACTTCATTATGAACTCTAGTGCTGTGTACCAAAGTTTCACGTGTCTTATACGGTGGAATGTGTACAAGTTTAACAAGGCAACCATTATTAGTATTTTGTTTTTACTTCTGAGTTTGAAGGCTTTTGTTTTTCTCTTCAATCAACTTCTTTTCCTTAATATCAAAGGATTCTTTCATTTGTTTAACTTGTGTCTCCAAATGGCTTAACAGTTCTCCTTTATCTTGCCACTTCTTATTCATTGCACTGAAAATAAAACACATATGTTCAGAGTGCTTACAGATTCTATCATCTTTTAAAACTGGAAGGGAAAGTGATATATTGATACTTCCCCATTTTCAAGTTCTAATGATCAAAAGTTAGGCTGTGGCCTGCCTACTGATGTGCTCTTCTCCTAACCAATTTGAAATTTCGGTGTGGGTCATAACATTTCATTATGCTTATCTACTATATATTTTAGAGAGTTTATGAATCTGTCTGTCCATTTGAGAGTACATTTGTTCAAGAACTCCTCCTAAACCCATGGCATCCAACCAGTTCTGAAGCAGTAGCCACTAGTGCAATAGCAAACTAGCCACACTCAACCTGCCAAATAGCTACATGTGGTTAGTGGCTAGCATGTTGGGACACCATGCTCCTAAACAGTAAGAGTGAGGACCACCAAATTTGGTATGAAGCTTCCTCTTAAAGCAATGTCAGGGTGTGGGGGTGTGCCAGGACAATGGGATGTGCCTGGAATTCTATTGTTTTGCATCAAATAGAAAGGAAGGGGTGTGATAGCAGGGAGAAACTGGCAGAAAGCCTGTGCAGCCCGGAGAGAAGCCATGTGGACAGGCTGCGCAGCTCACATCACCCGAGGCCAGACTAAATGCTGGGTAAGTCTTCTAGTATTATTATACATCACCTGTATGCTTTCCTAATATCTTCCAGTTCTGCTTCTTTTTCTTCTAGCAGTTGTTTTAATTCCTCTTTTCTTTCATTTTGTCTTTCTAATTTTTCCATTATCTCTTCCAACTGTGCAGTTTTTTCCTCCAATTGTACCTGAAAAGTCTTTTGGATTTCAACATTTTCTTCATGCTGTTTTCTGATCTGTTCATCTCTTTCCTGTAAACCCTATAAAAAGACAAAAACATCTGCTTTGGTATAATGGACATAAACTAGCTATAAATAAATGTAGGCTGAAAATTAGATGAAAGTTTCTAGCCATCAGAGCAGTTAATTTCTGGAACAGGATTTCCAATACAAGAAATGAGGGCTGGAAGATTTGCTGTGATAAATGAGGAAAAGGTTTGAGCCCCAATGGAATTTGTAATACTAGTTTAACTGTAAATATTACCCTATTGCTTCCTGAATGCAAAAGGAACAGAATAAAGGAGAAAATACCTTATACTGGAATATAAAGATTTCAATCAAACTTAAACAACAATTTACAGTGTTTTGCTTCATTAAAACATATTCCGTGAGACCCTGTCCTACATTTTTCTTCTACATTTCTGGTGATGTACATAAATAAGTTTCAATGACATGATAACAATCAGATATGGCCTAGTCCTATACCCAATGAAGTCCATGGGAGAGTACCCTTGTTAGACAACCATGGCACTGTCTTTCTAATTTTATTCAAGTCATTGCCATAATTTTCGTTCCAACTCTGCATTAGCATACATACATATGCGCGCGCGCGCACACACACACCCACTTACTTCTTTTAATTTCCTAATTGTTTCTGTTTGATCTTCCACTATCTTGGTCTTAATTCTTAGGATATCATTGTCATGTTCATTTTGTTTTTTCAGAATCTCACATTCATTGGCTAGAACTTCAATTTTTGCTTCTAGTTTTCCACGATCTTGAGCAAGAGAAGCTCCTGGACAAACATATCAACATATGGCACTGGAGATCGTGAAAGCATTTTTCACACAAATTTCAGAAAAGTGAACATTTTATGCCAGTTTAGACATGCTTATAAGACCTGCGTAGAACAAACTGCAGGATTGAGAGCTTAATACCATTAAATTATGTTCTTATAAATTAAACAACACTTACTGTTTATACCTCTGGGAACTTCTATAATAAATTATCAAAAATGCTTATAGATCTAAAAAAATTCAAAGAGGCCACCAGATGGTGCTAAATCTGTGCTGCTAGTACAGTGCAGCAAACAAGCAAGATGATAAAAGCCACAACATCTTACTCCAACATTTTAAATTAGTTATCTTCAAAGACATCTGCAATTTCTGGGGGACAAAGGTGGACAAGTGGCATTATGTGAGACAGATATCAACATCACTATGAAATGCAGTAAGTAATGCTATTTAGAACTGAGTGAATTCTCTCAAACCCAATGCAATTCTTTATCATTTTATGTCTTACCCTTTTCTCTGAATTATCAACAAGAGTCAATTAAAGTAAGTTGCACATTTGTTCCAGCTACCACATGAAATGAGATGTATATTACCCAATATATTAGGAGTACTAGGAAGGCCAATTTTGAATCACCGTACCTGTTCCATAACAACGCTTCTGGCATTGTGTTTGAAACTTAAATTAAATAGATTTAAAAAAGCCACCCAAATTTCATTCTGGCAAGCATAACATTTTGCCAAACATATAAACACACCTGAATGAAAAAGGAGGGGATGTGTCGTCTTCTGCAAAGTGAGAACAGGGTACATAGAATATTTGTTGAGTTAACATCTTTGAATATACTGCGATACTACGATTGGTTTTATGGATAGCTTTACACCATTTTTCTAAGTGCTAATCAACTGTTGCTGTGACATCAAGTAATCGCTTGCACAAAGTAATGGCCTGCACAAAGTAATATCTAGCAAATTATCACCACCACTGCGTAAAAAAGGAGAGAGAGAGAGTAGATTGTGACAAATTTTTTCCTGTTGCAATTCATAATTAATGTGTGTTGGAGCATTATAGAAAAGATAATCACAAGTGTCCTTCCTAACAGACATATATCATATATATAAGTAAAAACAAAATAAAAGTCACAAGGTCAGGTAATCTGAAGTATCCCTTAATGGATTTACATACTAAAAATATATTCCTCCCATAAATAAATGAAATATAAAAAGCAAGTCAGTTCATTGAGTGAACAGAATACCTCACAAAATTATAATTAGTAACAACTTATTTTTTTTATCTTGGATCTCATATTCTGATGAATTTTAACATTTAACTATGGTATCCTGATGGGTTTATTTTATTTCTCACATAACCAGAATAAGCAACATTGTGTTTAGTGAAAATTATAAACTCAAAAAGTTAAACTGTTTATGATTTTTCTGCAAGGTTCCTGTTCCCTGGGATTTGATTACTCATTTGTTGTATATCTTCAATCTGTCCTTCTATTTAAAAAAAACATAGTAAATATTTATTTCTTTATGACAGGATGACAATACTTTTTAAGTAGTGTTTGGACTAGGGATGTGAACAACTAGTCCACTATCCGATAAGCAGATGCTTATTGGATAGTCGACAGGCTAGTTTACTAGTCTTTCCCCCCTTGATGCCTCTGTCAGAAAGAGGCAGCAAGGTGGGGAAAAGAAAACGGGGTGCTTCAAAGCAGCAGCGTTGTGTGGAGCCTAACACCGGGCTTCCCATGGCGTTTCAAAGCAGCAGCACCACATGGAGCCTGGGGTCATCTGGGGACGCCGCCGCTGACCCTGGGCTGCATGCAGTACTGCCACTTTGAAATACCGCGGGGAACATGGGACCAGCGGGGGACTGCTTGAGTCCCCCACTAGTCCCATGCCCCTCGCAGCGCTTTTTCCTTTGAAATGTAGCAACAGGCCTGGGACTTTTGTTACACTTCAAAGGCGGAAGTGCCCTTATCGAATATTCAATTAATCAAATAATTGAAATTTTACATCCCTAGTTTGGACATGAATGTTTTAGCTTTAATGGGAGTTTCCATCCACTGGATAATTCATTGACATGTCTCTCAAAAAGGGGAAAAAAAGACATAGGGCTATAAAGAGATGGTCATGTAACAGAAGACTATTCATTCCAATGACTTAAATGATAGGAAGTAGTGCAAGCTAATAATTTTGAATAATGCCACTCCTATAAAAAGTAGTCCTTTCTGAGTCAAATAAGAAATTAGGGAGGGTTTGTCTCAGGTAGAGCTATGGTCCACTGTGGCACTATAATTGGTGAGGGAAGAAATGCAAGTGAAATATCTATAAAATTGTTCTTTATGTTGATATATTACACAAAAAACTGTTGAATTTTTACCCTGTTGCGCCAATTCTTGTCCCCATACTTTTCTTTCCATTTTTAATCCTTCAATTACAGATTCTTGGGCTGTCAGTTGAGAAATAAGTTTCGATTTTTCCTGTTTAAGGAGTTCAATTTGAATAGTTTTTTGTTTGTCCTCCTCAACAGTACTTTCAAGTGTTCGGATTCGATTCTGTATATAAGAGTAAATAGGGGAAAAACAATAAGTTTCTGTAAGATAAATATTCAGGAATTTAGTACTATTAACACCATTTAACTATGACTGTTAATTCTCATTAGCTATATTTAAGTGGATATTCTATTGCACAGGTATTGTCTGATAAAAATTGGCATCTTTTACCAGAAATGAAGCACAGACACTTGCTTCATCTGTCAATACTGTTTACACATTTTCCCCTCCACAAACCTAATTCTATAAAGTTTTCTTGTAAATATATATTTATTTAAAGGAAATTAGGATAACTTTGTAATTAAAAGAAGTGCAGAAAAGTTTGAAAAGAGGAAGCGGAAAATTTAGGTTGCACAGCAGAAGTTAATCCAAAGGAAACAAATGAAGGCTGCACTGGGGTGAGCTGCCATCCCTTGAGACATTGCATATAACATGAAACATGCCATGTCCATTTTTCCCATCTTATGAATACGCTTTTATAAAAGGGTATTATGTACTTTTAAAATAATTTCAAGGAATCATCATCAAGTCTTCAGCAGTTATTTTCTGACAAATTCCATTTGGCATAATACTACAATAAATTTGAGAACCTATCTTCTTTTTGAAAGCTAACTTAATGCAAGTTACTTATTTAGTGTCAAGAGACTGCAGATTGCTATATATACACACACACACACACACACACACACCTTTCCACTGGCTTACTGGAAAAAGCTATAAGATAAAGTTCATGATAGCTGGAATTATATTTAACAGCTAGAAGGCCTGGTCATAATATTTTAATGGCCATTTGTGATTATAATAGGTGTAGATAATATTTACAGAGTGTGCTGCATACTAGAGATGTAAGTGACTAGTCAGCTATCCGATAGGCAAAAGCTTTTTGGATAGTTGACTAGTCGCTTCCCCCCCTGCTGGGGGGAAGCAGGGGGAAGGAGGAGAGCAGGAGCTGATGCTGGGGAGGGCCAGCTTAAAAGCTGGTTCCCCCAAGCACCGTCTCTGCAGGGGTAGGGGGGACTGGGGTGTGAGCTAGGAATCAGCTGATTCCCAGTTCACGCCCAGTCCCAGACACTGCGCTTCTGCTGATTCCTGGCTCGCTCTGGGTCCGCCCCCCTCCCACACTGCGTTTTAGCTTTTTAAATGCCGACAGGCTCTTAATACAGTTAAAAAGGCAGAGCCGCAGCTAACTCTGTTGCAGCTCCCTCGCTTATCAACTAATTGACAGAAAATCCATTGACTAGTTGATTAAACTACATTTAACATCCCTACTGCATACCAACTAATGTAAATTACATGTAGTTGCTATTATATCATTATGTAATTACTGTAATAATGTTCATTATATAAATCCTAGTAACAGTACTTTATGCAGTACTTAGCAAGTAAATGAACTAATTTATGTCCAACCATTTTAAAATAACTGTTCTGCAGCTAAAATAGTCATTTCTGAGTGTGTGTTGTGTGGTTTTTTTTTGTAAGAACAAAAAAAACAAACAGAGAAAAATCAGTGTTAGATATTCTCTGAATCTCAGTTTCCAGTAGTTACTGTCATGCACAATTTGTTAACATCGCAAAATAGGAGTGCAATTGTGAGGAACTGTATGAGTATGTATTTGGCTATAACTGTGCACCTGAAGTCAATGTGTGAGTGTTAAGGACACAAGAATTGAGTTTGTTATGAATACTAATATTGGCTAAAAATGGAATAAGGAAATGCATAATGTTAAATTTTAAGCTGAAATATGTTGAGGATAGATAGGTTCGACACCCTTGAGACTTGACTGGTCCTGGATGAGGGATTTTTCTGAAACAGGGGAGGTCTTTTCTCGCCCTTCTGCTGCCAGCCCTACAGGGCTTCCTGGCTCACCTAGCAGGGTCGTAAACTGGACTTCCTACTCCCCCTCTGCTGCTGCCCCCAGCCCAGCTGAGCCACATGCCAGGCTCAGCTGAGCTGCGCGGGGAGCCACGCACTGGCTCCAGCACCACATCGGGCCAAGATCCTGCCTCCTTTTCCCACCCATCATGCTGGGCTCCCAGGCCCTTCAACACCCCTGCCTGCCAGGACTCTCTGATCCTGGAACATCCGTAGTCTGGCCAAACCAGCGAGTCATGGTTTATAGAGATGTAACCTGTATTGTTAATGTTGCAACTTCTTGTCTACAATACTGTATAATTTTAAAAAAGGCTTAAAAAACATATACCTTTAGATTTGCTGTTGTTTCTTGTTTTGATTTTACTATCTCCTCAATCCTTGTTTTCTGTTCTTTCACCATGGATGTCAGCTCTTGAATCAGAGCTGCTGACTGCTTTTCCTTTTGCTGAGATTGAAAAAGGGCACACTTATGTTCTGCTAACTCAGCAGTAACATTTTCAAAACCATCCTTAACCTGTATGGTAAAAAGATGTTAATAAAAGATTAGCTTTCCAAATGTGTGGGAGTTGGGTAGATTGGAAATACAATCTGGTAATTTGAAATAATAGAAGTGAGACTAATTCCATACCAAAAGGCATTTTATATTACTTGACGTTATTGTTTTCTATTTGTTAAATTATGAATGCATGGAATATACTAAGTCAAACTAAATGAAAAAATGTTTGAAATACCGTATCACAAGATTAAATTAAAGCCAATGTTAATCTCTCTCTCTCTCTCTCTCATTATATATATATATATATATATAAAAATAAAAACTTTTCCTGCGGGACAACAGAGTGATGTCATCACATCACTCTGCGTCCCGCAGCCCCTCCTTCCCTGGTGCTCTGTGGCTGGAGGGAAGAGTGAGGGCCCAGCAAGGCCATGGAGAGGCCTTCATCTCCCCTGCAGGCTAGGGGGAATAGTGTGTGGCCTGTGTCGCCCAAAGCCACCAGCTGCGCTGCCTTCCCCCCTCATGGGGGGAGGCAGCAGCCGCCAGTGGCTGGAGGTAGAGATCTGGGCCAGCTGCTGCCTCAGCTCAGCTCAGCTCGACCCAGCCTGGCTCCCCCCAGGAGATGGGCGGGGGGGGGAGGAGCAGGGAGAGAGGAAGAGCCGGGGCTGCCTATCCCCAAACAGGGGGGGGTCATGAGTGTAGCGAGCAGATGGCATTGCCCCCTAATAACAAACTCATTTTTGATTAACGAGCAAGGAGAGAAAAGGGGTTTTTTTGTTTAAGAGCACAGAATTTGACAATCTCCATTACTCTACACATTTTGCAATACACTATCTTAATCTTACCTCTTTAAACCTTTTGGCTTCAATAGTTAAAGCAACACGAAATTCATTTTCTAGCTCCATATACTGCTGGTTTAACATACTTATTTTCTCTTGAAATTCTTTAATACGTTCTTCATGCCTCTGCTTTTCTTTAGCCATTTCTTTTGACAATGCATCTTGGAATTCAGATCCATTCAAAGCAACTCGGGTTTCAAGTTCTCTCCTGGAGTTACCAAACATATGTACATTACATGTAGAATTGCAGTATCTTTCAATACTAGGTTTATTATAAAAAATTAAAAACTATGTAATAACAAGATAAAACCCACGTATTTTCATTATTGTCCTTCAGGTAACATTCAGTTTTTATGAAGGTCAAAGAGAACAGTGAGCAGACAATCCATGTTTCATACTTCAGTATAACAGCGCAATTCCAACAAAGAGGAAAAAAACAAACTATTTAGTGGGGAGGAGGACCCCCACAGTTGTAACTGCCTGTGGATGCTGATGGGTGTTTCCCTTAGCATCAAGCATCAGTTAACATACCTTCATTCTCAGGGCTCGACAAACCGCTGAATCTACTCGTCCGTGGCACGTAGATTTCAGCCGGTCGCTCCGTGTGCCCCATTCACCAGCGCTTCGCGCGTGTGCAGTGCTGGTCTGGCGCATGCGCAGTGCGGGGCTGGCGAGTAGCTCTTGCTGGGGTTTGTCAAGCCCTGTTCATTCTCATGCTACGTATGCACTGACAGCTATTCCTCCAACTATAAATTTCAACACCCACACCTCACATCTTCTACTCAATTAGTAACACAAAACATTACCAAAGACTTCTCACCATCACTTTTTTAAATGTGCAAAATCTTAACTCCAGCCTTGAAATTCTTTGTGGGAGAATGTCACATCACATTGCAAGGATGATGTGCTTCTTGAGGCTGTTGAGGTCAACATTAAGGTTTTGCACTACAGTGTAATTGCAAGTAACATATTATTATTATATATTTTCTCTCCCCTACCTTCAAAGACATTATGTTGAAATTACTGTAAATCAACAGCCCTGTTTTTAATGTTTAGTTGAGTGGAAACTATCAATTATATTGAGATTAGAGAGGCTATCAAATTAAAAAATTCAATAATAGTGGGGGATTTCAACTAACCCCATATTGGCTGGGTACACGTCACCTCAGGATGGGATGCAGAGATAAAATTTCTTGAAACGTTAAATGACTGCTTCTTGGAGCAGCTGGTTCTGGAACCCACAAGGGGGAGAGGCTATTCTTGATTTAGTCCTAACCGAAGTGCAGGATCTGATTCAAGAGGTAAATATAACTGGACTGCTTGGAAACAGTGACCATAATATAATAAAAGTTAACATCCCTGTGGTGGGAAAAACACCTCAGCAGCCCAACACTGTGGCATTTAATTTCAGAAAGGGAAACTACACAAAAATGAGGAAGTTAGTTAAACAGAAATTAAAAGTACAGTGACAAAAGTAAAATCCCTGCAAGATGCATGGAAACTTTTCAAAGACACCATGATAGAGGCCCAACTTAAATGTATACCCCAAATTAAAAAATACAATAAGAGAACCAAAAAAGTGTCACCGTGGCTTAACAACCAAATAAAAGAAGCAGTGAGAGATAAAAGATCTCTTTTAAAAAGTGGAAGTCAAATCCTAGTGAGGAAAATAGAAAGGACCATAAACGTTGTCAAATTAAGTGTAAAAATATAATAAGAAAAGCCCAAAAGGATTTTGAAGAACAGCTAGCCAAAAACTAAAAAAGTAATAGCAAAATGTTTAAGTACATCAGAAGCAGGAAGCCAGCTAAACAACCACTGGGGCCCTTGGATGATAGAGATGCTAAAGGAGCCCTCAAAGATGATAAAGTCATAGTGGAGAAGCTAAATGAATTCTTTGCTTCAGTCTTCATGGTGGAGGATATTGGAGACATTCCCAAACCTGAGCCATTCTTTTTAGTTGACAAATCTGGGGAATTGTCCCAGACTGAGGTGTCATTAAAAGAGCTTTTGGGACAAATTGATAAACTTAACAGTAAGAAATCACCACGACTGGATGGCATTCACCCAAGAATTCTAAAAGAACTCAAATGGAAAATTGCAGAACTATTAACGGTGGTTTGTAACCTATCCTTTAAATCGGTTTCCGTACCTAATGATTGGAAGATAGCTAAAGTGATGCCAATATTTAAAAAGGGTTCTTGAGGTGATCCTGGCAATTACAGACTGGTAAGTCTAACGTCAGTACTGGGCAAATTAGTTGAAACTATAGTAAAGAATAAAATTGTCAGAACATGGATGAATATAATTTGTTGGGGGAAAGTCAACATGGTTTCTGTAAAGGGAAATCACGCCTTACTAATCTGCTAGAGTTCTTTGAGAGGGGTCAACAAACATGTGGACAAGAGGGATCCAGTGGATATAGTATAGTTAGATTTCCAGAAAGTCTTTGACAAGGTCCCGCACCAAAGGCTCTTAAGTAAAGTAAGTTGTCATGGGATAAGAGGGAAGGTCCTTTTGTGGATTGATAACTGGTTAAAAGACAGGAAACAAAGGGTAGGAATAAATGGTAAGTTTTCAGAGTGGAGAGAGGTAACTAGTGGGGTCCCCCAAAGGTCTGTCCTATTCAACCTATTTATAAATGATCTAGAGAAAGGGGTAAACAATGAGGTCACAAAATTTGCAGATGATACCAAACTGTTCAAGATAGTTAAGACTAAAGCAGACTGTGAAGAGCTTCAAAAAGATCTCATCAAACTAAGTGATTGGGCAACAAAATGGAAAATACATTTATCAACATTAAATTTCAAAGTAATGCACATTGGAAAACATGATCCCAACTATATGTACACAATATGATGGGGACTAATTTGGCTACAACTACTTGAGAGATCTTGGAGTCATTGTGGATAGTTAAATAGAATGTTAGGAGTCATTAACAAAGGGATACAGATAAGACAGAAGATACCTTATTGCCTCTGTATAAAACCATGGTACGCCCACATCTTGAATACTGAGTACAGATGTGGTTGCCTCATCTCCAAAAAGATATATCGGCATTGGAAAAGGTTCAGAAAAGGGCAACAAAAATTATTAGGGGCTTGGAACAGGTCCCATATGAAGAGAGATTAAAAAGACTTGGACTTTTCATCTTAGAGAAGAGGAGACTAAGGGGGAATATGATAGAGGCCTATAAAATCATGACTGGTATGGAAAGAGTGAATAAGGAAAAGTTATTTACTTACTCCCACAATAAAAGAACTAAGGGTCATCAAATGAAATTAATTGGCAGCAGGTTTAAAACAACAGAAGGAAGTTTTTCTTCACTCAGCACACAGTCAACCTGTGGAACTCCTTGCCAGAGGATGCGGTGAAGGCTAGAACTTTAACAGGGTTCCAAAAAGAGCTAGATAGATTCATGGAGGTTAGGTCCATCAATGGCTATTAGCTGGGATGGGTAGGAATGGTATCCCTAGCCTCTACTTCCCTGGAGGTGGGTGATAGGGGAGGGATCACGTGAGGATTACCTGTTGTGATCCCGCCCTCTGGGGCATCTGGTATTGGCCACTGTCAGCAGACAGGATACTGGGCTAGATGGACCTTTGGTCTGATCCAGTACGGTCATTTTATGTTCTATATTTCTCAACACTCTCTTTTGGTTGCTTTTCTGACTATAATTCTAAACCCTCACCTGCAAATTACATACGGGTAAAAAAAAGTACAGAACTTCTGAATTTGTCCTCCAATACATACAACCATAATTCTGTTTAAAAAACACTGCAACAGAATGGAGAAGAAAAGTGAATGTTACGTATCAGAAGTGATATAAACAAGACATTTTCAGAAAGATACATATTAGGAATATTAGTCCACTACTTGAATGTTCTAGCACTAAGAAAATGTTATTTTAAAAGAAACTGCCAGGACAGAACCAATTAAAACTGAGAGCATATGACAATATTCAGCTAATTTCCAGGAAGAATCCTGCACTACATTGTTTGTATTTCACTGAAATATGCTACAATAAGATTATACAACTGCTATCTCTTTTAAAGCTATTTTATAAAACTATGCTATTCAGCAAAAGTTTAATCACAAATCAAGATGAGGATAAAAATCAGTACTGCTTCTTGCATATAATTTGTCTTGTTTTCTGTGCTGAGCTATCCAAACTGCATATAACAATATGTGTTAAAACCTACTTTCCCCAAAGGCCATGACAACTGCAATCACTGACAAAGGAATCATCTGCTAGGATTCATCCTGAAGTGAGATGCTACAGGATTTGTCTAGTTTTCAGTATTCTACAAAATCAAAGATATTTTGTATAGAAACAATTTAAGTTTTGATATGCATTTACCCAGGGCAGAATATATGGTATCTTTTATTCAAGTCCTTTTGACAGTTTTGAACAATGTCATTGCCTTAACAAATCAAAGACATATTTGAGGAATAAGTATATCCGTAGGGAAGTTTCAGATGAGGGAAAACTGCTGCCCAATATTTCCTTCTCAGCACCTCCTATGGAGCGGATGACAAAATGGAAGCAACTCCCTCTGCTATTGTCCCTAAATCCCCCCAAAGTCTGCCATTTTAATAGAAGGGCAGAAACAGGACATGACTTCTCAAAATATATTTTTAAATAAAATGGCTTAGATTCAAAACAAGCACATCTTTCCTAGGTTCTGCAGTATTTACATGTCCTTTCTGGACTGTGGTAAAGAAACAAACCTGTGCTCTTGTTCTCTTAACATGAGAATCTCATGTAGATGTTGCACCTTCTCTTTCTGTTGTCGAAGAGATATGCGAAGTAACTGTACTTCTCTCTCAGTTGCTGAAGCTTTTAGTTCTGCCTCTTGAATCCGCTTCATCTATATAAAATTTATAAAATCAGAGTAACAAGTCTTAAAACTGCCCCCTTTTCCTTAAGTTTTCAATTAGGATAAAAAATAAACACACTGCTTTAATAAGACTGTTACCCGGGCTATTATTTCTGTGGCAAACGTCATGACTGTTAAGATATTTTCATAAAAGGCCATAATTTGTGTCACTCCACCAGTCCAATACAGAGCAAGACTTCTCTATGTAACACTGATTTCATATTCAAATTTGAAAATTTGTACCCCATATCAAATGCAACAGTGTTAACTGAGAATCTTCAAAGGGTTTTTGGTACTTTTATAAAAGTGAAGCAATGTTTATTTAACAATTTACAGAGTAAGGATTTGAAAGAATTAAAGAAACAAAACAAACCCCCCCCCCCCACCTTGATAGACTTATTTACCTCAATTCACAATTTAAGGCAGAATATCAGAGAAATGCCACAATCTTTAGAATACTTGGTGCAGTCTCTAATGTGGACCAATAAAGTCTGTAGTTTACTGATTTGAGTGAAAGTTATTGTCACCAAAAGTCAACTACATTCCACTGTGGATAAGTAAGTCAAGAGTCATAAGCCAGAGAGAGAACAAGCATGAGAATAAATGATGGATGAAGCACTCACTAAAGATCCAGTCCTCCTGTTCCAATGATTCTTTACTTATTTATCCACAGCAGAACAATTTCAACAGGAGAAACTGAGGGAATCCCTTATGAGTATATCCCACAGCCCACTGGTTAGGTCAATCACCTGAGAACTGGCAGATTCTCTTCTTCAAATCCCTTCTCCCCTTCAACCAATGGAGTGGAGGAGAGACTTGAATCAGGTGTCTCCTTTATCCTAGGTTAGCAGTCTAAAATCTCTCGGCTAGAAATTATGAGAGGGAAATCCCACCCACAAATAGGTCCTAACTCCAAGTGAATGTTTGCAGCTGAGACTCTGAAACAGAGAGAAATGTTTCCTTGCAGGATGGATTTAGGGATTTATTTAGGTGAGGAGGAAGGGCTTAGGACCATCTGCCCCTCTCCCCAGCATTTCCTATTGGCTAATTTAGGCAGGGAGCCACCTAAATTTGATGGCTTTTGTGAATCCTGTTCTGAGGCACCTATCTCCCTGCATTCATTGTATAGGGAGCCTGAGTACTTAACCCTGGTTTTAGGAATCCCAGTGATTTTCTAGTCACCAAGAAGTTACATTTGACAAAGCTGAGCCAGGAATGCTAGAACTAAGGGGTGCTGAGCGCTGCAGTAGCACCCCTTGGTTTGAAGTAACAATATCAACAGCTTCCATCCTATACAGGGCTTACAGTTTTGTTTAGTGAATTTCAGCAGCCCCACAGCAAAATTGTTCTAGACCCACTGTGCTGAGTGTTGCTAGGCTCCTTTCTAGCCCAAGTTGGAAAACTTTCATTTGATATCATAAGTTTTTGTGGTGAATTCCTTTTCTCTATGTAGTTGAAAATAGCTTTTTCCATATATCACAATATACCCTCTGTATCCTTTGATAAGAGGGAAATATTGGATGATAATAAAAAGAGTAAAAAAGTAAAACAAACCCCACCTTGATTTTATATAAATAATTCACTCTAAACAATATCTACCTACTACACTCACTGAAGATTCAGTTCAGGATATGGAAGAGACTGTATAGGTGCTTTTAATGGATGGTTTCATTATTTATCACTGGTCTAAGGTGATGCCTACTTCCAATATATACAACAGTATCAACTTCTATATTGATGTCCCTTTTTAAAAAGATTCTCCCTCCAGGTCATTTTAGACACTACCTAGCAGAAGATGCTAAATCCTGCCCTCTCTCTACAGAGCAGAATACTCTGGCAGATCTCTCCTTCAGCTCTTGTACTTTATTCAACTCTAATCTCTGAGGTTTTGTTTTCTGGGGTGCCAAAGCTATTAATAGTTGATTACAGACAAAGCACTTTCTTGAAATATCATTCGAAAAGGAATAATAATTAAAGCAATATAACTTAAAGCATACAGATGGAAGGGAAACAAAAACAAGTAATTTACTTTCCTGCTCTCAGAAAAGCAAAGCAGAGCAATTTTCTCTGGCATTATTTTCTCCATCTTCCCAACTGACACTGGATTATCATATCAATCAGAAGGTCAAAGGACATTTGTGATATCAAGCAATTAAGTAATTTGAGATGATATTGTTTTGGGGAAGGTGATCTCCCTAACAGATGCCCCGTGCCAATATATAAAAGCCCTGCATTTTCAAATGGCATATGATCTCCTGCGTGCAAACTTTAAAAAAAAGGAGGCACAGGATCATCTGAGTTAAAGTTTAATTTTAATTGGCAATGTGTTCCAAAATTACCTAAGAAAGTGTCTAAAGACCAAGTTGCTCAAGCTAATCAAATTTTGTGGATATATTTATTCTCCATAATAAAGGCATTATTTCTAGTTCTTCTTTTTCGAAAAGACATGCTTCCTCATATGTCACATTTAACAAACTTATTTGTGATCATTGTTATTGGAAACCAAATAAAGCACAATCAACTATTGTTGTTGTTCTTTAAATTCTCACTACATCTGTTGATTTCTTTCACAGAAAGAGCCTTGATAAAGACTCTACAATCTAAATGGGGATATGCTTTTTGGGTGTGTCTAAACTACACCCCTCTGTCGGCAGAGGGATGTATATTAGACATTGAAAGTGCAAATGAAGCGGGGATTTAAATATCCTGCGCTTCATTTGCATAATGGCGACCGCCGCTTTTTTCAAAATGGGGCTTTTAAAAAACACCCTGGCAGTTTAGACAAGGCATTTTCGACAGAAATGCCCATATCGAAAGATCCTGTACTCCTCAAAAAGTTAGGAGTACAGGATCTTTCGACTCGGGGCATTTCTGTTGAAAATGCCCCGTCTAAGCTGCTGGGGTTTTTTTTTTTTTTTTTTTTAAAAGCCCCATTTTGAAAAAAGCGGCGGATGCCATTATGCAAATGAAGCGCGGGATATTTAAATCCCTGCTTCATTGCACTTTCGATACATCTAATTTACATCCCTCTGCCGACAGGGGTGTAGTTTAGACGTACCCTTTGAGATAAAAGTTAGCCATACAATGAAAACACAAAATTAGATTAATTTACAATATGTCATAAATGTCTTAAATTCACATTAACAGAACAAATCACTCTTCAGGAACTAATACCAAAATAATTACCTTTACCAGTGATAATTAAGTTCTCAACCATCATATTAACCTCCTCAAAACTGAGGCAATGCCACACTGCATTAAAGAAAAGAACTCTATAAATATTCTTGAAAATAATATTCTAGAAAATCAAATGATGTCATTGCTACCAAATGGCAAGGGATTTCTTCCAGGATCTTCCCACCACCAAGGAATTCAAGGGCTTTATGCACCACTAAAATAATTACTTTTCTAAAACAAAAAGAACCACCACACCTATACATAGGGGAAGAATATTTAGATTTGGTTCTCTCTCTTCCTAAAAGGCAGGATTCATACTGTGGACTTGGAGATAATTTCCAGATTCTCAGTAATTCCAGACTGCTTGTAAAATAATTTGATGAACAGTATGAATCTAATATCTTCTCTTTATGCTGTATAAAAGCCAAAAAGATCCAATGCCTCCTTTGGCCATAGCATCACCATGCTTTTCCATTTTAAGAATGAAAAGCATCTAATACATTATTGCCCATTATTGTTTTGTTCTGTGTAAGCTTACAGACAGGCATGCAATTCATTTCTTCTGTCAATGGATACAGGATAACGGCAAAAATTGTGTAAGTACAGTAGACTTCTGATAATCCGGCACTTTTGGTATCTAGGTGGTGCTGGATTATCAGATATGCCAGAGTATCGGGAGGTACTTCGCCGGGGGGCTGTGATGGGTCTGCCGGGACCCGCACTGCATCTGGGGGGTGGATGGGGAACTGCGCAGCGAGGGGTGAACCCTTCGCCGTTTTGCAGGAAGGCGGGGGAAGCCCCGGGCCGCCGTTAAGAGTTTCCGGGAGGGGAGTGGGCTCCCCACCTCCCAGACTGCAGTTGTTATCGCCGAGCAGGGGGGTGAGGGGTGGCGCTGCGGGACCAACCCGGCAGCACCCCAGCTGCTCTGCCACTTGTCCGCCGCTCGTCAGTTTCAGCAGCGGCGGACTTGGGGAAGCGGCTGCTCCCACCCCCCTGCTCGGCGCCCGGCAGCACCCCAGCTGCTCTGCTCCGCCGCTTCCCCAAGTCCGCCGCTGCCGAAACTGACAAGGGGTGGACAAGCGGCGGAGCAGAGCAGCTGGCGTGCTGCCAGGTTGGTCCCACAGCGCCACTCCTCACCCCCCTGCTCGGCGATAACTACTGCAGTCTGGGGGGTGGGGAGCCCACTCCCCTCCCGGAAACTCTCAGCGGCGGCGCAGGGCTTCCCCCGCCTCCCTGAAAAATGGCGGAGGGTTCGCCCCTCAATGCGCCGTTCCCCGCCAGCAGGTCCAATTGTCCGGCTGGCCAGAGCACTTCCGGGTTCCAGCTGGTGCCGGACTATCGGGAGTGCCAGACCACTGGATGCCGGACAACTGGAGTTTTACTGTGCTGCAGTATGCCTAAAACCAGTTTGCCAATTTAAAGAATAACTATTTCAGGTTGTTTACAAGCCTTTTTTTATTATATACTGCAGAAAAATCCCACTAATTCTAAGTAGTAATTGACCCTAATCTATGTTTCTTATTTATTTTTATATATATATATATATATATATATATATATATATATATATATATATAGATAGATAGAAGTTTAGTACTTTATTGCCTCCCATTCTTTAAATCTGAAAGAACTGCAATTAAAATTGCATATTTGATCACAGATTTATTTTCACTGTAAAGGCTAAAATAAAAAAAACCCCAGAAAGCGAGGCTTGTGACATTTTAAGAGCTCACTAATATCTATATCGGCTTATTAGAGACGATCTGCAAAATATATACCCCTGTTGCTTCTTGTTGTATTATGTGTGTCTCCATCTTGGATAATGTTGCTTCTAAAGTTTGAAGAGCCTTTTGTTGATCTTCCTCTTTATTTCTTGCTTGATTTAACTCATTGGTAAGTCTTTCAGTTTCATTTTTCAATTGCTGGATATCAGCTTGCAGTCTTGTTTTTGTATTTCTCTCTCTCAAAATCAGTTCCTTTAACCTAAACATTGGTGCAGTAACAAATACATTCCTCTCAATTATATTTACTAAAATATATAACATATTTATAACAACGTATCCCATCCTATACAAGAAAACTTTAAAGATTTTTAATAAGTTTAATTCTGGCAAATAATAAAACGCCATGCTGAGCTTTATTAGGCATGGCGATAAGGTTCACTATGGTAATGTTACCATTTCTAAAAAAAATTAACTTGATTTTTCTTTAGGTTGTTTTAACAAAAGACAGAATCACATCTCACTCTGAAATTCTGGAATAAAGGTTAGTCATCTTAGGTACATTTGTATCAGAGTGAACATCTATTAATGGAAAGAGGAATTGATTCTGTAACCAAAAGAAAAAATGTGAGGAAAAAAAAACTTCCAAATTCAACATGGATGTTTCAACTTGGGAAATATTTTTGCCTCATTTTTCTTGTGAAGCATGGCCCACCCAAGGCAAAATGATTGATCAACAACTCTAATATTACCCAAGACTCCATTAGGAAATAGAATTTATGAAAATGAGTCCAGCAAGAATACTAAGAGGTTTATTGACGAGGTGACTTTTGCTAGTCTATATGTTAAAAATTGTTCACTTTGTAATGGTTGGGTGTTTTCTTTCATTCAGGGCTGGCACAGGGAAGCAAGAGAATTGAATGCATGTAACTCATTAGAGCCGCGTTTCTCAAACTGTGGGTCCCAACCTGCTGGGGGGTCGTGAGTAACTTAGAGGGGGGTTGCGGTATCACAAAGTTTGAGAACCCCTACATTAGAGAGCTAACATTTTGTCCATTTGGAAGACAGTAAAAATGGAGGAACAAACTTTGAAAGAGGGGATTTCACTAAACCAATCAGCGGAATAAACATTTTTCCTTTACCTATCTGTAGTGTACACGGCCATACTCTGAATATCCTTTTCTTCTTTTGACTGTTTCTGCAGTTCTTTGATATGTTCTCTCAATTTCTTTTCAGCTTGTTCAGCTTTCCATCTCTTCTCTTTCTCCTGATCCAGTTCTTGAACTAGTGCCTGAACATAAAAATATTAAAAACCAACATTCTGAAAACTTCAGGTTTAGACAAAATAGTTAGCTCTTCTGCTTAATAGTTCTGATAAAAACTGCTTGTACTTTTAGAAAGCTGATGGAAAACCAGGTTAAGTAAAAGAATATTGGGTAAATAAAACACAGTAAAACATCTAGTTCCATCAACAGGAGGAACTGCATTCATCTGCTCAGGGTAGGAAAGCTTAACAGAATCACCTGTCCAACCAACTGGCTCATAAAGAAGGGTTATACAGGTTGCACCTCTATAAACCGGAAAACTCTGGTCCAGCAAGACCACAAATGTTCCAGGATCAGAATGTCCTAGTGCGCTGCAGGGAATGAGGGGGGCGGTAGCCCAGTGCAATGCAGGTGTGGGGAAAGGAGGGGATATGGCGGCGCATGGCCTAGGTGGGCTGCCCAGGGGAGCTAGGAAATTGTGTGGGGGGGGGGGGGGGGAGGCAGAGCAGGGGATAGGGCCGGCAGCAGGGGGGCCTGAGGGTGCTAGACCAGGGAGGACCAACTTGTAGCATTACAACTTACTTTTTCTTGTCTTCTACTTATTTGTTTACGCTGGCAGAGTGTAAATTTGTAAAGTCTTAGCTGGCAAAGTGAACATTAACAATTTCCTATGACACAAAGTGCATAATAATGTATTGTTGAAAAGTTTATGTTTTGAGCTTTTTAATTATTGAAAACTTCACTACTTTAGAGAACAGTTTAGCAAAATGATCCTATTCAAATATCATTTTTAAATTTTCCTTGGACAACCTTTGTATTTATTCTTGCTCTACTACAGGTGAAGACTACATTTTTCCATTTCCTTTATTGCAAGTAAGAACATACTCTGTAAGTGGATTCCTCAGCAGTCCTTGAATTTACATCTTCTGTTTTTTTTATCTGACTCTTTGGTCTTCCCATCAATTTCTTGGCTGATTTTCCCACCACTTCTAAGTCTGGTGTTTCTGAAGCTGAATTTACACAAGAAGAGTTTTCTTTCATTTGAGAATGCAGACACTTTGACTTCAAGAAATTCTGCTCCTCTCCCCTGAAGCAATAGTAAAGTTAATATACTTAATATGTGTACAAAGTTAAATCTCTCTTTACACACTAAAGACATCAAATATCAGCTGCTCCTACAGAGCATCAGAAAACAACATCTGCTGATATTAGAAGCTGGAAAAGTGAATTATACTGAACTGCACATCTAAATTTAGGGGAACAAGTTATAAACAGAGTGGAAATTGACAATAATTAGAAGGTTAACTGTAAAAATATGCCATCCCCTCAGATATGTTATTTTGAAAACCATTTAATGCTCATCTACAGAAATTCTCTCCTTATCCAAACATAGCAAGAGAATTTCAGGCATTTGGTCTTAAGATCAAACCACTGGTATTAACTATAGTACAAAATAAAATTGTCAGACACATGGATGAATATAATTTGTTGGGGGAAGTCAACATGGTTTCTGTAAAAGGAAAATCATGCCTTATAATCTGCTAGAGTTCTTTGATGGGGTCAACAAACATGTGGATATGTGGGATCCAGTGGATATAGGGTACTTAGATTTCCAAAAAACCTTTGACAAGGTCCCTTAAGCAAAGGTTTTTTAAGTAAAGTAAGTTGTCATGGGATAAGAGGGAAGGTCCTTTCATGGATTGATAACTGGCTAAAAGACAGGAAACAAAGGGTAGGAATAGATGGTAAGTTTTCTGAATGGAGAGAGGAAACTAGTGGGGTCCCCCAAGGGTCTGTCCTAGGACCCATCCTACTCAACTTATTTATAAATGATCTAGAGAAAGGGGTAAACAGTGAGGTAGCAAAATTTGCAGACAATACCAAACTGCTCAAGATAGTTAAGACCAAAGCAGACTGTGGAAAGCTTCAAAAAGATCTCACCAAACTAAGTGACTGGGCAACAAAATGGCAAATGAAACTTAATGTTGATAAATGTAAACTAATGCGCATTGGAAAACATAATCCCAACTATATACAGTAAACTTCCGATAATTCAGCACCTTTAGGACCCAGGGGGTGCCGGATTATCAGACATGCCGGACTATCGGAAGGGGGGGGGGGCGCTATGAGGGGTCTGGGGTGGAGTGGGGGAGGGGGGGGAAATGTGCCCCTCGGCGCTGCGGGACCAACCCGGCAGCACCCTAGCTGCTCTGCCCCAGGTGGCCCCAAGTCAGCTGCTGCTGAAACTGGCCAGCGGCTGACTTGGGGACAGAGCAGCTCCAATTGTCCGGCTGCCCGGAGCACTTCCGGGTTCCAAATGGTGCTGGACCATCAGGAGTGCTGGACCATTGGATGCCAGACCACTGGAGTTTTACTGTATACACAATATGAGGGGGACTAATTTGGCTACAACTACTCAAGAGAGATCTTGGAATCATTGTGGATAGTTCTTTGAAAATATCCACTCAGGGTATGTCTAGACTGCATCCCTCTGTCGGCAGAGGGATGCAGATTAGGCAGGTCGACATTCCAAATGAGGCAGGGATTTAAATATCCTGTGCCTAATTTGCATAAAAATGGCCGCCACGTTTTGCCGACTCAGCACTTTGTCGGCAAAAAGCGGCAGTCTAGAGGGGGATCTGTCGAGAAAGAAAGACTTTTTTGACAGATCCCTTATGCCTCCCTGCATAAAAGTCTTTCTTTCTTGACAGATCCCCCTCTAGACTGCTGCTTTTTGCCGACAAAGTGCTGAGTCAGCAAAACGTGGCGGCCATTTTTATGCAAATTAGGCACGGGATATTTAAATCCCTGCCTCATTTGGAATGTCGACCTGCCTAATCTGCATCCCTCTGCCGACAGAGGGATGCAGTCTAGACATACCCTCAGTGTATAGCAGCAGTCAAAAAAGCAAATAGAATGTTAGGAGTCATTAAAAAAGGGATAGAGAATAAGACAGAAAATATCTTATTGCCTCTATATAAAACCATGGTACGCCCACATCTTGAATACTGCATACAGATGTGGTCGCCTCATCTGAAAAAAGATCTATTGGCATTGGAAAAGGTTCAGAAAAGGCAACAAAAATTATTAGGGGCTTGGAACAGGTCTCATATGAAGAGAGATTAAAAGGACTTGGACTTTTCAACTTAGAAAAGAGGAGACTAAGGGGGGATATAATAGAGGTCTATAAAATCATGACTGATATGGAAAGAGTGAATAAGGAAAAGTTATTTACTTACTCCCACAATATAAGAACTAAGGGTCACCAAATGAAATTAATTGGCAGCAGGTTTAAAACAAACAAAAAGAAGTTTTTCTTCACTCAGCACACAGTCAACCTATGGAATTCCTTGCCATAGGATGCGGTGAAGGCTAGAACTTTAAAGAGCTCAAAAAAGAGCTAGAGAGATTCATGGAGGTTAGGTCCATCAATGGCTATTAGCCAGGATGGGTAGGAATGTTATTCCTAGCCTCTGTTTCTCTGGAGGTGGGTGACAGGGGAGGGATCACGTGAGGATTACCTGTTGTGATCCCGCCCTCTGGGGCATCTGATACTGGCCAATGTCGGCAGACAGGATACTGGGCCAGATGGACCTTTGGTCTGATCCAGTATGGCTATTCTTATGTTCTTATGAGGATTACCTTCTAAAATTTCATTTTTTGCATGTCACACTTCACATGTAAATGAAACTAAGACATAATTAAAAAGCAGGCAAGCACAACCCTGAAGAAAAGTGATCATCAGACCTGAAAAGTAGTTATTATTCAAGGCAGGGGTGGGCAATCATTTTTGAATGGGGGCCACTTCAAAAAATTTTTGAAGTGGTTGCGGAAGGGGTGGGGCCTTGGGTGGAAGGGGCGGATCCTTTAAATAGCAGTAGCTGAAAGGGCTCGCATCTCCCCTGAAGCTCCCAGGCATCATGTTAGTGGGGGACAGGAGCTGCAAGCCCTTTCAGTTCCTGCTTCTTAAAAGGGTTCGTTGCTTCCAGCCTCGCTACTGGGGATGCTAGAGTGTTCCCTCTAAGATTTTCCATTCTTGGACGGGCTGAGTTTTCTTTTGGGCAAGTTGAAATTTCTTATGTGCAACACCAATATTGATGTAGTGTATGGACCCACCAGTTGTTTATGTGCACCCACCAGTATATGCAAAAATCCTATATTAATATATATTAAGTAGTCCATAGGTGTGGAAGAAAATATATTAAGATGAGGGATAACTGACAAGGAGCAGTGCTTATGATTATTTAATATGAAATCAAATAAAAAAATTAACAAATTAACAAACACAGTCCCCGAAAAAGTGGACTGTGCCACATCCCTTATGTGATGCATAACTCAAAGTTCCAATGATCACAGGCAGCCCTGAAAGAAAGATTCTTTACCTGCATTTGGGATCACTGCAGAAGTACTGATTAACCAAAATACTATAACACTTGTTATTACTCAGCTAAGTACCACTCTGGTCTCAGCGTTTTATTTTTGAAGGGAAACTACCTGCATGTATTGAGGGAAGAACAGAGTTCAATGCCATATATCATCACACCCATCTAACACCACAACATTTCCCCCAGTATGGAGCATGACCCTATGTGGGAGTGTGGACGGACCACATTTGTTTGTTCAAAGTCTGAGCTTTCATTAAGAAGTCTTTATTTATCATGATTATGGAGAGACTCTTCAAAAACATGACAAGTATAATCAATGCTTGAGTTTGCATGGAGCCTAAAGCAATATGTGAGATAAACAGTCCTGTCCATTTAAATGGGAGTTAACTCAGATGCCAGTGAGGGTATTTCAGATGCCAGCTTTGTTAATTAACCCATCACTATGCAAAGTATGTAGGAAAAGAAAGTAAACATTAAAATCTGCACCAATTTACTCTACCATTTCTCAAAGTGGGGCCCATGAAAGACTAATACTAAGGAAAAAGAGGCATAAGAGAAGAGCTCAAAAAAAAAAAATCCACAAAACCCTACACCAACCCCAACCATGGATACAGGAGTAACATAAAAATGGGTTAACTGACTGCACTAATCAATAAAGGTAATACATGAAATTTCTAAAAACTGGAAACTTCATTACTGCTATAAAAATCATCAGGCATCAAGCAGCACCCTTAGTACAAAATTTCAAGTCAGAGTTAAATTAATTCAGGAAATATTCAACCTTTTAATATGAACTTTGGGTTTTCATTGTGGCAGAACTGAAAGTACCTGTCTGTTATTTTGCCTTTAAGATGATTAGCATGATGTTTAGTACACAAAGTAGATTTACGATAATTAGGGATCTTGCTTCTTTTAGCCACCTTTCTGTTGTTTTCTTTTCCACTTTCACACTCACTCTCAGAAGTCAGATCAGTGTCTCTCTTTGCTTTGAGAACTTTCAGAGGAGTGCCTGTTCTTGAATAATTAGACACCTAAGAACAAAAGCAAGTAAAAAGTTGTTAGCCTAAAAAAGTTACATAAGTAATTTCTACAAGGATTTTTTTCACATTATATTTGAAGGATTAGGGTTTATGAAATGGCTTTGATAGAAGTAGATTAACTAATGAAGATTCCACAGACCGTAGCTAATTAGTTAAGATTTCTTGACCGTTGCCAGCCAACCATTTCAACCCTTCCTTTCATGCAGGAAACTTAGCTATACTGGCAGAACACTGTGTTAGATAATGTGTAATTGCTTACTCATTACTCCTTGAACTTCTGAAGTGATCAAGGAAGGATGTTAATGTTGTTTCTCATAAAGAATAGTTAAAATTCTTAATTTTCAGTTCACATGAAAGGAAAAAAATTCACCACTATAGATATCTGACAACAGGGTTATAAAGGTGGGGGGGGGAAAAGTATATTCATAATTTGTTCCCACATCAGATGAAGGATCTACAAAACTGAAGACCCTCTATCTTAGTTCAGCTGGTCTTCTGAGGATTAGGGCCCAGCACTGCACAAAGGTATGTGCCCCCAAATCGTGCCCCCTTCTGCCTAGTGAAATTATACTAGTTCAACTCCCACAAGCTTATGTATTAATTTATTTTACCAAGTTTGTTAATAACCAGAGATCACAGAAACATAAGCCTTGAAGTTCCTTCTAGAGGTAATCTATTCCATCCTCTCCATGAGGAGGCAGAATTAAATATACCTAGAAAAACATTTTGTCTAGCATTGGTCTCACTTATTTTTAAAAACCATGACTGACAGCCTGTTTCATTGCTAAATTATCCTTATAGTTAGGAAAGCATTCCTAACACCTACTATAAATCTCTCTTGCTGCAAATTAGTTCTAGTCCTATTCTTGGTGAAGTGGAAAATATTTGTATCTATTGCTTTTGTGCATTTAGTCAAGATATTGTAAATATACCAGGGACACCATGTACTGTCCTTAACAAAAAAAACCCCACCATCACATAAGGTATGTAAACAACTAGTCGACTATCTGATAAGCAAAAGCTTATCGGATAGTTGACTAGTCCCTCGACTAGTTGCTTCCCCTCTCCCTTGCTGCCTCTATCAGAAACAGCAAGGGGCGGGGGGGAGGGAGGGGGGGTGGCGGGAGAGCAGGAGCCGGTGCTGTGGGGAGCCAGCTTAAAAGATGGTTTCCCCCTGCACCGTCTCCGTGAGGGACGGGGGGTAGTGAGGACCGGGCACGAGCTGAGAATCAGCTGATTCCCAGCTTGTGCCCAACCCCAGATGCCACATCTCTGCTTTTTAAATGTATTAAGAGCAGGCAGGCTCTTAAAACATTTAAAAGGCTGGTGCGCAGTGGGGGAGACCGACGTGAGCCAGGAATCAGCTGTCCCGGCTCATACCAGGTCACCCCTGCTGCATTTCAGCCTTTTAAATGTATTAAGAGCCTGCACACTCTTAATAAATGTAAAAGGCAGAGCCGCAGCAGGGTTAGCTCCCGAGGCCAGGAGCTAATCCCACTGCAGCTTCCCCGCTTATTGAATAGTCAATAGAAAAATCCATTGACTAGTCGATTAGTTGATTAAACTAAATTTAACATCCCTACACCACATATACACTAGAAAATAGTGTCTTCCCAGCCCCCATAACAAAGTAGATTCAAACTGATTGGGCCATTATTTTGTATCAATATTAACTTCCACAATTCTAGGATTTTATCACTTTTCGTATTTCTGACTGGTTTGTCGAATGTGTCAAAGGATTAAAATTAATAAAACCCACTAACTTAATAGCCAAAAGAGAACTAAGACAGCATAATGGACCAAAAGCACCACACATTTAATTCTGTATTCAAATTCCTATTATCAGCTGCATTATCTACAGTTTTTTAAGTTTATGAATATTCTTACATTGGCCCATCATCACTTGGGGCATCTGATTTCCTTCAAAATTAGTGTACACATGTTAATATACACATTTCTGTCCTCACTCTGTCACACCATCATCAGCCAGCAAGGATTGATGTTCTGTTATCACAGATGCACATCTCAAATATAAAAAAGGCCTTTTTCTGTATACCTTAGAACTAGTTACCTTTTGCAAGAGCTGTGAAATTTGATCCTCTAGCTTTTTTATCCTTATTTCACTGTATAACTCATTATCTATTTTAGCCTTTTCTGGTTCTGAAGAGGAGATTGCTTCTGAAGAATCAAAGGTGCTTTGTGTTGCACGTTGTCGAAACTGAGTTAACACCTTATCAATATGAGGAGTGATCACTCGCAAGTTAACACAACTCTTAAAAAAATACATATAAACAAACAGATTAAAAAATTATATCCAACACAGCAATAATTAAATTTGTACACTGTTTTTATACTTGAAAATAACAGTGAGTACCTGTTCTTCATGGCAGGGGGAACTGGATGAAGCCAAACAATCCAAGAGGCCTTCCAAACACTGCAAATCTGATGAATTCTCTTCTATCAAGTTTATTGGTTCACCAAATACATTCCTTCCATCTAGGACTGTAAGCTGAGGCAAAGTCTGAAGAATAATCTCTCTGTAACCTTTAGGGATGAATTATTTATAAATGTATTTCAATTTAAATGTAAAAGATGTCTGCCAGATTCTAGGCATGCTACCATCTATTAGAAGTAAAATATATAATACTAAAAGTAAGACGACCCACAAATGCCTTCTCAGCCAGGCAAGAGGAAACATTACAGAACAAAATCCTCCTGGAGGATGATGATTGAAGCCTTAACTATACTGGGCTTTTTTGAACTGTTGTAGCTACAGTGAGGTAGCAGGACCGGGCAAACCCCAGTGTGTGCATGCTACACTAATGTTTGCATGAGAATTGAAAAAAAACTACCTTGTATGTGCTGGATATGTTAAAAAAAAAAAAGATGTATTTGATAAACCAATTGATTTATTTAAAAAATGAAGCATTATCTGTTGTTAAGGAACTGAAGTGATGGTGACTAGAAACAATCTCTTAAGATTTCAGATCTAGTGAATCTCATCCTTTCATATGAAGTTTTTATTCATAGATTGGAAGAGGAAAACAAGTTTTCCTGCTTTTTTTCCCCAACTCCCAATAAATTTCTTAACTTTCATTGACTTGAACTACAGTAAAACTCCAATTGTCCGGCACTCCCAATAGTCCGGTATCAACTGGAACCCGGAAGTGCTCCGGTCAGCCACTCTCACGGCCGGGCCCCTGTGAGCCGCATGCGTGTTCGCAGCCCTGTGCCGTTCCGCTCATGGTCCCCAGCGCACACAGCGTCCAGCCTGCACCTGCTAGCAGCCTGGGACCCGGACATAAGGTTGGGGGAGAAGGGGGCCTGGGTTACAGCAGGGACAGGAGGTGTTTGGCTCTGGGAAAGGGGAGGGTGGAGGAGGAGAGGGGGATTGGGTTGGGAGTATGCTCCCTTATAGTACCTCCCGGTACTCTGGCATATCCGATAATCCGGCACCACCTAGGTCCCAAAGGTGCCGGATTATCGGAAGTCTACTGTATTTAAACAGAAATGAAGAAAATAATCACTGTGTGGCAGATGCAAAGATACTATACCTGGTTGCAGTATTAAGTGTATGACTACAGTATTCTGTGAACCACTGTGGGCTAGGAATTTCATTTCACTCGAAAGGGAAATGTTATCATAGCTCTTCCAGGAACTAAAAACAGTGTGGGATGATTACTGCAGTCCCCGGGATTATACATATCTCCAGAGAATGATCACTTCTGGGGTGGTTGATGTATGCTATTCAAACAGGTACCAGAGGAACAAGAAAAAAGTTCTTTTGGGAAAAAAGGCTTCATTTAATCTGACAGAGGCCTTCCTTTTGTATCCAACAGACAGACTGGACTGACAGTCTGAGGGTGACCTAGCCCTATTGAAGAGTTGAAAGAATTAAACCTGTCATGGTCCCCATAAGACTTGAGTGACTTATGGTATGTTTAAGTTTTGGCTAAGATCATTTGTCTACATCTCTTGTTTTGTATATTTTCTTTGGATTCTTTTGTCCTTTAATAATGCACTCTACTCTGAAAGAGCAGTTACAAGTAATTGAATTACTGTCATAGTCTTGGGAGATAAACTAAAGAAAAGGGGCTGGATATTTGTCGACCCTGTTTGGAATAAAAACAGTTTTGGGAAAGTGGACTGCAACCTCAAACCCCTGCTCAGAAAGGAGCTGGACATAAGTGGCACAGAGAGTAACCTTAGGAGTATTCCTTGAGCAGACCACTGAAGGAGGAATATTTTTTAAAGCTCTTTAATATTAAATATTTATTTAAAATTATTTTAATGTAGCTTGTTTTAATTTCAAAGTATTTGTTTTTAAAAGCAAAAACTAATTTAAATCCAATTTTTTGCCTTTTTTTGGTTTGTATTTAAATAACTTATTTTGATAATGGAACCTGAGCACAGGGCGCAAGCTTTCCAAACACTATCATCTCTGTGCAGAATAGGGATGTAAGCGAGTAGCTGACTAAGCTTAGGCTTATCAGGTAGTCAAGTCATCTACTTGCATTCTGCCCCTCCTTGCTGCCTCTGTACTGGGGGGGCAGGCTGCCCAGCTCCTACTGCCTTTTAAATTGCAGAGCTACAGTGGGGTTTGGTCCTGGCATGAGTTGGGACTGAGCCGGTTGCCTTCCCGTATCGACTACCCAATAAAATTCTACTGACTACTCAGTTAGTAAATTAACCTAATTTTAACATCCCCAGTGCAGAAATCAAACATGGATCACAGTTTAGACTAAAGTTAAGATTTTGGACAGTATGAACCTGCAGTTCCAGAAGCATACTACAGAAACTGTTTTTTCAACATTAACTACTGACAATTGCTGTAAACACCTTCATGCTAAAGATAATTGAAATATGACCCCAATCAAATTTTCAATATAACGTTTATCTAAGGCAGTCTTTCTATACTAAGATTTTCAGTTTAAACATGTCATCTTATTATACTACGTATTAAATTTAATTATTTCTTTTAATTAATAATTTCAGTTAAGGCTCATCATGTTCTGGACTAGCACCACTAAATATACTAGGACAAACTTAGCTCTTGGTGGATCATAGCTCATTCCGTATGAGATGCGTGCACAACTGATAACTCAAGTATTTTTTCTCTCATCCCCAGCATGCAGAACATATAGTATTTTAGTTATGCCATGGTACTTCTCTGAGCATGCTGAGAATACCCCTAGTACAATTTAAGGAGCAGAATTTTTTTTTCCAGTTCTCAAATTTTGTCTTTATTAAAACGTGAACACTGTTTCATAAAACTTCTCTCTGCCCATTTGCAACTGACTAAAATCCCTGCCTCAGCAATTAGTATGTTAAAATGTCTTAATCCTATTTAGTAGCTGGAAACAAAGAGGCAACACCAGATGGCCAGCCAGTTCTCAGCTGACTTTTGACAACTGCTGCTCTTCTTTGACAAAGAAACAGTTTGGTTTTGATCAGGTCTTAATATTTAAATAAAGCAATAAATAATAATAGAAAAAATACTTTCAGCATGCATGGTATACTGTACAGGAAGAAAGGAAGAAAACTTCAAGATTTTGAGAGCATGAATAGAGAGACTGGATCAGAGGTCACTACAGTATTACAAAATTTAGGTTTCTGATGGCTGGCTATTTATAAATCAAGCTACAGATTGGACCTCACTGTTCCGGCACCCTCAGGACCTAACTGGTCCCAAACAAGGGGATTTGCCAGACCAGGGATGGTCCCTCCACTTGTAGCCATGCTGCCACTAGGCTAGGGCACTAGCCTGTCCACACTGCTCCCTCAGCCCTGCTGCTGCCAGGCCAAAGCTCCACGGCCAGAGCTCCACACAGCTGGGGTAGAGCTCTGCAGCTGCCTGGCCCTGTGGCTGGGACTGCAGCTCCATGCCCAGGCAGAAGGACAGGGTCGAAGCTCCACGACTGGGGACGGGGCCACAGTTCCCTGGCTGGGGCTGGAAGTCCATGGCCACGGCCAGGCTGGAGTTCCCCGGTCGCTGGGGCCAGGGAGCTCCGCTGGGGCCAGAACTCCCCACCTTGCCCTCCCCCCCTGAAAACACACACACACACACACGGCTTCCAGCTGAGTTGTTGGTGCTCCTTACTGCACTCCTGCCCCAGACCTCCCTCTTCCCTCTGCCACAGTGGCCTCTGTGGTCCAGGAAGATCCATGGTCCAGATGATGACGGACCAGGGAATCCCAGATAAGGGAGGTACAACACTTGCTAGTTGCAGAAACTAGATCACGGGTTTAAAAGACACAGAAGCCACAGATATCTGGACAGTAACTAGAGTTCAAAGTAATTATCTATTATATTATTCATACCTGTTGTGTCACAGACTGCATTACTCTTTCCATTTTTTTCTAAAGTAAGATTGGTCAAATAATGGAGTCCCATCATACACTGGAGTAAATGATTAATACTACTTATGCAGTTGCTGTGGAGATCAATGTGATTAATTTTACGACTGGCTCCATGAAGATCCAGAAATCCTGTAAAATTTAGAAAAATACATCGCAGTGACTTTTGTTACAGACAAGAACAAACATTTTCCAGATTGGTAAATGATAGCAAAGCTATTTACAATAAAAATAAATTAAAATATTTTACATCCTGAAATTATCCAATATTTGCTCTACTTCCCTCCCTTCCACTGTTTATTCATTATAAGACAATACTGCATCAATGTTAACTGTAGAAATGTGAAATGTTAATTGTTAACCTTAATGGGTGATTGGCTCAAATTAACTGTTAACCTGTGCCATGGACAGGGGCTGCACCAGCCCTTCAGGGGGCACGCTGTGGTCGGGGGCTGCTGCTTCTTCCAGAGCAACCTCTGTCCGCAAAGAGCTCAGGAGCACTGCAGGTCAAGGGGCTGCTCCCACCAGGATGGAGCAGCCCCTGCTGGCAGGCAGGAGGAAGGAACACTCCACCCCAGCGGGGCTCAAGCATCCCCCCCTTTAATTAGTTAAACATAATGTTTAATTGGTTAACCGATTAAATGGGATTTTACATCCCTAGTTAACTGTAAGAAGTATATGTCAAAAGTGATATTTACAGTTGATTTTTTCCCTCAAAATCAACTTAAACATAGAGAATATTCTCACGCCAGATTTATTGTAGTAAATGCAAAATGTACTACTAATATTGCAGTTCATACTCTATTCAAGTACAGTAAAACTCCAATGGTCCGGCATCCAGTTGTCCGGCACTCCCAATAGTCCGACAACAACTGGAACCCAGAAGTGCTCCGGTCAGCCGCTCTCACGGCTGGGCCGCTGTGAGCCACATGCGCGCTCCTGGCCCGCACTGTTCCGCTCACAGTCCCCAGTGCACACAGCATCCAGCCTGCACTTGCTAGCAGTCAGCTGTTGAGCGCAGGCAGCTGCCTTGGAACCCGGACATAAGGTTGGGGGAGAAAGGGGACTGGGTTACAGCAGGGAGGGGAGGTGTCTGGCTCTGGCGGAGGGGAGGGGAGGGGGATTGGGTTAGGAGTATGCCCCCTTATAGTACCTCCCGGTACTCCGGCATATCCGATAATCCGGCACCACCTAGGTCCCAAAGGTGCCGGATTATCAGAAGTCTACTGTAGTTAGGGTCAGCTCTAAGAATAAAAGTTATATTTTTGGTGTAAATCAATCCCCTTAGAGAGACATGTAGGTTTAAAAATGTGACAAAAAAGAATTATTGGGAAAAAAAAAAATCAAGCAGAAGATACAGATTCCTGAATAAGGTTAATCATACATCCTATTTTGGAAACAGTTCATTAATAAGGTTTTACTTTAAAAAGCTTATTGTAGTTTGATGGACATTGTAAGCAGTATAATAATAGAGCAGTTCCAAGGAGGCTACTTTAAATTTCCAGGAAGGATTGAATCCACTACATAGCAGTAGATCCTCCTATTCCACCTCTACCAACTCCTCCTGCTGCTGATCTCGCTCCTGTAAGCATTATCACACAGGAAGCTTACACAAAACAGGGCTCAGCACTGTGGAAACAGTGCTCCCCCATGTCTAGTTCTCACCACCCACAATTCTGTTATATGTATATTCTTTGCAGCCACCAAGAGAACAGGGAGTCGAAGGAGGAATAAGTGGGCTGCATAGGAGCCAGGGAATCTGTTGGGAAGCTGGGATCTCAGGAAGGAACTTTGCCAGTGGATAGAGAGACCAGGCTCTTCGATCCCCACACTCCATCTTGTAGGCCAGTGAGAGTGCCCCTTTGTTGCTCAGATTGGTGCTGAGGAAACACACCACCAATCTGAGCAAGGGAGTGGACACACTCCACCACAGTAATCACTGCATTGTTGTAAACAGACCTAATATAGTTCAGCTTAACTTTATATTAACACATTTTCTTATACTTTATTTCTCAAGGTCTAAATCAGGGGCGGGGAACCTCAGGCCAAGGGGCCAAATGTGGCCCCCGGCTTGCCTGGACCCGACCCCCAAGGCTTAGGGGCCTCCAGCATTGGAGAGCCCATACTGGGCCCCCCTAAGGTGGTGTGCAAGGGAAATGTGGGCAGTGTCCTTCTCTTTCTGTCAGGGGCCACGTCAGTGAATGGGTTTTTTTTTGTTTTTGTTTTTTTAAAACTTCTCACTTGTATAAGGCCCAGACTGACTTTTTTGTGGGTCAGTGATCCCTGGTCTCAATACTTCCCATTAGTAAGAACACACATCACAGATAATCCACTACTGTGCTTATGTTGCTGCCTAGTAATACCTCAGTTGCTGCTGGCTTGTTGAAAGAAGACAAACCAATTCCTAGTTGTTGAAAGTTGACAAAAATCATTATCCTAGTGTGATGGGATGGCCAGTCCAATTGACATGGCCACACTGTCTGCTATTTCCATATACAATGGAACTGCACCAGCACAGAATACATCATTGCAGACAAAAATGCAAAGATTTCATAACAGCGCTTTTACAATGACAATGGCCACACTCATACCTTGTGTTCTGATGTCAGATGTGGATGCTTTGTAGATGATAAATATTGCAAGCACCATTTGAAACATCTTCTTTATTTAGTGCCAAAATCATTGTGTACTACTATTTATTAGGGATGTAAAAGTGTACTCAACAAAATGATTAACCAATAAATGGGTGCTTATTGGTTAACGTTATCGACTACATGCAACACTCCCCCTGTTCTCTCCCCCGCAAGAACATTTTTGAGCCAGTGCTTGGGCAGGCTGACTCTGTCCTGGCTTGTGCTGGGACCTAGCATCAACCCCCTCATTGGCTTAGTACTTGTAGTGCAGAGCCGCAGTGGGGGTCGATGCCAGGTCCCAGCACGAGCCAGGACTGAGCCAGCCTGCCCATGCACCGGCTCTTAGTGCTTATACTGCAGAGCTGCAGGACGGGTTAATGCCGGTCCCGGCACTAAGAGCTGACGCACAGGCAGCCTGGCTCATGCCGGGACTTGGCATCAACCCCTACTGCAGCTCTGAACTACAAGAGCCTATAGTGCAGAGATGCAGTGGGGATAGTTGCCAGACCCGGCAGGAGCAGGGCTTGAGTGGTAGCTCCACCCCTTATTGACTAATTGTGTAGCTGACGATTAACAAATTACTTGTTTCTTAACATCCCTACTGTTAATAGCACATACTTTGAATTAGTTGCCTACGTGCTGTGACCAAAAGTAAGATGTGATGACTACTCCAGGAAGCTAGCCTAAAAATTCATTTTCAAAGACGCTTTTCTCTTGTGTTCAAAAAGTATCTATAGTACATAAAATACAGGACACAATACTCATGGGCTATTGTGAGGCCAAGTGATTAAAACAGTTATTTGGGAACCTCAGATGAAAGATTTTACAGAACAAAACTATTATGATAATACCCTCCCTAATAACATTCTGTATCTGGATATACAATTCAGAAGTTATCAAGTTGGGGAGATTTTGCACTTTACAAATGTAGCAAGACATTGGCAGAACTGAAAATAAAACCCAGGTCTCCTTTCTGCTATACTATTTTTGAACTCCTCCTTGTTTAAAACATTTTGGATTTTTTTAAGTGAATATAGTGCTCATTGTACATGACAGATTGACAACACTGTTACAGTACAATGCAACTCAAGATTCTCACTCTGCTTCAGCAAAAGTATCTAAACATCTCCACTAGGGATGTAAAATCCTGTTTAATTAGTTAACCAGCTGAACGTTAATTTTAACTGGTTGACTGATTAAATGGGAGTGAGCAGGCTGGAGCAGCCCCCACCCCATGGATAGGGGCTGCTCCCAATCCTGTGCTGGACTGCTGGCTCCCAGCCTACATAGGGCCGGAAACAGCAATGGGAGTGGACAGAGGGCTATCAGCTCTTAGTCTGCGTGAAGTCATAGGCTGGAAGTGGTAGCCCCCTCCCTCACTCGCCACTTTTGGCTGTGAGAGAGACTCCCAGCCTGTGAGCCCACATGGGCTGGGAGCCAGCAGCCTGAGGAGCTGGAGCAGCCCTCTGCTCCCAGGTAACCGGGCATTACCTATTCACATCCATAATCTTTACAATCTTTGATTGCTCTTCTGATACTACCAACAAGAGAAAAATAGGCTAATTGCAAATGGTGGTTCAAGTGACAGTGCACCTTTCTTTTAAGATTATTAATGTATTTCACATTCATTACCATTTAACAGTTAGGTGGTTAGTTTCAGCCATTACTGAACTGGTCAGGATTTGTACCCATGATCTAAACAGATTAAAAGCATCACTTTCCAGTGGTAATAAATTCTTGAGCCATCCAACGTCATACATTTCTTATATTTTAGTTCTTAGTATAAAGTATCTGACCAAATGTATTTGCAAAGTGTGACAACATCACTGCCAGACCCACTTACCAGTAAGATCATGTATCCGGTTGTATGACAAATTCAGTTTAGTTAAATTATGTAGCTTTCCTAGTCCTAAACAAAATGGGGAGGGAGAAGTTAGTGTAAGAGCTTTAAAAAAATACTCAAAGATAAGCATGTTTGGTAAAATAAGGAAAGCTATCAGACTAGACACTATAAATGACAAATTACTAATTTTTTTTTCAATTTAATCCAATACATAATATGGGATTGACTTCAAGAGGTTTAAACACATAATAAAGATTTTTCTTGAATCAAAGCTCAACACAACTTTCAAGAGGCTCATAAACTGTCAAAGGGAAAGAAAACAAAAATATGCTAACCCTCTACTTTTGTTATCAAATTACAGGATAAATTTAAAGTGCGAAGATTAGTCAGGGTACTTAGTCCTTCAATTTGATTTATTTGATTAGATGACAGGTCTAAATGCTGCAAACTCCGGATATGACCAAGCCCTTCAATCTTGGAGATCTGGTTACAATGTAGGTTGACTGTGTGAAGTTCTGAACTTAGAGTTATCTCCAGCAAGCTATAAATGAAAATACCCAGTATTAATTAAGATGAAAGATCATTTACTTATTAAACATGTTTAAATCTCAAATTAACCAATATTTTAAGGGTGCAAATCACAATTTGTACTCCTCACTAGTTAAAAAGTGTTTTTATTCAAGTAGAATAGTTTACTATAGCAAATCAAAATAATGTGCCTTACATTTAAGGTTCTCAATATTTAAATTTGAAAAAAAAATTACTATACTTACCAGTATCTTTAGCCCTCCTTCTCCAAAAAAGCCAGAAGTTAGTAGGCCTTTTTTGTATTTCTGACTAGAAGTGTCACTTTTCGCACAGTACAGAGTATAACACCAGGAAGGCATGAGTACATACCAAAAAACACTTCAGAAGAATAACTAACTGAAAGGCACCTTTTGGAAATTATATTTAACAGAGGACACTTAGAATAATGTCTGCCAGATGTTAAATCCCCTTCCTCCCCACTGCATCTTCAAAGAAGACATGATCACAGTCTCAAGTATAGGCTAGTCTACATGCCACACTTACAACACTACAGCTGCACTACTTCAATATGGACACTAGCTTTGTCAACAGAAGGAATTTTCCCATTAGGGTAGGTAAACCACTCCCTGAGTGCAGTAGCTAGATTGATAGAAGAACTCTCCTAAAATTCTGTTTAGGCAGAGATCGACCAATTAACTTAACTACTTCGCTATGGGACATGAATTTTTCACAACCAACTCTTGTAGTTAAATCAAACTAATACACTGTATTTTATAAATACCATGATTAAAACAAAGATTCTCTTCTATCCACCTACATTTACTACAATGCTGTCATTTGAAATGTGGTGGACAATTGGGGGAAATCAGAGTTTAATAGAGTAATTAAAGGGTTTCTGTCCCCAGAGCAAATTTCTGTCTCTGTTTAAAAGCTTCTGTTTGACTATAACCAGGTTATTGCCCAGGATCAGATAAGTATAAATATTTAGGTCTTTTAAAATTGAAGATTTATTTCTAAAAAACCAAAATAAATAAAAAGATCATTAAGTTAGAAAAGCAAAGAACTATTGTTTAGGCCCTTTAATATGGGCTTGATACCCACATCTGAAGGCAAAATTTATTTAAGATTTACTGATCTGCTTAGTTTTAGAAGCTGGTTTAGATAATTCGCCACTATAAAAGATTATGGAGGAGCTCAAGTAACCTTGACAACAGTATCTAAGCTTCGTCACATACGGACTGGAGCTAAAGCGTTAAACAGAAAGTACAGCCTCTCTCCTACACCCCGCAGTTTCTGGAGGTCCCACATTCAGTACTAGGGAAAACTCTTTAACATACATCGCTATGGATGACAGCCCGCCTGTAGCGACAGTACATGGCAGGGGGACGTGACGTGGCTGCAAGGAGAACCCACAACGCAGAGTCACACAGCTCGGCCCCGCCCGCAACTCTGCTCTGAGGAAAATGCTTGCGGCGAGCTCGGCTCTGCGTGAGCACCGGCTACAGCGGCTCCCGGTCCGGCCTTCCCACGCGTGCCCGCCTGTGGCAAGCGGGCAACCCCCCCGCGCGCTCTCCTGGGGGGCAGCACCCAGTGCCCCTCGCTCCCCAGCAGCGGCTCCGCCCTCACCTCCCAATGCCTTTGTCCATGAGGCTGAGCTCCCCAGGCACGGCGCCAACCCTCGCCATGCTACCGCCGGCCCAGGGCCCCGCCGCGGACTCTGGCGCCTTTCACTTTAAATCTCCCACATCCAACGGCATCCGTGAGTGCCACACTTCACGGCTAGTTCAGGGAGCGTTACGACACACTGCCGTAAAGCAACCCCCGCCGCAGGCTGCGTGCAATTCCTCCTCCCCTCCCGGTTGGGCACGTGCCAAGGCCTTAATTTCTGAGCATGCGCGTTAACAAGCGGGACGTGGCTCTGCCCTTGTGTTGGCCGCTGGTCGGGGAGCTGCGGCGTGATTGGGAGCCCTGAGGGCTCCTAGTGTAGAGGTGGGCGCTGTCGCCCCTGGTTTGATCCCTGTAAGCAGGGAGCTTGTGTGAAGCCGCGCTGTGGTGCCCCCAGTGTAGCAGATAAGCATTGCTAATTCTCTGCCTTCAACCACCAGGAGTCAGACCCCTAAATCAGGAGTTTGTTATAGTGGCTATGGGGGATTTTCCATTTGCATTTAGTTTCTGGAGTCTTTAGGCCCAGCGGTCACACTTTCTAGCTTTCCTGTACAATTACAAAGAGGTAGATTCTTAGGGCATGTTTACACAGGGCAAAAGTCGACTTAAGTTTAGTGACTTGAGCTATGCCAATTGCATAGCTTAAGTCAAAATAGCTTAATTTAGCTTTTGGTGCTGTCTTCACAGCAGGAAGTCGACTTCCCTTACTCCACGTAAAATAATGAGGGTTACAGATGTCAGAATAAGAAGCTCGCCATTATTTCGAAATAATGGTTTGCAGTGTAGACATGCTCTTCGTTATTTCTGAATAATTTCAGTTATTCCGAAAGAAAGCTGCTGTGTAGACATAGCCTTACTCTCCTCCTGTGCCCCCGCCCGTAAATTCTTATGTCATCACTTGAATCCAAGAGCTGAACTACTTGATAACTCTGGGGCCTGAGTCATGCTGGTACCTGAATATTGCACATTTCAGAGTTTCATGCTCACACAAGTTTTTTTATACTCATGGCTTGTAATCTGAAATACTGGTACAACCACACATCTATTCAGAGAGTTCCCTACCAACCGACAAACTGCCAGGACCCTCTCCCTTGCTCTGGAATGCTAACTTCAAAGGCTGCTAGCCATTTCCCCCAATTTCTATGCATGCTGGCTGCCTTGTTTAGGCCAGGACATACCTGGGGCAGGGATGCATTTTGGGAATCCCGGAGTTCAGTTGACAAACAGTGGACATTATAAAAGCTTCATGGGGTAGCCGAGTTAGTCTGTAACTGGGAAAACTTAAAAAACAACAAATATTCTTGTAGCACCGTAGAGACTAATATCTACATGTTTTCTTAATCTCTAAGGTGCTACAAGGTTATTTGTTGTTTTTTATGTTTTTCCAGTGGGCATTATTGTACAACTATGGGGTATAAGGAGAAAATTGGTTAAAGGTGAAGTTTGGGTTGTAGTTACTACCAGGCTCTTTATTGGCAAGGCCTGCAGCTTTTTTTTTAACAATTTCAGTGCGTTGTTAGTGCCCTTTTAAAATACTTTGCTGGGCAAACATTTGACCACACATTTTTCTTCACTTGGAAATCTTCACTACATCCTTACTGTGCAACAGAAATACCTGGTGCAGAAAGTGTACAACAGACTTGTGGAGAGGATCATGAGCCATCTTTTCTTGTTTTTCTTCTGACTTTACACAGCATGACATAACAAGAAATGTTTGAGATGGCTCTTGTTTATAGCAGTTTATGCAAATTTTCTTTGATATTCTACATAATATGAAGGGATATGCTCCAGGATGACAAAACATCAAGATATCCTTTAGGATTGGCTGTTTGAACTCTGTGGGATGCTGGTTTTGCAGATGTTCTCTGATTTAGCTGTTAAGCTAATGACCTATATTTCCTTAGCAGCAATAATACAGAATGACACAGCTGGTATTTGCCAAGATAAATATAGGTTAAGTCACTTAGTAAAAAGGCAGATGTACACTCATTTTGGCAGAGCTCCAGAAAAGAAGCAAATTGCCATGGCACTAGTTTAAATGACAATTCAATTTTTTAAATAAAACAGACTTTAATACACCATGGAGCCTAATATGGCAGATAGCAAACTGACTTCTTTACAGTGGGGACTTAACAAAATCTGGAAGTGCTGGTGAGCTCCTTTGAGGTCATTCACTGAATGAAAGGAAATTGTAAAGCTTTAGCATTGCATATTACTCATAAGAAATGAACTGAAAAGGTGAAACAGATGAGATGTATTCTTTTTTGACCGATTACTAGAGAACTAACTGCCCATGACTCTGCATTGAAGACTGAACGTTTTCTTCTATCTACATTCTTTCTTCAGCCCTTCCTCATTCCTCATGCTCTTGTATCTCCATTGACTTACAACAGCAGCAAACTTCTTTAAAGAAACACTGCACAAAAAGAAATATTCAGTACAGCTTTGGAACTGGATTCTGCCCTGATTTACATCCAGCCACTTCCAATATAATCAATGGGATTGCTTAGGAGATAAGTGATCACAAAATTTGGCCCATAGTGCTGAAGAGAGAGAGAGAGAAGGTATGTGCGTGTGTGTGTAAGTAAGTAACACAGGAATGTCCCATTTTATACATGCCATACATGTTTATTAAAAACTATAAAGTTGGTCAAAGTAGATTGAAACAAAAATACATAAAACTAGGGCATAGTACCTATGCTTCTCTTTGGGTGATTAAAATAGTTACCCCTTCCACACACATCTTTAAGATAGAGTAAGTCCTGTTCATTAATTTAATTAAAACTATACTATTAGAAGGATACAGTTATTTCAAGAAACCAGAACGTGATAGTGAGGAATTTCAAACGTAAGCTTTAAATACATTTGAAGGTCAAGAAATTAGAAGGCTATAGTTCTCAAAACATAAAATCCAGGAATACTGAAATTGCTCAGTTAAGGTTTCAACATAAATCTTAACTATTACATAAAATTCCCATGGGCTCAATTTATTGGCAGAAGTAGCTTACTAGTTGGTACTCAAATAAATATAGTTGTTGCCTGTTGAGTGTAAAAACTGCAATCATCTGGCACTTTGTTTCAATGATGATATAACCTTTCAACCTACACAAAGTACTAGGGAATACTCAGGCTTAGAAACATCCACTGGATTATTTATTATAGTTGCTTATCTTTATCCTTATCTGGAGCCAGAGCATGAAGTCTCTAGAGCATGGGTGCCCAAACTGGGGGGCATGCCCACCTGGGGGGCATGAATAAATTCCAGAGGGGGCACGAGGTGACCCAGCCTCCTCCCCTCATCAGGTTTTGCTGCCCCAGTCAGTTCCTTTTTTTTTTTCCCCTCAATAAGTTTTGCTGCTATTTTTTTTTGTGGGGGGAGGGGGGAGGCATGAGGGTTTTTCAAAACTCAAAAAGGGGGCATGATGCCAAAAAGTTTGGGAACCACTGCTCTAGAGTCTAGACAATGGTGGGAAGGTCATGTGATAGAGCTGGCTATCCAGTGCAGGATCAGGTCTTGTGTGTATAATGAGGGAAGGGCAATATGAGACTTTGGGTTAATGTTACATATAATCATTTTTGGCAGTCAGGTTTATTTTTTCAGTCAGGACAAGATGTTACATAATCACAGCATGCTGTAGAACTGGAATCTTGGCATAAGTCAATTTTAATAGATAACGATTCTACTTTTATATACTGAGAAAAAGGCAATTTAGTCTTTAATATGTAATGATTCTACTTTTATATACTAAGAAAAAGGCAATTTAGTCTTTAATAGATAATGATTCTGCTTTTATGTACTGAGGAAAAATGCAATTTGCTTGCTGGATCCTTTAAAAAAGAATATTATTTTCTAATTGTACACTCACTGAGGTCCTCTAATGTTCTGGTTTGTAGCTTCTGAAGTCAGCAGTTTCCAGAAGTTTAATTTTCATTGGTTTTGTAGACACATTCTGATTGCTCTCTACCTCCTAATATGACAACACACAAAAATAAAAAAATGTACTTTTCATAAAACTTAAAAAGTTTAATTAAAAATGTAGTAAAAATGTAACAAGATAATCTCAGTGGGGTTTTCTGAAGCCAGTTAGGAGCATAAGTTAATAAATAAAATCTAAATTAATTGTTTTTTTCTGTAAAATTGTAGACATACCAATACTGTACTGGAAATTAACATAATTTAAGATGAACAGCAAAACACATTAAAGAAAGGCAGCATATTGAGATAGTGTTTACCACTGACTTCCCTATTTGTTTGTTACTAGCCTTTCAAACAGCTCCCTACGGGTATGTCTACACAGCAGGGCTAAACTCAAATTAAGCTATGCAACTTCAGCTTAATTCGGCTTTTGGCTCTGTCTATACAGCAGGAAGTCAAAGGAAGAGCACTCTTCCTTCGACTTCCCTTGCTCCTTATGAAATGAGGGTTACAGGAGTTGGAGTAAGAAGTCCTCCAGCTCAACATTATTTTGAAAAAAAGCTTATAGTATAGACATGCAAATAATGCTGCTGGATAGACATACCCTGAGTTCTCTTCACTCTTACTCACAGATTACAGGTCTAATTCTATTCTTTGATCATGGCTCAAGCATACTATCACCAAAGCTAACTCCATCTCCATCTCCTCTTTGGTCTCTTGTGTGTATTCCACTTATGGGTTACCTGGATTACTTTTCCTAAACTTCTATAGCATACTTTACTGGAAGTGGATGCTTTCCACCTTTTGACCAAGATGACAGTGGGGTCTTTACATTTTAGAAGTCTTTTTCCTGTGGTCTTCTATCCATGAGGTTACATATGTATTTTCTCCTCAGAGATGGGACTGGATGAAAGTTAAGACCACTTTTCTAAAATGAGATTTATTAAATACTAGACAGAAGATAATTTAGCACAAAATAAACAGTTCTCTCAACATATCCAGATTTATCTTCTTCTTTGACTATTCCTTGATGCAAGGATAGTGTCTTTCAGGGGGGTTCATTCATGGATTTTTAGGTGGCTGCAGAGCCCAATTAGTGCCCTGAAGATTTTGCCACATAAGTGACAACTGTAATCCTAAAGGAAATATACTTGTTGGCTGGAGTGTAGTGCCCTTTCTTTCCTTTGTCACTTCTCTATCTTATGAGCATGTCTGTTCTCCTCAAAGTGAGCTGTGACTTGGTGTATGGAGTGGCACCTCTGTGTTGTGTTCTGTGCTGAGTCCCCCAAGTTTATTGGGCCGATGCCTTCCTTTTAAAGGTGTACTTTCAGTATATCTTTGAAGTGCCTCCATTGCTCAGTTTGCCTGCCCACCACAACTGCAATTTCAAATATAGCTTGTAAAATTCAAGCTCAGTTATGGATGCAGTGGTTTTGATGATAGCTCTGCCATTTTGTTTTAATGGCTTCAGGGCTGGCCCACAATATTTTGGCACCTGAGGTGGGGAGCTCAAATGACGCCCCCATGCCACCTTTTCTCCTGCCTGCCTGTTATGTCTCTTGTGCCCTCCTTCCTCCAGCACAGCACTCCACCATCTCTGTGCATCTAGAGCAGAGAGAATACATATGCACCAGCAGCAGACACAATTTTCTACACTCTGGTTCCTAGGGGCGCCCTCCCCCCCCCCCAGCAGTCTGGTACCTGAAGCGGCCGCCTCAGTTTGCCTCATGGTAAGGCCAGCCCTGCATGGCTCTATTCAGTGTGTTTGGGAAATGTGTTTACTACATGTGTTGTGTCAATTGGGGTTTAGTTGCTTTCTAAAACAATCATCCATTGACTATCATTTTTGGTGCTGCTGGCAGTACAGCCTATTATAAAGGTCTCCCATCACTTCCCATTAGAAGAACCCATAGCTAAATTTAAACTATTTGTGTTGCAATTTTTCATGCTGGTTGTCTATCGCTGGCTGAATTTTTTGAGAAAATTTCAGTTAAGATGTTTCAACCATCAATCAAGGCTAGGGAAAAATATGTTGTTTTTTCCATGTTAAGATACTGTGGTAATTTTTTCTTCTCTAGACTATTTACAGCAAGGACTTGAAATAGGCAGGACATTAGGGCAGGAACATGTCTTTTGAAGTCTCCTTGAAAAATCAGCACAAATTTAATTAAATTATAAAAACTGAAGTTTGAATATCCTCAGTAGAAATGGTGCAGTAAATGAGACAGGGATCCTGCCGTTGGAAAAATGTAACTGATGTTACATTTAAAAACAATCATAAAGCATATGCAGAAGGTGGTTCCACGGGCAATCTTTATTCTGGAATTTCTTGGCTTTTGAGTGCTTGACTTTCCATCCATAATATAGTTTTTAAATGTAGTTGATGTGCATGAATGAGGGACAGACTTTCATTTTCTGTCACAGGAACACTTCACATTTGACACTGGGTAACTTATTTAACTTATTTAACCACCCTATGTTTCAGTTTTCTCGTTTGTAAAAACATATTTACCTACTACACAGGGTAGTTTTACTTTTAATAGCCGTTAAATGTTTTAAGACCCTTTGATGGAAGGCATTACAGAAGTAGAAAGTATTTATTGTTCATTTATAATGGTGCCAGTTGCTTGATAAAAACCCTAACAACCTGTGAAGTACAAGGTTATACTGACGTTTGATACAAGTTCTTCTTGCAACACTTAGTTAATCATCATAACACATTAAACATAAAAAATCCCAAAGAAGGCTTTGTCTTCTGAATGATTAAGCCAATCTTCCTGAAGCATTTCACTAGCAAATAAGGTTGAGTTAACTTAATAACACCTCCACAGAATAAGATAAATGAATGCTTCTCAAGCCCTTATGATCAACTGAGAACAGAGAGAGAAAATGGGAAAAGGAAAGCATGACCATCTCAAAGAAGGAGTGAGAAGTACTGAAAGTGACAAGATGCAGCTCAAAAAAACTATAGGGTATTTTGATGGGGTAAATTTTATTATAGGCACCATAGTAGGTGCAGGGATCTTTGTGTCTCCCACAGGAGTGCTAAAATACTCCTTACTTAATGTGGGTGTTGCACTAAGCATCTGGACTGCTTGTGGAGTAATATCACTGATGGGATCCCTCTGTTATGCAGAACTGGGAACTGCCCTACCATTATCTGGAGGAGAATACAGTCACATAAAAAGAGCTCTTGGATCGTTACCTGCTTTCATCTTTATCTGGACAGCAGTGTTTACCAAACCAGCATCAAATGCCACTCGAGCCTTGTTGTTTGCTGAATACGCTACCCGACCTTTCTATGGTGTATGCCCTGTACCAGAGCTGCTAAAGAAATGCATGGCTTTGGCAGTTCTTTGGTCTCTGGGGATTCTGAATGGCCGAAGTGTCAAAATGGCTACTTGGGTTCAAACTGTTTTCACCGTACTGAAGATGATGGCACTATCTGTAATCGCCATAGGTGGCATTGTCCTGCTGGTTAGAGGAAGAAAGGAGAATTTAGCAAGGTTTGAAAATGCATTCAGTTCAGAGATTCCTGATGCTTCACAGATTGCAGAAGCTTTCTTCCAGGGATTATATGCCTATGGCGGTTGGTGGTCCCTCAATTACATGGCAGGTATATCTCCAGTTTTTTACATTTAATGTTGTGGCCAACATTCTTAAGTTTCTCAGATAATGTTATTAGAGCTTGTTTCTGAATGAGAACAATTTAGTCTATAAAGACAAACACTGGCTATATCCAACGCTTGTGTCTTCATGTGTTCTAAAGATGCATTGTACTCTTTCATGCAGGTTATTTGCTTAATGTTCATTTAATACAGCGGTGAAAGTAACTTAAAATTTCTTACAGGTACTGTCCTATTGTAACTCAGCTCCCTGCCTGCTCTTTAAATAGCTCCCTGCTGGCTTTTGCTGCAGCTCAGCCAGCTCTTGCTGGAGCTGCGCACCAGGGCGCACCTGCTTACTTTCACTTCTGATTTAATGTCTCCAGAACCAGATGCATATTTAAAAAGGACTAATGTGGAAAATGAAAGGTTTAATTTAAATCTATATGCAAATACAAATTGTGGACCTAAACCAGTGATATTCCCCTCTCCCAATGCTATTGCAATTATTTACAAGTGGGCATGCAAAGCAGTCTTCAGCCACCCAGGGTGCATGCCAAAAGCGTACTCACGTACACCCTTGAATCATGGGCACCAACTTCATGGGTTCTCTAGGGCTGGAGCACCCATGGAAAAAAATAGTGGGTACTTAGCATCCACTGACAGTCAGCTCCCTACCACTCTCGTAGCACCTCCTGCCTGTCAGTGGTCCTGCTGATCAACTCCTCTCTCTCCCTCCCAATGCCTAATGTCTGTTGCAATCAGATGTTTTGTAGCATGCAGGTGGCTCTGGGAGGGAGCGGGAGAAGTAGGCACAGGGCTTGCTTAGAAGAGGGGGCAGAAAGAGGTGGGGAAGAAGTGGGACAGGGTGGGGATTTGGGGGAATGGGTCTGGGGCAGGGTCTGAGGCTAAGCAGGACAGATTGAGCACACTTTCCAAGCCCAGAGGAAGCCAGCTCCTATGCCTTGATTGGCTTATTTTGATGAGTGCATGGACTATTTCATTTTGCATTGCATTCAGAAACAATTCTTTTAATCATATCCATTTTGATTTGCATAAGAAGTGATCATTTCTCTGGGAAAATAATTCTTAAAAAAAGTAAAGGAAAAGAGTTAGGGAAATGTTATAAACATCATTTCTGTGCCATTGATATCTATATCTATAGATATATTCATTTTAAAACATTAAAGAAGCCCTTGTTTTTGGTTAGACATTTGGGGTATGTCTAGACTACATGCCTCTGCCAACAGAGGCATGTAAAATAGGCTACCCAACATAGTCAATGAAGCGGGGATTTAAATATCCCCGGCTTCATTAAAATAAAAATGGCCACCGCGCTATGCCGGCTCAGCTGATCTTTGGCACAGCGCACGAGTCAAGACGCGGATCGGTCAACAAAGGAAGCCTTTGACGACTGCTCCGTTATGCCTCGTGAAACGAGGTTTACAGGAACGGTCGACAAAGGCTTCCATTGTCGACCGATCCGTGTCTTGACTCGTGCGCTGTGCCGACAATCAGCTGAGCCGGCACAGCGCGGCGGCCATTTTTATTTTAATGAAGCCGGGGATATTTAAATCCCCGCTTCATTGACTATGTTGGGTAACCTATTTTACATGCCTCTGTCGGCAGAGGCATGTAGTCTAGACATACCCTTGGTTATTCCACTTTCCAGTAATATCTTATAATATGAGCAATTATCAGAAGCTTACGTGATAGGTGTTCATGATATTATAGTTAATCAAGAACACTGGGACTACTCACATGAATTAGGGTTTTGCAGAATCAAACCATGTACTTCAGTTTTTGTTCTTTAGTCTTTAACATTCCTTGTTAGCTTTGTCCTTTCCTATGTGTCAAATGTTAAACAAACTACAACAAAGGTTAGTAGAAAGAGGAACATGAAAAATTAGTTAATGTTTTAAAAAATAACAGTGTAGAAACTCTTATTTCTAATGAGAATATGCTGTAGGCAAAAGCTTTTCTCTCTCCTCTTTTAAAAGAAATTAAAATTTTAATTTTAAAGTCACATTAGGATTTTTTTTTGCACTACAGACAACTATTCATTTTAACACAATTCAACACAGTTTTTTTTTCATAATGTACTATTTTGTTTGGATTCAATTACTACTGCTTCCATACAAAATATTTGATAACTGTTAGAAGCTGCAACTGTAGTGGACCTACATCTGAAATAATTTCTTACAGTGAATTCTCTTCTTTTTTAACAATGGTTTCTACCCCTATCTGCCATGCGCCAATGAATTCAATCTAAGATTAATGCCAGGCCTGTTGCTGATGAAACAAAAGTTGGGAGACAAAAATTAAAACTGGGGGTTCTAAGTATTCTGCCTTTTGATAGTTTAAAATACCAAAAGCAATTTGCTCCATTTTAGATGGTTTTTAACTAAAGCCCAAATCCTCCAATTGACGTTGCTTGAGATTTGCCTTTAAGCTCATTAAAATCAATGGGGCTTTGTGGCTGGCAGAATTGTGTGCAATTTTGGGTCTAAGATTTTATACAAAAACAGAGAAGATTTGGGGAGGGGTGGAATCTCCCACCACTGCCAGTAATAGGCCACTTCCACATCTCTTAGGCTGTTTGGTCCTTGAGAGCTGCCTGTGTACATGCTTTATGTAACCCGCTTCACTATCAGTGAGCCTTTCGGTCTATGCTCTTTTGACTGAGATGAGAATAAAAGTGTCTAGGGTCCAGAAAGTCTTTACACGTTAAGACCTTCTTGACTAGGTTACCTGAGTGATAGTTGTTTCAAAAATGGAGCAGGGTGCAGAGAGCATGTATTTCAACAAAACAAGATTTATTAAAAATAAATGGTTGTCTCAACATACACTTGGTTAGGGCTTTGTAAGGCTTTTCCATTTGTTTGCTTTGTGCATTTAAGAGCACTTCATATATACTGTATTTCTGACCAACTCTCATTAAAAGTAGTTACAAGTGTCACCAAGTACCTCTGCCAATTTTCATGGTTTCACAGTCAACGTTTTCTTTCTCCTCTGTAACCTTGTGAAGCATACCAGAAATTTGCTCCTTATTTCTATGAAGCTTGTCAGGGAAGTGTGCTTTCAAAAGCTATCTTGTGAGTATATTTGTTTTATTAAATAAATTATATTTTTCAGAAGAGATGATAAATCCTAGTAGAAATATCCCCTTGACTGTGATGACTGCACTTCCTGCAGTGACTTTGTTTTATTTACTGGTTAACATCTCATACCTGACAGTTCTGACACCTAAGGAAATTGTCTCCTCAGGTAAGGATATCTGTCTGTTTGGCTGATGGAAGAGGTAATTATTATAACTATTAATCTATGTCCATTCTGTTGGGGTTTCTAGGGTTCAGCTGAATTCAGGGTTTACATATAATAAGGCACAGGACTTTTGAGTCAGGAGATTTGGCTTCTGTTCTAAGCCCTAAGAGTATAGCTACATGACAGCTGGATGCAAGCCTCTAGCCAGGGCAGACAAACTTGTGCTAGTGAGTGTCAAGCTAACATGCTACCATCTACATGTTTTGTTAGTCTATAAAGTGCTTCCAGACCATTTGTTGTTTTTTCAGTTTACCTGTACAGACTAACTCAGCTACCCCCTGAAGCTTATGCTACAAATAGCAATACAAATGCTACTGCTTGGGCTCTCAAGCCTAGGGTTTTGGGTGAACTTGAGAGCCTGAGCTCCAGCCTGAGCTGCAATGTGAATACTGCTATTTTTGTGCACTAGCTCTAGCCACTGTAGCATGAGTATGCTTGGATGGGCTGGGACATTTGCTTACAGCTATCACATAGACATTCTTTAACAGAGACTTCCTATGTGACTTTTGTTATGCTTACAAGAAGCACACGGGATCTTTTTCAGGGGGATAAGGCAACACGCCGCATTTATTCATAATATAACAAAGTAGCATATTCATTTACACACACACACATACACACACACATCCTGCTGATAGAATAGTTACCAGTCTGTTGCTCGGCCCAACCTATTGGCCAGATAGGTCAGGTGCGAGGAAGGAGCTGGCTTCTTGTTAGTCTGTACTGATGCTCCATAATCTTAGCAGGATGGGAACCCGAAGAACCATACACAATGCCTGGTCCTTTATAGGATTTTCCTTCCATGCAAGTCTATGCATTTTGCCTTGTCAGGCCTTAATAAGTCATTCAGCATCACAATCAGTTTTTCTGTGACATATGTGTATCTGGAGGTTGTTCTCGCAGTCATCTGATATCTGTATGCTGATGACCCCTCCTGGGTGTTGTCTTCTGGCGAAACTTGTTATCAGTTCCCTATCAAGGGATGCTTGCCACTAACTTCAGGGTCCATCAGTCTGCCCCAGTAGTCTGCGTCTTCAGTGTGCTTTCACTTAGTTGATAATTATTTGGTGCTTCTGAGTCTCCGGCCCCTCATCTGACTATTTGAGCATGCACACTTATCTCTCCTAAAACATTCTCTCTCTCATTCACACAAACAATACATTTACAGAATTGCAGCATGGAACAAGGGGGTACTTCTAGTCACTTTAACAAACTTACAAAGTCTTTCAACATTAAACCTCTTTTTATCTATTACAAGGTCTTGCCTAATATTAACATCACTATGTATTACAATATTCCATCTCTTCACTTCAATATGCTAACATCAAACAGAGCTGGAGTAAGTTAACAAAGCTACCTGGCCTGTCTGAGGCCTATATCTTGTATTTAAGTTTAATCCAAACCTTTTGCTGTAACATACATTCATTATAACTAACTTATTAGTTACAAAATTCCAGGGCTACACTTTGAGGAAACTTCTTGGGGCTTGTCTATGCAGAGACATTGCCATTGTTTAATTTAAATATGCTTAGTAAAACTGGCATGGTTGCAGTCATGTCCCTCCCAAAATAGAAAGAGAAGGAGGATGAGGCAGTATCTTTTATTGGCCCTACCTTTGTTGGGGTGTGTCTAGACTACAGGGTTTTGTCGACAAAACTATACCTGTGTCTACACTACTGCCGAGTTCTGTCGACATAACGTCGACAGAACGTGGCAGTTTTGTCGACAGCAGTAAACCCCATTCTACGAGGAATAACGCCTTTTGTCGACAGATTTCTGTCAACAGAAGGCGTTATTGCATCTACACTGTCCTTTGCGTCAACACTCCCATGTTGACAAAGCGGCTTGCTTTGTCGACAGAACTGGATGTAGTCTAGACGCTCTTTGTCGACAGAAGCTTTGTTGACAGTATCTGTCAACAAAGCCTCTGTTGACAAAAGCCTGTAGTCTAGACGTACCCTTGGTGAGAGAGGCAAACTTTTGAGCTTATTCAGAGCTCTTTTTTAAGAAGGGCCAGGCCTTTAAGTCTAGACTGCGGCACTTTTCCAGAAAAGCAATGCCGCGACCAAGGAACATGTCTGCTTTTCTGAAAAAAAAATTGGAAAAGTGGACGCGTTCTTTCGTCATCCCTGTAAACCTTGTTTTACGAGGAAGAAGGGATAGCTTGAAAGAGTAGGGTTTTTCCAAAATTTGGTGCTATGTAGACACGCCAAATTTCAGAAAAGCCTCTTTTGAAAGAAAAGCAGAAAAAGATACACAAATTGCAAACTTGCGTATCTTTTTCCGACTTTTCTTTGTAGTGTTGACGTAGCCTCTGTGCTTTAGCTCACTACCTTCCTCTTTCACAGGCAAAACTCATTAACGTTTAAAAGTTTCAGAGGGGTTGTGTCCACGAAAGCTCATGATGCCATCTACATTTTTTTGTTAGTCTTTAAGGTGCTGCAGAATTATTCATGAATGTTTGTGATCAGGGAGCATCATAGAAAAAGCCTATAAATACATAAAACAAAATTGTCTTATTACAGGCCTATTTAGGGGTTAACTTTCACAACAAATGTCCTCATTCTATAGGAGGCTCTATACTAAAAGTGTCATGCACCTAGTCTTTTGTCTTCCATTGGATTGTAGCTGCTATAGAAAGTCTAGGAGGAATTGTATTCTTTTGTCAGCTGACACACACCATTTGGATGGTGCAGTTATTTTTCCTCTTCTGCAAAAGTAACTGAGTAACTGTACTGTGAGTGAGGTAGATATCACTCAGCAAGCCAGAGCTTCTAATCTACATCTTCTCAGTCCATCTTCTGATTTAAAAAAGCAGATGACTACAAATCAAGTCTAAAACCTAAGAGAAAAAAACAGCATTCAAATTTATATACTGAGCACCAGTAAATGGGAGCAGTTCCTGTGATGACAAACTATGCCAACTGTTGCTCTGGTCCCAAAATTTTTAGTCCATCTCTCAAACTTGACTATGCATTTCTGCAATTCTTGTGAATTCACTCAATGCCTTGTTCTGTTCAAATCAACTTTTTATACTGTGCACATTGCTGTAGTATTGAATACCTTATGCTCTTTGGTTGTTGGCCCAGTAAATAGCAGTCAATTTGCAAAAGGTGCTGGGAAGTAGCCCTTCACATTTCTTTATGGAATTTCACCATGGGATAGAGCAAGAGTTCTCAACCTTGTTCTTTCTGAGGCCCCGTCAGCATGCTATAAAAAGTCCACTGCATATCTGTGCCACAACTGGTTTTCTGACTATTAAAGCCAGATCCAATGCTATGGGGTAGCAAACAAGGCAATTACTTGGGGTCCTATGCCATAGGAGGCCCTGCGCAGCTAAGTTGCTGAGGCTTTGGCTTCAGTCCTGGATGGTAGGGCTCAGTGTCCTAGGCTTCAGCACTTGCCTCATGGTTTGCTTTCTGCCCTGGGCCGCACCAAATCTAAGACTAGCCCTGCACGATAAATCCCCTAAAACTTGTTTGCAGCCCCCCAGGAGCCTCTGTATCCCTAATTGAGAACTGTGGAGATAAAGTACTAGATGATTTGTGTGCTGATGAACCACCTGTTCTGTCCCTGCCCCGAGCATACTGAGAGAGTTCCCCAATAGTAGTAATCCCATGTCATATAGAGTTCCCCAATAGTAGTAATCCCATGTCACATTTGTTCTCCCCACTGTATTCTGAACTCATCTCCTGCTTCTGCTCACTTTCACTGTACAATGCCACTGTACAATGCCACTGTACATGCTCTACCCACCAGTTCTTACTCTGACAAAGCAATTCCATTGAATTGTCATCAGTTGTAAAATGCCCACTTTTTAATAACATTTTGTTTCCTTGCAGCTGCTGTGGCAGTCACTTGGGCTGACAGAGTGATCCCCTCCGTTGCTTGGGTTATTCCTCTCTCTGTTGCTATCTCAATATTTGGTGCCCTGAACAGCAGCATGTTTACATTGGGCCGATTAAGTTATGCCGGAAGTCAGTCAGGACACTTGCCTGTTTTAATATCCATGCTAAATGTCCACTATTTGACTCCAGCACCAGCCATGATTTTTTCAACCACCATTGCATCAATTTTTATTATCCCTGCTGATCTAATTACTTTGACAAATTATTTTGGGTTTTCTGTATGGCTTATGATTGGACTGACTTGTGCCAGCCTGATTGTACTCCGATACCGGGAACCTAACCTACCGCGACCATACAAGGTAAATGGGAAAAGAGTTTAAAATTGTAACGTTTTATCTTGGGTTATGTTTAACATTGAGGGGAAATTCCTGAACATGTAGTTTGTGAATAGCAATTGCAAATGGATAGTTCACAATTAATTTTTAGATGAAGCTTTGAGTTATTCTTTGCTGACATAACCCCAGGCAAAAGGGATGATAGGGTAATTAATTGTGCTTGCAATGTGGCAAAGAGCGTTTAGTTCTCTTGCCTATAATGCATAAAATGGCAATTGTCCATGTTTGCTTCTTCTAACAATTTGTTTCTTTCACAGGTTTTTTTACCAGTTGCATTTGGGATGGTGGCAGTTTCTTTGTTCTTAGTTTTGGCTCCTATAGTCTGGTCTCCCAAGGTGCAATATATCTACGCCCTTCTCTTTATGTTGGGGGGCCTTCTGATTTACCTGCCTTTTGTACATTTTAAATTACATTTTGATTTTGTTGACAAACTGACTTGTTACTTACAGCTACTGTTGGAAGTTTCTCCTGCTGATGTATCTGCTGATGAGAAATATGAATAATAGCAAATGTTTAAACCCTATATTGCTAACAAGCAATAGAAATTCTTCTTTAATTCAAGTCGTCACAGTCATGGAGTTAAGCATATACTTAAGACTCTGATTCAGGAAAACACTTAGGCCCAGATTTTTAAATGTATTTGGGGAATGCTAACTACATGAACACGTAAATCCCCTTTACAAAAGGGATTTAGGTACTTAGGCGTCTAAATCCCATTGACTATTAATGAGATTTAGGTTCCTAAGTGCCCAAATCTCTTTTGAAAATAAGTGTTAGGGCTTGCCTACATGGTGAGTTAGTCCACCTAGACAAAATTCTAGAGTGCACTAGGGATGTTAAAAATCATGTAATAGAGTAACCGTGTAACCACTGAAAATCTCAGCTATTACAGGGTTACCTGCACTGTGGGCTCTGCAGTATAAAGCTTAGCTTTATACTGCAGAGCCCACAGCGAAGCCTCCCCGGTAGCAGGGCCGCCAGCCCCTGCAGGCCCAGGTCCTGGGGAGGAAGCTTTGCTGCAGCAGTGAAGTCTCTTTCCTGGGAGCAGAGTAGGCATCCTTTGCCCGCCTGACTCCCAGGGAGACAGCTTCGCTGAATGTAACCACCACCATTCGCCAATAAGCATCCACTTATCAGTTAAACAGTTAGCCATTTACACTCAAACATCCCTAGCGTGCACTTGTGTGTTGAGCATTAATGGGCCACATGGACCTCTGAGCATGCATTACGTTCCCAACTATTTGTTAACATTGTCCCCTTTGAAATGGAATTCACATCCTTCTGCTATGGCCTAACTCAAAGTCTAGTCAAGCCCTTAGACCATGGTGGGCAATAACTTTTTGCAGGAGAGCCACTTCACCATTTTAGGTAGTGATTGTGGGCCGGGTCCGCCCCTGGAAAAGACATGGGCTCAGGCAGAAGGGGTGGTTCCCTCCAGGCGCTGCGTGCCCCTGGTGGGGAAAGGAGATTTCTCACCCTCCAGTGGCCCCAGACTCCATTGGCCTGGGGGTGGGGGAGCACGCAAAGTCTCTCGCCCCCACCCTGCTAGGGGTGCGCAGCGCCTAAAGGGAACCAGCAGCTGCCTTGAACAGCTGGCACTTCCCTCTGGTGCCTCACACCCCTGGAGTGGGGAGGAGACTTTGCACACCCCCACACCCCCAGGACAATCGGGGTGAGGGAGTGGGGGAGTGTGCAAAGTTAATTGCTGTTCAAAACTGCTCATGGCTCCCTCTAAATGCTGTGCCTAGATTGGGGTGAGAGCAGTCAGCACCTCACATGATTAAGTCCTTTTATGTATATAGAATCTCTTTCAAAGTGGTAAAATCTGTAAAATCAGGAAAAAGTGTGTTTGCCCAGTGTAACAGTAGCAAATGTAAATACACTATTAACTGAATACATGCCAGTACAGGTTGTATCTCCAAAATCCAGCACGCTCTGGTCCGGCAACATCCCTGGTCCAGCAGGACCATGGATGCTCCTGGACCAGAGAGCCTGAAGCCTAAGGGCAGGAGGGCTGCTTGGGCTGGGCATCAGGGTCAGCAGCCCAGCTGGGCAGGATGGGACTGGGACCAGAGCCCCACAGCAGTGTGTGGGGCAGAGGCCAGAGCCTCATAGGAGCGCGGGATCAGAGTCTCTCCAGCAAGCCCCGGGGGTTCCACCGGCTGCGTGAGGATGGGGTTGGGGGGCCAGAGCTGGGGCTGCATGGGGCTGAGGTCAGAGCCCCATGGCTTTCCCCAGCTGTGCAGGGCCAGGGATGGGGCTGTGCAGGGATGGGGTTGGAGCCCCAGCCCTGAGGCTTCCCCTGGCTGCGCGGGGCCAGAGCCCCGTGGCAGGAGCTGGAGCCTGGGCAACTCAGGGAGTCAGCAGTAACTGGGCAAACAGCCCAGCCAGGGTGGAGGGGAGGGCGAGGCAGGGTTGCCTTCTGGGGCAGCCTGCCAGCAGCGGGTGATGGGCTTGGGGGTTGGTAGCAGGAGACCTCCCCTGGTCCAGCAAATTCTCTCGTGTCCCAACGATGCTGGACCAAGGAGGTCCAACCTGTATAAGAACATAAGAACATAAGAACATAAGAATGGCCATACTGGGTCAGACCAAAGGTCCATCGAGCCCAGCATCCCATCTGCCGACGGTGGCCAATGCCAGGTGCCCCAGAGAAGGAGAACAGAAGACAATGATCAAGTGATTTATCTCCTGCCATCCATCTCCTGCCCTTGTTATGAAGGCTAGGGCACCATACTTTATCCCTGGCTAATAGCCATTTATGGACCTAACCTGCAAAAATTTATCAAGCTCTTTTTTAAACCCTAATAGAGTCCTGGCCTTCACAGCCTCCTCGGGCAAGGAGTTCCACAGGTTGACTGTGCGCTGTGTGACGAAAAATTTCCTTTTATTAGTTTTGAACCTACTACCCATCAATTTCATTTGGTGTCCCCTAGTTCTTGTATTATGGGAAAAGGTAAATAATTTTTCTATAATCACTTTCTCCACACCATTCATGATTTTATATACCTCTATCATATCGCCCCTCAATCGCCTTTTTTCCAAACTGAAAAGTCCCAGTCTCTCTAGCCTCTCCCCATATGGGACCCTTTCCAAGCCCCTAATCATCTTAGTCGCCCTTTTCTGAACCTTTTCTAATGCCAATATATCTTTTTTGAGGTGAGGAGACCACATCTGCACGCAGTACTCGAGATGTGGGCGTACCATAGTTTTATATAGGGGAAGTATGATATCTTTTGTCTTATTATCTATCCCTTTTTTAATAATTTCTAACATCCTATTTGCCTTACTAACTGCCGCTGCACACTGCGTGGATGTCTTCATAGAACTATCCACTATAACTCCAAGATCCCTTTCCTGATCTGTCGTAGCTAAATTTGACCCCATCATGTAGTACGTGTAATTTGGGTTATTTTTTCCAACATGCATTACCTTACACTTACCCACATTAAATTTCATTTGCCATTTTGCTGCCCAATCACTCAGTTTGCTGAGATCTTTTTGTAGTTCTTCACAATCCCTTTTGCTTTTGACTGTCCTGAACAACTTTGTGTCATCTGCAAACTTGGCCACCTCACTGCTTACCTCATTTTCTAGATCATTGATGAACAAGTTGAACAGGATTGGTCCCAGTACTGACCCCTGGGGAACACCACTAGTTACCCTCCTCCATTGTGAAAATTTACCATTTATTCCCACCCTTTGTTTTCTGTCTTTTAACCAATTCTTGATCCATGAAAGGACCTTCCTCCTATCCCATGACCACCTAATTTACGTAAAAGCCTTTGGTGTGGGACCGTGTCAAAGGCTTTCTGGAAATCTAGGTATATTATATCCACTGGGTGCCCCTTGTCCGCATGTTTATTAACCCCTTCAAAGAATTCTAACAGATTAGTTAGACACGACTTCCCTCTGCAGAAACCATGCTGACTTTTGCCCAACAATTCGTGCTCTTCTATGTGCCTTGCAATTTTACTCTTTACTAGTGTTTCTACTAATTTGCCTGGTACTGATGTTAAACTTATCGGTCTATAATTGCCAGGATCTCCTCTAGAGCCTTTTTTAAATATTGGTGTTATATTGGCCATCTTCCAGTCATTTGGTACCAAAGTGGATGATCATAAATACTTTAGGGACCCAATGTAAAGTAAATTGTAGAATAAATTGATGTTTTGATTTATTTTATTTTATTTTTTTTAGTATTAAGTACTTCGTATTCTATGGCTTCTGGGTTTGAATGCTTTGTAATTTTTTGGTTTTTCTGTGTTTGCCTGACTTGATAAAACCTTTAAAAAACCTAACCTTCTTGCCCAACATTTTTTTTTTAAATTCAAGAAAGAATCCACAGGGAGTGCTTGACTGTTTTAAAACAATACACCCAAATGTTGAAGTGATATCTTACTAAATATCAGATAAGGCAATAAAAGAGTTGTTTATATTGTTCAATTAATATACACAGGCTGCCCCAGGGATGGACCAGGGTTCTTGATCCATCCAAGACTCCATCGACCAAAGGCTGGCAGTATGCTACTTGCTACCAACTCATATTTCATGGGAAAAAAGGAACACTTTTCCATGATTATTTCTTAGGCCCTAAGCATATGAGTCCAGGAATTTACTCTCATAAATGGGCCATTGTGCACCACAGTCTCCGCATCATGGTGAAATGATGTGGTTGCATCATGAGGGTCCCTGGCTCAGAGTGATGATGATGCATCATCTTGGGTGATGTAGTCCAGCTGGGGAAACTGGCTCAAATGGGGACATGAGGAAACCAAAATGCAATTATCATGAGTCACAGTAGGAGGATATCCAAATCAAAGCATTCAGATTTTGGGAGTTTTGACCTCCCCCCAATATTTTCAATCAAAAGCAGACTCTTCACACACAAAAATTGTCAAAAAACAAATATTCTGTCAAAAACAGTTTTGACAGAAAAAATTTCAACTGTCACTATACAAAATACATACCACAGCAAGTGTAAAACCCTGCTTTAATGTCCAAAAAGAAGAAAAATGTCTAGTAACATGGTATAAAATAGCTAAGGGTACGTCTACACTAGCCCCCTACATCGATCTAGGGAGGCTAATGAAGGCGACCGAAATTGCAAATCAAGCCCAGGATTTAAATATCCCGCGCTTGATTTGCATGTTCCCGGCCGGTCGCCATTTTAGAAATTGACTAGCCCAAAGTAACTGCCCGCGTCTACACGCGGCAGTGAAATGGGATTCCGATTTAAAGCCCCTAAATCGAATGAGCTGGTAAACCTCATTGCAAGAGGAATACCAGCTAATTTGAGTTAGGGGTTTAAATCGGAATCCCGTTTCACTGCCGCGTGTAGACGCGGGCAGTTACTTCGGGCTAGTCAATTTCTAAAATGGCGACCAGCCGGGAACATGCAAATCAAGCGCAGGATATTTAAATCCCAGTCTTGATTTGCAATTTTGGTCGCCTTCATTGGCCTCCCTAGGTCGATCTAGGGGGCTAGTGTAGATGTACCCTTAGATATTAATGTAACTACTGAGAAAGCAACATGAAAAAGAGTCTATTGCCCTTGGCTAAATGGTAGCAGATTAGGGGGCCATGTACATCAGTTTCCCATTAGAGGATAAATCAGTGGAATGGAATCAGGGTATCTTCTCAGTGTATCTTGTTCATTTTCAGAATGGTCACACTTCCTGTTTCTTGGAACGGAAGGGTTCACAAATGACGGACAGGCAATGCTTTTTTGCAGAATCACCAGCTAAGGTACCACTGCCAATCATCAAGAAGCATCTGTCTTGGGTTTCTGTCTCTCTTGGACGTAATTGGAATCTGATTTTTACTTACATACACTGTTCCCCTTTCCTGCCTCAGCTGCTGATTTTACTCCTGAGAAACCCTCTAATCCACAGCTCCTGCCCTAGGGTCACATTTAAGGTTCCCTGAAAGTTGAGTGCTTGGGCAGCCACCCAGGAAAAAGACAAATTCTGCCCAGCTAATTATCAGAGTGCATGTGTTTCTTCTGCTAATGCACATCGGCACATGCCTCAGTGCACATAACAAAATTTACTCTGCACGTGGATGGAAAAGATTACAGGAAACATCTGTCACATGGCTACAAATTCACTTTTTATCCACTTCTTCAGAAAGCCTTTGACAAGGTCCCTCACCAAAGGCTCTTGTGTAAATTACATTGTCATGGGATAAGAGGGAAGGTCCTTTCATGGATTGCGAACTAGTTAAAAGACAGGAAACAAAGGATAGGAATAAATGGTAAATTTTCAGAATGGAGAGGGGTAACTAGTGGTGTCCCCCAAGGGTCAGTCCTGGGACCAATCCTGTTCAACTTATTCATAAATGATCTGGAGAAAGGGGTAAGCAGTGAGGCGGTAAAGTTTGCGGATGATACTAAACTGTTTAAGATAGTCAAGACAGAAGTAGACTGTGAAGAACTTCAAAAAGATCTCACCACACTCAGTGATTGGGCAACAAAATGGCAAATGAAATTTAATGTGGATAAGTGTAAAGTAATGCACATTGGAAAAAGATAACCTCAACTATACGTACAGTATGATGGGGGCTAATTTGGCTATGATAAATCAGGAAAGAGATCTTGGAGTTATCGTGGATAGTTCTCTGAAAACTTCCACACAGTGTGTAGTGGCGGTCAAAAAGGCAAATGGGATGTTAGGAATTATTAAGAAAGGGATAGAAAATAAGACACAGAATATCTTACTGCCCCTGTATAAAACTATGGTACGTCCACATCTTGAATACTGTGTACAGATGGGGTCTCCTCATCTCAAAAAAGATATTTTGGCCTTAGAAAGGGTTCAGAAAAGGGCAACTAAAAAGATTAGGGGTTTGGAACAGGTCCCATATGAAGAGAGGTTAAAGCGACTGGGACTTTTCAGTTTAGAAAAGAGGAGACTGAGGGGGGATATGATAGAGGTATATAAAATCATGAGTGGTGTGGAGAGGGCGAATAAAGAAAAGTTATTTATTAGTTCCCATAATAGAAGAACTAGAAGACACCAAATGAAGTTAATGGGTAGCAGGTTTAAAACTAATAAAAGAAAGTTCTTCACACAGCGCATAGTCAACCTGTGAAACTCCTTGCCAGAGGAGGCTGTGAAGGCTAGGACTATAACAGAGTTTAAAGAGAAGCTAGATAATTTAATGGAGGTTAGGTCCATAAAAGGCTATTAGCCAGGGGATAGAAATGGTGTCCCTGGCCTCTGTTTGTCAGGGGCTGGAGAAGGATGGCAGGAGACAAATCGCTTGTTCATTGTCTTCGGTCCACCCCCTCTGGGGCACCTGGTGCTGGCCACTGTCAGCAGACAGGCTATTGGGCTAGAAGGACCTTTGGTCTGACCCAGGACGGCCATTCTTCTGTTCTTATGTTCTTAATGCAAGGGAATTTCAGAAAACATGTATTTGCCTATCCAGAGAGTGCTTCAAATCCATAGAATCCCTATCATGATCATCTGGGTTTGATTACTGTTCCTTTAATTCTTTCTAAGAAGCATTTAATCATGAGTGCTTATACATGAATGACTCATAACATTCATGACGCTAGCCCCTGTTGTCACAATTCTTTTCTTTCTTACATAGAAAAATCAATAAAAGTATTCCCAGAGACTAGAGAAAGCAAAGTGAAATTTACTTTAATGATACAAATTCAAGTCCCCACAATAAAGAGGCACTTGTCAGCATTTCCTGAAAGAAGCTAAGATCACCGTCTTCCATGGGCCTTGGTTCTGATTCCTGATCTCTCTAAGGATGTTCACGTTTTGTCAAAGAAATAAAATGTGCCTAGAAAATCTCAAAGATCAAATAAGAAGCACCCAAACAAATATGAGCAGGGAAGATCTATCTGCTGACTATCTGAGAAACTGGGGAAGACAAAATGTCATAACTTCCCTCAGACAGAGTTACCTGTCTTTAAAATCAAATGTAATATGTTAAAATCAGGGCATAATGCTATATTTTCTACATTTGGGAGGGTGCGCCTAATGCCTGGGATTTAAAGCAGCCATATTGTCCTTTTTCACCACTTTGCACAAAGACAATACCACAGACCACTAGGCTTGAGATGACACTGCAGAGATGTCCATCTCCTACTGAATGCTTCAGGTACAGCTGCTCCTCTAAATGGTCAGGCCCTGCTGTTCCCAGTCAATGGAAGCTGTGGGAAGCAGCACAGGATGAGGGATATGCTGGCCGCCATTTCCTGCCACTCTCATTGGTCGTGAACAGCAAACCATAGCTACTGGGAGCTTAGGGACCCCATGCCTGCAGACACTCCAGGTACACAAAACATCCCGGTGTGCCAGCGCTTACCCCAATGGGCTGGGCACTGAAGTTTACCAACCCCGCTCTACAATGACAATGTAGATCTGTTGATAATCCAATCCTGCTTTTTGATGTGTCACTTTTTTACCAAAAATATTTGGCTTATGAATGAGTATATACAGTATTTAATAGTGGCAGTAAACTTACTACTACATATACATTTCTTCTCATTATTAAAACCTTTGCAATGGCTTCCATTTTCCATGTTGTAAAAACAACAGGGGGGGTTGACATTCATTGACAGAATATTTCTCCTAATCAAACCAGTAAAACCAAAGACATCTTTGGGATTCTTTGCTGAATCATATGGCTGTAACTAACAACTACTTTTGCAGTGTTCTTTACTTTGCTTCAGGAGACAAATATTAGCTTTTGCAAAAGAAAATACTGAAGCCTGTACTAGGTCTGAATGAAGGTGGTGGGGAGGATTGTTTTCAACCATATTTATACATAGTTTGTTATTGGGATATATTCAGTCCATACACATTCTAGTAATAATTTGGAATTTCAAACCTTTTGAAGAGTAATTCATTACATATTTAAGCAAATACATTGTGCGTGTGTGTGCTCGAGTGCATGTACACATGCAATATATCTGTGCCTTTACTAAATTTATTCTTTCCTTAGATAGTGTGCACCAGTGCATCCAGTAGATGGCTCCATGCTAACATATCTCTCATTACAGGAAGTGTTGGATTCTGTCAACTCAGGTTACCTAAGATAAACAGGTTTACGTAGTATTCTATTACAAAACTTACACTAGTAAAAGAAATTGAGTTCTCCAGCAAAAAAGGAATAAGGTAAATTTGTCTGAGGATAGTGAAACCTGCTGTAAACCTAAAAATAATATGGGAACAAACCATTTAATTCACTGAAGCCCTCAGAAGAGTATTTGCTTTCTTATTACTTAATAAGAAAATGTATTAAGCACTGATGGGGCAGTTTAAAACTGTATGTTTGGTGCTTGACTGCACTATAGATGTCCATTGTGTCTTTGTGCATTTAATGTTGTGCCTCAATTCCCAATCTGTAAATTTGGGTGTTGTAAGAGGAAAGAAAAATAATGCTTATGAGGTGCTTTGTGTCTATGTCAATGGGAGCCATATAAGTGCAAAACCAGAAGTTAAGGAAACAGTTCATTCAGATACTTAAAGCAAATGTATAATTTTAAGCATATAAAGAGACTCTTCTTAATTATTGGAGATATTTCTGGGCTTAGGACTTATATTCATACTTAAATACCATAATGGATGGGGAATTAAGAATGTAGATAGTCTATCCAGTCCATTTCTGGGTGACAATACAATGTGTCAGCATTACAAAGCATGAGTCTGTAGGCTGAATGATTTCAACCACCTAAAAAGTACAGCATTCATTCTGAAATCCTGTGACTGCAGTTTATTGTTGCTAGTATGAAACAGAAAACAGACATAAATATAAAGACTGAACCGCCCCAAGAATTCTCAATGTTATTTATTGATAGCCCTGTGTGTGACTCTAATCACTAACCTTGGCATCCACACAGCTCTATTTGTAGCCACGGCACACTAGGTCCACCTAATCCCATCTTTGTGTTTGTTAACATCCCTTGTTCTGTATTGTTTTACATACTGATATCGACACTGACTCTGTGTAGGTGGATGTCTATGACCCTAGTGGGGTCTGTTGTAGTTGAAAGGTCAGAGTCATAGGTTATGTCTACACTGCACGCTTATTTTGAAATAAACTATTCTGGAATAGTGATAGAGATGCAGCCATGTTAGTCTGGTCTAGCTGAAACAAAAGACAGAACTATGTAGCACTTTAAAGACCAACAAGATGGTTTATTAGGTGATGAGCTTTTGTGGGCCAGACCCACTTCCTCACATCAATATGTAGAAGAAAATTGGCACAACCGTATATACCAAAGTGATACAATCAAAAAAAAGTGAACACATATAAAAATGATGAATCAGGTTTAAGAACAGAGGAGGGGTGAGGGGGGAAGGTTAGTGTCTGTGAAGTAATGACATTAGGGGTGATAATTGGGGAAGCTATCTTTGTAATGGTGAGATAATTAGCATCTTTGTTGAGACCCATACATAAAGTGTCAAATTTAAGCATGAATGACAATTCTGAAGCTTCTCTTTGAAGTCTGGAGTTAAAATCGCTCTGAAGCAATATGCATGTTTTAAGGTCATTGAGAGAATGGTCAGTCTGGCTGAAATGGCAAGCAACAGCTTTCTCTCTGTGAGAGAGTTTGATGTCTGTTTTATGTGCATTGATTCTATGCAACAATAGAACACCACTTGTCATCACCTATAGCCCCCAACTTAAACCCGTCCAACGCATTATCAATAAACTACAACCTATACTGGAACAGGATACTACCCTCCAAGAGGCTCTGGGAGACAGACCCATAGTCTCCTATAGACAACCACCTAACCTCAAGATGATTCTTACCTACAACTACAGGACATACCACACTAATACCAACCCTGGAACTTTCCCTTGCAACAAACCCCAGTGAACATAAGAACATAACATAAGAACATAAGAACGGCCGTACTGAGTCAGACCAAAGGTCCGTCTAGCCCGGTAGCCTGTCTGCCGACAGTGGCCAGCACCAGGTGCCCAGAGAGGGTGGACCAAACACAATGATCAAGCAATTTGTCTCCTGCCATCCCCCTCCAGCCTCTGACAAACAGAGGCCAGGGACACCATTTCTATCCCCTGGCTAATAGCTGGTCTGTCCATGAAGGGTCTAACCAGAGATTGAGATTCCTGAAAAGAAGAGCTGAATTTATCACTCACACCTTTGCCTTCTTGAAGATCTCCCATGACATTGCCCAGCACTTTCTATTATAAGATCCTGGCTTCAGTTGCTTATAACTTTGCCAAACTTGAACTGTTAGGACTAAAATTTTTCCATTCCAGCTGTCTGCCACAGGCTGGTTTGTTTTTGAAAGCATCAAGGATGATGATAGAAAAAATGCATTGGTCATCTTCTGGTGACCTTTTCTTTGAGATGCACTACATTTCCCTTGTTTTGGAGCAGCGACTTGAAATTTTTGCAACCAGCTGTCCTTTGTGTCAGGATTGTGTCTTTTGCAGTTCCTGTAAAAATCCACCGTAATTTGGCCAATTACGTTATAAGCCATTGGAAAATCTGTTTGCATGAAGACAAACAATGAGCAGTCCCGTGGCACCTTAGCTCTGGTCTACACTAGGGAGTTATTTCAAAATAACTCCCCTTATTTCAAAATAACAAGTGGAGCATCCACACTACCAAGCCCGTTATTTCAAAATAGCGGGCTGGTTATTTCAAAATAATAACTCCTGCTTTCCATGAGGAATAACACTTCTTTTTGAAATAGCAGTAGTGTGGATGCTCCACTATTGCTATTTCACAAGAACTACTCCCCAGAGTCATTCATAGTAATTACTCCCCAGTGCTTCCAGGGGCTCTGAGTCAAGGTAGAGCATCCACATTAAGGGTATGTCTACACTACAGTTTTGTTGGAAAAACGGCCATTTATGTCCACACTGTAATTGCATTCTTCTGAAAGTAAATCGAAAGAACAGAGGGGTTTTCCTGGCATCGGTAATCCTCTTTCTACAAGGAAGAAGCCTTTTTGTGAAAGAGCTCTTTCGGAAAAAGGTATGTGGGGACGGGGAAAAGGGAGTTCTTTTGAAAGAGGAAAAAGCACAGGTGCCCTGATGGCCACTCCATCCATAGTAATCACAGCTTAAATGCGAGATAGTGTCCATTCAGTATGGATGCTATCTTTTGAAAAAAGCAGATTGCTTGTTTGATGCACTTCTGTGTGTGGATGCTCTCTTTAGGAAGAAAAAAGGTTCTTCTGAAAGAAGCCTGCAGTCTAGACATAGGAGGGACCTGCCTCAGACTAATTTTGAAGCTTCCCTGTAGTGTGGATCCATTATTTCAAAATAGTTATTTAGGGAGTTATTATTTCAAAGTAAGTTATTTCAAAATAATTTCCTACTTAGCCCATAAGCCCAGATCCTTCAGAAAGTATTTAGGTGTCTTAATCTCATTAAAATCAATAGGTGCTTGATTTTTGAGAATCTGGGCCCCACAATTTCCATTGCTTTCATTTGGAGATACTAGTGGCCCAGCGTCTCTGAAAGTCAAGTCACCTATGCATTTGAAATAGGAAGATTTGAATTCTAGCCTTGCTTTCTCAGAACTTCAGAGTGACCATGGCATGCAGCATAGTAATTGACATATCTTGGGTAGCTGTGGGTTTATTTCAAGAATTACCACCTCCTAGAGCGATTATAAGGTTCATGGTCTCAAATTCTTCAGGATCCTTGGGAGAAAAAGGCACTATATAAATGTGACATGATCATCTTTTTCTGTGGGTTTGCAGTTGCCTGGAGCATTTGAGGTTCATCTTTGGAATTACATGATTTAGCTTGTAAGAAGATTTCAATTTTCCTTCTCACAAAAGAGGTTGAAATTCACCTGAATATTTAGTTCTTGTGCATCCATGAAACAATTGTGAGAGTGGCTAAATTTCTGGGCAAAGCTTAAATTAATCGGACTATTTCATTTCAGCCTATTAAATATATTTTCTCCACAAAAGAAGAATGCTATTCCTGCTGCCATTGCTTCTGAATCTCTTTGTGAGTAACAGAGCTGCAGTATTTTCCACACATTCTGCCAGGATTTGCTGTAAAATTAATTCCTATTAGTGTCTCAGAGTTTCCCTTCTAGCTCTTTTTGTGAGTTTTCCCTTCTCAAAATCACCTAATTATTTCACACAGTAGTCTTGAGCCATTTTTAAGCCAAAATGGTTACGGGCTCATTCTGAATTTACTTCTGAAAGCTACTGAAGATAAACAATACATCAGCCAAAACATGTCAGCTGAATTTTATCATATTTCTTCCATGTCTTGTAAATTCTGCCTTTCTTATCTGCAGTTTATCCTCATTGCAATGTCAATGGTTGGAATTATTTGGCAGACCAGGCCAAAAGGACCAGAATAGAGGCATGTGTAGGTAGATCTAGTCTCCTAACTATTCTCTAAGATCTGTACTGATCTTGGAGGAATCCTTAGGTAAGTGTAAGCTACGAGTCTCAAACTCAATTTATTTTGGGCACATTGCCAGTAGTCAAATCCTCCTAGTGTGCCAGTGGGCACCTCCACTCTGGCAGGGCTCTGGAGGGAGCTCCTCCATGCATCCCCTCTTGTGCGTCTTCCAGCCCCACCTGTTCCCCCACATACTTCCTCCCTGTGCTGCCCCCACATAACTTGAAATCTGCCAGGAGCTCCAGTGTCCACCACCGGTGAATGGGCAAGTGACACAGCTCCGAACTCTGGGTGGGTGGGCGGGTGTTGTGGTCCACAGCCCCGGAGTGCTGGGCGGGTGGGCATTGGCAGCCTGCAGGCCCAAAGCACTGGGAGAGTGGCATGGCCCCAGTGCCAGGCAGTGTGACCATTGGCCAGGATGAGCCCTGGCCCCAGCTGCCTGGAGTCTCCGGCTGCTCTTACCAGCTGTGCACAATCAAAGGGGGATGGGAGCTGAGGAACAGCTGCAGCCCCAAGCACCAGGCAGTGGAGACATGGGAGCACCAAAGTCACCAGCTCCATGGCACCAGCCAGAGCAGCAGCCTCCCTGCACTGTCCAGCTCTGCCTCCCCATCTCCAACCTGGCCAGGGGCAGGGCTTTGGGAGGGAGAGGAGGAGGTGGAGGGGTGTTTGGCACTATCCTCAGGAATGCCAAGCTGTAGTTAATGAGCTGCAGTTTAGGGGTGGGAGCCTCCCTACTCCACTCATGAGCTCAGGCTTCTGCTCTACTGGCAAGCCCCACCAATTAGCACCTCACCCTTCTCCCCAATGCCTCCTGCCAACCACAATCAGCTGTTCTGTGGTGTGCAGAAGATGCTTGGGGGTGGGGTGGGGGGGCCGAAGAGGAAAGACAGGGTATCAAGGCCAAATCCCCACTCTGGTATGATAAATGCAGAAGTGAGGCCTGGAAAAGTACCCCAAAACCTTATCTTTCCAGGCTTTGGGATAAAACTTCCCCCCAAACCTTCATTGTTTACAATATAAGTGCTTTCTTAGCCTCCTCCCACCTGAGTGTGTTGTGGGAGAGAGTGGTAGGAGTCAGGAAGAGAATAGAAGAGCAAGTTCCATATTCAGAATGTGGTCAGATACAATATAACGTAGAAACTTCTGCATGGCCAAAAACCTGAAATATCTTTCTCTTTTCTTCAGTCAGGAAGGAACAGGGCTGTTTTAAAACTGCAGAGTGAGGAAGCTAGCCAAACATAATGTTCATTCTTACTCAAGAGAAGATAGGAAACCATGCTAAATGCCCCCACATTTTCTAATGCCTTTTTCTCTCACTCTCCAACCTTTACCTAAGAGATTCAAGAACCTCAGAGATTCAAGAACCTCAGTGAATCCTTTAGACACTCCTCATGTTTATGAATGGCAGGCCAGCCAATCAGGAAACAGAAATTTTGAGGGTGGTTCTTTAATTACTTGGTATTGATAGGCATTTTAAAAGTGGACTGACTAGATTGCCATGCATATATCATCTTGTCCTTGCCCTATGACCACAAACAGAAATGTAAAAGAGAATATTTTATTTTAATATTTAGGAATGTAAAAGAGAATATTATATTTGACTACTCAGGTGCACTTCCTACCTGTGTTGGGTGGCTGCAGCTCCCAGCCCTTGCTCAGGAAGAGAGTCCTTCCTGACCTGGGAAGGGCATGTGGGAGAGGGGAAAAGCAACAAGCAGTGTGTGGGGGGAAAAGGATCAAACCTTAGTGGGGTCTTGGAGGGAAAAGGCAGTGTAGGTCTTGGGGATACAAGGTGGAACAGGACCTATGGGGGAAGAGAGGGGACAGGGCTCGGGCCTTAGGGCAGGGATGGGGAATCTTTTTTGGGTTGGGGGCTGCTGACCCACAGAAAAATCAGTCGGAGGCCACACACAAGTGAGTAAAAACCCCTCCCTGATGTGGCTCTCAACTGAGAAGGAGAAAAACATTCCCCTCACACACCAGAGCCTTGCGGGGGGCGAGGGGGGTCTTGTAGATTTTGTGTGTTCCAGCCCTGTGATGGGACAGCAGAGGGGCTGGAACAAGTGCAGGTTCCAACCAACCTCATACAGCAGTGCAAGTTCCAAGCCTCACATAGATTCTCTGCTCATATCAAGGGAGATCTTGAACGTAATAACAGCTATTAAATAAAACTATCTATATATTGTTCATGGCTACATACTCTGTAATTCATTTTCAGAACACTTTTCTAGTGTTTCATAGGGGGAGAAGGAGAAAATACATTTTGGCTTTCTACACATATTTGGTATAAACCATAATTTGATATCCCTTTAGTACAAATACACAGAATTGTAAATAATCCCCTCCATCCTAACAGGAGGGTAAAACAATCTACAGCAATTCTGTCATATTAGAAACATGTTTTGTTTCAGTGTCATGGGACACCTCTGTCACTCTCCAGCGTGCTGCGCTGTCTGGCTTTCTTCTTGATCTCATAACCACAGACACACACTAGGTTGTTACCCTTACACCACATGTGTATTTATTTTTCAGTTATATAGTATAACAGAATGCATTGCAGACTGACAGTCAGAGGAGTCTTCCGTGCAAATTTCTTTCCTCAGTGCAGGCTCATGCCCTCTGTGCCCTCCCGTGTTCCTCCCATGTGTACCCTCTTAATTAATGAGACAGTTGCCGGCCCTGTGTCAGTATTCCCCCACAGAAACTGATTGTTTGGCTTCAGTTAAGCCTGCACTCTTCTCAGTACAGCGGCAGTCTCAGTGACCAAGGTGCTCCTGATTAGTACCGTGTCAAAATTCGAGAGAATCTTTATAAGAGTTTCTAAGATAAAGCAGAATACTCAGAGATGTACTGAACTCATATTACTAGGTCTAGTTAAAACACCTTTATACAGAACCAAGTGTAAGTTTATAGGCTGGGTAGGAGCACATTACCCAGGTTCTAAGAAGGAAGTCCTGCCCTGGACCAAGTAATGGCCAGCTTTTGCAGTGGAAAGCTGTACGTCCTGGCTTGCTGAAAGCTCTCTGCATAGGAGTGCTGGAGGAAGAGAGGGGAGAAAACTGTGGGTGCCCTGGAGGGATGCTGAACTGTAACTCAATACATAATTTGGATCCACTGGCCCAGAATATATGTAGAGGAGACAGTAAGCTTTGATCACTGTACCACTCAATAGCCTTCATTGGAAGACTCAGCCTGATTGTATGGTGGCTACTGCAGTTGTGAAACTAATTGATCTGTTCCTCAGCCCTGCATTTGTTTGGCAGCATTCATAGTTAATCTTTTTATGTGGCTCTGGGTCTCTTTCCTATTTCATTGGATTACTCATGGGATATTTTCAAACTCTTTTACACTATTGCCCTTCCCAAGTACCCTTGTTCTGTCCTACATTTCTGCAAAAAACACAACCCCTTTCCCCCCAAAAATCAAAACAACAAAAAACGTAACAAAACCCACAGAACTTAATGATAATCTGGGGAGATATAAAGGGGAATAAGAAAAATGAGCACATAGCTAGAAACCCTGTTTAGTGCACTTAACCATGAGAAGTAATACATCTGACATCACTTATCAGTATAACACCAGTGTATTTTGCTCTCTCAACTTTTTTTTTCTCACTAATGGGCAATTCTACAGAGTGTCCGCAAGTAGAATGGTGCTATTCAAATAGACATTTGTTCACATTGGTGGACACTCATAACAGGTAGAAGAGGAAAACATGTATTAGATAATTCAATACATCTACTGCCTATCCAGGATCATCCCCAACAGCTTGTTTTCTGATCTAGCTTTATATTACATTTGTGTTTCGGGTTCAATAAAAAGCTGATGTATTTCAAACTGGAGATTCTGTAAAATGCCTACCATTTTTTTTCTTCAAAAGGACATCAGCGCTAAAGAAGTGATCAGAGGGGGCATTCAATACAATTCAAGGGTGGATAATTCAAAACTGATACAAGGAAGGACTTCTTCAGTTCCCCCCATTTCCAGCTGACTAAGGCCATTGGGAGGAGGAGAGGGACAATGATGCTGAAAGCTGCTCTAACTCCAAGAGTTGGCTTTGTCATGTAAAGACATTCTGCACTCCAATTATCTATTTCACACTTAAGCAGTTCTAATCTCTTTTACAAGAACAATTGTAATTGCAATGCTTTTCTTGGCTGCTCCAGGAGCAGCTTTTGCCAAGGAAGAAAGGCTGGTTAGATGTGCAGCAAACATTAAAGCTGAAACAGATCCTGAGGCTGGGTTGATGAACAGAATGGGTCCACATAAAAGTGAAAGAAGGAATAGGGAGATGATTATTTCTTTTTCTTTTCATGAATAGGCCCAATCTCATTTACAATCATGCTAATTCATCACTTTCAATTTCCTGGTTGTAAATGAGCTCAGATTTCAGCATAGTAGAATGATACCTGATAAAAGGATATTTTTAAGTAGAAATATAACAGGAAAAAGAAAAAGTACAGTGTGTTCAAGCTGAAACTCTACAGAAATTCTATAGGCTAAATGCAATTATATGTGGAAAATTTATTAGGCAAGCAAAGTACTGTGATTTTCATTCACTCACATACACTAAAGTTTCCCTTTACGGATATCATGCTGCAAGAAAACCCCTTAAAGTTAATAAAGTTGCAGCCTTTCCCTTTAAAAGCTATCCTCTGTCTGTTTCATTTTTTCTGTGTATTGTGTATGCAGCGTCAGTGTTAAGTACACAGTCTTTTGCCCCTTAAAACACAGATCTTTCCCTTTTAAGCTAACAGATGCTAAAAGTAGCAGTATTGGATTGCGCACACCAGCCGAGAAAAAAATTAATTAAAAACATGATGAAATAAAATTTGAAAATAGTAAAAAGCCCACTGATATTTAACCATCTTTATGCAAAATCACTGCTTTGGGGGCTTAAACCAGGTTGACAACATCCTTTAAATTTACCCCCTAATTTGAAAGAGGTAGCAGTGAAACTCTTCTAATTCTAATTCTTCCTGATGTTTGACTTGGATCCAGTATTCTTTACTTGTGAAGCTATCAGAGGAAAGGCAATTCTTGATTTATTCCTGAGTGGTGCCCAGGATCTGGTCCCAGAGGTGAATAATAGCTAAACCACTTGCTAATATGACCCCCCTTGGTATACATTGTCATAATTAGGTCAATGTAAGCTGCTTTACATCAAATAATGTCACACCAATTTTTCAAAAAATTACTGTCTGGGAAGCCTAAATTAAGTACTAGGCAAACTGGTTGAAATTATAGTAAAGAACAGAATTATCAGACACATGAACGTGATTTGCTGGGGAAGAGTCACTATGGTTTTTGTAAAGGGAAATCATGCCTCACCAATCTATTAGAATTCTTTGAGAGGCCTTTCAGTAACTTGTTCAGTAACTTGTTAAAGGATACGAAAAGAGACATTATTAGGGCACAGGAGCAAACTATACCACTGGATAGGAAAGATAGGCAGTATAGCTAGAGACAAACCTGGCTTAACAAGATCTTCAATGAACCTCAAGAAAAATCTTACAAAAAGTAGAAACTAGGTTAAATTACAAAGGATAAATATAAATAAGTATGTAGGAGTAAAATTAGAAAGGCTAAGGTGCACAACAAGATCAAATTACTTTGAGACAAAGGGTAACAAGAAAATATTCTACAAATACATTAGAAACAAGAGGAAGACTGAAGTAGGGCCATCACTCAATGAAGAAGGAAAAACAGTAACAGAAAATATCTAAGTGGCAGAGGTGCTTAATGACTTCTTTGTTTTAGTTTTCATCAAGAAAACAGGTGGGAATTGGATGCCTAACCTACTGACTTTCAGTGAAAATGAGGTAGGATCTGAAGTTAAAATAGGGAAAAAACAAGTTAAAAATACTTAGACAAGTTAGACGTATACATGTCATCCGGGCCTGGTGAAATACAGCCTAGAATATTCATGGAGCAGACTGATGAGATATCTGAGCCATTAGCTATTATCTTTTAAAAGATATATTAGAAGACAGGAGAGATTCCAGAAGACTGGAAAAGGGCAAATATAATGCCCATCTATAAAAAGGGAAATAAGAACAACCCAGGGTGCATCTACACAGCACCCTAAATTCGAAATAAGATACACAATTGTGTTTTGAAATAGCTTATTTCAAAATTTGTTGAGTCTACACAGTGCCAAATTTTGAAATAATGTTGAGACATTTCGAGAAATGCCTTAATCCTCATGGAACGATGGTTCAGGGATGCAGAAATAGTGCGCCCGTTATTTCTAAAAATATTTTAAAATTACAGACACATTTTAAAGATGTGGGATAGCTATTTCATGATATGTTCAGTATCTCAAAATAGCCCCGCTGTCTAGATGTACCTCCAAAATTACAGACCACTCACCTTAATTTCTGTATTAGAAAGGTAATGCAGCAAATAATTAGCAAATCAATTTGCAAGCATCTAACAGATAATATGATGATAAATAACAATAAGCATGGGATTTTCGAGATACAAATCATGTCAAATCAATCTGATAGCTTGCTTTGATAGGGTAACAAGCCATGTGAATGGGGGGAAGCAGTAGATGTGGTATAGCTAGACTGTAGTATGGTTTTTGATATAGTCTTGCATGATGTTCCCATTAGTAACCTAGGGAAATACAGTCTAGATGGAGCTCCAATAAGGTGGGTTTATAACTGGTTGTCTCCCAGAATGTGTTTATCAATAGTTCACAGTCATGCTGCAAAGACATAATGAGTGGGGTTTTTCAGGAATCAGTTTCTGGTTCTGGTTCTGTTCAATATCTTCCTCAATGATTTAGATAATGGCATAGAGAGTACACTTATAAATTTGTGGATGAAAACAAGTTGGGGGAGGTTGCAAGTACCTTAGAGAAGTGGTGCTCAACCTTTTTTAATTCGTGACCCCTGTGGCTGGGAAAATTTTGGTTGAGCAAAAAAAAAAAAAGGTACTGGGAACATTTTGTTGTGGCCCCTTTAATTTAAAGTGCCCATCCACTCCCCCCACTCCCACCCCCACCGTGTGTACGTCTGGCTCTGCGCTGGGAAAACAAAATGGCGGACGGCCCAGCACTGTGACCCCCCAGGAAGACAGCCGTGACCCCCACGTGCACCACTGCCTTAGAGGACAGGATTATAATTCAAAATTTTTAGACAAACTAGAGAAATGGTCTGAGGTAAATAGGGTGAAATTAAATAAGGACAAATGCACATAGGAAGGACAGATCAGTTGCACACATACAAAATGGAAGATGACTACCTAGGAATGATTATTGTGGAAAGGGGTTTAGTGGTCATAGTGGACCACAAACTAAATATGAGTCAACAGTGTGACACTGTTGCAAATAAAGCTAGCATCATTCTGGGTTGTATTATCAAGAGTGTTGTAAGTAAGACAGGAGAAATAATTCTTCTGTTCTACTTTGCACTGATTAGGCCTCAGCTGGAGTTTTCTGTCCTGGTCTGGGCACCACATTTCAGGAAAAATGTGGATGAATTGGAACAAATCCAGAGAAGAGCGACAAAAATGCTATGTCTACACTGGCGTCTTCTTGCACAAGAACATCTTGCGCAAGGGTTTTTGTGCAAGAAGTCTTGCACAAGAAAATGTCCACACTGCCATGTGCGAGCTGTGCTGTTGTGCAAGAGCGCCCATGGCAGTGTGGATGTTCTCTTGCGCAAGAAAGCTCCAATGGCCATTTTAGCCATAGGGCTTTCTTGCGCAAGAAATCCCTGCCGAGAGTCCAGACTGCCCTCTTGCACAAGAGCTCCTGCGCAAGAGGGCTTACACCTGATAAAAAAGAGCGTAGCACTTCCGCAAGAAGCCCTCTCTTACCACGCCATACTGTAAATTTCCTTGCGCAAGAGCGGGTGGGCAGGGTAGACATTCTGCAGATTCTTGCGCAAGAACGGCTGTACTTGCGCAAGAAGCCATGAGTGTAGACATAGCCAAAATGATTAAAAGTTTGGAAAACATGACCTATAAGGGAAGAAGGAAAGAACTGGGTTTATTTAATTTCGAAAAAGAGAAGACTGAGAGGAGACACGATAACAGCTTTTAAGTACCCAAAAGAGTCTTACAAGGAGGAGTGAGAAAAATTATTGCCCTTAATGTCTGATGATGGAACAAGAGTCATTGGCTTTAAACTGCAGCAAGGGAGGTTTAGGTTGGCCATTAGGAAAAACTTCCTAACTGTCTGGGTGATTAAGCACTGGAAAAAATTGCCTAAGAGAGTTGTGAAAGCTCCATCATTGGAGATTTTTAAGACCAGCTTAAACAAACACCTATCTGAGATGGGCTAGATGAGCTTCGTCCTGCTGTGAATGCAGGGGACTGGACTTGATGACTTCTTGAGGTCCCTTTCAGTCCTACGATTCTATAAAACAAAGGGTCAGAATAAATGGTTTGTTTTCAGAATGGAGAGAGGGAAATAGTGGTGTCCCCCAGAGAGTTGTACTGGAATCAGTACTGGGGAACATATTCATAAATGGTCTGAAAAAGGGGATAAAGTGAGGTGTCAAAATTTGCAGATGATGAAAAATTTCTCCAGATAGTTAAGTCCAAAGCAGACTGTGAACCCTTACAAAGAAGTTTCACAAAATCTGATGACAGGACTACAAACTGGCAGATGAAATTCAGCTTTGATAAAGGCAAAGTAAAGAGCATGGGAAACACAATCCCAACTATACATACAAAATTATGGGGTCTAACTTAGCTGTTGCCACTCAAGAAAGAAATCTTAGAATCATTGTGGTTAGTTTTCTGAAAATATTTGCTCAATGTGCAGTGGCTGTCCAAAAAGCTAACAATGTTAGGAACAATTAGGAAAGAGATAGATAATAAGACAGAAAATATTATAGTACTGATATATAAATCTATGATACACCCAAATGTGTTCCATGTGTGCAAATGTGGTCACCCCAGCTCAAAAAAGATACATTGGAATTGGAAAAGATACAAAAATGAGTAAGGGTATGGAATAGCTTCCTACGAGGAAAGATTAGAAATTAGAAAGACTGGGATTTTTCAGTTTAGAAAAGAGATGACTAAAGGGAGATATGAGAGAAATATATAAAATCTTGACTGGTATGAAGAAAATGAATATTAAACAGTGTTTTACTCCTTCACATAACACAAGAATTAGGGGTCACCCAGTGAAATTAATGGGTGGTAGGTTTAAAATAAAAGAAAATACTTCATGAAACGCAGTCAGCCTGTGGAACTCTTTGTCAGGAAATGTAGTGAAGGTTAAAACTGTAACGGGATTCAGAAAAGAATTAAATATGTTAACAAAGGATAAGGTCATTAATGGCTATTTATCAGGATGGGAAGGGAGACAACATTATGCTCTGAGTGTCCCTTGCCTCTGTTCGCCAGAAGCTGAGAGTGGACAGCAGGGGAAAGGTCACTTGATGATTGCTTGCTCTATTCATTCCCTCTAAAACAGTGGCCCTCAACCTTTCCAGACTACAGTACCCCTTTCAGGAGTCTGATTTGTTGTGTGTACCCCACAGATTCAACTTAAAAAACGATGTGCTTACAAAGCTGTCATAAAAATACAAAAGTGTCCCTACACACTGCAGCTTGTGCCTTCTTGATCTGGCACGCCTCGGACCTGATTGGTCCTGAACAAGGGAGTTTGCTGGACCAGGGGGAGGGCAAGCCTTGGGCTCTCCTAGGGCTCGTCCCCTGCTTGCCTCCTCTGGCTGCCAACATGCTGGCAGGGCTCCACTCCAGGCCACTGACTCCGCTCTAGCTGGTGGTGCTACCTGCCCTCAGCTGGCAGGGTTCGGCTCCTGGCTGGCAGGGTGCTCCCTGCTCCCAGCTCCCAGCCCCGCTCTGGCCACTGGCCAGATCGGCTCCACTCCCAGCCACTGGGACTCTCTGGTCCAGGGTGTTTCAACCTGTATTACTAAAAATGGCTGAATTTCTCATTTTAATCATAATGCTATAAAATAAAGAAATTGGAATATAAATATTGTACTTGTTATTTCAGTGTATAGGATATAGAACAGAATCAATTTTAATTTGTACTGACTTTGCTAGTGCTTGTTATATAGCCTGTTGTAAAGCTAGGCAAATACCTAGATAGGTTAATATACCCCCTAAAAAACCTCTGTGTATCTCAGGAGTATGCATACACCTGGTTGAGGACCACTGTGCGGAAGCACCTGTTGGCCACAGTCAGAAGATGGGATACTGGACTAGATGGACATCGGTCTGACCCAGTGTGGCTGTTCTTATGTACTTCCTAGTCTAAACTGTTGTGTAGTGTCAGCATGTGCTGTTTAATAGCAGTTCTGCTTCCTCCTAGCAGTGGCTATATTCTGCGGATGAGTCCTATGGATATATAATGAAGCATACAGTTTGTACAAGTAGTTTAAGAATTACAATTACTATGGTAAATATAATATACTAGAAGATTTACCCGTCATTGCCCAGATCCTTTACTCAATTAATTTTTATATTTTGGAAAATAAAATGAAAATGTACATGCCTCAACCATTGCTAGGAGGTAGGGCTGGGGATGAGAGGTTCAGTATGTAGGCTACATCAGAGACAGAGGACTACCCCAGCCCTTTCTCACCATAGCAGGTTGGGACCAGGTGAGAAGCACCTCTGCATGACCGCTGAAGGTCCAGAGGGCACAGCCAGGGGAGGTGTGTATGTCCCGTGGCTGAAGCAGGTCCAGGTTCATCTGCCCCCTGTGCTTCCTAGCCAGAATGAGGAACTCAGCAAACTGTGCACTTTCCTCTGACTCCCTGACAAAGGGGAACAGCCAGCAATGTTCCCATACAAATCGGGAGAGGGAAGCTTCAGCCTACCCTGACTATCCCTAAAGGGTGCCTGAGGAGTGAGAGGCTCAGGACTGGGGTCATCCCAGATGGAGGGGGGGAGCCCCCAAACAGCCCCTTTCATTTGTCTGGTGATTGTTTCTTTTCTGTTTGGTTTTATGAAAAGCAATCCCTTTCCAGGTACATCCCATTTTCTGGAACAACCAAACCCTGACATTTCTTTAAGTTATGATAAGAGGAAGCTGCCTACCAAATTTGGTGGTCCTACCTCTTACCATTTAGGAGGAGTTCTTGAACAGACAGACAAACTCTCTCAAATATATAGTAGATTAGTTATTGTGTATAAGATATATTGTCTTTTACAACTTCATGCTACAACTGTGTTTGAGAGCTTGTATTATAGGAAATACATAGCAATTGCTGATATGAGACTAGAGCACAAATACATTTAAAATTAAAAACCAATCACCTTCAAAAAATTCAAAGAGGAGAGTGAAATTTTGGAGGTAGTTGAAACAGCCTCTGGCTGATTTCACACATCAGCACTTAGAAAAATTCATCTTCCTATTCACTTTGCATGCTGGTTTTTTTTCTGACTAATGTGGCCTTTTCACCATTCCAGAAAAGAAGAAGATTGGGAGTTCATATTTTACTGCTTCATCCTGAATTCCCATGTTTGAAAAGACTGCTATCAGAAGGCAAAGACCAGTACACCATTGCACTATAGAAAGGCCTTTTCCTTTGCCAAACTGCTGATTAAATGTGTTCTGACCTATATTGCTTTTCACATCAGTGCCCTTTCGCTGAAAAATGGAAATAGCCATAATTAACCTCAATGAAGCATGACTTAAAATAGGAATCAGATTTGTATAGAATACTGAGCTAAATATTCTTTTAAATATTTAAAATTCTGGTGGCTGCTGCAACATGTTGTGGTGTATACTCAGTGTCCCAAACTGGAAATTAAAGAGATTTTTTTTCATGGAGAAAATTGAGGCAAGAGGGAAAATATTTTATTCAATAGCTCAATGATTTATCTTTAGGTACCAAATGTTTCAAGCACCTTAGGTTAGCTTTTCTTGTACTATTAGTCTAAAGGCATATTCACTATGCATGGACTCATATTAAAACACCAGATCTTTATTAAAACCCTACTACAGGGAGATTAGAATCTGAGCCCATGACTGAATTTTGCAAATGCTCCTTATCTTTATTATATAAACCCCCATACTCCTGAACACTACTAAACTGGATCTGGGTTATTATGATCCAGATCTGAATTTTGCAGCTTCAGCGCCATCATTAGTATTTATGGTTGGCTAGTGAAAGCACCAGCTGGAGACAATTAAAAAATAATAATGATTTGTTTTCTCTATTCTGTTGAAGAGTAAACAGCTTACTGCAGTCGCTCTGACAGCTTGTCCATGCCAATGTATTTTGGAGGAGCTGACTCTGGGAATGAGTGTATCAGATCAATTCTTGACTCATATTGGCTCTGTCATTGGTCTGCTGTGAAGGCACCATTTATGGCGTAGTAGCCCCCCCTCCTGAATTTGAATCCCCTGGATTTCATACTTGAGGTCTGCTTAAAGTTGCATGCCCTGGCTCTAGAGGCAGTTCTTAACTGCAACAGAGTTTGAGCTGCTTGTGGCTTGGCCTTTGGGGCAGGGAGTTTGTTATAAAAAGAGGAAGAGGTGATTAAAAATAGCAAAAGGCTGAGAATTCCAGTAATTGAAGGATTGTTAGATCATCATGAAAACATTGCTGGGTACTTCAGGAGGAGAAAAGATAGGGGGAGCAAAGAGCAGGAATGAGTGTTGTGCTGCTGGGATTTGCATTTTGATTACTGTGTTAAATGTACAAATGTTGTGGAAAAAGGGATGAACAGGAACTAATTCAAAGCTGACTGCAAAGAGCTACAAAGGGATTTCACAAAATTAGGTAACTGGGCAACACAAAGGCAGATGGAATTCAGTGTTGATAAGCGCAAAGTAATGCACATGGCAAAATATAATCCTAACTGTAGGTACATAATGGCTGTCACCACTCAAGAAAGATCTTGGAATCATTGTGGATAGTTCTCTAAAAATATCTATTCAATGTGCAATGAAAGTTAAAAAAACTAAAAAGCTAACAGAATATTGCGAATCATTAGGAAAGGAATGCATAAGACGACAAAATACCATATTGCCTCTACACGAAGTCATTGTATGCTCACATCTTAAATACCTTATGCAGATCTGGTCAACCTATCTAAAAAAAAGATACATTGTTTTTGGAAAAAGTGTTGAAAGGGCAACGGAAGTTATTAAGAGTAAGGAACAGCTTCCATACGAGAGAGATTAACAAGATGGAGATATTTCACCTTCAAAATAAATGATTAAAGGGTGGGGTAATAGGTTACAGGTCTAGAAAATCATGAATGGTGTGGAAAAATAGAATAAGGAAATGTTATTCATTCCTTCACTAATGTAACACAAGAAGATGACCCGGTTCAATATAGGCAGCAGATTTAAAACAAAACCTTTTTTTTCTTCACAACCAGCTTGTGGAACTCTTTGCCAGGAGATGATGGAAAAGCCCAGACTATAACAGGGTTCTAATAAGAACAAAATAAATTTGAGGAGGATTGGTCCACCAATGGCTACTAGCCAGAATGGCCAGGAATGGTGTCTCTAGCTTCTGCTTGCCAGAAGCTGGGAATGGGCAACAGGGGATAGATCATGATGATTGCCTCTTCTGTTTATTCCTTCTGAAGTACCTGTCATTGGCCACTGTCGGCAGACAGGATACTGGTCTAGACCTTTTGTCTGACCCAGTATGGCCATTCTGATGTTCTTATATAGAGCTAAAATGTATCTGCCCCCTTGCTGTAACCCACTAGACCCCACTCCCGTTTCAGAGCCGAGAGAGCACCCAGGAGTCCTGATGGAGTCTGTCTCTCTCTACAGAGTTAGTAACAAAATAAGAATATACATTAAAATTTTAAAGCTAACCAAAGTCCCTTAAGTGACTTGCCACAAAATGTCAGAATATGTTAGTGTTAGAGCTGAGTGGGTGTAATATTTATTTAATTTTCTTTCTTTTATACAGGAATTAGATACAGTGCTCCTGTCAGCTAACTGCTAAGTTATCTGCCAAAAAAAGTAGAATTTTCCAGTACCTTGGTATCCCTTGGATAGAGATGATGTGTGTGGGGGAAAGGGCAGATGGGGTTGGTTCCACCCCGCCCCATTTGGTGCGTGGCTTGTACTGCACATGCTCAGTAACACTGCTGAAGCCTCTGTCCTCAGTGGCCCCCCCCCCATGCTTTCACTCTCTTCCCCCCATCATGATATGCACAGGTCACATACCCCCTCATCTGAAATGGCACCCCTGGTCTGCTGGATGACTTTTCTTAAGTCATTTCATGTCCCTCTGCCTCAGTTCCCTGTCAGTACAACAAGCAATAATACTGTACTCCTTTGTAAAGTGGTTTGAGCTCTACAGATGAAAAGTGCTATATAAGAAATAGGTTTATTAGTAACATGGAAAGTGCAGAAAATACGGAACTACTCAAGAGTACATGGAAAACACTGCTTTTCCAAGGTTTCAGTCTGTTGAAAAGGAGTTCTTAAATCAATCTGAGAACAAGTAAAGGGAATAGGGTGAGAGTTGGACTAAAAAAAAAAGTGGCATATGACCTTTGAAAAGGCTGGGGCAAAGCAAGGTTTGGGATGGGGGGGGGGAGCAACTGCCTCCCCCAGCCCTTAGCAAGTGATGATTGATGTCTAAAACATAATCTCTGGATAATTTAGCTACCAAATTTGAACAACCCTCAACTAAGCATGTGCAAATTAAGATTTATGATAGGGTTATAACTTGGTCAAATTTGTGCATTTTTTATTACCCAGTTTAACAAAGCCACATTCCTGACCAACACCCCTCCCCGCCAAACAAACAAGGTTTCGAGTTCCTGTCCAAAGCCTAAAGATGCAGTATTTGGGGAGGGGGGGGGGCGGGGTTGGGAAGGGGAGGGGAAGATTAAAAATGGGGAAATGTATTTTCCCCAATAGAGAAGGAGCTATTTTTTGCTGAAACATTCTAAAAATAAACATAGCCTTAGGCAGACACCTGGCATGGAAAAAAAATCAGCCCCAATGGTTCAAGTTTGGAAAAGTGACAAGCAACTATCAAAGGATCTTGTAATTGGATGTGTCATTGGGAGATGGGGTGGAAACTCCCCTTGACTGGGGTGAGGCAGAGAAGAGGAGAGGAAAAAGGGAGAGATACTGAGGGTTCGGCTAAACTACGGGGTGGAGGGGGGCGGGGTGGTTCGGGATACTGGAGGTATTCTGAAAAAAACTCTGCCGCGTCCAGTGAACACATTTGCTCTTCCGCTTTTTTTTTGCGGCAGATCAAACATGCGCTTCTGGAAGCCCCTGTATTCCTCGTTTCATGAGGAAGAAGGGGGCTTTCCAAAGAGGACTTTTTTCCAAAATTTGGCCCAGTCTAGATGGGCCAAATTTTGGAAAAGTCTCTTCCAACAAAAGTATCAGAAAAAGAAATGCAAAATGCAGAGCACATTTTGCATATATTTTTCCGATAGATCCTCGCAGACGAGATCGGTGTTTCCCAACCAGGGTTCCGTGGAACCCTAGGGTTCCACGACCATCATCAGGGGTTCCATGAGAAATCGTGGAATAAATAAATCATTTTTTTTCTTACCATGTAAACTGACATAACAGCTCTTTACAAATAAATTTTCTTGATAATAATTTAGCAGTAATTGAATTGCGCTCCCTGCTGTCAACTTTTTCTGGCCAAGCAAACGTTTTCATAGGTAGGGGTTCCTCAGCATATGAAAAATTATTTTAGGGGTTCCTCCATGGGAAAAAGGTTGGGAATCACTGGTCTAGATGTACCTTGAGAGACTAGCAGGAGGTAGTGGTCGGGACCGGCTCCAAGTTTGGTAAGGATACACTAATAGTTCCTATTGCCATTCCTGGATGACTGGTGCCTGGTGAGTCTCTGTATCTTGACACATGGCAGAAAAAAGTTTCTCCAATAGCGTGCAGTTTTCCAGATTTCCCTATCCAGTGTGACACAGCAAAAGATGCCTCAAGGGCTCTTTCATATGCTGTAGCTGCTGTTCTCAGTACTATTTTCTGGCTCTTTAGCTCTCCCAGCTTTTACTGAAAAAAAAACAAAAAACCCACGAGCAGTTTTGTTGGAAGAGAACTGTGCTATGTCTGCAAGTACCGCACTATTTTAGATGGTTTTAAGCTCTCCTTTGCCAGAATTTCACGATATGCCGTGACCAGGGAACAGCATGAAAACCAGTCCACGTTAATCTATTTTTCCAAATATTTTGGATTTTATTTGTGGTTTCTTGATTTTTTAAAGGCTGATTTTAAAATGCTTGATTTTTTTTAATGCTGTTAGGACACTTGTCAGCCCTTCTTTTGCTGCAAGTGGCAACCAACTCCCCTTTCCTTTGGAAAATAGTCGACTGCTTAAATTATTTCTACAGCAACTTTTCAAACTAGTTTCAACACAACATATGCTGAGTGGGCTGCTAGGTAAATACATCTGCCTGAGTACAGGAAGTGACAAACAGGGCCCACAAAGGATAGAAAGCAAGGCACTTGCAGAAGCCCCATGGCACAGGCGGTACCTCCAAACTAATTGCCCAGGTGGGGTTTGAGTTTCAACCCCCCAGCCACTGGCGGATCTCCTTCTGCTTCTGGGTTTCTGCCCTGGTGACTCTGGCCAAATGGAATTATGACCCACTTTGAGGTCATTGCCCATAGTTTGAGAACCACTGGCCTATATGAATTTCATAGAGTGGGATTCAGCTCTGTGTTCCTTAAGTTCTCTGCTATGTTTGAATTTCTTCTTGTGGTTTTGCATTTTATTTTACAAAGGCACTGTTACTGGACAACCTCAAAATGTCACTCCATGTGATAATGGATAGTGACATTGGTATAATGATGTATGGTATAAATCATTTGTTCTTTATTAAAGTTGCTACCCATTGCCAAAACCAGTAAGTGCTTCTTTCGTAAGTAGTGTGTCTTATGATGGAGTTGCCAGTACTATAATGAGCAACTGATGGCAAGTTTATTCTCTGTCTCTTCATATGTTGTTAAGAATCATTTTATAAAAGTTTATTTTTTTAATGGTGATTCTTGATCTTTTGCAGAGAAACCATTTCAGTAGAAACCAGAAATGTGTAAGAAATCATTGTTACAAATGACAGTATACTACTTAGAGAAGATAGTACATGAAATCCTTTATTAAATAAACACATGGTTTAAAAGCTGTCATGAGCTAGCAATATATTGTGGGTTTTTTTGTACATTTATCTTAAATGATGACAACAGCTAACTTGATAGCCCATCTTCCGATGGTCTTGGTGTCACTGTAGTGGAGCTAAGCACTTATTCTACTCTCCAGCAGTTAGGTTATGGCATCTTTCATTACCTTACTTTAAAAAAAATATGATCTGTTTTGAATTAAACCCATTTTTTATCTATTTTCATGCCTTTATGAATTTTGGAAAAGGAATTTTTCCTTTTAAAATATGAAAGCATCATCACTCAGGTAAAGCATAGTGTGTGCAGTAAGACAAGAAGCAGAAACTTTATTAAGACCATAGTGTTCATCTTATATTGGACATAAGTGCTACATATTTTAGAAACTTAGTGGCATTTTATACTTACTGTGTATAACACCTTTCCCAAGTGAAATGCTTCTGAGAGGGAAGCAGCTAAACTGCAATGCAGTATGCCCTGAAGCAGTTGGAAGTGAGGGGAACAGGACATTTGGTTACTGACTCTTTTGAACAGCAATGGCTATCCAGAGCCAACTGGACAATGGCTTTTAAGATCTCATCCGAAGGATCTATACAGAGAGCTATGTGGAAGTCAGTTGATCTGCCTTAGACCTAGTAAGTATGGGCAGTTTTAACCGCCCCCCCCCATGGACCAATGATACCACATTTTGGGACTACCATCTCTCTCTGAGAAATGCCGCTATAGAAAGAAGCCATCCAAGTCATAAGGCCACCTCCCATTCACCCAACTGGTCTAAGATCCAGAGCAGTAGGCCCTCTCTCACAGATTAGAACTATTTCTCAGCTATTGCAGCACAAACACGAGGCTGCTGTTGTATGTTGACCTTCAGAACTCACCAAAACCAAGATTAAAATCCCAGAACCCTCTACGGACCCACATCTAAGTCTATACTGCAACACTATTTCAAAATAACTAGCACTATTCCGAAATAACTTAGGGTATGTCTACACTACATGGCTCCGTCGACGGAGCCATGTAGATTACCTTTGTAGACATAAGAAAATGAAGCGGCGATTTAAATAATCGCCACTTCATTTAAATTAAAATGGCTGCCGCGCTGTGCCGATCAGCTGTTTGTCGGCACAATGCTGTAGTCTGGACGCTCCGCGGTCGACATCAAAGGCATTTGTCGACCTCCCCGGTATGCGTCGTGGGATGAGGTTTACTGGGGAGGTCGACAAATGCCTTTGATGTCGACCACAGAGCGTCCAGACTACAGTGCTGTGCCGACAAACAGCTGATTGGCACAGCACGGCAGCCATTTTAATTTAAATGAAGCGGCGATTATTTAAATCACCGCTTCATTTTCCTACGTCTACAAAGGTAATCTACATGGCTCCGTCGACGGAGCCATGTAGTGTAGACATACCCTTAGTCTATGTCTACACAGCAGGCAGTTATTTTGAAATGTCAAAATACTGTCAAGCTGAAGGACTTCTTACTCTGACTCCTGTAAACCTTATTGTGCGAGGAGTAAGGGAAGTCGGAGGAAGAGTGCTCTATTTCAAAAGTGCTGTGTAGACACTCCCTATTTTGAAATAAGCTACGCAATTGACATAGCTCAATTTGTGTATCTTATTTCGAGTTAAGCCCTGCAGTGTAGGCACACCCTTACATGCAACTTAGATGCTGAGGCTCAGTGGAGAACCCCATAGAGCATTTTAACTACTCAAAACAAACAGCTTGTCAGTGACCCTGTCGAGGAACCACTGATATCTATCTTTCTGACAGATACAGATTGAATCACATCAGAGCATCTCATTGGAGATGATGATCAATGGGATTTCTGGCAATGGTTTCAACAACAGAGATTAAATGTTAAATTAGATGCTGTTGAGATTAAATGTTAATTAGATGCTGTTGCACTATAATTCGATTGAATGTTACAGTACCTTGACTCAGGTACACGGAAAAGTCTTTTGTCATATTGTTATTTTTCTGTTATCTCTCTCATTCATTGTTGCCAACAATTATGATTTTGCTGAGAATCCATTGATTAATGTTTTACTTAAAGCCCCAAGTCATGGAGAAGAAAAGATTGTGATAAGCTAGGTTTGCTTTCTTTAAAGATAAGTTACTAGCCCACAAAGTTGCAGAGAAAAGAAAGAAAATGGGCCTGAGTGCACTCTGAGCTCAGGAAGAAAGACAAACGCCCCCACCCCCCAATATTTTTAATTATAATTTTCAAGACAATCTTTCTGGAGATCTTACTCATGATTTCTGAACAATTGGAGCTGGCACTACTGTGCAGAGCTTGAATCCCATCACTTTTCTTTGATTCCTTATACCAGGTCACCCTCACCTACTAATATGAATGGAATATGCTTATCTTTGCTCTCCCTGTGAAGAACTGCCCCATTGTTTCTTACTGTATCCTGTCTCACCTCCTTCACTGGAATATTCACATCTGCCTAATCTTTATCTTTGTGAGCCAGTCCACTAGAAAAGAGACTTTGTAGTTTGATCCACTCTTAACTTAACACCCCCGAACTCATTCCTTATCTATTGTTTTCAAGAAACATTATTTGTCTGTGATAGAATTCAGATCAATCATAGATGTCTTCAACTTACCTAATTGATAAGTGAAAGATGTCTGTAACTAAATCATTACCAAAACTCTCCATGAAAACAACTTAACCCTTATTGACTTATCAATCAATGATTCATTATTCCATCACTTACAGAACATATGTGGATGATAAGGGAATTTGTCAACAACAACAACATCTGTTAACTGCAGTGAACATCTGTAGCAACAGGCATCCTTTGTTAATAACCTGTATCTCAAACACAGAACACGTGTTATAAGAAACATATCGTCAATTACCCATGTTCCCTCTCTGAAAACAATTCTCTATAGGTGAATAAAATCAGAGTAAAAGATTATATCTAGTTGATTATTGATTACACAGAAAAACGACGAATAGTCTAACAGCACCTTAAAGACTAACAAAACATGTAAATGGTATCATGAGCTTTCGTGGGTACAACCCACTTCTTTAGATGAATGGAGTATTAAAGTGCAGAACCAAAAATAAATAGGGCATGGTGGAAAGGAAGGGGAAAAAATAGTGAATTAGAGCAGTGAATTAGAGTAGTGTTTCTCAACCAGTGGTACGAGTACCCTTAGGGGTACTCGAGAGAAGTCTGGGGGATACGTCAACACAACTAAAATTTGGAGAAAACTGAATTTGTTTTAAGTTTTATAGTGCTTTATTATTTTTGTACTTTTTACACCAAAAATTTCATCGCCCGCCTGGCTACGATTAAGTTGTTTAAACAAATGTGTTGCAATGGTAGAAAAAAATGTGTGTCTGAAAACTATAGGTACTGGGGGTATTTATAATTTTTTTTAAAAGGGGTACTTCATAAAAAAAGGTTTAACACTAATTCAGTGTTTCTCAAGTTACAAGAAGCTGATAGAGGAGGTGCAAATTGTTCTTAAGTACCCATTGTTTACTTGGCTTTAGTTGATGGCATAGATTACATTACATCAGGGGCTCATTTAACTGCACATCCACTAATGGGGTACATCCAGACTACATGGCTCTGTCGACCGTCGACGGAGCCATGTAAATTAGTTTACTTGACAAAGGGAAATAAAGCGGCGATTTAAATAATCGCTGCTTAATTTAAATAAAAATGGCCGCCGCACTGTGCCGATCAGCTGTTTAGACTGCCGCGCTGTGCCGCCAGACGGGGATCTGCCAACCCCAGAACCCTTTGTCGGCAGATCCCCGTCTAGACTGCCGCGCTGTGCTGACAAACAGCTGATCGGCACAGTACGGCGGCCATTTTGATTTAAATGAAGCGGTGATTATTTAAATCGCCACTTCATTTCCCTTTGTCATCTTGCCTCATCTACATGGCTCCATCGACGGAGTCGTGTAGTCTAGACACACCCTTGCTGTGGTTCTCAACTGGTGGTCCATGGTGATTTTTTCGGTGGTCCACAGGAACATTGTCCAAAGTCACATTGTGTGAGCAGGCGCCGCTGTTAGGCTTTTTAACACGGTGTTCACAATCATGCGGCGCATCATCCATAGCGTCACCTAGGACGCAACCACGTTATGTTGCCAGTAACTTCTGTCTGAGGCTCTGAGCGTCAGTGTAGCTGCCACCGTCGTGCTGAGCGGTTGCTGTGTCGTTCGTCCTAAGCTACATGTGCTGGAGGTGGTCCATGAAAATTTTTTGATTGGCCTGGTGGTCTGTGGACTGAAACGAGTTAAGAACCACTGCACTAATGTGATCTATGCCATCAAATGCCAGCAATGCCCCTCTGACGTGTATATTGGCCAAACTGGACAGTCTCTACAGGAAAGAATGAATGGACACAAATTAGATATCCAAAAAGGCAACACACAAAAACCTGTTGGAGAACACTTTAACCTTCCCGAGCACTCATTAATGGATCTCAAAGTCACCGTGTTGTTTCAGGCCAATTCCACAAGGCAAAGATATATTGGCATTAGAAAAGGTTCAGAAAAGGGCGACTAAGATGATTAGGGGCTTGGAAAGGGTCCCATATGGGGAGAGGCTAGAGAGACTGGGACTTTTCAGTTTGGAAAAAAGGCGATTGAGGGGCGATATGATAGAGGTATATAAAATCATGAATGGTGTGGAGAAAGTGATTATAGAAAAATTATTTACCTTTTCTCATAATACAAGAACTAGGGGACACCAAATGAAATTGATGGGTAGTAGGTTCAAAACTAATAAAAGGAAATTTTTCTTCACACAGCGCACAGTCAACCTGTGGAACTCCTTGCCCGAGGAGGCTGTGAAGGCCAGGACTCTATTAGGGTTTAAAAAAGAGCTTGATAAATTTTTGCAGGTTAGGTCCATAAATGGCTATTAGCCAGGGATAAAGTATGGTGCCCTAGCCTTCATAACAAGGGCAGGAGATGGATGGCAGGAGATAAATCACTTGATCATTGTCTTCTGTTCTCCTTCTCTGGGGCACCTGGCATTGGCCACCGTCGGCAGATGGGATGCTGGGCTCGATGGACCTTTGGTCTGACCCAGTATGGCCATTCTTATGTTCTTATGTTCTTATGTAAATACACAGAGAAGGATTGGAACTTAGCTTCATTTACAAGTTTGGGAGCCATCAAAAAGGTATGAATAAAGATATTACCTGGCTAGCACACTATCTTCCACATCCTAATGACTTAAGCACAATTTGCACCTCCTCTATCAGCTTCTTGTAACTTGAACACTCTAATTCACTATTTCCCCCCTTCCTTTCTACCCTGATCCTTATTTATTTTTGCATCTGGTCTTTTAATACTCCATTCATCTGAAGAAGTGGGTTGTACCCACGAAAGCTCATGATACCATCTACACGTTTTGTTAGTCTGTAAGGTGCTGCAAGACTATTTGTTGTTTTTCAAGTTTTTCCAGTTACAGACTAACTTGGCTACTCCTCTGAAGCTTTTGATTCGAGTTCTTCATTTGGTATCTCTCTGTCAACCTAAGTACAAAGAATAAAATTTTCAGTTTGATAGATACAAAGAACTAGATTTGTTGATTAAAAAAACCCCAACAACTTAGGTTTATACCCATTAACTATATTTGTAAACACACTCTCTTTCCCTACTCCCACACAGAGCTTGGTGGCAGGTCACCAAATAATCAAATGGGGGCACTGGCTTTTGTTCCCTGGGCTGCTGCAAAGCCAGGGACCCTGTTAACCCTGGGATTCCAAGTTTTTTGCTTTTTGGTTTTTTAAGACAGTTACCAGTGTGTACGGTTGAATCTGGCCCTGTATTTTTCTCCTATTAGTGTAAGACAGCTGAGGAAAAGTGTATGTTCTATGGATTTAATCTATATCACACTGAATGCAAAAGGAACTATTCTATTGACTTCATCTGGTTTTGTATCCACATCACTGCTATTTCTCATTTAAGCCATCAGTTTGCTGCTGCTTTGAGAGTACAGAAGAGTCACCAAGAATGTTATATAAACTCAGGCATAAATGCCATCTCACGATCAAACAGCTAATCCATTTTAATAGCCCCAAAGGCAAAAAAATAAGGTAAATCATTTCATTTGTAGCTGAGTGCCACTTCAGCTGTAAATAAATACTTTTATAGTTTGTAGGAATTGTCTCTAGAGCTTAATTATGATTGACCTGCCTTAGCATTAAAATGACTAAGAAGAAGAATGTGCTTTGCCTTTGCTAGGTGGAGAACTTTGGACACATTTGTATGATAAAGGATTTGTATATAGCTATTATTAAGATGTAATTCTCAAAACGGATTTTGTCGAAATCAGCTGAGTCCACTTTGCTCAAATTTCCTATTAATCCTCTATGCTCAATCATTTTTAAGGACTTAAAAACCAGTATTTTCAGAAACTGAAGTCCAATGTGCAGAAGACCATAATAATTTAAATAGATTTCTTCTTGATGATGCAGGGTGCCCATCTTGAGAGCAAAATCGTTCTACCAAACTGCAAGTGCTTCATCCATATTTATAACCTGCAGACATTTAGCAGCATGTTTTCATATTGCCTTTCATTACAGTACTTTTACTAGGGTTACAGTGGAAGCAGACTTGGTATAAAATACAAGGCAAGCTGTAACATGGATGTCATGAATAATAATTGGCGAAGCCATTTCTAGGTACTTTAGACACAGTAGAACTTGAAGGCATCTGCAGGCTCCTGGGTAAGCCTACTTTATGTTATTTTGCCACCCACTATAGTTAACAAGTTCAGACCAGCAGTATAATTTCTCTGAATTGGACATGGATGAATTATCACAGGGGAAATTAATGCTCAACTAAATATTTTCTTAAAAGCCCTTTCTTTGTTGTAACTATTTGAGCAAACAACTTCCTGTCAAGTGAAGTGTTTTGAAATACTAAAAACAAATCCTAATAATAATAAAGCATAGTGAAGAAGATTTGATGGTGGCCTATAGGAAAGATGAGGTTCTATAGGGGACTGGGATGCAGTACTCCGGGATTCTATTTGCAGATCTTTGACTGATTTTTGATACCATACAATAAAGTCATTTAAATTCTGCCTCCATTTGCCCATTTTTAGACTAGAAATAATATTGAACATCTGTATCTCTCATGATTGTCGATGCTTAACTTTTATGAGGTACTTTCTTGAAATATACTAAGAGTTTCAGCATGGTTTCTGGATTATGTTATTTTGTATGTATAGTTATTTCATGATTTAAAGACAGGGTACTCTATTAAGTAATGTCAGAGGAGTGGAAGTACTAAAATAAAAAATAGATAAAATGATAAGAATGGCACTTATCTTGAATATAAGTTGTCAATACTCCTCATTAATTTGTTTTAAAAATGTGTTTTCCAGTCAGGAAGCAGGACTAGTATTGTGATTTTGGTAATTCATCACATACCATAAATAGTTAATATAGATAGAGCACTAGCTTGCTATAATATTGTTTGTCCAAACTATTTCGCAAATACAACTAAATTAATACTTTCAACAAGATCAACATCTATTTATGTATGATACCTGAATAGTAAAAGGGTTACATTTTTCAGTTTATTCACAATTAATATTTAAACCAACACTGTTGTATATTTATTTTATATGCTCCTTTAAATTACAACCAAGTGTAACACTCCATTGGCTACAAAGGAAGAGGTCATTTGCTATAATGGATAAATCAAGTGATCTGTCCTTTGTCACTGTTTGAGAGAAGGTTTCAGATAGAGAACTCTTAAAAACCTTAATGGAGCAATTGTGAAATAGGACTGAATATCAGTTTAGGAGACAAATCCTCTCTTGAGAAAAGAGCAAGTACAATAGCATGAAGCTTCCTGACAGTGCCCTTCTGAAATTTGACACTATTTATCTGTATTTGGAAGGATTCACTTCTGTGAGTGAGAGGTTAATTCATTCAGTGTCCAACCCTCAAACGTCACAAATCCCTTCAACTCCCTCTAATGGGAGGCCAGAATACTAATCACTTCTTAGGATCAGGCCTTGAGAAAGTACTTCAACAGTAGATCCAAGTTATTGTGTAAGGAAACATGCTGTTGAAATATACTCAGGCTTCAGTGAACTGAAATGATTACTATATCAATAACCAAATTCCTTGACTCAGAGTCCCTTAATAAATGAATAAATTTCCTTTTATCCAAGTGCCTCAACTGCTTTATAATTAAATGATGTTAGAAAAAAGGAATTACAAATGTATGATTAATTATATAGCTCCAATATTTTTAAACCAGTGAACAATGGATCTTTTCTATACTGCTCTATGGCCTCATACAAAACAATATATACTTTGACAGCATCTGTGAATTTTTGCAAATTGTTTTAGGCAGCATTCAATTAAAAGCGCAGAAAATTTACCATCATTTTTCAGTTCATCTCACACTCCTTTTTCTAATGATCTTGTTTCACTGTGCTATATTGATAGCATTATAAAATAAAGTGTCAACAAGGAATCCTTAACAAAGGATTGTTGTTCAATTCATTTTTCTCCCCCGCGCTTCTTAGATGTATTACATTATTAGTGGAATATAAAACATGTCTGACAGAATAAAATTCTGTAACATTGCAAACCACCTTGAGTAAAATACATTAGTCATTAAAAGGCAAGAATTGACTTTTTTGTCCATTAAGAACCAAAAATTATCAATTTATAAATGAATTGGCTTGCTCTTTTGTTATAATGAAAATATTCAGTGTAAAAGACTTGAATTCATAACATTCCTGATTTTATATGAAACCCACCCAAGGAAGAAGCTAGTCTACTATAATGTGAAATTTATTTTAATTTTTCTTATGCATCAAATAATGTAATTTATCAGCACCACTGGGGTTGGTCCTAGGGCCAGTTTTGTTCAACATCTTCACTCATCCAGATGATGGGTTGGATTGCAAGTTTGCATATTACACTAAGATGGGGGATAGGGAGTGGGAAGAGGAGGTAGATATGCTGGAGAGTAGGGACAGAGTCCAGAGTGATCTAGAAAAATTGGAGGATTGGACTAAAAGAAATCTGGGGAAGTTCAACTAGGACTAGTGCAGAGTCCAGCACTTAAGATGGAAGAATCCCATGCACTGCTATAGGCTAGAGACCTGGGCATTACAGTGAATGAGAAGCTGGATATGAGTTAACAGTGTGCCCTTTTTTGCCAAGAAGGCTAACAATATATTGGGTTGCACTGGTAGGGTATGTCTGCACTTGCACCCTATTTCAAAATAGGGATGCAAATAAAGACATTTGAAATTGCAAATGAAGCCGGGATTTAAATATCCCGTGCTTCATTTGCCTATTCGTGTTATGGTGCTATTCCAAAATAGCACTATTTTGAAATAAAATGCGCTGTGTAGATGCGTTATTTCGAGAGAAAATCCTTCTCTAGAAATAACCCTTATCCTCAAAAAATGAGGTTTACCAGTTATTTCGAGAGAAGGATTTTCTCTCGAAATAATGCATCTACACAGCACGTGTTGTTTCGAAATGGCGCCATAACGCAAATATGCAAATGAAGCACGGGATATTTAAATCCCGGCTTCATTTGCAATTTCAAATGTCTTCATTTACATCCCTATTTTGAAATAGGGTGCAAGTGTAGACATACCCGTAGAGCATTACCAGCAGATTGAGGGAAGTGATCATTCCCCTCTATTTGGTCCTGATGAGGCCACAACTGGAGTAGTGTGTCCAGTTCCCCGCTTCCCTCTCCCCCACACACTATAGAAAGGATGTGGACAAATGAAGAGAGTCCAGTGGAGATCAATGGCAATTATTAAAAGACTGGGACACATGACTTATGGGGAGAGGCTGAGGTACTGGGCTTATTTAGTCTGCAAAAGAGAAGAATGAGGGGGGATTTGATAACACCCTTCAACTACCTAAAGGGGGTTTCCAAGGAGAAAGGAACCAGGCTTTTCTCAGTCATTGCAGATGACAGAACCAGGAGCAATGGTCTTAAGCTGCAGTAGGGAGAGGTCTAGATTGTACATTAGGAAAATACAATTTCACTAGAAGTGTGGTGAAGCACTGGAATGAGTTTCCTAGGCAGGTGGTGGAATCTTCATCCTTAGAGGTGTTTGACAAAGCCCTGGCTGGGATGATTTAATTGGAGTTGGTCCTGCTACAAACGAGGTTGGACTAGGTGACCTCCTGAGGTCTCGTCCAACCCGAATCTTTTATTATTCTATGATACAAGTTTTATGATACAGAAGCTTGACTAACATTAAGTAAGGCCCACACTAAATAGGCTTTTTTATGTTTCCTGCCAGCCATTGACATACCTGGCAAAGCTAAAATAGACGGAAGGAAGAAGCTATGCTTTCACTGGAGTTACATAAAAGTATTAAAACACTAGCAACGGTTTACTAGGAGAAGAGACAGATTTAGTAGGAAAAAAGTCCAGCCTATTTTTTCGTCTTTGATATGCTTTGAAAGGAAGTTATAGGAAACAAAACATATTACCTTTATTTTTCAGCATCATTTTTATGAAGTTATATACATTTTGAAGATTGCTTGTAGAGCTAAGACAGGTGTACAGGAAAGTGGTTAAAGAGAAATATGAAGTGCAGTGCACAGTTCAGACATTTGCAAAGTAACTTTCCAAAAGTCCCTGTCCACATACTATTTTTAATCATACTTCCTAACCTAAGCAGGGACAGCGAGACATGAAGATTTAAAACATGTCCCTTTTGTGATGCTGCTGTGTTGCTCAGTGATGGACATTCTAAGTCTCTTTTTATCCTTTGCAATGGACACATTCCTGATAAATGGTTCATCTGCTGCTCCTTTTCCAAAAGGATACATAAAGACAAGAAAGCACATCTCAAACTCTTCCTTCTGGATTACCCAGGGAGAGCTTCAAGATTCAAAATCCTGCCAAGATGACTCAGTTGTTCAACCTGTAGTGGAAAGTCTCTCTAATCTGGCACCCTCTGGACCTGACTCATGCTGAACCAGAGAATTTGCTGAAGCATGGGAAGTCAATATTGTCTAGCAGCATTACCAACACTTCCACTGCTTAGTGGGCTCTTAGAGCTAAATAACAGCATTGAACACAAAGAAGCAGGACTGTTGGCTGCAAACAAACTTTATGTGGCTGTTGAAAACTTGGCCACACCCATGATAAGTAGACATCCAGCAAACTAAAATCATGCCGGACCATGGATGTTGCCAGACCAGAGAGTGCAAGACTAGAGGTTCAACCTGTACTGCTCCGATGAGTCATAGCCCATGCTGGGCTATTGGGCTTATTCTTCATCAAACTCCTCAACTAGTGAATCAGGCACAGCAGCCACCTAGCTATCATCAGAAAGAAGAAGAAAGGAATATTGTTCCTGGGGTAAGCTGTTCAAAGGTCACCCTCTCCAATGCTGAGTAAGATGAGACATCATATTTCAGTACCAGCTCATGCCCTTCAGCCAAAAGAGTTCATGGCCCAGATTGGTACTTTGGCCCTGGCTAGTCACCAAATAGCCATGGACCCACCTAAAGCTGGTCTGCGCTATCCTTGGTACTGACTCCTCGGTACTAATGCCAGCACCAGGCCACTTTGTACTGATAACTTTGTCACCAAGGTTGGCTTCCATAATGCAAAAGTTTTCAATGCCAACTTTTGCAGTGTCCAACACATGCTTGATATCAAATGATCTAAGATTATGCAGTAACAGTCAACCTTACCTTCTTCATCTGCTTTCCAGGTGCTACTGCCTTGGGATCAGTTACTAATACTACTACAGTACTCATAATGCCTTCTGTTAAGATGGAGAGGATTTTGGAAGTTTCCTAGGACACCTGGCAGGGTACACCCTGCTTACACCCTTCTAATACTTGTGCAACTTGAAAAATGCAACGCTAACCAGAGAGGATGGTAGTACAGTTAATGGCCATTTCTTTGCCATACCAAAATGGACATTACTGTAGCTGTAGACCTATCAACAGTTATCGCTAAGGTTGCCTAAATAATTCTATTCACTCATAGCTTTCTGAAATTTTCTCCTTTCAGGCTGAAATTTTCCCAGATTGGTCTTTGCCTGAATATTTTTTGTTTTGAAAGTTTGAGCAAAGATGTAGGATTATTCAATCTAGCTTTAAGTATTATACATGATATAATTCAATACGCAGGCATGAAAAACACACCTCAGTGAATGCATTAAAGTCCAAGTAAAGCAGCTTACCTCTCAATGCAAAAGACTCTGAGTCATCCAGTCCTTTCCTCAGAAATAAATATACTCTGGCCTGGAGCCAACTGAATAATGAAAGTTATTCACGAATAATTATTGCATGAGAAATTGCCAAACTTTGCAATAAATTTTATTCACAATGGATTATTTGACTAGCTCTGCTGTCTACTGCTATGAATAATTTTTTCCAAGCAGTCAAATCATATCATATATGAAACACACATCTCAATTTTATTAAATTAAATTAAGCATTTCTGCAGTACTGTTCATGATTCACTATAGCAAAAGAAATTCTTTATTCTCTGAAGCAGCTTTTTATGGTGGTATAAAATATTCTGAACACCTTTAAAACTATCAAAGGATTGCCTTGGGATTTGTCCACCATTAAATCCTCTCTTTTCTGCATCTCCATTTTCTGTGCTTGTGTTTTACAGCATCCAAGAGACAGTAGTCAATAGTTGCTAGATCTGTAAATCATTTAGCTTGTATATTGTTCCCTGATGGAATATCTTTTGGAATCAGGGTTTGTTTTACTTTGGACATATGTAGTATAACTTTTTTTTTATTAATATGTTCTAATCTAACACCTTTCAGTCTGGAGGATCCCAAAGTACTCCAGAAATGTGAGAAAAGTTTTCAGTTTATATAATATAGTATGGGTTTTCAGAAGCACCTCTGTGACTTAAAAGTGCCAGTCCCATTGAAATCAGTGAAACTGAATCTGAGAAAAATTAGGTAATTTAAACGACCAGATTTTGATAAATGTATTGATAGCAAAGAGCTCCTAATTCTGCAAAAGACCTCTTTAAATCACCTCTTTACTTTTGAATAAGGTGCTCTTAAATCCACCTACAGGACATTGATGATTTGGGGCCCCTGGGATGCCAAATGAGGTGCTGAATATACTACTGAGCCCACCTTCTATGCCAGCCTGGGTCCCCTTTATTTGGTTTTGCAGAGGCATATACTAACGCCTACTCCTGCAAAAATCATAGGCAGGGTCACACTGAGCTGCAGAAGATACAGACACTGAGATGACCTCTGGGAAGACTCAGTTTAAGGGGCTTGTCCCAGCACCTAGGTGTTCACCCCTTTTTGGTGGTACAAACACAAAATTATATGAAATTTACCTCCTGCCTCAATGTGGAGGAAACTATGCATAGCTTCCTGCTTTCCCAGTTAGAAAGTACATAAATTGGGCTATATTATAAACTAGAAGTAAGTTTATTAACTGTAAAAATATGTATTTTAAGTTGTCAAAGAGATAGTAAACTGAGCAAAGCAGATTTCTAAGAAAATGTGAAATGTGCAAACTAAGTTAGATTCACTGAAGAGATTGGCTACAAAGAATAATTCCTCACCCTAGAAAATGTTTCAGATACAGTCATGCACAAGCCAGATATCTTTTGAGCTTGTGTCTAGCAATTCTCTCTCTCCCCCAGTTCAAGTCCTTTTCTTTTCAGGTGTTTTCAAGTATCAGTTTGGGTGGGCAGAGGAGAAGCAAACTAAAGACAATCATTAATTTCCTTCCCCACCTTGTATAGGCTTTCCATAAGGTGAGGATACTTTGTTTGATTTCTGTACCTTCCAGTGGAACAGTTTGGCAATCCAAGATAAAGGTTAGTATCAGGTGAGCAAGTCACCTGACTCTTTAGCATCTCAGGCTATGTCTACGCTACAAGGTTTTTGTGTAAAAAAACCAGCAGAGCATCCCCACCTCAAGCACATTTTTGCTCAAGAAAAAATACAGTAGATCGACAGGACAGAGAGCTTTTGCTGGTAGAGTTATTCCTCTCCCCAGGAGGAATAACTCTTTTTGCACTACAGCTCTTGCACAAAAAGGCAAGTGTGGGTGCTCCAAAGGGGGTTTTGTGCAAGAACTGGCCTTCCGGAAAAAACACAGGTGGCCTCTTGGACACTCCATAGCAGGCAAACACAACTCTATAGTTCAGTGGTCCCCAACCTTTTGGGGCTGCTGGGTGCCAGGGGGTGGGGCCGCTCATGTGCCACGCATCCAGGGGCAGGGCTGCTCACGCGCAGCGCGTCCGGGGCCAGCACCATGCATGTGCTGCGCGCCTGGGCAGGGGCTGCCTGTGCGCCATGCGCCCGGGGCCGGCACTGAGCATGCGCCGCGCACTGGGGGCAAGGCCCACCCAGATCATTCGGCAGGCGCACATAAATGCCCTGGTGGGCGCCATGGTGTCCGCGGGCACCGTGTTGGGGACCACTGCTATAGTTCCTGTCTGCTGGCCCCTCTTAAAGCTGCAGGCACCCTGCGCAAGCATTGTGGCAGGAAGCTTGCCCACAGCCGGTGCCTTTGCCACATGGATCTGTTTGCCAGAACATGGCAGAGCAGCAAGGTGCCCGAGACCCCCATGGCCCTGCCAGGGAGCAGCCACAGAGCTCCCAGAACTCGCCCCAGGGGCAGCAAGCACCACACCCCAGCCTGGTCATCTGCAGAAATAATGACCCTCCTCAAATTGTAGGGCATGGAGTCACTGCTCCAGGAACCCCGGGACAAGTGCCATAATGCAGGACATCTTCACCCGCATGGCCACGTCCCTGACAGAGAGAGGTCACCCTACTTGGACCATGGAACAGATCCAGGTGAAGGTGAAGGAGCTCCATCAGGGAAATGTTCAGGTGACGCAGGGGATAGCTCGCTCAAGGGCAGGACCCCACACCTGCCCCAACTACAGGGAGCTCCACTACATCGGGGGGGGGGAGAGAACCCTCTTCCCCCCTCCATCGTGGTAGACTCCAGGCTGGAGCAGCCCATAGTCCTGCAGCCAGAGCTCATCCCTGAGGAGACGGAGGGGCAGGTCCAGCCCCACACAGAGGAGGAGGAGCAGGACAGCCAGCCTGTCCTTGGAGCCAGTCCCTGCCAGCCTGGACATCTGGGAGGGATCTTCAGGCACATTGGCACGCGCACACACACACGGCGAGGGAGGTGAGTGCACTGGAGGTGGAGGGCAGAGTGTCACGCAGGCTGGTCAGCCAGCACATGCTGCTGCAGTCTGTGCAAATGCAACCACATGCAGTGGGAGGGTGCAGCAGACGGGCACAGCAGCCAGCCCCTCAACATGGCCGGGAGCCTGCTGCCAGCCTCATGCGTGGCTACACAAATCCTGCCCCCGGGAGGAGAGGGGGGGCGCACCCAGCTGCAAACAGGCTAGCTTCAAGGGCACAGGCATGACCCCACACATGCCCTGGAGCGCTGCACACAGCACATTGGCATACTTGCACGTGTGAGGAAGCAGCCGTTCCCACACACAGCACAGCGAGCCGCAGCTGTGTGCGCACACCCCAGGGAGGGGCAGGCTGCACACAGCTCCTCTGCTGCTTATCAGGGGATTCCACTCTGGCCACACACTTCCCTTGCCTGCCTGGCCACGGTGTGTGCGTGCAGGGGGGAGGGAAAGGGCAGCATGGTCCTCTGGCCACCTCGGGTCCCCTGTGACACAGGGCGTGCTGTGCCGGCCACACATGGCCTTGCACCCAGGACAGATGGATGGACATAGAGGAGACAGGAGGATGGAAGGGGACTGGTGCAGTCTCTGCTCCCACAGGAGGGCACATCCACAGGGAATGTGTGCAGGGAGGAGTGACCGCCCCTCCCTCTCGTGTCTTCTCCACAGCTAGACCAGCCAGGACAGAGAGCCGTGCCACACTACCGCAGCCACCTGCCACAGTCTGGGGGACACAGAGATGAGCCAGGCATGCCGAAGATCATGCACCAGCACACTGGCATCATGTGGGACATCCACGGCACCCTGTCATGCAGGCTGACCACTGACCTGGAGTGGCGGCAGCAGGCCTGAAATGACCTGATGGCATGCTGCAACACCATGTGCAGCATCCTGTCCCGCATGGGGGAACAGCTGTCTGCTGCTGCAGCTCCTGCCTTCCATCCTCCTGTCCCCTCTATGTCCATCCATCTGCCAACCCTGCCATGCCTGTCCTCCCTCCTCATGCCATGCTTCTGCTCCCTCCATTCCCCATGGCCATGCCTCCTCCCCCAGTCATGCCTACAGCCCCTCCTCCTGCCCCCCCGCTGACCCTGAACCTCCTCCAGCTGCCAGACATGCCCAACCCTGACGAGGTCCTTGCACCTGAGGGGGCTCTAAGCTGCCCCAGTACTCCTCCCAGTCCTGATCTCCCCTCCTAGTTCAGATAACCCCCTTCCCCCTGTGCCCACTTTCTCTTTATGTTTAATAAAGACTCATTTTCTTGTGAAACCAACCAGGTGTGTTTATTGGGAGGTCAGGGGAGGGGCAAAAGGAAGGGTGGGGGGGGGGTGAGAGAGAGAAGAAAGGCCAAAGCCCCTGTTGTGGAGTCCCTGGGGAGAATTACTGTGAGTCCTGAGAGAACCTGTCCCTCAGGGCCTCTTGGATGCACACCCCCAACTGATGGGCCTGGGGGTAACAGATGCCTTGGGCTGCTCAAAGCCATGGGCCTCACGGGCAGCTTCCGGGAGGAAGAAGGACTCCCCCTTGCTCTCCACTAGATTGTGGAGCACACAGCAGGCTGAAACCACCTCGGGGATATTCTGCTCCCTGATGTCCAGGCGGGTCAGGAGGCAGTGGAAGCGTCCTTTGAGGCGCCTGAACGCACACTCCACCTGCATGCGGGCTCTCTTGAGGCAGGCATTGAAAATGTCCTTGGATGCATCTAGCTGGCTGGTGTAGGGGGTACATCAGCCAGATCAGTCAGGGGTATGCAGCATCCCCCACTATGCACGCTAGCATCGTGTGCTCACCCACTGGAAACTCCCGGCGGGGGAAAGAGGTGCCCGCCTCCAGCTGGGCACACAGGCTGGAGTTCCTGAAAACGAGGGCATTGTGTGCCCTGCCCAACCACCCCATGTAAATATTTGTGAAGTGGCTGCGGTTGTCCACCAGGGTGTGCAGCACTACCGAGAAATAGCTCTTCTGGTTCACAAACTGGGCCGCTTGATGGTCCGGGGCCCGGATGGGGATGCATGTGCCGTCAATGCCTCCCCCGCAGTTGGGGATCCTCAGGACAGCAAAGCTGCCTATGGTGGCATCCAGGTCCTCCACACGGACGACTCTGCACAGCAGCAGGGAGTTGATGGCCCGGATGACTTGCAGGAGACGACAAAAAACCCACACAAAACATAGAATGAGAGGGGTTGTGTGATCCCAGTGGGATGTGCCCCCCCCCCCCTCCCGGGCCACCGCAGCCCCCAGAAAGCCCTCCGTGAGCCCATGTTCCCCCCCCCCCCCAGCAGGGCTGTGAGAGGCCGAGAAGACACAAGCCCCTGGGGCCAGAGCTTTCCTCCCACCCCCAACTCCACTCCATAGAGTCCCCAGCCCCCCTGTCATGAGGCTCCCCCTTATGTAACACCCTCTCTGGGCAGGGGCTGCAGCCCATGGTCTCCTTACCTGCATCAGGATGGCCCCGACGGACTTCCCCACCCCAAACTGGTTAGCCACCAAGTGGTAGCTGTCTGGGGTGGCCAGCTTCCACAGGGTGATTGCAACCTGCTTCTGGAGCGGAATGGCAGGCCACAAGTGGGTGTCGCATTGTTGGAGGGTAGGTGCGAGCCAGGCAGAGAGCTCCTGGAAGGTGGCCTTCCGCATGTGCGAGTTCTGCACGCATTGCTGGTCGTCCCACCACTCCATGACCAGCCAGTCCCACCACTCCGAGCTGGTGTTCAGTCTCCAGAATCTTCTCTATATGGTGGGCTGGGGCAGCCAGAGTGGAGCACCCACAGCCAGACAGAGGCTGATGAAGAGGATCTCAGGGTCCACCTCCAGCTGGAAAGGTAATGTTGCTTGAAGCAGGTGCTGCAAGGAGTGCAGCATGGCCCTGAGGGTCTATCGCATGCTTAGGGGCAACTCTGGCTCCATAGCACACAAGGGAGAGGAGGAAAAAAGCTGTGGAGTCCCCCAAAAAAGCAGAGGACAAACACAGGCGGCACTGCTGAAGCTTTGCTTTCCCGAAGAGGCTAGCAAGCAGGCAGCAGAAACAGAGAAGCAGCTGTCCAGGGGGTCCCTTTAAGCACGCATCTCTGGAGGGCTCCGACAATAGCACTCAAGAGCAACTGGAGACCTAAAGCCTGGCTAGATTGGTTCCAGGGGGCTTTATATGTGAGAGAGTGTCTGATAGTGTGGACGCTTTCTTGCGCAAAAGCACATCACTTTTGCGATGCGCTTTTGAAGTGTGGATGCACTTTTCCACAAAAGCTTCTTGCTCAAGATCTCTTCTGCAAAAAGCTTCTTGTGCTAAAACCCTGTAGTGTGGACATAGTGAGTCATAGACACTGAGGCTATCAGTGTGGAGTGTCCCAGGAAGACCAAGTCTGTTCAAAGTTCATTGTCCTTGCTGATGGACATCAACCTTGTCTGGTTTTTCCATTGTAGTCCCCGAAGTGTCAGGCGTAGGACTAACCCAAAGCAGCAAATATGAAATACAGATACATAACTCAATATTCCTAACTTCATGCATACAGATGGGATAACTATATTCAAAATATCATAACTTTCCCAGTTATGTCTTACATGATCCATATTGCATTAAGTACACTGCAGTTATGTCATCTTCATATCATAAGCATATTTTCATAAAACATGGATTATAATGCCACTGGTATTAATATCTAGCCCTCAGTTGAATGTTTCCCAGGACAGCAGAACTAAAATATGTACTGTCATGAAAAGTGCCATCAGCTCTTCAGTAACAAATATAATCAGAAGGTTTTAGTGAAATCTGAAAGAATGTGTGACTCTCCTCAGTGCTGACTAGAAAACACAGTGGCTTCCAGTTCTATCTGGCTTAGCAAGAGTGAGCTTAGCTGGAGATTGAACTGTGTGTTAGCTCTCTGCATTGCCAGTCTGCCTGCTTCATCAGCAAATGTCTCAAGTCTCTCAGGCTTTACTTTGGTTCAGGTACCAATCAATGAGACCCAGTTCCTACCTTCCCCAGGGTGTCTAGTCCTGAGTTCCCTCTGTAGTGTTTTGTCCCTCTTACTGGGCATTCACACAAATTGTTAAATGTGTTGCCTCTAATGCTAGTACACACCAGTCCATTGGTTTAACTGAGGATTCACACATTTCAATATAACAGCAGTGAGATATTTTAATTTTACTATAAACTAAATGTAAGTGATAGTAAGTGGAGATAACAATGTGGCTGCAAACAAAGTAAATCACACTCTGGCATCCAAGACTTGATAAAATTAAGTTACAATCCTTGCCTAACCACATTTCTCACTTACATTAAGCCGCTAGCATCATCAGCCTTTTGGCAAGAGGATCCAACATTCATGAAATCAGAGGGTGCTGTTCCATTTGTTCCCAAAGAGATGGACAGCTAGAATGTCTTTGTCCTCTTATAGCTTCCAATCTCCTGGCAATGCTATCTGTCCCCCCCACTGTGTGTACTAAACTGTTTCCTCCACCACTGATTAGCTTAATTACTTTGTTTACCTAATATGTAAGTGTTCTTTCATTTCATTGCCAGTAAACAAGTTCCTTCAACAGGAAAAAACATATACTTTAAGAAAGTATTTCCAGATCACACAATGCTTTATGCACAGCCTGTACTTACATCACACAGTGATATTCCTGTCCAGAGCATCACAAGTTACCTTGTGGATACATATTATGACAATAGTGGGTTGGAGGTAGTGCATGTGTCAGCCTCGTATGAGTTACAGTATAGAGGGCCTCTGCCACTGGGCACTGAGGGACTCTGAGGAACTCTAAAACTAACACTTCTCCTCTTACAATACTGCAGGAGAGTCATCCACTTCCCAAACTATAGGCAGATGATCAAAAATGTATTTCTTGCACAGGACATCTACCACTAGACCATCCCTTTAACATGCACAAATTCCAAGTCATATTCCTGCATTGTGTTCCACTGCAGCTGTTTGGAATCAGCACCTTCATTTGTGCATAACCCAACCAATTGAGAATGCTCAGTTAGAATCCTAAATTTTCTGAACTCGGGTGTTGGCTACTTGATTGCCCATATAGTATCATGGAGTGTTATGCCAGAGATTCTGTTCAGTGTCAGTTTCTAGCTCAAGAAAGCAACAAGGTGTATTAAAACTGCACCCAAAATGAAGTTCCATGCATCTGCACACAATTTAAAAGGTCTGAAAATCTAGACTGTCCAAAACAGGTTTTACTCACAAGCTGTTCTTTACCTTATCAAAACCATCTTGACAAGCCACTCTGCTTGGCTTTCTCTTCTTGCACAAAACTGTAATAGCAGACAGCAGTGGACCTGCACAAATTGGCAGTAATAGTTAACCAAGCCTAGAAAGATTGGACTTGCTTTTTTTGGTCTGGTGTACTGGTCAGTTAATAGCGTCTATTTTTATGGCCAACTCCTATCAATGCAATGTTGGTTTCTATTTTCCATTTAGTTGCCTCTACTATAAGACCTCATTTCTGATTTTGAGAATACAACGCGCAAGTGTTTGTGATCTGATCACAAAATACTGAATATTGCTATATTGTAGCTATAACATCATGCAAAGTCTTGTAATCTTTTTAACACCTGGCTGGCAAGCCTCTGAAAAGTGTCTGCTGCATTAATCAATCCAAAAAGTAACATATCAGTAATACGTTTTTTTTCCTGGGCATCATCATATAAAGGAAATGTCCAATGACCATTCACCAGGTCAGTTGACCTCAGATATTTTGCTTTGTCTAAAGTTTTCAGCTTATTTTTAAATTCTGGGCAAAATGAATAAGCATCAGGAACTGACAGCATTACGTTTTGTATAATCAACACAAAACCTGAGTGTTGGTTCCTAAGAAAGGTACACAACAGGTGAGGTCCAGTAGCTGTCATACTCTTTGACTATCCTCACATCTTGCATAGTTTGCATTTCCTCATGAATCTGATCCTGCACTTTGCCAGTGGTGTGGTATGCCCTGCTACATTCAGTCTAGGATCCCACAGTATTGATCCTATGAACCATTTTATGGGTCATCCGCTGGGCATGGTAGAAAATATCTTCTGGGGACTTTGTAACAGCCAACATTTCTACCCTCTCAGTCTGGATTAACTCTTTACATAACTCAGTGCTCCCAAGTAATGAATTATAATGGCATTCAGTTATCAAATCAATGAGTTGTGATGTCTCCTACTCCCCTTCAATTCAACAAATCATATTCACTCAGGCATCTGTTGTGAAGCCTATTTCCATGCACTGTCAGTGAGATAACTTTGCTGGGACCCCTTTTATACTGTATTTTTCTTCCTTAAACCTCAAGGTGCATCTCATAAGTTGTGCAGTTCTGTGCCATTTTACAGGGAGTAGCACTAATACTAAATCCTCCAGCTCAAATGAGTGTTCACAAGCATTCCTATGATACCATGCCTTGTGTGCTTTTACTTTGGTGAGGTTAGTTGGAACCACTTCCATCGTGTACATAAAAGGGACATTAGGAAAGACTTCCCAACCATCAGGGTGGTTGCACTGGAATAAATTGCCTAGGGAGCTTGTGGAATCTCCATCATGAGAAATTTTTAATAGCAGGTTAGACAAACACCTGTCAGGAATAGTCCAGATAATACTTAGTCCAGTCCCCTGCACTCATGGCAAGACTAGACCACCCCTTGAGATACCTTCTGGTCCTATGATTCTATGTTCCTTGACTCCTTTCTGAATCTTTATACATAGTGACTGGTTCCCTTTCTGATTCAGTGTTTGCATCCCAGGACTCCCTGATAAGATCCAGAGGTCCCACCACCTTTCTCCATACAGGAGATCAAATAGAGCAAATCCTGAGGACCCTTGGGGAACGTCCCTATAAGCAAACAGCTAGGATAATATTTGATCCTAGTCACTTGCCCCTTTATTTGCATACATTCCCAGCACAGATTTTACTGTCCCATTGAATCATTCTATGAATCCTTTTCTGACATTGGGCAGCCTTCAGCTATTTTATACCACACATTTTCTAAATAGCTAGGATATAAAATTTAAACCTGTGATCTGTCAAGATCTCTTTAGGAAAACTACTTGGCTGAATGTAGTGAAAAAGTCTTTTGCTCTGATACCAGGGCTGCTTCTGGATATCTAAGTGGCATCATCCATTATCACCAAAATATATTTTTCCCCTTTGCAAAATTGGTAAGGAGGAAATGGGGAGGCCAATGACCATGTAACACCCCCACCCCCAGCTCAGAGAAAGGACAGGACATCTCCCCTCCACCCCCAGACCCTGCATCTCCCCACCCCTGCTCTGCCCGCGGCTACACGCGGCAGTTAGTTCGGACTAGGGGGATTTAAAAATGGCGCCCACCCGGGAACATGCAAATGAAGCCCGGGATATTTAAATCCCGGGCTTCATTTGCAAGTTCGAATGCCTACATTAGCCTCCCTAGTTCGAACTAGGGGGCTAGTGTAGACATACCCTCACTGGGCAGTGCGGGGGAGGTCTCGCTTCCTCCCATGGCATAACCATCAGCTTATCGGTTTCCATTACTGTTACATGCTGGCCAGGAGCAGCACTGGCAGGGGCTGCTGGCCCTGCTCCTGGGTAGGCTTTGCTGCGGGATCTGCAGTATAACTTTTAATAGTTCTACAGCAGAGCCTGCAGCTCATGTAACTGCTAGGATTTTTAACAGTTACATTTTTACATGACTTTTTATATCCCTAATATAGATCAAAAGAAGGGAGTTACTCTTAAGTGTTGGACCAGAATTAATGAGGACTGACTGAACCGGCCTCATTAACACTGGTCCTACTCTTGATAAGTAACTCCCTTCCTTTGATATGCTAATATATATACACATATATCCCTATGTCTGTGATTTCCACTCCATGCATTCGACGAAGTGGTTTTACCCATGAAAGCTCATGCCCACGTAAATGTGTTAGCCTTTAAAGTGCCACAGGACTTCCCTTTGTTTCTGCAGATACACAGTAACATGGCTACCCTTCTGAGAATTTCTATTGGGGTTACAATGACTCCGCACCATGAAAAAAGGGAGACAGGCATGATGCCCGTGTTAAAATAAATATTTTTTGTCAGCACAAATTGTACTGCTTTTAAAACTTCAAGTCTATGTAAGCTCCTTGGTGCTTTTAATATTAATTGCTTTACACCTAGCACAGTATCACCATTGCTGAACATCTCACTCCCAAGGAAAGCAGAAAGGCTTAAGTCTACTAATGTCTGAGAACAACAATATTCATTGTATTCTCTCAATGGACTAAAACCTGCTTCTTCCTCTCTACACTGGAGATTTGTTTCTTCCTGTATTCTAGGCTGATGTTGCACCTGATCTTCCCAAGCACAGAGAAGAATGTGATTCCTCTCCAGATATTGCAATTGGTAAGATCATTCTTCTTTGGCAAATTTACATTCAGGCTGTTCCCCTTTTTCTTCACTCCATATTCTATCCAAAACTCAATGAATATCTGCAGTGCTGCTTTGTTATTAAGTTAAGCATTTCTCTAGTAATGTCATCCTCGCCAGTTGAATTTCCATTTAAGTTTACTTGCTGATGACTTTTCTATTTTCTTCTGTTTCAATATCTCCCGAATCAATATCAAGTCATAAGTAGGCCTTTATCATATATTTCTAGTAGTTCATCTTGCTTTGGTTTATTTGAAACAGACAGAAAAGGTTCTACCCATCTTTGCCTTTTGCCTGTACTAAAGGTCTTTCTATTTGCATTTTTAATAGGGCACTCAGAACTGTTAAAGTTTCATCTTAGCTGTTTGATTGGCTTCTAGAGGTTATAAGGTGGCATTTTTGGCTAATATCTTTAGCCTCTCAACATTTTCTAATATATGCCCCTTTATCTCTTCTAGCATTCATTTTACCTATTAATGTAGAGCTCTGTGTTTGTCTTGCCACTTGCTTGTCTATTCATGTCTTTGCATTAATGAGATTTTGCTTTACAGTTCTTCTTTCCCCACAGTTGCCAAACTAGCATTGCTAATGCATTATTCCTTCTCATATCATTAGTATGACTGTTTTCTCCCTTTCTAGTTTCCATCAGACACCCAAAGGCACCCTCCGCCACCATGCAGGCCCTGTGAGTCTGGCGTTGAAGCATTCCTTGGTGTGGTCAAGGTGTCCAGTCTCTCATTAGCCAGGGCAACAGAGGGCAAGTGATATCCCCTACAATGCACACTGGCATTTCCACATCCCCGACCCCCTGGAAGGTCCCCTTCCCCTCACACACCAGGAACAACCCCCAACTTACCCCATCCCCTGGCAGGGCTTTGTGAAGGAGGGACTGAAAAACCTCCTGGGGAGGGGGCTTCTTCCACCACCACCACCACCACCACCAGCCACCCCTTCCCAGTACTCCACCACTCTCCCGGGACAATAGCCAAGAGCACCATACCTGCATGATGAGGGCCCGGATGATTGATCTCCCCATGCTGAAGTGGTTCCTGATGGATCAGTAGCTAACCTGTGTGGCAGGCTTCCAAATGAATGGTGACCCACTTCTTAAGGGAAGTGGCAGGTCATGTGTAAGTGCCCTGTCACCTGAAGGCAGGAGTGAGCCAGGTACACAGCTCCAGAAAGGTCTCCTTCCACATGCGGAAATTCTGGAGCCACTGCTGGTCATCTTACCGCTCCATAACAAGCTGATCCACAAGTCGGTACTGGTATCCAGATGCCAGAAGCAGTGCCCGCAGAGAGACGACGAGATTCTCTGTGTTGAGATGGGGGGTTGCATTCTTGCAAGGCCAGGAAGGCAGCCTGCAGAAACTGCTGCACTACAGATAAGAGCTGTTGAGTGCTAGCTCTGGCTCCATCGCTAGAGAGCTGAGGTGTCCACAAGGGCAACCACAGCAGTCAAAGGAATGGGTTTGCTGTCCTTCAAGGGAGGTAGGCAAAAGAGAGGAGCCTGAGACATGACAGTCCCAGGGGGGGCCTTTAAGTTCAAGCTTCAGGCAGCAGCTCCAGGAAGTGATTGCTGTCCTGATGCCCTGCCTGAAGTGCTTCCGGGTGGTCTTAAATGTGATTCAGCATCCTCTGAGCATGGATGCTTTATTTTGAAATGCTCAGTGCTATTTTGATGGGCATTTGCTATGTAGATGTGCTATTTCAAAATAAGCTATTTCGAAGTATTTCTTCTGAAATAGCTTATTCCGAAATAAGTGTGCAGTGTAGATGTACCCTTGGTCTTTTAATTGTTTGTTGATGTGCAATCTATTTTCAACCATAATCATCCTTTTCAATTTGATCTTCAATTTAGCAATAGAAAGGTTATGGCCACTGCCCTTATTTGCTCCTGTGTATCTCTGTACCTCTGCCAATGACCTTTATATCTTTGACAGATTTTTGTATGAAGGAATATTGTTCCACTTTGCACTAAGTTGTTCACATTGTAAATTTCTACCAATTGTCCATCATTCTGATGCATGTCCAGACCCTGCTGCACTTGCCCATAATTTTATCTACCTCAGAGGTGGGTAAGATCTGTCCCACCGGCTGGATCCGGCCTGCCAAGCCTGTTGATCCAGCCAGCCCACCCCTGCAGCATAGAGCAGTGTCGCTCAAAGTAGCTAGCTGCTCCCTGTGGCTCTCTGCACTGTGGAGAAGGGGAAAGGCTTTGCATGCTGCCCCAGCAAAATCTCTCAACCCCTATTGGCTGGAAGCCAGCCAATGTGAGCTAAGAAATTTTGCTGGGAGCAGGGGCAGTGTGCAAAGTGTCCTCCCCCTGCAGCACAGAGAGCCACATGGAACAACCAGCCAGGGGCTGCTGGCAGGTAAGGAAGCTTGAGGGTGCTGCTGGCTGGGAACTGTTTAGGGAAGCACTTCCTGGCCAGAACCTGTCTCAGGTGCAGGAGGGGGTGGGTGTGCCAAACTCCCTCCCAGATCCTGCACCCTTCTACACTCCTCCCCCAGGATGGAATCCTTCTCCTGTATCCACAGCCCCTCCTGGATCTTGCACCCCAGTCCCCTGCCCCAGGTCACCACCTGCACCCTCCTCCCCCAGATCACAACTCCCTTCCAGACCCTGCACCCGCTCCTGCATCCCTCCCCAAAGCCAGAATCTTCTCCTGAACCCATACCCCTCCCAACCTTATCCCTGCCCCAGGTCACAACCCCCTCCTTCACCCAAACTCCCACTTAGAACCCACACCTTCTCCTGCATCCCAGTCTCCTGTCCCAAGCTCCCTTCTGCACCTAACCATCCCAGACCCTGTACCCACTCTGTAGAAAAGTGCGACCCTTGACCACTTACCAAAATCTTGGCGTGACCCGCCCATCAAAAATGATCACCCCGATCTAACTCATAGTCGTTACTTCCAATCTTTGGGTTAACTCCTGAACAGTCATTATACCACCATGTTCAGCGACCTTGGTTAGCACATCTTGTAACAAATAGTGAAAAACATATTTTCCTCCATCTGGCTTTTCACTGAGGAGTGCACAGAGTTGTATAGTGTTACATTGAAGCATTTAGTCTGAAAGAGAGCTCTAATAATTTTTTCAATGACTGATTCCCAGCCAGTGCCTACTATGTGTCATTTGACATTAGAAATGCTGTGCCTGCTTCATATCTACCATCCACAGTCCCAGGACAAATGGTCATGTTTGTTTCTCTAAAGTGTAGTTTGTTTGAACCTGCCCTTCTATACTCACTGTCTACACAAGGATATTAAGATGGCTCATTTCTTTAATTTGAATGATTTTAGTGGTTTCATACATTATTCTCACATTCCAAAATGCCAGTTTTCATTACTGATCTGGCCTTGAGTAAGGGACTTTTTTGGGATATGGACTTTGATGAGTTTGACCAATGTCCATCATATTGCTCACATGGGGTATGTCTAGACTACATCCCTGTCACCAGAGGGATGTAAATTAGACATACCGACATTGCAAATGAAGTGGGGATTTAAATCTCACGTGCTTCATTTGAATAAAAATGGCCACCGCATTTTGCTGAGTCAACAGTTTGTTGGCAAAAAGTGGCTGTCAAGACAGGGATTGGGTGACAAAAAAAGCCTTTGTCACCCGATCCCTTATGCCTTGTAAAACTAGGTTTACAGGATCGGATGACAAAGGCTTTCTTTGTCTCCCGAGCCCCGTCTTGACAGTTGCTTTTTGCTGACAAACTGCTGACTCGGCAAAACTTAGCGGCCATTTTTATTCAAATGAAGCACGTGAGATTTAAATCCCCGCTTCATTTGCAGTGTCGGTATGTCTAATTTACATCCCTCTGGTGACAGGGATGTAGTCTAGACATACCCATGAAGTTGATTTCTTGTTCAAGCCAGATGCATACCAGTATGACCTCTAGACTTCATTTCTAGAGTCAGTTTGATCTACATGATGAGGTTACCAACCCTATGCACAATCTTAGGTCCAAGGCTCCTTAAGTCATTATTAGGAGCTGTCCACATGTGGACACTTCCTCATTCACCATGTGGGAGACATGCTTGATAGGCACTCATTACTCCAAATTAATTGGACATAACATACTAAGTTGACCAGGTATGACCATGCTGGGTAGTTTATACACACTATTACATACAGCTGGTTGGAAAATTTTGATAAGATTAATTTTAATATGGAAAGAAAACCTGGAAAGTTTTGAATTTTCAGGTTCACCAACACTTCACTACCTTTATTTCATGCAAGACCTTATTTTATTTTGCAATATTAGTTTTCTATGCTCTGGCAAATTTCTGAGCTATGAAAGTATCTGTAGTACACAAGGATAAATTCAAAATATAATGTCAACAATGCAGAAAAACATATACATAACCCAAATATCTCCACTACAAAATGAGACCCTGTTGTATAATTAGATCATTAATAGTTGTGCATTAGATATATTTATTGGGAGAAGGAACAACAACAGATTTTATCATTTCTCATAATGTGCCCTGTCACAGGGTAGACTCACCACCACGGCACCGCCAGCTGGTTGCTCTGGGAATTAACTTGTTGACCCGCTGGATGCCTCCCTCTAGCTGGTGTCTCCCCGTGTTCCTCTTTGACCACGGTGTCCTCTTCAGGACACTGCCCTCCAGCAGTGCCCACTCCAGTCTCTCTGCGCCCCCTTCCAGGGGGATGGGGAGTGTTGTTTACCCAACGGCGCACTCGAGGGTCCTCCCCTCCCAAGGGGCACCCAGTTCTTCTCCTAGGGAACACCCAGCTCCCCTGTACCCACCTTTCCTCAATGACCCACTGTCACTCTTCATCTAGCCCCTGCCTCAGGGGCAAGAGGCAGTCTATAATGGCCACTCAACACCGGCAGAGGGGTGTGGACCTGCTGCGCCTGCCTATCATGGCTGCCCCTGGGGGCTTACTTGGCCAGAACTTCCTCAGCACTGCTCTACCTCCAGGAAGCCTTCTGCTTCCCAGGCAGCCTAATCCCACCTACTCTCTAGCCAGAGCAAGAGTGTATTTCCTCCTCTCCTTCCAGGAGTCCCTCTTTATATAGCCCCCAACTGGGCCCTCATTAGCCAGAACTGCCTCAGCTGGAGCTTCACTTTCAGCCCTTACTCAGGGCTGGAGTTTTGCCCTTAAAGGGCCAGTGAGGGCAAACGCGCTGTCACATGCCCTAATACAAATTTACAATTTTAAAAGCAGATTTCAGTACAATAAATGCCTGTGAAACTCAGTTACCTTGATATGTCTTGTCATTTTGTTTCAAGTCTCTTGCAACTGGTCATAATCATCATGTTTGTTTTACATGAAAAAATATCCAGGTAGAATTCTGTTTCTAATTTTCTTCTATTTCTTTATAGTTTATTTTCTAACTTAATGCTTTGTATACAGTTCACAGCCAAGGCTGCATAGGGCAATACAAGTACAACTCCCTCCACCCCATCCAAAATCATCCCTTTCTCTTCCCCATCCTCCTATGCATTGTCTTTCTGAAGCTGGGGTCTGGCCATGTAAGAGTAAGCAAGCTCCATGCACCTGCTATTCCCTCCCTCATCTCCCCTGAGTAGGTTGGTGAGGAGAAGTGGCATTTGGGCCCCAATTGTATTGGTGTGGAGGTATGATCTGCTCCTACTAAAGGTTAGCAGCATACTACTACTCCTTGGGAGCAAGAAGCAGAACCATGAGACAGGTCCCTCCCTGCACTGTCCCTACAGTTAGTTCAGCTAGGCATTACCGCGGCACAGGAAAGACTGTCAGTGCCAGTATAGCCTTACAATGTTAAACTATCAAGGAGAAAGGCTATTTCACTTCTGTAGGATGAAAATTTCTGAGGCAGGCTATGATATTCTGTTAAGAACCCCTATTGTAAATTTGGAGTCTGGGACTGGCACACAAACATGATACATGATAGTTACCCCCCGTCCCCCACACACACACCTAGCCCAGGGTGGGAGATGGGACATGACACATTCAATGCTTCTAGGCACAACTGTGCCATTGTTAAGTACTCCTAGGCTGCGTCTAGACTGGCATGATTTTGTGCAAATACTTTTAACGGAAGAGTTTTTCCGTTAAAAGTATTTGCGCAAGAGAGCGTCTATACTGGCATTTGCCTTTGCGCAAAAGATTTGCTTTTGCACAAAAGCATCCATGCCCAGTATAGACGCTCTCTTGCACAAGAAAGCTCCAATGGCCATTTTAGCCATCGGGCTTTCTTGCGCAAGAAATTAACGTTCCTGTCTACACTGGCCCTCTTGCGCAAGTATTCTTGCGCAAGAGGGCTTATTCCTGAGCGGGAATGTCAGAGTATTTGCGCAAGAAGCACTGATTTCGTACATTAGAATGTCAGCGTTCTTGCGCAAATTCTCATGGCCAGTGTAGACAGGCGGCAAGTTTTTGTGCAAAAGCGGCCGCTTTTGCGCAAAATCTTGCCAGTCTAGATGCAGCCCTAATGTCTCTGCTTTAATCCCCAGATGGACCACATCCTGCAGAGATACCTTCTTGAAGCTGACAGACATATCACCACTTAACTGATAATTGATAATTGATGTCTGCTTTGTTTAAATACTTGTTTTACTGGAAACACTATGTAACTTTATATTATTGCTCTTATCTTGCCTTACTATTAGCACCTACCCAGGAGTCCAGGATCTTACTCCCCCCCCTCATCACTTTGATCTGCCTATTGAGCATCCTATATAATCAATTGTAACCTATTGTTTGGCAGTGTTCACATGGCCCTGACAAGCAATGTGACACTTCAACAGCGCTGTGTGTGTAATAAACTCTCCTGCTTGCTTCACATACGGTGTCCAGATTCTGTTCCCTCACTTCAAATATTTTTAAGCACGTGTCTTTCTGTCCTAGTTTTCTTTTTAATAGAGATTGGTTCAAGGAAAGCCATTTGCTACAAAATTAATATTTTGTGTTTGCCTTTCTGAGAGATTTAGACTTTCATAGCACTAAACAGAAAAGCCTATTTTTTCCCAGGAGATCGTGGAGGAAGGTGTAAAGCAATAGAGGAGCTGGTGGCTTAGAGCCTGGACCACAGTCATTGTTAAACATGGTTCTGGCAAAACTCTTATACATGGCGCTTTGGATCAACGCTGCATGCATAAACCTGTTACTAAACAATGTGCTTGCTAGTCTTTAAAATCCAGACCTGCCTGGCATGAAGGAAGAGCATCTGGAATTGCCTGTCTATCTTTACTTGTTGTGCTTAAAAGAAGCACCTGTGATCTTTTTCACGGGGATAAGGCAACACGCCACATTTATTGAACATACATAGATCAATCAATACTTTATCATATGCATATGATACATCACACTCATGCACTCTCTCACTCTCTCACACACACAAGCACACTCAGTCTTGTTGTTACGAATAGTTGCTCTCCCTAACTGCACTGGCCAGGTGAGTTAGATGGGGGGGCGGGGTGGAGCTGGGCTTCTGCCGATCCGGATCGATTCTCTGATGTTGACAAGACGAAAACCTGGGGTTCCTCTGCAAGATGCCTCATATTTATCCCTCTCATGCAGCCAGTTAGTCATCACCTTGCCTTTTGTAATGCTGCTTCAAGAAGAGTTCTTTCAAGGGCAGGCACTTGCTCTTTGACTCCCAAGGCCGCCTGTATGTCCAGTCTTCTTTTCAATGAGCTCACTTCACAGGTATTGTCTTGGATCTGGCTCCCAGCCCCTCTCCACCCTTTCAACTGCTTCTGGAGGTGCTCACCTTTCAGTCTCCATTCACACCTCATTCATTTCAACTGGACAATCAAGGAAAGGGGAGAGATCTCAAAAGACATTTTTCTTTACATTAACTATTCCTAAGACCTATAACATAAAGAGCTTGATACAAAGTTTCTTAATACAAGGGATTCTATAAGAAGGCTTAACGTAAAGCTATATCTAAATCTATATATCTATATCTATATATAAAAGGAAAGTTTCTCCCAATACAAAGCCATATGAGAATGACACATGGCCATATGGAAATGTTACAGAGAATCTACAAGAACACTTAACACAAAGATATATCCAAAAGGACAAGATCTCAATACAAAGTTGTATGAGAATGATACATGGTTATGTGGGAATATTACAGGGATTTATCCACATACTGGCAGGCAGTGAATTGCACACACATTGCCATGAGAGGAGCACATAATGCAAAATATAGGATAGTGCAAGCTTCCCAAGAGTGTTCCACCACTACACTTCAGTTCTTGCAACCTTTACTGTTCTAACACTGGATCTCTCTTGGAACGTAGTGTCTGGGACTCAGAGCCAGAAGAGTGCACATTTTGGGGAGGGATAAATGGTGGCAGAGTAAATGTAACCCACACACATAGTGGATGTGGCTCACCGTCCCCTGTAGTGACACTTAGACCATTTACAGCAGAGAGATAAGAATGAGTGAGCTCTACAGCCTAAACTGAGAGGCAGCTGGCTTTATAGTTCAAGCTGTAGAGGCTCCTACACTAAGTTCCAGAGCTCCATGGTTTAAATCTGCTTGGTGGTGGTTATATAAATGCCAGTTAGATAAGCTTTATTTATTTCTGTGTGCTTTGTTAATTGATTTTATTCACTTTTAGTCTGTTAAACCCTCTTTCTTTAAGTGGTTAAGTAAAGATGTGTTAATTCTAATTTAATCAATTAGATGTGCATTATTTATAATTGTTGTTTTGGCGTTAGATCCAGATTATGCTTGAATAAGTTTATTCATAGAGGCCTCCAAGGCACACCATTAAGTGTGTACAGGGCCAGCCAGGTGGAGGCATCACCACTGTATATTCCTTTAGAAGCAAGGGACTGCAGCAAGGGGGTGGATAGTGGATCCCCAACTATCCAACATCACCACTAGGATACTCAGGATCTCCTTCAATGTTAAAACCAACAGGCACCCAGGCACACAGGTGAGCATGGTCTGCTCCTGAGTAATCCGGGGAGGAAAGGGTATTACAGGTACAGTTATAGGGATGTGTTTTGAGATAGACACGACATTTGATTGAGGCCAAACAGATTTCACTTTTGAAATGACCGTACATCATTAACTAACTCTGACCCCCAAATCAGTCATTTAGTTTCAATACAATACAAACCATGATCAGCAATGTGGATAAGCATTATAGCCAATGTACTGTACAGCATAGCCATCATTCAGAGCAATTTGGAGTTGATGGGCCTCAAGGGATTATTTGCCTGATGTATGGTTAACCTGACTCAAAGAAAAGCAAGTGCCATGATCAAATAGCTAAAAAATGAATAAATTCTTATATACTTGAAAGTAACCTATAAATATCTCTTCCAGACAAGAACATGTACCTGCAGAGTCAAGAATTTTAATAAGAAAGCTTGATCCTTTTAAAAATAGTCAAATTCAACTCAGAACTAGCAAGGGAAATTGGATTATTTGAACTTTGATGCTGAGCATCTTCTGAAGGTCAGAACTTATTTCTGTTATAATGTCTTTAAACATTAACTATCTTGTTTAGACAGGCTTGTTTCATTTCTCCCGTCTGCTCTATGAGTTTATTTAAAAACTAATTAGTCATATTATGGAAGAAGTTATTTTCTAAATTGAAGGAATCAGAACGTATTAGAATTTGACACACATTTTATTATGTTTCATAGTCAAGCAGTTACCTTTGCTGTGTGTTGTTTGAAGTTTTGTGAAATGCAAGTAATGCAACATTTTAAGGAAATTGGAAAATAAAAACAAAACAAAACAAACACCCTCAAACCTTTTGCCCATAATGTCTAATGCAGAGGATTGGAGTTGCTGTTTTAATTTTTTTTTTTTTTTTTTTTTACGTTTCAGATTACAGCCGAGTGAATAATTATTCAGTATGGGAGCCAAAATAAAAATCTGGGAAAAAAATTTATTTCAGTTCATCCTCATATGCTCCCCTTCCTCTGTATTTCTTTCATTTAGTTCCATGTTGTTGGAGGGCAATTTTTCACCCTTCTATATTTTTTAAAGAAATATTTAGCTACATTTAAAAATAAAACATCATTTTGAAATTATGTATTACAAAAAGGCCCAAATAAAACTGTTTTGACATGTTTCTATTTTTTTCTTTTCGGCTGAAATTATTGACTGAATTCAATTTACACTTTCACGTTGTATCAGTGCCCCCACAGAATGCATTTTTGATAACGTTAGTATTTGCTGTTTTTTTTTTAATGTGACTGAGTCAGACACTGGTTACAATACAGTTGTTACCATAAGTCATTGTAGAACTTTCAGGTACATTTGAATACTGTTTTCTCATTTACCCCAAAGACCCTCAATGTTCTCCCTCAGATCTAGAACTTTTTGGAAAACTGGGCATGGTTACTTCTCAAAGTCTGACTGGCTAGCTAACAATACCAGTCTCTGAAGGTTGGTGAGGTCAGCCTTCCCAGTCACTGAACTGTTTACTTGGAGTGAAAAATGGTCATGTAGGAAGAATGACATAGTAGGGGTCTGGTATGCAAAACACATGGTGACTCATTGAGCCTGCATTGACATCAAACTTTGTGCTCTATAACTAATCCAGTTGATTTTCTGCTCTCTTGCATCAGTCTCCTGCAGGGACCTAATGCACAACAGTGAGAGCTGGAGAAACTCAGTGTATGCATGGCCTCCCAGCCCCATACGGGTCAGAAACTCCAAAGAGAAGAGGAGAGAGTTTACGTAAACAGAAGGAGCCAGCCGTCTGAGGGAACTGTGGGGACTATGTGTATAGAAAAGGGGGCAAAAAATTACGAACATCTTCCATAGAGTTCAAATAAGTTTGCAAGTGAGTGTAACTAATTGAATAATGAACAAGTTGAAGGACGTCAGCCCACAGTTATTCTGTAAGGTTAAATTCCTTGGATAAATTATTCACTTTTAATTACTTAGCCTTAGCTCATCTACACATTGAACAAGAATGAGAAGATGGAAACCTAAAGGAATTTACATGTGGCAGAACTCAGGCAGTTGATCATCCTTTCTATCTTAGCTGTTTAGATTCTGCCTGAAAGGCATACCTGGGGATACAGGCAAGCAACCCTAGCCAAGCATGACAGGTCCTACTGATGGATCAATAGCACCTCCTTGTTAACTATAAAGACTGCTCAAACAGATCATTAAATCATTATGGCTAACTGACCTCTATTTTTTTGCCCACAACCAACCCAACCAGCCCTTAAAGTCCAATCTCCACACACCTTCATCTGAAACATTTAGTGCTGGCCACTGTCAAAGACAGGATGCCAAATTAGAGGAACTACTGGTCTGACCTGGTTTAGCAATTGCAACTTTCAGACTTCACTGTGCCATTTATAGGTGAAGGATCACAGGTTCTTTTTTTTTCCCCTGAACAATTTCATTCATCTTAGTCACATTAAATCACACTAGTTTTAATAGAGCACTTTGGGAAATCTGTTCTTCAAAGTGATTTCATAAGGACAGGGCCTTGGAAAAGTTCGCTCCTTTACAGATAAAAACAGAATCAGGCTGGCTTATCATCTTCTTACTGTCCCGTAGGTTACAGGAGTATTTTAAGTTCTTCTAAAGGTTCTCTAAAAGCTCCATAATGGAGACATCACTCATCCAGCACAGGCTTAAATATAGGGTGAGTCCATTTCCACAATCTCTTTTGATTTTTCCTAGTAGAAGTTCAATTTTTTACAAGTGATGCAGGTTGTGGAGGAATAAGTACACGAAAGGAAAAAAAACCTCTGAAGTATCTGTCTCAATGGGAACTCTAAAGCAAATGGCTTTTGCAATCTTACTGGGGAAAAAAAACACTCCAAACTTTCTAAATTAACTCTTTATTGAACGTGCTGGCACAATCCGGTTTGCACACCAAAATCCACACTTTTTTATACATTTGTATTTATCTGACAAGCACTTACCACATAGGTTTTGGAGAACTTACAGTGTGTAGAATAAGCCATAGCCTGTGCTCATGTTAATTTGTGTAGGTCCACTGAAATCTATGGATTGTGTCAATCTACATCAGCAAAGAATTTGGCTCAGCAAATGGGGAAAATTGATCTGCTTTCCCTTTGAAGACTGGGTCGCCAATGACTTGTGTTCCATGTCTGCTATCCGCCCAACGAGGGAAAGACCTTATGTTGAACTCTGAAGGTCAACAATCTGAGGCTCGGGCTACACTACAGGGCTTACTGCTGTAGTGCTGTTAGTGCAGATGCTCTAAGCTGACAGGAAAGAGCTCACCCATCAGCGTACTCACTCCATCCCCCATGAATGGTGGTAGTTATGTCAGCAGGTGCATTTCTCCCACCAACATAACACTGTGCATATCAGCGCTTAGGTGGGTATAGTTACGTTGCTTGGGGGTGACTTATTCACATCCATGAGTGACATAGCTTATACGACATAGATTGTATATAGCCTAAAATGCCAATGGACTTCAAGAGGAAATATTCCAGAGATGGCAGCTCTCCACTGAGAAAGGCCTGCCTCTAAATTCTAGAAGATCAAATGCAGAGAATGGCAGCAAATCACACACAAGCTGATCTCAGCTGCCATGGCTAGCGAGGACCTGGACTGTACAGCTTTATAGTTCAAGGTGTTAAAGGAATTGTCATTGAACTGTATCCTGAAGCAAGTAAAAAACCAAAGCAATCTTGGGGAAGCTGAAATAACATCAAGCAGCAACAATATGAAATGGTTTACCTACTTCTGTCAGGGGTGTGAAAAATCCACACCCTGATCAGCATAGTTAAGCCAATCTACGTTGCAGTATTGCTAGTGAGTGAGATCTTCAGGTTTTACCTTGTCACTTTAAAATGTTTCTTTTTGCCATTTTAGACACTTCACATTTGTGGAATCTGAGAAGTTATTGTGACACAAGGAGTGGGAAAAAAGCCAAACAACCCACTCACCCTAACCCGGACATCACTTATTGTATGCTGTATTAAATGGAAAATGATAAAAGAAAAGGTAAACGGTGGGTGGGGGGGAACCCAGAAGAATCTTTATAATTATCCTCCAATGTTTTGTGAAAAATTTAGAAAAGACAAAACCAATTGTATTTTCACTTGAAAGTGACAAAATTCTCGCAAAATATTTTTTCAAAACTATTTCCTTTTTTGAGCAGTTCTAATTAATATCTTCAGTAATGGGAGAAGGCACCATGTTTGCCATGCTCTCTAAATACTTTCTGGCTGTGTCTAGACTGGCCAGTTTTTCCGGAAAATCAGCCGCTTTTGCGGAAAAACTTGCCAGCTGTCTAGACTGGCCGCTTGAATTTGCGCAAGAACACTGATGACCTAATGTATGATCGTCAGTGTTCTTGCACAAATACAATGACTCTCCCATTCGGGAAAAAGCCCTCTTGTGCAAAAGCATTTGCGCAAGAGGGCCAGTGTAGACAACGCGGTATTGTTTTGCGCAAAAAAGCCCCGATGGCAAAAATGGCGATCTGGGCTTTCTTGCGCAAGAGCGCGTCTAGATTGGCACGGATGCTTTTCCGCAAAAAGTGCTTTTGCGGAAAAGCATCCGTGCCAATCTAGACGCTCTTTTCCGCAAATGCTTTTAACGGAAAAACTTTTCTGTTAAAAGCATTTGCGGAAAATCATGCCAGTCTAGACGTAGCCTCTCAGTCCCTCACTGTCAGCACAATTTTGCCTGAATTCAGCCTCACTCACGCCATAATCTTGACTAGGCACAGGAAAAGCAAAGGCAATACTAAGGGCATGTCTACACAGCAGTGTTATTTTGGAGTAACTGACATTATTCCGAAATAACAAAGAGCACGTCTACACAACAAGCCATTATTTCAAAATAATGGCAAGCTGGAGGACTTCTTATTCTGACTCCTGTAACCCTTATGTCACAAGGAGTAAGGGAAATTGAAGGAAGAGTGTTCTTCTTTTGACTTCCTGCTGTGTAGATAGCACCAAAAGATGAAATAAGCTATTTTGACTTCACCTATGCAATTGATATAGCTGAAGTGGCATAGCATAATTTGATTTTTGCCCTGCTATGTAGATGTCCCCTAAGAGTTAGCTTACAAGGGAGGTCTGAGAACTGCAAGGTGTGAGAACTACAAACTGCTTCACTATCTCCTCCATCACCTTCATGAACACCTTGAGGTGACAGAATGTGATGCCTGTGATGAATGTAGGATAAAGTAATTCAGAGCATCTGCCACAGAATGTAGGTTTGATGTGCTACCTAATAAATAGTGCTATTCGACCAGTACAATGACCCAGGGAAAAGCAAGAATATCTTACAGGAGAAAAAAATGAAATTTTTCCTTGATGTAAAGGAAGACCAGCGGATCCTGTCTTGTTGGCAGTGGTTGTGTCCTCAGCTGTATGAAAGCTACTAGTGCTGCACCTAAAGCAAAGCAAAATGAATGTGCTGTGGAAACGAGAGGGTTGTTGTCTGAATGTATTCAGGACATCTGTAGCATTTAAGTGAGCAAGGATTCAAGGTTTACACTACTGGCAGAGCCTCAAAGGAGCTAGGTTCCATGAAGAGCACAGTGGCAATGAGATGCCTCAAGGAAGAACACAGTCAAAGACAACTACAAGGTCTCTATAGTGTGCAACATCATGTGTTATGTTGTCATTGGAGGGCTCTGCAGTTTTAAAGCACTGGATTGTGTATTGGAACAGGGAGCTGGGTATTTATTAAAAATCCAGTGGACGCTCTGCCAACTATTTGGCAAGAATTATGAGAGCTCAAATGACTGGTGAAATATATGTCTTATGGGCTGAATTGGTTCATTATTGTGCATCAAACAGATATCTTTTCTTAAACCTCATTGCATATGTAATAATTAGAGTGAAACAAAGATTTACAACCCAAATAGAGCAGAGCCACCAGAAAATAAATGACTGATTATGGCAGGAAAGGTGAAGCAGAATCAATGAACCACAGGAGGAAAGGACTTCACTTAATGTTTATGAAATGTTTCAGCTATGTGATGGGTTACTAAGCAACTAGGAACAATTCACCTTTGTGGCCATGCATTCCCTTTTCTGTCAGTGATAGGGTGCACATGAATTGATGAGCCAAGGTTTCTATAGCAGTCCATTGTGTGGGGGCTCTTATAAAGTTTCTTCCAAGTGTTCACTCAACATGGAGGGAAATAAAGCTCACCATGTGAAGTTGTTGTTTAATAGTTGTACAGAATATATTAGAAATGCAAAAAGTGACCCTTTTTTTGGCTTACACATCCTCCATACCTTTTTTCCAGGAAGTAAATTTTCAAAATGTAGTATGAGGCTTTAGCTATGTGACCTTACTATCTGACTCAGTAAGTGAGTGCTTTTCTAAAGAAACTCATAACAAAAAGCAGATTAAGACAAAGGGGATGTGAAAACGAGTTAGCAACAACAGGAGTCTAAGCTTTGAGAGTCCTCTAAGAGGGAACAAAATGGAAACCTGCTAATAGAACATTTGAAGGGCTAATCAAATGTTACCTACTGATATAAAAATACATACAGCATGTATTATTCTTTTATCACTTAAGAAAAAAATCAGACTTTGGCACCTATTATTGCCATGAGATGGCCTATTCTTTAGACACAGAGGCTCAATTATTGCAACAGTGATATCTTCAGCAGACTACAAAATAGTTTTAATTACATGCTCCCAATTAAAAGAAAATTACAGTACACTCATTTTCTCAGCCTAACTGTCCCTCTCCCCAGTTTCCTCCTCCATCTCCAGTCTCTTTATAGATTCTTGCTTGTGTCACCTGTTTTTTCCTGATCTCCATTAGCTCCAAATATACCTCCCTTCAGGCAAGAGGAGAAAGTGTCATCTTCCATCTAAGGGCAGGTTTACACTATATTGGAAGGTCGGCTTAAGATACACAACTCTAGCTATGTAAATAATGTAGCAGGAGGTCAAAGGGAAAAACTCTCCCATTGACGTCCCTTACTCCTTGTGACTGCAAGAAGTTCCAGAGTCTACGCGGGTGTCCTCAGAATTTGATATAGAGGGTCTTTACTAGACCCACTAAATCAAGCGCCAGAAGATGGACCTCTGCAGAATCGATCCTCTGTTTAGTATAGACATGACCTAAAACAATCATTGTCCCAACGCATTTTGAATAGTATTTTGAATAGTGCTAATCACCCACCATTGTCTTTAGCAGGGCAGAAGCATGATACAGCCCTTCACTTTGAATGGTCCTTTGAAACAGGCCTTAACTAACTATGCTAAACAATCTCTTCCACTGTGTATTTGGCTGTGATGTGTTTCCCAGAACAGAAGAAGGGCTCTGTGTAAACTTAAAAACTTGTCTCTCTCCTCAATAGAAGTTGGTCCAATAAAGTGTACTGCCACACCCACCTTCTCACAACACTGATAACTCATGGAGCCACATACACAGAAACGTTCCATGACACAATAACTTGATATACAATTTCATAACATTGTCCACAATTCAGAAGTGGTACAGACAGACCCACCCAAATCATCACAGGAGCTATTATGAAGTAATGAACCAATTTCAGCCCTTTTTTTCTGAAGAGACCTCAGGAGAGCACCAGTTCAGCCCCCTGCTTGAAGCAGGACCAGCTCCAGAAAGTGGCAGCTGTTGGTCAGGCGCCCAGTTCTGGAGGCAGAGCCACTGCCAGCAGCAGCGCAGAAGTAAGGATGGCATGATATAGTATTACCACCCTTATTTCTGCACTGCTGGGCCTTTGGCCAGCAGTCACCATTCTCTAGCCAACCAACTCTGAAGGCAGGGCAGAAGGAAGTGCAGCAAATACCACAACTCCTCTACAACACCTCTAACCTTGTGACCCAATTCTCTTTTGGGTTGGGATCCTCAGGTTGAGAAATGTTTATCTCCCCTGTGAGTCTGTATAGTATTGGTAAAAGTACACAGAAGACCAGATTTCACAGTCCTTGAAATGTTTTTCACGGCCATGAATTGGTAGGGCCCTAAGTATCTAAAAGCTATTTTTATTACTAAAAATAATCTTAATGCTCTGTAACAAGAAGGTACAATAATTCCCTCCATTACAGGAATTAGTGGGCAAAATTCTATGTGTTGTGGTATGTATAAGGCCAGATTAAATTATAGTAATGTAAAATAAAACAATTTCATCTGGGTTCAAGGATAACAACTTGTTTTCCATTTTTTGCTCTCCCCCCATATGAGTTGGCTTACATCTCTCTCTCTCACACACACACACACACAAAATTAGAATAGTGAAACAAATACTTTTAATACTAATAGAGTAGTGGTTGTGTTTAAATATATATCATGTTGCAAAAAATACCCGGGTATTTCTTCAGTGAGGCTACCTGCAGTATAATAGTTGATTCTTATTAAATTATAGTGACATGATTTACAAGCCGTATGTCCTATTCTTTTCAGTGCAAAACAAATATCTACTTCACTGTTCTTAGCTTTTCTGAAAATCAAGCCTCAGTTGGATACATTTATAAATAATACATGTTATATGTTTGCTCTTGGATCTTTTGTGACTTTTTAAAATTTTATCTGCCCTTCTGCAAAGATCACTAAATTTGATTTTGGTTGGGAAGGTTTCTATTGTATCTTATCATTCTCAGTTTGGGGGATTACATTATTTTGCTACAGTAAACCACATTGGGTCAAAAACTGGCAACAATTAGTCAGCCTGAAACCCGGATGAAACTGTTCTATTTCAATAAGAAGTTTTGCTTAAAAAAATCAGTGGTGCAAAAAAGAGGCTACCTGTGTCTGTGTATGTTGGAAGGAGAATTTATTCCCAACACAATGGTGGAATATGTGACATGGACATATGTACATTATAAATTAACTCTTTCCTGGCCTAAGTCACTATCCTTATATCACTAACCTTGAAATAAAATGGGAGTTTTGTTTAGTATAGATTGACAATTACTCTGCTTCTTTGTGCCTCAGATTCTCCACCTATAAACAAAGGATAAGCTAAGTTCATTAACCAAATTCAGCGCTGGTACAATCCAACTGAAATGAATGAAGATTTATCCTCAAAGTCTGAATTTGTCCCCGGTGAACAGAAGTAAAAGGCTTTATATCTTGGACTAACAGCCTGAGAAATACATTTTCTTAATAGAAAATTTTGCTGCATTCTGTTCTCTGAAAAAAGCTAATACTTAACAGATGAGACAAATCACCAAACAAATGGTAATGAAGATGGGGGAAGAAGGGGAGTGGGTTTAGCCTGTCCCCTTTAAACAAAACATTTTTTTAAAAGTACTTTCTGAAAAAACAACTGGACATCTAATATCCATTCAAATTCTTTGTTCCACTTAGAAGCCAGGAGAAATATTCTCCTTCGGTTCATACACTGAATGTGTTTTTTCACAGTGATGCTGCACTTAAATTGTACATTTGCTAGAGCAGTCAGCCCTGTGATTTGTCTACATGGCTACCCACATGTAATTACATGGATGGTGATTTTTAACATATTTCTTCTTGTTATTATTGATTGTCCTTCTCATCATGCTACACTGTGACATCTCTGGGTCCTTGGAAACCAAATTTTAACTAAATTGTTCAGAATGAGCAGCATTTTAACTGATAGCAATGCTGGATTATTGTTTTTCCATCTTGTCAGTCTTTCACGAAAAAGCACCGAGAAGGCACAATTCACTTACAAATGATCTTTAAGTAAATGGAGAGGTATCCAAATCTAAAAGGTATCCTTGAAATCACGACAATTGATTTTATGTAGCTTTCTGTCAAAAACTACTTTTGTGTTCTCAAGAGGTGATCTGATACAATTGCTCTCTGAAGCCTTGTCCTTTAAATAACAGTGCTTGATTAAATAGATATGTAAAATAGCATTGCATAAAATGATTGATACTACATTGCTTCAAATCAATGTAATCTGGCATTAGAAGTGAATCAAAGCACAGAGACTTCAATGATGATTTCCTAACAAATGCAGCTGATACTGGCATACTCAAGACCAAGGAGACAATAGTGGTTTGGGTATAGTTATTTTGTCATAAGAACATAAGAACAGCCGTACTGGGTCAGACCAAATATCTATCTAGCCCAGTATCCTGTCTGCTGGCTATGGCCAATGCCAGATGCCCCAGAGGGAGTGAACAGACCAGGGAATCTTCAAGCAATCTCTCCTGTCACCCATTCCCAGCCTCTGACAGAGGCTAGGGACACCATTCCTACCTATCCTGGCTCATAGCCATTGGAGGACCTAACTTCCATGGATTTATCTAGTTCTTTCTTGAACCCTGTTAATGTCTGGTCTTCACAGCCTCTTCTGGCAAGGAGTTCCACAGGCAGACCGTGCGCGGTGTGAAGAAAAACGTCCTTTTCTTTGTTTTAAACCTGCTACTTATTAATTTCATTTGGTGACCCCTAGTTCTTATGTTATGGGAACAAGTAAATAACTTTCCTTATTCACTTGTTCCACACCAGTCATGATTTTATAGACCTTTATAGATCCCCTTAACTGTCTCCTCTTTTCTAAATTGAAAAGTCCCAGTCTTTTTAATCTCTCTTTATACGGGACCCGTTCCAACCCCTAATCATTTTTCTTGTCCTTTTCTGAACCTTTTCCAATGTCCAGCTAGAGTGACAGCTATATGATTTTTAATCTCTTGAATGTTAAGAACAGAATGGTAGACTTTATTGTAATATGTCATGTTGTTGCATAATTGTTGGTTAAAAAAAATTCCATATTTTCTTTCAGACACATACTGTTATGTGTGTTTTATGTAGTCATGGTAGTCTAACTATTATGGAAGCCAGAGTTTTTATTGATTAAACCATCTGACTCCATCTCCTGAAGTAGGAGGGAGCATAACTGTTAGAATTTGGTTTTCAGTGAATATTTGTTTTCACAAGTTCAAAATTCTGTTTTTGCAAACACTCCCCAAATAGTGTATTTGTTTAAAACTCACTCTTTTGGTGCCAGTTTAACCCATTTACGAGAGGAAGCAAGTCACTTATGCAGGCCCTCTGACAAGGGTGGGGGGTGAAGCAAAGGGGGCAGTTGCTCCAGGGCCCACTATTTCTGGGCCTTTTTAAAATAGTGGGCCCTTTTTAAAATAGTGGGCCTGCTGTTGCTCCCCCAGCCCTGCCTCTTCTGCCTGAGTCCCTGCCCCTTTTCGGAGCAAAGAGCCCCCCTTACCTTGCCTAGGGGCCCAGTGAGGCTGTCGGCTCCACTGCACTTAGGTACATTGCTGTATAAAACAGTAGTGTAAACAGTGAGGCACTACTTAGGCAATCTTTATGGTATATACCCTACATATCCAAACACTGCTACACCACTATTTGTAGTGTCATGTAGGGTCCCACTGCCTCCTGCTGCTAAAATCTTTTCCTGCTGCAGGGGTGTTGTGAGGATAAAAATGTTAAAGACTGTGAGAAGCTTAGACCCTGTGGCATTGGGGGCCATAATAGTTAAGATGGTGTCCAAAATATTACAAAAAAAGCCCACATGAAGGTGATCATCCCACTAAGGTCTGGTCATAGAGGGGCCACTTATGTGCTGATGCAGGGACACCAACTATCTCCCTTTTCTCAGGACCCCAAAGAGAACCACTCTGCCAAGCTGAAATTTGTACATTGGAAGGGGATTGGTATTGGTTGGGCTGTGAGTAATCTCTTATTGGGGGGGGGGGGGAAACAAAGGCGAACAACTAACAACTAAGTACCTAACTAATGAGAACTATTTACAGAAACAAAGACTAACTGCCAATGGGTGAACAACACACTAGCTAATCTAAGAGATATCAACACTCCTACAACCGTCACAGGCGGTAAGAAGGAACTGAGGAGGGGGAGCACTGGCAGGGGTACTTATGCTCCGCTATAGCGGCGCCACTCCAGGGGGCGACCTGCTGGCACTACGGGTACCGTTAGGGAAAATGCTCCGGAGAAACCATGCACGCGGCACGTGCACACCTCATTTGAATGGATATGAGCAACCACTCGAAGAAGAACATCATCCTCCACTGGCCTCGTGAAGTTTGTGAGGCAAAGAGGGTATATCATCCAGCTACATTTTCTGTAGCTTGTTTCTGCAATTGAGATTTCCCTCTATGGGAATCTGTGAAGGGAAGCTAGTCTCAGCATAGGTCCACATCATTGAGAAGGGATGTCAAAGGTCTGGCATATGCCGGCTAATTCACAGGGTTTCTGAGTTGGCCTTGCAGCCTAACCAGAAAGTGACAAACCTCACCCCTATATGGAACAAATGGGGAAGGACTCATTAATTTGGGGATCCCTATAGAGCTTTGTTTCTTGTGGCTTTCTCAGATATTTGTGCCTAAGATTAAGACTTAGACAACAGAAACATGGTAGACTGATGTGCACGGAAATTATCTTTGCATGCAACAATGGTAATTGCTGGCTAATGTAGAAAACATTTAGAATTAAATATTATGGCCAAAATCTCTACACATCCACTCATTTTGAGCTCTGTGATTCTGATAGTTAGGGCCTGATTTTCAGAGATGCTGAGTACTCAACAAGTTTAATTGGACCTGTACATGCTCAACACCTTTGAAAATCAAGTTCTAGTTGTCATTAACTGAGCATCTAAAATGGAGACATCAGTACTGATGGACACTTTTCAAAATGTTGACCAAACTACTCAGAGAAACTTCAAAAGTATTGGATGGGAAAGGAGTACAGTTCCTATACATCCCATTAAGTGTGGGCTCTTCTTGTTTTTCAGGTTGACACAAGTTCAGCTACTTGCTTTGGGTCACTCAGTTACAAGCATGATCACAACATATACTGAGTTGCATATCCACTACTTCAGCTATACTGCAAAAAAAGGCATAGCCGCAGAGAATGCTACTGCATCCCCTTAGCATCCTCTTCCATCGCCCCTCTCTTTCTCAGCCATTTAAATTTCTGTGGTTCAGAATCCCCTACAGCCTCTGTGGTTCAGTGCCACCTGAGTTGGTGGCCACAATATTCCTTCAGAAACCTTTGCCAGCAAAAATCCTTCTTCCTGGGAATCTCTGCTGGGATGAAGTCTTTCTGCCTTCCTCTATAACCTGATGGTTAGGTGTCACAACTATAATGGCAAGTATCAGAGGGGTAGCCTTCTTAGTCTGAATCTGCATAAACAACTAGAAGTCTTGTGGCACTTTATAAACTATGAGATTTATTGGAGCATAAGCTTTCATGGGTAAAGAATTCAGTATATCATTTCTTTGTCTTATCTTGGCTGGGACAGAGTAATTGTTAAGTAATCTCTCCCGTAACAGTGACTTGTCTCATAGTGAAAGCGGGAAGCTTTTTGTGTGGTTTCTTCCCCCAAATCTTCCCCAACCCACAGCAACTTTGTCTTTTGATTGAATGGATGATAGAGGAGCCTTACCCCACCCTATACTCCCGGGGTACTGGGTCTGGTCCTTAAAGAAACTGCAATATTTTCTTCAAGACTGGCTTTCCCCAGGACTATTTCTGCTCTACTCACATCTGCCCCTGTTGTCCCCTCAGGGTCTTTGTGGAATTGGAGCTACTTAGAATGGGGTAATCGCCTTCCCTACGGTCCTCTTTTTCCTTAAAGGGCCAATATATCCCATGTGCTTATAAAAAGAAACATGGAACCAGACATTTTTCTCTGAATGTATAAGTGGATAGGAAATCACTATAGCCACCGTGCAATACCTCAGTGAAAATCATTCAGCTTTTTTGAAAATAAAAAATTAGCAGCACCAAAATCCACAAATGTTTATTTCCTAATGCTCTTGGTGATTTTTTGAGCATTTCCTCAAGGGGGTTTCATAACAATTTCCCAGAGCTGCTTAGTATGAAGGCAAGGATCAGCAGCATTAAATATATTGCTGCAGGCAGTCTGCTTTTTTCTGTTTCCCTATCTCCATGGAACTCATATACACATGGGGGAGAAATGCTCAGAATTGCACTTTTTAGTCCAGGGTCAGTCCATGCTGGTTTTACTTTGTTTGTGAAACCCTTTCCTGTCATTGACCATGGGGCAGACTGGCTGAAACATAGATAAAAAGCTCTGAGATAAATGCAGGGCAAAGCAGGCACACATTCCCAAAGCTGAAGACAGTTGACTTTCACTTACTCACAGGAAGTAAGACAGCACCCTCCTCAATGCAGGAAGAGAACAAAATCAAATATTGCATAGCGCTGGTAGCTATAGTGCCAAATTACATTGCTTAGCTTCACCTATGGGCACATCCCATAGAATTTAGCAGGGATGAAACCAATGATGTTCAATAAAAACAGTCAGAAATGACTTTAAACACCATAGAATTTAAGAAAGATTGAAATCCTTTCAATAATTGTTGAGCTACCTCATAGAATTTTACAGCCAGGATTAATGCTTCTAGGACATTCTGTAGAAGAGCTCAGGAGGGTTATTATTTTCTGTCAACTGTTATAGAACATTCCTACAAAGACCAGAGATCCAAAATGTTTTTTTCCATTCAAGTCAAAAGATATTGGCTCAGGCCCAAAATGTTTCTTTTCCTAAGAACGTCACAAAAGATTGGACTTTAAGGCCTGGCCATTATTTTTAAAATGATGATCTCAATATTTTATTAAATGTTAATTATAGAAAAATCCAGTCATTTTACCATCTTAAAACATCTTATTGTTGATGTTTGTTCTTGGTTTTAGCAAGCTATAAAGCATAGCACTATTTCACAAAATTATAAGGTTTTCCCCTTTAAGAAATAAAATATATTAGTTGTGTCAGTAAATGTTTTTTTTTTCCAAACTTACAATTTACCAGCAGAAATTACAAAACTGAATTATTGCATAAATAAAAGAAAATATTTATTTACATACAAGTAGAAACTATATTACGGCATTTTAAAGAAAGCTGTCATTACACAAGTGTACATGGGCAAAACACTGAACACTTTTACTTTTAGTTACCTTTCAATAGTGCCTATTCAAATGAGAATTGCTTACAAGGCTGGAGCTATCTACATAGTTTTAGTACAATTATTTTTTCAGAACTAAGTAATATTCTAAACAGGCTCCTTCCCCCACCCCCTGCAGCAATGGTATGTAAAACAAGAATTTATAGTACTAAAAATAGTTTCTTCTGGAGCAAGCTGTAAATTTTCCATTCTTTCAACTGCACAAGTTGAAAAAGTAACATGGTGGAACAGCAAACAACTCAGGTTTAAGACAATCAAGGAGCAGCAGGACGGAATATATGAAACAATGGTATCTTAGACAGAGGGTGAAAGCCTATGTAGAAAATGTTTTATTTATTTTAATATTCTATTCCAGAATTTTACTATATAATTTAGAAATGTGCATCTGTCTGTCTGCCAGTCTGTCCATCTGTGAGTCCATTTGTTCAAAAATTTTCCGTTAAAAGCATTTGCGCAAATTCATGCCAGTCTAGACGCAGCCTTGGTGTAATACTTTACAGTTCATAGTATCCATTTAACTGTGGTTTAGTTGGCACTGAGCTTGATCAGGGATTGCTTATTCAGACCACCAGCAATGTAGAATCATGAAATTATTTTAACTACTAGCACAGTAACCGTAATTGACCTATTAAGAGGACCTTCTCCCTGATTTCAAAAAGACATCAGCTCACATCTCATAAGCCTTTAGTAACTCCTGAGGTAAAAGTTCCACTGAATTGATAGGATTTAGTTTGACTATTTATTTTTAGTGTAAATCAAATAGGAACCATGAGAATGCTGAATATTGGTATTAATTTTTGTGGCTACAGACTGCATATGATGGAATATTTCCAGTTTTTAGTAAGTTTATAGAACAACAAAAAGAACAATTATATCTTGAAAATTCTTCCCTGGTATTTCAGTGATTATCAGACTATTATTGGGGCTGATATTACTGATCATAATACTTTGTTTTAGTTTGCTGTGATTGTAACACAAAATGAGCCACAGTGTTCATCTTTTATGCTGGGCAATAGTTACTCATAGCATTGTTCTCATTCAAGTAAATAAGCAAAAGTCTGCCTTCAGTGAAACTGGTATAACTCCACTAACTTCCGTGGAATTATCCCCAATTTACATCACTGTAACTGACAGCCAAAATGTCTTTTCTTCATTTTCCGATTGACTTAGTTTCCCTATACATTCAAGTGGAGCCTGGCGTATACGTAGTGCCAACAAGCAGAACAGAACAGAACTCCAGATCTCTGGAGTTTAGTGCATAAGCATCTAAAGCTTGCAAAACCTTGCTAGCTCTCAGCTAAGGCTGTAGAGCAGGCATATCAAACTTGAAGCCTACTGAGGGCCGCACAAATGAAAACTGATAGATTTCAGGGCTACCTAGGATTCCCAGGTGGTTTGTCGAGCAAACAAATTGTAGGCACCAGGCAGAAGGCACCAATACAGGACACCTGGCTTTTAGGTATATTTTATAAAATTACAATAATTTGATGTATAAAATTGTCATTTGCTCAAATTAAATAATTTTTAAATTAATTTTACATAATTTTTAATTTAAATATACATTTAAGGAACTTTTAAATTTTGTATGTGATACATAACTTGTTTTGTTGAAATAAAAACAAGTATAGACCGTAGTTAATCAAATAGAACAGGCTTCTGTGAACATTTCAGATATTTTGTCAGTTTGAGATTTTGCATAAAGATATAATTATTCATGCAATTGCAAAAAAATCGACATATTTATTGATATAAAATTAATATACATTTTGTGATTTTTATTTGGGAATAAATAAATAAAAAACAAAATATTAACAAAATAACCCCTTCCTCTCCCCCAGAGCCAGGCACTCCCATACCCCTGTTCTAACCCAATCCCCCTTCGCTCCCTCAGAGCCAGGCCCCCCAACCTAATGCCTCCCTTCTCCCCCAGAGCCAGGCCCCCCAACCTAATGCCTCCCCCTCCCTCAGAGCCAGGCTCTCCTAGCCCCCCCCCCCAACCTAATACCTGGGTCCTGGAGTCGACACTGACGCCTGAGGCACTGGGGCGGCTAGAGCACAGCAACCAGCTGTGAATGCTTGCTGAAGCACCCAGCGCAGAGTGCCCAGCCGGCCGTGAGCGTGTACATAAAGCAGCCCGCCTGGCTGTGAGCACCTGCTGGAGAGCACAGCGCAGAGCGCCTAGCTGGCCATGAGCAGGCACTCGGCCACGTGCTCCGAGCGGCCAGTGGGCCGCATTTCATTATTTTATAAAAACGTTCTGGCGGGTTACAAAAAGTTTCAATCAGGCCGCATGTGGTCCTCCAAATGCCAGTTTGACTTGCCTGCTGTAGAGCAAACTCATTCCTTCTCTCTTTGTTAAGTGATCTCGATGCCACTCGATGGGATAATACACCACACCCAGTAGGGTGTGGGTTACATATACTCTCCTTCACATACTTTTAAAGGGCATTATTCTCCATTATACTTGTTCTTGAGTAGAACAAGAAGCCAGTATAGATACAGTCTTTGGGTCTTCTCCCATTTTTTCATGGTAAGGTCTTCATCATTTATGTTCTACTTCTCCATCACATGCAGCCAATATTATCAGGTCTAGTCCAAAGCTCATTGCACTATAACAGGAAACTTTTCATTGACTTCAGTATGCTTTGGATCAGGTCCCATAGGCTACATTTAGACTGCAAGCCTCTTTCGAAAGAAGCTTTTTCAAAAGATACTTTAGAAAAAGCCTCTTTCGAAAGAAGCTTTTTCAAAAGATACTTTAGAAAAAGCCTCTTTCGAAAAAGAGCGTCTAGACTACAACCAGTACTTTCGAAAAAGAAAGCCGCTTTTTTGAAAGAGAACACCCAGGCAGTCTGGATGCTCTCTTTCGAAAAAGCACAGTTTGCATTACATAGCGCCTTTTTTCAAAAAAGCACTTTCGAAAAAAGGCATTCTGCCTCGTAAAATGAGGTTTTCCGCAGTTGAAAAAACCGCCACGTTCTTTTGATTTACTTTTGAAAGAACGCGGCAGCAGTCTAGACACAGGAGAAGTTTTTTTAAAAAAAGGCCACTTTTTTTCAAAAAAACCCGGTAGTCTAGACACACCCTGGGTGTGCCTGGGTGCTCTCTTTCAAAAAAGCAGCTTGCTTTTTCAAAAGTCCTGATTGTAGTCTAGATGCTCTTTTTCGAAAGAGGCTTGCAGTCTAGACGTAGTCCCATAGAGAAAGGTTGAAGGAACAGGACACAAATTTGTCTTTAGAAATGCTGTCAGTTTTGTTCAATGAAACATCAAGTACTGTAGGACAAACGTGGCAGTGCAAGTCACATCTCTATAGTTCAGTATATGGAAACATATTGCATCATAGCTCCAGTTACTTGGATGAGATCTCTCTCCTGGTAACATATTCTAAATATCCAGCCAATAACACTTTCCTTTTTAACTCTAGGTGTGCCTTTTGACTCAGCTGGAAGTCATGTCTCTCACTTGCATAACATGTTTTCTGAATGTACTCATACTAAGATATGGACATCTCTTGAGTGTCATCTGAACTGGTTCTCTGGAACCATGAAGAGTCCTTTCATCAGAACTGAGAACAAGTCAGCACTTTCTTTCAAGAAGAATCAGTCACGTCAGCGGTTTATATAGCTTAAGTGTATTAAAAATACTTGAGTATCACATAAGAGAAATAATGAATCCATTTTGTTTGAAAAGAAGCATGATTTATTAAGAAATTATATACTGAATTCCCCTACAGCCTCTGTGAGAATGGTTATGCCAACTTCAGGCATGTGGAGGGTGCTTGAGAGGCTGAGGAATGGAAAGAGCCTGTTGACTGAAAGTGAAACAAAACATATGGTAATCTAATGTCATGTTTCAAATATTGGAAATATATAAAACATTCACCTGTCTGGAATACAATTTGGATAGGACATTCACTGATATGTAAACTTTTCCATAAGGTAACAACAAACTGCTTTGAGAGAGTAACAGATACAGATGAAATAACCGTGCTAATCTATGGCATCACAGAGAGTGCTTGTTTGAAAAAAGGGTTTAACAAGTGAGTTTAATTGACAGTTTATCAATTGATCCGATAGTTGACATATTTGCACTTTTTAGCAATTACAGTGAAATAGTGCATGAACAGAGCAATTACTTTGCCTTTCAATATTACCCCTACTAGTAAACATAATTATTTTAAACTATCAATATAATGAAAATTAATGAAAAATACCATACAACATGATTGATCATAAGTCTTTGATCATAACATGAACATGTTTGAATTAAGCTGTAAATACAGAAATGCAATATCAAGTGACTTTAAATATGATAAACAGTAAAACATGCTAATCATAAAAATAGCTTTTACAAATATACATTTGTATACAGTGTCTCTCTCACCTGTTAAATATGTCCTTCGTATTGTTATCATACAGTACCTTGGCCTTTAACACATCAAAATTAAAAACAAATAATACCAATAATTAGCCAGAGAAAAACACATTTACAATCTAAACCATAAAAATCTGACAGTTGTACAGCTTAGAACATATAAGAAATGAAATTTCTAAGGTTTGAACAATAATGTCCATTTTAATAAGTAAAGTGAGTTTTCATACAAATTGAATCAAAGGTGTTGCTAGCCAGTAAGAAACCGCAGTTCACATTTCTGTGGGGGAGTGGAAAGGGGAAGTCACAGTTTCTCTTCTCAGACTCCAGGGGGCTCACTCATCACTTGATCTGTAGAAACTGAAAAATGAAACATTTGCTTTAGTATGAAAACATGGGCTTTGTTTCAGCAGCACATGGAAAAGATGCTAGGCTAAACTGTAGGGGAAAGAGAACAGGACCACTTTATTTGCATTACATAATCACACAGTGCAACCATCTGACTTTGACACTGAATTGATTAAGTCTGTAGGCGAAAAGGAATGTCATGTAACTGCTACAATGGATAGCCAGTACCCTACATACTCCTATATTAGAAAGCTCTACCCAGAATTAACTATGCTGACTTACATCACCACCCATTCACATCACCACCCACCACTCCTTGGTGAAGTATACCGCTCATTAGTAGTTTATATCTGTAAAAACAGGGAATGGGAGAATATCCCAGCTACTTTGTGAGATAATGTAGAATGTGTTGACTTGCATAATTATATTTATTCTAAATACACTACATACATATTCTCTATTCTCTATTCTCCTAACTCATTCCATGCCATTTGTGTTGATCACAAGCTTTAACACAGGGGCTGGGGAGAAAAGGAGAGTTCCTGCTATCTGGTTCATGAGTCTTTTCCCAGTTGCTTTCTAATAGTTTTAATATTATTATTGTGTGCATGCACTAGGCCTGTCCTGTTTATTAATGATTAGTTTTATTTGTTTGAATTAAATACCATCACTCTTTGGCTTCTATTGTGGTTTTCAGCATCATTATTTTAGAGTGGGAAAGCAGAGGAAGCATTTTATTGACTTCAGGTGGGCATTGGATCATGCCCCATGGGAGCATCTAACCATTAAACAGCTCTAACACCCATTAAAAGAGCACAGCAAGCGCTCCCTTCTATAAGGGTTGGAGAAGAGAAGTCCACTCATGTGTGCAGAAAATTTTCATAAAGACAAGAATTTTTCATTTTTGTTGAAATTTTTGACAGGATTTTTTGAGATTTCATTGCAAAACCAAAAATCCTAAAATATTTTTTTTACAGTTTTTAGCAAAACTGAAAACTTCTGATCAAAAGTTGAAAAAAATTCAGACAAAAACAGAATATTTTTCAACAAACTTTTTTGTTTACAGCAGAAAAGTTTCAGGTATAGGGATTTTCTGCTGAAAAATCAGAAATTTAAAAAACAGGTGATACCTGCAAACATTTATGTTGTATTGAAACCTTCCCCACAACTTTTCTGCTGAAAAGATCAGATGGAATTTTTTTGACCTGTCCTACTCTTAATGGCACTGGCCTAATCTTGTTAGAGGTGCGAAGCACAACTATACATTTTCATTCCCTCCTTGCCCTCAGGAAGGAAGGTTCCCATGTCCCTCATCCTTGTACAAGAGAACCTACCATCTGCTACTCTGTTTTAAGTTAAAATGATGTTTAAAAATATTATTCTCCACATGCATGGAGAAGATTTTCTTATCTCCCTATTTCTAGCACTGTATCCCTAGACAGACTTAACTACATGAAAAGGATTTTCAATCCTCCCCTTAAGTCAGAGAGAGGCCTAATGGTTGTTAAGTAGCTATTCATCTTCTGAAAGGAAAAAAGCCTGTGGTTCCACACTGCGCACCCCATTACCTCCAGAGGCAGTTCTAATTTTCTAGCTTCTTCTTCACTGTTGTATCGCTGCTACATTATGTATGCAGAAAAGACAATAATTATCCAAGGAAGAAGAGAGACAGATTTTCAAATTATTTATTGAAGCTTTTTCCTTGCCATAAACCTTCCAGGCATTTACCTGTCGCTAGTACTAAAAAGCTTCATTAGGTTACTATTATGAAGCATTGCTGCTAACCATCTGGATCCAAATTGTGAATGTTGCTTTGCTGTCATTTAGAAACAATGGTAAAAATTTACCAGTCCCACAAGCAAAAAAATCTTGTTTTCTTTCAGTACATGGGCTTGTTATTTGTCTGTTGTTCTTAAAGGCTGAGAAGGAAGGTTAAAATGTTAGATATTCAAGCTTCTATTTTCTCCAGAATGACAGTCACCCTAGGCTATGATTAATCTAGTGTAATATAATACTAATTTTATTCTACTTCTTTCTGCTGAATAGCGTGTAATTTATCTACTGGTTTTATGGTAGCTCTGATGATATTAAAAACACACATGATGATTAATGTTTTTTTAATCTTTTCATTTCCTTCCAGTTATGTATAAAAAAAATCCCAACACAACAAAGAGGAAAATGAATTACATTCAAGCAAGCAATATGGCTTTCATTTGGTGTGGTTATAAGGAAACATATCACCCCAAAAAGCAAGGTTCAAACATATTAAGTTAAAAATTAGATAATCTAACTGAACATATAGCAGCTGCAGTGATAAATAACGTCAAACAGACAGTAAATACTGCCCTGATTGTAATAACATCTCTTGGAAAAATACAGAGTTGTTACAGCTTATTTATTCATTCATTTCCCACCTGAAATAATTTGCATTTGATATTTTCTTCCTATATTGCTGACTTCTTGAGCATGACTGTAGGAACTCTAGTCAGTCATGTACTGCATATCTTAAGTTTTCCAGAACTATTGTTGCTTCTACAATTCCAATATGAGCCCTCTAGCATTTGGCCATGTGCAGGCCAATACCAAACCATAGCAAATTAATTTAAACTTTACATTGCTACAGTATCATGTACAGATTTGGAAGACCTAAATTAAATGCTGGGATAATGTAAGAGCTGATTTGTATGGCAGCATTCACTAGCCACAACCTATACTCAACTAAAAACTTTGCAGTTTATCTGATCTATATCTGTGGATATCCGTATCTGCACATGCGGGTATCCACCATTCATTCTGCGGATATTGGAGTGGATGTGCATACTACAAAAGGGCTCTACCAACCTGCCATGCTGCTGCCTCCGTTGATTTTAGAATGCTGAGCAGCTGAGTTGCAGTGCCCATTATGCACCGTGCCCAGCCTCTTCAGTCTCTGTTCCCCGTCAGACCCTGCCCCCCTCTCACATCTGTTCTCCGTCAGACCCTGCCTCCCATCTCCTCCTGCACATACCCCCCATCACTAGCCCTTAGGACTTTTAAAAGTAAGTGTGGCTTGGACAGAGTTGCTTGTCCTGCTCTGCCCTACCAGGCGCTCCTAATGGGGATCAGGACAGGCACCCCTGTCCCAGTCACGCTCCTCAGCAAGTGTCTCAATCCCCACACTCCTGTAAGTGCTGAGGAGTGGGGAGAGTGGGACAAGCTCCCCGGTAGGAGCACCTAGCAGGCAAAGCAGGGTAAGGCAACCACCCATGCCCTGACCACGCTCCTCAGCAGGAAAAAGGTGAGGTAGTGCAGGTCTCAGGCCATAAACCCCTATTATGTCTCTGGCTTCCTTCCTCTCCCCACAATCTCCTACCACAGGGGAATTCAAATGGCAGCTTCCCTATGCGCAGGTCGTGGCACCTGTGGTGTATTATGTATCCCAATACAAGACAGTCTGAGAGAGTCAACTTTAGCCCTTGTATTATGGCACTTTCCCTGTGCGTCTGCAAAGACGAAATTAGAGCATGAGCCTTTAAGTAGGCTTAGTTAATGATCCTTCCCGTTACTAGTGCACAGCAGAAGGATACGTGTGGAGAAGCACAACACATTTGCTATGACTCCACTGCCATGTCCACTGCCTCACCCTCATGGCATCTACATTTTAGGCAATTCACTTTGCATGCTGCACTCTGCATCATGCATCCGAAGGTTTGTACCATAAACTTTGCCCTCTGGTCTGTACCATGCACCCCATTTATTCACATTCAGCTCATACCACGAGGCAAAAGACTGCTTTTTAAATGCATCAGCATGAACTGACATCCTGCATCTCTCTCTTGTCAGTTGCCACTAGAAAACTTTCTAAACAGTATGTATTTGAAAAGCCAGTGGTCAATGGAGAATGAAATTGAAAAGAAATTAAGTGCTGGTGTATACAGTTTGAAGGGAAATGAGAAAGGCAAATCACCAATTTGGAATACATTCAGATTTTTTATCGATGAAAAGAGAGATACTGTGACCGGAGATATTGCATGTGTCAAATGCAAAAATGTCTGTACTTATAACCATAAAAACTGGGACTTCAAATTCACTGCAATACAAATGTAGACCAGAATCAGGATACACTTTGTTGAAGATATTCACCAAGAAATGTGACACTGTCACACGAGACACGAAGACAACTGTGACTCATGCATTATTGAAGTTTATCACACAAGGCATAAGGCCTTTCGAGGTAGTTGGGATGAGAGATTCCTTGCATGTTTGGGTGCCAAAACGTGATGAAATGGCTGCATGTGTACTAATGCCACTTTCTACAATATTAGCCCAGTATGCTGCACTTGTGGCAGAAGAAAAAAGAAATCAAATCTCCACAGAACTGAAAAAGATGCTTGGGCACAGTGGATAGCTGATTACAGAAGGGTTGCCCTCAAGTCCTATGTGCAAATAAGCTGCTCAGCACACATTATAAATAGTATTCTTGAGCACACTACCAAACCAGGAAGCTAGAAAGAAGAGCAGGACTGGCCTTACCATGAGGCGAACTGAGGCAGCTGCCTCAGGTGCCAGACTGTGTGGGGGGCACCACGAGGACCCAGAGTGTAGAAAATTGTGTCTGCTGCTGGTGCATATGTATTCTGTCTGCTCTAGATGCACAGAGATGGTGGAGTGCTGTACTGGAGGAAGGAGGGCACAAGAGACATAACAGGCAGGCAGGAGAAAAGGTGGCATGGGGGCATCATTTGAGCTCCCCGCCTCAGGTGCCAAAATGTTGTGGGCCGGCCCTGAAGAAGAGGCAGTAGCCGAAGTGATCAATGCATGCAGAAATCTAGTTACCTACTTCAGGAGAGCTGGACTTCAAAGCAGACTGCAAAAGTCTCTGAAAAGAGACGTGGAAACATGATAAACATGAGTAGTTCGGTGTTCTAAGACAATCAAGGAGCAGTTGCACAGAATATATGAAATTTTGACAGAAAAGAGAGATACTCAGCTCATTGGTAGCATTGACCACCGCATACCCTGAGCATCTTAATAGAGTTCCTACAGTCCTTCAAGGAGGCATCAGATGCACTAGAGCAGTCATCACAGTCCACTCTCTATTTGGTGCCCATTTGGTATGAAAGGCTGGAAAAGCATCTCCATTCTTCTCCACTGATGTGGATAATCTAAGTCAACTCAAATCCAAAGCTTTGCAATATGTCATGGAAAAGTTTGAAATCAAGCCTATGCATAGAGCAGTGGTTTTATTGCACTCACAAATGAAGGGAATGAAAGATGAGAGACAGGGAGTTATTCGAGAAACAAAGAAGCTTGTCTCATTGCAAGAAAAAAATAACCCTAATTCTACACAGACATCATCATCACCATCAAAGGACACACAATGGTCACATACAGAGTTTGAGGATTCAGGTGGCATGTGTGTAGTTGACTTAAGCTACACAACTCCAGCTAAGTGCATAATGTAGTTTGATGTACCTTAGGTCAAATTACTGTGGGGCCTACACCATGAGGGCTCGACGGGAGAAACTCCCCCATCGACTTCCCTTACTTTATCATCCGGGGTAGAGTAATAGGGTCAATGAGAGAGCAATATGCAGTCATTCTTGTGGGTCTTAACTATACTCACTAAACTGACCACCAGTGGATCAATCACAGAGTATCAATCTGGGCTGTGACAGTGATGAAGTATCAAAGTGTATCACCCTGAAGCTGGCAAAGAATGAAGATGTGCAGTGTTGGAGACCCATTCGCACTCCAGGTGCATGGTTTGTGCATTCCAGCCCTGCTCCCAGGGTGCCCTCTGAGAAAGTTTTTTCAGTCTCTGGTTGCACAATTAATGAGACTCATACTTCACTTAAACCAGAAACTGTGGATGATTTAATGTAGACTCAAGTTCAGCAATTAAAAACAGGTGAGGTAGAGGCTAGCCCTGCAGTGCTTAATTTGTATTGAAAAATTTGTTTGGGCTCTCTCAAAACCCAGCACAATAGCACTTGGGGGGCAGACAAAGAGTGCCTTCACTCCTAGACAAGCCCTGTGCTCCCCCCTCACCCCTGCACCAACCTCCCCTCTTAGTGGGGAAATTGACCTCCTGAAGTCACACAGAGGGGAAGTGTCTGCTGCCACTGCTCCTGGTTTCCCCACACAACCCCCATAGGAGCACAAGCCCCCTAGGAGGACAACCCATGAAATGAAAAGTGCCAGTGGGGGTGTTCAGTCAGGCAAGCCCCTAGCAAAAATTAAATACTAGCTGGGCAACTGGCTGGAGAGCACCTTCTTTGGTTCACTCCCCTCTGCCTCCCACCCCTGCACCTTGCTCCTGCACCTCTCATCCCTACAACCAACCCAGTGGGGAAACTGATCTGAAGTCTCATGGTCTGGATTGAAGTGCCTGCTGTCAATGCTCATGGTCCCCTCCTCCCTTACAGCCTTCCTAGGAGGATAACTTGTGAAGATGAGTTGCCAGACAGCCACATTTCAACCCAGCAAGCAGCATGCCCTGGAAAAAATTATCAGTAGCGTGGCAGCCAGCTGGAGAGCACCTGCCCCTTCTCTTGTGCCTCCCCCCTGCAGCCTCCTCCTGCATCCCTCATCCCTGCCTATGCTCCCCCTCCTGCAGCAGCAAACTGACAGCCATGGAGAGAAGTGTCTTCTGTCCTTGCTCCAGGCTCCCCACACAGGCCCCCTAGAAGCCCAGAGATGAGGTGCCCTGGGACTTCCCTTGTGCTTCCATAGGCAGAAGAAATTCCAGAATATTTTGAGTGGAGTTACCAAACCCCATGCCCAGCTCTATTTGGAACTGTAGTAATCTTCTCTGTGGTTCTGTAGCAGAGCATGAGTTGTGGCCATTTTGTACTGCTTCACACCCCTCCCCTGATTCCCCCAGGCTCCTTTTTGGTTAGATTTTCTGCTGATGGAGGCCTGGAGTCGTACTGGCATCCCTGTGACCAAATCCTGCACTCTGTCTGCACTTACTGTATTGTGTCCCACAGGTGTGGGGGGAGGGAGAATCCAGTGGAGGGAGACCAGTCAGCATGACCTCCTAGGGTGCCAACTTTGTAGGACAAATTTCTGGAGATTTCATCATTTGACAATGTTTAAAGATTAATCTTTAATTCTTGGAGACTTCATAACAATCCTGCGACATCCCCAGTTCCCTGTGGTGTGGCTCCCACAGGCCTGAGGAGAAGTCAGACTGCCGAAGCTGCACTCCCTCTTCTGTGCCCATCCTTCAAGCTTAGACCGGTAGATGCAAGCTTTGCTGCAAATGCATAATCACTGAGCATATGCCTTTTTTGGGAAAGTGTTTACACTATGACGAGTTGCACAGGTTGACCATGCTTTGGATGAAGTACTTCCTTTTGTTTGTTTGTTGCCCAGTCACCTTGCTTGTGAGATCCCGCTGTAATTCTTTGCAGTCTGTTTTGGACATAATTATCTTGAGCAATTTTATATAATCTGAAAACTTAGCCACCTCACCATTTACTCCCTTTTCCAGATCACTTAGGAATATGTTGAAAAGCACTGGTCCCAGTTCTGATCCTTTGGGGATGTCACCATTTACCGCACACTCCATTCTAACCATGTGGCCATTCCTGTCAGTGGGCATTCCATATTCTTTATGGGAATATGGCTTATGAATATGACATAACTGGAATATTCGTTAAACAAGATTGTTCATGACACATATCATTGGAAAGGTTATGAGCTGGTAAATGTATATATCCTATTTGTAAGCATGCATGCTCCCTGTTTTTGGAATTAGAAATATGAAGTATAAACCTGTATTACTAATGTAGTCATGCTAAGCGAGGACTAGTAGTAGTACTCACGGAACTTAAGGGCCCAGTACTCAGAACACTGATCTGTGAATACACTTGTTTTTCCTGGAAGCTGGGGAGGAGGGACTATGGTTTGTCCTACCAAGACATGTGGCCATGTCACTGATGCCAGACTCATGGTGGATGCTGTACTTTGACACAGAAAGTGAGCGAGCTTTATACCCAACACAAAGGATTCCTGCTTTTTGCAAAACCTATACAAAGGTGGGAAGCCAAACAATAAGGATTACTGTCAGTTGTCAGGACACCCCAAAAATAAATCTTTGGCAATACACAGGAGTATTCAGGCCTGCATTTCATTATGATGTCCAAATAGTTATGTTTGAGTCACCTGATTCTCTATGTTCGACTACACTAATTATGAGCTAGATCCTTGGCTTGTACAAATTGACACATCTCTATTGACTTCAGAGCTTCTACACTAGCTGAGGATCTGGCCCCAACTAGAAAACATGGGTTTGTGGTTTACTACTTGTGAGATATCAATAAATTGCTACATTTTTCTATTTTTTTAATTCAGATTCTTTTTCTTGAGAAGAGTGAAGCCAAGAAGTGGGAGACACAGGAGTTCATCTGGCACAGACCAAAATCAGTGCAGTACGGGCTCAATTCTGCAATGTGCTAAGCACCCTCAACTCCCATTGAAACAAGAAGTGGGGAATGCTTAGCACATGTCAGGTCCAGCTTCTATGGAGCAGTAACTGTCCAAATGCACCTGTGTTTCTTGAACCCCACCCATAAACAGATATTGTGCTAAATGCTAAGAGGTGCTGTGACTTGCACTGAAGGCAATCATAATTCCATTTAATCAAGTCTCAGGGTCTGGCCCATTCTAGCAGTGTGAAATGGAAACCAGTGTTTTTACTGGCATTCCAGCCAACTCACTTTTAAGCATGAGCCCTGATAATACTTATGGCACAGAAGAGATGCTTTTGGGATTCTGAGTGCTGTCAAAAAGCTGTAAAAGACAACTTTAGCTGCTTTAATCTCTACTTGATATGAGGAGTGGGGATTCCCCAGTGTGAACTGGTAATCCAATTAGCATTAATGCTAAAGGCAAGAAATTCTGTCCTACCAGTGGCAAGGGAACGAGACTGAATTAAGGATTTAAACTTGAAAGTATTGCTGAAAATTCTACTGTAAGGCCCCTCAACATGTCTCAGCTTTTAATTTTATTTTTAATGTTTGACTAATGTTTGGTTTAGGAAAGTGAAAAACTGAGAGAACTTGTTTTAATTAAGGAAATATCTGTCAAACTTGTCCAGTTTTGTCCAAAGTTTGGGAAGGAATCAGAGAGGGGAAAAATGTATCTAGCAGTAGACATTGTAGGTAATGTAAACAGCAAAGCAAAACCAAATTATTAGGGCCCTGCAGGGATACAAAATTTGTATCCCCATCCGCACCTGTGTCTGCAAAAATGAGCCACAGATATCTACACTGATATCTGTAGGTGTGGATACCACACATTTGCAGGGTCCCATATCTATAAAAATGAGCTGCTGCTATCTGCATTCACATCTACGGATGCAGATACCCATGGATATAAAGTGGCTATCTATGGATTTGCAGGGCTCTAAAAATGATAAGAGAAGGAAAGGGATGTTAACTGGAAAGAAAGTTGAAAGAGGATGGAATGAAGTTACAGAGTCCAAGATTAGGTGCAGGGGAAGGGAGAAGGATGAACGGGGATGAAGAGATATGGGATAGTAACAGTAATGAGCCATAGGAAGGAACTGCAAATGGTGCTTATGTGGTCTTTGATGAGGGCACTAAAAAAAAAGAGGGACAGAGATGCATAACTGCTTGCTCCCTCTCCCTGGATCAGTTATTTACACTGGGTTTATTAATAAGCAAAAGTGACTTTATTAAATATAAAAAGTAGGATTTAAGTGGTTGTAAGTAATAGCACACTGCACAGAGTAAGTTACTAAGCAAAATAAAACAACATGTCAGCAAAGCTTAGCACACTAAGGCTATGTCTAGACTACGCTCTATCTTTGGAAAGAAGATCTTTCAAAAATGAAAGTAGTCTGGACGCGGTTTTTCAGAAAAAAAGCCCTTTTTTGAAAAAAACGCTCTTCCTTAAAAAATGAGGTTTACGCCTTTTTTCAAAAAAGGTCTTTTCCCCTAAAAAACCATGTCCGGACTACTTTCACTTCTGAAAACAGAACGTAGTTTAGACGTACCCTAAGAAACTGGTCTCTCAGAATATCTTCCCCTCAGTTATTCTGATAAGCTTCTTTCATAGACTAGACAACCTCTTTCTCTGGGCTTGAGCCTTTCTTCTGTTCAGTCTTGTTGGGTGATAAGCAGGAGTATCCTGACAACTGGCAATTGCCTCTATTGTTTGGCTACTCACCTTTATACAGATTTTGGGAAAAGTGGAAATCCTTTGTGTTCAGTTTAAACTTTTCTCACTTTCAGTGGAAAAGTACAAAGTCCAAGATGAGTCGTAGCATCAGGTGACCTAAACACATGTCCTTGTGGGGATTTGCAGCCCCTCCGAAAGACTGACCAAACACATTTACAGATCAGTGACCTTATGAGCAAGCCATCATATTTTTGATATACCCTCCATTGCCCTCACTTAGCATGTCTGTATTAGTAAAATGGGTTTCCATATACAGGAATGGCACATGCACACAAATAGAATATTAACATTCAGCAGATTATAACATTTCAAATGATACCTTACAAGAAGCATTTTGCATAAAACATCTTCCAGTTATGCATATTTATATTCATAAGCATATTTCCATAAAGCATATGGATAGCCTCATGACACAAGGCTTACCAGAACATTTGGAAATGAGAATAGAAGCAAGACATAATTTTAATTGTATGTTTTAAATAGCTTCCCTTAGGCACTTCCCTCATTAACACATGACAGTGCAAAATAGCATTTATCAATTTTCTTCTATGAAATTTTCAAGATTAAAAAAAAATGTTATGCTGGATTAAGGATTGTATTGTGCTATATACATGTAGAATCACCCAATATTTGGGTGCATTCTTTCTTCTTCAAATACAAGTCTTCCAGGAACTGACCCATCTTTCCCTCATAACTAATAATTTCCACAGATAACTTTCTGGCCAGAAAGAGGCTTTCTATCTCTGGAGGCAAAATAGCTCAGAAGGGCACTAGGATAATATTTCTTTTGTGGGAGGAGGAGCAGAATTTGGATCTTATATTATATACTTCTTTGGAGTAAGGAATATGTCTTTGTCTATATTTGGAAAGTGCTGTGAAAATGTACTGTGTGTAATAGTGAAAAATAACAACATACCAGGAGACTGCTGCTGTACATAGAGAGTAGACCAGATTAAGATGGAATTTAACCAATTTCCAAAACCTTGATATCTGGCAAGTTGAGCTGGTAATTTTGTTTCTAACAGGATACTTATAGGATTTAGATTTCTACCATTTTAATACAGGTTGAACGTCTCTAGCTCGGCATTCTCTGGTTCGGCAATCATGGTATGACATGATTTTAGTTAGCTAGATGTCCACTTGTCACGGGTGTGGCCAAGTTTCCTGCGATCCCATTAAATTTGATTACAGCCACTTGTCCTGGCTCTAGTGTCCTGTGCTATAGCTCTAATTTACCCCTAAATGTCTTCTAAGAGCCCAATAAGCAGTGGAAGTGTTGGTAATGCTGCTAGACAATACTAACCTCCCATGGTTTGACAAATTCTCTGGTTCGGCACCAGTCAGGTCCTGAGGATGCTGGACTAAAGACGTTCATCCTGAAATTATTTCCCTTTTCTGAGGTCCATAAATGGCTATATAGTGATAAATTTAATCTGATTTTCACATTGTGGTGTTAGCCAGTCAAACATATTTAAATAACATTTTTATTTTCTCAGTAAAGCAGACCTTTTGGTAAAAATAGGTCACTAACTGCAGTGCAGTTACAGAAAATAATAAAATATTATTTATAATTTTTATTAATGTATAGAGAAAAGAGAACATCTACCTTCTGACTTTTCAGCATCTGCCCCCTTTACTTCCACAAAGATGCTCTTTGACTTACACACATGGTTTGAAGGAAAATGTTCCCTCTGATGGTTTTATTATTCATCATTCTTGAATCTCAAGCATTTTGATAGAGGCTGTGAAACGAATGAACTAAACTATTTACTTTCAAGACTAGCGCACCAGATTAAATGTATGAACCGATCAACCACAGTTAAAGAATTGCAGGATTGAATTGATAGGCTTAATCTGTAGTTCAGCGCAAAGCCCAAGTGGTCTGGCTATATCCTTGGGAACTTGATAGGCAGAAACTTTTACTGAGATTTCAGAGCAATAGCATGATAGCCTGACACTGCTCCTGCAGTCTCAGTGCTGGAGTTATTTTTTATATACCTTTCCGCCTTTATATTCAGGTAGGGAGGAACATTCACAGATAGGCAATGAAAAAAATTCAAACACATCTTGGGATCTGATCCAAAGCCTAATGAAGTCAACAGAAATACAATGATGTAAATCAAGAGTAACTCCACTGAAATCAAAGAAGTTACACCAGTGTCTTAGTCAAGCAGAAGATTGACTAAAAATATGAAACTCCAGGATGTTAATTACGGGGGCGCTGTCTGAGTTCAAATTAACAGGTCTTCACTAGACCCACTATATTGAACCCCGGAAGATCGACTGTGGCTGTGTTGCTCTTCTGTGTAGTGTAGACATGGCCTTAGTGACTACAGAATTGGGTCTATTTAAAGTAATTTTATCCTAATATAAGAAAATTATTTAAAAGTTTTGGTTACCTTCCCAAGTTAAAGTTACAAACGCAGAACCTATTTTTCATGAGCACACATCTAGTTAGGAACTGATGTTGGAGTTCTGTTAAAAAGTGATAACTGCCTAGTTCTGCACAGCACTTAGACTGGGTATGACTCTGCTTTCATTAGATGTATACCAGTATAATTCCACTTACTTGTATGAAGTGACTCCTGATTTACACTGGAGAAGAATCAGCAAAATCAGGCCATAATAATATGATGATTTTTTTAAATCCTGTTTTTGGTAGTTTTAAAAATGGGCAATTAAAATAAATATTTTCATCTTAAAATACTGAATACCATGGACAGATTAGAAACCATTTATTATTTTGAAAACTTCAAGTTAAAATAGAAATCTGTCAAAAAGCCAAAACAAAAATTCATCCAAGTGTCTGAACAAACTTCCTTGGTGATGATGAATCTGCTGGTGACTACCTGGCGGACTAACAAACAGCACATAGGGATAACTGAGCTATCCTTCTCAATTACATTCCACAGAAGAGGAACAAAAGGCTAGGCACAAGCTATTTAAACAATTTCTGAAAAAACATTAACAGCATTTTGAAACAGCACAGCAGCAATCAGAAATGCTTTAACCTATCAAATATATTTTCAAAATGTCATCCATGTTAACGTTTCAAAAAAGGCTAATGGCCAAAACACTGTCAGGCCTACAGTACCTGTTAACATTTGGTATACAAGTGTTTCCCCCAAAGCAGGCTTTATCTATTACCAGTATAACTGGTATTACAAGTATTTTTTATTTGGATTGCCCTAGTGTTGTTGGGTTTTAGCAGTTTATTCATACTTTTAAGAAGTGATCTAAATACTTGTAGGTTGTACCAAGTTCTTTTGTTACTCTTCTCTGGAAAAACACTAATTCAACCTTAAGTGTAAATGTCTTTTCTCAGAAATGGCGTGTCTGATTTAACCACTGAAGAACACACATGACTTCAATGGGATACATATCCTGCAGTAAGAGAATAGGACCCAGTATGTTTTTGGATTCTGTTACGCATAGGTGGGCTCTTCACTGCGATTACAAATGTTATTTCTATTGGGCATTATAGGATGCGTCCAGCAACTTCACTTCAAGGAACAGACTTCACAAAGAGATTAAATGCTGAAGGGTCTGATTTTTACTCACTCAATTTCTGGTATTAATTTTATAAATTCAGGGCCTGATGCTGCACTGGTGTAAATCAGCATAGCGCCAATGACTTCAACAGAGTTACACTGCTTGACTGCCAAGAATCTGGTCCACACAGATTTAAAACAGGAGTAATTTCAGTGATGTCAAGAGAAGTATAACTGAGAGCAAACCATGCCATAAGGTAAATGATCTTTGAAAACCGAAGAGAGATAGGATTGTTGGGCATATTATTTCTGAGAAAAGAAATTAAAAGACAAGGACTTTTTGTTGTTGTTGAAGGGTATAACTGTTAGTTCCACTGGCAAAGACTTAAATGTTTTCCTTCTGATTCAGAAAGATTTAGTTTTATGACATCTTGGTTGGGGCTCTTGCTGACAAAGTATGTAATTATGCAGCATATATTATGTAGAAAAGATGTGTTTTTCATATGTGCCTGCTAGTATACACATACACTGTTTTGAACAAGGACCAGTGGAGATTAAGAACTGAAAATGATTTGCATTACATATTGAATAAACAGCACAGCTGGGAATAGAATTCAACAGAACCCTGATTAGAACTGAGTGAATAATTGATTTTTAATTTGGTGGCTCAACTGAAAAATTTTATAAAAAATGATTCTAAAATAGAATTTTCCAGTTTTGTTCACTGAAGAGAAAACAAAAACAACCTCCCCGTCAATTGATCTGGATCAAACTCAATGAGTTATTCAACCTGGAATGATATTTTTTTTGTTTTGCTTAACTTTTGTATTTTTTACCCTTAGAAATGAAACTAAACTTAACGTTTGTAAGTAAATCCTTGGTCTAAAATGAGTAGTTGAACAGTTTTGTTTAGAAAATCTTGAAATACAACATTTTGACTTTTCAAAAATCATTTTATGATTTTTTTTCGTGGCCAAACTATTTGCTGAGTTTGACTCAAATTTATGGATAATTTCGGTTAATCAAAAATCATATATACTATTCATCTAAAAAGTCCTGCTCACTTCTATTCCTGACTCCCAGCTACCTGCTCGAACCACTAGATCTGAACAATAGTATAGCCCACACTCATAAACACAACCTTTTAAGGTGCTCGAGGAGCATCTACACTACACCTGATGTTCAAAATAAGCTATGCAATTTAAGCTACGCAAATTGCATAGCTTATTTCAAGTTAATTTTGAAATAGCTTATTTTGAAATTTGGCACTGTCTGTACAGCACATATTTCAGAATAAATTGCTATTCCAAAACATCACCTCATGCAATGAGGTTTACAGGGACGTTGGAATAGCAAGCCCGTTATATTTTGAAATAACGAGCACGCTCAAAAGACATGAAATAGCTATTTCAGGATACTGGAAGTATCCCAAAATAGCGCGATAGTGTAGATGTAGCCCAAAAGCCTGTAATTTAGTAATGTAAAGTTATGCATGTTGTTAAAACTGATGTTGTAAAGAGTGTTTTTGCTGGATACTAAATAGTAAAGCAGGTTAAGAGGGATAAATATATTAAAAATGATGGGCAAGTTTTTCTGCCTGCTTAGCATTTTTTTCAAATATGCAATTTCAGATACCCAGAAAAATAACTGAATTGCTAAAGGGTTTTTTTTTAGCATAGATATGAAGCAAGTGATGAAAATGTTCTCATCTTGTACAAATTCTTAAAGCTACAGTGGATTTAGATGCTAAAAAAATCATATTACAGTAAGTGAGAGCAACATGCTTAAAACACTGCACTCTACTTAGAAAATCTACATCTCAGTTACTGACTGGCAGAAAAATGCGGGATGGCAAGGCCTTTCCAATGACTCATTTATACAACAATGTGAACAAAAACCGTGTCTACTGTGATACTGAATTCATTAAATATAAAAAAGGGCATGTCGGAAAGTTTCTTGCAATTTCTGATTTCAAGACATGCTTTTATTACTTTTTCCATTTTTTTTCAGTCACAGGTTATTAGATTCACTGCAGCTTTAGAAGGTACAACACATTAGTATCTGTCAGATATGCTTCTGCTAATGACTTTCTTAGCTTGCTCAAGTAAAAGTACCATGCACTGATATCCATCAAGTGAACACAACCTTTTACCTATTCATTTGTCTTGGGAATGAAGAACTCCATGTTTTCACTGCTGTTGAGTAAAAGCTCAGTGAAATCTAAAGTGTCCAGTGCACCAGGAAAATTGTTCAACTGCGTTTCTCTTGACATTAAAAACATCCAGACCCATCAAAACAAAATTTTGGCCCAGCATCCCTTCAACAGATAAAATATGTTTACCATCAACTAGGAGGTCCAGTTTCTTCTCTGTAATATAGTAGAGGTCGAACCTCTCTAGTCTGACACCCTCAGGAACTGACTGGTGTTGAACCAAATAATTTGCTGAACCATGGGAGGTCAATATTGTAGTGAGTGGGTCTCTATTTTTATTTCACCAAGGTGAATAAATGGAACAGCACTTGCAATGTTGCTTACTAATGAATGACTATACTGATACACCATATATAAGCCTATGCCTAGCTAAGGTTTATCAGTTCTCTTCATAACAAAGTGTTAGTGTTGTTATACAATTTTACTGTATTGGCACATGGAAATAAGTAGGTAAAGCATAAAAACTTGCTTATGTTTAGCAGGATTATCAGGACTACCACTGCTTTCTGGGCCCTTAGAAGGCATTTAGGATTAGTTTAGAGATAAATAACAGCACAGAACACTGAGAGCCAGGGCTGGTAAACAAACTTTATGGGACCACGGGAAACTTGGCCACACCCATGATAAACGGACAGCCGACTAAAATCATACCAGACCATGGATGTTGTGAGACCAGAGAATGCCGTTCTAGAGAGGTTCAAACTGTACAATGTAAATATGTGCAACATACAAAACATATTGCAAGCTACTAATTTTGCAAGGCCAAATCAGACTGTTGATTAAAGTGGAGTTACTCTGGCTTACATTAATGCAACTGAGAGCATAATTAGGCTCAAATTTTAAAGCATATCTGGTGTTAGAAAGCCAATATAGATAACTGGCATGTGAAATATACTAGATAAAATTCATCATGTATTGCTTGAGATATGTAGGACTTGGCTACAGCAGTACTTGCTTGAGCAAGATATGTATGGTCCAGTAGAATGATTTCTTTTCAGTACAGTTTATTTTACTACCTGTTTAATATTTGTCATTTTTATAAGAAAAAAAACCAAGTCAATTTAAATCTTGTTCCATGAAGATTTGCTATTTTACCAAAAGTAATTTCTTGTTACTTACTAGTAGGGATAAAAATGTTCACAATGGGTCTGATTCAAACTTAACTGTAGTCATTCTATAAACTTACATACACTATGCATCAGCCTCTTTAGTGGTAGGAATTGCACAGAATATGTACTTTTTGAAAGGGAATTTGTATTTGTAGATACTAATTGGTCAGAAAGTTGAAATTCAGTGATATAGTCCAAGGTGCGTGGTGTGTTCTAGTGTGCTGAGATGAAGGTACAGAAGATACCTTGTTATTATCAAATGTTATAGCAGTGATTTAATTTTTTCATAATACAGCAAGAAAATGAACTCTGAGTTCTGTATGTTTCATTTACTGGTGTCCTTTATGTCTGACACATGATTCTCCATCTTAAAGACAATAAAAGCATGAAAAATGACAAGAAAATAGGCTAGCCTGGATACCTACGTCACAGAGGGCTAATAAAGGACAATGTAGAGAAATGAAATATCTCTGTGAGGTAAATGTAACAGAAATATAGTTAATAGATAAGGAATAAATTCTGGTCTCAGCTGCACCAGTATACATGGGTAATAACTGCATAGATTTAACACAATTACATAGTGTAAAAATCAGTGTGAGATCAGAATCAGGCCCAAAACATTTTCTCTATCCTTACAGATAATTTAGCTGAATTAAAATACCTCTCAAAGCCATCACAATAAAGGCCAGACTCACAACTGCATTACTCACATCTTATGCCAGTATAACTCCACTTATGTTCATGGAGTCATACCAGCATAAGACAATGATAATACGATTCCTGAAATTCTTAGGTACTAGGCTTGATACTGATCTTGTATGAATGTAAATCTGCAGTACATGATGTCAGTAGAGTTAGTGTTGATTTACACTGGGATAATTGAGATCATCATCTGGTCTAGTGACAGCATAAAAGTGGGCTGTGCCCATGAAAGCTCATGATACCATCTACATGTTTCGTTAGTCTATAAAGTGCTACCAGACCATTTGTTGGTTTTTTTACTGAACTATTGTTAGGTTGTTATGATTATTTATTGTGAATCAGATCCAACTTGATGGATGATATTCTTCTTGGACAGAGTAAAATAGATGGGTTTAAATACTTTGCTTATTTGGGGCCTAAAACTATACAAATTACACTGTCTTATGGAGCAGAATTAAAATGCCTTACCCCCTTTTAGCTGGGGGAATGTTTGATCAGATCTGCAGGGCAAACTCCTGCAGGGGGAGAGAAGAGTTTCCAGTATGCTTCCTCCTTATGCCTCCAAACGCATGTGAGAGTGTGCTAGGGTAAAGTCTTCTTTGTCTCCCCTTGGCCAACCATGGAAAGATTGGGGATGATGGTGAATGGCTCTCCTGGGTCCTCAGCAAGCTAAAAACCTTCTCAGGTAGCCGGGGGGCGAGGGTCACCATTATTGCCCTGGCCTCCATCCCTGTAGTTGAGGCATATTAAGCTGTGTTGCTGTAAGTCCATGGGTCTGATTGGGGAATCAGGAAGGAATTTTTACGAAACTGCAATGGTTCAGATTTTGGGGTTTTGTTTTGTTTTTGGCATTCCTTGCAACATGATGGAGGCACAGTTTAAGTTAAAATGAACAACAATAGGCAAATTCATTTTATGGTTAATAAATGAATGTTCAGTTTATTGCAACTTGTAATGAATGTTTTGTACAGATAAAAGCTAAATAGACCAGAACCAGGATATGGCCAGTGGACTCTTTCCTGTTAGGGAGAGAGAAGACCTGAAATCCTTGCAGACTGAGGTCCCCTCCTTACCAGATATGGGGAAGATGGGAATGGGAAAAGATAGAAAAGTGAGTTGAGACTTAGGGTTTAGGTTGAAGAGGGTCTATTGGGTGGGAGCCCAGCAAACTTGCACTGGATCAAGGTGATGTGTGCTCGGTGTCTGAGAGGAGTGGGCAGTTAGTGTCCCTCCTTGTTGTTTAGTTATAAATTGTGGCATGATGGTTACATCCATGCCCATGCCTGTCTTTCTTTTCTTTACATATCCCAATAAATCTTCCTGTTAACAGAATAATCATTTAAAGAAATTGCCAATATGCCAAAGGCAAAGGCTCATGATTTCTGAAAATTACACCTCTTTAAGGCTCCTTAAACTAGGCACCCAAAAGTTGATACACTCACCTACTCACTTTAGAAAATATAGGTCAAGTGCTCTGGTTTGGAAGGGACTTTCACATCACAAGGAATGTAATAACTATTGCAGACCCATTAAATATCAACAATGTGTTGGATTAAATGCAAGTGGAAAAAGATACCAAAGTGAGCAATATGGAGAACTGATACATTACTGTCTCTCCTGCAAGGGATAAGCCAGAATATATTGTTTCAAAGCAAAACAACACATTGTTTTTCTGCATAATGTAGACATTTAGTAAAATGGGAATCTTTTGAACGGAAATGTCTTTCTCTAACCCAGCAGAGGAGATTTAGACATATAGTATCAAACCTGTTCAGAGGTGTTTAGAATGACATCTTTACAATCCCAAATAAAGAGTGACTCTGACAGACTGCATTAATACTTGATCATAGCAAAACATGCAATGAGTTGAATGTGGCACAAAATAAGTCCTGCAGTTGTGAAGAGTTTGGTGGGGGATTTCAATATAACTAATTCTGAAACTCTGTGACATGAGCTGAAGCAACCTTGAAACCATTAACAATTATGTTCAGGGACTCATGAAGGACAAAACATAGTATCTATCTTTAAAAAGGGGGAAAATTGAACCCAGGGAATTATGAACCATTCAGCCTAATTTCTGTACCTGAAAAAATACTGGAACAAATAACTAAACAATCAATGTTCAAGCATCTTGAGGATAACAGGCTTATACAGAATAGCTAACATGGGTTTGTTAAGAACAAATCATGCTAAATCAACCTAATTTTCTTCTTTGACACTGTCATTGGCCTAATGTGTAGAGAAAAAGTAGATATGCTAATCTTGATTTCAGTAACACTTTTGGCACATTCCCACATGCCATTCACATAGGTAAATTAGGTTTAGATGAAATTATTTATTAATGTGGGTGCACAACTGGTTGAAAGAGCACTCTCCTGTTATTCTTATCAATGATTTGCAGTCAAGTGGAGTGGATTTATCTAGTGAGGTCCTGCAAAGTTGCGCCATGGGTCCAGTACTATTCAGTATTTTCACTAATCACTTAGGCCAGCGGGTTTCAAAGTTTTTTTTTATCATGACCCAGTTGAAGAAAATTGATGCCCACGATCCAACATAATTTGACTAGAGTGTGGGCTTTGGGGTAGGGCTGAGGATGACAGCTTTGGAGTGTAGGATGGGGCTCCAGTTTTGGAAGTGTCAGGGCTGGGGCAGGAGGGGCTTACTGTGAGCAGCTCCTGGTTAATGGTGCACCCCAAAAGCATCCAACAAGGTCAGAATTTCGTGAGGGGAAGGGGCTAGCAGCCATGCACTCTGGGACGTGGCTTGCTTTACTTTCTGTTCCCAGATGCTAAGGGAGTGAGGGGAAAGTACTTGCATTCCACGCATGCCTCTCACACTTAGCTGTTGAAGGGAGCTCACCAGTCCATTGGACTTCCAAGGATATTTATAACAACTGTATACATAGACATGGCCTGTTAATTTCTTACCAGCTCATTGCTGCAATCCTCATCAAAATCCTCCTCTATTCCATCAGTCATCTCTTCTCCATCCCCATCTGCATCTGGCCCTATTTCAATAGGCTCTTCTGTAGAGTTATCTGCATTCTCTGATATGCATTCCTCTTGGATCAACTCAGCATGATCTTCCATTTGCTTCTTTTGAGCTTCTGTAAGGAAAGCATACTCTGTAGCGATTCAGCAACCTTTTCTGCTGCTTGGAATGAAAAGTGCTCTCAGGAAGACTTCATGCTCCCATTCTCCATATGGAGCTAGGTTTATGGAAATATGGTATGTTAGTAACATCCAGGTAAATATTAGCAATTTCCCTAAATTCTAAAATTACTAAATAAATAATCTGCAAACCCTGGCACACTTAGCCAATAAAACTGAATGGACCAAATACAATTATTGGTTCAAAAATAGATAGTTTTACACCAGTCTTGCAATATTCTGTACTTTGCTTATTGTGGGAACCCTGTTCACACAATCACTGTGCAGGTATGTATCAGTGTAAATCCCTGTGCTCTAACTTGCTGACTGAGGATAATGGTCAATAAGTGTGCAGGGATTTGAATGATCATGGTGTGATTACGTCTCTAAAGTATAGTTGAAGTCTATTAGTTGAACAGGCCCAATTACTATCAGCACCTCTCACTCTCTTCATTTGCATCATGTGCTGAGATAATGGCCTCTATCTACTCTTGGCTCAAACTCATTGCTCTTTTCCATTCCTGCCAAAGTGGGATCAACATGAAGACCATTTTTAAAGCCCTTAGAGGTCACAGAAGCTCCCCCTGCATGGTCCACCTTGGTCAGTTCCGGTGTGGAACTTAAGTGATGGAGATGGCCTTGTATTTGTCCTTTATACCTGGAAGAATTCCACCCAGGCAGCAGAAGGCCACAGCAGAGATGGGAGAGGATTGACAAAATGGCTTATAGATTGGTTGGAGGAACAGCAGAGCTGGGGTCTTAAAGGGCCACAGACTCATTCCAATGTACGTCAGGAGCTCATAATTGAAACTTTTATGTAGAACAGCAGATTAGGGGACTATTTTCTTGTAGCTGGGATAGCAACATCATTTCAATCTCAAAATGACAATACTTATAGTGATGGAATCTTCAAAACAAAAGAAATATTTCTTTCTTTTCGATACTGACTGTTTTATATTACCCAGTAAGCTCATCTCATATCTCATTAGGCAGTGAATGAATCTGAAATTGGCTGTGACATTATATATCTTTCAGACTTATGAATACATTATGGTTCCTACTTTAAATTATTACATGCCATAGTTAGTACTAAACTCACGACACTATTCTGTATCACAGTGTCACAAAGACAGCACTAGTTTCTCTTCTACATATACACTTGTTACATATCTTCAGTCCTGCTAGCTTTTGACCACTTGCAGATTGTGCTTGCTAAGACTTGAGAGAAAAAATGGTTTTGTTTCCTTGCACCTAACATCTTTACAGAAAGAATCTTGGACTCAAAAATTAAGGACCATGATGGGTATCTTTCTTTGAAATCAATGTGGTTGTACAGATTGTTAGTGCAAAATGCATCCCACAGAGCCATATCTTAAATTATTCAACGTTTATCAGTATAACAACTTCACAGTTATAAGCAGTGATGTTAGCACACACTACTGAATCAACCCAATGTCTGCTATGGCATTTGATTCAACAGTCGTTTGGTACACACTTGTAGTGCAACCAACAAAAGGTAACCACTTAAAACCTTTTTTAAATTTGCTCATGTCTTGATGCTGCTCTTCCTCATTTTACAATCTCTGCTAAGGAGGAGAATTTCTTGAAGGTTGGAAATTTTGCAAGACAAACTTTTTGCCTAAGATATAAAGTAGCATGAACAAGCAGCATGAGCTCCTGTTCAGAATGGACAATGGGAATTGTTTAACACAGACAGCAGCTAAGATGCAGTGGAAATTTTAATCCTTTTTATATGCAGCACAGCACAGTGTTTTGTCTCCCTGCCTTTATGAAAGTCATATTGAACTTTTCCTCTGCTTACTTATTGTAGTGTTTCAGCATTACAAACAGCATATATAAGATGCAGGAAAAATGATAAAAATGTATTCTTAAATTTAACAAAAATCAATTGTATATATATGTAAAAGAAGGACAGAACTTTATAAAATGAGTTGAACTCCAGTATATACACAATAAAAGAGACAGGAAAAACACATTTGGTCAAGATTTTCAAGAATGCATGCTAAAGTTATGTTCTTGATATATTTTGATGAAATTATTCAGGGCTTAGCACTTTTGAAAATCAAGCCACTTTTTAAGTGTCTTAAGTATGAATTTATGGCTAGGATTTTTAACGATGTCCAAGGATTTAGGTGTCCAACTCCCATTAGAATGCATACGTAAAACTTTTAGGATCCTTTGACAGTCCACACCTCAGAATCTATGTTCCCCTCTAATCTTTTCCATCCACATGTGGAATAATTATTTTTCTGTGCACCAAGGCATATGTGAATGTGCATCATCAGTACAAACAATCAATCTAGCTATGGATGCTCTGCTAATCAGCTGGGCATTATTTAAATCTCTACTGAGTAGTTGCGCAAGTGCACCGCTTACAGGGAATACTGCTCAGAACCTAGCATTAGGCACCCATTATTGAAAATTTGGTCATTGTATATACAGAAAAAATATTCTCCCGCTGCCATCTTAGGGCATGTCTACACTGCAGGACAAAAGTTGAATTAAGAGATGTAACTTCAGCAATGTTAATTGTGTAGCTGAAGTCGAAATAGCTCAATTCAGCTTTTGGTGCCATCTACACAGCAGGAAGTCAAAGGAAACTCTTCCTCTGACTTCCCTTACTTCTTGTGAAACGAGGGTTATAGGAGTCAGAGTAAGAAGTCCTCCATCTTGAAATTCTTTCAAAATAACGGTTTGCTGTGTAGATGCACACTTTGTTATTTCAAAATCATGTCAGTTATTCCAAAATAATGCTGCTGTGTAGACATACCCTTATTGAACCAGAACAGCTAACCACTGCTCTGTTGTATCTTCCTGCTCCCAATTTCCACTGACAAATTAAACCCACCAAACATCCTAAAAATCCAGTTTTCCTCTGTATAAACTTTAGCTACTGAACAAGCAAAGTTATTTGCACTACTAAAAAGATCCAACTTTAAAAAACTTTCAAATAAGTATTATTTATTAGGGACACAATTTGCAGGCATCCGCAGTCTTAAAACACAACATTCATCGCTTGTAGAGTTTGAGTTTCCAACCTGAACCCATAGCTGAGACTAAAGAAGCGTGAAGTACACTACATTGTTTCTTGGTTGAAAGACTACTGCATAAACACTTCCTTCTCTCTTACTCTGTTTGTATTTAAAGTGAATCTAAAGCCCTTGTGTAAAAGGGAGCATAAACAGTGCACAACCATTAGGGACACAAACCCACAAGGCAATCTTTCACTCTCAGGTTCTCTTTTCTGCTATCATCCTATAAAAAATGCCAGAAATGGTGGCAATAAAGAAAAGAACACTAGCGAAAACTGTAAGGTGAGTTTCTCCCCCGACCTTTTACTGGTTATTCAGAAAATAAGTTCAGCAAAAACACTGAGTTCAGATTCTAATGTATCATCCCCCAAAAAGGAGTAACTCCAAATCCTTAGAATAATAGCCTTCTGAATGTCAATGTATGTTCATGAAAAAAATTAAAAAACTGCAGCCAGATTTGCATGCTCTCTCATTCCCTATTTCCTTTCTTCTTCTTTTTTCAAATTAAGTTATGCACCAGCCCTCATCCCAGCATGCAGCCAGGAGACACCATCTTTGTACTGGCTAGTTCTGCATGGGACAGGGGAAGGAATTCTCTCATCAGACCACACGACAGCAGTGGAATCATTCTGCAGGTCTTTTGGTAGGATCCAAGAATCTTCCTCACCTTCTACCTTCCTGATGAAAGGAAGGGAGAGTTAGGGGACCAGATCTCCACTTCAGTATTTAGGACAGATTATGATATTATTTATATCCAAGTAAATCCAGAATAATTCCACTGAATTTAACAGAAAATCTAGATCACAGTATACATTTCCTATCTTCTTATCAAGAGACCTCTGTGAAGGATATTCATTTCAGTACTTTGAGCTAATTTATATTTAAATGAATACATTACAATCCTTTTAGAAAAAGTGCAAACTGGTTCTTGAAGTCCAATGACGTGACTTATTTTGCATAATAATGGGTTTTATGTAAAAGCTCTCTAAAGTGGGGATATGCCATCTTAATTTATTTCTGTAGAACTAGTCATTCATTTGGGTGCAGTACAACTACATATTCCTTGAATATATTGCCAACTCTTATCTAATTTGCTTAAAATTTTAATGAGACAAGATGGGTGAGTTAATATTTTTTATTGGACCAATTTCTGTTGGTGAGAGAGACAAGCTTTCAAGCTTACACAGAGCTCTTTATTGGGTCTGGGAATGGACTCAGAATGTCACTGCTGAGTACAAGGTGGAACAGATTGTTTAGCTGAAACAGTTAACACATATTTCAAGGGATCACTCAAGGTAAAGTCATCCATTAACACTTCTCCAGTCACAAAGTGTGGGGTGAGATGGGGAATGTTTTATAGTTTCATAAATGTATGGTGGTTATAGATTCCATACAGACTATTATCCATCAATACTTACTATCAAGGTTCCCTGCAAACCGTGTGCCTGCACGCACGCAACCCCTTTCTGGGCCCCACTCAGAGGTTCAGAGCCCCCCCGCACAGGAAGGGAGCTCAACTGATTGGCTGGAAAAGTGGAGACAGGACACTCTCAGTGGTGCAGAAGCACCAACAGTAGCTGCTGCTACCTGCTATAAATGGAGAAGCTGGCTCCAGCTTCTACTCTAGGGCTGGGCAAAAGTTGATCTGCTGGCTGGATCCAGCCACAAGAGCCTCAGCCAGCTCCCTGCCTGCCCACACCTGCTCAGTGCTCTGGAAAGCTGGGTGCAGGGCCACTTGTGTGTTTGTGAGTGCTGAGAGCCTGGAGGACGGAGACACAGGCTTCCCATGCTGCCCCTGCCCCCCGTAGCTCCCATTGACTAGTTTCCACCAATAGCAGCTGCTTGTTTGCAGGTAGCATGTGAAATGCTCCCCTCACTCATCCCCTTAGTTCACAGCATTCAGTTCAGAACAATAAACATGGCTCCTGCAGCTCCCCTGAGCACATACTGGGACTGGAAAGCAGGGACCCTGGCTAAGCAACCTGCTAAGCTGCTGTCTGGGAACCAGGTAAGGTCTCCCAGCCAGAGTCTATCTCTGGCACCCTCTTCTGCCCTCCTATCCCATGTAATCCAAAGCTTCTGCACCTCTGCTCCAGCTGCCATATACCTTCCCAGACACTGCATCCCCTCCAACACCCCTTCTAAGGTCACAACCCCCCCTCAGTCCTTGCACCCCAATCCACTATCCCTGGTTACAGTCAAAATCCCTGCACCCCTTCCTGCACTCCTGCCCCAGATCACAACCCCCTCTGAGGCCCCACACCCCCTCCTCACTACAGTCTATTGCCCCAGGTCATTATTCCCTACTTCACCCAAACTCCCTCCCAGATCCCATACCCCAATCCCTACCCTAAACTCCCTTCTGCACCCAACCTCCATCTGAGACCCCCGCATCTCTTCCATTAATATAATGGAAGAGTGTGGCCCTCGACCTCTTACCAAATTCTTGAAGTGGCCCCCCCATCAAGAGGCCCCACCCCTGCATTAATGGCTTAAGGTAAGAAAGTAAAAGATTCTTTTAACAGAGTTAGTTAGTCTGTAACTAAAAAAACTTAAAAGACAACAATGGTCCTGTAGCACCTTAGGCTAACAAAAATAAATAGATAGTATCATGAGCTTTCGTGGGCACAACCCACTTCTTTAGCCAAGGGCAGTGTTAATTTTCTTTTTATTGGATTTCACATTAAATAATCAAGCATTGCTCCTTGTTAATTATCTCTTTTTTTAATATATTTTCTTCCACACCTATGAACTATTTAAAATATATATTTATATCTATGGTTTTTGTTTGTATTGGGGGGTGCACACCCACACACTACCCCAATATTGGTGTTGAACATAAGACATTTCAACCTGCCCAAAAGAAAATTCAACACGCCCAAGGATGGAAAATCTTAGAGGGACCAATGCTTACTATCCATAATAAAAGATAAAGATCACATCTGAAAAAAATCTTTCCTGAGCCCCCTCTTCTGGCCTTTAAGTAACCTTTCAACCTTTCCAAGTTCATCATCAGAAGTAAGCTCCCCATAGAACAGGACATGCCAACACTAGACACTGCCAGAACAACAAATGCAAAACCTGTAGACATATCTCCAGTATTACAATGATCAACATTCCCATTACACACCTTTCAAAATCTGTGCATTTTACAAGTCTATCACAAGTGAGGTACCTCATCCAGAGCATTAAATGCCTCAGTCATAAGTATGTAGGTGAAACAAAACTATGCTCTTGAATGAACTCACATAGAAAAATGATGAAAGACAAAAGCATCATATCACCCATGGGTAAACATTTGGACAAAGTGACGACTCTATATCTAACCTCTGAGTCATCATCCTCAAAGGAAATCTGCACAACATCTTCAAAAGACAACCTTGGGAGCTTATATTCAGAACTTTGCTAAATACTAATAATCATGGACTGAATTAAGACACTGGATTTTTAGTTTATTATAACAATTTATAGCCAACTTAATCTCCCCTCTCCAAACTTCTTCCCCTTCCTTTATTCCACCATGTCTGGAAAGATGCTAATTGGCCATTTCACCTTCAGTGTTTCCTTGAAGTATGCTAAGAAAAACTTTAAAAACAATTATATTTGACTTCTAAAGAAGTGGGTTGTGCCCACAAAAACTCATGACACTATCTATATTTTTGTTAATCTCTAAGGTGCTACAGGATCATTCATATTTAAGGGGTTTTTTTTAAGTTACAGACTAACATGGCTCCCCCTCTGATCCTTGACATATGGGTTATTTACTTATGCTAAACACAGGGGCGGCCCATGGATATAGGCAACTTCAGCAGTTGCCTAGGGTGCCGTGTTTAACGCGATGCCCAATGATGACGTCACTCAATTGAGTGCTATGGAGGCGGGGGCGCCGATTGCGCATTCCGCCTGGGGCGCCAGTTGCTGGCAGCCCTCCTCGAGCCGCTCCTGGCTAAACAATATGTTCCACTTTATATTTAATACCAAAACACTCTGGCTACGTCTTCACTGCGAGTTTTTCCAGCAGAAAATATGCTAATGAGGGACTCATTAGCATAAGTCAGGACTTCATTAGCATATTTTTGCTGTTTCTTTTTGCGCAAGGCGTTTTTGCCTAAAAAGAAGCAGTGTGGAATTTTTTTTGCACAAAACCCCTGTTTTGTGCAAGATCCTTATGCCTCTTGGGGTTTAATTTACCTTCATTCTGACCCCATGTGATGTAGCAAAATGTCTATAAAGCTTTTATTTTCTCTCTGATTTGTCAGTTTGACTAATAACTATGCCCTGGTTTAATTAATCTCTTGATGAGTTGTCTGTGGCTTAAAAAATCATTTTCACCTACCTGCTTCAGCCTTCTGCTGTTTTTCAATCTTCTCCAGCCTCCCTAGCAAAGAGTCAATTTTTGTTTTGATTTGGGTTAATTCCTTCTTGATTGTTTGCAACTCATCCGATTTCACTGAGGAAGGAGAACAAAAAAAGGCACAAAACATGAGAGAAACAACAATTTCACTCCAAAGATGCATCTGAACATATTCTGCCCCTTTCAAAGTATACTTTCTAATATCACTACATTCTAATTTATTTCAGTTCTTTCGCTGAATGAGTGTTAAAAACTAATTTTGTCCATTTCAGATGAGCAATCCCAGTAGAATTCCAGTAAATATTGAGTGATAACAGGTCATGTGGGGGATATGGCTCAGTAATAAATGTTTGCAACAAAACATTTAAGGCCATAACAGATTCAGTCTTAGCAAATGTAAGTAATGTCTGGTGACAAAAAACCTATGATGTGAAGTGGATTAAAATTCAGGGAATGATTCAAACAAGACAGGCAATTTACAGTTTAGTAACAGTATTTTGCAGTGCAATTTTTAAATAATAATAATAATTATTATTATTATTATTATAATAATACAACATTGGGGGCTGCACCCCCTGCTTGCTATGCTCATCATCCCTCCTCTCTCTGGGGGTAGGCAGCCTTGGCTCTCCCCCCGCTGGCTGCCGGGCCAACCCCAAGGCGATGCCAGCTTGGGCTTCCCTGCCCCCAGCAGCTGGGAAGGGCTGGGCCAAGGCCGTGACAGCTCTGGCTCTCCCTCTCTCTCGGCCACTGGAGAGGGCTGGGCCGAGGCTGCGCCAGCCACGGCTGCTCCCCCAGCCACCAGGGAGAGCTGGGCCAAGGCCATGGAAGCTCCAGCTCTCCCTTCAGCTGCTGGGGAGGGCTGAGTTGAGGCCGTGCAAGATGCGGCTCCTCCCCAGCCACTGGGGAGGGACGGGCTGAGGCTGCAGCAGCGGCAGCTCCAGTTCTCCCCTGGATGCCGGAAAGGGCTGGGCTGAGGCTGTGGCAGCCCTGGGCTTCCCACCAGCCACTGAGGAGGCCGTGCCAAGGCTGTGCCAGTCGCAGCTCCTCTCCTGGCCACTGCGGAGGGCTGGTCCGAAGCATCTCTGGCTCTCTCCCCAGCCACCAGGGAGAGTGGGATCAAGACCATGGCGTGGCGGCCTTGGCTCTCTCCCAGCTACCTGGGAAGGCCCAGCCGAGCCTGCACCAGCCCTGCCCTCCCCCTTTACCAGCTGCTGGGGAGGGGAGGAGAAGGCTGGGCCAGGGCCGCAGCTCTGGCTCTCCACCTGGCCTCTAGGGAGGGCCAGGTTTGGGGGAGGGGGGCAGGGTTAGCTCCTGTGGATGCAGATGATGTGATAGCATCATTCTGTCATCCTGCAGGAAATTTTGTTTTATATAAATAGAGAAAAAAGAATCCTTCCACAGCAATAGGTATTTTTTTCATAGGACCAAATAGTGACAAATGCTGGAGCAGCCAGGAAAACTGGTGTTCCCAGCCAATGCCTTCATTGCAGAAAAAAGTCTTGAGTAATAGTGCTTTTTAAAGCTTTCAGTCCACAGTAACTTCTTGTACTTTTTTCAGCTGCAGATAAAATACAAACATATTATTTTTGTGATCATGTCTAAGAACAGACAAGCTAGTTCCAATAAATGACAATCTCAAGGGAAGTTACAAAATATTTTCCATACTTTATTCTTCATTTATATACACCTTTGCACTCCTTGCTTCCAGCTAGGCTTGGAAGAAGTACTGATCTAATAGGAAGGACTGTTCATGGAGGTATTCTGGCTTCATCAGAAACAGGAACTATTGGAGACCTTGTAAACAGAATTCTCATGGAATTTCCAGCCCAGTTTTGTAGACTCAGGGGAAGATCCAACTATGGGTTCCATTGTCCCTCTCCTGTAGGAAGAAATCATATGGTTTCTCTACAGAGATCTCATTCTTCCATGCCGGCACTGGATCTCTGATGACCTCTCTCTACTTTTGCCACATAGCTCCAAAGGAGTCATATTGTTCAGGCTTTTGAAGGCAAAAGAAGGTTCTTATCCCAAGAGTGAGAGGGTGGTGGTGCAAAATAGTTATAGTCATAATATTGTTAAAATTGGACTATATTACTCTTTCAGCCCTTGCTCCATGGGACTCGAGGGAGTATGATGTACATTTGTCTGACCCTGCCCCTTTTCCACACATAAATTCTGGAACACTGAAGAGCTCATTAAGGGTCTGGGGAAGGGGGGGACACCATCATGGAGGAGGAGCTCTCCTGTGCAAACTTCCTCTCCGTGACTGGCTCCTGGAAGAACCATCAGGCCATATTACTATTGGGTACCTATCTGACCTAAACCTCTTAGCCTTCTGAGCTTTGTTCATCAATTAATTAAATCCATAATAAGGACAGAACACAGCATATTACTATTATGGTAGAGGCTTCAGCAGACGTGACCTTGTTTTAATCGATGGGTTTTCAGGCCATGTTATTCAGTCAGCTGAAAATGTAGCAATTACCTGAATTGTGGTCCTTCCCATTACTCTTCCCATTTTTTGCAGAGCTTAAAACATTTTCTGAGAAGAATGGGGCTTGCGTTTGCCATTGCCCAATGCCCAGATATTGTAACAAAATGTTATGGCTCTGAAAATAGAGGAAAGCAGAAGTCCAGCATCCTGTTAGCTTATACTACCAGAAAGCCCAATCCCTGAAAGAGTCTTAATTTGTGGTTCCACTTCTAGTGCGGCTGAAATGCGCAGGAACAGTTTCTCCTGGGAGATTTCTGCCCAAGATGGTAAATGTCTGTTAGGGCATCTGATTTAATGAGATTTCTGCAATTATGTGATGAAGCCTCACAAGAACAACTGATATGATTTTGACGTAATTGGTTCCGTACCTTAGGCCTGACTTGTCTTAGAATTTGGGGGGGAAAAAAAGCAAAAAAAAGATGTTACTCACTAACAGAGAGATCTGCCACTGAAATAGTAATAAAATAAATATATAATAAAATTGGAAATAATAAATGAATTCTAGTGCATGGATTAAATTACCAGAACTAGTGGGAATAAAGCAATGAACTGCTTTATCCTAAATGTCAATCTGATAAAATTTTTCTGTAGAGGGAGAAAATAAGCAACATATTCTGTGCTTTCAAATTTGTAACCCCTGAGGGAACTGCTTGGATATTTTTCTGATAAACACCTTACAATAAGCTGATTACATTCCTGTCCAAGTCAACAAAATTATATCTGCACCTTTATGATGTACTGGTTGGACATGGAAAAGGGGGAAGAAATTCTAAGGGGAAATCAAGCATGAAAGTCTATATAATATACATCTGTCTCCTTTATTTCCCCTGTTTATTTTCATGTGTGCCGCATACAAAAAGAATATTTTCTGTTATTTATTCAAGCACGTGAAAGGAATTTTGCAACTGTAATCTATATCTAACCGTGAGAAAGTGAAAATCTAATATAGGAATTACAAAAATGCAGCACAATATTTTTATTAAGGCAGACTATTGCTTCCTTTAAGGGCCCAATCTAAAGCTCGTTGAAATCAATGGAGGCCCTCTCATAGATTTTTGTGGGATTGGCTCATGCCCTAACACATACGTGTAGGTCTCCGAAGGCCACTTAAATCAAGATGGAGCACTGCATGGGCCTCAGACTCATAGCAAGTTGCCAAAGTAGCCCATAACTGGACAAAGTTTAGGTGCCCTGATCTATATTGGGAGCTATTCATATCTTGATTTTTGCCATAATGCACTATTTCCTGGAATGTAATTTATTGGAATGGGGAATACAGCAATGCTGTGGTGACTAAATACTATGATCAGTAGATGTCAAGGTCATAATGGTGCACATTGTACCATATGTACTACAACGAAAATCCATGTTCATGGGTGAGAAAGGTCATCAGCAATCTATTGGGAATTGCTAAGCTTCCCATTTCTTCAGAATGAGTTTCAGTGAAAACACAAGATTGTGTTTTGGGATATTCCTATTCTGCCTACAATGGCTAAAAATCAACATGTAGAAAAAAATTGGCTAAAATAATTTATACTCTCGAGGAAAAGCAAACCCAAGAAGCCAATTCATATTAGACAAGCAGTGCAGGCAAGTAAGGAATTGCATGCTCCTATACTAACTTCTCATAATGTGCACTTACAGCAATGAAAAATGAAATGAACTCACTAAAGAAGATCTCCTCTATCTGCACTTTGATTCATTACAGAAAAACCCAAAGATTCAAAGGCTGGAAAAGAGACTACAAAACACACAAACAAAACCCAATCACATTTAATTGGGAGTTTCCCTGCTCAGTCTTCATAAATACATAGATTCTCAACAATACTAAGGTGAAAAAAGAAAATTGCGAGGCATGTGTTGTTTTAACAAAATGGTACTAAGAGTCTTGGTACATTGACGAGAGGAATGAGCAAATAAAAATAGAATTGTCAGGGAGAGGGGGAATATTTTAAAAAAAGAATATGCAAATGAATAAGACATTCAGCCCTATTTGTGTCCCTACTAAGGGGAACAGAGACAAAAAGGTATACCTCTAGAGGTACATTCAGAAAACACTTCATGCCTGTAATAGAATCATAGAAATGTAGGGGGAGAAGAGACCCCCAAAAGTCATTAAATCCATCCCTCGTGCAGAGAGGCAGGACCAACTAAATCTAAACTATCCCCAACATGTGTTTGCCCAACCTGTTTTTAAAAACTTCAAATGATGAGGATTTTAAAAGTTGTTCCTAATATCTAACCTAATCTCCCTTGCTGAAACTTAGGCTCATTAATTTGCATTCTACAGTCAGTGGACATAGAGAACAATTGATCACCATCCTCTTCATAACAGTCCTTAGCTTATTCAAAGACTTATCAGTTCCCTCCCACAGCTTCTTTTCTCAAAATTAAACATTCACGGTTTCTTAAATGTCCTCATAGATCAGGTTTTCTAAACCCTTTTTCTAAACCCAAAACAAAACACAGTACATCAGCAAAGGCCATACCATTGTCAAGTAAGAGTGGGACAATTTCCTTCCATGTCCTACGTGCAACATTCCTGTTAATATACCCAAGAATGATATTAACCTTTTTAGTATCACTTGTTGACTCATATTCAATTTGCGTTCCATGGTAACCCCTTTTCAGTACTATCACCTGGCCATTTATTCCCTATTTTGTAGTTGTGCATGTGGTTTATTTCCTTCCTAAATAAAATAATTTGCATTTGTCGTTAATTAATTTCATTTTGTTTAATTCAGACCAATTCTCCAATTGTGCTTGCAACCCCTCTCAGTTTGGTGTCACCTGGAAATTTTATAATTATCCTCTCCACTCCATTATCCAAGTCATATTAATGAAACACAAGAACATAAGAACAGCCATACTGGGTCAGATCAAAGGTCCATCTAGCCCAGTATCCTGTCTTCTGACAGTGGCCAATTCCAGATGCCCCAGAGGGAGTGAACAGAAACAGGTAATCAAGTGATCCCTCTCCTGTCATCCATTTCCAGCCCAACAAACAGAGGCTAGGAACACCATTCCTATTCATTCTGGCTAATAAGTATTGATGGACCTAACCTCCATGAATTTATATAGAAATTATTAGAATTTATCTAGAAATTTCTGAATAGTACCAGACTTGTTCTGGGATCCCACTAGATATATTCTCCCAATTTGACAGCAAACCATTGACAACTACTGTTTCAGTAAGATCTTTCAACCCACTGAGCACCCACCTGATACTAATTTAACAACAGACCACAATTCCATAGTTTACTTCTGAAAGTGTCATGTGACTGTGCCAAAAGTCTTACAAAAATCAAGATACATCACGTCCATTGCTTTCCCCCCATCCTTTAGGTCAGTAACCCTATCAAAGAAGGAAGGAAGTTTGGTTTGGGATAAGTTGTTCTTCACAAACCTATGCTGGCTGTTTCTTATAATCCTATTATCCTCTAGGTATTCAAAAAATGATTGTTTAACAATTTGTTATGATATCTTTCCATGATCTAAGTTAGACTGTCTGGTCTATAATTCCTCTTCTCCTCTTTGTTCTCCTTTTAGAAAATACTGAAACTATATTTGCCCTTCTCCACACTTCTGGGACTTCACTTGATCTCCATGAGTTTTTAAAGATAATTGTTAATGGTTCCAAGATTGCTTCAACTTCTTACTTAATTACCTTAACATGAATTTCATTAATTTCATCAGGTCTTACCAACTTGAATACATCTATCTTATCTAAATGTTCTTTAGGTGTTCTTTCCCTACTTTGGCTACATTCCTTCTCCCTTGTTGTTAATATTAATTAGTCTGGGAATTAAACTTTTAAACCTGAAGCAAAATAGGCATGAAACACCTGAGTTTTCTTAAGGTGCATCTGCACTGCACCGTTATTCAAGAATAACAGCCGTTATTCTGGAAAATCAATACTAGCATCCACACAGCAATTGCATTATTTCGAAAGAAAATTTAAATAATGGAGGGCTTTTTCCAACGTTGGTAAACCTCATTCCATGAGGAATAACGCCTCTTCCGAAAAAGCTCTTACAGAAGAGGGGGTGTGTGGACACTCCACTACTGCTATGTCAAAATAGGGCCATTCTAAAGTTATTCCTCCCCAGTGCCTCCTGGGGCTCTAAATCGATGAAACGCATCCCCATTAGGGGAACCTCCCTCGGACTAATTTGGAGGTTTCCCTGTAGTGTGGACAATCTATCGTGAAATAAGCTATTCTGGAAAATAGCTTCTGGAATAGCTTTTTCTGAAATAAGCTTGCAGTGTAGATGTACCATTAGTGTCATTAGTTATTAGCTTTCCTTCCCCACTAAGTGGAGGACCTACACTTTCCTTCATCTTTCTCTTGCTTCTGATACATTTAAAGAATCTTTTCTTATTGTCTTTTACTCCCCTTGATAAGTGTACCTCATTGTGTGCCTTAGCCTTTCTGGTTTTGTCCCTACATGCTTTGTGTTATTCTTCTATATTCCACCTTAGTCATTTGTCCACATTTTCACTTTCTGTAGAATTCTTTTTTGATTTTCAGGTCATTAAAGAACTCCTGGTGGACCCATATTGGTTTTTTATTATTCTTCATATCTTTCCTTCATATCTGAATAATTTGCAGTTGTGACTTTAATATTGTCCTTGAGATACTGCCAATATTCCTCCACTCCTCTTCCCCTTAGATTTTCTTCCATAGGATCTTACTTATCAGTTTTCTGAGTTTGTTAAAGTCTATGTCTACACTACAAAGAAAAGTCAGAAAAAGATACGCAAATTGTGAATCACAACTTGCGTATCTTTTTCCACTTTTCTTCCGAAATAAGCTTTTCCAACATTTGGCCTGTCTATATGGGGCCAAATGTTGGAAAAAAACCCTCTTTTGGAACATTTCTTCTTCCTCGTAGAATGAGGTTTACAGGGATGCCGAAAAAATATGTCTGCTTTCCCAAAAAATTTTTTGGAAAAGCAGATGCATTCCTTGGATGCCGCAGAACTTTTCCGGGATACCAGAGGTATCCCGGAAAAGCTCTGCAGTGTAGACATAGCCTATATTTTTTAAGTCTAGTAGCACCTTAAAGACGAACAAAACATGTAGATGGTATCATGAGCTTTCATGGGCACAATCCACTTCTTCAGATGACTGGAGTATTAGAAGTTCAGATCCAAGAACAAATAAGGGAAGGGGGGGAGGGAGGTGGAAGAAAAAAAAAGAGAGAGCAAGTAGATTGTTCAAGTAGTTACAAGAGGCTGATAAGAACAATTGGCACCTCCACTGTTTGGTTGGTTAGTTAAGTCATTAGGATGTGGAAGGTAGTGTGAGAGTCAGCCCATGTCTCTGTTCATTCCATTAGCATAAGAATTAAACTTGTAAATGAAGTTAACATGTTTTGTTAGTCTTAAGTTGCTACTAGACTTTTTGTTGTTTTTTAAGTTTTTCCTATTACAGACGAACTCGGCTACCCCTCTGAAACTTTTCTATTTTTTAAGTTCATTTTAATTATTCTGCTCTCTCTTTCCTTCCTTTCTTTAGAACGGGTGGGAAATTTTTTGGCCAGAGGGCCACATCAGGGCTAAGAAATTGTAGGGAGGGCCAGGTAGAGAAGGCTAGGGAAAGGCTGTACCTCCCTAAAGAGCCAGACGTGGCCCTGCCCCCTATCTGACCCTGATCCCTGCCCCCAACTGCTCCTTGGACTCCCTGCCCTCTATCCAACCTCCCTGCCCTTGTGACCCCCAAACAACCCTCTACTCCCCTTCTCCTGACTGCTCCCTGGGATCCCCGTTCCTTATCTACCCCCATGCTTCCCTTCCCTGACTTACTCCCCCACCCCGAACTCTCCTCCACCTCCTATCCATCCACTTCTCTTTCCATCCTGACTACCCCCAAGTCCAACCCTGTTCCTCACCCCGACTGCGCTGTCTGCAGCATACGGGCAGATGGAGCCACCCAGCTAGGACTCAGAGTTGTGCTGACTGGAGCATCAGGGCTGGCAGTGTGGTGAGCACACTGCCCAGGTGTTGGGGGAGCTGAGGCTGCGGGAAAGAGGGGAGACAGACAGAGAGGAGCCCAGGAGCTAGCTCAGGGGCCAGACAGAAGAGTCTAGTGGGCTGGATGTGGCCCGCAGCTGTAGTTGCCTCCCCCACTTGAGAATAAGGAATTCTTCCATTTCATGATCCTTACCTTAATGACCTTAGTCCAGTTTTCCAAGCCAAATAATAAAGGGACTAAAGCAGGGGGTGCAGTATAAAATGGAAGCAACCTTAACCGGATAACAATTACAAAGAATTTCTCCTTATCAAAACCAGTATACAGTTTCCAAGATAAGGTAATTGATATAAGCCACTTACATTTGGATCCTGAGGAGGAAGCCCCACTAGATGTAGATCGCGATCCCCCTTTCATGGAAAAAACCCCTTTCCCTCGACGAGTTGCTGTCATGGTCACACGAGGGCGCTTCAAGGGTATCACTGCACGAGGTGGTGGTGGGACACGACCATGGTAATCAAACAATCTGAGAAAATTGAAAACAGGGTTTTAGAAATGCAGAGATATGTTTTCCTATCAGCTAAACTTTCATGTTATTTTAGAGAAAATTTCTTTTTGAAATCAATCAATTCCTATCACACTGAAATTGGATTTCAAGGACCTCTGCACATTAAACACCATATCTGGATTTCAGTCACAGCCCAGTGTGCATAGCTCAGATTTTGTGCAATTTAAATAAGGAATGCTTTATGGAGCTCTGCTATTTGCAGCATGGAAAAATCTATCTAGTGCTCTCTGCAGATCCACTGCATTTCATTGCTGCACATTTTTGTTGTGATGTTAGACATTTTGGCTCCTTTATTACATGCCTGGTTTGGATTTTAGCTTTCCAACTTTAGACTTCACATACACTATAAGGGATGAACAGTCCTGAAACCAAACATTGCCTTAAAGAAATATAGTGCAATAGCGTCACACTGCCAAAAGATGGATTTCGTCACCCATGCAATTGCAGAAGAGACATTTCAGAGAGAGATGTGCATCCTTTAGCAGAAGGCATTAAAAGAATGGAACCTATCCAAGATAGAATGACACGTATTTTTTTTTAATAAAAAATGGAACACTTTTGAAGCAACAAAACTCCTGAGACAACTTTAATGGATGCTTCTGGTAGGTGCCCTCTGCATTATGGCAACTATGAATTCAAAAAACTTCCATTCAAGTAAATGAAAATACTCCCTAATTCCCCACAATGGATGTTCTCCAACTAAATTCCTTGAATCCTAAACATAGTGTACTAATCTGTGCATAAGTCAATAGACAAGGGAAGAGAGATAAAAAAGTGACAGGAAGCTATGAAAACACATTTGGAACATAAAAGCTGTGGGGATAAAAGATGGAGGATCTGGGCAGGGGGGTTTCACTACTTTATTGATATTAATTCCTCCCTTCTTGCAAGTCCCTTTGTATTTCTATGGTGATCAGTTTCTGAGGCTATCTAGACTGCCGCTTTTTGTTGGAAAAAGGTACGCAAATTGCGCTCTGCAATTTGCGTACCTTTTCCTGATTGTTTTTTCAGAAGAGGCTTTATCGAAATTTGGCCCGTCTACACTGGGCCCAATTTCGGAAAAACCTTCTCTTCTGGAAGAACAAGGGAGATAGGGCTTCTGAATGAGCGCTTCTGCTTTCCTGCAAAAAATGTTGGAAGAGCAGACACGTTCCGTGGATGTGGAGGAGTTTTTCCGGGATACCTCTGGTATCCCGGAAAAACTCCATAGTCTAGACATAGCCTGAGAATTGGAAGGGGCAGCAAGGCATGGTGATGAGTGGACATCTCTGCTTCTGAACCCAAGGAAGATTTGATGTTTCCCTAGTGTGGTAATGCCCCTGGGTAGGGTTTGGGGGCTAGCTGCTGGTGCTAGTGGAGCAAGGTTGCCAATGGCACAGAGGGGGTATATGTCTAGACTACATGGCTCCATCAACGGAGCCATGTAAACTAGTTTACCTGGCATAGTCAATGAAGTGGGAATTTAAATAAACCCTGCTTCATTAAAATAAACATGGCCACCGCGCTGTGCCGACAATCTGCTGATCCGGCACAGCGCGGCAGTCTAGACGTGGATCTGTCGGCTGGGGAAGCCTTTGCCGACCGATCCCTTATACATTGTGAAACAAGGTTTACAGGATCATTCGGCAAAGGCTTCCCCAGACGACAGATCCGCATCTAGACTGCCGCGCTGTACCGGATCAGCTGATTGTCGGCGCAGCGAGGCGGCCATGTTTATTTTTATGAGGCGGGGATTATTTAAATCCCCGCTTCATTGACTATGCCAGGTAAGCTAGTTTACATGGCTCCATCGATGGAGCCATGTAGTCTAGACGTGCCCAGGGAGATGAAGGCAGTGGTCAGGAGCTGGAATGGAGGCATAATCTACAAACTGTCCTGGCTTATGGTGGATCTCAGCATATATATGGTTTCTTTGTGCTCAACTGGCCTTTCTGTTGCTCAGGCAGGGACTCATCAAACTTGATAGGAGATTGAGGAGGAAACTCTGCTAAAGAAAACTCAGTTTCTAGTCCTCTGTGCAGAAGCAGCAGGAAGGTCAATTTCTCTCTCTGTGTGGTTCTAAGTAGCCCCTTCTAACTATAGTGATACCTAATAAAGATAATTACATAGTGTTTTATTTTCCGAGCAACGCTGACACAACTGCTGTGACTCAGGTAGTTAAATATGTGGAAACAGAGGCACAGAAGTAATAAAGACTTGCTCAGAGCATCAAACATCAAATCAGACCCAGATCCAGACTTAGAACTCAGGATTCCTAATCTATGTTCTGCCTGAAACGTGCCTAATCCACTAGATCAGCGTGCCTGTACTTGTCTGTGCCTTAATTCCACAGCCATTTAATCCTGCTGTAGATTAATTAATAATATTCGCTTGTTACAGCTCTGTGCCACATGCCTTACAGTGGCTCCATGAATTCCCTACATAGCTAACTAACTGTGTGCACTGAGTCCACAACTGAAAAGGTAACACTTTGCAACTGTATATATAACATGCTTCTAAGTGGAGCTTTATAGGGCACTTATCCCTTCATTTATTTTTTTCCCTAAAATTTCAAGGCCCCATTCTGTCCCTGCGATATCCCTTTGCCCTGAATAAAGGGGGATTTCCCTGCTGATGTAGCGTGGCAAAGCAGTCCCACACTACTCACCTCTGCTACCCTACTGCAGGTGTGTGCTGGAGGCAGGCTTATAAATGGGAGGGAACTAAGAGGACCGTGCTCTGGCTGTTGTGGGCCCCAGTGTGTCCCACAGGCAGCTATGCTGGGAGTAGCACTTGGTGCTGCTCTGACTCAAAGCAAGGGATGGGAAGATCCCAGACCAAGAAAGGAATTCAGAGGAAGCATAAAGTTGACATTAAGTCCTCCCCACTCACTGTTGCTCTGTTCCTCTTACAAGGTACTGTAAAAACATGGCCCGTCTCTGTTCTGCATACCCTGTCTGAATCTATATTGCTGCAGTTGCTGCAAAATAGTGTATGCAAATGATTACATGATGGCAGATCTCATCAGCTTTCTAGGAGGAGGCCTGAAAGAACACATTTCTCAGGAGACATTTCACATCAGGACAATTTCTCAAACTCTCACATCTGCAATAGATCCCAGTGAAATCATACTGGGGAAGAACTCGGCAGCGATAAGAAACCACAGACTTTTCTTTTTTACATAATTTAGTTTTTCAGTAAAGGAACAGCTCAAAAAGATCTTTCAGAGATTCAGGACACCAGCAGAACTGCTTAACTTGCAGAAATGGGAGGACACAGGAGGTAGGGGATGGATCTTCAAGTTTTGCTGTATGTTGAATCTATTCCTAGAGAGTTTTTTCCTCAATATGCAATAATGATAATTAAATATGAATATTGTGTAAAATTAAAACCCAAACCCTCTCTAAGTATTTGATGTGACAGCATTACCAATAAATAGTGGAAACTGTGTAGGATGTATAGAAATAAAGTACACATACCGATTGTAGAAATCATCTCTGTAGTAATCATAATCAAAGACATAACCTCTGTGGAAAGAATACAAGAAGTAATAATGAACTGGCATGTAGGAAAATTACTTTCATTAAAATATTTGTGGTATTATTGTAATGCTAATTTATTTTCATACTCGAAGCATTTGAAGACTTTTTACTCCGCAGTGTATATACCTGAGGCCTGAAAAGGATATAGCAAGGTTATTTTTAAATCTGAAATTATGTTATTTTGCATACTACCATGCTATGGTAGATTCAGGAATCTGAATTTTTATTAACAGTTCTTGCACACACAGCAATGAAAGAACCTGGCAGCACACATGGAAAGAAATTAATACAGTATAACCACTCTGTGATTAGATGACTATTAGTATAATTCTCAGGGATCAAGTGAAGCAAGGAGTCCAAATCAGTGGTCTTCCTCTTTCCTCTTTCTGTGTTCATAGGTTATCCAGTATCCTGGGAAGACCAAAAAAACAAGTGGGAGAGTCAAAAAGGCCTGTAACTAAGAATAACAAGCAAGGGATGAAAATATTTGACCCATGAGAACATGAGGTGGTAGACCTGTTATTTACTGAGCCTTCTTGCTGAAAAACTCTAAACTTGTATAAAAAGAAAAAGAAGCAACTCTAGGAAAACAGATGATATATATCTTACAAAACACTGACTTCTCCCTGAGGATTGTTTCAGTGCTGTTCCTAGGGTTGCCAGGTGTTCGGTTTTGAACCGGACAGTCCAGTATTTGAGCTTTCCGTTCGGGAAACAAATTGAGAAAATATAAATTTCTGGTATTTTCTAAATAAGATGTAATGTAGATTGTGATGTAATGTCAAGTGTGTCCGGTATTTTTGTTGAAAACCATCTGGCAACCCTAGCTGTTCCTTTAGGTTTTGAAAGGGAAATGAAGGCCACTTTGAGAGAGATGAGAAGAAACTGTCTGGAGGCAAACTGAGTAAGGAGATATCAAGGGCACAAAATGCAGGTGGGAACTGGAAAGGCCTAGAGAACAACCGTGTTTGATATGGGAAGTGCAAAGTCAATTTAGTATGGTCATTCTTGTATGTCCCAGTCCCAATAATCACCTCTTGCCACTGTAGTGAGTGCCAGTAAATAAGTCTATCACAAGTAGCCAGAAAAAGAGGACAAGAGAGCCAATAAAAGGTCTGCACATTTTAAAATGAGCTGTCGGGAATTTCCACTTTCCCAGCTATGGCAGATATTTCATCAAGGTCAGGAAGAGAAAACATACATTGCTTCAGCCACCTGAGAAGATAAACTGTTGTAAGAGGTGGCAGAACCTGGTTATTGAAATGATCCAGGAGAGAAAGAATAAAGGAGAAGAAGATACTGCAGTTATCAAAGGAAAAATTAAAGGATTTAGTCAAGAAACTAAAAAAGTAAAAGGATTGTGGGTGGGATTTAGAAAGGATGAAGAAATAGAAGAAAGTGTACATAGGAAAATATAGTGGAAATGAAAATATAGTGGAAATGAACAATAGTAGGTGTCTTATCAGGGATGGTTATTCCCCATGATAGAGGAATGTATTTTGGACAACCATTGTTTGCAGAGCTGGTCAGGAAAAAAAAAAACCAACAGATTTTTTTTTCCTTCACATTTTATTTAAAAATTTTTGATTATAACCTGTTTCTTTATTTTCATTTTTCTAATATGTATATGTGCAATTTAACTGAAAATGTTTGGCTTTCCTTTCCTAGGCCCTACCTCTTTCTTCCTCTTTAAAAATTTCTGTAAGGCCTAGAGCTAGGAAGCTGAAAGGAAAACAAACCAACCAACCAACAAACCCCTCTCTTGGAGAAAAAAAGACGGAAAAGCTGGCTTTGACATGCATAATTTAGTTTGATTGTAATGCCACCCTTATGCAGTTCTTTACCAATGTTTTGTTGCATTGTTTAGCGGGTTGTTTGTGTGCTGGTTTATGGAAATATATTAAATGATGAATGTAACTGTATTTGTGAAATGGGGAAGAAATTACAAATGATATACCCTGGAAAAGGAGTGTCACCCTGAACTAACAGGCCATGGACTGAAGTTGGGTAGTGATTCCCAAATAGCTCAAAAGATACAGGTGTACTGCCTTGGAAGAGGTCTTGTCTGCTTATAAATTCTGTTTTGCTATGAGTTTCCCATTTAGGAATTCTGGACCTTTTATGAAACTGACTTTGTGCAAGTAGCCATGCAGATATTGGGGATTTCATTGAAACAGAATTTGGAAGCAACAGGTCTGACAGAGCTTACTAACTACAGATCAAGACCAGGAATCCACAGATTGGTGTGGAACCAGATGTCATGAGGCTGAAGCAGACGGGCTAAAGAGAAACCACCACCTGGTATCTATTTGACAGCTCCTGAGTCTAATCATAAGTGAGTTTAGGTGGGTGAGGGTTACTGAGGGTGTGTCTATGCTGCACTCGGAGCTTGAAATAAACTACTCAATTTCAGCTACGCAAATTGCACAGCTTATTTCGAGTCAATTTTGAAATAGCTTATTTGGTAATTTGGCACTGTATATACAGTGCCAAATTTCAAAATAACCTGCTATTCTGAAATGTCCCTTACTCCTCGTGGAATGAGGTTTACAGGGATGTCAGAATAGTGAACCTGTTATATTTCGAAATAACAGGTGTGCTGTTCAGACGCCGAATAGCTATTTCGGGATGGACATAGCCTGAGTGAACAAAGAATTCTGAGCCCCAACAAATTGGTTAATAAATAACAGAACTGAGAATTGCCCATGCTCCTCAATCACTGCTTAGGCTTTATAATTCTGTTTTATTATATAAATAGATGTTTATATTGTTTTCCCCAATTAAAAAGTATTTGTGGTTTCATATTTCTAAAAACTCCTTCTGAGTGCTTGTGACTGTGGAAGAAGCACCTATAAAGGTGATCGGTGCATGTGTTTGTGCATCACATTGTATATTTCTAAAGCCTGGAAGTGGATACATTTTTGAGGGGGAATTGATCCAAACATTTTAGACAGGATTCTTACATACCTGTACATGGTCCTTGTTGCTGCTAATGACACGTGTGCTCCTATCAGCCTCCCGCAATGTGGACACTGCCATGGCTTGGCTTCAGGTAAACCGAATCCAGCTACACGTTTTGTCTAGCTGGATGGTGTACCTTACGCCGAACTGCCTGATCAAGTATAGACCAGGGCTCTGTAAGGCTGCTGTGGGCCAGGGAAGAGAAGGAGTGTATGGTAAAGACAGTGGCTCCACGAGCAGGACTTGTGCACTGGCTCAAAGTCCCATGAAAAGGAGAGCTCAGCAAGCCACAGCATAATTGTCATAATTGACCATAATCTAATTGTAAAAACCACCCAAACCCTTAGTATGGGCTGAGATAGAATTCCTTCTCTTTAGCCCATTTGATGGCCTGTGCAATTTTGTTCAGGCTTTGTACAGAACAAATGCCTATTTTTAGGCAAGCAGCAGGTGCTGGTTTGCTACTGGTTTTTGCCAACCAGATGTCATTGTTATTTACAATACAGCTAATGCACAGAATTGTAGTATGTTTTTGAAGTACTTTGCTGTGGGCAGGGATCACATTGTTTAAGCTCTTCTGTGCAAGTAAAGCAAGCTGCTCAGATAAGGTCGTGCACTAGTTTTTCTAAACGTAACCCCCATCTTTTGTCTTACAGTCTCTAGACATTTTACAAGATATGGGGCACGTGGAAATCAGAGGTTGCAAAGCTCTTTTATTTACAAACATGCCCTAGCATAACATTTTGATTTGGCTACATGATGAACAGCCAAAATAAGTCTGGAATTTAATTGTATTGTGGTTTTAAGTGGAAGACAGAAGATAATTTAACGAGAGAGAGAAAAAAAAAAGGCATTTCCAAACCCTCATGAAAACCTGCCACTCGGGATGAAATTTACTTTACTTTTACAAAAACCAGATAGCTGAGTTTTGCATGGATGAACTGCAGTGGAGCTGATGAGGCAAAATCTACTCCTACAAACCAAGACTAAGGCAAAGATGTGCAGCTCTGCTCCCAAGGCAGTTTCTGCTCGAGACTAAGGGAACATTTTTTGAGAGAAGCTCTCCCTGAAGATGTAGTGGTCTATGTATGGTAGTAGAAGTAGGTTATTAAATTGGGCCTCTGGTGCATATTTTATGCTCTCACTTAACGGCCATGCCTTTCTTTATAACACGGTTTTGAGCATACTATGTTTTGGTGTGTGCACTGGCTTGAGTTGCTAGAAATACATGTACTTCAAAGGCAGTGTGAATTTTATTTTTATTTGAGTTCATATTAAATAACTTAAGCAGTGACCTTATTAATTATGATGTATTTTAATATTCTTCCATATCTATTAACATTTAAAAAGATATAGGTTTTGTGTTTGTACTGGTGGTGCATAACTGCACATTATAAGAACATAAGAACAGCCATACTGAGTCAGACTAAAGGTCCATCTAGCTCAGTATCCTGTCTGCTGACAGTGGCCAATACCGGATGCCCCAGAGGGAGGGATCACAACAGGTAATCCTCATGTGATCCCTCCCCTGTCACCCACCTCCAGAGAAACAGAGGCTAGGGACACCATTCCTACCCATCCTGGCTAATAGCCATTGATGGACCTAACCTCCATGAATCTATCTAGCTCTTTTTTGAACCCTGTTAAAGTTCTAGCCTTCACCACATCATCTAGCAAGGAGTTCCACAGGCTGACTGTGCACTCAGTGAAGAAAAACTTCCTTTTGTTTGTTTTTAAACCTGCTGCCTATTAATTTCATTTGGTGACCCCTAGTTCTTATATTGTGGTAATAAGCAAATAACTTTTCCTTATTCACTTTTTACCAGTCATGATTTTATAGACCTCCATCATATCTCCCCTTAGTCTCCTCTTTTCTAAGCTGAAAAGTCCAAGTCTTTTTAATCTCTCTTCATATGGGACCCGTTCCAAACTCCTAATCATTTTTGTTGCCCTTTTCTGAACCTTTTCCAATGCCAATATATCTTTTTTGAGATGAGGCGACCACATCTGTAAACAGTATTCAAGATGTGGGCATGTCAAAGTTTTATATAGAGGCAATAAGATATTTTCTGTCTTATGCTCAAACCCTTTTTTAATGACTCCTAACATTCTATTTGCTTTTTTGACTGCTGCTGCACACAGAGTGGATGTTTTCAGAGAACTATCCACAATGACTCCAAGATCTCTCTCGAGTAGTTGTAGCCAAATTAGTCCCCATCCTATTGTATATATAGTTGGGATTATTTTTTCCAATGTGCATTACTTGACATTTATCAACATTAAATTTCATTTGCCATTTTGTTGCCCAATCTCTTAGTTTGGTGAGATCTTTTTGAAGTTCTTCACAGTCTGCTTTGGTCTTAACTACCTTAAGCAGTTGGTATCATCTGCAAATTTTGCCTCCTCACTGTTTACCCCTTTCTCTAGATCATTTATGAATAAGTTGAATAGGAAGGGTCCCAGGACAGACTCTTGGGGGACCCCACAAGCTACCTCTTCTTCACTCGGAAAAAGTAACAGTTTATTCCTACCGTTTGTTTCCTGTCTTTTAACCAGTTATCAATCCACAAAAGGACCTTCCCTTTTATCCCATGACAACTTACTTTACTTAAGAGCCTTTGGTGTGGGACCTTGTCAAAGGCTTTCTGGAAATCTAAGTATACTACATCCACTGGATCCCCCCCTTGCCCACATGTTTGTTGACTCCCTCAAAGAACTCTAGCAGATTAGTAAGGCATGATTTCCCTTTACAGAAACCATGTTGACTTTCCTCCAACAAATCATATTCATCCATGTGTCTGACAATTTTATTCTTGACTATAGTTTCAACTAATTTGCCTGGGCTGATGTTAGACTTACTGGTCTATAATTGCCAGGATCACCTCTAGAGCCCTTTTTAAATATTGGTGTCACATTAGCTATCTTCCAATCATTAGGTATGGAAGCCGATTTAAAGAATAGGTTACAAATCACAGTTAATAGTTCAGCCATTTCCCATTTGAGTTTTTTCAGAACTCTTGGGTGAATGCCATCTGGTCCCGGTGACTTGTTACTGTTAAGTTTATCAATTTGTTCCAAAACCTCCTCTAATTTGTCACCAAAAAAAGAATGGCTCAGGTTTGGGAATCTCCCCAATATCCTCAGCCGTGAAGACTGAAGCAAAGAATTCATTTATCACAATATTGGCGCACACAGGAAAATTCAATCCACCTATGGATGGAAAAAATTAGAGGAAACACTGGTGCTGACCCTGAAGATAAACACATACCTGTGGCAGAACTCTACCCAAAGGTATGAAGCTTCTGGCATACAGGGTAAAGCTACTCTCAGAGGCATGTGGAAAGTGTGAAGCATCAAATCCACACTTTGTTCAGAGGCTAACACATTAGTGTTTTTTTCTTAATCACATAAAGCATAGGAACATATGGATCAAACAAAACAATAGATGCCTAGGACTGTTTATGCAGGGTAGCCCTTAGGTGTACATAGCATACATGGCTGCATAGGGCACCCACAAATTTGGGGCACCATTTATTTTGCACACAGCAGTTCTCTGTGCTGTGAGCAGGAGGTCCTGAACTTGGCTGGGCTGGCCGTGCAAGTGCTAGCTCACAGTGAACAGGGAAGGCCTATGTGCATCCCTTGCTTGCGGGTGCCATCCTGCAGCTCCCATTGGCTGAGAATTGCAGCCAATGGGAGCTGTGGGGATGGCATCTGCAGGTGAGGGCAGTGTGCAGAGCCACTTCCCTCCCACCCACGGGTTGGTAGGGTGTCTCCACCTCATGCATTATATACGGGGGGGGAAGACATGTGGTTACATGTGGGTTGGCCTCTCTCCCTCTTGAAGTCCCTTCCCCATTCTGTATGACCTTGCTCTCTCCTGCTCTGCAGTTGTTCTTTGTGTCTGGCTTCCTCCATTTCCACGTGGCTTGCTATTTAACCTCCTCCTGGCCTCTTTGTTCTTTCTTTTGGATAGCATAGATCCTTCCTTCCACTATCACTTCAGAGGTGTCAGCTACACTGGTTTTCTAAGAATGCTGTTCACAATTCTTTAGGTGTTTGCACCTGAATAGGGTCCTTGAGACTGAAACACCACCCCATTGTATCTCTGTAGTGGGTCTGCACTGGTCAGCGACGGCGAGGTGGAAGATCCAAATACACGTAGGCACTCATACAGAAATCTTTTATAATTCCATGTCACACTATCAATAAGAATGTGTAAGTTGTGTTGACATAGCCCCAGTTCATGATAGAAACTTGCTAGACCTCATAGTTGTCAATAAGAGACTGAAAACATGAACCACGTGTACTAGAAAAGGCTCAAAACAAAAGAATCGAAAATGTGTTATTTAAACACCCGTCTGACCTTTAAGTCAATTTCATGATTTTGGGGGAAGCTGATTCATGATTTTTCAATGTTTGATGATATTGAAATGAGAGGACTCTGTAAGAGACCAAAATATTCACCCATCTATAGCCTTAATTGCTCACACTTTTCCATGCCAGTAGTCAGTCACAATTATTTAGCCAGCAGTACACTATAGAACATGAAGCTGCAAATTCACAGATGATCATTGGCCCAAAGATCAAGGTGATGGAAGAGCTCTTAACCTCCCGAGAGTTGTTCCTTAGCAACCAAGCAAGCTGTGTTTCAGATGCTGCAGGCATCCGCTTGTATTGTCTAGCATACCAAATGTACCGCAAGCTGCAAGCAGAGAGAGGTTTAAACTATCCTGTGCACTGGTGGAATCAGCAGTTTTATAATAGCATTGAAAACTGGCTGATAACCTACCCACACACATAAGCCATCCCTGCAGCATTAATAATAGCATTGTATACATGACACTACTAACAAAAGGAAAGATGCAGTAAAACACTCTTAATGCTCACTGTGAGCCCACAGAAAATACATTAATGAAAAACTAAGATGAATTCTTGTTAAACTCAATACCACTAAAAAAGAAAAAAATCCACTTGAGTTGGTTGGCTCCTGCTGGGGATGTTGTATTTTTTTTTTAATCACATTTAACTTTAAATTCTGTTGTCTTTAAGAATAAAGGATTCCCTCAAGGCCACATTTTCAGAGATATAATTTTGAACACAGGCACATTAAAGTGGAATTCTGTGTGTGTTAGTCAGAAAAGGCAAAATTGTGCCTTTCTGTGTAACTTTGAAATAAGATTGGATATTAATTTTAAGCTCTTATTTATATTAGGACTTTATTCTTTTTGTGATCAACATTTTATGGCAACAAAACATTTTATAAACCAAGGATTCAATTCTACTCTAATTTATTTTATAACTTAGATAATTCAATTGACTTCAGTGGAATAATGGAGAGCAGAATTTGTTTTCAAAATTTTTATTGCAATAAGGGTATGTCTACACTAGCCCCCTAGTTCGAACTAGGGAGGCTAATGTAGGCATTCGAACTTGCAAATGAAGCCCGGGATTTAAATATCCCGGGCTTCATTTGCATGTTCCCGGGCGCCGCCATTTTTAAATGTCCCCTAGTCCGAACTCCGTGCCCGCGGCTACATGCGGCACGGAGTAGGTAGTTCGAATTAGGTTCTCTAATTCGAACTACCGTTACTCCTCGTGGAATGAGGTGTATCAGTAGTTCGAATTAGAGATCCTAATTCGAACTACCTACTCCGTGCCGCGTGTAGCCGCGGGCACAGAGTTCGGACTAGGGGACATTTAAAAATGGCGGTGCCCGGGAACATGCAAATGAAGCCCGGGATATTTAAATCCCAGGCTTCATCTGCAAGTTCGAATGCCTACATTAGCCTCCCTAGTTCGAACTAGGGGGCTAGTGTAGACATACCCTAAGAGATTAACACTTGCATGTGATTTACCATGTGGTTAATATCTCCTTTGCTTTCTTCAGTACAGAGATTTATTTGTAAATTGAATAAATGTTTATAAACCAGGCACAATACATCTTAATTCAACTGACAGCAGAATCCCTACTAACACCACCAATTGCTCCTTTGTTACCAATGCTGGATAAAAATATTCAATACTAAAGCAATATTCTTTCAACCCAACTCTCTTTAGGAGGTACTTGTCAACATAATGATTTAAACTAGTAATCCAGTTATTTGTAAAATCATTTCTCTTCTCAAATAGAATGGTTGCAAAAAATGTATCCTTTTCAACACAAAAGGAATGAGCTTAAGTTAAACTGACACAGAATCATAGAAGATTAAAGTTGCAAGAGACCTCAGGAGGTCTTCTAGTCCAACCCTCCGCTCAAAGAACAATAAACCTCAACTAAATCATTCCAGTCAGTGCTTTGTCAAGCCTGAACTTAAAAATCTCTTAAAGATGGAGATTCCATGACTTCCCTATGGTAAAACACTGGAGTGGGTTACATTCTCATAGTGAAATAGTGTTTCCTAATATCTAAGCTAGACCTCCCATGCTGCAGCTTGAGACCATTGCTTCTTGTTCTGTTATCTACCAACACTAAGAATAGCCTGGCTCCAACTCTTTGCACCTGTTGGGTAATTGAAGGCTGTATCAAATCCTCTCTCATTCTTCTCTTCTGCAGACTGCAGAAACCCAGTTCTTTCAGTCTCTCCTAATAAGACATGTGTTTCAATCCTCTAATCATTTTGGTGCCCTCTGCTGGATTTGCTCCAACATCCTTTCTATAGCGGGAACCCCAAAACTGGACACAATATTCCAGATATAGTCTCACCAGTGCTGAATAGAGGTGAATAATGACTTCCTTCGATCTACTGGCTATATTTCTACTAATGCAGCCCAATATACCATTAGTCTTCTTGACAACAAGGGCACACTGTTGACTCATATCCAGCTTTTCCTCTACTGTAATCCCCAGGACATTTTTCTGTAGAACTGCTGTTAACCAATCAGTTCCCAGCCTATAACAGTGCATGGGATTCTTCCAGCCTAATTGCAGGACTCTGTACTTGTCCTTGTTGGACCTCAGATTTCTTCTGGCCCAGTCATCTGATTTGTCTACATCACTCTGCACCCCACCCCTACCCTCCAGTGTATCTAACTCTCCCCCTAGCTTAGTGTCATCCATGAACTTGCAGAGGGTGCAATCCATCCTCTCATCCAGGTCAATAATGAAGATGTTGAACAAAATTGGCTTAAGGACCAGCCCCTTGGGCACTCTGCTTGATACCGGATGCCAACTAGACAGCATGCCATTGATTGCTATATGTTGAGCCTGACAATCTAGCAAGATTTCAATCCACCTTATACCCCATTCATTAAAGCCATACTTCTTCAATCAACTGGCAGGAATACAGTGGGAGACCATATCAAAAGCTTTTCTAAAGAAAAGGTATACCATGCTCTCAGCTTTCCCCGTATTGAAAGAGCCAGTTATCTCCTCATAGAAGGCAGTTAGGTTGGTCACACATCACTTGCCCTTGGTGAATCCATGATGACTGTTCCCGATCACTTTTCTTTCCTTTGGGTGTTTCAAAAAGGATTCCTAAACAGTGGATGTCTAAATATTAAAAATTGAAGCGTGAAAAATTTGAAATTGGGAAATTGCTTCACCTATGTAGGAAATTAACAATAGTATATGTAGCCTTTCATTTCTGAAGAGTTAACCTGAATCCATCTTGGGCTGGTAATTACTAAAAGCTGTTGTCACCAGACTGATTTTCTGTGGTCTATTTGAAGTAAACAGGAGATCTCAGTCCAGTTCTTAATGGATAGGGGGATTCACATCCCACAAAAACAACAATACAATTGGCAATTATTAGCACGTTACTTGACAAGCTCCCCACTAAAGCCAAAGACTGAAGGATCGGGGGACTCAACTACCATCTCTGTAGCAGAGATGCTCCCATTTAAGTCAGGGCTGAGACTCATTGGGAGAAACTTATTTTGCGGCCTATGCTACATCTGCATTGGAGACAAACACAAAACAGTCTAGAGTCTGCTTTTTGCGGGCATACTTACCATCAAGGGACAAATGTCATTAATTATTTCTTAATTTAACACATTCTGGAAGCTTTCTAGGAAACCAGGAAGTGCCAGAAGGCAAAAAGGAATGATAGAAAACATAAATTTTAACTTATTTCTGTGGTGCAGTTCACCTTTTCAAGTAGGCAAGGTCACCTCTCCACACCCTTTTTCTCAGTAAAGGTGCTTGGAAGATGGTATGGTCTCAATATAGCTGATTGCAGTGTAAGGATAAGGCCTTTCTGTGTAGCCATATTTTAAAGCCTGTAGCAATATTGTGAGGCATGAAGCCTAAGGCCTTATCTGCAGCCAGATTGAAAGAGAGGCAGCTATTAGCTGAAAATCAGGGAGTCACATACTCTCATTCCATCTAAATTGCATTAAAATAGTGTGATATCAAGCTGTGAAGAGAGAGACCTAGTCCTAACAGCATCCAATATCACCAGATACAGAAACAGATCTCAAGATGGTTAAAGAAAATTGAGCTTGATAGCATTTTATCTGGCAAGAAACTACTTATTTATAGTTGGGATTGTGAAATCCTCATTCTATTATTATGGTCCACACTTTCCAATTGTTTGTTTGTATGCTCTCTGTCTTGCTTTTTAATTGTTTGCCCGCTGTAGAATTAATTTTGCTAGGTACAAATCAATTAATGTTTTGGGATATAATTGGTCAGGGAATTATATTAAAATAAATTAGGATTGGTTAGTAAAATTTTAGTAAAATAGTTGGTTAAGGTATAGCTAAGCAGGTATAGCTATATAAAGTGGGCTCCAAGAAGGAGACCAGCAGAAAAAGAAAGGAAGTAAGAAAAGGAACAGAAAGAAGGAAAGATTTGGAAGAAGAACTCATTTCCAAGATACAGTTTAAGATCACAGCTGCCAGGAATCCTCTGGATGACAGTGACATGCAGCAACCAGAATCCAGACAAGACTGATCCTGCATGGACAACAGGGAATTTCACCTGCCTTGTTCAGGATTGGTGAGCCTGGCACTGTGTGTTTAGCATGTGTATTCTGCTTGCTTGGTAATTGTTAATAAATAGAGAGTAAAGATATTACTGTGTAAGGCTCTTTCAGTGGCAAAAGATCTTTCAAACTTGCAGGAGATTACACCTGGAGCCCTAGGAATTAGGTAAGGGCAGATATTTAAATTAACAGGTTTATAACTTGAGCCCTAGGAACTGGGTAAATGTGAGTGTGCCCCAGAGTGTGAGACTGATAGAGAATTTTGTGCAGGTAACAGCCTGGAAATTTCAATTACTGGTCAGTTTCAATTGTGTTTATGCACATTTAGTCAAATCAGAGGGTCCAATATGTAAGTACCAATCTGTGTCTATAAAATTAAGGTGGGAAAGACCCACACTATTGTCTCAAAACTTTCTTGAGATACAGTTTACATAGACTATTTCTGATTTCTGTGGGAAAATCAAAAGGATTTCTGGAAAATCCAACACACAGGAACTGTACCCTGTCTGTAATAATAAAGCATTTCTCCCTTGTCTTCATATCTTCACAGGCACAATTCAGTCTGCTCTACCTTTTAGATAAATAGCTGCCATAAAAGCTATGTATAATTTTGATAAGGTCCCCATTCCTGTATTCAGTAGAATAAAAGAGTTTCTCCATGAGCTGGTCTTGATCCACTGGTTCATGTGTCATTAGGAAACATTTGAACTTCATATTCAAATACACATTCACAAGATGAAAATAAATAGTTTGCCACTAAAATGTTATTGGGGGGAAGCCATGAGCCTCGTGATTAGCCTGAATATTGAAAAAGCCACTTATGCTCCATTTTTCAAAGTGACATATGTGATGTAAGGCACTTCCCTGGGATGTGCGAGGATCAGTTTAAGCTTGTAAAGCACACTGTGGGGCACATTCTCCCCAGCAGAGGCGCTCCAGTCAGGAAAAGAGGGGATGTCAAGGACATCAGGGCTAAGGCTCTCTGATTCTGAGCAACAACTGTCTCTCCTGTTAGAGCTGCACAGGGTGCACGACTGGTACAAAAGGGCGGGATCTGCAATGGAAATATTGCCTAGAGAATGTCACATGCTGCATAACTGCTAAGTATTATTGCTCCTATTGTGGGCATGTGCAAAATGCATGCAACAGTAGGCGACCCAGTGCTTTTAGAAACCAAGCACTGCAATGACTTGTTACCTTTCTTGTTCAAGAATCCTAAATAAATCTATTTAATGTTTCCATTCATTTCCCCCCTCCCCTACCGGTAAACTATTTCTTCCATCCTTGATGTAATCTCCAATTTCTTACATTTTTCCCTTGGAGAACATTAAACTAAAGAAATAAAATTCTCCAGGGGCATGTGGCCTTACCATTTCCAAAGGTGTCCTTTGATTGTACAGAGCACGTGAGCCCAGCCTTGATGCCTCTACAGTATTTTTATCTCAAGAGTGATGAGGTTCTGACTCTTAAAAATCTGTCCTGAATTCAGTGTACTCAGGACACTCCTGTCAAACTGTACACATACATGACTGATTATCCAATTTACTAGTAATATTGTATGTGTCACAGGAGTGCCATTTACCTTGGTTTGACAAGTGCAGAAGAGGGTCATTGACAGATGTAGGGATAAATGATGGAATTTTAGCTTTTCAAATGTTGCTACAGCATTTCACTCAATGGCATTTCACTCAATGTTGCTACAGCATTTCACTCACAGATAAATTAAAATTACAGTTGCAGCATGAGACTTGGAAGAATAATCACCTTAGATTACAAAAATAGAAGTTTAGGAAACTTTATATGCTCTCAAGAGAAGTAGCCTGAGGGGCAATGAATGACACCAAGAAGTAGAGTTTATAAAGGATTCATTAATTGCAAGGTGACAATTTCAAAGTTTATAAAAATAACAACAAAAATCAAGAACAGGCTCTTTCTCCCTTTATGCAGTCAGAAAATGCTGATGGTAAACCATTGCAATTAAGTGGAATTTTGATCTCCGTTACACAGTGGTTACACTAATGTAGATTTCTTGAGTTTGATGGAGGTACTTCTGATTTAAGACAGCATAATGGAGAGTGGAAATAGGCTTACTGTTGCTGGACAATCATAGAACCAGAAGGGAACTCAACAGGTCATCTAGTTCAGTTCCCCACACTCATGGAAGGACTAAGTATTGTTTAGACCATCCCTGACAGGTGTTTGTCTAACCTGCTCTCAAAAATCTCCAATGATGGATATTCTATGACTTCACTAGGAAATTAATCCCAGTGCTTAGTCATCCTGACAGGAAATTTTTCCTAATGTCCAACCAAAACCTCACTTGTTGCAATTTAAGCCCATTCTCTCTCATTTTAGCTTCAGAGATTAAAAAGAACAATTCTTCTGTCTCCTCCTTGTAACAAGCTTTTATATACTTGAAAATGTTTATCGTGTCCCCCCTCAGCCTTCTCATTTTCAAACCCAATTTCTTCAGTCTTGCCTCAGTCATGTTTTTAGACAATATTTGGTTGTCCAATATTTTATCCTATACTATAGCACTTGTATTTTCAAAAGTGCTGTTTGCAAACAGCATACAGAATATCAACATGTATCAACAGATAAGACTTGTTTAATCCTTATTCTCAAAGAAAACCTGCACAACACCTTCAAAAGCTGAGTGTTGGCGCTCAAATTCATAACTTTGCTATATACTAAAAATCATGGACTGAATAAGAAAAACATTGAATCTATGGATTATTATAACAGTCTTTAACCACTTACATCCCAGTCCCCAGCATTTTGTTTTGTTTAGTTTTTCCTTCCTCCTCCCCCATGACTGCAGAGGTTTTAACAGGCCATTTCACCTTGAATAGCCTCATTGGAATATGGATTCAGTGGTATTATAGCATGCTGGTCCCAAGATATTATATAGACTTCACCTACCTTGTAATATCCTTTATTGGAATAATTTCTGTTGGAGAGAGAGAGAGAGAAACCTTCTAGCTTACAATAAGCTCAAAAGCTTCTCTCTCTCACCAGCAAAAAGATGGTGTCAAACAATATTACCCCACTCACCATTCACTCACTCAGAATATGTATTAACTACTTATGCTAAATAACATAGTCTGCCTAATATGTAGCAATGATACTATGATGCTCTGAGTACATTTTCCAGGCCTGAAGAAGAGCTCTGTCTGAGTTTGAAAGTTTGTCTCCCTCAGCAGCAGAAGTTGGTCCAGTACAAGATGTTCTCTTTCTAATATGCTGGGAACAACATGGCTGCAACACTGCTTATGAGATCTTCATTGTCTAACAGTGCTATGCCATCCCTCCCTCTGAAATCTTCCACTGGCTCCCCTTCTTGTCTATCAAACCTTGTCACTGCATTCAAATCTCTGTCTTACACTTCCCCAATGTACTTTTCTGCTCTTATTTTTTCACATGAATAGCCTTTGTGTTGTCCTCCAATATATGGCAAATATAACTATATTGTCTAATTTACAATGTAAAGTGCATCTGGTAGGGAGTAAGTGTATATATGATTTATAAAATAAAGTAGTAATTGATGGTGCTTAATAATTACTGATTAATAAATAATAGTAACCACATGCAATTCTCAGCTACCTCTATGTAAAGCCAGAATAATTCAGTTGAAGTCAATGGGTCAAAACTTTATTTATAGACATACCTATTTTTTTTTTTTTTAGCAAAATACTCATGGGGGAAAATGTCATAATATTTTCCCATAATTCTTATCCATTAAGAACATAATATTAATACACTTTTATAATGTGCTTTATACAACAGCTGTTACATCCAGTAATATTTTAATAAATATTTTCTTCTGTTTTAATAAAGCAGTCATAAATGGTATCTGAGTAAACAGCGTTACCTGCTCCAGAAAAAGTGAAAATATGTCCATTATTATTAAATGCTAATAAATTCAATCTCACAATTGGAAAGACACCTTTGTCACTGTTGCTGTTTTCTGAGATATATTAATCATCATGTTTCTAAGACAATCAGCCCTTCCTTCCTTGCCTAAGAAATAAAATTATGTTTACAAAACTGAACACTATTGCTTGAGAAGATTAATGTACTAATATGTATATGACAATATAAGTTAGAGAAGGTTGCATTTATAATGTTTATAGCACTACATATAAACCACACTATACTTCAGCAGTACAAAAACATCATAGAGTACATTTGCTTTTGTATAGTTTATTGAATTAAGCTATTATAATAATTTACTTCTCAGTTTTGCCTATAGCATACTGTCCTATAATCCACAAGACTCTGAAGGAAGTGAAACTATTAACATGTCGCTCTCTATTTATATATGCTCGCTGATCTTAACTCCAGTATTTTCTGTTTTCTCCATGGAAAAACACATTACCATTACTCATCAATATTGGATTTCATGGTTGTGATGTTATTTTTCTTTGAATGCTCTACACAGCAGGACAGTTTTATGGCCTATAAAGCATCAGCCAGAACATGAAATGTGTCTACCTATTGATGCCTAGATAGGGTCTGGATGAAATAAAATGGCATTTGAGCACAGATTTAAAGTATGATTATGTTTAATATTTTTTTATTGACTATACAAGAGAGCTTACAAGGAAACAAAGCAACTACTTCCATCAGTGTAATAGAGACAGGAATAGTTTGACTCAGAATGATGCAAAGGACCTTTGCTAATGAAGTCTGATTCTTTTTGATACATTGACTTTAGTATCCCAAAAGCAGCAGTTTAATTTCTCCTGCTCCAGATCTTCCAATAACACAAAGTTCAATAGCACTAGTCAAATTATTAATTTCAAATAAAGTATCCAACAGATTTAGCCTTTTTTTTCTGTTTGTGAATTGATCCTTGTTTCTGTGAATATATTCACTGTTCCTAGATATTTGTCAAATAAATGATGTGAAAAAACGTCAGCTTCTAGGTGGTTTGTGAACTTCTGATTGTTGTGTATTTATTATTCAGAGGTTGTCTATGTTTTGGAAATGTAACTGTGGTTTGTGCTACCTGATTAGATGATAGGAAAATAATGAAGAGCAACTGGCCCTGCTCCAGTAGGAAGATCTTTACAAATAATTACTCATCCTAAAATTCATGAAAATGTTGGGTTTCACCAACACTTTTACCAATTAGTTGGTGGTTGTCTGAAGACTATGATGCCACGAGAAGCCTTGGAATGAATTTGCCACATTCAATTTCTTGAAATATCTACACCATTTTTTAGAACAATTCAACCAGTTCTAAAACCTAACTTCACTAGAACCAAGCCTTGGTTAACTGTAACCATGACCTTTAAACAACAAAAACGGGCTTAATGGTCTCTAAACAATATCTGCTGTTGATACCAGAGATGAAAGGCGGAGGGATCTGAAAAAATGATCTGTGTTTGGACCTGTGCCTGGCTACTAGAGGACTGATCATGCATCCTTTAATTACCTATGTGAGCAAGGGCTGTAGGATCCCTGTGATAAAGTTGAGAAACCTCACACCAGCACCAAAAGGGTAAAAGAGAGCCACCTATCTGTATGTACAGCCAATTCCAAGACTGGGGGGGGAGAAGAAAAGGAGAGGACCTGGCTCAGTTCTGGGCTGACTGGACTAGAGGCAGGAGTTAGGTGCTTCAGAGATGAACGGAGCATCACTAGTAGCCTGATGGCCAGGACAACCACTGGAGAAGATATCACTGAGTCCCTGACCAAGGGAGACTGCTACTGGGATGGAGGTACAAACAGGTTCGGTGTGAACTGTATGATTGAGACACTGTGGGGTTAGGCCCCATCAATCTCACCACTGCCCAGCACAGAGGGCAAAACACTGCTCAATGTCCACAAATGGCCACTATCTGAATTGAGCCATTATAGTCCAAACAGTCTGTAAGGGCCATGTTGCAAACAGAAAGATGTAGGTAGGAAGTCACCCAGAGCAATGGACATACACTTTTTGCAGCGAGGTCCCTGTTCAGGCATTGCTTCACAGAGGATCCTAATGGGGAAGGAGTGTCCAGGTCCACCTTCTACCCCACTTTATGAACAGAGGCACTTCTGCCAGAGAAACAAGGGACTGGAAGTCAGGCGTTCAAACCAATCTGGTCCTTTGAGCACCCTCTTTTATATAAAGAATTTACAATGATTATCGCTGTCTGGTGTTGCCTTTGAAGCATGGTTGTCAGTGAATCTGAAAAGCTAAAAGGATATCTGTGCTGTTCACACACAACAGCTGCTGCCTAGATGGATGTCTAAGAGAAGGAGAATAAGGACACAGAAACTTAATAGAGAATCATAGCACTGGGAGGGACCTTGAGAGGCCATCTAGTAAGTCATTGCACTCATGGCATGACTAAGTATTATTTAGACCAGCAGTGGGCAACCTGTAGCCCGTTGAAGTTTTATGTGTGGCCCACAAGACATTTTGTTTACTGTTGCTCACATGCAGAATTTCCATATGCCACTGATGTCCATCCACATTTTTTTTCCTAAAGTGACATGCACATAAAGCCAGGGCACACGGAGAAGTGCATGCTGATTGCACACAGCATTGACTGTGGAAGCCGTGTGCTCCCTCTGCATTCAATCAAAGTACTGCAAATTCTAGGTACGCAAGCACAGTTAGCAACACTACTCTATCCTGAGAGACTGTCTTGATTAAGACAATCTTGTGGCCCACTGAGATGAAGGAGGGACACTCATGCAACTGCCTCACTAACTTAGGTTGCCCATTGCTGACCTAGACCATCCCTGACAATTTATATAACCAGATTTTTAAGAGCAGATTTGTTATATACCGTATGGTCGTGCCAATTTTCTTCCACAATTTGATCTGAGGAAGTGGGTTTGGCCCACGAAAGCTCATCACCTAATAAACCATCCTGTTAGTCTTCAAAGTGCTGCATAGTCCTGTCTTTTGTTTCAGCAAGACCAGACTAACACGGCTACATCTCTATTACTATTCTAAATGTTAATACAGTACTAGATACTGCAAAAATGAAAATACAAATGAAAATCTGAATGCGTATTTACTGTGTGTCCAAACCTGGAAGTGCAGGCTCTTGTCTTACTAGGCTGGGTCCAGCTCCACAGTCCAGGTGCATGGGGTCATAGCACTGTTCCAGTTTGCTGAAGGGTCCCTGTATGAGAGAAGGACTGATGGGCCCATTTTCAAAGAGTGGCCCTGTGACCTCATGTGCCTGTTTGCACACCACTTAGGTTGAGAGCCCTTTCAAATGGGGGCCTGGGACAAACTGCTCTGGCCCCCAAATGGTATCCTTGCCAGTGGTGCACAGCTGAGGGTGCCGCTTTGCTCCTAAATTCTCTCCTCCCCTGCGTTTTCCTTCAGGAACTCTCCACACATTGCAGTTTCCCCTCCCCAGATTTCTTTCCCTACCTCAGCTCTGTCATCTCACCACTGGCATTCATCTTATGGTACTTGTTTAGGTACTAGTAACAGACACCCCCAACCATGGGTCTCTGTATCCTGTGCAACTGTGTTCCCTCAGCCACTGCATTTGTGGTATCTGTCTGTATGTGAATCTGGGGAACCCTAAATGTGTCCTCGCAGAGCACCCTGTGTAAAGTTGCTTTACTTCTTGTGAAGCCCAGGAAGCTTGATAGGTAGGAGAAATTCAACAAGTTTTCCAGTGTCTGCAACAAAATAGGCTGTGTTAAGGCCAGTGGGCAGCAAAGATGAAGCAAGAAACCCTCCTGCATAGGTGGGACCAGGTTCCCTACATCTAGTGTGTTACTGTGCAACAGATTTGACATTAACCAAGAGTATAAAAATGCAACTTCCCTACTGCTTCCAGAGATACAGCGATGGTGGTATTGGGTAACAGAAGCGAACGAGACTGAACAAAAGAACGGGGGGAAGAGGGGGGAAAGAGAAAGGCAAATGGAATAAAACCAGGCGAGGGAAAAGAGATCTTATGGTCTATTGCTTCTCTCAATTAAAGTGCAACACAACTAATGATTTTAAGGTCAGAGCTGAAAAGGGATTTCTTAGGGCAGTGGTTCTCAAACTGTAGAGTGAGACCCCAAAGGGAGTCATGATCCCCTTTGAACAGGGTTGCCAAGGCTGGCTTTGGTTTGATGGGGCTCGGAGCTGAAACCCAGCCTCTTTATCCAGAGTTGAAGCCAAAGCCCAAGGGCTTCAGCCCTGGGTGGCTGGTCTCAGGTTGCAAGTCTCCTGCCTGGAGTTGAAGCTCTTGAGCGTAAGGTTTGTCTCCCCACCCACAGTGGCGGGGCTTGGACTTCTTCCCCACCTGGGTAGTGCTGCTAGAGCAGGCTCAGGCTTTGGTTCCCCCTCTTGTGGTTGGAAAGTAATTTGTATTGTCATAATTTAGTGGCAGAGCAATGAAGTTTGAGGACCCCTTTCTTTGGGTACATATTCAGTCGCTAATAAACATTAATGGAATTAGAAAAAGGTTATCTTGCCCAAAGTATTAGTCTTTTCTTTCTCAGAGGAAAACATTGGGGCAATACCACTATTCAGGGCTGCTAACGGAGTCAGGGAGGCAAGGGGATAGCTGCACCAGAGCCCAGCGATTTAATGGGCTCAGGACTCCAGCTGCTGCTGCTGCGATGAAGCGGTGACTGCCGGGAGCTCTGGGCCCTTTAAACCACTGCTGGAGCCCTGGGCATTCTGAAGGGCTGTCTAGGGGAAGCTAGCCCCATCACTTCCACCAAAGCCATGCCCCTTCCAGGGACCCAGAGCCGGCCCGCCTGTGCCCAGTCTATCTTCACCCCTGCTATGGTTATTCAGACTGTGGCTGAGTGTAACAATAAATAAGCTGGTGTCTCTATGGAGAGAGAGAGAGACAAGATGAGAATACCTGCAGACTGACAGAGGCAGTAATTGGAAATGGAGCTGCACCCTTTCTATCTGCTTCTCAGTAATCTCAGATTTGCAGGAAGCTCTTCGAGCAAAGAGTATATGAACCAGTAGGAGTATGACAGTTAGGGTGGTGTGTAGATTAGATGATTATTTAAGACTCTTAATTATCCTGATAGGAAACAGAGAATATTAAATCTTGTGAAAAGCTAAGGGGAAAGTTGTCTATCCATTAAAGCTCTTTAAAAGTATAGCATAGTGGTTTGCAAATTTTTCCATTCAAGGACCTTCCTTCCGTAGTAGCCCCCAACCCAGCTTTCTGGGATCTAGCTACACCTCCTTCTTATCTTTTAATAGATATTTTAGAAATGTCTGTCTGTCTGTCCATCCATATATGAGTCTGTTTATTCAAGAACTCTTCCTAAATGGTAAGAGCTAGGACTGCCAAATTTGTGGCTTCCTCTTATCCTAACTTAAAGCAACGTCAGGGTTTGGTTGTGCCAGGACAATGGGATGTGCATGGAGTTTGATTGTTTCTCATAAAATGGAAAAGGTAGGGGTCTGGTAGGAGGGACAGTTATACAGCAAGAATGACTACAGGAGGCAGCAAGGGAACAGGGATCATTATAACCCCATTGGGCCAGCAGGGGATGGGGTGGAGAAAGGGACAGCTATACACTAAATATTATTATATTCAAGCTTGTGCTCCCTCCTCTCACCACCCCCATGGCCCTGAGAACATTACTCAGACTGAGCAGAAGGCCCCAGGTAAGAATGTGAGAAAGGGCTGTAGAATTTGGTAAGTTTTTAACACTTACTTTTAAAAGCTGCCATCCCCTACTTTCTTCCCCTCTTCTCATGGGAAGTAGTTTCCCCATTCACAGTTAAAAGCTAAAGTGGAGCAATATGGATAGTGGACTATCCCCTACTATCAGCAACTCAGGGGTTAGGTCTTTGTGACATTGCTATTGAATAATCTTGCTATTCTGCCATGGCATTCTTATTCTGCTCCATGCTGTCTGTATTAACACTTGTTTAAAGAATTAATTAACCTGAACAAAAGAACCTGTACGGAGCACTTTAGAAAATAGAAAGATCTGGTTGGAATACTAATCAAAGAAAATGGTTTATTCATAAGGGCACTGGTTGCTCTTTGAGACAGGAATTAAAAATATACAATGTTTCCTCTGGAAGAGTTTTCTCCAAATATTTCTGAGGGGTGAGATTTGAGTTCCCCAGAACTCGAGAATCCATGGGGCACCTAGATGATCTACAGGAGACCGTGTACTTCAAAACAGGTTTTGGAATCCTTCCTTTTTAGGTCCTTTGTAAAATATCTCCAGATGGGCTGCATTGCAGCCCGGGCTTCCTCTGCTGAGGGTGCATAACAGAGGCAAGCTGCAAAAAGTTAACACTGACTAAGGCTCACACTGCATTAATTCTTATCTGAATTCCCAGTGGGGCTCAAGTTTGCAAAGTTGAGGATAATTAACATGTCTCTCAGCCTTCCTTTCTCCTGTTCCTTACCCATGTGTAGATCCCTGGACTCCGAGAGCTTCCTCCATGGACTCTTCAATGGGAAAAAGTGATGCAAGACAGAAAATTAAGTCCCTGATCCATGAAGCTAAGAGCAGACCTACGCTAAAGTACCAGAGACAAAACCCAACCTAGTAGAGAATGTGTTTAGCAATATTTGCAAAAGTCACTAGAGAAGGAAATGCAAAATTAAAATAAAGATTATTTAGGACTGTCTGTTGATACAGTAAATGAATAAGCAGGTTACATTAGCCAACACTAAACATGAGGGATATATAATAATCTGTAGCTAGTCTAAAGCAAATGGGCAGGATGTATAATTCCATTTCTGAGTTGTGTTCTATATCTAAACTACAGATTGGGGATGAAATACATATGTCTTAGAAATGTGCAAAAAATTTAAAGGTATGGTTTCAAATTATGCTGTATATGCAAGACTTGTAGTGTGTTTAATTCAGAAGCATGCATTATAAATAATGTTGAAAGATTTATATTAAACAAGCATCAAATAAAACCTTTAGAAACTGCTTTGTCAGTAGCAAGAATGAGGATTTTATGTAGCCTGACAGTACTGTAAGGAAATATAGATATGTGAAGGAGTGTGGGGGGAGGGAGCAAAAACCTCGATGGGCCCCTAGGCAAGGTAGGAGGGTGCCAGCTCCATGCTCCCAGAAGGCGCAAAGCAAAGAAGAAGGGGAAGGGCTGAGGACAACCAGTCCTCAGTGCACTGCAATGGCCCCCAGATAGACCTCAGTGCTGTCTGGAGCATGGCACCTGCCCCTGCAGCCCTTAGCACAGCCCGGAGTGTGGTGCTCTAGCAGCAATTTAAAGGCCCAGGGCTCCAGCCACCACTGCTGCTACTACTGTGGCAGTGGTGGCAGCCAGAGTCCTTGGCCCCTTTTAATCACCACGCTCAGAAGCAACTCCCCCCTTTTCCCCCCTCTCACGGTTGGTAGGCCTGTGAGGGAGCAAGTTTACAGTAGGAATTGGCACTGCTTGTTTAAAAGTATCTTAAAATAATTCCAATTTTTGTAGTATGAATTGTAGTAGGGTTACCAGATGATTAAAAAAATACCGGACACACTTGATCTCAGACTGGGGGGAAAGGGGGGCTGGCCAGGAGGGGAGCCGGGGCTGGTCGGGAGGAGGTTGGGGGGAGCGGGGCTGGCTGGGGGAGGGGGAGAGAATGGCTGGCGGGAAGCAGGGCTGGCCGGGAGGGGAAGTGGAGCTGGCTGCAGGAGATCGGGGGGGAGGGGGTGAGGAACCAGCCGACGGGAAGCGGGGCTGGCCAGGAGGAGTCTGGGGGGGAGCGGTGCTGGCTGGGGGGAATGAGCAGGGGGGAAAACCAGCTGGTGGGGAGCAGGGCTGGCCCAGGCGCATGCAGATCCCGGGGTGCTGCCCGTCCTGTGCACAGTCCCGGCAGGGCGCACTGGCGAGTCCGGCCCCAGGGATTCCATCGCACTCCAGCTCTGCCCCCACCACCCTCCTCTCTACTGTGTAGTCGCGTACTGCCTGGCTGGTAGACACGCTCACGCAGTGTGAGCATGTCTACCAGCCAGGCAGTACACACCTACATACTGATACTCATGATAATAATAAAAAAAAAATGATAAACATCCAATATTTTCTATGTCCAGTATTTTCTCAATTTGTTTCCCAGACAGAGAGCTCAAAGACCAGACTGTCCGGTTCAAAACTAGACACCTGGCAACCCTAAATTGTAGTCCCATACACTGGGGGGCAGCAAGGTGATTATGCTAAAGCAGAACAAGGCCCTGTTCTATTTCTGGAATAGAGTGTCCACGCATGGAGTTATTCAAAATAATTACTTTGCAAATCTCGTACGTATCTTGATCTTATTTAACTGTCAAGTGTAAACAGTGCCTAACAAATTCTGACCACTAACTCAATTCACATCCCATTCCATCCCACCCCTTGTCCACTTTCCCCATCCTCTGATCATTCCTCTTCCAAATTTGTAACATTTAGCATAAATGACTCAGCTTGAAAAAAAAGATCTGAAATATCAGCAGTTTGGATTTGATTTTTTTAACCATCTACACAAAAGGAGGAGAAATAGCTTGAATCTTAGCTGACAAGATATTTATAGCAAATGGATTTGCAAAGCCAATCACAGTGAAAAGCTACTGCCTGCTTATCAAGGAGTAAACCTATTCTGTGCAGCTGGCAGGGGCTGAAAGTCAAAAAAAAAAAAAAAAAAAAAAGCTGTATTTCTCACTTTTCCTTTCATATTCCTTCTGAATGGTAGCCAAATGTGACATTAAATGGCAGCAAATGAGGCACAATTTTTTGGCAGTAGGGTAATTAATCATTGTAACAATTTACCCAGAGTTGTGAAGGAATTTTTTAAAATCAAGACTGGATGTTTTTCTAAGAAAATATGCTCTAGATCAAGCAAGAATTAATTCAGGAAAGTTCAATGGTCTCAGTAATAAAGGAGGTCAGGCTAGATGATCACAGTGTCCCTTCTGATTGGAATAATCACAGCTCCTTTGTTCAGGAGATATAGGGACTATTGACCACATGTACTCCAGCTTGCAAACTGCCTCAGGAGGGGGGTGAGGGGCATGGAGGAAATGGGCGTCATTCTCCTTCACATTTGCCCATGGAAAAGGCCACTCTGGGAAAGGGGAATAAACATCACACCATGTTAAGGGCTTGTCTGATGGAGACACTTAGGAAAGTTAATCCAAATTAATTTTCAAAGTGGATTAAAATAAACAGAAAAAAGAGTTCGTCTACATGGTGTGGTAATGTATACTGCCGGTGTATGATTTCTAAAGCAAACTATATATAGTTGGCTAATGTGAAACGTGCTGGCACATGCTAAAAGTTCTCTAGGGCTTGAAACAACGATGTGTAGTCCAAACTTCTAGTGCATGCCAACAGGGTCTACACAGACCAATTAATGCTCAACATATCAGAGCATTTTAAAAGTCAGATCCTGTAGTGCACATTGCTGCACTATGTAACATCCTATGGCTACTGTTATTTTGAATAAGATCTGGTCTACATTAAGGTATTAGCTCACTAAGAATAGATACCTCACTCAGGGGTGTGAACAATCCACTCCCCCTAATGACACAGTTAAACCAATCTAGGCCCTGGTATATACAGTGCTAGGTTGATGGAAAAAACTCTCAAATTGATGCAGCTATCATCTCCCAGGGAGGTGGATTACCTATGCCAACAGGAGAAGCCCTCCTGTCAGTATAAAATGTATCTTCACTGAAACACTACAACAGCACAGCTGCAGCGTTTTAACTGTAGACAAGCCCTACATTCCTAACGGGGGGCTTAAAGTGGCATAACTACACTTCTCTAAATTCACACCATTACTTAATTCAGATTAATTTTTCTGACTGTCCCCATTATAGACAAGCTATGAGTCTATCCCTATGCTCACTGTAGCTCCCACTGGGGCAGTACAGCTCCTCATCACTTTTATACTCATCTCCAGGAAAGTGCCACTGTTAGCCTTGGCATGTAGGCTGCTACATTTAATACTGCTTTGCACTAGCATGTGCGGGCACACACACACAATCATGAAGAACCTTACTGGTCATTAGCCTAGACTTTGCAATAATAATAATACAAATGTATAATTATCATCTGCTACCAGTAAAATGAAAAGGTGCGAGCAAGTCTCCACCGCATCGGGGAGATAAGCGAAAAGCTGACTTGCAGAACAAAATCATGTGTTGGCATCCACAGTTAATTTAGATAGCTGCTTTGGCCTACTCTAAATGTAAGGGACATTATAGGGGTGCACATGTGCTATTCTAATTAAGATTGCACAAGCAGTTCTGTGACAAGCACTTAATGTAATTTCAGGGGTTTATAGCAGCAATGGGAAACCTAGACTAGTGCATGGACCACATGAGTCACCCCCCTTCATCTCACTCAGTAGGCCTCAAGATTGTCTTAATTAAGACAGACTCTTGCGATAGCTTTGCTAACAGTACCGGTGTATCTAGAATTTGTGGGGTGTGCTGATTAAATCAGAGCAACGTTTTGACTGAATGCAAAGGGAGTACGCGGCTCTCACAGTCAATGTTGTGTGCGATCGGGAAGCACCTCACTTCATGTGCCCTGGCTTTATGTGCCTGTCACTTCAGTAATACCTGTAGGAAAAAAAAACCGATGTGGATGGAAATCAGTGGAATCTGGCAACCCTGCGAATGAGCAACAGCAAACAAAATGTCTCATGTGCCACAATAGAACCCTGATGGGCTGCATGTGGCTCACTGGCTGCAGGTTGCCCACCACTGGTTTAGAGCATCAACTATCATTCTGGGTTGAAACCTGCAATCCAAGGTCTCAGAGGAACAAAATCTGAGCAAGTTAAAACAAAAATCATTTTGCAGTTCGGTGGAGTAAATCCCTGACTCGGCACTAAGGAGACCTATTTGCTCAGGCCAATGGGTCAACAAGTCTGCTTCTTCCTGGTTACACAGGGGAAGGCAAAAGGCAAATAGGCAAGGATGTTACAGATGAGGGAAGTGTTTGCATTTTGACACAGGCTAATTACAGTGGAGACAGACAATGCCTCATTAACAGACATGCCCCACTGCACAGGTCTGCACAGAGCCTGGGTCTCCTCGTAAGCAGCTAGTTTGGGCAACAAAATCATAGACCCAGTATGTTGTGTTGCGGGTTGAGGGGCAAATGAACTCTGCAGAGTGGTGGCTAAAATAAATCCAGTATTGTCAACTTCAAGCATCCAAGATAATGAGATTCAAAATAATTAATTATAAGATTTTTTTCTTTATCTTCCTTCTGATTTTTGAGCCTCTGTGGTACACCTGTGCCAAGTTTGATTTTTTTAATACAACCAAAAGGGATATAAACATATTTTTAAATGAAAATAGAGATTTTCATGTAATCACATGTCTTCAGGAGCAGGACTTTGAGGAAAAATTCCAAATATTGTAATAATTGATAAATTGTGAGAATTAACAACACAAATTGATGACATAATTCATTTAGTCATTTCAAAGTATGCTAGTGCAAGAGCAAAAGCAAAAATTAAAAAATATTTTATTCACTTAGGGTGTGTCTACACTGCACCTGTAGCTTGAAATAAGCTATGCAATTTGAGCTACGCAAATTGTGTAGCTTATTTTGAGTTAATTTCGAAATAAAGCACTATTCCAAAACATCCCTTACCCCTCATGGAATGAAGTTTACAGGGATGTCGGAATAACAAGCCCAATATATTTTGAAATATCAGGCTTGCTCAAAATACACAGAATAGCTATTTAGGGATACCGGAAGTATCCTGAAATAGCTCTGCAGTGTTGATGTAGCCTTAGATTATGTCTACACAGCAGGGCTAAAGTCGAATTAAGCCATGCAACTTTAGCTATGTCAATTGCATAGCTTAAGTTGAAATAGCTTAATTCGGCTTTTGGTGCTGTTTTACACAGCAGGAAGTCGAAGGAAGAACACTCTTCCTTCAACTTTCCTTACTCCTCGAGAAATGAGGGTTACCATGAGTCGGAGTAAGAAGTCCTCCAGCTCGAGATTATTTCAGAATAAAGGGTTGGAGCGTAGACATGCATTTTGTTATTTCAGAACATCAGTTATTTCGAAATAATGCTGCCATGTAGACGTACTGTTAGACATTTCTGAGCACCTACAAAAAATTATTAAAAAAGACAAAAAAGTATGAATTAATTCAAGATACGACCAACAAATCTTTACTTTATATGACAGACACAAAGAAAGGTTAGGCATAATCTTGCATGTAACTTTATTCCTGCAATACTGCTATTTTCATAATTGACAGCTCCCATGAGTTTGGCTACTCATGGAGAGAAATGTTTGCAAACTTTGCCCCCTTTTTTCATTAAACTTTTGACTCCATAACTAACATGTTACTCTTGTTTGCTTTTACATATACAGATTATATGGAACTTTCTTTAATCCTTGGTTTTATACTATGGTTTGTAGGCCATGGATCATTTATTTGCCCAGATTAGCTTTTACCAGACTATTTTGCATCCGGACCCTTTCTCTGTGGTATATATTCTTAGCAGTATGCAATACTACAGTTCTGAGGACTGAGAAATGAGAAGAAAGCATGAGGGAATGTGAAAAGTCCGAGAACACAGAACAGGATAGAAAAAAAAACCAAGAAGAGTGAAGTGGAAAGAAGAAAGAGAAAACAGTGTGTTAGAGTATATTTAGGGAAAAGTGACACCGATACAGGGAAGAGAGACTAAGAAGAGTGCAGCTGTGACTCAAAAATAAAATATTAATGCTTACCTTTGTGATATACAAACATAGGTGCATTTACCAATACAACATATTTCAACAGATGAATTAATAGCTTGAATTAACAAAATATGAAAATTGGTGACAATGCATGTGAAGTTACAAGTTTTATAACTGTTTCAATAGACAAACCCATATACACATGGTTCATAAGCTTGAAAAGTTCTGATTTTATATTTTATAAATCTGAATGAAAAATACCAAGTTGATAAAAATATTTGTAAATTTTTGCATTAGCAGTGACATTTTAAAAACAGCATGTTCACTGTAATGAAAATACTGTCAACATTCATATTAAATTAATAAACTTTGATAATATGCAATTCTTATTAACTGAAAGAGCAAAAACAAAGCAACTAATACAACTGTGCAGCAACCAACATATATGTAAATTTTCCTCTGTTCATTTCAGTTAATCAAAGACAAAACATTTGTTATTTTTGGGTGGAAGGAGAAATCAATAATTGCTGACATTTACAGAATAAAATTGATGCTTTCCAAGCTTAGATACATAATGAAAGACATTTATGTGAGGGAACTTAGCATTTCAACACTGTATATTTTACAGGGTCTAATAGGGTCAACAATATTGCATAATGGTTAAAAAATATATACGTACATATACACACACATAAACATACTCACCCAACAGACAGGAAAGGTTCCTTTGAATCAAGTCTGTTAAGAAAATAACAGGTATGTAAATATAAACACATATATTTATAACATTTAAATTATGGACTTAAAAGGCTCCATTGGATCTATTGCACTTTTTTTGGTGATAATGCACAATTTGGCAGCAATATCGAGCATCAAGGGCTTGATCCAACTCACAATGACTTCAGTTGGCATTGGAGCACAATGTTTATACAGCAGCAAACCTCAGGCCTGATTCAAACTAAACTAACTTCAGGGTGCATTTCTCAGGAAGGCCACTTGTCTCTTCAACCCTTTCATATGTTCCCCCTTCATGCTCCCTACTTGCATGGAAAGTCTCTCTCCTATGCTCCAGTTAAGCATGTTTAAATTTTAATATTAAAGTTAACCATATATTTAATTTAGGGATGTAAACGACTAGTTGAGGGACCAAACAAATTCTACTAAAACGTTTGTCAGTGACTTTTTAATGAGAGTGATAGCCAAACAGAAATGGTGGCATGTGTCTGGAATTTTCACTAGCACAAAACCCCATTTAAAAAAACAAAAAAACCCAAAAAAAACCCCACACCACACGAAACAAAAATTCTGCAAAATAATGGATTTTTAAAAAAATACTGTCCCCACCCCACAATTTTATGATGTAGAAAATATAGTAAAATTTATTCAAAACAAAATTTAGTACAAACATTTATAATAATGTAACCAAAGTTTGTTTTAAAAGATGTGTTCCTCATAGCACTTTCTAAAGACAGTCAAGTATTACTTTTACTTCAAGTATTATGTTCACTTTTAATAATGTTCCTCAACTTTTGCAAAGCATTTAATTCTCAGGAAGAGGTTTTTAAGATTACTGGTGGGAACGCTTACGTGTCTATCTTGCTCTTCACTGTTGGATGCATTATACTTGAAATATAGTTTCCTGGGACTGAAACTGGAGATTTTTATGCAATTTTTACCCATTTGCCTTAAGGGTTGAGTAAATGCCAGAAAACCTGCACAATGTACTTTCTGTGCACATTTCTTCCTCCTCTCCAGCACTTAAGAATAGAGTCATCTATCTCCATGGTAGCGTATTGCCCTTTTCAGGTCTCTTTGGGGTTGGGATTCATTGTAGAGGGAGGAGGAAGGCACTGAGTGACCCTGTGTTGATATATTTTTGAGTAGATATATCATATCCTAGGAAAGGCACTGCAGCCTAACCCTATATGTATTACTTTTACTGCAGAACACCTGGGACAGTCACTAGTCATATAATTCTGTGTCAAATTGACATGAACCAGGATGGGCACTGGGGGCCTCCAAATAGATGGCCTTGGATTCCTCCTATAGCATCTGTATTTTGGGGGCATGGTCCATCTGTATGGTGCAGTCCTATTCCCACTGATAATAACGCAGATAGAAACTCTGATGATTTCACAGTTTCCCTTTTCCTTATCATACCTTTGGTGGGTTTTACCACAGGAGGGGGGCTATCCACCCTCATAAGAATCTCAATATTTTGCCTCTGATATTTTCTTCAGAGCAATAAAGAAGAAAGAGAACTGAAAGCACGGCTGTGTTTTTGTGCAGTCTTACAGCATCAATTTTGTCATGAGAAGAGCTATATGGGACATCAGTGTTCCAATGAAGGACATAAATCTGATGAGTACAATATTTGATGCAACACCCTCTGGATAAAATACTGCAATTAAAATCTATTTCAAATTCATTCTCAAGATGGAATTCAATTGTCTTTAAACTATGCGAGCCTAAGTTTGACTCCCTCTATATATTTGACTCTTAAGTCATATGCAGCATCATTTTAAATTAGCTGAAATGTTCCAAGTACTAAGGGAATATAATGATCCATTGGCCTTTTATTTAAACCGCATGCCAAATTAATATAAAGGATTTAAAACTGCAACTCCATGTAAAAAGAATATACTACATCTCCTTTAGTGGCAATATTTATCTATCCATGTTATCAATTAAGGATGTTAAGAAGCGAGTAATCAACTAATCGTGTAGTCAATACAATTAGTATCAACTATACAATTAGCCAACAGGGGGAAGGCGGGGTCCTGGACCTACCCCCGCTGTGGCTCTACAGTTTAAATGTAGTAGGAGCTGGGCACGCAGGCAGCCTGGCTCCTACTACATTTAAACTGCAGAGCTACAGCAGGGTTCTGTCTAGGACCTGGCACAAGCCAAGACTGCTTGCGCCAGGTACTGGACTGCTGCGCTTCTACCTCCCCTACCCTCCCACTGCACCATGGAGATGGTGCTGGGGGGAACCAGCTTTTAAGTGAGTAGTCAAGTAGTGACTCAACTACCCGATAAGCCTAGGCTTATCGGGTAGTCAACTACTCGACTAGTTACTTACACCCCTATTATCAGTTATTATGTTCTTCCCATTGACTTGGTACCCAAAATTCCCCAGAGTTTTAAAGCATGATGATACCTCCTAAAAGGTAATCCCCTGGATACCTGCAAAGTAGTTGGGATTTGTTAAGAAGACTAACTATAGAACAGGAACATCTTCTCTTAAGAAGAAGAAAAAATTATCAAAATGTAAAGGACTGCAGGAACACTAGGTCGACAATGAATACATCAATACAATTCTATTTTAAAGATAATGCAGTAACAGTAAAGTGTGACAAAAATCCTCCTAAAACTTAGCAGGTCCCATGCTTTCAGGTGGATTTACTTGCCTCAGAGGCTCACAGCAGCCCTCAATTTGGACACCAGCTTGCAGTTGTTAAGCTACTCTACTTTGCAGCCCCTCCCAGTGGTACAAGATAGGACATATCCTTGGACCAAACTCAGTCTCTTTCTAGTCCTGAACTGGGGAGTCAGTTGTGGGGAGAAGCCAGGCCAGCTCTCTACTCCAAGTTCCACTCCAGAGACCCTATAATCTCAGCTATTTGTAATGTTTCTAATAACAGCTGTGTGACAACTACAAATCCCTGGTCCACTTCCCCACAGCCTTCACTAGCATCTTCCTTACGAGAGGTTCTTCCTCTTGGTATCTGCTTGCACTTTCTTCTCCCAGACTCTCCACCACACTTACTCTCATCAGCTCCTTCCTCACACACTAAGCAAACAGAGGGGAAGCCTTTTTAAACCATTCTCAACTGATTTTTAATTGGTCCCCAGGTGTTCTAATTAGTCTGGTTTCCTTGAATCTGGAAGCCTCTTAATTGGTTCCAGGTGTTTTAATTGGACTGATTGCTCTGACTGATTCTAGTAGGTTCCTGCTGGTTTTGGATTAGCCCTTTCAGTCTACCCTGGGAACAGAGATCTATTTAATCTGGGGCTCATATATTTTCCCTCCACTACTTTTCTATAGATCCTCTGACCTGACTCTGTCACAAATGACATAATGAAATTATTTTTTTTATAACCTAGGGCATGTTGCTATGTCTAAAATCTGGGTGCTAGAACATCTCTGATTTGCAATGTTTTTATCACCCATAAGCTGCATTGCTCACAGGGGAAAACGTCTTATGGGAGAATCTCAACAGCACATATACACTTTTTAGCATGTTGTATAGTTCTTGGCCTCTTTTCGGTAGACCTAGTAGCACAACTAACTTGATCCCATGTGCATCCTCTGATACCTTTGTCATGCAGTAGATGTATTTCTGTTTCAAAGTTTCTAAAACAAATTCATTTAATACTATAAAAACTAGATGTCAACAGTCTCTACAACAACTATCTCTATAGTCTATTAACAAATCATAGGTAGTAGACTAGAAAAGCCTCAAGTATATTCTAAACCTTTAACCTTAATATAATTATTCAAGTCTAGCTTACAGGAAAGATGCCTTTTTTATATCTGGGACACAACCCAACATACATAAATCAATTTCATTTCAGGCTAAACCAGCCCATCTCTCCTTCCCAAAATCTATTTAAAGGAAATCTGGATGCATCATTGACAACATCATTATTATACATAGGCAAACAGAATCAGCTAAATGGTTTTCTAAGATAACTCATTTAGAATCAATAATTGCTTAGTGCTGATGATTCAACATTCATAGCTAAGGAAAGGATAAAAAACACTAATACTGTATTTCTATTTGCTAGTTATTCTGCTTCCTCAAGTATGACAAAACAGTTTACAATGGCCCAAACAAAGCAAAATTCAGAAATGAAGGCTTACAAAAATGACTCCTATTTCTGTACACCAAACTTGAGAACAAATTTCAGAGAGTAGGGAACTCAGCATTTTTTGAAAATGGGGTCCCTTTCAAGGTTTACTGTCTTCGGAAATGGAGTTTGAATTTACTATTGATTTCAGCTTGTTAGGATTTACAGACTAAAAATATTGATTCCATTATACTTACTGCAATCAGCTACATTGCAGTTTGTGTGCATACTTTCCTGATGCTTTGATAGTGTCTGTTATATTCTTGAGGTGGCCAAAAGGCTTCTAAGGCTATGTCTAGACTGCAGGCTTCTTTCGGAAGAAGCTTTTCTGGAAGAGATCTTCTGAAAAAACCTCTTCCGAAAGAGAGTGTCCACACTGTGAAAGTGCATTGAAAAAGTGATCTGCTTTTTCTACAGATAGCGTCCACACTGAATGGATGCTATCTTGCATGTAAGCTGTGATTACTATAGGCGGAATGGCCACCAGGGCATCTGTGCTTTTTCCTCTTTCCTTTCCACACACGCCTTTTTCTGAAAGAGCTCTTTCGGAAAAAGGCTTCTTCCTCGTAGAAAGAGGTTTACCAATGTCGGAAAAACCCCTGAGTTCTTTTGATTTTTTTTTCAAAAGAATGCGATTGCAGTGTGGACGTAAGTGAAGTTTATTTGGAATAACCGCCGTTTTTCTGAAAAAACTCTGTCATGTAGATATATCCTAAGAGACTGTTCATGCTACTTCCATGGAATGTCTAGTAGCACAGGAAACAGTATAGCACCCATTCAAGGAGAACATAAAACTATACAAGAGGTTCTTCCAAAACCATGGAGGATACTCTAAAATACATCATTGAATGGAACATACTTATAGTTACATCATGCTCCAACTGGGACTCCAAATTTATAAATAATAATATGCAAAATGGCCAAAAGAAAGCTAAAAATATGTCACTTGCTGATATAGGGTGTCTGTTGATGTGCAGAACCAGGCAAATGGCTTTTAGCACTGTGATAGGCAATACAGGGTTTGAATGTAGTTCTTCCTCCTCCTTTTGTTTTAGGGCCACTGTAACACTGGAAGAATCTTAACAGTTCAGCTTTATATTATAGTAATGTAAGGAAGATTTCCTAGTTGAAGTTAATGAATTGGCTATGTAGTTTTACGGTATATTTCTTATGATTGATTTGGTTGACATATTTTCATGTAAAACTGTTCTGTCCTTGTGCCCACTGTCTCTTTTAGAAGCAGAGTTTTAACAAAAATACATGTTAACTCACAGAAAATAAAGCATAGCAACCATAGCTCTTTGTTCATCATTGACCTTTTAAATAAGTTGATGGTTGATGCTTAAGGACAAGTAAGCTGGAAAATTTTTGTGTAAACTTTTTTAAATAAAAAATGCAACTTTTGTAAAAATCAATATATTTAGAAAAACATGTTGACTTTGATGAAACTTTCCAAGGTGAACAGATTTTCGAAGCATAATATTTTTGTATTGGAATTTTTTTTAAGACTAACATAAAAACAGCTATACCATACCAAAGGTTTGTCTAGCCCAGCATCCTGTTTTCCAACAGTAGTCAATGCTAGGTGCCTCAGGGGGAATGAATAGAACAGGTAATCATTTTAATTTACATTTTATTTTATTTGGGGACCATTTTTACAATTCTACATTATTTCATGTGTATATTGCACCACTACTACTAACATGCCACAATGTAAAATAACATAAAAGATTAAAAAACTAAAATTAAATTTCAAACTGAAAAACTATAATTCTAATATGGAAATCTGAAACTTTCCAGAATGAAAATTTTTTTAAATGGAAAATTTTCAGAAATTCTATTTCACAAGGCATTTTGAAAACAGTATATTTTCTCCCTCATTTCAATTTAGAAGAAAAACAAATTTCAAAAAGTCAAAATTTCATGCAAAATGGAAATTCCAAGTTTCAGCCATCTCTCGTTACCACTCAAATGGCCAGTCAGAATATATTTTGAATTAGTGCACCATTCATGGTTAATAATTTGGATTGCACAATTAACCTGAAATCTCTCTCTCCCCTGGACCTGAGAAGTCTTAGCCATGAAAGTTTTGTCAGATCTGATAATTTTTTCTAAAAATTTTATTTTTGACAAATCAGCATTTTCTGATAAAAAATTGTAATTGAAAAATTCCTGCCTAGCTCTAATCTAGAAGTTTAGACACTCTCCTAAGGTTCCATAACCAGCACTATAATAGATGCACCTTTTATTATAAAGCATTTTCATATTCCTTGAAGCATTAACTACTGCCCTGTACTATAAGCAGAATACTGAACTACCCGAATTCAAGGTATGATCTAGTATAGCTATATTTTTCAATATGAAGACGAAAGCGATACATGGAATGTGGCAGCCACAACATTTTTTCCAATATTTTAAATAATTTAAAAATCTTTCCCTTTATGCTTTGGGTAAAACTCTTGAAGAAATAAACAATTGCAATATTTAGTCTCTGTTTATTTTTTTCTGTGCTGTGTATCGTTAGGGAAAATTGAAGGTGGTGACATTGTTTTATAAAACAAAGACATAAAGTATAATATTATTTTCTCCATTGACATAATAAAAAAAATATTTTATTTAAATGTACACAAATCAAACATAAAAAAGCACCTTTCCAGGGACATGGGCACCTTTGCTACATATTGAAAATACAAATGCTAATGCAAAATAAAGGAAGCCAAACAGCTTCCCTAAAACAGGAAAGAAAACAAAAAACAAAACAAAAAAAAAATCAGCCAATACTCAAGCCCAAAATACCATCCTTCAATGCAACTTCTTGTAATGGGCAGTGCCATTGCAACCTTTCATTGACTGTACTACCAAGGGTTAAAAGTGTATGTACATTTTTAACAGAGAGAGTAATGCTCCACAGGGGAATAACTTACTAAGGAGTGTGTCTGATTCACCAACACTTGAGGTCTTTAAATCAAGACTCGGTATCTTTCTACAAGATATGTTATAATTCAAACAAAGGTTATGGGCTTGATACTGAAATTACTAGGTGATGTTCTATGGTCTGTGCTATACAGGTCAGGCAGATAATCATTGTGGTCCTTTCAGACCCTAGAATCACAGAACCATAGAATACTAGAACTGGAAGGGACCTTGACTGGTCATCGAGTCCAGTCCCCTCACAGCAGGACCAAGCACTATCTAGATCATCCCTGATAGATGTCTATCCAACCTTCTCTTAAATATCTCCAGTGATGGAGATTCCACAGCCTCCCTAGGCAATTTATTCCAGTGTTTAACCACCCTGACAGTTAGAAAGATTTTCCTAATGTCCAACCTAAACCTCCCTTGCTGTAATTTGAGCCCATTGCTTCTTGTCCTGTCATCAGAGGCTAAGAATAACAATTTTTCTCCCTCCTCCTTGTAACACCTTTTTAGATACTTGAAAACTGCTATCATGTCCCTTCTCAGTCTTTTTTCCAAACTAAATAAGCCCAGTTCTTTCGGTCTTCCCTCAGAGCTCATGTTTTAATCATTTTTTTGCTCTTCTCTAGACTTTCCCCAATTTCTTCCCATCTTTCTTGAAATGTGGTGACCAGAACTGGACACAATAGTCCAGCTGAGGCCTAATCAGTGCAGAGTAGAGCGGAAGAATGACTTCTCATGTCTTGCTCATAACACTCCTGTTAATACATCCCAGAATCATGTTTGCTTGTTTTGCAACAGTCACATTGCTAACTCAGATTTAGCTTGTGGTATGCTATGACCCCTAGTTCCCTTCCTGACCTTGAAAATCTGTGAATCAAGAAATCATTAATGGAGGGGAAGTGCAGCTCTTCCTTCTCTCTTGGGCTTGGAAGAGCAGTTCTGGCCCTATATCTCCCCTTCCTCTTTGGCTACTGCAGTGAGAGCTCCACTTCCTATTGCAACCTACTTTAATTATGGAGTGCAACCAATGTGTTCCAAAGAAGGATTTGGGGATAGAGTGGTTGGGACAGGAGTAATTATATGAGGAACACTGAATTTGTTTTGTACTTTCAATAATACAAGTTGGCAGATGCTTCATCTTACATGGAAATAATAAGTTGATCTGGCCCATGGCAAGTCTCCACTCTGAGGGCTAGAACCCCTGAACCTTGGTGCCCTCATGTGGGGCAAAAACACCTCAGCTGTAGGGAAAATCTTCAAGATCCAGGCTGGAGTGTGTCACATGCCAAGTTTAGTGTGAGTGAAGTATGGGCTTGGGTTTTTTTTCTTTTTTTTTTGCTTCCCATGTTGGGAGAATTAGGAGTAGATGAGATTTGGGTTTTTGGTTCTGTGTGACCCCCGACTGTTTTTTTTTCTGTGGGTCAGTGGTACCAGACTGAAAAAAGTTTCCCCATCACTGTCTTAGGCTCTGACACTTGCTCATTATGTTTTTTTTTTAAATCCTATTATACTACATCACCAATGAAAGATGCACTTAGATCATTTTATCATTTTTTAGATTTTTCCTGTCTAAATGGTTCATAATTGTTTCGGTATATTAAATAACATTTACAACCAATCAGATGCATTTAGTTGTGAAATATGTATTGATTTTTTTAAATAAAATCCCTCTCTTTATTCCTAGATGCATTATAAAATAATAAAATTATCCTTTCACTACCAGATATTATTTACAGGGATTCCAAGCATTTCCAGGATGTGATTATGGTAAATTGTTATCTAGTCTTTGGCTGGTGAGGAGTAATAAATTATCCTTTTACTCATATCATTCAATTCCTCGCACATCAAAGTAAATTATGTAAAAGAAAAAATACCTAGGTTGTTTACTACCTACAGCACAAAACTGGGATTTTCATCTCAGTTCTTGGGACAAATTTTGCCCACAAGAGAATAATCTTACATTATATTCTAAATTGTTAAGTCTCCAGCTCTGACTGATTTTTCAGTGATGGTGAATACAATGATAGAAAGCACTAGAGACTGATAATGACCTAGTTAGTCCCACAAGGGGAAGCAAATAACATACCATTTTTTTCCTATTAGCAAATGCCCATTTTTGCAGCCACCATGCTGGGAGACAGATGAAAAGATGTATAAAGGCCCTTCCCATTTTAGAGTTTTGAAAATAAAAGGGAGAGAGATGGGTGAATTCATAACATTCTTCAAATAATCCATTACAAAAAGAACAGGACATTCTCTGAAAGCATTCCTAGTGAATGTTTATGCCTATGCTAAACCAGACTATACGGCTGGGTGAATATTTTAAAAATATCACAAAATTCACTGACTAAATTATTCAGCAAGTATTTTTTGACCAGGTCTAGATGCCTATCTTAGGCTTTTTTCTGTAGCACTCCTCTTTGTGGTAACTAAGCACTCAAAACAGGACCAAGTTTTAAAAATAGATATTACATATTGGACATAGTGTGGTGTGCACAGTATTCATGTAATATACCTTATCATACTGTGTTTTGAACTGGATGTAGTACTGGGTTTTAGAGGTCAGCTGAGGATAAAGATGGTTACATGCCCTTTTCAGCATCTCCTGTCACACTCTATACATGTGACTTTGTGACAGATATATCAATCATATATCCAGATATAGCTAATTTTTTTTATTGAACCTTTGAACCTACATATACAATTTATAAACATCAAACCCTTGACCTCAGTATAAGTTGCAGGCACCCAACTCCTCTTGGGACTTTGCTCAATATGAATAAATGTTAGATGTTCTTCAGTTATGAGCAATTTATCCAATATTATCTCCAAAGTAAGGGGTTGAGAACTGTGAAGGTAGCTGGAGAATGATATAACATTTTCAGGAAAGTAGAGCTAAACATAGCTTACGCTCAAGAGCTACCTACGTACTTGTGCTATTTGGCAAGGTGAGTACAGTTCATACCTGGTCTTTAATATTATTTCCTTTATAAACCTATATACAAACAGTAACATTTGCTTTTATTTAAGACAATATGAACTGAGAGGTGGATTCTACTAGGTGAAGATGAGCACTGACAAATGCCTCAGAGGAAAACAGGACTCTGAACTCAGGGGAGGCAAGCTCAGATTTTTATGGATGATGGTCTGGTCACATGGGCATGGTTGAAGGATTGCCAACTGTCTACCCTATTCTTCCACAGAGGAGTATTATAAAAGTTAGTAAGACCAGGCAGAGACAAAGGACCTATAACAAATTTGCTCTGCAAACCACAAATGTACAGTATTCTGCTCCACCCATGGCAAAATGTGTCCCACGCTATATTAAAAAAAGGCATTCATAAGCTGAAAGGGTGTTTTTTTCCTTCTGAAGATGATAACATCAACTTCAGTTTCTATCATCTTTCTGTAAATAGAACATTTGCTCATTTCAGTGTTTTCATTCATGTCGCTAAAGGAAGCAAACTCTAGAAGAAAAAGGCAACCTCATGCCACTTGTCATTTTCAGTCTTTTTACCTTGTCTGGTAATAGTTGCTGAATCCTGCAAAAAATTATCTTCCAACCAACAGTAACATTGTGGGAATAAATATATACAGTCATCCTTTTCTCTCAGAGGTCTGTTCCTTCACCATTACAATCATTCTTTGAAGAAAGTGGACATCAATTGATCATCTTCTACACTGAATCAGAGTATGACAAAGTCATCATGTACCTGTCTACAAATTTCTGGAATGAGTTCACATGAGTAGGTTAAAGAAAACAGTGGTGATTGAGCTGCTAATATGTACTACCAGTACTACTTTGTTGCATGCATGTTTATAGTCACAGATTGATGAAGATTAATGTCTACATGCCTTTTGAGAATCCCCTAGGGTAGAGGGTTAATCTTTCTTTCCCTCAGTGATACTGTGACAAATGCTATGGACCCATGGAGTACTGAAACACCATTTTTTTCTCCATTTGATAAATTGCATATGTATCCTTATAGGCTAGTTGTTGTGTTCCCAATTCTGTGTGAGTGTGTGTAGCTGGGTGGGATGGGTTCACAGGGTTTTCTTCTGGAACGAAAATCATGGGGGCGGGGTGCATGGGGGTGGGAGGGAAGAAGGTATAACTGCAAATCCTAAGGCAGGAACCAAATGTGGGGATGTCTCACAACCTGGGGGAAATGGCTTATATTAATTTAGTCTGATTGCAAAGGCCAGCAAACAAAGAATTAAAAACTGTATATGCTGACCATTGTGATATCTGAAGAGAGATCACCCTCCCCTGATCCAAAAATGGATATGGAACTATGACCAAGAGCATTAGACCCTGCGGATAGGGCTTGTGGTTCTTTAAAACCTATCATGGAAGATGTGTGACACCAGGTAAGATCATATACTCTTAATAGGTGTCATTTATCTTCCATGATAGGTTTTAAAGAACCACAAATCCTATTCACAGGGTCTATCTATTCTCTGTAATGCTTTTATGCTGAATAAGTGGTACTTTGCTCTATGTGAGCTGATTGGTCACTAATTAAGCCAGCCATTATTTCTGAGAGAACCAGACTGCAGCTGCTGAACTAAAGTTAGACCTGCTGAAATAAACACAGTGAATTGCAGGTGGCCTAAATCCCTGTTCTATAGTGAGAGAATTGGAGAATCCTGTGCCTAGAAAGGTCAAGGCTAGATGCCTGAAACGTAAGTGGAGTTCCCTGAAGGAGGCCATGAAAGGTTCAGAAGGTTCAGTTACTTCAGGAACTGTGACAGCACAACCAATAACTAGTGACATACTGCATTGTCAAAATATGAATCATGTTTATTATGCTAAGCCTTTGAATAATCTCACTTTGTAGGACTGGATAGCATAATACATACATTTTGATTCCAGTAGATATTTTTAAACTGTTAATTTCCCAGAAGTCCTGTCACCACATCACTCATCTTTATGAATCCACTTCTTATACTTGTTAGCAAATATTAATCTTTCATTATCCTTTTTATATTAAATTCTCATGATGTTTTGACCAAACATCTCCAAGACTTTCCTGTGTAAGCCAGAGATGTTGGCTTTTGTGTAATGTTAAAGAGGGTTTTATTCTGGATAAATGAATGTCTTTGTCTTAGTAGGCTCATACTTTATTATCCTCCCTCTTTTATGCAGAACTTTAGCTGAACCTAATGTGTTATCAACAAACCGAATTTTAGCTGGACTTTAGTATGTTATTAAATGATGGACTGTCTATCATTTTGTGATCAAATGCACCCCTAAATTCAAACCCTACACTCTGCTATAAACATATTTGTACTAAATATACCTTCTGAGGTATAATTTAAACATTAATAACTTTTAGTCAATAATATCTTGGTGACGTACAGACAACCCCCTAACCTCAAACAAATCCAGGAACCCACCCTTGCAATCAGCCCTGGTGCCAACTCTGCCCACACATCTATACCAGCAATTTCATCACTGGACCCAACCACATCAGCCACTACATCAGGGGCTCATTTAACTGCTCATCCACTAATGTGATCTATGCCATCAAATGTCAGCAATGCCCCACTGACATGTATATTGGCCAAACTGGACAGTCGCTACGGGAAAGAATGAATGGACACAAATCAGATATTCGAAAAGGCAATACACAAAAACCTGTTGGAGAACACTTTAATCTGCCTGGACACTCATTAATGGATCTCCAAGTCACCGTTTTGTTTCAGGCCAATTCCACAAGCCAAATACACAAAGAATGGTTGGAACTTAACTTCATTCAAAGTTTAGTTCTTATGCAAATGGTATGAACCAGGATATTGGCTGGCTCACACACTATCTTCCACATCCTAATTACTTATCCAACCAACCTAACAATGGAGGTGCTAATTGTTCTTATCAGCCTCTTGTAACTATTTGAAATATCTACTCACTGTCTCTTTTTCCACCCCTCCTTTTTTCTCTTTTTTCTCTTTTTTCCTTCTCCCCGCCTCTCCCCTTCACTTATTTATTCTTGAATCTGAACTTCTAATACTCCTGTCATCTGAAGAAGTGGATTGTGCCCACAAAAGCTCATGATACCACCTACATGTTTTGTTAGTCTTTAAGGTGCTACTAGACTATTTGTTGTATTTTAAGTTTTACCTGTCAAGTAGCCATTCTTTGACAAGGGAGGTGGGGCAGGAAGAAACAGATCTGCACCGTAGCAAACAATAGCATGACAGCTCTTTCTCCTTTAGACTCCATAACTCCAACCTCACAGCTGGAATGAACTTTATCTAGGAGTAAACTTCAGGAATACCTCTTCTGCTTTTAACATCTGTATTTCCACATCAAAGTTATGTATGGGACACATCCAGCACACTTAATTAGGCTCCTTAACACAGGTGCTACAATTGACAGGTACTTCTTCAGCTGTTATATATATCTTTTGGTTTTTGTTATTTCCACTACAATTCATCTGATGAAGTGGGTTTTACCTATGAAAGCTCATGATTCTATATATTTGGTTAGTCTCTAAGGTGCCACAGGACTACTTATTGTTTTTAAAGTTACAGACTAACACAGCTACCCCTCTGGAAGATGAATCAGCACGGATTTACCCAGGACAAATCATGCCAAACTACCTTGATTTCCTTCTTTGGCAGGGTGACTGATTTGGTGGATGGGCGACTGCAGTCGGCATAATGTAACTAGATTTCAGCATGGCTTTTGACACAATCCTGCAAGACATTAAGTAAACTGGAGAAATTCAAGCATTAAAGAATTACCGTTTCTCAATTATGTAGACACATAATAGGTTAAATAATTGCAAACAAAGAATAGCTATTAATAGAATGATCTCAGATTGGACGGAGATCTCAGGTGAGCAATGGTGCCAATAGAATTCATTTCTTAATGCTATGGTGGGGCATCAGCGAATAGGGGAGGCACAATATCTTGCCACATGGCCCTTCATATGACTCTGCTCCACCCCCAGTCTGAGCCTGTTTGCTACCCACAATCCATCCCACATTACCTTGGGGGCGGGGCACAGCGGGGGAGATTTCGGAATTGCAGCAGCAAAGGGTGCTCCAACACTTCCATTCAACTGTGTCTGCCTGGGGTCTGTACAGCAGCCCTGCTGGAGGACAGGCCTGGGGACAGTACAGCCCTGCCAGATAAATTGCCGATGTTCTGCTCCTTTCCTCCTAGGGCTCTCTTGGGAAGCACAGTGGAGAAGCACATGGGGCCACTGAGCATCCCCACACTGGCAGCTTCTCCAGCGGTAGCTGTACCACCCTCAGTACCACCCCCAGCCCTGTCCTCTGGTGGGGTGCAGTAAACACAAAGGAGACATCAACTGCATGGAAGTGCTAGGGCTGGTCCCAGCTCCTTCACTTGCCATCTCTGAGCCCCGAGGTGACTTCTGAGCTTCTGAGGGTCATACCTCCCAGTATAATTAGTACTCACGCAGATGAGTAGCATAGGGCAGTAGTCAGCGAGCCAAATGATCCTTGACAATCCCTCCTTAATGTCTTGGATATAGGGCCCTGGTAGGCAGCATATCTCTTGGGATGCCATGTCAGAGTGACAGACAGGGGCTCCCTCTCCCTCTGAAAAGAGTCTCTAGCCACCACTACCTTTTGTTTCCTCCTGCAGACCTCCCAGTCTTGGGGGTACATGGATTCTCCTCCTCCACTTTTGGGGGTGATTCATCGTATCTTGTTGCCAGGGCAGTGTAATGGTTCTCTATCACCATGGCATTTGGGATGGGAGTAGGGGTGGAGCACTGCCTGCTGGCAGAAGAAACCAGCTGCCAGTGTCCTTCCTGTAACAGAGCCATCTCCTCCTCCCCCAGTGGTGTGCCAGCCATCCTCTGTAGCTGGATAGCTTGCTCTGCATGCAAAACCTATAATCTAGTTTCACATTTCTGCAGACTTTTGTCGTCCCCTTGAACTGTACCCTTCCAGTGCCACATCAGCAGCTCCAAGGCTGAATTACAGCCTGGTATACAATTAGGAAATGTTATTATTATGGGGGATCCAGTGTCTAATTATGGATCATAAATCTGTGCTCAGAAGCAAATCACTCCTTTGCATCCCTGATTGCCTGTTGAACTGCACCACTGAAGGCCTCATAAATTTTATTTTTTCTAATTTTAAGACAAGGAGTCAATGTGTGTTCACGCTAGTGTAACCCACACTAGCGCAAGCATTCACTGTTTTGTTCCAAGGTCCATTGTTTTGGCCCTATTTTTAAAGGATCCTACAATGTAAGTATGATTAATCTACTGTAAATACAGTTTCAAGTAGCACACTTTTGCTACAACTAATAGAAATTCATGACAGGAAGATGAATACCTGATTCTAATTTTGCTTTATATATATTGTAGATTCTACTTTTCCGTTCAACCTAGCAAAAGCACAGCAGAACTACTGAAGGAGTCAACTTTACTACTTGAATTTGATGAGTAAGGCTATGTCTACACTGCCAGGAAAAGCTGGAAAAAGATATGCAAATTGCAAACTGCAATTTGCATATCTTTTTCAGCTTTTTTCCCAAAAGAGGCTTTTCCAAAATTTGGACCGTCTGCAGAGGGCCAAATTTCAGAAAAATCTCCTCTTTCGGAACATCCCTTATTCCTCTCTTTGAGAGGAATACAGGGATGCCAAAAGAACACGTCTACTTTTTCAGGAACTGTTCCAAAAAAGCAGACGCGTTCCTTGGACACAGCAGAGCTTTTCCGGGATACTGGAAGTATCCCGGAAAAGCTCTGCAGTCTAGACATAGCCTAGGTTCCAGTTTCTCCTTTTTATTTATTTTTTAATTTCTTGAGAGGGTCGTGAGAAATCAGGAAGTAAAGATAAATGGCATTTTTATAGCGGAAATATACTTTCTCAGACTACTTCTCCAATATCACTAAATGAAATCATTTATGTACAATATTAGCTCATTTTTGGGCTCTGATTCTGTAAAAATGTCACATGTAGAAACTCCAGTTATAATCAGTATGAATTTCACGTATATAGGACTTATAGGGTTGGGCTTTTTTACTGACTTGCAAGGAAAAGATCGATTGCCTGTCTAGCTATATGACTACTGTATATGGATGGAAATTTAAGGACATCATTTATGTGTAACTCACTTTTCCAAATACATTAGGCCTTTCTAAAATTTTTGGATTGGAAGCCAAAGAAGACTCCTCGGAAACTTCCTTCAGTCTCATTATTAGCACAGATTTGAAAAAGATGGCAGCCAGATGTGCTTTTAGTGGAATCAGAAGGTATTTTTTCTGTTCCATTGAGATACAAACAACCAGAGAGATCAAAAAATTATTATTAGTAATTTCTTAGCTGTTTTTAAACAGGTGTTGTATTCCACTTTAGAATCAGCAGGAGACAAAAAAGGGAGAACTACTAGGTTATAAATTGAAGAATGCAGCTGGAGAAGGAAATATTATAGGTAAATAGGATGCATGCTTTCATAAAACATCCTTAGAAACTACCTACTCCCCCAGCATGTGTGTGACATAGAGGCCAGGTGCTAGGATGTTGTGGGAGAAAAATTCTAGCCTTCTTCTGCAAGGGGGAAAAAAGCATCACCTATCTGGGTGGAGGAGCAGAACTATTTTGACTCAGATAGGAGGGTCTTAATATCTCTGTTTCAGGAGAACTAAAAGGTAGAGACTTCCCCTCCCCCCTGGAAGGTGAAAAAGAGAGTGAGACAGGACTCTGCAAGCTTTAAAGAATAAGTACTTTAGGGACACTGTGGGGGAACTGTGTAGAAACCTAGTGCTGTTTCAAGGGGTTGTGGAGTAAGTTGCTTTTGAAGCTCAATAAATGGAAACAGGGGAGCTGTATAAGAATGTAATGTGTACACAGTCTATTGTAAAGAAATGGAGAACCACACCTTACTAGGGCTACATCTATGCTGCAGAGTTTTTGCACAAAAATAGCCATTTTTGCACAAAAAATTGCAGAGCGTCCACACTGCAAGCGCATTCTTGCACAAGAAAAAGTACAGTAAATCGTAATAACTTTTGTGCAAGAGTTATTCCATTCTACGAGGAGTAAACCTTTTTGCACAAGAGCTCTTGTGCAAAAAGGCATGTGTGGACAGGCAACAGGGGTTTCTTGCACAAGAAATGGCCATCTTGTGCTAAAATGGCTAAAATGGCCATCAGAGCTTTCTTGTGCAAGAGAGCGTCCATACTGCCATGGACCTCTTGCACAAAAGCAAATCTCTTGCACAAAAGCACATGGCAGTATGGACGCGCCCTTGCACAAGAACTTTTTGCGCAAGAACTCTTGTGCGGAAGCCTGCAGTGTAGACGTACCCAAAGGGTGTTATCTAATTCTAGTTCTAGAGATGTGCTGTCTGTCCAGGCACAAAGTGTCATCGTTTCACACTGTGCATGAGAGCTGATCAGATAGGTCTGTGTTTAGGAAGTGAGCTGCACAACCTGAGTCTGTGAAGCGGCTAGTTGTTTGAATGGGATCTGAGCTTCGAGTGCTCACTGTGTAGCCTGGGTTTGTAGTGCGAGATTCTCCACCTTCAGGTGGACAATTTGGTCCTGCAGGCCCTAGGGGAGCTGCTGGTTGGAGAGTGCCTCACCCCTTCCATCATCTGGGAAGAGGTTGAAAGATTTGGAGATTGGTGGCTAACATGTTCTGAGGAAACTGTCACAACAGAGACATGGACAGTCAGACCTAGTGGTTGGAGCAGGAGTCTCACTGAGTCAGGTACCAGGAGGTCAGAATCCAAGACAAAGCCAATGAGCATATCAAGAGTCAGGCAGTGTCAGGTTGTCAGGAGACTGGGATCAGGTGGCAGATTACAGACAGCAATGAAATAGTGAAATCCAGGACAAACCAGGATCAGAAGCCAGAGTCTAGGGCTGGACTGGACAATAATTTTTGATGGGGGGGGGGGTGCACTCCAAGATTTTGATAAGACATCAAGGGCTGCACTTTTCCATTGGGGAGGGGAGGCTCTTAGATCAAAGTTAGGTGCAGAAGGGAGCTTAGGGTAAAGGACTGCTGCTCCATGTTGCAGGGGCAGACAGGTCAGATTAAAAGGCTTGGTGGGCCAGATCTGGTCCGCAAGTCAGACCTTATCCAACCCTGTTTTAGGGTCTATTGGAAGCTTGGTCTGGAGCAGAGGCAGGCACTGTGTTGTGTTCAGATAACCTAAATATCTGTGAAGATTTGTTAAAGACTGGTACCAGCCAATCAATTTGGCTGCGAGGGGTTGTCCTGTGAGTCTTGCTGGGTGGTACTTCCTGTTGAGCCCAGCCTCATAGAGTCCTCCCATGGGAGCCCAGCCTAAATCTCCCATGGCCATTTGGAGGTATCAGTGGCCTAAAACCTCCATAATCCCAGATCCCAGCACTGGAGGGTCTAATACACTTTGATTGCCTAGGCCTACGTCAAACAGTTTAGCATCTTCTTCAATCCTATTGCGTGGTGTTCATAATTGGTCACCATGCCTCCACTCATTCCTCCTTCCCCTGGTAGCTGTGCACTACAGTTCTCATGATGTATATCCTAGCTATGTGGTTTCCTGCAAGCAGAATAGGCTGATGTGTCTTTGGACCATTATCTTGACCAGTTCCATGCCTTTATCTGTTAAGGATGACACAGAGTACTAACTCACAAAGAACTGATAGACTTTTTATCAATAAACTAGGGAAATACAACCTATATGGAGCTACTATATGAGGGTGCATAACTGGCTGGATAACTGTTCTTAGAGAGTAGCTATTAATAGTTATGCTGGAAGGGCATAACAAGTTGGGTTCCACAGGGGTAAGTTTTGAGACCAGTTGTGTACAATATCTTCATCAACGATTTAGATGATGGCACAGAGAGTACGCTTATCAAGTATGCAGATGATACCAAGCTGGGAGGGGTTTTAAGTGCTTTGGAGGATAAGGTCATAATTCAAAATGATCAGGCCAAACTGGAGAAATGGTCTGAGTTAAATAGGATGAAGTCTAATATGAACAAATGCAAAGTACACTTAGAAAGGAACAATCAGTTTCATGCACACAAAATGGGAAGTGACTATCTTGGAAGGAGTACTGCAGAAAGGGATCACAGGGTTATAGTGGACCACAAGCTAAATATGAGCCAATAGTGTGACACTGTTGCAAAAAAAAAAAAAAGCAAATTGATTCTGGCATGCATTAACAAGAGTGTTGTTAGCAAGACACAAGAAGTCATTCTTCTGCTCTACTCTGCACTGATTAGGCCTCAGTTGGAGAAAGATGTGGAGAAATTGGAGAGAGTTTAGAGAAGAGCAACAAAAATGATTAAAGGTCTAGAAAACATGACCTGTGAGGGAAGACTGAAAGAATTGGGTTTGTTTAGTTTGGAATAGAGAAGACCGAGAGGGGACATGATATTAGCTTTCAAGTAATTTCAGCAAGAGAGGTTTAGGCTGGATATTAGGAAAAATGTCCTAATTTTTAGGGTGATTAAACACAGGAATAAATTGCCTAGAGTGGTTGTGGAATCTCCATCATTGAAGATATTTAAGAGCAGGTTAGATAGACAACCAATGGGGATGATCTAGGTGGTGCTTGGTCCTGCCATGAGGAAAGGGGACTGGATTTGTTGATCTGTCAAGGTCCCTTCCAGTTCTAGTATTCTATGAATCTATGATTATGTACTAACCACTGTTAACCTGAGTAGAGAGTCCCCATGCACTTCAACCAAAACACACTGGTTTGGATAAAATAATAAACTAGAAAAGGGATAGATTTTAAGTGATATGTAAGTGATAAGGAATAAAAAGTCAGAATGGGTCACAGATGAATTAAAAAGATAAAACCATAACCTCATTCCTAAACTTTTCCAACATAAATAAGATTTGAAGCAATTAGCTTTCTTATCCCATAAGATGCTGTATACTGTTCTCAGTTCATAGTCTGGATTTCCTTTCAGTATGGGAATAATACCCTTATTTCAGTACTTTTTACTTACTCGTTGATGTAATGATCAAAGCAACATAAGATGGAGAAGAGAGGAGGGGTGGTCAGAGGCCCTTTCCCCCCTAGTCTTATATCCTGTCCCTTTTTACTAGAAAACTCCTTCCTGAATTATGGTTAGGAAGCTACCTGGCAAATTTGCACTGCTAATTGTTCGTCAGAGGAATTGTAAATTTACAACTCCCCTCCTGGTGAATGTCCAATTAAATAGGTAATGGCTTTTTAGTAGAGCCCTGTAAATCCATTGATATCTGCTTTATATCTGCAGCTCATTTTTGCAGATATAGATGTGGATACAAATTTTGTATCTGTGCCTGGTCCTACTTTTTTGTACCTAACTGGTTTGCCACTTGTCCTTAAAAAGATGATCTGAGGGCTCTACCCAGACTGTTATTTCAGTAACAGTCATAAATAAAACCTCATAGGTCCAGATACAATGCTGATACACACATTTTAACTGGACAATGATATTCAGTAGATTATGAGTTTTCAAATGATACTTGCAATGCCTATTTAGTACAAAATATAGCCATATAAAAAGTAATGAATATGAAGAACAGAGTGTCATATGGGTACAGCGTGTCACAGGTATATTAAGCCATAAAGTTGGGTTTCAGGAGTACATATGAAGCTTCTACATGTCTTTCCACAGTCACCAAGTACTCTAAAAGTTTTCTCCCACCTCAAAAGTATTTAACTGGAATTTTCCTTCTCCCAAATTCCTTACCATTTCTAGAGGTCTGCACCTGGCCTGAAATTATTTTCACTAACTGCCAGCAGGGTTACAGAATATTGTTACTATACAACCAACGATACATTAAAGAAAGAATTATCTAGAATTCTGCAACTTTCAAATGGAAAAGAAATTCTAGTTTTGGGCTGAACTACCATTATCCTTTCTATACAGTGGAGTCACCTTTGGAATTTTTCACAGTAACAGAAATGATCGCTATGCCTTTCATGCTTTCTCCCGAAATGGACAAAAATCCCCAGATTCTTCAGAACAACAATGGATAGCTCTGAAAATTGGAAGGCAAAACACACCAAAACAAATTCCATAACAGCTATCTGAAAATGAATCTGAGGAGATGGCAAGAACAGAAGGAATATAAGCAATTGTTTAAGCCTGATATAGAGTATAAAGCTACAAAACCAAAAGGAATTATGATGGAAAATATATTCCAATCAACCCTGAGTGTTTTGTCAAATAAAAATAAATAAAACTTCAATATAAAAATATAAATATGTAAGAGAGTATCCTGAGCAGTGTATAGCAAAGGACACCAACCAGTAACATAGCTAAATGTGGGTGTTTGAAATAGCCTGATTTAATCCTGTTCTGGAGAATATTTGTTAAACAGTTATGGGATTTAATAAATTGTAATGCACTTGCTATTTTATGTGGATAATTGATACCATGATAAATCAAGTGTCCTAAATATACCTCACAGTACATTTAAACTGGATTACTTAGAAAAGTCATTGTATATTTAGGAAGTTGATGGGAAGTTGCTAAAGAATCTTATGATAGTCAACAGATGCCAATAGGTAGATTTTTCAAGTTAGAGAGTGGAAAAACTGGCCGTCTGACTCTGAGAGGAACCTTTCATATGAGTGCAGTGTGTTATTACATCAAGCAGTACCATAAGAATGTGGTGTGGCAGACAGGCCAGCTAAGGAGGCAAAGAAAGCTTATGGCCTCAAAATGATAGATCTTACTGATTAGTAAAGGCCCCATTTCCTCATTATCTGTGTCAGTAAGTTATTTGTCTCACTCTAAATCACAGTCTCTTGTTATCAGCATGACAAAGGTTAGATATAATATTCTGCATCATGTGAGCCACTGGGTAGAAAGAGCAGAAGTATGGGCTGTACAGCTCAGCATTAGATAATTAAGGAGTGACTGTGAGGTGAGTCCTTCCTGCCTACCTGAGCTCTGAAGGTAAATTAGGATGTTAAATGGTGAACTCCTCCAGGGAAGAAGGAAAATACATGTGGGAGGGAGAACATGTAACATGCAATAATACATCTTTCATTAATGTTTGATATACTCAATTTAAAGGCCAACTTATACAATACAGAATGACAAGTAATTTACAGAATTAAAAAATATCACCACTCAAAAACTTGACTTTATTTGTTCTTTTCAAAACTATATAAAATGTTCACAGTTGATGGGAACCTTTTAGTTCTTAGATTCACTGTCTAGTTTAGAAAATTCCAGGAAATTTGGAAGAAAAGTGCATCCTTCATAATAACAGAAAACAGACTGCAACTCCATCAAAATTCTTGGGGTTGATTCTACTTCCTTATGTCGGTGCATGTTACTGACATCCAAGAAATTCACAAATATACTTTCACATTCTTCTGAGCAGTTGATGAAATGAGAAACACTGAAATACTGGTAGACTGAGACTACAGCATGTGTCCATTGTGCTAAGCCAGTGCTCAAAACTACAGTTGTGTAGTCATATCAGCACGTCTATTCTTTCACTTGTCATTCAAAGATCTGCAAGTTAGCCTTTAAAATGAAGATTTGCTTCAGGCTAGAGCAAGGTGAAAAGCTATTTAAAATAGATTTCTCTAGTTTTGATTTCTGCAGATATACTGTACTAAAATATGATGTTTATACCAATCTGGGGTTTATGTTCCTCTGCGTGCCTGAACATTTATGTCACTGATTCCAGAAATTACACCAGGCATAAAACCAGGCATAAGGTACTAAAGCACATACCTAGTTTTAGGCATGTGACTGCTTCTAGTATATAGGACTATCTACATGTTTAAAATCTGATATGTACTTAACTCCCTGAATCAAGGCTTAAGCCGTTTAGTCTCACAATGGATTTTAGAGCCCAAACAATACAAGAAAGATCTACCAAAAGGGAGTTTCATGTTTGTAGAGCTGCGATCAGGCACTTAATTTGGAATAAGATATTAGGAAAGTGGTTAGTCATCAATACAGATTCTGGACCTTTAAAGTTAAAAGTCTCTGTTTTTCACACATTGTAAAAAGCATTTACTCGGCACATAACAAAATACATTTTCATATGAATGTTTTCCACGCGTCTTCTACAATTCAGGAGCTGACCCTGAGCTATGTTGAGCACCCTAAGTTCCTAGTGTTATCAATGGGCATGGAGATGTTCAGTAACTCATAGGATTGGACCCTAAATTAGGCATAGAATTAAGCACAGCCCACACTAAGGAGAGGTGCATAGCTGTCCCACCTAAGAGATATCTGTGCAGACATTCTTTTCTCAAGTCAGCAGAATGCCTTCTAGAGCTAAGGTAGCAAGCCCACTTTTAGGGGAGGTGAAAATTTACTTCCCCAGGCACAGCTAGAGTGGGTGTCTGGGATGGAGACATGAGGGACATCCCTCATTACTTAAGGGTATGTCTACACAGCAGTGTTATTTTAGAATAATGTTAGTTAACAGACTAACGTTATTCCAAAATAACATAGTCTGCATCTACCCTACAAACAGTTATTTCAACATAATGTCAAAATAATGTTGAGCTGGAGGACTTCTTACTCCGACTTCTGTAACCCTCATTTCATGAGGAGTAAGGGAAGTCGGAGGAAGAGTGCTCTTTCTTGGACTTCCTGCTATTTTGACTTAAGCTACGCAATTGACATAGCTCAAGTTGCATAGCTTATTTCGGCTATAGCCCTGCTTTGTAGACGTCCCGTTAGAGCTCTGTGTTTCCCAAAGAAAGGCATGAAGCACACAGGCTACAGTGTCCCCTGGTTTATATATGGCCAGTGCAGACAGTGTTGGGAGATTCCTCTATTGTGCGTCCACATAGGAATCAGGCAGTATCTGGCCCTTAGAAATTAAGCTACTTCTAGCTCCTATTAAAGTACATGGCAAAACACCCATGAACTCCAGTAGCAGCAGGACCAGGTCCAATATAGAGGAGGAAAGTAAGATTTATTAGAGGCTATTTATTTGTGTGTGTTCTACACTGAACAGCAACATGTGGTGTTTATCATCTCATCTCTGTCTTTTAGATATACTGTGAATTCATTAATTGTGACTTGTATTATGAGCCCCAATGAAGAACTAAAGGAAACAGCATCAGAGAGAATACATCATTCACTGTGAAAGTGCTCTTTGTAAAGCCATAGGATGTGCTCTGTTACTTGTATTCATCAGTGTCCTTCACCAAGTCAATGTGTATGCTTTTAATTGTCAGCAAATGTAAACCAGACACATTTGAAGCGAGCAGCATAAAGCCTAAAGAACTCAGCTGTCTCGTTCCAGAGTTCAGCACTGATTTGATTACTTAGAACAAATGTCTTTGTAGGTGGGCAGCCCGTCTGTCCCTTACAACTTACTCAGAACAGATGGAAACAGCACTTCTCAAAACACTAGCAAGACCTGCTGCATACATATGTGGCCTATGTCAGAACACAAAAGCTTTTGATAAATTATTGCACATTACATGTGAAGAGAACTGAGAAAGAAAGAGAGATAATAAAAAGTAAATAAGGTACAGTCAGCAGAAGCAGAGAAGAGAGATAGGAAATGAGCTAGCAGTTCAATAGTGCTAAACAATATCCTGAGCTGGCAGTAGTTTAGAATCATTGAAGAGATTGTATCTCAGCTCTTAGAGGAAGGCGGTTCATGTTACTTAATATTTGCTGGTTGATCAGAACTCAGTTATTGCTCTTTCTGAAGATGGATGAACAATTCAGCTCCCTCTTCCAACCAGACAGTAGTCTTCCTGTAAGGAAGCACGCTTACAGGGAAGCAATTAAAGTATTCTTGAGGATGAAATACTGGCAACACTTCCACACTCCCACTGACTTCAGGGGGCCCAGAATTTCACCCAGAGTCTCTAAACTTTGGATCTCTCAAGCAGTAGTCCCAGATAAGAGATGTGTAAAAATGGGCAAGTCAGTGCAGGAGAAGTGTAGTAAAATCAAAGCATACAGACATGAGTGTGCGTGTGAGAGAAAGTGACAACATACCCATGGTCTAGGAACCTTCCATTTCACTAGTTCCTTGACTGAGAAGACTTTATGATCACTGTTATGGTTGCTGATTATTATCTCCTGTCTCTATTACCTAATGTGAATTAAGTGGGAAATAATGTACTTTGTTAGAGAAAAAATGTACATATAGTACAATTACAAAAACATCTACATACAGTTTGCCTTTAATGTACTAAGATGTGGGGATTCTGCTTTCTTATATAATTCTCAAACTTTGCATATGAATCCTTCTTGAGTGGAAAAAATAAAGCTAGTGAGATGCCATTGTCCATATACACATAATACTTTGATAAAATGATGACTATCATTACATAATGCGCTCAAAATACTGGTTGTCAATTAGGGTGTGTCTAGACTACAGGGTTTTGTCGACAAAAGTCCACTTTTGTCGACAAAACTATACCTGTGTCTACACTACCACCGAGTTCTGTCGACATAACGTCGACAGAACTCGGCAGTTTTGTCGACGGTGGTAAACCTCATTCTATGAGGAATAAAGCCTTTTGTCGACAGAGTTCTGTCGACAGACGGCTTTATTGCAGCTACACTGTCCTTTGCGTCTACACTGTCATGTCGACAAAGCGACTTGCTTTGTTGACAGAACTGGATGTAGTCTAGACGCTCCTTGTCGACAGAAGCTTTGTCGACAGTATCTGTTGACAAAGCCTCTGTCGACAAAAGCCTGTAGTCTAGACGTACCCTTCTTGAAAAGTTCACTTCAACCTTTTAAACACAACAGCCATACATTCCAAAGTAAATGTCTTAGCTTTCAAAATAAAATGCTAGACACCAGAATGCCTTGTTAACATTTAGATACATAGGTTCTTCAGGTTAGCTTCTTGTTGAAACAGTAACACAAAGCTATAATAATTCCATGGCTGTACAGAAATACTCCACTAAACTGTAGTTTCAAAACTCAGTTGTCATTAGTGATTAAAAACTCAGGACCTTCTGCACCAAAAGTAGAATCCTCTACCACTTATTCTAAAGGAGAATTTATAATGCTTAGCACTTAAACTGTGTGATGCTTTTTATGTTTACAAGGTCCTAACATTAGTAGTCACAGTAATTCAAAGCATATTCATACAATGCAGCCTAGAGATTTGAAATAAAAAGAGCAGACAAACTTTTAAAAATAACTGCTGATTTTGTTTGCCTTAGATTTTGAGTATCCAACCTGAAACACATTAAAGCTGGTTTTTGGAGTAAAGTGCTCTGCATTTTCTGAAAATCACATCCATTCAAGAGGTCTCCAAACTGAGTATCCTGAAATGGACACATCCAAAACCAACAATCTCTTTTGAACATGTTGCCCAATATGATTATTAAACTATCAATATATAATTTTATCTAACATGAGTGTGCACACACAGACATACAAAAATGTTTATTAAAAGTGTTTTAAAATATGTTTTGTCATATACCATCATTTCCATTACTGCTAATACTATCCCAAACCTCCCAAACAAACAAAACAAACTCCCCACAACCCTTCCCCGCATTTTCCAGCTAGCATGTTAAAATAGCAGTGTAGTTGGGGGGCACCATGGTTGGTGGCTCAGGCTAGCCATACCCAGTGGGGGTTATGGGGCAGGTTTGACATTGACAAATAACTTGTAAATAGTTGTTAATATTCTAATGCTCTCTAGATATATTATGCATTCAAACAAATTTGAAGATAATTGTATTTTCTCAGATGTTTTTTATGTTCCAGTCACCATACAAAGGCTATGGGCTTTGAGTATCAAAAGAAGCAATGGGTGACGTCTTGGCCCCAGGATTTCACTCAGTTGCTGATTTTTTTTTGTTTCTTTTGTGTGTCTGTTCACAATCATCGCTAATGATCTGAGAAGGCATTTTAACACCTCCTGGGAATAATTATTTGAAGGGAAAGTCCCACCATTTGGTTTTTGATGTTCTATCAAATCAGGGATGTTATTTGTACTTTGACATTGCATGTAGGGCAGGAATTCTGCTTTTTCCACTTGCTTCTTGAGTTTGTGTCAATTAAGTATGCAAAAAAGACACTAGATGGGCAGCTTTAACCTGTGAAGTCAAAGGTAATTGTTCTGGAGTAGATCTCTCGACAAGTATGAAATCTAACAGCATCCCTTTCTCATGTACACTGACTGTAGGCTAGTATAATTTTCCCTTTAAAAATGCAGCTATTTCCCAGCTATAGTAACAAACAACCCACCTGTAAAGGGCTGAAAGAGGCCGCTTGTTTCCAGGTTTTGGTCTGTATGGTTTTGGTTCTCCTGCCATGTTGATGTCTGAAAGCAAACATTTGGTACATGTAAGTCAAAGGTTAGTTGTTAAGAGTGAGTCTGTACACACAAAGGATGCTGTGAAGATAAATAATAAAAAGGTAGAACATGAATTTATACCAAACATTCTGATTAAGTTTTAACTACTTTTAAGTTGATGCCATAAAAGTATCCTTTTAAAAATATTTTGCTAGATTGCATATGTGTTTAATCATCAAGGATAATATACAGAACTCATATTTTTCATAATGTAATGCTGTGGTTCATGGAGATATTGTTAAGTTTGCGTTAATAATGTCTCTCTGTTCTAGAAATGATCGAAACAGATGAAGGGGTAGATAGTGTTTTTAAGTCACACCACTATTTTTTCAGAGAAGTGGCTGTCAAATACTGTTATAAAAGCAAATGGTGACTCAGCCAGAATTCTTCCTTGAGATCAAACCAGTGTTTGAGGCAATGCGGCATCAGCTGCTTCCACTATGTGCCAGCCATCACAGCTCTCAGCATTTCAGTGTGGTAATGCCCTGATGGACAACAGGTTCATGTCCCCCATCTTCTGGTACGTGGTTTAGAGTTACAAATACATTTGTGGTGCTAGATTGAAGTGGATCTTATACTCAGGGAGCACACGCTGTGTGATTCTGACTAGTTCCTATGCCCCCACAATCTCGTCCAGAGATACCTTCCTCAGAAAATGAATGTGACATAAAACTACTTTCCCCAAACACAACCCTTTCAAGGAAGCAGACAAAGTTCCGCAGGCAAGTTATCTTCAGAAAATATACTCTACTGTTTTAAATATTTGAAACTGACAAAGGAGGAAACACATTGTAACTTCCACATATAATTTCATCCTAAACAGCTACTTTCTCAAATATCCTCTGTGCATTTCAGTGAAATGATGCATGCCTTGTATACTTAATAGTGTAAATCCATTCCCTTGCCCCAACAGTTTACATTGGTCTTGAAAACATTCTAACATCTGACATTTGAGCAATCGTTACCCACCCTGGATCTATTTACTGTATTGTCCTTGAAGTTATACAACAAGGACAGAGCTAATCTGATGAGGGCACAATAGAAAATGTTCATAAAACCATGTGAAGTTCTAGTGACAGCAACCAATGAAGGAAAATCACAGTCTGTTCTAATGGGAATGCCTTGACTCAAATGACTATACCCATACTTAGAAAAAAAAGCTGTGGAAATAGAGGGCTACTGCAATTTAATGCACAGACTCTAACACTGCTTTAACCAAAAGCAGTTTAGGCTATTTTATATAAATAAGGTATTTTTGTTGGAGACTGGACATCATAGAGTAGTCTACACTGCAACATTATTTTGAAATAACTAACATTATTCTGAAATAATTTAGCCCACATCTGAAATAATTTAGCCCATGTCTATTTCCAAATAGTGTCAAAATACTGTCAAGCTGGAGGACTTGTTACTCCGACTCCTCTAACTTTCATTGTATGAGGAGTAAGGGAAGTCAGAGGAAGAGTGTTCTATTTCGAAATAAGTGCAGTATAGACGCTCCCTATTTTGAAATAAGCTATTTTGAAATAAGCTATGCAATTGACGTAGCTCAATTTGCATAGATTATTTCAAATTAAGCCCTGTAGTGTAGACACACCCACAGTGTCTACACTGTGAGAGTCAAAGAAATAACCTTTTCACCTCAGTAAATACATTTTGTGGCACCTTTATAGATACTGGCACTTATTCTCCTGATATTTACACCAGTATAGATGAGAAATAATGCCAATGAAGTCAGTGGAGTTACTGAAATGTCAAAGCTTTTATGGACTCAGATTGTCCTAGAAAGGACCCTGTTGTCTATTTAAACTGAAGCAGAGTAGAAAACAGCAGTTTGGGCAGACCACTATCAGGATTTGGTCTCTGGCACATAGCCCAGAAAACATTAGGCATCAAATGTCCCTTGGTAAATTCAGAAGTTAAAATAAAACTCTTTATATCTTTGACCACTTCTCCCTCAGAGATTTGTTTACTTTCAGCATAAGCTGGTAAGGAAACTGATTCCCCCAAGAGAAATTGTGAATGAAAAATATTTATTTGAAAATTTTTAGTTGAAAATGATGGATTTCTCACTGGATGTTTCATATCATTTCAATCATACTGTAAGACACTGCCTCTATCCAATAAGTTTGTCTTATGATGTCATTAAATATATTCCAACTCTATGCTGTGCAACATCCCCAGTACCTCATTATGGATTGAGAATGGAGTGTGGTAAATGGCCTGAGAAAGTTAGTGTAGCTTTTTCACATTCCATTGTTTCTCAATTCTGTGTGCTTTGACTTCCAGTTCTGTTGAAGATTAGCAGTGAATTTGTTAACATTTCTCAGGAAAGATAATTTCATGCTGTTTCTAGACCAACTGGAAACCTTATGAGATAACATTGCTCATCCATCATTAAATTTCACAGTAGCCATTTATATTTATTAGGTCATAAATGGTATGTCAAATAAAATTGTTGTGAAGAGTGTGAAAATGTACCTACTGTCAATTATTTCCCTCTTAAGAATGTGGATAAATAGAACCCTGCAAATTCACAGATATTTGCGGACCCGTGCTGCATGGGGAGCGCAGAGCCCAAATGGTCGCTTGTGCCACTTGCTCCCACGCGGCGGCCCGGCTGAGCGGCGCAGAAGTCAGCCGAGCGCCACGGCGGGAGGCGAAGGGGTGCGGGATGGTGACGGTCACGGCCAGGGGGGCGGGGCCTGGAGCCGCTGTCATGCCGCACATCACCGCCCTGCCCCCCTTCGCCTCCCGCCGTGGCACTCGGCTGACTTCTGCGCCTCTCAGCCGGGCTGCCGCGGGGGAGCAAGCGGCGCAAGTGGCCGTTTGGGCCCCGCACTCCCCATGCAGCATGGGCCACCCAAAGGGAATAGCCAGAGTTTTAACAACAGCGCCGCCCAGAGGGAACAGCCAGCATTTCAGGCAAAAGTGCCGCCCAGAGGGAACAGCCAGCATTTCAACGTTACAGAGTCACAGACATTAGGCTACTATATATATGATTCCTGAGATTGAATGGCTAGCAAATTACATATAAAAGAGGGAAATTTGATATGTAAATCATTGAAAGACAACATGCAGAACCAATACCACCTGCATAGCATGTTCACTTCAAAACAATATTTAATTACAGGGATTGAAACCAATCAATGTCACAAAAATCAGAACACTCAAAATGTGGGGAACTTCAAGCAGTGGCTAGACTATCAAAAGGAATTTTAACCAAATCTTGTTACATTTAATAGTTATCTACCTTACAAAATGTAGATAGTACGTCAGTTGTTTGTGTCCCTTAGCAATAAGAGTAAACTATATACGTGGCTTGAGTAAATCTTGGCCCGTTTAAAAAAGCTTAGCAAACAGATCTTGCACCAAGTTGGCTCTCTAGGGATGCAGGAGAGAAATGGAATTCTCTACTTAGGTTGCAAACCAAGAGCAAAGCTGCTTTGCAGCAGATACTTCAGCTTTGGGGCTTTGATAGTTTTCATGACTTCTGTGCTACCTTTACCAGCATAGAAGCACGTCCCTTGGCCATGTCTCAGATGATTGTCCTGAAATGTTCCCTAAAGTGGGGCTCAGACAGCCACTCTGCAACAGTTATCTGTGCTGAGCAGAGGCCAGACCTCCTTCCTCTCACCCCAAAAAAGAAGAACATTGGTTCCCTACCTTTGAGGCTCTTGCCCTTCTATAGTTACTAAGGGCGGCACCTCAACTGGCCAAACTAGAGGAACGGGGTAAGTATAATCACCTCCCTCTAGTGGGCACCTTGTCATCTGAAGATCTGCTAGAATTGCCCCACCCTGGCATAGTGCAAGCCCAGCCAAGTTCTCTGCACAGCAGTGCTCAAGGATAGTAAAAGCTGGGATCCACTACTGAATCTGTCACACAGGGTCTGCTATTGGACTGGAGTAACCTCTACTGTAGCTTGCTCATCACCCAGAGAGCAGGATTTCTTTCCCAGATACACCTAGCCTGGTTACCCCAAATGTATTCATATATAAAGTAATAAATTAGCAGAGGTTTTTTGGGGGGGGATTGGTGGGGCATGGAACAGTTCAATGTATTTATTTATGCCTTTCAGCATACATCTAGACTACATGGCTCCGTCGACGGAGCCATGTAAAATAGTTTACTCAGCATAGTCAATGAAGCGGGGATTTAAATAATCCCCGCTTCATTAAAATAAAAATGGCCGCCACGCTGTGCCGACAATCAGCTGATCCGGCACAGCGCGGCAGTCTAGACGCGGCGCGGTCGACAAGGGAAGCCTTTGTCAACTACTCCAGTAAACCTCGTTTCACGAGGCATGTAGCTAGACATACCCTCAGAGAGCAGTAAAACTGCTTTGGATGTCAGGCCCTAAAACAGTTATGTGGGGACTGTCACACACTACTAATGTACCCTTTGCATTGTGACTTGACATTGCTCTCATTAACAGAAACCATGGACTTGGTATTAGTGAGGTAGTGCTAGTGCATAAGCGAGTGATGTGCCTCAACAGTGGTCATAGGATCTTTCTGAAACGAGGAGCTGTGGGAGTTATCTTTTATCTCATAACCTCGGCCAGAGGTGGGCAATAAGTGGCCTATGAGTTGGATGCTATTCGCCAGGATTTGATGCTGGCTGGGCACCAGACACTTTATTTATCTGACCGTCCACAGGTATGACCACTCTCAGCTCCCACTGGCTCCCTCGCTATGCCTCTGCTCTGTGCCAGGCCCCGCCCTCATCCACCTCTTTCACCAAACCCCCACTTTGTCCCCCCAAGTGTGCACCATCCCTGCTCCTTCCCAGAGCTTCTTGAACACTGCAGAATAGCTGTTTGTAGTGGGCGGAAAGCCCTTGGAGTGAGGAGGGGGAACTAGTTAGTGGGAATGCCAGTGGGAAAGAGGTGCTATAGGGAGGAGGGCTGAGGGGGTAGCTTGGCTTTCAGTGGGAGCTGAGCACCTGCTAATTTTTCCTTGTGGGTGTTCCAGTCCCAGAGCATCCATGGAATCTGCGCCCATATCTCATAGAAGATGCAAGCCAAGTTTGCAGCTTTTTCATATAGTGAGGAACTGAATGAACTCTTGAAGAAGTGAGTTGTGCCTACGAAAGCTTATGATACCATCTACATTTTTGTTAGTCTTCTAAGGTGCTGCAGGACTATTCATTGTTTTTAAAGTTTTTTTCTATTACAGACTAACATGGCTACCCCTCTGAAACTTTTATTTCTTTGCCTTCTCTTGACAGCAATAAAGATGCTGTTTACAAAAAAGAAGGTAGAATGCTTGCTTTCTGATCAAGAACAATTGTTACAGGGCAGCAGCTATCAAATTATGTGGCACTCCTCTTTGGTAATCACAAATAATTATTTTAACAAGCCTCTGGTAAATCTAAATGCCCCCAGCAGTGACTTTCAATATTGTAGTGGGGATGTGTTAAAAGACACTCATTTTAACTCCTTCAGATCTTCCAAAGTGACAAATTTCAGCCATTTTTTCCTATTCCCCCAAAATACTCTCTTTTCAACACTGATCTAGATGCCTTGAGTGTCCCACATCCATGTCCTTTAACTCCCCATTCTGTGAGGATTACCTCTCTATGCCAAGCCCTAGTCCTGTGATTTCATGCGGGGGCGGGAGCTCTATGGAGTCATAGGGTTTCCTTGTCTCATGCTATTCTGTGCATCTGGCCTGGCATTTCTTGTTATTATTGCATGCAGTCAATATTATTCTAGAAGGAAGCTCTTCACAAAACAAGTTTGAAAAAATGTATTGACAGTCTGGCCTTTTCCGTTTTTTGCACACTTTTCCTGTGACATTTTAAATTGATACTTCAATCAAAATTTCATCTAAATTTCCAACCTTATTGAGAGTTTTCCATTTAGTGGAGTATCTTAGTGAAAACTAAGTTTTTGCCTTAAAAAGTCACAGATAATTTCATAAAACAAAAGACAAACCAAAAAAAAGAGGCCTGTTTTGAACTCTGTACGATAGAAACAACATCAACTGTTTTCACAGAATTGTTTTCCCGTATTTCAATCAATGATTTGCATTTCGGTTGCACTTATGGATAGCACATTCAACTGTGGTCCTCTTATTCTTGATGCAGCACAAAGACCTAAGAAGAGAATCCCTGCCTCCAGGAGCTTCCTGCTTAACTAGACAGCCTTAGAGGCAAAGGAATTGTCATCCTGATTTTATAGATAGGGAACTGGGGACTGCAGTGCACAGATGATGCAGGAAGCCTATGGCAGGGAACTGAACACAGATCCCTATTTTAGTGCTTTAACCACAAGATAATTATTCTCAGCTAGATTGTTCTTATTTTGGATCAATTATTCTGAGCTGTCAAATATCTCCTTGAGAACCACTTATTTTGCCTTGGTTGCATATTCTAGTTATCCACCATTGCCTGCAGTGAGCTACTCCTTCATTTTGATCCCACCTTATTTCCTTAAACAAATAAATTAAAACAAGAAAAATCTGAATATGAAATATTTGTTCACTGCACAATAGGATTAATGATATTTCCATAGATTTTAACCCTTCTTACTCCTTCCTATATCACGTCCCTTTTACTTATTATCATCATATTGTAGAAATATCAATTTTAGATTTTATATGTATATTTGTATGTAAACTAAGGCCACACAATGGACAGTGTATACATATTAAAATGCATAATAATATTAGCCATACAAAGCTATAAGAGATCCAACTGTTATTTGCTATTTCAAGTACATGGAAATACTGCACTATTCCAGATACTATGTGGTAACTGTTGATGCATTTTGTTTGTAATGTGATTGCTGTAAAGTATATATGAAGTACTGTCACAGTATTGGAGGCCTCATATTTTTACAAAAAAAATTATAATCCCCATTTTCTCTAGCCTATGTAAGCATTTCAGTGTAGCCCATTCCGTGACATTCACTGATCTAATGTCTGCCATTTTCCTGAACACTTCAAGGTTGAATAAAATGACAGCACGGGGAGGTGGTATACATTCCCCCAAAGACTGACACAGGAGTGATACCGTTATTCATGAGCTAATTTTCAAATAAACAGCATGCCAAATTGTAGTACAATTAACACTTATGATCATTGCCAGTTACTAATTCTCTGTCACTTCCAATGCACACATTTCCCTGAGTGGATTCAATTTATACTGATACCTAAACCATAACAATGCAGCTTATTACAAGCAGGAGCTATAGTAAACTGAAAGCACAGGCAAGCTTCAGAATAAATGACACACAGTGGGTCTGTTCTCTTTAGCAATAAATATAATTTGTGTTTCCCCAGAGGGAGGTGTAAAAGGATGGAGGTAGGACCGGAGGAAGGAACCCAAGAATTGCCAGACTGACTTAGATTCCACTCTCCAGCATGACACTCTTCAGAGGAAGATGCAAGATCCCTGCAATAGACAGATGTGGGAAAATATTCCCCTACAAAAGTCTCATCCTAAGTCTTAACAGTTAATGATGTAATAAGCCCCAAAATATGAGTTTTTATCTTTGTCTCCAATAATCATTTTGTTGGCATTAAATAGCATCGCCCTAGATCGGGGTGGACAGTATTTTTTGCAGGAGGGGCCACTCCAAGAATTTTGGTAAGTGGTCCCAGGCCACACTTTTCTATTATGTTTATGGAGGGGTGTGGGCTCTGGGGTGGAGTTTGTGTCCAGAAGGGAGCTCTAGGCAAGGGATCGGTGTGCAGGAGGGAGTGTGGAGTTTGGGGGAAGGAAGGGGAGTTTGCGTGCAGGAGGGATTCTGATGTGGGGCAGAGATAAGGGAGGGGGTCAGGCCTGACCTTTGGGCAAGGTGAGCGAGGCAGTGGCCTTGGGCCCCACGCATTCAGGGACCCACACTGCCCAGCTCCTGGCCCCGCCCACCCAGCCACTCACTTGCTGCCTTAACTAGGAGTCATGTGGCTGTGCAGCTCAGCCAACCACAGCATGCTGCCTTGGGCCCCGCAAACTCTTTGGCCAGGCCTGGGGTTACAGCGTCTGGGAGGGAGTTTGGGTCCAGGTGGAGGTTCTCACCTGGGACAAGGGATAAGGCTGCGGAATGGCATTCAAAGTGCATGCTCTGGCCCTGGCTGGGAGGCACTTACCATAGGTGGTTCCAGGCTAGCGGCGCAGCAAGGCACTCAGGTAGACAACCTTCATGCCATGGGGACTCCATGCTGATCAAAGTTGCCAGCTACTGCTGGCAAAAATGTCTCTGCATGCCCCTTGGAGGGAGGGGAGCAGCAGGTTTCTGCATGCTGCCTGCACCCACAAGCACTCCCCTTGCAGCTCCCATTGGCTGGCAATGTGTGGAGACCTGAATCCCCCACCAAGGAGAGCACAGAGAACTGCATGCTACTGGCAGCCAGCTGCTTCCAGGAGTTGTGTGGCCAGGGTGGAGCAGGCAGGTAGCCTACCTGAGTGCCCTGCTGCATCATGGGACTTTTTGCAGCCTGGAGGGACATGGCAGGCCTGAGGGAAACATTTGACGCGCTGGATCTGGCCTGCCAGCTATATTTTGCCCAACTGTGCTCTAGACATTTTATTATTTATATAAACAAGTCATCACTCTGTGGCTCTTACTTTCCCTCTCATCCTACTACCACTGAAGTGAACGTTAGATACTGACTTCCAAAGATTCAGGTTTGGTCTTGTGTGCAAAGATTTCTTAATATGCAATTCATAACCTACTCTTCACAAGTTCTCTGTTGAGCAGCTTGAAGTGTAGTCTATGCTATAAGCCAATATTTTGTATAATGTTTGTATTTTTTAATTAAGTTAATTCCACCTTTAGTACGTTGGTGTCTAGGGCATCGTTAATTCAAGATTTTTCAATGTTTGTATTATAAATCTGTATTTTCAGAGGATTAGGAATCAGAAGAAAAAATTATTTCCAGGATGTGGGAAAAAATGTGTTTTGTTGTTGTAGTTTTCAAATGATATTTTATTGATTTTTATATTATATATGCACACACATACACACACACTTTTCTGTACGTATTTGTAATATATACAAAATATACACATAATATATATAAAATTCACACACTATATATAAGAATGTGTGTGTAAAAACAGACTGATTTTGGAATTAATTTTTAGTACTGACTCCTAATCCTTTGAAAATACAGATTTATAATGCAATGCAAACATTGAGAAACCTTGAATTAGAGATGTCCTAGACACCAATCTCTAAACTGAGAATTAAACTAATATTATTACAAGAATGAATTGCTTGAATATACAGCAAACAAAACACTAATCAATCATAGAAATTTTCTTTTTGAAAACTGCTATTTATCTCAATTTTTAGATGGACCAATAATGACATAAATCTGATATGGAACTTCTACCAGCAGCTTTCAAAACTGTCAGATTTTCTGCAGTGCAATGAACAACTCTCACAGGCTGACCAAATGAAACAGTTCCCTGAGCTTGCCTGGAAACATTAATCTTTTGGACACACATAGAATCAACTGCTAATCTTATGTCTGTCATTTTAAAGGAAATAAAAGTTTTAAAGTCTTCAAGTTCTTTACTTTTAAAATATGTTTTTAGTCAAAAGGAAGATTGTTCTGTAATTTATTTATTTTTCACACTCAGTTATAAATTTTATGACAGAGCGGTCCCATTAAATATAAGGGGATAAAACTCTGACAGAGCCAGAACACCATATTAACTCCTAATGTTTGGATTGTTCAAGTGGAGATTCCCATCTGGCAACATTTTAAAATCTGGAAACATTTTGTACTATTAAGAGTGTTATTGGATAGTGCTACATTTTAAATATATTTATTCTGGACTAATAGCCATAGCACTATTAGCTTGAAGTTCAGTGTCAATACTTAAATTCTGTTGAGAAATAAAATTACAATCCTTGTCTTCAATAGCCCATATTGCTGCTTTGCCAAACTCTATATTTATAAACCTGTGGATAGAAATATTTGTGCTAATTGTTTCATTAGTAATTATTTTTAGGTGACAAAAGTAGCAGTTTGGTATTTTCTGGTGAAGACTGTGACATTTTCAAAGGCGCTCAACATAAGTGCAACTTTGATCTCATTGAAGTTGAAGACAAAACTGCCTTCAGCAAGAGCAGATGTAGGTCAGTGCTGATGGCTTTGGAATGTCCCATGCATGCTTCTCTCTCTCTATATTAAAAAAATCATCATCACATCACTCTGTGTCCTGCCTGCCACCACCCTCCATACCTCCCTCCCTCTGCCCTCCCCTTTCCCCAGTGCTTGGATGCCATGTGGTGCTCCGGGGTGGGGTGAAGCTGCAAGCCATGTGGCCCTGGGAGCTGCATGGCCTTTCTCCTTCCCTCCTCCCCGGTGCTGGAGGTGGGAGGCAGAAGCCACACATCCTTTCCTCTCCCCCCCCCGGTGTTCCAGAGGGCCTCCCCCTCTCTCAGGCCTCCCCCACTTCAGTGATCCAGGAGGGCGGGAGCCGCGCCCACTCCCTGCACTCCAGCCCCATCATAAACCCCCTAGGTCAAGGGAGAGCCAAGCCAGCCTTGCCCTGAACCCCCTTCCTGGCAGTCAGCAGGGAGAAAAGAGCCAGAGCTGTTGGGTGGAGGGGGGAGGGGGGAAGAAGCATCTGGGTGGGGCAAGAGCAGGGGCGGCCTCAGGTCTGGGAGAAGGAGGGGAAAAGCCGGGGATAGTGGTTGCGGGGGGCAAATGGGGGTAGAGCCGGGGCCAGGGAGGCCTTGGACCCTCAGTGGAGGGAGAAAAGCCTTGGCCTCAGCCCAACTTCCCCCCAGACAGAGGGAGAGAGCCAGGCCAGACTCAGCCCAGCCCAACCTTCAACTCCCCTGGCAGCAGCTGGGAGGAGTGAGAGCTGGGGCTGGCCTGGCCTCAGGTGGGTCCAGCGGCCAGGGGGAGAGAGCCAGGGCAGGCCAGGGCTCCCATGCCTTGGCCTGGCCTTCTCTGGTGGCTGGGGGGTGAGCCGGGGCTGCCTACCCCCAGAGAGGGGGGTTGGCAAACATAACAAGCAGGGGGCACCACCCCCTAGTATCACATAGTATCACAAATTCCATCTGGTTTAAGCATCTTCAATAAGAGATTGCAAAAGAAGGTCTTAATTGTTTTTTAGAAAGTGCTGAAATCAAAATGGGAAACATCCAACAGGTGGCTAAAATGGGTGCAGACTTTCATACTTCTGCCTACCTCACTCAACACTTCATAGTCACTGCCAACTTAAGTATGTGGGCTTTCTTCAAGAAAAAGGAATGAACAATGGGTGCGGGTCCTGAACTCTTTTAAAAATCTGGTCTGTTAAGTGTCTATAACTAAACCTGTTGAGGTCAGGTTTTCTGAGACACACTTAAACAGTAGGAGTTGGTTCATCAGACAAAGTCTTTGTGCTGTGGTGTTTCGACATTAGTTCACTACCAATAACATTGCTTTCCATAAATACACCAGGGGGGCTAAATAATAGGGACAGTAAAGAGCTATTTAAGCTCAAGCATAATGCTGGCACTACAATAAATAGATATAAACACAGGCCATGAGCAAATTCTGGCTGGAAATTAGAAGAAGGTTGTTAAGCATGGGAAGATTGAAGTTCCAGAACACTGCACAATAAGAATTGTGGGGCAAATAAGCTTATTAATTTTAAGAGTAAGCTGGACAAATTTATGAGGGTGTTTGTATGACAGGGTTGCTTGTGATGGTTGAGGGCAGGGCTCAGCAGTCCTGGGACTCGCTTCCAGTTTGTTTTATGAGTCTAAAAGCTCATGCTTCAGGATTTCAGTGGGCTGTTTGCAGTGTCCAGGAAGGATTTTCCTCTGTCTCCGCCCTCCCCTTCAATATTTTGTGTTTTGTTTATTTTTTCTTTATCGCCATCCTCTGAAGCATCAGGGATGGCCATGACTGAAGATTCAATATTGGACGGGGAGGGCCAGGACTCCAAGGTGACAAGCATCCTCTCTCTCTCTCTCTCCCTGGTGCTTAGCTAGCTATTTTGTGCTTCTATCTCAGGGTTACCTGATTGACCTATGAGGGATTGGGGGGGTATTTTCCCCAAGGATTTAATAATAAAGAGGTCCAGTAGGTGGACAGTGTGTGGGAGCCCTGTGATGGATTGTATTAGAGATGATTGAGGAAACTTTTTTCAGATAATGCATTTTATGTATTTTATTACAGTTATAAATAGATATATATTTAGTAAGTCATTTTTAAAAATTATTCACCTACTTCTAGTAAGAGTCATAAGTGAGAGATATACTCCATCAGGTAAGGGACTAACAAAAACTCACTTCAAAGTGGCCCCGTTGTTTGTTATTTGAATGTCACCTTGCTGAAGGTGGATCCAGAAATAGACCTGCTTAGAAATGCTTTAGAAACAAAACCATGGGCAGAGGACTTTCGAGGAATGGAATAAAGATGTACAAATACAGTTTAAAAGACTGGCCTGAGCAGACACACTGAAAGCATAGTGCATCTGATTTATCAGTGTTGCACTCACTTACTCTCAAGTCTGGTCATAGTAGTTTTGTTGCAGATGGAAGATATTTTTAGTTTCTTGATTATTGTGGTCTGTACTTTGCATTTTCACTTTACCTGTAATACTAGATAACTGTGGCTAGCAATGTGGGTGAGTGATAGCACCATAGCTTCTGAAACTGCTTATTAAGCACAACAGTAGCTACAAATTATGGATATATTTTAAATTGGAAGCTTGTATTCTGGGTTGAAATTCAGTTGGATTAAATGCATAGGAAGAACATATACATGGCTAGTTTATCGCATTGTATCTAATGTGTCAATATTTATAAAACAGATTCTACCACTGGAAAGCTTGCTGTTGCTTTAGTTAATGAAATCTAGATACTTGCATTTGCTCCTGTTTTAATGACACCAGTAGTTCAGTTTAAAATGTGCAGTTGCATGACATCTTGTGGTGACACTATAATGCTATATAATTAAGTATTCCATTGTTGTTTGCAGCATTGTGGTCCCACAACATGAGAAAGACAAGATGGGCGGCATAATATCTTTTGTGGGACCAGCTTCTGCTGGTGAAAGAAATAAGCTGTCAAACTCCATTCTCTACATAGAGCTCGTCTCCTTCACCAGCAGAAGTTGGTCCCACAAAATATATCATCTAATGTACCTTCTCTCTCTCATATGACCAAGAATGAAGTTATCTTTAGCAGCTAGATAAAAGCATATTGATCCAGGATTCAAAATCTATTTACACTATTGAAAGCCCAACAAAATAAATATGAGAACAATAAATCATTTTGATAAATGTAATTCAAAAATCACAGTTTAATTACATCTTTAGACAAGTTTAAGATGCATCTTACATGCATTTTATTTCATGGACAGCAAAATGTCAGGCAGATGAAAAGAGTGGTCCTTTTAATTCTTTGTATTCCTCATGAATGGAATATTTATTGTCCTGCCATACATCTTTTCAGAGCAAGTGATTAAATTAAGTAAATTACAAGTGCAGTCAATAAAATATTTTAAAATTATAACAAGACTATATTTGTAAGGAAGATGAAATGGTTGGAGCTGCAAAGTTCCACGGTAAGGGTACATCTACACAGCAGAGTTATTCTGGAATAACTACATTACTTTGAAATAACAACATGTGCATCTACACTGCAAGCCATTATTTCAAAATAATGTTGAGCTGGAGGACTTCTTACTCCGACTTCTGTAACCCTCATTTCACGAGGAGTAAGGGAAGTCAGAGGAAGAGTGTTCTTCCTTTGACTTCCTGCTGAGTTGACAGCACCAAAAGCTGAATTAAGCTATTTTGACTTCAGCTACGCAATTGACATACCTGAAGTTGAGTATCTTAATTAAGCTTTTGCTCTGCAGTGTAGACTTTTGCCTTCTCAGTGTGAAGAGAAATATGGGGAAAATGGGTCATGGTCCATGCATACATATCAAATTTTAATCTGGTTACTGAAGTCTAGTTGCTTATTCACAAAAGTAAGCAATGGCTATTTAACCCTTTAATGAACAGCTGAATTTTTAAAATTGCATTTGTATCAGGCATTTTTCAGGCTGCACTTCCCCTACTTATTTTCACTCTGTTACCTTTAGTTGTGCACCCATGTAGCACCTTAAACAAATGCTATCTTATTTCAATATTATTTATCAGTATTATTTATTATTTGTATTATGTCACTTGTGCAAAGCACTGTACCAAGAAACAATCCTGGCCCCACAGAATTTGTAATCTTGGGCTCTGATTCAGGAAAGCAATTCAGCAATCCATTCAGAATGTAAGTACATTCTCAATTGGGATTGACTTGCTTTAGCGGTTTCCTGAATAGGGATGCATACCTAAGTGCATTCCTAGTGCTTTCCTGAAGAGGGATGAATTCCTGTACACAAAGAGTAAGAGAAAGAAAGTAGTATTGTCCCCATTTCAGAGATGGAGAAGTAAAGGCACAGAGAGATGCCAACTCTTTTGATTTTTATTGTAAATTTCTCAATATTTGGAGGTTTTTTGATTCACGTCTTAGCTCTTGAAACCATGTGTGAAAATATGAATTTCAGATTTCATTACCAGCCATTTTATATCTGAAGAAAAGCTTGAAAAAGAGAACTCAAAGATTTAAACACCAGAAGACAAATGAAAAGAACCAACTAAAAATAATTGTTTTTCAAACTATCGTGATCTCTTGGAGCTAGACCAGGGGTGGGCAAAAGGGCCTCTGTGGGTTGGATCTGGCCTGCCAAGTGGGTGGATCCAGCCCACAGAGGCCCTGCTGCTCCCCCACCCCCAAGCCAATTGGGACCTGGGGGTGGGGGAGCGCGGGAAGCCTCCTCCCGCCCTGCCAGGAGCACGTGGTGCTTTGAAGCACCGATCACTGCTCGCAGGGCGGGGGGGGGAGGAGAGTGGAGGAGGCTTCGTGTGCTCCCCCACACCCAGGCCAATTAGGGCCTGGGGACGGGGGAGCTGCATGAAGCTTCCTTCGCCCTACCCCAGCCCTGCGAGTAGCCCGTGGCACTTCAAGTGCCAAGTGCTCCTCGCAGAGTGGGAGGAGGCTTCCTGCGCTCCCCTGCCCCCAGAGTCTGATTGGCCTGGGGGTGGGGGAGTGTGCCAAGACTCTTCCAGGGCATAGGTGCCTAGTGGGAAGGGGGAGTAAAGGGGCTCTCCCACTCCCAGACCAATCATGATCTGGGGGTGGGGTAGCCCTGCCCCTTCCTGTTTAGGCCCCACTTCTTCCGGGGTGGCCTGGGGCTACTTAAAATTTTTTTGAATTGGCCATACTGTATCAATTACTCTGTCCTCTTTCACTTCCTTTTGTTTCTGAGCTCAGTAACAATAATTCCCTTCTGACCAAGCTTACACTGTGCCCATGTCACAACTCTTGAAGCAGCACAGTCCCAGAGCAGAGTCCTATGTCTACTGCAGGTCATGTGGCAGTGTAGGGGAAGAAAATAATCCCCAGAAGCCAACAAATTAGCCACCAAAGTAGGGTGAAATTTGATGGTGCTGAAATTTTGTGAATCATTTTTACAAAATGTTTGCACCAATATGAAAACTTCACAAGATCTTGCAAGAAGTCATGGGTGTCATGGTAGATTGCATCTGAACTGGATCTGGAAAAATCAGTCCTGTTGTAGTTTTGAATCAAACACAAAACCATTTAATTCCTCTCCCAATTCGCTCCTATAAAGGTTCGGTATTTAAATTCTGATTCATGCCCACCTCTAGCTGCAGAGTGTCAGGGGATAGGAAATGAGAATATGCTTCAACACACTGATGCCCTAACTATCTGTGTTTAGGGCTTATTCCCTAGGTTCTTGGAAGTGCACAGCCCACCCCATACATGTCTTATATGACTTCATTCCTGTTCCAAAGAATGGAGTAAACAGCACGTTTGTTTTCTGAAACCAGTACGTTTTGAATGTTAACTTTTTCTTCAGAGGAGATAAACACAGAACTAAGTATTCCTGGGCAAGCAATTAAAAATAAATCCGTAATTGTTCCTAAGCACCATAGTGACTATAGGCTTCAAAAATATTGATATTTCACGTAGTGGAGGAAGGCAATCTCTGTCTCAGGAGAAAAACAGTTGGTAGTAGCTTATCGTTTGTGTTATGGAAACCCCCATAACTTGCTAGATGTTATCCAGCAAACAGGAAGAAAGAGCAAAGAACTGATGATGGCAAGCAACTTACAAAATGTATGAGAGAAAGGATCAGAATACGCACATCTTTTATTAAATACCCATAAACTATATCCTCAGCTGTCCCTCGGCCTTCGAATTACTAGTTTGCCAATTTGTTGTAGACCAAATGGAAGATGGAAAAAGATAGAATAAGATCTGAATAAGATGTAGGTAGTGACTTTGCAGATAAATTCAGGGAGCACAGAAAAAGACACAATGAAGTTGTTTAAGAAATAGGTAATACTTCTCCATTCTTCTTGGTGCTATAATAGAGGATCTCTGTCTTAGCTCATTTTAAACTCTATCCATGTGAACCTTTTTGGATACTCCTTGAAGAAAATGTATACTACTAATCCTGCAGTCAGATTTATCAGGTTATAATTCTAAATTGTCAAAAGAGCTAAGAAATAATGAAATTGCCCCCCACACCAGCATATACTGTAATTGTGTATCATTATATAATTATATATGATTGCAATTACTGCACAAAAACCTGGAATGCTGCTATCTGAGACACAACAAAAGAAAAGAAAGACAGTTATTTTGTAAATGGAATATAGTTTTGCCATCAGTTTCTGTTTCATAACTATATCATCATAGGGCATGATAATACCCAGGGAATCAACTTTTCCTTTTAGCTACTCATTGCATTTTTCACCAAATACTGGTATCTTTAAATGATGCTTCTTATTATAATAAGCAAAAATGCACAGCTATTTCTTCTCTAAGTGAGTGGGCAGAGGCTTGACTTTAACAAGTACTTTAAAAAATACTTCAGGGCTGCGTCTAGACTGGCATGATTTTGCGGAAATACTTCCAACGGAAAAGTTTTTCCGTTGAAAGTATTTCCGCAAAAGAGCGTCTAGATTGGCACGGATGCTTTTGCGCAAAAAGTGCTTGGCCAGTATAGACGCGATTTTGTGCAAGAAAGCTCCGGCGGCCATTTTCGCCATCAGGGCTTTCTTATGCAAAAAATTCCTTCCCTGTCTACACTGGCCCTCTTGCTCAAGAACACTTGCGCAAGAGGGCTTTTTCCCGAGTGGGAGCATCAAAGTATTTGCGCAAGAATACTGACAATCTTACATTAGATCGTCAGTGTTCTTGCGCAAATTCAAGTGGCCAGTGTAGACAGCTGGCAAGTTTTTGCGCAAAAGCAGCTCAGATGTTTGTCTAACCCATTCTATAAAAATCTCCAATGATGGAGATTCCACAGCCTCTGGAGCCATGCTGGTTAGGCCTCAACTAGACACTGTACTTCAACTGAGGCCTAACCAGCATGAAGTGGAGTGGAATAATTGCTTCTTATGTCTTGCTTACAATATTCCTGCTGATAAATCCCAAAATAATGTTCAGGGGTTTTTTGCAACAGTTTTACACACTGTTCACTCATATTTAGTGTGTGGATTCCCAGATCACTTTCCACAGTACTCCTTGCTAGGTAGTCATTTCCCATTTTTCATGTGTGTAACTGATTGTTCCTTCCTAAGTGGAGCACTTTGCATTTGTCCTTACTGAATTTTATCTTATTTACTTTTGAACATATCTCCGATTGTTCCAGATAATTTTGAATTATCATTCTATCCTCCAATGCACTTGCAATGTCACACAGCTTGGTATCATCTGCAAACTTTACAAGTATAGTCACTATGCCATTATCTAAATCACTGATGAAGATATTGAATAGAACCGGTCCCAGAACTTACCCTTGCAGAACCCCACTTGTAATGTCCTTCCGGAATGACTGTGAACCATTGATAAATACTCTCTGGGAATGGTTATACAATCAGCTATGAACCCACCTTACAGTAGCTCTATCTAGGCTGTATTTTCCTCGTTTGTTTACAAGAAGGTGATGAGAGTATCAAAAGCCTTACTTAAGCCCTAACATACCGCATCTATCACTTCCTCCTAACTACAAGGCTTGTTATCCTATCAAAGAAAGCTATTAGGTTTGTTTGACACTATTTGTTCCTGACAAATCCATGCTGACCATTACTTATCACCTTATTATTTCCTAAGTATTTGCAAATTGACTGTTTCATTATTTGCTACAATATCTTTCTAGGTGTTTAAATTCAAATTGATATTTACATTAAAAGCATAAAAATGCATTTACAATGCTCTATGGAGCTCTACATAATTGGAATCCTGAAAGGGAGAACTCCCCACAAGGATGCTGTGTAGCAGCTACTTGCTAACATGTCTCTTTTGGGAAGAGAATCAATTACTCTGACCCCCCTGTCCAAAGCTCTAGGCCTCTCCCGCTATCATATGTGTGTCTCTCTGTGTGTGATAGACTATTTATTAAGATTAAGAAATCAACAGAAATTAGCCTAAGCATAGGGGACTATGGGAATTTGACATTGTTAGTGTGAGGAAAGTAAGCTATAAGTTGGAGATAGTGAGAAGGAAAGCAAGATTCATCAAGGACATGACCCAGGGCCAGGGCTATGTTACTATTATGGTGTGGTTATAATTAGTTTTAGCATGGTTTTAAATGAGTGTTTTTGAGAACTGTGAATATTTTATTAAAATGCTATCTATACTGATAGTATGAGAAAGACATTGGTGTAGATGTTAATTAAATGTGTAATGTAAAAAGCCATAAGGAGATGGTAGAAATATAATTATGATACAGACCATTTAGTGTTTAATTAGTATGATACTGGAATATAAAAGGAGTAATTTTGCTGATTTGGGTAGCCCTCCATTATCTTCAAAAGGGCACCGTTAGGTTATACGATTATAAGACTGTACATCCTGCTGTCCGGGTGATACACTGTTTCCTCTTTGAGTGTTGTTATTGTATAAGTGGTAATTGCATGCCTGTTTGCTTAACTAATTATTTTTTCTTTGAACAAAGTTTGGTTTTATCATTCTAAATTATCCTAATGATTCTCTACTAAATCCATTTTCTGTTACTGACCTGGAGACCTGAACCTGAAAAGTAAGTTGGGTTTTATTGCACCCTTATTTTTAACAACTCAGTATTAACTGGAGACATTTCAACACAAAGGCTCTAAAAGGTGACAGAATGTAGTGGAGGGAATTAAAGGAGACACATATAGGAGACACATATAGGGAATATAAAGGAGACACAGAGTAGTTCAGCCTAACAGCTCTGGCTGAGGTCTATTTTGTGGAAGCAGGGCCAGCTCTAGGTTTTTTGCCGCCCCAAGCAAAAAATTTTTTGGCCGCACCCCCCCTTTTTTGTTGGCTTTTACACATATTTGCACTTCGCAATTTTGTTTTTGTTTTTATTTTTGACTGTTTAAAATAAAAAAAATGAAAACAGAAAATGTGTAGTTAGTAAAATAAAACAATTTCCTACTAGTGTACTCATTTAATTTTAACAAAATCACAATTACAAACAATTTGGGTTCAACTATACACTGTAATGAAAAACTTTACTGTCTTCTGGTGCTCCCAGTTTCTCATAAATTAAAAGAATTTATATGAACTGAATTTTTCTGGTTTTTATACTTGCGTAGACTTTTAATAATTCAGTAAAATCTAAATTTTTTGCAATGGTACTTTCAATTGAAATTAATGCAAGTGACAAACGATTTTGAGACATGGTGGACCTCAAATAATTTTTTAGTAATTTCAGTTTTGAGAAACTGCAGTCACCAGAAGCCACTGATACTGGTAATGTTAAAAGAATGCGTAATGCTATAGCAGTGTTTGGAGTGAAAAAATCATTTCTTGCTATAAATTCTAATACTTTTAGAGTAGAGGTTTTAGGACTTCTTAGCTCAAATAAAGCTATTAATTCATCATACAAATATAATTTTAATTATTTTTTTTCCGTAAAGGCAAAGGCGCTTCAAGTAAACTCCCCCTCCCCTTTCACTCACTGCTGGGTCACAACAGCCTTTTCCCTGCCCTGTCCAGCCCCTCCCTATGGACAAGCACCCCTCACTCCCGACCTACAGTCCCCACAGCCAGCCCAGCCCTGGCCTCCCCCACCTGCTGGTACCCCTCACTCCTGACCCACAGCCAGGCCAGCCATGGGCTTCCCACACCAGCTGCTGGTGTCCCTCACTCCCGACCCACAGCCCTGGGCATCCCCGCCTTGTCCCGCCCCCGCTACCTGGGGGCCAGTACCTGGAGGCCGACCCCTCCTGACAAATTCCCTCAGGGTCTCCCTTGAAGAGCTTGGTGGCCTGCTTGGCCTTGCGCTGGCGGTTGCTGATGAAGACGGGGAAGTAGCCGGCCTCCCAGAGGCGGCTTGGGCTGGCCCCGGATCAGCAGCAGGTGCTGGCGTGTCTGGGGCAGGAGCTGGGGCAGGCAGGGGGCGTTGTTTATCAGCCCCAGGCCCGGCTGCTCCACCAGTACCTGCAGCTTCTCCAGCGCCTGCAAGGGCTTGTCCAGCACAGTCTGCGTGGCTGTGCCCAGGGAGCAGGGGCCCTGGCGGGTGCCTGGCCCCCCTGCAGCCGCCATGGCCCTGGCTGGAGGGGAGACTGCACTTCCTGCAATGGGGCCATCCCCCTGCGAACCCGCCCCAGTCCCCCGCGGGCAGGTCTGACCCGAAGTAGGTGGCAGAGCCAGGCAGCAGCAGGAGGCAGAAGGCGGCCAACAGGCTCCGGGCGCGCATGGTGCCAGCGCTGCGCAGCAGGTAGTGGCGTCTCCCGTGGCCCTTTCAAATCGGTGGGGCAGGCCCGGGCATTGCCAGGGGTGGCTGCTTACCTGGAAATGCTGCCCCTGGAAATGTGCCGCCCGAAGCACATGCTTGATCTGCTGGTGCCTAGAGCTGGTCCTCTGTAGAGGGCCCAGACAGTGCCAGACCGAGCCATACTTGCACCCCGGGCAGTGGGTGCACGGCGCATGCGCGGCCCCACCCCCGGGTGTGCGGCACCTGCTTGACATGATAAGGGGCACCGCGCCCTTGGGCGCGTGGCGCATGCGCGGCCCCGCTCCTGGGCGCCAACCTATGGGGGGCACCTGATTGAAGTGGTAAGGGGAGCCACGTGCCCGGGCGCGCAGTGTATGCGTGGCACCGCCCCTGGGCGCGCAGCACCCCTTACCACTTCAATCAGTCGCCCCCCCCCCATCGGTTGGCGCCCCAGGCAGCTGCCCGGCTAGCCCCCCCCCCCCCCCCCTTAATCCAGCCGTGGGCCCAGAGAGACAGAGGGGAGAAAAACCATGAATCACTTTAATGCCACTCCTCACTCTAGAACCTCAAGCTTCTCTCAGCCACACCCTCTCTTCCCTGGGCAAAACCCCTCACCAATGGGATTGGGAGAGAGGCAGGAAAGAGTGGCATAGAGCCAGATATGTGACCCTACCTCTCTATGGTAGATGTCTCAGGTAGCTGGGAAATCTAGTATTGTAGCCCCTTTCTAATACCAATGCAAAGTAGTCATTGGAAGGCCCAAGAGGGGATCTTGTATACATTTATACATATTCTCTTGCTGTTGTTAAAATAGCTGTTATTTTATATAATAAAAGTGTAGTGATTGCAAAAATGAAGCATTTTTGTTTCTAAACTAGTATTCTTCACGTGCATATTGAATAATATATTGCTCAGTGAACAATATAAAATGAATAATGGCATATACCAATGCTACCTTTTTCTGTTTCAGAGCTATTTGTATTTGGGTACTTCTCTGCTTCCATCAGTGCTCAGTTCGCGGGTTTGCTCTCATTGCTTTGCTCTGTGAACATTACTCCTCACCACATACAAATCCACAGAAGCCTCACTACAGAGCTCTGCAAATCCACAGATCTCTGCTTTATATGGGTGGGTATCCGCATCAGCAGATGTGGATGAGGATATCTGGGAATCATTTTTACAGACACAGATATGGATCTAGATAGAAATTTTGTATCTGTGCAGGATTCCACTTCTCTGAACCCTAGTGCTTTCACTATCTTTCTTTCAATGGCATTCAGGATTAAGCCAAAAACAAAAAACAAACAAACACCATGAGTTATGTTCTCATGTTTGAGATTTTACTCAATTTTATATTGGCTAGTAATATTGTAGTAGTAAATGGATAGCTAATTACTTCACTCTTGCAAGTATTATCTTTGATGTTAGTCAGAAGCTAAATACAGCTGCAAGAATATTCAAATTAATTGTACTATACACATAACAATTATGGCATACCTCAGACCTGTCTGTATCAATTGTTTTCTGCAATTGTTTCATGTTAACATGTTTTCATAATGTTACTTGAAGAATCTTTACATGTTAATTAATTTTCTCAGCTAGTGGCAGTAGCATGTGTGAATGTTCCATTAAGCATGAGCGACAAAGAATGCTGTTCATCTATCAATGATTCATTTTTAACATAGAGCAGATTAAAGTTAAGATGGAATTGTAAGAAAATCATTGACCCAGTCTCTTTAAAATAGTGGCTTAAAATAGGTCTCTCGCTGAGACCATGAAAAGGTAAAATGGTCATTAGCATGGAAGAAAAGAGCAGAATTCTATTACAGAAGGGGATGGTTATTTAATGACACAGTCTATGTCTATACAGCAACATTATTTAAAAATAACTAGCATTATTTCTAAATAACTTAGTCAGCATCTACACAGCTGGCAGTTTTTTGAATGTCAAAATACTGTCAAGCTGGAGGACTTCTTACTCTGACTCCTGTAACCTTCATTGTACTAGGAGTAAGGGAAGTCTGAGGAAGAGTGCTCTTTAGATGCTCCCAATTTCAAAATAAGCTATTTTGAAATAAGCTATGCAATTGACGTAGCTCAATTTGTGTACCTTATTTCGAGTTAAGCCCTGCTGTGTAGAGACACCCTTAGATGCAAGGCAAGACCAAAGGGAAATTTGAAATGGTAGATGTTGAGCAAGGAAATAAGCAAATAACTCTCAAGCTGGATGGTCTTCACGGGGACATCAGCAGACATAGAGGACAGTAGCAGTTTTATGGAAGAGGTGAGAAGCCATTTTTATCTTTCAAAGAAAGATAGTGAATGGATAGAGTCTGAATGTTTCCAAGATTATTAATGCAAGGCCATCACTAATGAGCTCTCCCATAAGGTGTATTGCTTGCAGGGTTGGATCTTCCAGATGCACAGGAAACAATTAATGACCGTGACGACACATCAAGTTTAAAGGATCAAAATGACAGTTTAAAAAGACAAAATGGCACTACCTACAGCATATTTCACCATCAGTGGTGGCAGCTGAGGTAAAACACCTATCTTGTTGCTACTACTAGTATTGTTACACGGGTATATAGCCAAAACCTACAGTATGGAAAGAACCCTGGCCCTAACAATATAGCCTTTAATTATGTTTGCATATTAAAGCATATAACATTTTATAAACCGTATGCAAGCTACTTACTGCTGAGCTTGAATTTCAGACACAGTGGTTAATTATAAAAATTGTATCTTATTACTTTATACATAAAATTCTATTCTGAAATAGACGGATAATTCATCTAATCCAGTATTCTGATCGCAGAAGTGGGTATTGTTTGATCTGTCAAATGAAGGTATAAATTCTCATGACTCCAAAATTTGTAATACTATGCTATGGGACAGTGATAAACTAAAAAGTCTAAGAAGTCACCAATTAAAATTCTGCCATCAAACTAAAGGAATGCCATGGGATAATGTTTCCCCTCTACCAAGGAACATCCCTTCTTTGGCAAAATTCAAGTCTGTTACAGAGAACATATCCCTAGAGTTCATAAAAGTATTAGAAAGGCCATATTTATTGTTTTTTTGAATAGGGAAGAGTAAAACAAAAAAGCAAATATCTTAAAAGAAAAATTGCCAGAGAGGATCCTTAAGGTACCAGCCCCCCTCCTTTACAAACCTTTGGTATCTCATATATGTAGTGTATATTTTCAGGAATAATTCCTGAAGATTTCCAGTAAATGCACTTAACATAGTCATTTGTCAAGTGCAGTTGCCTCATGTCTTGGTTACATTTATGAGAAAATGGCTGTATTTACAAAGGACAATTAAAACAATCCCCAGTCCCTCTGGTTGACAAATATTTTGTACAAGCAGACTTATCCAGCATTGCCTGGGTCCAGCCTGGGGGGAAGGGATCAGGGAGTGCAGGCCTTCCGCTGGCAGTACCCAGGCTGGCCCGGGATAGAAAGGGGTGGACTAGCCCGGAGTTTGGGGAGGGGTCTGGCCTCGAGCTCGTGTTGGGGGGACCAACCCAGGGTTTGGGGAGGGTGGCCAACCCGAAGCTTGAGTTTGGGGGTGGAGGAGCTGGCCCGGGGCTGGTGATTTTTTGGGGGGGGGGATCTACCTCCTTGGGCCCAGCCCATGGGGCTGGCAGAGTGGAAGGTCAGGCAAGCCTCCCCTGCCAACACTGGGGCCTTAGGGCCGGGGGGAAGGGTTTGAAGTAGGGAGGCCACTTCCATGAGCTGGTGGCAGGCAAGATGGCAAGCCCCATCCCCAACTGGCCACTCCATTGGCGTTGTGGGCTGCTCCCAATGGTGATCCTGCAGGATAGCTCTGCATTTCACTCGCTGCCCTCAGTGGTGACTGTGAGGCTTACGTCCCTCCTCTCTCTGCCCTCTCCCTTTCCGTGTTATGGAAAACAATCACATCCCAGGCACATCCCATTTTCCTGGCACAACTAAACCTGGACCTGGTTTTAAGTTAGGATAAGAGGAAGCTGCATACTAAATTTGGTGGTCCTAGTTCTTACTGTTAAGGAGGAGTTCTTGAAGAAACTGACTTGCAGACAGACACACAAATCTCAAATTTATATTTATAGACCAGAGAGGTAATAGGGAAATTTTATGGGAGCCACTTTTGAAGATACTGCGAACACAAGACATGTGATGGAGATATCTTTCTGCCCCTCAATTTAATAGCCACACTCATCAGGATTATGGTAAGCATCTTTTATCCTAAAACAGGAAGATTTTATATCAGCTACTGTAAGTACAGATTATGCTAATTTAGGTAACTTTATAAATCAGGAATTAAATATTGATTTGTTAATATATGCACAGTTCAGTTCATTTGAAGATTTAAAAACAAACAAAGCACTGGATATTTTCTTTTGTATTACCCAATATTCAGGCCTGTTGGTTTTAAAATATCTTAGGAAATTTGCTTTTGGACTGTTTAAAGATGCATTGAATGATTTAGAAGAAACAACAAAGAATTCCTTCAGCAACCTTAAGAAGTTTTAGACATTTATCTAAGTTGTTTTTAGTCATCTAGGTGTCAATTCTTTGAAGACCATAGTTTAGTGTGAACCAATTACTCTAAGCACTGCATACAGATTTCAGAACTCTCTTCCAATTTACACTGAAACTGCAGTCATGTCATGCCTTGGTTGTTAAAGTTTAAGAATGTTACCCATGATCATTTTTACAACTAGGAGAGGCTTAAAGAGTGTTTACATGGGCTGTTTATCAAGCAGATTAGGCTTTCCCTCACAGTTAATGTTTATGAGTCCAACACACAAGCTTCAGCACATTTGTTATGAGCTTCACACATTCAGAGTCTGACAGTTTTAGGATTCATCATGGTGACTTGCATTCCTAAATTAGGGGGCTCCAAGTTATATTTCAGTGAGAACTTAATGGCCACACTCATCAGGATTATGGTAAGCATCAAAATTATGCTTCTTAGAGGAGTTTGAAATTAAAATGGTTGAAGCAAGGTATTTCTTTTGTGTATGACCAGAAGTAATATCTGGCAAAAGCTACATGCATACTGCTTTGATTAAAACATGTATCAAACTAATTACTCTTTCACACAGGCACATTCCCACCTTATCAACATCCTTGTTTAACACTCCATTTTTGCCGGTGAACTGATTAGGCTGCGAAGATTCATTGATCAAAATAATTAACTGGCAGTGTTGCAAATCAAATTTGCACAGTTGTGGAAATAGAACAGGTGTGACCTGCATGCATTCTTGGTTGGTCTTTTGTCATGAGATTGTAGTCTCAATTTTTATTTAAGGACTTTGCCACTAGTTATACATTACAAAACAAAGCAAAACTATGTGTGGCAAATGCAGTGGGGAAATGATGCCTATAATGCATCACACCTGAACAACAGCAGCACACATATAATGAAAGTAAGGTGCCAGAAGGAATGGCTCATATGATGAAATCAGGGAGCATTAATTAGACACACACTGTTTAAGCCTATGTAGAAGTCTAACATGCCATAAAATTAAAGGGATGATACACAGCAGGTTTATTGCACATCAGGAAACATTGAAGAAGTTATGTTCCCTAATTAATGGATGCTTTCAGAATACAGCATTTCTAGGGATTATAATATCACCTGAAATTCTGAAATAGCTTTGAAATGGTTCCATTGAGGAAATGAATTAAACTTAATGAAATACATAGAGGCGCTATGAGTATTTTGAGTATTTCTGGCCTCATGGTAACATGCAGTTGAGCTTCCAGCTGCTTGAATTGAAGTTCAGTTATGAGAGAGAATTTCTTGTCGTTGCAGGTAAAGTTATGGCACCGTAAAGGAAGGATCCATCTGCACTACTCTTTTAGCATCTTTCACGAAGTAATCTATCAGTCTTTACTGGAACAAATTCTGCAAAGACCTAGAACTATTTTTCTACACAGAAGTATTAGGATAGGGGAATAGCAGCTTTTAAATTAGGGTTGAATGGGTTACTCCAAATTGCCTAACTTATATGTCTCTGAGTGTGAGAGAAGTTTTTTTCAGCATAACATTATCGTTACTGCTTATCCTACCATGACTGGGATCATTCTCATTTTGAATTTTCTAGGACTGTCTTGCAATTATGAAAATTAATCACAATTAATTGTGTGATTGAGCTTTTAAGAACATAAGAACGGCCGTACTGGGTCAGACCAAAGGTCCATCTAGCCCAGTAGCCTGTCTGCTGACAGTGGCCAGCACCAGGTGCCCCAGAGAGGGTGGACCGAAGACAATGATCAAGCGATTTGTCTCCTGCAATCCCGCTCCAGCCTCTGACAAACAGAGGCCAGGGACACCATTTCTATCCCCTGGCTAATAGCCTTTTATGGACCTAACCTCCATTAAATTATCTAGCTTCTCTTTAAACTCTATTATAGTCCTAGCCTTCACAGCCTCCTCTGGCAAGGAGTTCCACAGGTTGACTACATGCTGTGTGAAGAAGAACTTTCTTTTATTAGTTTTAAACCTGCTACCCATTAACTTCATTTGGTGTCCTCTAGTTCTTCTATTATGGGAACTAATAAATAACTTTTCTTTATTCGCCCTCTCCACACCACTACTGATTTTATATACCTCTATCATATCCCCCCTCAGTCTCCTCTTTTCAAAACTGAAAAGTCCCAGTCATTTTAACCTCTCTTCATATGGGACCCGTTCCAAACCCCTAATCATTTTAGTTGCTCTTTTCTGAACCCTTTCCAAGGCCAAAATATCTTTTTTGAGGTGAGGAGACCACATCTGTACACAGTATTCAAGATGTGGGTGTACCATAGTTTTATATAGGGGCAGTAAGATATTCTGTGTCTTATTTTCTATCCCTTTCTTAATAATTCCTAGCATCCTATTTGCCTTTTTGACCGCCTCTGCACACTGTGTGGAAGTTTTCAGGGAACTACCCACGATAACTCCAAGATCTCTTTCCTGATTTGTCGTAGCCAAATTAGCCCCCATCATACTGTACGTATAGTTGGGGTTATTTTTCCCGATGTGCATTACTTTACACTTATCCACATTAAATTTCCTTTGCCATTTTTTTGCCCAATCACTCAGTTTGGTGAGATCTTAAATAGAATATCATTTATTTATTCTGGATGTTTTCTACATTTTCTAATATACTGATTTCAATTATAGAATACAAAGTGTACAGTGTTCATTTTCTATTTATTTGTATTACAAATCTTTGCATTGTAAAAAAAAGAAAGAGTAATTTTCTATTCACTTCATACAAGTCCTGTTGTGCAAACTTTTTATCATGGAAGTTGAACTTACAAAATGTAGAATTATGCACAAAAATAACTACATTCAAAAATAAAACTACATAAAACTTTAGAGCCTTTAAGTCCATTCAGTCCTATTTCTTGTTCAGCCAATCCCACAAAATGAGTTCATTTATATTTTCAAGAGATAATGTTTCCTGCTTCTTGTTTCAAATGTCACCAGAAAGTGATAACTGGCATTTGCATGGGACCGTGTAGCTATCTTTAGAAATCTCAAATTGGAACCTTCTTTTAATTTTATTAAATTTGCATTGAATGTGTTCTTAAATGGGTCATCATCATGAGACTGATATAACATGAAATATATGGAAGAATGTGAGTAAAACAGAACAGGAGACATACAGTTCTCTTCCAAGGAGTCCAGTTAAAATTTAAGTCACACTTTCTTTTAATAAGTGTTATCAGCATGGAAGCATGTACTCTGGAATGGTGGCCAAAGCATAAAGACACATATAAATATTGATCATATCTGGCATGTAAATACTTTGCAATATTTACTACAAAAATGTCAGGCGCACACCTGAAGAAATGTGACACAGGAGATGTATGGTTAAAATAATACAAGAGATAGGTTATTCTAAAAGAAAGTATGTCTGTGAGATGATGGCATTTTTCATACTAGCATTATGGAAATGCTGAGAATAATTCAGTTGGAATGGCATAGTACCACGTTTCTTCTGATTATTTTTAATTATTGTGTAAGTTGAAACTCTAGTCTAGTACCCATGCGACTTGTCTGGTGTCAAACCAAAGGATTTGCCCAACCATGGGAGGTCAATATTGTCTAGCAGCATTACCAACACTTCCACTGTTTCCTGGGCTCTTAGGAGACATTTGGGGTAAATTAGAGCTAAATAATAGCACAGAACACTGAGTGACAGGACTGTACACAAACTTTATGGGACGATGAGAAACTTGGCCACACCCATGATAACTGGACCTCTGGCTAACTAAAATCATGCCAGACCACGTATGTTGCTGGACTAGACAGTGCCAGACTGGAGAGGCTCAATCTGTATAATCATCATCAATGACAAAAATCCAGAGATCACAAATAGTACCCCCTTGTGGTTATTTCCAGATATTAACGTTCAGTGTGATTTTCTAATCTAAGGATACTCATAAACTGCTTACTTTTAACTGGTTAGCAAACACAGTTAGAATTGTATAATACTTAAAATTTCCACTAATATTTCACAGATGCTTCTTCAGTACATCATATTAACTCAAAAAGGAAAGCAATAAATGGAAGATAAAGTCATTATCACAATTTGACTCATCCCTATAAAAGGCTACTAAACTTTAAAACCCCTGAATACTGATATGATTCTAATAGATCTTTTGCTCTTCCTCAACACAGGCAAGCTCAAGAACTCAAGATTCCTGTCATGTGTTTCCCAGAGGGTACATCAGCACATTCACACCAGCAGGTCATATGAAGTGTTAAATTGCATTCATGTTCCAAAGGTTTTGAATTATTTAAATTTGGAAGATTATACTAACACTGAGCAGTGTGAGTTTATTCAAGAATGGTGATGGCCTCACTTACAAAACCTGTTATTGCTGGGATTATAAATTGCCTGCTTAATTTGCATTTGCTTGAAGTATGGCCAAATACATGGTTAGTCAAAAAGCATTTATTTTACAGAATGTAATTTAAATTGGACTGTCTGAAGGTTCCTTTCCGATCACAGAAAAGCAGAAATAGAATAAAAGATTTTTTGTTGCTTTTGAAGACTGTTTTACTAAAAGACATACAGTAGGGACAGTTTTGCCTTCTATCAATAGAAAAGGGAGAGGGATGAACTGTCAGACACAAATGGTACTTAGTTACCCAGCAGCTATTTGTACCTTTGACAAAAACCTCCCAGTATCAGTATTAGTTGCTTTTCCTTACCTCTACTGCAGAGAATATCTAAAATACTGCAATCCAAGAGATAAAGTTATTTGATGACCAGTGGAATTATCCAGCAATTGGCAAGTATTTTAGGGTGATCATTGTAAGACCCAACCTTGTTTCTGCTGAAGTCAGTAGCAAAACACTTAGGCTATGTCTACACTGCAGGCTTCTTGTGCAAGAAGATTTTTGCACAAGAGTTTTTGAGCAAAAACTTCTTGCGCAAGAGCATGTCCACACCTCAAAGCACATCACAAAAGTGATGTGCTTTTGTTCAAGACAGTGTCCACACTGCATGGACGCTCTTGCGCAAGAAAGCTCTGATGGCCATTCAGAGAATGGCCATCAGAGCACCTGTGCTTTTTCTCTTGCACAAGAAAACCCTCTGAAGCATCCATACTTGCCTTTTTGCGCAATAGCTGTGGCGCAAAAGGGAGTTATGCCTAGCAGAAGGAGGTTTACCTACACTGGCAAAAGCCCTCTGTTCTGCCGTTTTACTGCTGATTTACTTGCATAAAAGCACGTTTAAGGTGTGGATGCTCCATAGGTTTTTGTGCAAAAACGGCCATTTTGGCACAAAAACTTAGCAGTGTAGACGTAGCCTTATTGACTTCAATGGGATCACAATCAAGTACATAGCATTTATATATATATATATATATATATATATGCTGCAGAAGTGTCACTGTGTAATGTGGATTCAGCACTTTTGGGAGTAACATAAGCAAAATGAAAGTAGACAAAATGTGGGGCACAGACTTGTGTTCTAAGCAACAATCAGCTCAAAAGAGTTGTCCTCAATGGGGATACTATTCAGGGCTAATGCTGTAGACTGTAACTCTGGGGCCAGTTCTTAATATGCTAACACTTTTTAAAACACTATGAACTGATTCTTGTCTCCTGAAAGATAATAGGAGGCCCTGTATGCATGCCTAAAATTGAGAGGTCAGCTAGATTACAGTTTGTTTTCTTTTTTTGAAGTTCTTTTGTGTGTAGTAAAAGAGCTTGGGTTACCCCTCTAAAAGAAGTTTCCAAGTGACTCTTCCTGGATTCAAGAAAAAAGGTATTTTTTTCCATTTGGGTGGTAGCAGCACACCTCCCAAGCTCAGGGAATCTGTGACTTCGCGGTGTTTTTAAGCAGAAGCCTATGTAGGCAAGGTATTTTTAAGGTCTGTTGTGCCTCCCCGTTTTGCACTCAAAGTGTCAGAGTGGGGAAGAGCCATGACAGCCTGTCATTTTGTTCAGTAAATCCCTTTCAGGATCAGGCCACTTAGAAAGGCCTTCAGCTAAAATGGAGACATGCAAGAGAAGAATCTGGTTTTATCCCGGTATCCAGGGTATTGCCCACCAGTATTTCAGTAATCTTTTTACATCAGCAATTCAACTGTAGGTTCAGCTTGATTATTTTGATTGTATCATTGTGGATAACAGTTCATAAAGTATGCATATAATATTTAGGAAGGTAAGACCTCTCACTCTGCAACTGTCAAAGAACAAAAATTCTGGGAAATTGTTTGAATCCTATACAAAGCTTTAGGCATTAAGACAGGCGATATGCACAGATGCCTGATGGAACCAAACAACACAGAGATGATTAGTAGTATTAATCACATCTAATTCTAATAATAATAATAATAATAATAATGGGTCTATTGGCAAAGGGCATTAATTCATTTGGGGACCAATTCCAAGCCCCATTTAAATCAACAGGAGGACTCTTTGATGAGCTTTGGTCGTTAATCCCTTGGAACTGCCACGGTTGCTGTTATGAGCCAAATAAGTGGATATATTTTTTTAATATTTAAAAGGAACCTGCTATTGACTCATATGTTGTTATTGTAATTAGCGATGAACTTGAGAACATTCCAAGGAGAAAGAAAATAAGCTGAAGAGGACAACATACAAGTCCCTGTACTCAAACTGCACAATCCATAAAGTTTGGGTAGGCTATAGCTAAGGTACATCTTATCTCCTGATGAACAGCACTGTCTCTAAGAATGGAGCCATCATATTTCTTCTCGTTAAACATTGGAATAATTTGTCTAGGGAGGTTGTGAAATCTCCATCATTGGAGATATTTAAAAGCAGGTTAGATAAACATCTATCAGGAATTATCCAAATGGTGCTTGGTCCTGCCGTGAGGGCAGGGGATGGGACTTGATGATCTCTTGAGGTCTCTTCCAGTTCAAGTATTCTATGATCCTGCAGCAGTCTAGTCTGATCACAGTCCATAGACCCAGAGCAGCAGTGTCTTCAAGAAGAAAGCCTTCAAAACTCCCAAGCAGTAAGCAGGTAGGTCCATAAAGACCATTCTCATCATTAACATAAGTTCAAAAGAGGCCAGTCTGAAATTTAATCCCTATACCCCAAAGCACTTATCTTAGATGGAGAAATGTTTACCAAAATGTCAGCATTTTATTGTAATGTAATTAATGCTGGGGACATTCTGCCTGAAAAAATAAAAACTGTGCACCAAAAATTGAAATGCTGTGCACAATATTTAAAATTGTGCAGATTTGATTTGTCAAAATAACATTATTGGTAATTTATTTCAAAATATCTGTCAGCAAGTATGTCTGTAACAATACAGACACACACAACATTTCCCCTGGGAGTCGATAGTTAAAGAAATCCCTATGACAACCCTGATCCTGTTTCACTGCCCCCTTCTCCTCCACTCTCCCCAGAGTCCCACCAGGGGCCAGATACCCACAACCTTTTCTTCCCAGAGCTCAGCTTCAGCCCCCACCCCGAGCCCAACGATACAGAGGGAGAAACAACCTGATGTTCCGTTCCAGGCTTGCACAGAGCATCCTGTGCACCACCCTCTCTTTCCCTCAGGGCAAGCTGGGAACTACAGCTGCCAGGAAAACCTCTTGCTCTTTCTCCCTCCCCCAAGCAGTATCTTCTATATGCAAGATGGTCCCTGTCACGTCCAGTGGCTCCTAGTGGTCACTAGCAACAATGTAACCCATTTCAGCGTGGGAAAGGAAATCCTGTATGTTCAACGTTAATTTCTGCAAAATTCTGAATTGCACAATAGCACAGAATCCCCCCTGGAGCAAGTAGTATAATGGGCCAGATACATCAATATACCCAGGATATGTCTAGATAATTTAGACAGGAGGTATCCCGAAATAGCTACCCCATGTCTTTTAAACACATCCATTATTTCAAAATATTTTTCAAAATAATAGGCATGCTATTTCGGCATCCCTGTAACCCTTGTTCCACGAGGATTAAGGGATGTGTTGAAATAGTGCGTTATTTTGAAAATTAGTGCTGTGTAGATGTGCCAAATTTTTAAATAAGCTATTTCGAAATACAGCCAAAATAAGATACGCAATTTGTGTAGAACAAATTTTGTATTTTATTTCGAATTTAGAGTGCTGTGTAGACGCACCCTCAGGCACTAATGGCAACAGGAGTAAAAGAGTGTGAATCTATCCCAATAGTTATTCAGTATCCTTAAGTGTGGAATAGATAATCCAGACACTACATATATATCATATATATATATACAAACATGCACATAATATTCCCAAATAATTTTTATATGTAGTGAAATTATGGTAGTAGTGAACTGTAGTATTTTTTCATATTAATGCCTATTAGTTGTAATCTACTTATAAAATGAGCAAAATGTATAATTCACAAAATTATAAACTCTTTCATTCTGTTCCATTGTATCTCAGACCTTCATTCTTACAATTACATACACTATGGCATTTTATGCAGTTAAAGTAAAATCCAGAATTAAGATAGCACACTCTGATTTTCTTTGAATCTCAAAAGGATTGTTTCCAAGAGTTTGATGTAACAAAAACAAAAGCTACCCTAATACTTATTGTCATACTATGGTATCCATTCAAATTAAGTAGACAAATGCTGCACCCAACATGAACTATAAATAACTTTAAAAGTAAAGCATTATATACAAGTGCCAGAAAGGTAAAACAGCTACACTTTGCAAATGGCTACATATTTCTATCTCCCTTTCTGAATAAGAGTGCTTTCAAATTGTTTGTAGCAAACAACTATTGTATGATTGGACTCTTTTATATACTTTTGGCGCTTTTGACAAAACAATGCTGAAAATTATGTGCATCATTTAGCAGACAGGAAAGCTGGAGTTTAATGAATAAGAAAGCCCCAAAGCCTCTAATTCCAGATGTTCAAAACATCTTCAATTTTTTTTCCAGTTTATACTCTGAATAAACTCCCCAATATATCTCATTAGTGTCTTTTTACTACTACCAATCTGGCATCAAGAATAACGTCTATGTTTTACTTACTTGAAAGTGTTCAAGAAAATCTGACAGGAAATTTAATCCTTGACTTCTCCTACAGAGTCTAGTTAGTACTTACATTTTTCTGTCATATTTCAAAATAATAATATATATACATTGTAACCTTCCAATAGCTTTTGAGTTGTAAGATGAGGAAAAGTATCAGAAATTCTCCTAAATTACTCACACACAGTATCTGCTGAGATTTTATATAGCCATTTTGCAGAATGAAATAGAAGGTATTAAAAAAGTGCCTACTGTACTATAGCAGATGTTTGACACAATGAAAACAGTTATAACTGCAGTTTAACAACATTTACAATTACAAACCAACTATTACTTTAGTTTTCCTGCAAAATCATTCCAACAGTCATGGTTGTAATTATATTTCCAATTCCTCTCATTTGCAATTCATAATTTCCACCTATTGGCAAATCAGATTTTCCTTCATCAAAACAAAATGTGACTCCACTTCACAAAAACATCCTTTCTTGGATCTCATACAGTGTTTTCATGAATACCTTGGAATACCTTCCTCCTCATACTCAAACTGTCTCCCCACCGATTTTTGACTGTGCCCATAGAAAAACTGACAACCTGGCCAATCACACAGACACATTCATATGGTCAGAGTCCAGTTACGCACTGAAATTAAAAAGGAGCCCAAGGGAACACAAGACAATGACTGGCTACAGAAGGATTTTTCAGCTGTTCCTATTGAAATGTGTACTAGTCTTTACATAATAACTCAAATGAAACCACTACTGGTGTTCCACAGCAAACATTAAACAATGTCAAGGAAATTTATCAAAGACAGTCTGTTCCCTGCATCCACTACTTCTATCTTCTTTTAATGTAATCATCTACTTTTTAAAACCTATGTCATAAAATATACACCTGTTCAAGCTATGGAGAGGGGATAAGTGAATGAATTAAAAAATTAATTAACATTAATTTTATGAATCTTTGCGATTCACATAGGATTTTAAAAGCACATAGTTCATCTGACATATTGGGAGGCTTTGTGATAAACATATTTGTGTTTAACTGGCACACTAAACAAGAAAGAAAAGAAATTGGAAACTATGTTATGGTTGCAGTACACCAAACTCAGTTACACACAGTTATCTATTTTGTTGCTGGTGAGTTACCATGATTAAGTTAAGGGGGGGGGGTCTTTTCATGTGAATGTGAAAAGTGGGAGACAGATTTTATAAGCCACAGACAGGTGTCTCACTGAAACTTTTTACATGCAGCATCTGCATGTCACTTTGGTATGGAAATCAAAAAAAAAAAAAAAAAATTACAAGGCCTGTACAGAGCTTAAGCTCTGAGAGCCAAAAACTGGTCCCACTGAGGTCAGTGGAAAAAGTGGAAACATCCTTAAACACTCAACAGTAACAATGCTTCTCTCTGAGTAGCCTCTGGATTTGCCTTGTTTTTTATTGTTGCTTTTCCCACACCCCCTCTACACAGATTTTCTAAATGGAATATCTCCCTCTAAAGCCCCAAACTACTTCTTTACCTATTTTTGTCTCACTTTACTTGTACTTACAGTAGTATATACTTTATAACCTGACCATTGACATCACATTTTGACTTGGCTCAGCTTCTCCAGAACATTATACAAAGCTGTCTAATGTAGTTATTAATATTCCTTAGCTAGTGCCATATTTTAAGAAACCAAACAGGCTATTAGCTGGAAAATTTGACCTTTAGCATTATGTTGAGAATTCAGGATGTTTTTTCTTTTAAATACATTATACTTATGACTGCCCCTCCCCCAGTATTTGTTGTTTAAGCTTCACTAGCTTCTTCTCACAAAATATTGTAATTATGGAAAATTTGAAGTTTTAGCACCTCTAACTTCCCAAAGCTTGTCAAGTCAGTATACAAAATGAATGTCACAAAGTGAAAATGTGCTAACCCTGTCAAGGTGAAGGATATAACTATCCAAACCTTATGCCCTGAATAAAGGATGCTGAGGCTAGACCGAACTTACATTTATTATCTATTTCTTTGTTGATTTTATAAAGCAGTCACTTACTGAGGGTTTCCATAGTAACAAATGAGCTAATTTTTAATTTCTAGGATCCTTCATGCACTTAACAAATAGATACCTTAGTAAAAAGAGTAACAAATACCACACTTGCTGTTCTGGTGTTATTTAACTACTGTGCAGAAAAGTAATACATAGTTTTCAATAAAACTGGAGGTTTTTTTCTCTCCCCTCAGTGTCTAAAGATAAAAAAAAAAGGGTTCAGGCTTTACTTACATCTTTGGTTTCTGCGTTTGCTCTTGTACATGGTCATTGTGAAGAAAACTCACTCTCTAAGAAGTAACTGCCTTGAACACAGATACAAATGGAAAAGAGATTGTGCTTCTGCTTTGCAGTGAGAGAGTTGCTCACTGACAGAAGGTAACCAGCAATGTCTCAGTGAAAGCCAGGGTAATACCATTTTTGTAAAATCCAGGGGAGACGCTACTGGCTCTAACTATTTTCTCTAATCCAAACCCTAGAGAGGAAATGCATTTCTGCCTTTATTTTCCCTAACATTGGAGAACCGCAAATACAATCCATACAGCATAAGGTATACTAAGCAGTACTGCATTAAGAATGCAGTAATTTATGATTTAACAGTTTGACGATAAAGATTCTCTGAAATAGCTGGGGTAAATGGAAAATGTCTTGCATAAGTACCTGTTTGCATAATTAAAAACTAACTTTTCATTGAGGGGCTGCAAAACCTACATGTAAATATTATGCACCCAAACTTCAACTGCTGACTCAGCAAAACTACCATTAGGCTAAATTAACAGAATTTTTGTTTAAGGAATATAGACAACAAAGCTGGGCCTTTCATGAACACAAATAAGTTTCATAACAGTTACTATCCTAACTAAATAGATATGAGCAGAATCTAAAAATCTCATCTTGCTTTGGGTACTCATTTCTGAATTATTATTATTATTATTTCTGAATTATGTTCTCATAAAATCAAGACAAGAAGGGGCCACTGTGATCATCTACTCTAACCTGCACAATGCAGACCACAGAACCTCACCCATCCCCTCCTGTAATAACCTCACCCATTCCCTCCCCACCCATAAATGCTAAGTTACTGAAGTTCTCAAATCATAATTTAAAAACTTTGTTACTTTAGTTTAATCCTGCAAGTGACCCATGCCTCATGCTACAGAGGAACCCAGTCCATAACCCCCCTCCTCGTGCCCCCCCCCCCCCGGTCTCTGCCAATACAACCTGGAGGAAAATTCCTGGTGAACAGTTGAACTCTGAGCATGTCAACAAGAACCACCAGTCAGACACCCGGATAAGAATTCTCTGCAGTAGTTCTTCCTCGTCTAGTACCCCAGCTCTGGCCACTGGAAATGTTTGTTGCTAACGGTCACAGATTGGTTCCATGCCATTGTAGGCAGTTTTACCATAGTCCACAAACATATCAAGCTCAGTCTTTGTAGCCAGTTAGGTTTTTTGCCTTCACTACTCCCCTTGGAAGGCTGTTCCAGAACTTTACTCCTTGCGGGATGTTAGAGACCTACATCCAATTTCAAGCTTAGACTTTGTGATGTCCAGCATTTGTTCTTGTGCCAGCATTGGTTCTGTACTTAAATAACGTATCTCCCTTCCTGGTATTTAGCCCTCACATGTATTTATGGAGAACAATCATATCTTCCCTCAGCCTTCATTTGGTTACACTAAACAAGCCAAACTCTTTTAGTCTCCTCTAGTAGGATAGGTTTTCAATGCTTTTGACTATCCTAGTAGCCCTTCTCTGTACCTGCTTCAGTTTGAATTAATCTTTCTTAAGCCTGGGAGACCAGAACTGCACACAGTAGTCTAGATGAGGTTTCCAGTATTAACACTTCCCTATCTCTACTGGAAATAACTTGCCTGATGTACCTCAGATTGCATTAACCTTTTCATAGTCACCTCACATTGGCAGCTCATAGTCATCATGTGATCAAACAATGTGTGGTCACGGAGGTCTTTCTCCTCTTCTTTTGCTTTCAACTGATATGTCCCCACCTAAAAATAAAAGTTCTTATTTTTAGTCCATGAGGCTAGATCTAGACTACAGTCCTTTATCAGAAAAAGTGGAGCGCAATTTGCGTAGCTTTTTCCGATCGCTTTTCTGGAAGAGGCTTTTGCAGTCTAGACGGGGCCAAATGGTGGAAAAGCCTCCTCTTTTGGCAGAGCCCTTATTCCTCGTAGAACGAGGAATACAGGGCTCCACAAAAGAGCGCATTTGCTCTTCTGCAAAAAAAAGAGGAAGAGCAAATGCGTTCCTTGGACGGGGCGGTGTTTTTCCGAGATACCAGAGGTATCCCGGAAAAACCCGCAGTGTAGACATAGCCTAAGTGCATGACCTCTCCCTTTGCACTGTTTCTATTATGCCAGTTTTCAGGGTCCTCCAGCTCTTCTTGTGTGATATTCTGGTCCTTATCTGTATTGGCAATACATTGTGTCAGTTGCAAATTTTATTAGTGTAAAATCACTTTTTGGTCCAAGGTCATGAATGAAAATATTAAATGTTCCTGGACCTAAGATGCATCCCTTAGGAACTCCACTAGCCATCTCTCTCTAGCCTGACAGCTCACCTTTCACTGTTTCATTGTAGGCTCCCCTTAACCAGTTCCTTGTTCACCTTTCACGTCTCATATTAATCCACACCTTCTCCAATTTAACCAATAATTTCCATGATGAACTGTATCAAATGCCTTGCTAACGTGCAGACAGATTAGATTTACTGTATTTCCTATGTAAAAAAAAGTTATCTTTGTCTAAAAACAAATAAATCAGAGATTAGGTTAGTCTGGCATGATTTACCTTTTTAAAACCTTATTGTATTTTAGCCCAATTTCCATTTACCTCTATATCTGTAACTACTTTTTCTTTCAAAAGTTGTCCACTAACTTGTATACAATTGAGGTCAAACTAATAGGCCTGTAGTTTTGTGGGTCACCTTTTTCCTTTTTGTAAAAATATGTATTCTTTTACAAATTCTCCAGTCATAGGGTACAACCCCAGAATTTACAGATTAAAAATTCTTGCTACTGGGCTTAATTTCATGTGCCATTTTCTTTAATATTCTTGGATGGAGGTTATCCAGCTCCCTGGGATTTGGTCTCCTTGTGGTTTAACTTCAACCTCAGATGTGGCAATTTCTATTTCCATATCCTTGTTTCCATTAATTAACCTGCCACTACCAATACACTTTTCATTTCCCTTATAAAAATGGAAGCAAAGTATTTGTATAGGTGTTGGGCCATGCCTAGCTTATTTCTAATCTCCACTCCATCTCATTATTTAGTGATCCCACTTCTTTCCTTGTTTTCTTTTTATTTATATGGTAATAGTACCTTTTACTACTGCTTTTAATTTACTTTGCAAGGTCCAACTCTGTGTGGCTTTTGGAAGTTTTCACTTTTTTCCTATGCTGTTTGACTTTCAAGAGGTAGCTTTCCTTGCTGATCCTTCCCATTTTTTTGTTCCTTGTAGGACTTCTGCTTTCTTTTTAGTAGTGTGTTTAAGATGCTTGCTCATCCAGTTTGCTCTGCCATCCTTCCCCATGACATTTTCCCCCTTCTTTGGGATGCAGGCTTCACATTTGGCTTCAAATTACTAAAAATAATTCCAAGAATCCTCCACATTCAAATCCTTGAGTTTTTCAATCCACTTCTCGAACTAATTCCCTTAAATTGTTAGAGTTTACCCTTTTGAAACCAAAGATTCTAGTTATAGACCTCCTTTTGTGTAGCTTTCCACCTAGTTTAAACTAAATTAGCTCATGATCACTCAAACCACGTCTGTACTCTACAACCCATTCTTCTAAGAGAACCTAACTACTTACCTACACAAAATCTAAATTGGCATCACCTCTTGCTGGTGCAGTGACTATTTGGTGAAGAAATCTTTCAGCTCTCCCAACCCGGAATAGCTTGACCCAAGATTAATAGCAGCACTTGTACTCCAATCTATATCTGAGAAATTAAAATCTCCCATAATCACATAATTCCCAGTATTATTTATTTCATTAAAATATTAATGAAATAAATATCCAAATCATCTCTGAGGGTCAAGGAGTCTGTAGCAAACCTCAGATACTATCCCAGTGGAGCCCGTGTTACCTTTCTTGACCCAAACAGATTCTGTTTTATCTATTTCATTTTTTCTAATTTATTCACAATCTAGCTCATCATTAATATAAAATGAGTTGGCACCAGCACTCAAACTACCATGTTTCCAGCTCAGTTTGCTGGCTCCTGTGCTGCTGATTGGTCACTTTCAAATATATGTATTTGGGAAAATTTCTTTGAGCTGATTTCACAAAACTCTCCATTTTTAATAAGAAGCTTTGTCTTAACCACTTCACTGTCTTCTAGCATAATGATCACATGGAGCTAAGGCAGTGTCTACACTACAAAGAAAAGTCGGAAAAAGATATGCAAACTGCAATTTGTGTATCTTTTTCCACTTTTCTTCTGAAAAGGGCTTTTCTGACATTTGGCCCTTTTACATGGGCCAAATATTGGAAGAAAAGCCTCTTTTGGAACAGCCTTCTTCCTCATAGAATGAAGTTTACAAGGATGCTGAAAAAATGCATCTGGTTTTCCCAATTTTTTTTCAGAAAAGCAGACGTGTTCCTTGGATGTGGCAGAGCTTTTCCAGGATACCTCCTAAGGGAGAGAGGAAGCAGCGCTATATGATATTTTAGATGTCTGGTATGCTTTACAAAAGTTCAAGCATTTTCCTGATAGGAGAACTTGGTTTCAAAAATCATAATTTTCCACACAGATGAAACAAGTTCATTGCTTCCAAAGGGGCAGAAGAGAGGCTTTGGAAACAGATATGCATTCTGCTTTGGAGTGCACACATAAGTAATCCTTTCTTCAACATAACCCTTGACTACAATGGGATTACTCACATGAGTAAAGAGTTCCATGATCGCCCTTGATGTTTTGAGAGAATGTTCACAATATCACAAATGCAAAGGCATCAAGGAGTTGGAGACAGAGAATGCCACCAGCAAAATGATGTGCTGTCACTAGAGACAGAGCCAAGCATACCACTACAGTCTTAGCCAAAGTGGTTAAAACCAAATGATTTTAGCAGAGCTCTGAACTATTGAAAGAAATCTGAACTCAACTTAAAAACTCATGGTTAGAATTTCCAAACACAAGTGCCTAAAATGTATCCTTATTTTCATAAATAAATTACATAGCTTCCAAAAGGGGTGACCATGAGTAGCATCCATTGTTTAAAAATGTTGGCCCATAATAATTTTTTTTTCTGCTTAATGAAAAAAAACCACTTACAATTTAAACCCAACTGTGTGAGACTATATTATTGCTTATAATTATACTTTCCATCAGACTCAAAGCTTTGTTTGTATTTCCAATAAAAACATTTTAGAGTTTCTTGTGGCACTTCCCTGACATTTTTCTTTTCCCATTCTTTTCTTTAATATTTCACTTAGGCTACGTCCACACACAAAAGCGCATCAAAAAATGATGCACTTTTGCGAAAGAGAGCATCCAGACTGATTGGACTCTCTCTTGCATAAAAGGCCACCCAGAACCACTTCAGGCAGGGCTTTAGGTCACCAGTTGCTTCTGAGTGCTGGTGCCGGAGCCTTGCAGATACACGCGCTTAAAGGGACCCCTTTCTCTGCTTCTGCTGTGTGCTTGTCTACCTCTTCAAGGGACAGCAAAGCTCTCGAAGTGCCTGCTATGGTTGCCCTCTTCTTTTTTTGATGCCACAGCTTTGTTCTTTAGTGCCATGGAGCCAGAGCTGGCCCTGGGCATGTGATGGCCCCACACGGCCATCCTGCAGTTTTTGCAGCATTTTGTGTCAGCTGCCTTTCTGGTCCTGCAGGGGACCTTTTCCGTGGCTGTGGCTGCTTCTCTCTGACAACTGTACCCCACAGTGGAGAGGCATTTCTGGAGGCTCAACACCAGTTTGGACTGGTGGGACCAGTTGGTCATGGAGCAGTGGGACGACCAGCAGTGGCTCCAAAACTTCTGCATGCGGAAGGCCACCTTTTTGGAGCTATGTGCCTGGCTCGCCCCCACCCTCCGAAGACGTGACACCCACCTGTGTCCCGCCATCCCTCTGGAGAAGCGGGTTGCGATTGCCTTCTGGAAGCTCACCACCCCTGACAGCTACCAGGTGGTGGGCAATGAGTTTGCTGTGGGGAAGTCCACCGTCAGGGCCCTCCTCATGGAGGTAAGGCACTCGGGGGCTGCAGTCCCTTCAGGGGGTCAGGGGAGAGTGTTGCATAAGGCGGACCCTTGGGAAAGGGAGGTTGGGGACTATGGGGGGGATGGAGTGTGGGGGGGAAGTCCCATCCCCAGGGCTTGTGATGTCCCGCCCTCACACAGCCCTGCTGCTGGGGGGGCACCTCATTGGGGGTGACTCCTGGGGTATTTGGGGGGGGAGGGGAGGAGAGCAGGGCGGCCACCTCCCAAGGACTCAGGCACCCCCTCTCTCATTCTCTGTTTTGTGTGTTTCTTTGTCTCCTTCTGCAGGTGGTGAGGGCCATCAACTCCCTCTTGCTGTGGAGGGTCGTCCGTCTGGGAGACCTGGATGCGACCGTGGCTGGATTTGCTGCCCTGGGATTCCCCAACTGGGGGGGAATCATAGATGAGACACACATCCCTATCCAAGCACCGGACCATCGAGCAGCCCAGTACATCAACCAGAAGGGCTACTTTTCCGTTGTTCTGCAGGCCCTAGTTGACTACCAGGAACAATTTACTGACATTTTTGTCGGGTGGTCGGGCAGGGTACACGATGCCCAAGTCTTTCGGAACTCAAGCCTATACAGGAAGCTGGAGGCGGTCACATTCTTCCCCTGCTGGGACTTTGCAGTTGGGGATGTGCACATGCCTCTGTGCATAGTGGGGGACACAGCATACCCCCTCATGCCATGGTTCATGAAGCCATACACCGGCCACCTGGATCCCAGCAGGGACCTGTTTAATGCCCACCTGAACCGAGCCAGGATCCAGGTGAAGTGCGCCTTTGGCTGCCTCAAGGCACTTTTCCGGTGCCTCCTCACCCGCCGGGATGTAGGGGAACACAACATCCCAGAGGTGGTGGCGGCATGTTGCGTTTCCACAATATTGTGTCGCGTAAGGTGGAGGCCTTCCTCCTGTGGTGGGAGGTAGATGCTGGTCACGAGGGCTGTGCCTTTGAACAGCCGCAGACAGCTGCCATCTGCTAGGCCCATCACGCTGGGGTGCGCATCTGGGAGGTCCTGAGGGAGAGGTTCTCTAAAGCATCCCAGTAACTCTCCCCAGGGCCTCCACAGCAGGGGCCTCTGGCTTGCTGCTTTATCCCTTCCCCACCACAACCCCCCCTTCACCCCTTCTCTGACCCCCCATTAAACACACCTGTTTGGTTTTACAAAACATGAACTCTGTTTTAATGAAACATTGGGAAAAGGTGGGTAGAGGGACGAGGGCTCTGAACTGTAGGGGGAACTCTGAACTTGGAGTAAGGCTCAGAACTGGGAGGGGGATGGGGGTAGCTCAAGGTGCCCCCTTGGGTTGTGAGGGTCTGGCGACCACAGGTGGTTGACAGGAGGGGGGCTGGAGTGGGGTTAGGGTTGGCAGGGGGCTGGGGGGGTGGGGCCATAGGCACCAGTTGGGGAGGGGTCATGGGCATTGCTAGGGGAGGGGGCGGGGGCATGGGCATCACTTGGGGAGGGTGCAGAGGCCTAGCAGGGGGAGCAGGAGGAGGAGGAATGGGCATAGCAGGGGGCAGGAGGGTGGAAGCCAGGAGCAGCGGCCTCAGGCGGGTGTGCCACCATGTGTGACATGACGCCACACATGGTGTCACAGTGCTCCATGAGTTGGTCCCATGCATGCTCCTGCCACTCCAGGTCGGCACAGACCTTGTGCGCCAGGGACTGGTGGATGTTCCTAAGGACACTGATGTGCTGGAGCATCAGGTTCTCCTGCACCCTGGCGTGCCCTCTGGTCCCCCAGGCTCTGATGGGCGGCTGCGGTGGTGTAGCTTGGCCCTCAGTCCCAGCTGGTCCAGCTGTGGAGAACACACAAGAAGGAGAGGCAGTCAGTCATCCCTGCAGACACTGTCCATGAGGCCGTGCCCTCCACTGTGAGCAGCGACCAACAGTCCACACCCCAGAGGAGAGGGATGTCTCAGGTGCAAGGCCATGTGGGGCCTGCACAGCAGGCCCTGTCTCACAGGGGCCCTGACGTGCCCAGAGGACCGTGCTGCCCACTTCCCCCCCAGCCCACGGACAAGCAGCCAAGGGAAGTGTCCGGCCACAGTGGCATGCCCTCATGTGTGGCAGAGGAGCTGGAAGCAACATGGGCCTCCATGGGGTCCGCACACACAGGTGTGGCTCTCTGGGCTGTGTGTGGGAGTGGCTGCTGCCTCGCATGTGCAGGCATGCCCATGTGCTGTGTGTGGCACTCCTTGGTCTGTGTGAGGTCATGCCTGCGCCCTTGTGGCTAGCCTGCTTTCAGCCGGGGCGCCCCCCCCCCCGCAGCAGGACATGTGTCCTCCCCTCAGCCTGGAAGCAGGATCCTGGGCATGCTCAGGGGCTCCCTGCTGCGTCCATGTGCCACACAGTAATGCAGCACATGGCTGCATGTGCATGGACCGCAGCACGATGTCCAGCCTGAGCGTCCCGTGCTACACTCCCTCCCACCCCCTGTGCACCCACCTCCCCCACCCTGTGTGTGTGACAAAGTGACACCACTCACCTGAAGATCCCTCCCAGATGTCCGAGGAGGCCGGGGAGATGTCCTGGCTCCCTTGCACTGGCTCAAGGGAGAGGGTCATGGTGCCCATCTCCTCCTCCTACTCTTCCTCCTCCGGCGTGGCCCTCCTGTTCCTCCTCCAAGGTGATCTCCGTCTGGACAATGATGTGGGTCTCAACCCCGGAGTCCTCCAGGATGGGTGGAGAAGATGTTTTCCCACGCCCCAGGATCACATGCAGTTCCCAACAGTAGGAGCAGGTGTGGGGTCCTGCCCCTGAGCAGGAGTTGTGCTCTGTGGCCCGGACATATCCCTGGTGGAGTTCTTTCACATTACTCCAGACCATGGTCTGGGGTGGGTGTCTGCAGTCCACCAGGGAGGTGGCCATCCGGCCACAAATTTCAGCATTGCGCCAGTTGGCCCAGGACCCTGGAGCGTCTCCTCCTTGCCCCACAGCTCCAGGAGGGACTGTATCTCTGGGCCTGTCCAGGACGGGGCGTGCCTCTTGCTCCCTCTGTGTGGGTCCTCCGACCCCAGGGGCTACTCCCTGCGAGGGCCAGGGGGCTTGCAGGGGGTTTCAGGGGTGGACATGGCTGTGGCAGGGAGAGCCAAGCAGTGAAGTGCTGCTCTCTGGCCAGCCTCCTGCCACAAGGCTTGTCCAGGGTGCCTGCAGCTTTAAGAGGGGCCAGGAGACAGGAACTGTAGAGTTGTGATTATCTGGTATGGAGTGGCCACCAGAGCACCTGTGCTTGTTCCTGGAGACCTTTTCTTGTGCAAAAAACCCCTCCTCTCTGTCCACACATGACTTTTTGCAAAAGAGCTCTTTCTCAAAAAAGGCTTCTTCCTCGTAGAAAGAGGAATACCAGTTGCACAAAAACTCCTCTGTTCTTTCGATTTACTATTGAAAGAATGCACTTGCGGTGCAGACATTCTACAAGTTTTGTTGGAAAAACTCTGTAGTGTACACATACACTCTGTCTCAGAGTGAGAGAACTCTTTTGACTGTCAAAACATACACAGACTTCACCTCCTGTCTATGACTAAAAAAAGCTGCAAGAGAGAATTGCTAAGATTGTTAATCATATCCAAGGCTTGTCAATTTGACCCAGCCATTCTGGCTTTTGATTATTTTATTTTCTTCTCTGTTGGGGCCTGACCAAAAGAGTACTTTAGATTTTACCTTTCCTGTTATTCTGAATTTGCACCAGTGTTACTGAGGATAACATTTGGCAAAGAGAAAGAAGATGAAAGCAATGAATAATAATCTCTCATGTTTATGTTGCAGCGTTCACAGTGAGAACCTCAAAGTGCTCCACAAAGTGTACATGGTACAACTGAAGTGCAGCCATATCTATTGTGGTTAGCATCAAGGTGGAAAACTGTCAAGCACCGCAACAAGGAGTCAAAATGGAAAGTTCAGCTAAGGAAACTAGCACAAATTATAATACCACCACAGGAAATTTATTGTTTACACAGAGTAAAAAAATGCTAAGGGCCAGGCAATGAATCGATGTAAATCAGCTACCTTCCACTAATTCAACAGAGCAAGGAGTTCATATTCTGTTCTCTCTCTGGTCAAATGTGTTTGATTCTCAGTTCCAAAACGATTGATTAATATAGCTACAAATCCTGCCTGCTTCTAACCAACTGCTGTAAACAATAAGTGCTGCTACTTTTAGACTGGCAACGATACAGAGTACTTTATTATCCACAGTGTATTTGTTCATCTATCCATTATTTAATCTAGGGATAGTGCACTTCTGCAAGTCATTTCCTCTGGACAATGGCTGATTAACCAAATCAACAGTTGTGGGTTCTTATCTTATTTTAGACACTTGGTGGTAGCATGAATGATGGAATGAACATTCTAACTTTTGCTTTGTCAGGTAGAAAGGTCTGTAAATTCTAGATCAGCCACAAATGACTTATTCCTCATTTTTTTCATTTGTCTTCAGTGTTCCAAAAATGTTGTGTTTATTCTTCCCAATCTTAGACCTGTCTCTTCACTAACCCTACTAAATTCTTGATAAGTTTGTTTGTGACAAGAGACAAGTTAGATGAGGTAATATTTTTTATTGAACCAACTTCTGTTTCTGAAAGGGATGAGTTTCTGATCATCATCAAGCTCTTCTTCAGGTCTGGAGAAAACAGCTAGTGAATAAATGTTATGCTTGTAGGAAACTAGGTCATATAGCAATTCACTGTCCTAACATAGAGAAACCAATCTGAGTAATAGTGAAAGTCTATGTGTCAAACAACCTCATAGGAGTCTCTATGACTCCACATAGATATACATGGCTAGTCAGAATGTATGGTATAGAGACTATGGCTTTAGCTGAGTTAGGAAGTACAGTCATGCTGGTGTCTACAAATCTGGTGAGGTTTAACCAATCATCTCAAGCCAATTGTACATGAATAAATTGCACACATGGGATAGTTAATTGCTACTCATCCTTTCTCGAAAAATCTCACAGCCAAATGGACAACAGGGCTAACTGAGGCTAAATACCCCAGGTACTTTATAGGGAGAGGCACAGTGAAACCACAGTTGAACAATTTGGAGGCAACACAAAGTTGCCCTTGGTTGGTCATGAAGAAGCATTTACTGGGACAGTACAGTATGACACACAATCTCTTCCATGGGCAGTGGTGAACCTAGGGCCAGGGAGGCAAGTACCCAGACCCAACCCTTCTGCCCAAGACCCCACCTCTGCTGCCCATGGTCCTGTGGGAGCAAGCCCCCCCCCCCCACTGTAAGGGCAGCTCCCCCAAACATGGCTGGTCCAGCCTGTAGCCTTCCCCAGGCCCCAGAAGGCTGCCCCAGAGCACAGGAAGTGCAGACCCCCACCCTGAAGCATGAGCAGTACGTGGTTCCAGCCTTCCTCAGCCCCCACACTCACACCTCCCCGCCCTGGAGCTCAGGGAGAACTGGCCCCATTCACACTCCACCCCCAGTCCTCCCTCATTCAGTGCCCAGGCAACCCCAGGAGACCTGGGGGAGCCACATTGAATGGGGGGTGGGCTGGAGGCAGAGTGTGGGTAGGGCCAGCCTAGCAATTTGGGAAGGCACTGCCTTCCCCTACCTTTATACTTGCTACTCATTATCTCTTCCCCATATTACCACAAGGCCCTGTCCTCTGACAGATCTGACAAAGATCAGAGGCTCAGATGTGGTTAAAAAGATCCCATGGCTGATGAAGCTTTTCTGGTTCTAAGGATAGCCCTCTACAGTCACTCAGTGCATTAGCCCCAGACATGGAGGAAGAGTTCATACTTCAAATGGGTATCACTGAAATATGGCTGATACTACTTTCCCAAATGATATGCGAAGATGACATGGTCTTATACACGTCAGTAGAAAATGTTTTCTCAGAGAACAAAAACACACCTTAGCGGAAAATGTCTTCTTAGGGCACATCTAAACTACTTTGTTTTCGAAAGACGATATGCACATTTCATGGGAATTTGCATATCTTCTCCTGATCTCACTTTCAAAAGAGGATCTTTCGAAAGTGAAAGTAGTCTGGATGTGGTTTTTTCGAACCTACCCCCGCTCCCCCCATCTGTGTAAACCTCCTTTGTTTAAGGAAGATCATTTTTTTTCAGGAAAGGGTTTTTTTTTCCCAACTCTCCCCTCCCCTCCCCCCCGCGTCCAGACTACTTTCACTTTCGAAAGATTCTCTTCAGAAAATTCTACATAGTCTGGACAGCCTTAGAGAACACGAACATGCCGTAGTGGAGAAGGAATGCCCACCAAGAAAGTGAACCATGGAAACTACTACTTGATTGGAGGGGAGTTTTGCCCTCATTCTGAACCATGGTCCCCTGAAGTAAATGCACCAAATACAGACAAAAATGCAAGGGTAATAAGATGGCTCCTATCCTTCCACTCCAAGGTGCAGCATAAGGTTGTAATCAGGCATGGCAACACTGATGATCTATCAAGGACACACCATTTCTCAGTTCAGGAAGCCCAACTCCATACAATTGAGTCTGTGTGCATGTAGAGGAAGGGATATGTGAGAAAGTCACACCAGGCAGTTTTGGAAGGATGGATGAAGGTATATTGGTCTTGAAACAGTTAAAGCCATTTTTCCTAAGAACTGAAAGAAACCTCTGGTTAATTATGCACAGCAATTATGGACACCTAAGGGTAATTAATGGCAGCCTATGACCTTTAAAATCCTCCTCCTATGAGAGAGAGATGTGGTGGGTAAAAAGCAAGCTGCAGAGGGGTTGTGTGCAGCCAGGGAAAAGGCTTCCCTTAGGTACAGTGCTGTTTTTCTTTACAAGGGAAATAGTGTGTTTATTTCCTGTTAGAAAAGGGCTTTGATTCCCAACATAGTTGTGTCGAAAGACAGTTAATCTACATCTACACTGTGGAGCTCTTTCAGGATACTGGAAGTATTCCGAAATAGCTATTCTGCATCTTTTGAGGGCCTCTGTTATTTTGAAATATTACAGGCTCGCTATTCCAATGTCTCTGTAAACTTCATTCCATAAGGGCTAAGGGATATTTCGGAATAGCGCTTTATTTTGAAATTTGGCACTATAAATTATGAAATCAACTATTTTGAAATTAACTTGAAATAAGCTATGAAATTTGCATAGCAAAAATTGAGTAGGTTATTTCGAGCTAAGGGTGCAGTGTAGATGTACCCAAGTGGCTCGAGATTGGTAGATGGCATAAGATCTGTGTCTAGTGGGAGTTAGGAAAAGTATTTTTTTGTTTTTGTTTAAATAAGCGTCTCAAGCCAATCCTAAGGCCTACCCTTTAAAAAACAAACAAAAAACCCAAAAGCCAAAACCAAAAACCATAACCAAGGTAAATAACTAAACCTTAGGAGTAGGAATTGATGTACCCTAAGCCTCCTCTTCCCCACCTCCCACTACCCCGTCTCAACGTCAGAGGGAGAAATGCTGAGCCACAATGTGACAAAAGAGGTGCTTGTCACAATTTGTAAAGCTCTCTGTCAGATTCTGATCAGAAATGGAATACAGCCAGATTTTTTTCCTTTGAAATCTGACTTCAGTGATGAACTTTGGTGGGTCAGACTGAACAGGTCCCAGATTCAAACAAGGAAAAACTGAACTTTTAAAACCAAAAGCATAATTGTTTTACAGACATAGCCAAAATCTTTTGTCAGAAGCTGAAGAAGTGGGTTGTGCCCACAAAAGCTCATGATACCATCTACATGTTTTGTTAGTCTTTAAGGTGCTGCTAGGCTATTCGTTGTTTTTTAAGTTTTTCGGAGTTTCAGATTAACTCCCTCTGAAGCTTTTAAACATTCACAGTTACGATAGAAAAGAACTCAGATTCAAAGCAACCCACATATTCCTTTTGCAAAACCACACAGATACTGTTTTACGAAGCCAAAATCCAGCTTCCTCTTCCTCATGCCCAGTTAAAATAAACATCTTTGGAATGTTTTCTTTATTGTGAAAATTCTGACTGAAGCATGAAAAATTAGGAAAATCCAATGTTGTTCAAAAGTCTGCTTGGAAAATACTTAGCAGATGTCCAAGGAATCAGTTTGCCAATTTTAGTAGGGTACATGGATGAACACAGGAGTCATGCACTGCAGGAATGACATTGATTCTGTTGTCTGTGGCTACAAAACCAAAGGGGAGGGCTTCTCCTCTTTGATGGCATCATGCCAAGCTGCTGCTGCAGATGTAATCATCCTTCTCCTTCAGAGCTAACCCACTGGGAACTCATATATATATCATTTCTCACTGATTTGATATTTGCTCTCTACTCTTGTTGATTATGGGGTGAATTATCTTTTCCATTCAAATGAGAATACCAGTAATTGAAATGCCAGCATTTTCAACAGATGAATAGCTCTCCTCAGTTAAATAAGATGGCTGCAGAGTGGCTATGCTATAGTTTAGATAGGAAGGCAAGCAGCAATGCCAGCCCCTTGCAGAAAACAGCTATAGCAGTCTCAAGAGATGCAGCATGTTTAACTCAAATCTAGCTCCAGCAGCCCGTTTAACTCAGGCCTTGATCACACTTATGATGCTGTTAATATGAATTGCACATTAATTTGAATCTGACTCGTGCAGTGCAAAGCCAGAGGACAGAAGATGAGGGTGGCTCTCTCTCCATGCTTTGATTCATTGGTGTCATAATATCAGTGATCCAAATGAACAAGCAGCAAATAGAGAGTTATGGCTTCTGCTGCTACTACTGAGTGTCCTTTCCTTACTTATGACTGCTTCTCACTGTGATCATGAATGCAGCCCCTACTTTGCCATCAGAGTAAGGGGAGCATTTGCCCTGACACAATGCACTGCAATAAGGTGGGTATTCATCAGTTCTCATCACTAACATTTGTTCATTGCTGCTCATCTGTAATCTCCTGCCTTATGTCCTCCCTGCTCTCATAAATGGGGGGCTGGACAGTCAACTCTTTTGGGAAGTGACAGATCAGAAGATGTCTTTATTTTAAACCTTACCTCAGCCTCTGCCTCTCTGGGGTGACATGTACTGTTGTTCCAATAGAGGAAATGAACTCATTTTAAAGGAGAACCTTTTCTCTGCTCAAGCTGGGGAGAATTGAATCCTGACCCTCATTTTCCAAAAAATCTGGTGGGGCTTTATTACAATTATCTGTTATCACTGGTAATCCAGAGATTTGAGCAAGTGAGGTTTGGCTAATCAAAGTTCTGCTGTATTTAGAATTTCAATTCCAGAAAAAATAAGAAACACATAAGGATGGGTTTTTTTCCTGACTGGCTCAGAGATTCAGGATCTCATTCTTTTCTCTCATTGGTTTTACACTTTCACTCTGACTTTAATGGATTTACCTCAGATTTACACAGGGCTAAGTGAGACCAAAATCAATCCCCCAGACTTTACCACTGAGTTAATTAGACAAAATGAATCTCTGATGACCTATGTGGGTACATGGAAGCAGAGAACAAGAAGAAATGCCTGGTAGTTTCAACCATGTGAAACTCAAACATGCACAGTGAAAAGTGGCATCCAGTAAAAAGAAAAATACAGCTCTCTGCTAATTTGTAAATCTGTGACTATCAACTTTATATTGATGGACCATTTTTGAGGATTGTACACGGGATTTTTAATAAATCTCTAAACTTAGGGGTTGTACCATTTGATTGGAGAATTGCTAATATAGTTCCTATTTTTAAGAGAGGAAAAAAAAGTGACCCGGGTAACTATAGGCCTGTTAGTTTGACATCTGTAGCATGCAAGATCTTGGAAAAAATTTTGAAGGAGAAAGTAGTTAGAGACATTGAGGTTAATGGCAATTGGGATAAGTTGCAACATGGTTTTACAAAAGGTAGATCGTGCCAAACCAATCTGATCTCTTTTTTTGAGAAAGTAACAGATTTTTTAGATAAAGGAAATGCAGTGGATTTAATCTACCTCGATTTTAGTAAGGCATTTGATACAGTACCACATGGGGAATTATTGGTTAAATTGGAAAAAATAGGGATTAATATGAAAGTTGAGAGGTGGATAAGCAACTGGTTAAAGGGGAGACTACAGCGGGTCATATTGAAAGGGGAACTGTCAGGTTGGAGGAAGGTTACTAGCGGAGTTCCTCAGGGATCAGTTTTGGGGCCAATTTTATTTAATCTTTTTATTGCTGACCTTGGCACCAAAAGTGGAAGTGTCCTGATAAAATTTGCAGATGACACAAAGTTGGGAGGTATTGCTAATTCAGAAAAGGATCGGGATATCATACAGAAAGATTTGGATGACCTTGTAAATTGGAGTGATAGCAATAGGATGAAATTTAACAGTGAGAAGTGTAAGGTTATGCATTTAGGCATTAATAACAAGAATTTTAGTTATGAGCTGGGGACACATCAGTTGGAAGTAACGGAGGAGGAGAAGGACCTCGGAGTCCTGGTTGATTATAGGATGACTATGAGCCGCCACTGTGACATGGCTGTGAAAAAGGCTAATATGGTCTTGGGATGTATTAGGCGAGGTATTTCCAGTAGGGATAAGGAGGTGTTAGTGCCATTATACAAGGCATTGGTGAGACCTCATTTGGAATACTGTGTGCAGTTCTGGTCTCCCATGTTTAAGAAGGATGAATTCAAATTAGAACAGGTACAAAGAAGGGCCACTAGGATGATTCGAGGAATGGAGAACCTGTCTTATGAAAGGAGACTCAGGGAGCTTGGCTTGTTTACCTTAACCAAAAGAAGGCTGAGGGGGGATATGATTGCACTCTTTAAATATATTAGAGGGATAAATACTAGGGAGGGAGAGGAATTATTTAAGTTTAATACTAATGTGGACACAAGAACAAATGGATATAAGCTGGCTAGTAGGAAGTTTAGACTTGAGATTAGACGAAGGTTTCTAACCATTAGAGGAGTGAGGTTCTGGAATGGCCTTCCAAGGGAAGTAGTGGGGGCAAAAGATCTACCTGGCTTCAAAATTAAACTAGATGGGTTTATGAAGGGGATGGTTTGACAAGATAACATGGTCTTGGTAACTAATTGACTAGTCATTATCAGTGGTAAATAGGTCAATGGAGGGATGATAGGGGTTACTATAAAGAACTTTCTGGGTGTCTGGCTGGGGAGTCTTGCCCACATGCTCAGGGTTTAGCTGATCGCCATATTTGGGGTCGGGAAGGAATTTTCCTCCAGGGTAGATTGGCAGAGGCCCTGGAGGTTTTTCGCCTTCCTCTGTAGCATGGGGTACAGATCACAGCTGGAGGATTCTCAGCATCTTGGGGTCTTCAAACTATTTGAGGGCTTCAATATCTGAGATATAGGGGTGAGGATTATTCTAGGAGTGGGTGGGTGAGATTATGCGGCCTGCATTGTGCGGGGGGTCAGACTAGATGATCATAATGGTCCCTTCTGACCTTAAAGTCTATGAGTCTATGAGTCTATGATACAGATACAAATTTTGTACACATGCAGGGCTCTGCTAATTTGCTGAGCTGAATATTTTTATAGCAATATTGCATTTTCACTGAAATGCCCTGAGAATATGAAGGGGACTAATCCAAATTACTTATATTTTGGAATCAATTTTTGGTGCAATTCTTGTCATAAGCAGACAGTCATACGATTTGAAGCCTGAAGAGACTCTCAGATCATGTAGTCTGACCACCTGTAAATCGCAGCCCACTCCAGTCACTTAGAACCCTAACAATAAATCCATTAACTGAAATTAGACCAAAGTATTATAGCCCACAGTAGACAATTACATGCCACAAACAGAGAACAGGAAAGATGAAAAGTTCACTGCAAATCCAAACTGGGAAAAAATTCCTTCCCTGACCCACATATTGCTATCAGACCCTGAGCTTGTCAGCCAGCCAAACATCTGAAAGAGAGAATGCTTGAAACCATCTCAGAATTCTCTCCTACTAGTGTCCCATTTCCAGCCATGACCATCCCTGATGCTTCAAAAAAACAAAAGCTACATAGAATACTTTGGGGCAAATCTCTCCCTGACCTCTTCAGGTGGCCAGCTGGAACCCTGGCATGCATTTTTCAGAATATATGTCTAACTGGAAAACCCTCTAATATCACATGCAACCTCTTTATACATCACCTCCATTTTTTCTGACTGAAAATCAAAACTCTAATAATATGTGTAACTCAGGAAAAAAACTGGATCTTTTCATCAGAGTCCAATATGGAAATGTGATGTTATCAATCAGATTTTGTAATTTAGATGAGCTTTCTTCCATGCAGGCACAGTATCACCTACAGAACAATGCTACAGCTCTATGATGAGTGCTTTGCATATTCATGTTCTTTATAGTGATACAATATGTAATATGAATCTTAACTTTCAGTACATTAGGAGAACCCAGGCCTATTGAACATCCATCTACCAGACCAGGAAATTACAATCAATTTGTTTTTCTAAATGGTAACAAAAATATTGTTGATTATAGCAATTTGTTTCAACAAACTTTTAAAATACCTTAAGACCACCTTGTTCACAACTTTCTTATTCACTGACACATGGAAAAAATGTCTTGATATTCAAGAACCTAGTTGTTACTGTGATGAGTGTAATGGATTGTATCACAAAGATCCCCTTGAGACTGTCATGCAGTGTGCTGATCATGCTACTGAGCCTACCTCCTTGCCTTCTTAGGTACCCCACCACCATGTCCTGTTGGGCCAGAAGCTGTGGTCTCCCCCAGAAAAAGTAAAGAGTTGCGGTAACAGCTCCCGAGGAGAGTAACACTGACACTGGTAATAGCTCAGCTCTGGGAAGGCTCAGTTGCAGGGGTGGCCCCCAGAAGCCCAGCCCCAAATGGGATCAAAACCGTAAAAAAATCTGTCTTACGCTGTATAAAATTTTACACCAGGAAAGCTCATAAAGTTTTACACCAGGAAAGCTCTTTTATCAATAAAAAAGAGTGATGTACAGCTTTTGCTTCTTCCCACCCCCACCTCCCTACAGGTAACAATTATTTACACTGGGTTTGATAACAAACAGGGATGGTTTTATTAAGTATAAAAAGTAAGATTTAAGTGATTGCAAATAAAAACAGACAGCTCAAAGTGAGAAACCAAGCAGAAATAAAACAAAACATTGCCAGCTAAGCCTAATGCACTAAGAGAAGTTGTTAGAAATCATATATCTCACCCTAGCTCTTATTTCAGGTGCAGTTCTTCACAAGCCAGAGCTGATCTTTTCTCTGATGTGGGCCCAGCAAGAGTCCTCCAACCCCTCTTATTACAGTTCTTTTTTTTTAAGGTGTTCTTGTGTATCCTTTTAGGGTGAGGAGGCAGTTTCATTCTTTGCTTCCCATCCTGTAAATAGAATTTCTCCAGGGGGAATCCCTTGTTCAATTCTCCCCAACCTCTGGAACAATAGAAAATTCAAGATGGATTCCAGCGCTAGATGGCATGGTCACATGTCTTCGTAGGACCAACCACTGTTTAAGCTTACAGGAAAAACAACACCATTGTTTTGAGCACTAGGCCATTAAGCTCCTTAAGTACTATTAATGACTTTCACTAGAAGAGCTAGATTAATTTCCACTTAATATTTCTAACTTCACATGTGAGAATGATACATGCTCACAATTAGAATGTACACATTCAGGGAATTACGAGCTCTTGAATGACAGGTTACTTGACCCATTTGGGATAAGGCACATTCAACTGATGCATTTTCATATTCAAAAATGTATTTCCATTAAAATAAGGGGATATAATGTCACAGTGGATTCTGAAGTAAAGAAAATATAGGACCAGAAATCCACAGGAGCCAACAGAACAGAACAGATGATCATTTGGTGCCATCCTCAGAAGGAATGCCCTGTATTGATCCATAGGGAGTTTGGCAAGCTCATAACTTAGTAGGTAAAGCTTGTGTGTGAAACCCTGTAGTTACAGTGCTTACAAGACAGATATCTTTAGGATAGAAGTGGACAGTGGATTGAGATATTGATAGTGTTGATAAATATGGAGCATTAGCAGTTAAACAAGAGGAAAATATGAAAAAATACTTTAAAATATTCACAAGGAAGTAGAATCAGTTTAGCATAATGATTAACTCAGAGCTTTAAAGCAGTTTGAAAATGCAAACACTCTGTCATTTTGTAAACTTACAGATAATTTAAAATAAAAAAGGATTTTTAGCCATTTAGAGGAAATAATGCCAATTGAAACATCAGCATTGTAGCTTTTATTGTGCATTAAAACTGTTTGATTCCACCTAAACTATGTCTTTGCATTTTAATGCCTCACCACTCTAAAAGCTTCTACCATTTCATTATAATCCTATTTTAAGATATAGTGATTGAAAAGATAAATATCAAAATTAGCCTATATCAACAGATTTAATTTTATTCAGCTTTCTGACAGTAAATATTAATTCTTAGTAGTTTAAACAAATGAAACTTGACCAGTTAAGAATATTTTCCATTTTTAAATACACTATCAGAGCAGTGCCTGAATTACATGCTCTCCAAAAACAAGAAGAATCTGTTAGCTCTCAGTAGGCCTGATTCTGATGTGGGCTTCCCAAGCATAAATCCAGCCTAATTTAGATTTCAGTGGGCTGCACAGGAAGTAATTTTATGCCTAATTTGGCCAATAATGTTTGCACATAAGGAGATAATTATTCATAGGCAGAACATAATATGGAATGGGACCACCTTACCACTGACTGGCTTAATCCTCCACTTTAGAAAGTTAAGTCCCATGATGGGAAGGAAGCAAGCTCAAATGGAGGAACGAACTCCTTTATTTGAGCCAGAACTTTTCACAGAGGTAGGATTAAAAAAAGAAGGATTAGACATTTATATATGAATAATAAGAACAGCCACAATTATAGTAGATAGAGTTATTATTTTTTAAGAAGGAATATGAATATAATGCTTTAGGAGGTCACAGCCATGATGCCAATTAACTCCAATCTGGCATTTCTTCTGTTCGTCAGCCAGTTAATGTTTGTTTAGGCCCAGAGTAATAATGTCAAATGTGTAGATAAATTCCAGCTCTGCAGACTCTCTCTGTAACTGGTTAGTGAAATTCCTTTTTAGAAGAATGGCTACTTTTAAATCTATGACTGAGTGACCAGGAAGGTTAAAATGTTCCCCTACAGGTTTATGTGTGTTTCCATTTCTGATGTCTGATCTGTACCCATTTATCCTTTCAATTTAAAGTTTCTTTTCTTTTGGGAGGCTGCGGATCATTACACCTTTTGCATCCTATTCAGTAGAGAAGTTATATACCTTTTAATTCATCTGCATTTGCAGGCTGCACTTCAATCCTAGAACACAAGGGACTTCCTGTTCCATTATTTCAGATTCTCATTGATATTCATTACGCTGACATGCCAATATGGATTAGCCACATGAGTTCTTTTGAATCCACTGTAGGAAGCAATTTTACTTTTTGGTTTTAATCTGGGGTGGTCACTGATCTTTTTGTAGGATTTCAAGTTTAAGTTTTATTCAGCTTTAGTACATATTTTTAATTTTTTTGTTCATTTATTTCTAATATTAAAAACAAAATTTGCTGCAAAAATGTGCTTTGTAAATTTATAAAGAAATCCAAACAAACTGTTTCTACATTTTCAAGAAACTGTCCATCAGCTGAATGTTCTTAAATACATTTAGCTTTTGTGTTTCCTTGCAATTTGTATTGCAAGTGACATTTCTGCAAAACGATTACTTGCTTTTCTTATTGTATAAAAGATGATGTATTCTTTGTGATAGGCACCTTTGTTTCATATTGCATATTGACATATATATTGCAAACAAATCTAGAATCTACCATTTATTTTCTCGTTTTCTGTCACTATGCTTTAATGTGCATTTCACAACTTTCATGGCTTATTAACAGTTTCATTCAGGAAGCACTTCTCAGTAGTCCGGCGCATATCAAATGTCAAGTCAATTTCTCACAATAAACTTATTTGGATCTAATAATCAGTTATGCAAAATTATTCAGTCTCCAATCAGTCTGTCTGTTGACTAATCAACTTGACATGACTTGGCTTTGTTACATAAGGATGAATAGATATTTTGTGGCAGCTACTTGTTTAGAAAGCTTATGTGCCTTTCCCAAGCATCAAACTTGAATGGATTAAAGTATTCCAGAAGTTTTAAAATGATAGTCTTATGTTTCCACTGGAAAGTAATATAGACCTCCAGTGTCTCTGGACTGGTTACTGATAGCAAAATTAAAAATTTTGTCCTCTAACTTCCAGGAAAACATGGACACAATGCAATCAATTCTGCATTTCTCTTTCAGGGATTCAGGTGTCTTTGTTTACTTTTTACAATAGATTTACTTTAATTCTATTGGCACACAGAAAAAGCACCCTAGATTTCTGGCTGTAGAATGGTTATTATTCCTGAGTTTCAAGCACTTAATGTAATAGGTCAGGATTTTAATAGGCTAATGCCCCTGTCATATAACAGGAGTCTAACCACTGGCTGCCAGTACACTCAATTTCACTTATGACAAAATTATAAAAAGCAATAATGCATTCATAGAACTGCATCAATTGGACCCATAATGGCACTGATTTAATATCACAGACACAGATCTCATATCAGATGAAATAACTTGATGTGATTAGTGGAATATACATATTCATCATTAAAAACATTGCAAAAAATAATACTTTTTTCTATTTTTCTTTCAGATAAAACAGAATCTATTTCTATTAATATAGTCTATAATTCAACAGCTGTTATGACTGAAGCATCATCTTGGGACAGCTGTCTCTCTAGTGCCACCTACTGGCAGCACTGCTTCAATTTTAAATCCACATATGAACTAGAAATAAGTGTTATAAGAAACTAAAAACAAGACAGTCCTCTAGAGCTCTAGCTTTCACTACTGATTTCACCAAAACATCTCAGCAAAATTCTGTCTGGGTTATTGTACCTCTTTGTTAATTTCCCTTTCCCCTTCTCTGTGTGCAACATTTCACTGGAATTGATTAAATTATATTGCCTTTTTCACACCTTTGTGTTTATCTATTTATAGTTTGTGTTTTTTTACCTATTTATAGTTCTTTCTTTCACTCAGTGTATTTTAATGGGAGAACAAATGAATAGACAAGCCAGATTAAATAAAAAGTTCAAATGTTTTACTCACATATGCTGGAGGTAAGCTACAGAGTAAACACAGCTGTATATTTAATTTACTGTACCTGCACCTTTTTTAAATGCTCAAATTGTACAATAGTCAGCCACGAATTCAAAGTTATCAGCTAAAACTCCAATGCCCCAGGCTGAGTCCTGCACCACATCAGGGAAGTAGAAACGTTTTCCTAGACCTGCTAATAACTAGGGACAGGAACTTTCCTGTTTGACTGAACACCTTTTGCTGCTAGGGGGAGAGTGGGTCTTCCTTATAACAAATGACAGTCTGAAGCTAAAAGATATAATGAGCAGCCACCCAGTTCCTTCTGATGATCAAAATGGAAACCACCAAAGCCCAGGAGGAAACAAGTGTATGGTGGGAGGAACAAATGTAGGCAGTAAAAAAGCCCTTCTGACAGAGGGGAGGAAGAAAGCTGGGGTCAAAGTTACTAAGGCTTTTCTGGTATTATCAAATTCAAGTTCTGCGAGGACTTATGGTATTCATTTGTCCTAGTTCATGATATTACAAATAAACAGGAAGAGGGAATTACTGGAAAAAAGATAAACTTGGACATATTTGAAGAAAGACATTCTATGAGCGCGCCTGGCATTTTAAATAAATTTTTAAAAAGCTTGAGAAGAAACCATTATAATATTTTGGGGGAATATCTGAAGTTGACACAGAACCTTTTCCTCCCATGTGAAACAAGCAGACTTCCCTTATTTATAGCTTTTATATATGAAGATATACCTATCTCCTAGAGCAGGAAGGGACCTCAAGAGGTCATTGAGTCCAATTCTCCTGCCCTCATGGCAGGACCAAACTCCATCCCTGATAGATTTGCCCCAGATCCCTAAATTGTTCCCTCAATGATTGAGCTCACAACCCTGGGTTTAGCAAGCTCATGCACAAACCCTTGAGCTATCACACCCCCATAGCTACTTCTAGGGGCACTGTTCTAAAAGAGGGATATGTTATGTGAGGCACTGTACAGAAGTAAAGGTAGATATGTTCACAGAGCTCAAGAGTTGACAATTTACAATTATGAATAGCAGGCCAATATTGGAAAAATAGAGAGACAATTAAATATGCACAATTTATTCAATTTCTGTATGGATATTTATATTCACAGATCAGAAAGAGACTTAGAGGACATTTAGCACAAAGTGTCGTGTTTGTGTTTTGCAAAGGCCTTTCACAAAACCTCCTAGCATACTCCTAAGAGTAATTATCACTTGCCTGTCCCAAACTGCTTAGGGATCCATCAGCACTGTGGGAGGGTTTTTAGTGACTTTCTGGAAGTGCAGTACCCTAGTAATCTCATAAACATGAGAAGTGAAACTGATTTAGCACTAGCCAAGGCCCAATACTATTGTTAATCTTTTAAGTATAGTTTTACAAAAAAGAGCCACTCCCTGCACATTAAGAAAGGACCTATGTGTCTGGTCTACAGTTGTATGAGTAACTTTGATCTGCGTTTTGACATGGCACAATATTGTGTAGGGATCAGTAATATCACATGGACACATCTTCAACTTGATGTGCAGATAATTTAGAGATTTCGTACTTGTTAAGACATTTCTTAAAGTTCGAGAAATGATGACAGACCGGATAAATGGCAGAGAGAAATGCTGCCATGTAAGTACAGTAATCCCTGAAAGCAGACAGAAAGGGGAGCAGGGCTGAAAAATAGAAAAGATCTTCCTACATTCCACAACGCAGCCAAGCAGATTGTTCAGGTCACGTAGTGCCAACTTCACTAATCAATGAGTACCCCTTCTTTTACCATTCTTCTATAACTTAAAATCTGGGAATGGAATTTCTCCCTCTCACCCTAACCAACACAAGCAAACTGCAACAATGAGGAGAAGATGGAAACCAATAAGAAGTCTGTACAAAGTATCTTTTCAGTAAGATCCGAGGTTAACGTTATGCAGCATTTTCAAAATTCTATGCACCAAGGTCTCCAATATTGATTTCAATAGAATTGATGGAATAATCAAACCCTATTGCCCCAGAATTCAGCCAGACTTCTTAGTAAAAATAATGAGGCAGATATTACTATAGTCAGGATTGAATCTACCCCAAGGCCCTGATCTCTCACTACAGGACACAAGTAACTCCCCCTAAACCTTATGGATGGAGAATATGTTCCTCAGGAAGCTGCTATATAAGCATAGCACCTACGCTTGTCTCTCCAAATCCTTTATCGCTAGTAAGTATGATAAGCATTAGTATCAGTTCAGCAGAAAAAAATGTTATAATTTCTCTGATTCTTTTTTCATTTCTGAGTATGAAGTAGCTGTGATGAGTAACACGAATTTATCTTCCTATGTACAAAGATTCATCTGGTTCTAAGAGAAGCTGGTCTTGTTTGTCAAAACTTTATCACAAAAAACCACGTTTCAGCTGCAGACATTAACTTTGCAAGGAAATCTCCTGTGACAAATCAAGTGCTAAGAAAGTAAAATAATCCAAGAATGAGTCCACAAAGCTCTAAAATACTGTGAGTGTGTTATGGACCAGAAAAATGGTACATTACCAATGAACTTAGAAATTAAGGAATTTAAAATCGGAATCTAAATTCCATGTCCTTAATAGGGTTGCCAGATGGCTTAACAAAAAATACCGACCCCCATACCCGCCCCCCAAAAAAAACACTGGGAAAAAATTCTGTTGAGAAAAAAAAAGGGGGAGACCAAAGTTGTCAAGCAAAAAAAAAAAAAGCCTTTAAATGGCCCACGCTCCTCACTCCCCCAAGCCCTCCAGACGCAGCAGGGGAATATTGTCCCCACTGGGCTTCCATCCAAGGGAAAACAGGAAATACCGGACATTTCACATGTCCAGTATTTTCTGGTTCTTTTACCGGACGGGGGACCTGAATAACAGAGAGTCTGGATGAAAACCGGACACCTAGTAAAGTAACCCTAGTAAAGTAGGTGGTCTAAAATAACTGTTGTCAACTTGGAAAATATTTTGTTAAGCTACTTATTTAAATATGTTTGCTATGGATGAAAAATTTGGTACATTCACAATAGGGCAGGCAAACACAGTATTCTTGAAAGAGTTTCATCTTTGTCAGTTACATATTTAAAGCTGTATCTATATTTTAGGGTATACTGTCAAGTCTGTTAAACAGGAAATTGCCTCAGAACTTAGTCTCATATATTTTATTTTGCCAATTGTATGCTATGAATCAGCTCTCTTTGTCAAACCTTTACAAGAAATAACTTCTATTGTGATACAGCCATTGAAAGAGTATTGCAAAGAACTTACACATCAGCATGAATAAGCATGTGACTAGTCACATTGACTGGTTTGTTATTGTAATAAGAAAAGGTTTTGGTTTTGTTCATTATACTATGTTGTCACCATCAACAATTCAAAACCAGACAAGTATGTGCATTATTTTGTGTTTTTCTTCTTTTAGTGCCTTTTTGGCTCCTATACAGATTGCCTAGTTAAATTTTCCAATTAATTCTTTAAGATGGATTTTGTTTTTTGATATGCAAGGCACATTAGTGAGAAAAATGCCCCAAGTAAAAAAAGAGTTTTTAAAATGTATTTAAACAAGTTGTCAGATTCCTTTGCTTTTGTTACAAACACATGAAATGTTCCTGCAAAGGAATGACAATCCTGGCTCTTCCTTAAGAATTCTCAGTTCTGGAATATTGTACCCTGCCGCTGATTTTTAAAGATTCCCATTTCTGTACCTGCATTTCAGGAGAAAACAACCCTCCAACTGAACACAAAATACATTTTAAAAATTGTTTTAGAGTACTAAAAAGTTTTAAAAAATGATTCTGGGTCAAATGAAATGTTTTGTTTCTACAAATCAAAATATTTAATTTCATTTTTTATTATTTTTTATTTATAACATGAAATCATAGGAAATTTTGAAACAAAGAGTAAATTCAAACCACAAACCCTCTAGCACATTTGTTCTGAATATGTCAGACTGAAGTATTTGAATTTTTCTGAATTTTTGTGGGACCAAAATGTTTTGGCAAAACGGATACAAGTTTTCAAAAGCTTTTGGTATCACCAAATGTGTATTTTTTGTGTGAAAACAACTTCAGCTGAAAAATTTACCAGGCTCTCTGTTTCTGGAAATAGTCAGGGAGCACATTAAACCAGTAAAGTGCCTGATTTAATTCACTGGTGAAGTGCCTGTTAATCCAGTGAAGTGCCTATTACACATTAATAGTTTTCTCGCAGGGATACTTCCTGGGTGGCTATGGGACAGCACATAACAAAGGAGACTTACTCTAAGGAGACAGAACAACAGTATAGTTCATAACTGCAGTCCACTCAACTTAGCAGGAAGCCTTCCTTCAACTTCAGTGAGTTTTGGAAAAAACCTATATCAATGATTTAAATTAAATCTTTATAGATGGACTTGGGAACAGGCTGACAAGTGTGCAGTGGGATTTGAAAAATGGAAATCAATAAAGAGCATGTATTGTAGAGATATAATAGGATTCTTATCAAAAGTACTCTGAAAAGCAATGAATGTCAAAAGTTGATCACACAACTGCAGCACAAATGGGTATGTAATAACCATTTGCCACACCCTTGTCTCCAAAGTAAATCATAAACGACCAGAGAATGGACTTAAAGTTATTTTTCCATCCTCTGACATCCTTTGACAGCTCAGAATTTCTTAAAGTTCAATGAAAATGATTAATCAATGGGTTATACAGAGAAAAAGGAGAGATGGTTAGAGACTATTTAACAGAAAAATGCCAGTCAAGACTCTCATTCAGAAGTTTGGGATAGAACCTAACCATCGGTGACTGGTAGCCTATGCAGGAGAAGTTACAGCCTTCCCAAACCACCAGGCATGGCCCTGCCCACATTCCACCTCTTGAATGCCTGCTTCAGGTGTACTTAGGGCAGAGTGTTGCTGCCCCTCAATGCCTCCCATTCCTGTGTTCTGGAGCCAGGGAGGCTGGAGCCACATGCCTTTCTCCCTCCCCAATACTTCAGTCCAGGAAGGCTGGGGCACACTTATCCCCTCCTCTCCCGGTGGTGGGGAGGTGGGGCCTCAGCAGAAGGGGAGGGGCGGGGGGCCTATTTCCACCGACTGCCCATGAAACCAACAATAACAATGTGAAGAATAACGAGTAGTCTTGTGGCATGGGATAAGAAGGAAGATCCTTTCATGGATTGAGAACTGGTTAAAAGACAGGAAACAAAGGGTAGGAATAAATGGTAAATTTTCAGAATGGAGAGGGGTAACTAGTGGTATTCCGCAAGGGTCAGTCCTAGGACCAATCCTATTCAACTTATTCATAAATGATCTGGAGAGAGGGGTAAACAGTGAGGTGGCAAAGTTTGCACACGACACTAAACTGCTCAAGGTAGTTAAGACCAAAGCAGACTGTGAAGAACTTCAAAAAGATCTCACCAAACTAAGTGACTGGGCAACAAAATGGCAAATGAAATTGAATGTGGATAAATGTAAAGTAATGCACATTGGAAAAAATAACCCCAACTATACATATAATAAGATAGGGGCTAATTTAGCTACAACTAATCAGGAAAGAGAGCTTGGAGTCATCATGGATAGTTCTCTAAAGATGTCCACGCAGTGTGCAGTGGCAGTCAAAATAGCAAACATGATGTTAGGAATTATTAAAAAAGAGATAGAGAATAAGACAGAGAATATCTTATTGCCCTTATATAAATCCATGGTACGCCCACATCTTGAATACTGCGTACAGATGTGGTCTCCTCATCTCAAAAAAGATATACTGGCATTAGAAAAGGTTCAGAGAAGGGCAACTAAAATGATTAGGGGTTTGGAACGGGTCCCATATGAGAAGAGATTAAAGAGACTGGGACTTTTCAGCTTGGAAAAGAGGAGACTAAGGGGGGATATGATAGAGGTCTATAAAATCATGAGTGGTGTGGAGAAAGTGAATAAGAAAAAGTTATTTACTTGTTCCCATAATATAAGAACTAGGGGCCACCAAATGAAACTAATGGGCAGCAGGTTTAAAACAAATAAAATGAAGTTCTTCTTCACACAGTGCATAGTCAATCTGTGGAACTCCTTGCCTGAGGAGGTTGTGAAGGCTAGGACTACAACAGGCTTTAAAAGAGAACTAGATAAATTCATGGATGTTAAGTCCATAAATGGCTATTAGCCAGGATGGGTAAGGAATGGTGTCCCTAGCCTCTGTTTGTGAGAGGATGGCAGGAGATAGAGAGATTGCTTGACCTTAGAGACTAACAAAAATATATATAATATGAGCTTTCGTGGGCACAACCCACTTTCTCAGATGCGCTTGAGAGTGTGAAGAATAATCATGACAAGAAATTTTAACATCAAACTACTTTTTATTCAGTTAGATATTTTCATATACATTTATATGCACACATAACTATTGTTCTCTAGGAAACCCACTTAAAATGCCCTTTTATGATAGTAAGCTTTCATCAATTCCTTTTGACTTTTTTTTTGAGAAAATTGGCATAAAGGTGGATGCAAATGTGGCATGAAGATGAACATTCATATTCCATGAGTTTATGATTGATTCTGTAGTATATAATTCTGGGGCAGATATAAAACTATAGGTTGAACCGCTAAAATCTGGGGCTCTCTGCTCCGGCAACATCTGTGGTGTGGCAGGACCATGGATATTGCTGGACCAGAGAGTCCTAGCTGGTGAGGTTAAGGAGCACAGCCCATGCTGGGCTGGCAGTGGGAAACCCAGCCCCAGCCCCAGCCAAGCCAGTGAAGTGGAGAGCACAGCCCTGGCTAAGGTTGGCAGCAAGGAGCTTAGCCCCAGCTGGAGCTGGCATGGTGAGAAGCACAGCCTCAGTTGAGACTGGTGCAATGGGAAGCGCAGCCCCAACCAGGGCTGGAGTCAGATGGGCGCGCAGCCCGGGCCTGTGCCGCGAGGAGGCTGGAGGCAGTGGGACCAGTCCCTGTCCAGGGCTGGCATGGTGGGGGATGCAGCCCCAGTCAGGCCTGACACAATGTGTGTGTGTGTGGAGGGGGGAGAAGGGGCAGGTGGCAGGGAGCACAGTCCCAGCCAGTAGCAGCACTGGCAGCCAGGTAGGGAGCTTTGATCTCCCCTCATCTGGCAAACTCCATGGTTGGGGACCATTCAGGTCTCCAGGGTGCTGGACAAGGGAGGTTCAACCTGTACTATGTTTTAAGAAGAAAAACAGAAATATAAAAACTGTCACAAAACCACAGAGCTGTTACACAGCCTTGATAATGTATTTCCTCCTCTGATTAGTTCTATAGTAATTGGATTATCTGCTTTTATGGACCCGAAGAGGACTACCTCTACTGACATATAATACTGTACATTACATACTAAAATATGCTGTGCCCCAAACCATTAATTATTGTTTGCACTAACATCTCTTTATCTAGAAACAGGTTACAGTTTTATAAATATTCATCAGCTACTAAGAGCAATAAATGGGTTAGGGTGCCCCAATGCTTTAACCACAATTGCTTATTAGTAAAATAAATGTAATCTCTAACAAACTGGTGACATTTAATAAGGTAAATTTGTTATGTTCATCTTCATACAGTCACTGATGAATGAGAGTGCAAGCCAAAGTGTGAGAGAGAAATTTCAAAATCACTTTTATAAAAACTTCTCTTCACTAATTCTCTATATTTCCACCTGACTGGACTTGTTTTCCTGAAAATAAGGCTCATATGATACCAATGTGAAGAAACCCTACCATCTTGTGGTCAGATGCAAGCATGACAGTGAAAGATATCCTCTGGTTAAATAGACTGCATCACAAAAATTGCAGATAAACACTGGCACTGGAGATGTAGCTTAGAGGAACTTAAAGAAACTTAAATAAGAGTATTAACACATGAAACTTGGTTTTTTTACCTTTGATAATATTGCTTCAAGATCTGTAACGTCCTCATGCTTACTAAAGAAAATATCTGGAATACTGCAGATAAGGAGGTAATTATTTAGTTAGGGTGCATATACACGGTGCCCTAAACTCGAAATAAGATACACAATTTGTGCTACACAAATTGAGTATCTTATTTCAAAATAGCTTATTTCAAAATTTGGCGCATCTACACAGTGTCCAATTTCGAAATAACATACTATTTCGAGACATCCCTTATCCCTCATAGAATGAGGGTTACAGGGATGCTGAAATAGTGCACCCATTATTTTGAAAAATATTTCGAAATAACGGGCATGTTTAAAAGACGTGGGGTATCCTGAAATAGTCCCACTGTCTAGATGTACCTTTACCTAGAAAACTGTTAAATTTTGAAGGATGACAGTCATATATATGATTTCAATGATATTCTTATTATTATTTTAAACCCAACCCAGAACTCCTTCTCCAAACCTTTGGACCTATGCCACCTGAGATAAACTAGTTGGTTGCTAAGCAACAATGTATTTACCAATCACATAATTTGTAACCCCAAATATTTACAAGCAAAGAAACAGAAGTGGCTGGCACATCCCTATGGCCCAAGGTTGGGAAGGGGTGATCAGGGGGTCTCTGAGCAGTATCCACCGTCGCAGTGCTGACTCCACAGCTAACATTTAGCTGGGAACAGCAGAATGCTAAGTGCTTACCCCCTGACCACCTCCTGCACCCAATCCCCTTTCCCAGCCCAGACCCAGCTCCTAAATTCCCTCTTAGACCTGACCCTCCACCCCTTCTCACCCAAACTCCCTCCCAGACCTGACATCTCATCCCTTCCCACACCGAAACGCCTTCCCAGAGCCTGCACCCTGTCCCCCTCACACATCCCAACTGCCTGCCCCAGCCTGGTGAAAATGATCGAGGGTGGGGGACAGCAAGTGATGGAGGAAGGGAGGACAGAGTGAGCAGGGCTGAAACCCCAGTGAAGAGGCATTGCAGAGGGCATTAGGTTTGCACAGTTACATGGTTGCAACCCTCCTGGGCAGCCATGTGGAAGCCTGGGCCATGCTGGAAGAGTGCACCCAGCAGCACAGCTGGCATCACCAGCTAGCACTAGCACAGCACTGCCAAATGTCAGGTGGACCACACCTATGCAGGTGTAGCTTGTGCATGAATGGGACCCACTGACTGTACTAACCTGGGGCCCAGAATTACAGTTGGAGAGCCTGTATATACATCTGTATGTTTCTACATACACACATACATAATTGAATAAGGTTTTCGATACTATCACCCAGGAACTTACAAATAAACCAGAGAAATGTAACCTAAACAGAAGCACTATAAGGTGGATGAACAACTGATAACAGTACTCAGAGAGTTGTTACCAACGGTTCACAGTCAAGGAAGGACAAATCAAGTAGGATCCCATTGGGGTCTCTCCTGGGTCTGGCTCTATTCAGTATCTTCATAAACATTTTTGATTGTAGCATGGAGAGCACACTTGCAAAGTTTGTAGACTATATTAAGCAGGAGTTTGCAAACTCTTTACAGGACAGAGGAGTGGCAATTCTTGATTTATTCTTAAGTAGGATGTGGTCTAAAAGGTAAATATAACTGGACCACATGGAAATAGTGACCATAATGTAATAAAATTTAACATCCCTGTGGTGGGAAAAACACCTCAGCAGCCCAACACTTTGGCATTTAATTTCAGAAAGGAGACCTACATAAAAATGAGGAGATTACATAAACAGAAATTAAGAGGTACAGTGAGAAAAGTAAAATCCCTGCAAGCTGCATGGAAACTTTTCAAAGACACCGTATTAGAGGTCCAACTTAAATATATATCCCAAATTAAAAAACACAGTAAGAGAACCAAAAAAGTGCTACCATGGCTTAACAACCAAGTAAAAGAAGCAGTGAGAGATAAAAAGATATCTTTTAAAAAGTGGAAGTCAAATCCTAGAGTGTGTCTACACAGTGAAGTTATTTCGGAATAAGAGCCGTTATTCTGAAATAACTATGCAAGGGTATGTCTACACTACCACCCTAGTTCGAACTAGGGTGGTTAATGTAGGCATTCGAAGTTGCAAATGAAGCCCGGGATTTAAATATCCCGGGCTTCATTTGCATCTTGCTGGGTGGGCGCCATTTTTAAATCCCCTTAGGTCGAACTCCGTGACCGTGGCTACACGCGGCACGGAGTAGGTAGTTCGAATTAGGATCTCTAATTCGAACTACCGTTACTCCTCATGGAACGAGGTGTACCGGTAGTTCGAATTAGAGATCCTAATTCGAACTACCTACTCCGTGCCGCGTGTAGCCGCGGACACGGAGTTCGACCTAAGGGGATTTAAAAATGGCGCCCGCCCGACAAGATGCAAATGAAGCCCGGGATATTTAAATCCCGGGCTTCATTTGCAACTTCGAATGCCTACATTAACCACCCTAGTTCGAACTACGGTGGTAGTGTAGACATACCCCAAGTGTTTACATAGCAATTCCCTTATTTCAAAATCATTTCAAAATAATGGACGGGGCTTATTCCAACTTCTGTAAACCTCATTCTACAAAGAACAACGCCTATTCCTAAATAGCTATTTTTAAATAAGGCATGTGTAGACGCTCCATTTCTGCTGTTTCAAAATAGCCCCTCACCAGGGCCATTCTAACTTATTCCTTCTGGGTCTTAAATTGAGATAGCACATCTACATCAGGGAAGCCTGCCTCGGACTAATTTTGAGGCTTCCTTGCAGTGTAGATGTGCTATTTCAAAATAAGCTATTTCAGACTATTCTGGAATAGCTTATTCCAAAATAACTGTGCAGTGTAGACATAGCCCTAGTGAGGAAAATAGAAAGGAGCATAAACTCCATCAAATTAAGTGTAAAAATATAATAAGAAAAGCCAAAAAGGATTTTGAAGAACAGCTACCCAAAAACTCAAAAAGGAATAGCAAAATGTTTTTAAGTACATCAGAAGCAGGAAGCTGGCTAAACAACCAGTGGGGCCCTTGGATGATCAAGATTCTAAAGGAACATTCAAAGATGATAAAGTCATTGTGGAGAAGCTTAATGAATTCTTTGCTTCAGTCTTCATGGCTGAGGATGTAAGGGATATTCCAAAATTTGAGCCATTCTTTTTAGGTGAGAAATCTGAGGAGTTGTCCCAGTTTGAGGTGTCATTAGAGGAAGTTTTGGAACAAATTGATAAACTTAACAGTACAAGTCACTGGGACCAGACAGCATTCACCCAAGAGTTCTGAAAGAACTCAAATGTGAAATTGTGGAATTATTAACTGTGGTTTGTAATTATCCTTTAAATCAGCTTCCGTACCTAATGACTAGAAGATTGCTAATGTGATGTCAATATTTAAAAAGGCCTCTAGAAGTGATCCTGGCAATTACAGATTGGTAAGTCTAACAACAGTACCGGGCAAATTAGTTGAAACTATAGTAAAGAATAAAATTGTCAGACACATAGATGAACATAATTTGTTGGGGGAAAGTCAACATGGTTTCTGTAAAGGGAAATCATGCCTTACTAATCTGCTAGAATTCTTTGAGGGGGTCAACAAGCATGTGGACAAGGGGGATCCAGTGGATATAGTGTACTTAGATTTCCAGAAAGCCTTTGACAAGGTCCCTCACCAAAGGCTCTTAAGTAAAATAAGTTGTCATGGGATAAGAGGGAAGGTCCTTTCGTGGATTGATAACTGGTTAAAAGACAGGAAACAAAGAGTAGGAATAAATGGTAAATTTTCTGAATGGAGAGAAGTAACTAGTAGGGTGCCCCAAGGGTCTGTCCTGTGACCAATCCTATTCAACTTATTTATAAATGATCTGGAAAAGGAGTAAACAGCGAGGTGGCAAAATTTGTAGATGATACCAAACTGCTCAAGATAGTTCAGACAAAAGCAGACTGTGAAGAGCTTCAAAAAGATCTCACCAAACTAAGTGATTAGACAACAAAATGGCAAATGAAATTTAACATTGATACATTTAAAGTAATGCACATTGGAAAAAATAATACCAATTATACATACAATATAATGGAACTAATTTAGCTATAACTACTCAAGTGAGACATCTTGGAATCATTGTGGATAGTTCTTTGAAAACATCCACTCAGTGTGCAGCAGTAGTCAAAAAAGCCAACAGAATGTTAGAAATCATTAAAAAAGGGATAGAGAATAAGACAGAGAATATCATGCCTCTAGGTAAAACCATGGTACGCCCAGATCTTGAATACTACGTGTAGATGTGGTCACCTCATCTCAAAAAGGATATATTGGCATTGGAAAAGGTTTAGAAAAGGGCAACAAAAATGATCCGGGGTTTGGAACGGGCCCATATGAAGAGAAATTAAAAAGACTTGGAATTTTCATCTTAGAAGAGAGGAGACTAAGGGGGGATAGGATAGAGGTCTATAAAATCATGACTGGTATGGAAAAAGTGAATAAGGAAAAGTTATTTACTTATTCCCACACATAGGCATGCGCAGCACATTTCATTAGGGTGTGCACCCAAAGAATTTTTTAAAAATGTACTCTTTGACCCCCCATTAGCCACACCCCCTGACCCCCATTAGCCACGCCTCTGGAGGTAATACTTTCGGGGCAATATGGACACATGACCAGAAATAAAAGGTGTCATGTGACCCCCCTCCCCCAAGGACTTTTCCCACCATCCTCTTACCAATAGGGATTAGTTTGGCCCTCACCAAATCCCCCCTCATGCAACTATCCTGCAGTTGCATTAACCCAATGTGTGTGACATTAACTCTGGGGCAGAGAGCCTGGGGGAAGTGTTCCCTCTAAAAATTTCCTCCCATGAGCACATTAAATTTTGTGTTATGCACCAGTGCTGAGTTTGTAGCTTGTTTGGATGTGCCACTGTGGCACCCAAGTTATTAATAAGTATCTTATAAACCTCTACCTTTCCCCTCTGCTGCCCTGTCTCCTCCCCTTGCTCCATCAGCTCCCCTGGTGCCTGCTGCCTCCCCCAACCCCTCACCCACCTCTGCTGTCCTGACTCCTGCCCTTCTCACTGCCCTCAGCCCTCCTGCAACCTGCCCCCCTCCACCAGCCCTTCTCTCCCCCCTGTGCCCACTCCTCCAGTAGCCCCACTCTGATCATGTGAGCTACCCCTCCTCATCCCCTCTCCTAACACCTCCCTCTACACACCTACCCTGCCTCTCTCCTCTGGTGCTGGTCCCTCCCCTGCAGGCGTCTGCCCTTCTGCTTCACCCCCAGAATCCCCTGGCACCTGCACCTTCCTTTACCCCTGCACCCTCCTGGTGCCTCCCCCTTCCCTCACTGCCCCCACCCCCTTTGCCCTCTTTTTCCCTGATGTCCACCCCCTCACCACCCTCTGCCCCTGTTCCCCTCATGCCCCTGTGCCCTCACACATGCCTTGCTCCATCCCTGCCTTCCTCATGCTCACCCCTTCTTTCAAGCCTTCTCCCAGCACCTCCCCTTCTCCCCTCTAGCCCCCAAAGCCCTTTCCCTCTCCTCTCTTAGCATCATCCTGTCCCCCCCCCCTCTCACTGACACTTCCCCTCCTGCCCTTTTCCTCATTGTCTCCACTTGGCCCCCTGGCATTTGTCTCTCTCCTCCACCCTGTCCCTTGCTGCCTTCCCCTTTCTTCTCCTGACCTGCCCCCCTCCCGTCAGCACAAGCCCCTTCCTCTCTGACCCTTTCTCCCTATTTTTCCTTCCTCCTCCAGCAGCCGCCAGCTGGTCTGTAACAGAGTTCTAGGGTCGCCCTGACTATCACCCTTCTGGTGCTCCCTCTACTCTGTCTTTCTTAGGTTTCTCAGCCTCCTTTTGGGCCACAAACCCCCACCCCAAAGTCTCTGGTTCCCAAAGTTCCGGCAGTCTCCCCATCACTTGGTGCCTGCACCTGGTCTGACTCGTAGGATTGCCAGGTGTCCGGTTTTCTACCAGACAGTCTGGTTTTTGGGCCCTCTGTCTGGTAAAAAATATCCAGAAAATACCCGACACGTGCAATGTCTGGTACTTCCTGGTTTTCCGGCTGGGCGCCAGACTGAAGCCTGGAGGCGGCAGGGGGAATGACTGGAAGGTGGGACGTGATCGGCTCTGGGAGCCTCTAGTTGAGTCTGACATCTTGGGGAGGAGGAGAAGCCCTGTCCCTGAGCATGTTGTGGAGCTGCAGCTGGTAGGGTTACCAAGTAGACCACCCCCAAAAAAACTGGACACACTTGATCATGGACCAGGGGGAGGGACTGGACGGGAGGGGGGGGATGGCCAGGAGGAAGGGGGTGTGGGAAGCAGAGCTGGCGGGGGGTCAGGGGCCGCAGGGCTGGCTGGGAGGAAGGGGGGGAATGGGAAGCAGCTCTGGGGGGCAGGGGCCAGCCACACTGCCCCCAACCCTCCCCACCCCCCCGGACCAGCCGCGCTGCCCCCGACCCCGGGCCCCCCCTCCCCAGGCCAGCCACACTGCCCCCGACCCCGGGCTCCCCCTACCCCGGGCTCCCCCTACCCCAGGCCCCCTCCCACCCTGGGCCAGCTGCACTGCCCCCAGGCTCTCCCGACCCCGGGCCAGGCCAGCCACGCTGCCCCCGACCCCGGGCCCTCCCTCCCCAGGTCAGCTGCGCTGCCCCCGGGCCCGGCCCCCTCCCCTCCCGGACCAGCTGCGTTGCCCCCAACTCCCCCGCCCCGGGCCAGCTGCACTAACTCCGGGCCCCCCGACCCCGGGCCGGGCCAGCCGCACTGCCCCCGACACTGGGCCCCCCCTCCCTGGGACAGCCACGCTGCCCCCGGGCCCCTCCAACCCTGGGCCAGCTGCCCTGCCCCCGACCTGAGCCCAGCCGCACTGCTCCTGACCCAACCCTCCCCCCCCACACACACACCAGCTGCGCAGCTCCCGATCCCCTGCCTGAATCACACCCCCGGCCTTCCCGCCGGGGGTTTAAACTTACCTCGCTTGCCTGGGAGGCAGGGTGATGATGCTGCTCCCTGCCGCCTGTTTCCGTGGGGTCCGAAGACCCGCTGGTTTTGGCCGCGCATGCGTGGCAAACCCAGCGCAGCGTCCATTCCCCAGAGCACCAGGGCGGCCCTTTGAAACATTAGGGTGTGCCTGGGCATACCTGGCACACCCCGTGTACACGCCTATGTTCCCACAATATAAGAACTAGGGGTCACCAAATGAAATTAATAGGCAGCAGGTTTAAAACAAACAAAAGGAAGTTTTTCTTCAGACAGTGCACAGTCAACCTCTGGAACTCCTTGCCAGAGGATATTGTGAAGATCAGGACTTTAACGGGGTTCAAGAAAGAGTTAGAAAAATTCATGTTTGTTAGTTTCATCAATGGCTATTAGCCAGGATGGGTAGGAATAGTATCTCTAGCCTCTCTTTGTTTGGAAATGGATGACAGGAGAGGGATCATGTGATGATTACTTATTGGCTGCATCTAGACTGGCATGATTTTCCGCAAATGCTTTTAACGGAAAAGTTTTTCCATTAAAAGCATTTGCGGAAAAGAGCGTCTAGATTGGCACGGACACTTTTGCGCAAAAGCACTTTTTGTGGAAAAGCGTCCGTGCCACTCTAGACGCGGTTTTGCGCAAGAAAGCCCCGATTGCAATTTTCGCCATCGGGGCTTTTTTGCGCAAAACGGTTCTCAGCTGTCTACACTGGCCCTCTTGCGCAAAAGCATTTGCGCAAGAGGGCTTTTTCCCGAACGGTAAAGTCATTGTATTTGTGCAAGAACACTGACGATCATACATTAGATCGTCAGTGTTCTTGCGCAAATTCAAGCGGCCAGTCTAGACAGCTGGCAAGTTTTTCCGCAAAAGCGGCCGCTTTTGCGAAAAAACTTGCCAGTCTAGACACAGACATTATGTTTACTCCCTCTGGGGTATCTGGCATTGGCCACTGTAGGCAAATGAATACTGGGCTAGATGGACCTTTGGTCTGACCCAGTATGGCTGTTCTTATGACAGGGTTAGAATTCAAAATCATCTTGAAAAACTGGAGAAATGATCTGAAATACATAGGATGAAATTCAACAAGGACATATTCAAAGTACTACCCTTGGGAAGGAATGAGGAATGAATTAAACTATTCCATAATAGGAAATTACTAGGAAGGAGCACTGCACAAAAAGGATCTGGGAGTTACAGTGGATCAAAAGCTAAATATGAGTCAACAATGCAATTCTTCCACTTTGCTCAACACTGATAAAGCCTCAAATGATGTACAGTTCTGGGCACCACACTTTGGGAAACATTTGGACAAACTGGAGAAAGTCCTGTGGACAACAACAAAAATTATTAACAGTCTACAAAATGTGACCTACATAGAAAGATATTTTTAAAGGGGTTTATTTAGTCTGGAGACCAGATGAATGAGGAAGGCATGATAACTGTTGTGGCAAAGGCCCTTCTTTTCCTTGCCAGCATTGGCACTTTTTCCTCTTGGGCTACGTCTATATTGCACCCTTCTTCCGCAAAAGCTCATGCAAATAAAGCGTGGAGTAAAATATTGCTGCACTTCATTTGCATAATTAATTAGGGGCCGTTTTTGCTCAAGAGGCTTTTGTGCAAAAAGGAACTATGTAGACAGCTCCTTTTTGCGCAAAAACCCCCTCTTGCGCAAGAGCCATTCTTCCTGAAAAAATGGATCATATTCTGGTCTGTGCTGCTGCTTTGCATCCCTGGCTGCTGGAGAAGGGATGTATATTCACTGTGTTTGTTCAAACACAGCCCAGTTATTACAAGTTATTTTCATTACCGCATAGAGACATCACTATGGGTATGTCTACACTACAAAGTTAATTCGAAATAACAGCAGTTATTTCAAATTAACTTTAATAGCATCTACACAGGCAAACCGCTATTTTGAAATAAATTCGAAATAGTGGAGCCCTTATTTTGAATTTGGTAAACCTCATTCTACGAGGAATAACACCAAATTCGAAATAGCTAATTCGAAATAAGTGCTGTGTAGACACTTATTTCGAATTAGGGGGCCTCCAGCCCTTCCCAGGGAGCCCTGGTGGCCACTCTGGGCACAACCAGGAAAACTTGTCTGCTCCCCACCCAGCCCCGGAGACCTTAAAGGGGCAGATTCTGGCCACAGTGCCTGTGCCAGTTGCCAGCCTGCCAGCACACAGCCAGCAGACTGTGCATCTGGCACAGCATGAGCCAGCAACCTGCTGCCACCCAGCCCTCTACCGCTCCCCAGGACCAGGCTGGTGGCTCCCAGGAGCCTGCCAGGGGCCGCAAAAGGCGGGTGCCTTCCTGGTCTAGTGCAGAGATCGTGGACCCCATTGACGTTTGGGGGGAGGCCTCCAATGCCCACAATCTCCGCACTAGGTGCAGGAATGCGGCCGTCTACAGCCGCAAGGCTGCCAGCCTGGCCACCAGAGGCCACATGCGCAGCCAGGAGCAGGTGCGGAGCAAAATAAAAGAACTGCGGCAGGCCTATGCCAGGGCCTCCCAACCAGGGGCTGACCTGGAGGCCTGCCTGCAGTTTGAGGCCCTGGACCGCATCCTGGGGGGTCAGACGGTCCGTGCCCCCCGGTCATCATTGAACCCGGGGCAGAGGGCCCTGCCCCTGACACAGGGGAAGAGGAGGAAGGGGAGGAGGACGGCAGCCAGGAGCCTGCAGGGAAAGTGCCCTGCACCCAGGACCCCCGAGCCGTACCAGAGAGCCCATCAGCAGCCTCATCCAAGGCCGGGGAGGCCTCCACATGTGAGTGCCTTATGTGGGGCGGGTAGGGGGAGAGGGAGCCCAGGGACCGTGCGCGTGCGCCTTGCCGACCACGGAACAGGTGACAACCTGTGCATCTGCCGTGCCAGCCGGGACATGTGGCCCCAGCTGGGTGCCATGCAGGGGCCCTGGCCTGTTCCCCACACATGTCTACGCGTGAAGGCACATGACAGGCTCCTGACCCCGGGGAGAGACACTGCACACTGCCCTCCCTCCAGACGCCCCCTCTACACAGAGGCAGGGCACATCTCCCCTCCCCCCCGCACACCACACTATAGGCAGTACAGGGGCTGGGGTGCAGTCCTGGGCCAGCTCACACTCCCGGGGATAGCAGGACGTGATGGTGCGGAAACCTGCTGTCCTTGCCTTGCAGAGTGGGGCTGGGTTTCACCCACGGTGTCCCCAGGGAGAATTGACCACTTCTCTTGTTTCACCGCAGCTGCAGCACCTGCGAGTTCAGGATGCACCACCCCACCTGGACCATCCACCTGCACCTGGGCCAGCAGGCGCACCCGCAACCAGGAGGAGTTCCAGAGGCAGCAGCTGTGGTTACAGGGACGGCAGGTCCACAGCCAGGAGCAGTGGGTGCAAGAGGATCTGCAGTTGCGGCGGGAGAGCTTGAGGGAGCTGCGGGAGCAGGGCCGTGCCCTCCGTGAGCACCTGCAGGCCCTCGCGGACCGATTGCTGCCTCCTGCTGCTCCAGCCCCTGCGGCTGCCCCAGCTATCGCTCCTCCTCCCACCCCTGCACCCCCTCCTGCTTCTTCCACCCCCCCCGTCCCTCCTGCCCCACCCTCCATACCCACTCCCCCCCAGGAACGCCGAGGCCCCCGCACCTGCAGTGCTGCGAGATGGGAGGGCTGGCAAGACCCCCAACCCTGAGCTTCCTCTCCCCCTTCCTCCCCTTGTCCCCCCCTTCCACCTCCCTCCTCCCAGGTTTCCCCCCTCCCCTCTCCCACCCTCATTCCCTCCCTCTCCGCACCCCAGTTATGTTAAATAAAGAGGTTTTTTTGTGGCAACACAGGTGTTTTTATTGTATATCAGGAAGGGGGGCTAGGGAGGGGAAATGGGAAGGAGGTGGGGGTGGAATGTAAGGCACAAGGCCCCAGTGGGACATGCCAGGGGGACTTCAGTGCTCGTCCGCCTGGAAGCTCTCCTGCAGGGCTTCCCGGATGCGGACAATCCCCCGAAGGGCCTCCCGGATGGCAGCCATGTGGGGCTGTGCGTACTGTCCAGCCAGGGGGGTCAGCCTCTGCCATCCAGGCTGGCAGGAAAGCCTCCCCCTTCCTCTCACATAAATTGTGCAGCACACAGCACGCTGCCACCACGTGCAGAATATTGTGCTGGGAGAGGTCGAGGTGGGTGAGGAGACATCTAAATTGGGCTTTCAGTAGGCCGAAGGCCCCCTTGACCATGATGCGGGCCCTGCTGAGCCTGGCATTGAAGGCCGGCCAGGAGGGGTTGAGGTGTCCCATGTAGGGCTTCATCAGACAGGGCTGTAGGGGGTAGGCCGCATCCCCCACCAGGCACACTGGAATGTCCACATCCCCGACCCTGATGTGGCAGTTGGGGAAGAAAGTCCCAACATGCAGCCTCTGGCACACGGAGGAGTTGCGGTGCACCTGCGCGTCGTGTGCCTTGCCGGACCAACCCACGTTGATGTCCGTGAACTGGTCCCGGTGGTCAGACACGGCCTGCAGGATCATGGAGAAGTACCCCTTCCTGTTGATGTAGAGGGAGGCCTGGTGGTCTGGGGCATGGATGGGGATGTGCGTCCTGTCGATTGCCCCCCCGCAGTTGGGGAAGCCCAGGGCACCGAACCCCTGGATGACCGCATCCAGGTCGGTGAGGCGGACGACTCTGTGGAGCAGCACCCTGTTGATGGCCTTGACCACCTGCAGAGATACACACAAAACCAAGGGTCACTGGGGCTCCTGGGTGGCTGGGAGTGTTCATTCCCCACCACTGCCCCACGCCCCACTCCCAGGAGCAACCCCCGCTGCAATCCTGGCCACCGTGGGCGGGCTGTAGCACGGCTGGGACAGACTGAACCTTCCCAAGGAGGGCACTTACACCACTTCCCCCCCGTTTTCCCTGGGGCAGCCCATGTCCTCCTTGCAGCCCCCCCTCCTGGCCCAGTGGCCGGTGAGTGCCGTACCTGCATGAGCACCGCTCCGATGGTGGATCTCCCCATGCCAAACTGGTTCCCCACAGATCGGTAGCTATCCAGCGCGAAGAGCTTCCAGGGGGCGATGGCCACCCGCTTGTGGAGGGGAATGGTGGGCCTCATGTGTGAGTCCTGTCACCGCAGAGCAGGGGTGAGCAACTCGCAGAGCTCAAGGAAGGTGTCCTTCTTCATACTGACGTTCTGGGTCCACTGTTGGTCTCCCCAGCACTCCAGGACGATGTGGTCCCACCAGTTGCTGCTGGTGTCCAGACGCCAGATGCGGCGGGGCACGCTGGCATCTGGACACTGCTCCTCCAGGGCCCCCAGGGGGGACAGGGGGAGGGCCAGGGGGCTGGTCTGCAGCAGAAGGTGCCAGGCAGCCTCCAGCAATTGCTGCCAGGCTTGCAGCAAAACGTTCAACATGAGCACCAGAGTGCCCAGGGGCAGCTCTGGCTCCATGGTGCCGAGTGCTGTGGTGTCCCAAATGAGAGCGACCAAAGCAGACGGAGAAGAAAACACTTTGCTGTCCCTCAGCGAGGTAGGCAAGCAAGCGGGAAAGCTGAGAACCGGCTGTCCGGGGGGTCCCTTTAAGCATGAGCCTCAGATAGCCTCAGACAGCAGCTACACAAAGCAACTACTGACCTGATGCCCTGCTGGAACCTGTTTCAGCTGCCCTTAAATGCAGGCAATAAGTGTGGACGCGCTATCCAGCATCCAATAAGTGTGGACGCGCTATTTCAAAATAGCAAAACACTATTTCGAATTAGATTTTGTGTCTAAATGCGTTATTTCGAATTAGCTTATTTTGAATTAACTAATTCGAAATAAGTTAATTCGAAATAGCGCTGTAGTGTAGACATACCTGATGGGCAAGCATCTCTGTTGACAATCTCAGATAATAGGCCAAAGGGTGAAAAGGCTATGGAGATGGAACAGCTTTCTCAAACAGAGATGCCCAAGTCAAGTCGTAGCTGTAAGGTGTAATGTGAAGAGAATTATTATTAATTCTTTCTTTTCATGAAGAGATGATTTAGTCTCCAGTTCTGTCATTCTGAAACTTTTTTGAGCCCTGCAGCAAAATTATATCTTTAAAGCATACTATTTACAGGTATGGTTTAAAATTCAAAATAATCTTGACAAACTGGAGATAGCTTGTTTTTTTATACCATTACATTGCTGTTTTTTCTCTGTCATATCAAAGGAAGAAAATCATATTTGCTCAAAAAATTTTCAGAGCAATTGTCATACACTTTTCTTACAGCCTGCAAATAAATGACAGGTTATCATCTAAAATCTGAGAAGTAACAATAATTATAGACTTCTCTGGGAAGCACTGGACAAATAATTTTTCAGTTCAACCAGCAAAGTGAGACATCCTTTGAAAATCCAGACACATATTCAGGTGCTGAAAGATGGCTTTAGAAGTCTAACTTTGGGTATCCATTTTGGAAAATCTTGGCTTAGGTTCTTAACTGGGCTCTCAGGAATGAACATTGATATGCAAAAAAGCATTACAACTATTACAAATAAGGAAAAGATAAAATCAGTTGGATTTTCTTGTCCTCCACATTCACTTTACACCATTGCCCCTGCTGCAGTGTCTACCCTGGTATAAAGGGGAGGAAGGTCAGGGTGTGTCATTAGTCAGGGTGGATTAAGAGCTTGTCAGAAGTGGGGACCGGAAAAGGGGTCTGCAGATGAATTCCACCAGGCCTCTCACTCTGCTGGCATTATGGAGTTTGCACAAAGGTGTTAGAGTAGCCCTCTTGCTGCTCCAATTTCTGCAAATTACAAGCAGCTAAGGACCAGGAGCCTACAGCAAAACAGCCCCTCCTTGGTCTTCACCAGTATTGGTTACTACTTGCAGGGGTGACCCCAACTCACTCCCACTCCAAAATATCACCATACCTGTCTAGTAGTGTCCAGCCTTCCCCAGAACCATCAGAGAATTAATAAGGTTTATTGTTCCTTCAAGAGGCAAAAGCCCGCTTATCACGTCAATTGAAAGCACTGGGTTGGTTTCAGTTAAAAATAAAACAAGTTCATTAACAAAAAGAAAGATTTTGAGTTCAAGTACAAGGGATAAAGGCAAAAATGCTTACAAGCAAATAAAAGTAAAATATTGTTTCTAGTAGCTAATAATTAACTCAACAAGCAAAAGTTTGTTCAAGGTAGTCTCCCTGACAGGATCTTCCACAAAAGAAAAGAGTGCTGGTGTCTTTTGTCTTTCTTCATAAAAGATGCAAACAATATTCTTTCCTCTTACATCTCAGTTCCTTGACCTTGCTTTAAGAGGCAGGATGAACTTCTGCTGTTCTTTCCTTCCTGTAAACGTCCTATACTTCTACTGATCCATATGTAAATGGGGATCTCCTTGTTTTGATTCTATCATGCTACCTTCCTTCTTTCTGAAAGAAAACCTGTTTCTCTCTTTGTTTGGTCACAGACTTTAAAGCATATTAGTGAGTATCCATAATTCCTTATACAGTGTCAATATGTTCATGCCACAGAAATATTAATTACAAGTGTGTTACAGGCTTTCATTAAATATATTGGTCAATACACTTTTATAATGCAATAATATTGTATATACAATGGTGACCAATTGGATATTCTTTTGGGTTCAGTCTTTATAAAACTGCAAACCTTTGAAATATATTCTCAGATAAAATTCCTTTTCCCCTGCAAGAGAGAGATGCCATGAGGTCTTGTGAAGGCGTCATGCTGGCTCCTCCACCACTGGTAATAGTCGAGTCATTGTCTCCTCCTGTTATTAGCTTGATGGTTTTGTTTACGTTGCATGTAAATACTAGAATCCCTCCAGGGTGCTATAAGCACAGCACAAGGCACTAAACTTTTACTTAGAGTAAATTACTATTTCACAATCCAGTGTAGTTTGTAGTCTAAATGCACCCACTGTACTACAGTATTTTTTTTTAAAATTACTCCATTGCATTGGTGTTGATCCTGCAGGATTTACAACCAAACTCCCAATTTCAGTGTCAGCAGAGGAAAGACAGGGAGACCCACATCATTAAGCAGTTTGAATATCATTTGTTCCATAGACTTTTTTGGCATAATTTATTACTAAGTATTTATAAACTGTCACTTTTTTCAGAAGTGCCTGGGGAATAACCCTTTTGCTGAGGATAAATCATCACATGCAGATTTTCTACTGATGAAGGCCACTTAACCCCCTCACTTATAGAGTTCCACAAAGATCATTTTTCTCTCCTGTCCTTTAATGTCTTCACCCAACCACTACATGAAATGATCACACAACAGGGACTCAAGTGACAGCTACATGCCAATGATACACAGCTCTATCTATCTTCACTATCTATCAACACCTCTCCCAGTGAGATGCCGCAGTGGTTGGGCCATGAGATTATATCAGCTCATGGACAAAGAACAGTTAGCTGAAGCCAAACAAGACAGAGGTGATGCTTGTGGGCTGAGAAAAGTATTCTGAACAGTGTGCAGAGCTACAGCACAGCTTCCATTGGTTGAACACACACACACACATCAATGCAATCATACTCCAGTCATACTTTTAGATTCATCACTAATGCTGAGTTTTCACATAGCAACATCCACAAGTAGGTTTACTACCATCTTTGCTTAGTTAGCTACCATTCTGATAGACAAAGACTTGACCTCAGATATTCTTATGTTCATCACCTCTTGGCTGGATTACAGCAAAGCAATATACCTCTCCATAAAGCCTTATACACCTAGGTAACTCCAAGAAATTCAGATTTCTTCAGTGTATCACCTTAGCTACACAGCATACCATTAGGAAATCATACATGTCCTCTACTCCATATGTTGGCTTCCCAAAGAATTCCAAATCAAGTTTAATGACTTTAAAGTCCTTATCTTCAAAGTGCTTTCTTTGACCGAGGACAAGTTTAGTGAAATGATCATCTAACACTCCAAGATGAAGACTATTTAGACAAATTCTCTGGGCTATGTCTACACAAGGCAATTTTTTTTGCAGAAGAGGCAATGCAAATGAAGTGCTCATTAGCATTTTCTCATGCTTCATTTGCATAATCTCTTCCGATGCTTTTTGCGCAAGAGATTTTTGCGCAAAAACTCGCACTGTAGATGGATCAGTTTTGCGCAAGATCTGTATACTTCCTTTTTTGAGGCATAAGGATCTTGCGCAAAAGGGGGGGTTGTGCAAAAGCTGTTGGTTTCTTATCCTTTGATTACATGTTAAGACTAAAGCTTTGTATCCAGAGAGAAAGTTGCTGCTGTGGTGAACAGGTCCATGTAGTTCAGAATATTCTTAGGACTAAATCAGGCTTGTGTCAGGTCATTCATCTCAGAGAGGGATTGAAGATGATTGTAAGTCCCTTCTGAGATGACAATTACATCTGCTACTAAGTCAAATTTTAAAGTCAATAATCTTTCCATGAATATTCAGTTTCATTCTCCAGGCAGGCTCTGTGTAATCACATGTGCAAGAGTCCAGAAACAATGGCTCTTGATTGTAATATTAATCAACTCTCTGATTACTTTGGTATGCTAAGCAGCTACAAAATATCTATATTTTGTGCATTCATTACCTTTTGTGCCTTTGGCTGGTATAGTGGACTCATGGTTGTGCCTCCTCCCTCTGGGTTGGAGGGAGGCCACACTAGGGTCACTGGGCTCACAGTCTACTATTGGGGGAATCAGCAACTCAGTGGTTAAAGTTCCAACCGCTTTGGTGGGGGGAATCCAATAAGCAGCCTCTGTGCCTCAGGGAAGAGCAGACAAACTGCCTATGACTCTACTCTGAGGCAGGAGAGAGCTGGCAGGAATCTATAGCACTACAGTAAAGTGGCAGTGGAGGGGAATGCAGGGGTGCCTGACTCCACTGCATTCCAATCTAGGGCCATTAAGGTGATGGTGTGTCCTGTCACCAGGGATCCTCCTACAACATCCTGACTGGCTGTTAAGCCACAACACAATCAAAATAACCCCCTGGGTTACCTCCTACCCAAGTTCCAGATCAGACTCTATGGTCTTAGAATCCACCAGCTCCAGCTACTCCTCAGCCTCGGGCCTCTCTAGGTTAGGGTGGTGCCTTGCTCAGCAGCAGGGCTAGCATGTAGCAGAAAGCAGGAAACATTTGTCTCCATCCCTGACTGTGCCACAGCTGAACTGGGGGCTCTGCCTTTTATACTTCCTGCTCCAGCTCTCAGCTCTGGTTACAAAATCATGTTCCAGCCAAATGGATTGTGTTTGTCTATTTTAATTGAGAGACCGTTCCATTCTTTACCCATTAGTTTTAATGTGTGCCATTATCTGCCTCAACCTGTTCCTTCAGCCCTATGGACACCCATTAAAATGTTTCTCCCCTGAGTTCAGTACATGTTTTCAGGGTTATATATGCCAAGCTCCCAGAAAATTCTCTGGAACCTTCTCCTTCAATGCTTCAAAGATTGTAATTATTTATGATAGTATGCATTGTGCTCTAGGGGCTTTTCAAGAAATTTAAGAGGAGCTGGTCCCTGCTCCAAGGTTTTCAAGTGCCTAAAAGGTTGTTACAAAAAGAAGGAGGGAGAAAAATTGTTCTCCTTAACCTCTGATGATAGGACAAAAAGCAATGGGCTTAAACTGCAGCAAGGGAAGTTTAGGGTGGACATTAGGAAAAACTTCCTGTCAGGGTGGTTAAGCACTGGAATAAATTGAGAAGGGAGGTTGTAGAATCTCCATCACTAGAGCTATTTAAGAACAGGTTAGACCAGTGGTTCTCAACCTATTTTATACCACGGAATGGCAAACCCATTCACAAACTGCTGGTGGACCAGCAACATTTATTTGCATATTTGCATATTCATTATTTATTTCAAATATGCAAATAAAATGTTACCGGTCCACCACAAGTTTGTGAATGAGTTTTCCAGTCTGCGGTATAAAAAGCCCTGGCTCCCAGAACCTCCCAGTGCCAGCCGTAATCCCTAAGCCCCCACCCTTCCACTACCTCCCAGCATCAGCCACTGACCCCAAAAAGTCCCCTGCACCCAACCCCCCCAGTGCCAGCTTCTCCTCTCAGAGCCCCTCAGTGCTAGCCCCCCATCCCAAACGCCTCTGTGCCAACCCCCCACCACTTACAGCCCCCCCACCAGACCCACCAGTGCCAGCCTCCTGTTTCCAGAGCCCCATTGCTCCCAACCCTCCCAGACTCTCCCCCAGTGCCAGCCCCCACTCCTCAATATTAGTCCCATCCCCAGTTACCCCCAATGCCAGCCCTGCCCCAGTACCCCCCTCACTACTAGCCCCATCCCCAGAGCCCCCCAGTGCCAGTTCTGCACCCTGGACTCCCCAGTGCCCCCCAGTGTCAGTCCCCCACCTCTTAGAGCTCCCCAGTACTAGCCCTGCCCCCGCATCTCCCAATACTTTTCCCACCTCCCTCTCCTAGCCTGTGCTGCCTCCCAGCCACCGGCTGAGCACTGCCTGCCCAGGTTGCAGTTGCTCTAAGGCTCCCACGCCAGGCTCCGTGCGGCCCTTCCACCACACAGTGAACTGCTCTTCTGCCACTGGGAGGAGACCCTGCCCCCGTCCGGTGCTGCTTGGCTGAGAGGCAGGGCAGGACACACCTCTCCGAACAGCCGCAGCAGGAGGGGGGGCACTGGGCAGTGTATGCCAGCCCCAGTCTCCAGAGTCACCATGGCATGGCAGCCAGTGGTATACAGCCTGGGGCCGGTCCGCAGACTGGTGGTTAGGAATCGCTGGGTTATGCACTTATCAGAGATTGTTTAGACAATACTTATTCCTTCTAAGAGTGCAGCAGACTAGACTTGATAACCTCACCAGGTCCCTTACCATCCTATGATTCTATGTGTGACTTCCCCTGTGATATCTCTCTCTGGTGGGCCCTTCACCCTTAAAAGTGCTCCCCCCTCTCAGGACAAAGGGAGCAACCAATCTACTTTTTGCTGACTTTGTAAGACAGTGTAAATGGATTATGAGTAGAGAGAAAAATGATGTCAATGTTATAAATTCTCTCTGGCAGGGCAGGTGGAAATGACATAGGAATTTTGTAACGGATACTGGCTAGTCTGTCCCACTGGAAAGTATTCTTTGTACTAAATCATTTGTTTGTTCTCGCATGGAATGCAATAGGTGCATTTTATAACTTTAAAGGGATAAATGCATTGGCTGGATGAGGCTAATACGACTCAGGAAACCTACCACAAGGGAGTGATAGGTAAAGGATGAAGGAAAGATAGAAGGCTAAACTAATCACAGACCAGAGAGACAAGAGGGATATTTCATGTTAAATTGTATGTCAGAGGCAAAGGACAAGAAGCAAAACCAGATGAGTTCAGCAAAATGTCAGTTGTCCTAAAATAGCACATTGACCTTTTAGTCCTCAGGACAAAAAGTTAGTGTGCAGGTTTTGGATGTTTTCTTGTTGCATCTCTAATCGTCCTTATTTGGGCTGTAATTTCTGGTTCTTGTTTTGAAGTTTCTATATAATAAACATGAACAGCGGAGGAAAGGATTGCTGTTGGAGGTTAAAGAGAGAATTGACGAGGAAACAGTTAATTTTCCCTCTTTTTCCTTTGTTAGTCTCATATGGATTTTCCATAGAATTAATTCACCCTTTGTCCCAGAACTAAGTTCTAGAATCTCATTTTAGTACAAAAAGAGAAAAAATAATATTTCTAGCATTAAGATTCTAAAGAAAACCTGGAAAGTGTCAACTGAGTCTAACTGATGCTCAGGAACTTGACACAATGGTTCTCAGAGACATGAATTGCCTCAGTCACCTCAGTCACCTCATCCATGGACCCCAGGATTCTGCAGTTTTCCAGGATATCACATAATTCATTATTTTGCTGCAGCCAGGCACCCAACATTTTGTTGTGTCTCCCTGCTGGGACCTGTCTGCAAATGCTGCATGTTCTGTACAAGAAGCAATTCACTGAATTACAATTTACCCCCAAGAGAATTCTGCATCGAAAAATTAAAAATTCTGCATACGATATTTTAAAATTTTTCAAAACTTCTGCATACTTTATGTGTAAAAATGACAACATGGTTACACTATTTTCAATTATTTGCTGACAAATATTTTGAAATAAATTACCACAATACTTGAAAATGGTGTGATTACATTTTTATTGTGTTACTGTGTTATTTTGACAAATAAAATGAGCATAACTTTGCAGAATTTTAAAACTTTTAAGCTCAGTGGGAGTTCCAGGTATGTGTGCGTGTGTGAATTATCTGGATGTACAGGGGATCTGTGCAGGGTTCTGGGTACAGGGGAGTCCAGGTGAAAGTGGGTAGGGCTTGGCAGGGTCTTGGAGTTCAGGATGCAGCTGACTGGGGCTCAGTGGCGTGGAGGTCCTGGTGTGGAGGACTCCTGATGCAGGGGGTGAGACTCGGTAGAGTAGGGGCTTAGTGGCTTGGTAGGGAATTCTTGGTACAAGGGGCTCCTGATGCATATTTGGGGTCTTGGCAGGTGGCTCTGGATATGAGGGGCTCCCAATGCAGGGGATAAGGGCTTGGGGTTTGGGTACGAGGGAACTCGGGAGGGGATGTTCTGGGTAGGTGGAGGTCTTGGATGGGGATTCCAGGTGTGGAAGTTGGGGGCACGATCACTGTAGAGGGAGCTGCTCCCCCATCTGCCCAATCTTCATACATCTGGAACCTTCACTTACTGAGCCTCATCCCTCCCCCTCCCACGCCCTTCCCACAATAGCAAATCCTTCCCCCTGTGGCACAGAACATCCTGCAGCCAGAGGAAGTTTCTGGAGGCTGATCTGACCCAGACCCAGCTGCTCTGTGCAGGGAAGGGAAAGGGAAAGGGAAGGGAAACCTCTGTCTCCACCTTTCTTCTCCCTCCCTTGCCCAGCAAGGAATAACATTCCTGGGCAGCCAGGGCATCCCCAAACCTCTTCTCTGGCTGCCCAAACAGACACATCTGAGCTTCCATGGAGGTGGGAGTGAGCACTGGTATATCTTCTCTTTTGCTTCCCCACAGAAACCATTTTGTGTGGAAAATAAAGAGACTCTGCGGGGAGGAGGGAGGGGGAGGCATTTTTTTGCTGCACTGCAGTAGCGTATAGTTCCCCCAGGAGTAACAGTTTGTTCTCCCTTCTCTCTTCTATAGAACCAAGCAAAAGTATGTGGGTAGAGAGCCAAAGCTAGGATCCCGCTTACAGCCAAGGGGCAGTAGGAGCCAGACATGCAGGTGGGGCAGCTAGGCTGAATAAAGAACAGAGCAGCAGCTGAGGCCTGGGGAGCTGAGAAAATAAACTCCTGAATGAAAATGACTATAAGCTCTCTGCTTCTTTGGGGTGCACAAAGCAGGAGAAGGAGACAGTCATAGAACCTGTGCTGTGGGCTACACAGAGTCCTGGTTGCAATAGAATATACATTTACTGGAGTTTTTTACATTAACAGGGAAAACTGTTGCCATTTGAATTGAAAAAGTAATCTCTGGGGGGCATTAATGCTTTGCGCTGTGGGTATTGCAATCCACTCTGGACACAACTCATAGGGCAACAATGTAGTCAGCAGTTTTTACTAGTAAACACACATCATCAAGCTAATTCCCAATTCTGAAAACTGGAGTTCTGGGTAAAATCAAAACTAAGGTGAGATTTCCAAAAGTACATAGTGTCATGACCGACTTGAACGGGAACAGAATTAGCCATACATATTTTCAGTCATTCCATCACACATCACTGAAACACAGACACCAAGATTTTAAGATATCAAGGCCAAGTCAGGCTCCTAATTTCAGTCACAGCCACAATTTGATCTGAGGAAGTGGGTCTGACCCACGAAAGCTCATCACTTAATAAACCATCTTGTTAGTCTTTAAAGTGCTGCATAGTCCTGTCTTTTGTTTCAGCAAGACCAGACTAACACGGCTACATCTCTATTACTATATGAGGTGTCAAATTCAAAGTAATACTAGTAATTGCACAAGCCAACTCCACAGGGAAGCCTGAGAACTTAACTTAATTTATAAGTTTGATTCCTATCGTAGAGGTATGAATAAAGACATTGGCTGGATGGCCCGTTACATTCCACATCCTAATGACATAAAAACCAAACATATGAGTACTAAAGAACAATTAGTAACTTCTCTATCAGCTTCATGAAGCATGGACACTCTAACTGGCTATTTCTCCCCCCTTTTTCTTTTTGTCCCTTCTTTTTTCCTTCTCCTCCTCCCCCACACCTGTTTATTTAGAAACTGGACCTTTAATAATTCCATTCGTCTGAAGATTGGATTGTGTCCATGAAAGCTCATGATACCATCTACATGTTTTCTTAGTCTCTAAGGTGCTGCAAGACTATTCATTGTTTTTTAAGTTTTACCAGTCAGGTTAAAATGAAGTGTGAGCAAATGCACTTCCAGCTTGTGCCACATGGTGGTAGCAAAGGCTTGGTCAGAACTCATGCATTCCACAGCTTCCATACAATATCTTGACTGCTCAGGGTATATTTTCCTTTAGAGTATCAAATATGATTAGGAGTAAACATTACATTGCATTTTGTGCTGAAGGAGGAAATTATGAGTACAGGCTTTACAGGTTATTTCTGGCAAAAGATGCTAAAAATCGACAGATCCTTCATAATACGGTCAAAATAAATGCTGAAAAAAAACCCAGCCTGGAAAAAAATCATGAATAAAGGACAACAGAAACCCAGTGATACTTTTCTTTGATGTGTTTGCCTAAGAATTAAACATCAGTGAACATGTAATAACAAACAGGTGTAGGAGTGGGATTTTATATTTGTATTTCAGGTTTAATAATGTAGTAATGTATGACTTAATTTCATCCTGCCAGCTACCCTCTTCATGATCATCTGGGGCCTTGGTAGAAATGCATCTGACAGACTGCCAGTGTCTGTACCGATGTTAAGGCAGGGACAGACCATTAGGCCCTTTAGTTAAATATAAATTTCTTTTTGTTTTAAGGTTTAGTAAGTAAGCTTTCTTTGTTTTAAGGTTTAGTAAGTGAGAGACAGGATCTTGTATTATGTCTATGGGTATGTCCACACTGCATTCCTCTTTCGAGAGAGGAATGCAAATGCAGCCGAGCAAAATTTGCAAATCAAGCGCGGATTTGAATTTCCCGTGCTTCATTTGCATAATCGCATCTGGCCGCTATTTCGAAATACCCTATTTTGACATACAAAAAGCTGTGTGGACGTGGTTATTTTGAGAAAAAAACCCATCTTTCGAAATAACCATTACTCCTTTAAGGGTAATTTCGTTCGGCTGCATTTGCATTCCTTTCTCGAAAGAGGAATGCAGTGTAGACATACCCCATGTTAATAAGATTAGAGGAATGTTGAAGGCCTGGGCCACAATGTAAACTGTTTTGATTACAAGATTTAGTAAGGTTTAATTTACAATGCTTTTTTTTATTGCTCTATATAAAACTGTTTGTATACCTTTGAAGGTTTCTGTAAAAGACTGTTTGTGTGAATGAGGAATGTATGCATCAGAAAAAGATAAGGTATGAAGGCCATTGTTAAAACCAGAAGGTCAAGAGAGGAGGGGTGATTTAGCGAAACTTACCGATGCCATAGAACCATCAGAACATGCTCATGCATGACTAAGGAAGGGCAGATTGACGACTCTAAGGTGGAGCTGGCACCCCTAAAGACAATTGATTAACTCAATCTAGGACAGGATAACCCTCTAGGAGATGTTTTGGAATGTTAACATCAAAAGATAACACCAATTAAGGAGTAACCGGTCACAAACCGACACAGCAAAATCCATAGACTTCAACAGAGAAAAAAGGATTATAAGAGCAGGGTGCTTTGCCATGGGACTTTGGGTTCATCTTGCCACCAACTCCAGGAGCATCGGATCGCGACCGACAGAGCCCGGCTCCCCTCTGGATCAATCTTGCTGGCCACTAGATTGATCCAGACTCTGGACTGGTAACTATAACACTGACTGGCGGGACTGTGTGCATGGGGTGTGTGTGTGGTTGGGTGACTGAAAAGCATATGCTAACTGCTGCATTCTCAATAAATTTGGCATACTGCCTTCTCCCCTATAAAAGATCTTGTGTGCTTTGTATGGGCATAACACAGGAAAGGCACTCCCGAGAAAAGTGCCTTTGCCAGTGTGCTGTGCTCCTCTGACAAGTGCTAGTTCATGGCAATGCAAACCTAACAAGAGTACTAGCACCAGCAGAGAGGCTGATGTGTATTACAGTTTGTCAATCAGCCCACACGCTTTCCATTCATGGCTGACTCTTGCCCTCAGTGCTGAAGCTCCTGTGTCTCTCTATATGCTGGTTTAGACTCCCAGGAGTTGCTGTAATAAAGGGGGGGAAAGAGGGAGAATGGAAATAAGAGGTTTGATTGACACAATAAGCTTTGGGCCTCTCTCTATGCCCTTGTCAGGTTTCCACTGAAACTTAGATATCAAGAACTTGTAAGGCATGGAGGATTTTCATTATTCATAAGTGTGCCTTCAGATTTTAAAAGGTTGAAGATGGGCTGCCCCATACAACAGCATTGTTCTTGCTTCTGGTATAGCTTTATCAGCATAACTTGAATAATTAAAGATAAGAAAATTCACTTTTTCTGATTTTAAACCTACCAGAACATTATGAGTTGAAATGTTATAATCAGATGCTGCGTCTACACTGGCATGATTTTGCGCAAATACTTTTAACGGAAAAGTTTTTCCGTTAAAAGTATTTGCGCAAGAGAGCGTCTACACTGGCATGTGCCTTTGAGCAAAAGATTTGCTTTTGCGCAAAAGCCTCCTCCATCCGTGCCAGTGTAGATGCTCTCTTGCGCAAGAAAACTCTGATGGCCATTTTAGCCATCGGGCTTTCTTGTGCAAGAAATTAATGTTGCTGTCTACACTGGCCTCTTGCGCAAGTATTCTTGCACAAGAGGGCTTATCCCTGAGCAGGAGCATCAGAGTATTTGCGCAAGAAGCACTGATTTTGTACATTACAATGTCAGTGTTCTTGCGCAAATACTCGCGGCCAGTGTAGACAGGTGGCAAGATTTTGCGCAAAAGCAATCGCTTTTGCGCAAAATCTTGCCAATGTAGACACAGCCAGAATGTATTTGGCTCAGATTCCCCTTTTGAGAAACTGGGGAAAATGAAAACATGGAGAGGGTGAGGGAAAAAAAGGTAATGAAATCTAGGGTTAAAATAGAGGAGAAAAAGGGTAAAAAGAAAAAAAGGGTATCTAGGCAATGAAAAAGGGGGGAGAAATGAGTAATAGAAAAATAATTAAATGAGAAAAAAATCAGACTATACATGATAGTGCACCTATTTGTGCCAGACTAGATTTGAGTTGTGTTTTCCAGTTACAGTAATTACTCGTTTAACACATGCCCGCTTAACACGTTTTTGCAATAGCACGATTTTTTTTAGGGACCGTTTTTCGTACAACATGACTGTCCCCGAAATAACACGAAAAAAATCAAGTGGCGGACTACTTCGTGCAGCGGTATAAGTTGGTGAAAACAGTGGTAATACACATGAGTGGATGAATACACGTGGTCACAGCGCTCCTTCGCTCACTCGTGTTTATCTTTGTGTTTTAACAAACCGAGGTGACTTGTGTTGCTAGACATCTAATGTTGATGTTGACTACCCAGCACCAACAAAAATATTGACTTTGCCACTATCACCTGAAACGCAACCCCCATCTTTTCCATTATTTTTAATGGGAAAATTGACCCCGCATAGCACATTTTCGCTTAGCACGAACATTTTCAAAAATGCATCTATAGTGTTAAATGAGGAATTACTGTACTAATACAGATCACTAGTTTCCCTATAGCAGAAAAAACAAATCTGCTTTTAATGGATTCTCCATTGAGAGTGTGGGTGAAACCTGGGTTTAAATTTCAGAGGAAAAGCTTTGTAAAGTCAAATTGAAGCCCTTCCTGCAAATTTCTTGCCTGCCACTGGACAAGAGTGTCAGCTTGAAGTCTTGCTGACTTCAGTGAGACATTGTATCGGTGCAGCAATCTGGTTGTACACAAGAAGTTGCAGGATAAAGGTTACCACCATTTCGTGAAGTCGACTTTTTATACTTATCCTTCCCAGTTATAAGGGATGTGCTTATGCACTGTGTTAAATTCTGCTCTCACTTATGTTAGAGATTCACACACACTCCTGCTTCTATTGGCTGAGAGCATTGCACACCCCAAGTGACTTCTTGTATCCCTTCACTCCACCCCAATATCACTGTGTGTCACTCTCTCATCCACTTCTATTTCAGGGGTTTCTGGTAACCCCCTAATCTCCTCCTTCAAGCCACAATACACCAATGTTCTCCATTCAACACTCCCCCCTAATTCTGGGGCTCTGTGTGCCTGTTGCCCCCTCCCTCCCCCTGGCCCATTGCTCCTTCTCTCAATGTTAGGGACTCTACATGCAACCCCATTCCATTCTCCAGTAAACACCAGTTGCTCAGAGTGTCCCTCCATTCAATCCTTCTCTCAACATCAGGTTCCCCCATTAGGCCACCCTCAGCCCAGGTTTCTGTGCCATTTGCCTAATTCTCCTCTGATCTCACTATTCATATTTGTGTTTCTTTCTGTCAGGTCCGGTGTCAACTCTCAACAATGTGGGGGGATGGGAAAGCTGAGGAGGGGAGACAGTTGTGCTATAAGATGTTAATGGCTCCCATTAGTCCTTCTTTGATCTCTAGACTTTTACAGGGGTGCTTAAAGGTGCTGGGTCTGCTAACGAGGTGCAAGATATTCCATGTACATGCCCCCACCATTTCCCCTTTCTTGTTCACTGATTTCTTACCACAAACCAATAGGATTCTGATAAATGAGGCTTAGAACATTCCCAGAAGGTTTGAAATTGATCTGAGGAGATATTCAAATATTACAGCGTAACTTCAAAATAGAGAAATGTCACTGTGGAGTTTAGGAGTTTCAGGGGGTAGCCGAGTTAGTCTGTTACAGAAAAAAACAGCAAGCAAATGGTCTGGTAGCACTTTATAGACTAACAAAACATGTAGATGGTATCATGAGCTTTCGTGGGCACAGCCCACTTCTTCAGATGACCGGAGTTTAGGACCTTGTTTCATTTGGCCAGTGACAGAGCCCTAAGGGGTGTGTGTATATAAAACTGAAGAGGGCCTGGTTCCATCACTATCTTAGTCCACGACTTTGTGCTGGATTAGCACCATGCACTGCACCCTGAGTAAAGGATGGCGTGTAATTGTGGCACCTAAGAACAGAGCACTATTTTATGGGGAAGTAGGCTGTATGAGCCTACTTTTCCCTCAACAACTCACTTGCACTGGCCAGTGGTTGGAGACTTCTTTGCCCCTCTTCACACACTTGCATAGGAAGAGCAGCAGCTATGTGGTGGCAGCTGCTCTGTCCATGTATTGTACAGGGGTGAGGAGGCCAGCTCATAATCAAATATTTTTTGTGAGCAGTCCCTCTGAAATCCACAGGAGTTCAACATGAGCAAGGGCCATGGTGATGTCATGTAACATCTCTTCCTTCATTACAGTGATGCATATGTTTGTGTGTGGCTTCTTAAAAATAAACTTGTAATCTCTGGATTTAACTCAGTTTCTTGAGAGACTAAAGAAAGCTACCTGCCTCCCTATGTAACAAATATTACACCGTAATTAATAAATAAAGATCTTATGGAAGTTAAGAACATTAAATAGCAAATATTAAATACCATTAAAAAGCATCAAGATTGTAAGGCTTATGCAATCAAGAAAATGCTAAGCAACAGCTTATATTTTGTTCAGTTGAACACAGTGAAATGGCAGAATCCAGAACATCTTTCACTTTGAATACATAATGTGTCTGGTAGTTTTTGTTAGAAACCATGCAGTATTTACTCCATATATTGCAAAACCAAAGTTCAAATTCACTATATAGTGGCTAAAGTGTCTCTTCATGGCAATAATGTCTAAAAAAAAATCTAAATCGGACAGAAAGATGCAACAGCCTGTAATACAGAGAAGCCAGAAATGGAAGGGAGGTGTGTCATGCCTCCTCTATGGATCAGCTCAGACTGAGAAGAACCAGAGTGATTCAGATGGCTACAGCTGAAATATTTCACATCCTCTGAAGAAATCCCCAGAACACAGGCCCAGTTAATGGGACCCAATGGTACAATTTCACATGGGTCAAATAAAATGTCACCTTTTAGGGATCTCTGAAGTCTCTCACACGCACTAGAGGAGGCAATGTGACCCATTCCCATGCTAGCATTTATATTTACCTTAGGGGAGAAATTATGTTTTCAAGCTAATAGAAATCTAAATATAGAGCTAATCTACAGTCTTTAAATTAGGCCATGTGGCTTTAGAAATAATTAGGTCAAATGTTATCATAAACCACTATAGGGAACAGACAAGTCTCTGTGTGTCACTAACAATTCTCAACAGAAATTGGCAAAGATTTTCAAAGTAATAATTAAATTCCAACCTGAAAATGACCTGCAAATCACTAAACTTTACAATACTGTATACTGCTGAGAGCCTTTGAAGATGGGCATGAATGTGGGGGAGAGAACAACTTGGCAAAAATCTATGATTCTTTCAAGCAGCACATGACAGGAGAGAGAGAAACAAAGGAACAGCTTCATTTTTTTTTAATGTTCTTGTGGTCTCAGGAAACAACTTTCTTTCTGAGGTCTGAATCAGCTGTATTTCTAAAGTCTACTAAACATTACTGCCAAGTCAATACAAAAATGGTTATCTTCACATAAAGGTTTATTTGCTGTGGGGAAAGTCCAACCATTCAGTGGCATCTCATGAATAAAACATGGTCACTTCAATGTAGAAGGTTTAAAGGTCAATATTAACTATTGTCATAGGCCCATGGCAGTTTTCCCCAGGGTATATATGCAATAAGCTCACATGACTCTTAAGTATCACCTGCGAAATCTTGCTGAGGGCTCCCAGGTCATATGATTTTAGCTACATCTTTTATTATGCTTCTGACACAATATTAATGTATGCAAGGCAGTAAGGGTATGTCTACACTACAAAGTTAATTCGAACTAACAGTTGTTAGTTCGAATTAACTTTCATAGGCGCTACACATGCAAACCGCTAGTTCGAACTTAATTCGAACTAGCGGAGCGCTTAATTTGAACTAGGTAAACCTCATTCTGCGAGGACTAACGCCTAGTTCGAATTAAGTAGTTCAAATTAAGGGCTGTGTAGCCACTTAATTCGAACTAGTTGGAGGCTAGCTCTTCCCAGCTTGCCCTGGTGGCCACTCTGGGCCAAGCCAGGGAAACTCTTCTGCCCCCCTCCTGGCCCCGGAGCCCTTAAAGGGGCACGGTCTGGCTACAGTGCCCATGCCAGGTGCAAGCCTGCCAGCACCCAGCCAGCAGACCCTGCACCTGACATGGCATGAGCCAGCCACCCGCTGCCACCCAGCCCTCCCCCTCTTCCCAGGACCAGGCTGGCGGCTCCCAGGAGCCTGCCCTGGGCCGCAAGAGGTGGGCGCCCGCCTGGTCGAGTGTGGAGATTGTGGACCTCATCGAGGTTTGGGGGGACACCTCCAAAGTCCACGACCTCCGCACTAGGAACAGGAATGAGGCCGTCTAGGGCAGGATAGCTGCCAGCCTGGCCACCAAAGGTCACGTGCGAACCCAGGAGCAGGTTTGCATGAAAATCAAGTTGGTCCAGTGAGACCCCCGACCCTGAGCCCTGAGCTTAGAACATAAGAACATAAGAACGGCCGCACTGGGTCAGACCAAAGGTCCATCTAGCCCAGTAGCCTGTCTGCCGACAGCGGCCAACACCAGGTACCCCGGAGGGGATGGACCGAAGACAATGACCAAGCCATTTGTCTCGTGCCATCCATCTCCAGCCTTCCACAAACAGAGGCCAGGGACACCATTCCTACCCCCTGGCTAATAGCACTCCATGGACCCAACCTCCATGACTTTATCTAACTTCTCTTTAAACTCTGTTCTAGTTCTAGCCTTCACAGCCTCCTGTGGCAAGGAGTTCCACAGGTTGACTATTTGCTTTGTGAAGAAGAACTTTCTTTTATTAGTTTGAAGCCTGCTACCCATTCATTTCATTTGGTGTCCTCTAGTCCTTATATTATGGGAACTAATGAAGAACTTTTCTTTATGCACCCTCTCCACACCACTCATGATTTTATAGACCTCTATCATATCCCCCCTCAGTCTCCTTTTTTCTAAGCTGAAAAGTCCCAGTCTCTTTAGCCTCTCTTCATATGGGACCTGTTCCAAACCCCTAATCATTTTAGTTGCCCTTTTCTGAACCCTTTCCAAGGCCAAAATATCTTTTTTGAGGTGAGGAGACCACATCTGTACACAATACTGAAGATATGGCGTACCATAGTTTTATACTTCCCCTCCTCCTTCTTCCCCTGGTTTCCCCCTTCCAGCTCCCTCTTCCCAGGTTTCCACCTCCCCTCTCCCACCTTCTCTCACCTCCTTTTCCCAGTCTCCCCAGAGGTTAATCCCCCCACCCCCAGTTCTGTTAAATAAAGAGAGTTTCTGTTTTTGAACACATGTCCTTTATTTTTTACATCAGGAAGGAGGCCTAGGGAAGGAGGTGAGGGAGGAATGGGGCACGAGCCCCTGATGGGGAGGACTGGGGTGGCTCTGCGGGCTCCTCAAGGTGGAAGCTCTCCTGCAGGGCCTCCTGGATCCTGACAACCCCCAATTGACCCCCCCGGATGGCAGCCTGTGGCAAGTGCAGCCGGGCTGATGGCCGAGTGCTCTGATGTGCCGAGTGTGGGCACTCAGGGCACTCCAAGACAGGACTGCTTTGCTGTCCCTCATCGAGGTAGACAAGCAAGCAGGGAACCCTGAGAACTGTCTGTCCGGGGTGGGGGTCGGGTCCCTTTAAGCACAGAGCTCAGTTAGCCTCAGGCAGCAGCTCCACACTCTAAGTCCTAACCTGATGCCCTGCCGGCACTGGTTCCGGCCAGCCTTAACTTTGGTTCAGGGTCCACTCAATGTGGACATGCTAGTTCGAATTAGCAAAATGCTAATTTGAATTAGTTTTTAGGTCTAGATACACTAGTTCGAATTAGCTTAGTTCGAATTAACTAATTCGAATTAAGTTAGTTCGAATTAGTGCTGTAGTGTAGACATACCCTAAGATTGATATAGTCAGTTGTATCTATGTATTCATAAATAATACCACCCAGCTCCTATAGCATTTGTTATCAATAGATCTCAAAGAACTTTTCAAAGGAGGTCAGGATGATTGGTCAGAATTATTAAAATCTGGTACAGTAAGATACATGTCTATTGTTCTTTGCTGAGGGGATTAAATGAGTTTACATTACTCTCTTCAGCATCTTTACCTCTGTCTCTCTCCCTGCCACACCCTTCACTTTATAAAACCAAGAGCCAGTGTTGCCATTCTTATAATTTTTTGCAAAAGTCTTCCAATATTTGGTGTTTTTCTTGAAGCCCAAGGTCTCGGAGTCATGTGATTACAAGAGAGTCTCAGCTATTTCCAGTCCTCATGGCTGAAAAGTTTGAAAATATGAATCCTGAATGCCAATAAAAGACCCCACAGTTATTATTTCTAAATTTTTACAGTTTTCAGCACCTGTCTCCTGATTTTTTTAGGTCTTGGAATTTGCAGTAGTGGTCATTTTAAGCATCCTATCCATTCCCTTGTCTCCTACAAATTGCTGTATTCCTTGGCTTCACTCAAGCTTGAATAATAAACCCAAGAGTTATGGAAAATGTCAGATAAATGCTGTATCCAAAGACAGTCTTCCCTATGTTTCATTTAATGTAATTCACCTATAAACAGATTGCAACAAACTTGTTTCATTATATATATATATGAACTTTTGTGTGAACATACGGTGTCCCTTTTACTACCTTGTAAGGTTTTTGTGTCTCTATCCTATTCAGGGGTTCATAAAAGAGCTTGCAGAATTAGTCTTTGAACTATCTGAGTGCAAGAACCATACAAACCTAAAAATACTAACTTCTCTAAAGGAAGGAGGTGGCTGGTCACAGAGGACATCTCTATATACTGACCCTTCTTGCAGGGGCAGCATACCCTCCCATGTGCTAGGGAGCTTCCTCAGACATAATTCCTCCAAGACCTCCTGTTGAGTTGGTGTCGCTATGCGCTGCCTGAAATTCAAGGCCATATGTGTAAGTCATGACAGAAACCTACATTAGTAATAATAATAATTAAAAAGAAAAGAGGTCATCCTGAGATAAAGTGACAAAGTGTTTCATCATAGTGAGTTAGCTAAAATATATTGTTGTGAATTGATCAGGCTGTGTTTCTATTTTTGGCACCATTAGCTGGGTTGAGCACTGCCATTATGCTAATTAATTAAACAATGTCTCCATTGTAGCTATTATTCGTGAGGAGAAGAGAGTGGGCTGAAAAAGCAAGAGAGTATTTTTTAGATTGCTTAAATGTAAGCATTACCATGGCTTTTCTGAAAGGATGCAACTCTCTCTGGGCCAACTACCATAACCTTTTTGTAGCTGGGACAAATGCATATTCTTGGATGGCTAGTAAGAAGTCTTAACACTGTATGCAACTGAAAAACAGCCTCCTTTGCAGTATGGTACACATAGGTAATAAAGGAAATGTGTACTATCAGACATTGTTCCATGCAGTTACTCAATTTAGAATCTATGGAACACATCAAACTCTTTATTAGTTATCACTAAAAGATGCATTTGGAAAACAGCTTCTCTCTTAGAAGTTGAGTTTTTCACCTTTCAACTACTCATAGTGGAAGGCACTATTCACATTGCATCTTTGGGGAGAATACCATAATACAGAATCCGATGGAGTGAAGAAGCTCTGGAAGCATATTTCATACTAAACCAGACTTTGCACCTTTAACATTATACATGAAGTTTATTCTTTTTTTTTTTCAAATTTTTTAAGACTACCTTCTCAAACTCCTCAGCACACCTGGCTCTGTTCCTTTCCACTACAACCTTCAACTCTTCTGAAACCCTCATTTGATTGCCATAGCTCCTTTCCCGGTATGCATCCCTCATATCAGGTCCCCAAATATTCCCCCTCTCTCTACAATAAATTAACACAGCTTTCAGCTATTGCATGTTGAAAACAAACTGCATGTCTTCCAGCAATTCTACTGGGCTCTAGGTAACTCTATATTCAAATTTCCTGTACTCTGGGGCACCTGTAAGAAACTCTAAATAGCAAAGTGTGCCACAGAAGACATGATTGGAATGTAATAGGTCTAGAAGTGAAAATATCAGACCTAATGGACCTCATGATGAATTCCTCAAATGTACAGGGAGACATTAGGGTTGTGAGGAGGCACAGAATAAGTCAAGTGTTGTATAGAGGTAGGGTCCTATTTACAGGGCAACACAGAGGGAGTGTTCTCCATCCTTATCTTCAAGGCTCCAATGACTTGAGTCCAGGATTCATAAAACAGTTCCTCAAATGACAGATGAAGGACCACAGTTAACAACTCTCCTCTTTTCAGGAACAATGGAACTTTCAACCAGAAGAGTAAAGTAGGGGCACAAGAAACAGCTTTCTTAAAGCTATTCCAAGACACAGGAATGAACTCCCACAGGAACTAAGGCTGTGACAAACTTCCCAACTTTCCACTATAGCATTTCCTTCTATAACATAAACCTACATCTCCAAGTATAAAACTAAACAACACCCACTTCCTCAAGAACACAACAGCACACACACAATTCTGTCCCGTGGGTGGGGGGATGAGAGAAATCCATTATGCAAGATTTGTTCTATTAGTCACATCACTTAAATGCACTACTGGAAGGCAGTGAGATGCTGCAATCCTGAAGGTGATATAAGAATCTCTAGATCAGAATTACCCCCAACTCTTTAAAGTGACACATATTGACAATTCCCAAATCCCACTGATTTCAGCCAGAGTTATAAATACTCAGTATGTTTTAGGATTGGCATCATTTAATGAAATGGGGAGCCAAATTTGGAGGAGAGAAAATTTTGAAAGAAACTGCCCATCCCAACAGGAACCTGAATCTTAAATCCAAAATCACTGACAAAATAATGACCCTCTTGATACACTGGACTCTGGAATCTCCAAGAATAATTTAGGAAAATGTAGTTACAGGTTTCATAGGTCTGTTTCATACACTAGTTAACAGAGCCTCATCATTAATAGGTTATTGCCTTGAACACCACTGAACTGCATTTGACTGGTTTTGACACAGGAAGAAAATTAAATTGTCTTGCTATTTATTAACCCTCCAAATCACTGTGAACTTGTAAGTGAACATTATTTAAATTATTTTATTCTTCGTAAACCATGTTCTTTGTTTGAATTCATTTTAGATTAGGGCTTTTCAAACACACAGAGCTGATCAAATGTTCACAACTTCTTTCCCACTGCTAAACTTACAAGCATACAAGAAGCTAATATTGTAAAGATGCCACTCAATATTCTAGTTGTACAACTGTCCTCCATCTGTAAACATCAAGGGCAACAAAATGAAGTGTGCATGAAGGGTGACTTTTTCAAAGCAGAGATAGTTTTGTTCTATTTGAAAGCCTAGTTTAATGATTTAACAGGCTTACATTTCAATAAACTATGTATGAATTTCAGTCCAAATTTTTGGATTTGGCGTCAAATAGGCAGGAAACATTCATATATAAAAAGGTTACAGGAGCAATCAATAAAGTCACAATTTATTCTTCAGTGTGTCCTAGAAGCCCTATTGGTGTCACAGTCCCTTGCTGGAACTGATACCCATCACAGACCTGAAGAGGTGTGGTTTTGGTGACAAGTATTATTTTCTGTTTCAAACTCTACTCCCATTGACAAATTGGTTTTGGCTAATAACTTATAGAGCCATACACTTTAAAGAGACAGAAAATTACAATGAGTACTTCAATATTAAATGTAAAAGTTATGTTCATATGAAGTCATATTTTCATATTGAGAGTTAGGCTGAATGTGAAACCTTAGTCTCTAACTATGGCATTTTAAAAATGCCTATAATCCCAGTGAGTGCCTACACATGTATATTATGCAAGCACATAGCATTTCTCAAACACAATATACTGTTATATAATACAATGGTTTCCTACAAGGTTAGACCCATAGACATATCAAAATAACTATGACCCCAGATTGAAATTCTAAAGCCTATCTCCAAAGCAGAATAAAACATAAATATTTTTCTTTAATACTAGATGTAAGGAGTTATGAGTATTGATTGTGTGACATCTACATTGCATTATTGTATCTTTGACATTTAACTTCTTAGACTTTTAAAATGAAAAAAGTTCCCCATTGTGTAACTAACAGGTAAAATAGCTTGCCAAAGCCAAATGGTTTTGATCAAGTGGCTATACCCTGCTATTTTTTTGTTTTAAAGGAGAACTCCTGTTATGGCTTAATGCTATTAGTATACTGTGCTGAATTTAAAAGATACCATCCAGCCCAGAGAAGACAATTTTGGGTCAGGATTGCAGGTGGAGCATGCAGACACATGCTGAGTGGACACTATTGAAAAATTCCCCAGAATGTCAGCGGGAGTAGGATGAGAAGTCTAAATAGTCAGGGTTATTAAACTTTGAACGAGACAAATTATTTTAACGTGTCTGCATCTCACCCAGGATGTCTCACTTCAGTCCCAAATAAGGCACCTACATGATGTAATCCACTAGTAATGGAAACTTTAAAAAATATTCTTATAAGTCAATGGTAGGATTTCTAAGTTCAGAAACTGAAGGACCACTCAGCCATGCTATTGTGATACTAGGGTATAAACACAGGGTGGCTATTGGGTGATACAAGACCTTTATTATTAATCTAGATCAGGGCGGGACAAATCCAACCCACCAAGCTGCTGGATCCAGCCCGCAGGTGCAGCAAAAGTCTCAGCCCAGCTCCCTGCCTGCCTAACCCCCACATACTACTCAGAGCAGCTCTCTGAATGCTGTGAACCTGTGGAAGGAGGGAGGAGTCTTTGCACACTGCTCCCACCCCCAATCTTTCAACTGCCTATTTGCAGGACAGGTAAGTACCCCTCCCCCCAGGCTCACAGCCTTCAGAGCAGCACATGGCCCCTCATGGCTGAGGAACCTAACAGATCTACTTTGTGTATTTTTTTTATCAGATTGGCTACAAGCGTTGTCTTTGGAGTCAGATTAAGGTGGTAGGTGACGGGTCTTTTGGGGCTGTGAGTGAGCTTAATATTGCCGAGAATCTTGGTGCAAGGGGCCATCTCTCATACGGGCAGGCCTGCTGAGTAGCCAGACATGGGCATCTCCTGGTTAGAGCCTGTCTCTTGCACCCCAGCTCCTTTCCCCAACCCTCTGCCCCCCTCCTGCACACCTACCCTACACGACTCAAGCCCTCTGCACCCTTGTGCCTGCACCCATACCCTCTCCTATATCCTGCAGCCCCTATACATCCCTCCTCCAGGTCACAGCCCCCTCCCAGACCATGCACCCCAATCTCCTATCCCCAATCAAAACCCAAATCCCTGCACCCTCTCCTGTACTTCTGTCCCCAGTCACAACTCCTTCCTAGACCCAGCATTTCCTTGTACACTGGTGCTCCAGGACACAACCCCCTCCCAGACCCTGCACACCTCCCACTCTCCTCCTCTAGTCAGAATCCTCTCTGGCACCCTCACCCCCTCCTGGAACATGCATCTCTTCTTGCACCTCAGTCTTCTCCCCCAGTCACAACCCACTCCCTCACCTAAACTCCCTCCCAGATCTCACGCTCCCTCCTACATCCAAATCCCTTACCTTAAGCTCCCTTCTGTACCCATCCATCCCAGATCTTCACCTCCTTCATTAATATCATGGAAAAGTGCGGTCCTTGAACACATGCCAATTCTTGGAGTGCCCCCCATCAAAATTATTGCCCAGCCCTGGTCTAGATTAAAGACCCCCCCCCCACCAAAATAGTGTAATCTTTGATTTCTCTTTTCATACAAGCATATTTTTCACTCATTTTTAGGATTCTCAAGCACCGTCCCTCAACCTCCTTATCTCTCCCTTGAGTTTGCCTCACAGTTGCACATCGTTCTTGAGTCAGACAACACAGGCCAGATTCTATCTCCTGTATTTAAGTGCTGCAAACAAGAAGTGTTTAAAGGGCAGTACAGTTTTTTCCCTTATCCTGTCTCGCTTGGACATAATGCATGCACTATACACATGGTTTCTTGTGATAGGGTATACTTGCCTTGCACAGGTACTGCAAGGGTTAATACCACTCTGGGCTGAGGCGGCCATGCAACCGGGGCCCTGCTGGGCATGCTCCAACTGGACACTAGACATAAAAGGGAGCAGTTCAGCTCATTCAGGGCTGACCACCGGAGGGGAAGGACCTTGATCTGAGGTTTCAACTGTCACAGCCTTTGTCTGCGGAAGACCCTGAGAGCCAGACTGGAGAGCTATGGCTGATGGAGATGCAGGGAAGCACTTATGCTGATGAGTCCATGAAACCTGGTGCTCAATGAATGACAATGTAAGCAAGTGTGTTAGGAAGTGACCTAGGAAGGATTTGCGAGTGGTACCTCCTTACCAAAGAAAGGTCAGTGTGTTTTGGTGGAAGTCCCTGCTCACCCAGTGGTGGACCACTCCACGACTGCCAGGGCCCCGAGTCATTGCCCAGCAGAGTCGGGTAGGCCTGGGCCTCCGTATACAGGCCTGGTCATCCCGACCCCTGATGGTGGCCCCTTTCTCTCCCCTGAGTACGGGCCATTGGGTCAAACTGCCTTGCATCTAGGGGTATGTCTAAACTACATCCCTCTTTCAAAAGAGGGATGTAAATTAGACATATCAAAATTGCAAATGAAACTGGGATTTGAATTTCCTGCACTTCATTAGCATAATGACAGCCACGTGTTCTTTCGAAAATGGGTATTTTGAAAGTGAAACTGCCGTTTAGACACGGTTCTTTTGAAAAAAACCTCTTTTTCGAAAGATCCTGTATACCTCAAAAAATGAACAATTCATGTACAAACATTTCTTTTGAAAGAACCATGTCTAGACAGCAGTTTCACTTTCGAAATTCCCCATTTTCAAAAGAACACGCGGCCACCATTATGCAAATGAAGTGTGGGAAATTGAAAGCCTGGCTTCATTTGCAGTTTCGATATGTCTAATTTACATCCCTCTTTTGAAAGAGGGATGTAGTCTACACATAGCCTAGGGCTTGCCATATAGACTTTGGCCATTGGAACAAACTGCACTGCATATAAAGGCTGCTATATAGACTCTGGCGATTGGGCCACATTGTCCTGCAACTAGGCACTGATAAATAGACTCTAGCCATTGGGTCACACTGCCCTATGCCCTAAAGGTTGCTTTACTGACCTTGATCATTGGGATTCACTGCCCTTCACCCATGGGCTGTGATACTGACTCTGGCTGCTAGGTCACACTGCCCTGAACACAAGGGCCACTGTGACTGACTCTGGCCATTAGGCTGCACTGCCTTGTTCATATGGACACAACTATGGGGAAGTAATTACTTCTCCCTAACACAAGAAGGGACTGGGTGCACCTTCTCCATGACACCTCCTTAAGTGTTATATCAGCAAAACCAATATTGATTATATAGAACATTTCTATAGAAAAGTAATAGATCAAATCAATTTCTCAGTGCTGAGAATTTCATGCTATTTTAACATATAGTCTATTGCTATCAATAGGATCCATCATGATTAGTAATGTTTTAATTATTTAATTAAGAAAGCTGTCTAGTTGTGTTCTCCTTTTATGGTATGCTGTCTCAATGTCCCATTTGACCCTTGTACAAATAACCATATATAAAAATGTTCTTCTAAAACAAGCATCATATCACACTTAGCCACCAACTCTATCCTACTATAAAACTGCTACAATTGCATATTACAAAATTGCAACACTTGCATACACTTACCACTTTAATTCTTAATCTTGCATTCTCTAATGAATACCTTGAACCAATGGGTCTTAAATAAATAGGATACAAAAATTCTACTTAGGAGAATGAAAATCAGAGATAAATAACTGCACATATTTTGGACTAAACATTGCTGATCTTTGTAGTGCAAAATACTGTGGATATGCTGCCTCATCTTATATTTATTGAAAGTTATACATTGACAATACATCCATGTACTATTAAATGTTTCATGGCTGCAGTGTTGCAACAGAAGAGGTAAGAAATATATCAGCAGGACATGGATGAATGGGAGATCTCTGTATTACTACATATGTCCATTTTAGCCATATCTGGATCCAACTCACCTATTCTGAAATGTTCTATATAGGCTGCAGAGTTTATTATTGGAAGCTATGGTAATAGTGGTAGTACAGATAAAATTAGGTTTGTCATTGCCTCTCATCCTCACAAACACACCTCATCCTTAAAAATAGAGGTTGCACCTGAAATTTTTTGTTGCATGATTTCTGGCCAAATAATATTTCACTGATTTCTCCCTCCTTCAGCAAAGTTGTTGATTAGACAGACAAGGTGTCTTGAAGATGAGAGTAAGACAAATGAGAGTTCTTTATTTGTTTTCTGAAAGGTCTTTGGCTGCCCGTCACTCAAAAATGTCTTGGTCTAGAAACTTCACGTTTGTAACATTTTATTGTCTTCTAAGAGAACCGATGACTTAGCATTTATATATATGAGAGTTTATCTGTTTGTTCAAGAACTCTTCCTAAATGGTAAGAACTAGAATCACCAAATTCAGTATACAGCTTCCTCTTCTCATAACTTAAACCAAGGTAAGGGTTTGGGTGAGCCAGGAAAATGTAATGTGCCAGGGTAACCCACACAACTATGCCACGTCTACACTACGAGCCTCTTTCACAAGAGGAAATGCAAATGGAGCACTCAGTTGCATATGTTGTGCTCTCATTTGCATTTCCTCCTCAGATCCCTTTTGTGCAAAAAAGCCCTTTTGTTCAAGAACATCTTGTGTTGCACAGGCAACTTTATTTCTGGAATTTCCCAACTTTCAGGTGCTTTACTTTGCAACCTTTTCTTTTAACAATTTTTAGATGCAATTTCCTAATGTTTTATTTTTGTTTTTGTTTTGTTTTAGAGAACAAAGGTAAAAATAAATTCCATTATGTGCAACCCCCCCAACATGCATAATCATTAGTAGGATCTGAAACCTGAACCCCTAAAACTGTAGCACATATAGCTTACCCGTCGTGCAGAACAGCTGGCAGTGGGAGAAGGCTGTTCTGCACGAGGGGTAAGCTATATGGGAATGTTGTGTGGAATGGACCTTTGGGTATAGGTGCTGAGTCCTGGGGAAGCAGTGATCCTCCTTCCTCTTTGTTATGCCTTTGGGGACAATTGTCCAGTGGGTCCATGCACTGAATCCAGGTGTTATTTACAAGGAGAGAGGACAACCTGGTTTCTGCTCTTGGTGGTGTTCCCAGACAGGGGTGCTATCAGCCTTTATAGGCCTCTGGGCAAGGTGGAGGGGGCCCAGCACTGCACTCCCAGAAGGGGTGGGGAAAGGGCAGCTGGTGCTCCAGCAGCAATTTAAAGGGATCAGGGCTCCAGCCACTACTGCTGCTGTGGTACCAGTGGTAGTGGCGGGGATTCCCAGACCCCTTTGAATTGCTGGGCCCTGGGACAACTGCTGCCTTTGCCTCTCCCCACCCCTATCAGCAGGCTTGCCCCCAGAGTATGACATGGGCTGCTGTGCTCAAATACCCCATCCAGAGTCGAGGAAGATACACAGATGAGGCCATCATTAAGATTACTCCCCTTTCAGCTCTCTACACTCCACACATCTTTAAACTTTTCCCTCTATCCAGGTTCATCTCTTCTCTGAAACTGCATCCCTCTAAGGATTAACTCCCAACATTATAAACACACACTTCCCATTGTTTTTTTTAAACACAATCCACTAAACATGGTATAATTTATAAAACCAAACCAAACTCTTCACTGTTTCAAGACTGTATCTGCCTCTCAAGTTTTTAGTACATGAATTGTTCCATCAGTATCTGATTTTATATTCCAATACAATTCAGGTAAAAGATGTTGTTTTCCTCTGTGATTGTTCAGCATATAGTCAATCAATAATACAGAGCCAAATCCTGCAGCCTCTTTCTCAGGCATATCTCCTAATGAGCTCAACTACCGGCAGCAAGAATCCCCTCAGTCAGAACATGCTTAAGCATAGATTTAGAATGTATTCACAAAGCCAGCGCTGCAGAATCACACAAGTCTGGGCTATAATAAAACACACATTCCTCTTGTGTAGAAAACTAATGGCTCCTTTTCGGTTATAAGTAAAGATTTAATAGTAGATTCTCTAGCATGGCCTTGTATTGCTAAAATTTATTTTATTTTAACAAAACATACCTAGATACATGTAATATTGCACTATTGTATATAATCACAAATTACTACAACTCAACTACCATTAGAAAAATACAAGATGACGTAGTATGTGTGTTTTTTTTATTGTTTGCTTGCTCATGATTGCTGCTGATTATACTAACCACGATTGTTTCACAGCTATGTTCTCTTCCTCCCCTCTCTTATTTTGGTGTGGTATCTATTGTCTCTCATCAGATATTTAGATTTAAGATATTTCAGACAGCGCTCTCTTATGAATGTACAGTAACTAATAGTATCAAGACATGGTTCCTGACTGGGCCTCTAGGCAAGTAATACATAATAAGTTACAATATTTTTTGTGACTGCAGCTATAACACCTGCCCCCCACCATACCTGTATTTTTAGACAGGAATCATGTAGTCTACCTTTTTAACATTTTCCTGTTTGAGCTGCCATTTTGCTACGGATGAGAAATTAGTGACCTGACCTTTTCCTAAAGCTATAACTGTAGTAAAGAATGTATACAAATGAATAGTGGAGCAGAGATTTTAAAGCCATACAAAGCGGTATATTATTAATGATAACATATAGCCACTGGAGCTGAAGCATTTATACTGTGTGCCCTCTTGATTTCTGCATCTGATTAGATTCTCTCATTAGAATGAAACCCATTTATCATCCTCACTGTATAGATAATATAATGATTGATGGCTTTGCAACCAGCTGTATAATATGCAAATATATGATTTTTTTAATATTTTCAGAAAACGTAGCATGCCTGCGTGCTTGTTTTAATCCCCTTAACACTTCTATTATAAGTATGCCATGGAATACAATCACAGCAGGACCACAGGACCCTCTCATCAGAATGGATACAATTTAAATAGCAATCAGGCTTGCAGCGTTGGTATCATAGTACACATGGGTATTAGTTTTTGAAATACAAACATTGCTCTTCTCCAGCACTTTCTGATGCAAGACATTGTCTTTACTAAGAGCTGACTCATTAATATGTCCCATGATAAAAGCACTCTACATATTTACATTTCCTATATGTTAGTAAAGTTGTCCTATCAGCTAGTGAGGAAGCCATATTTCCTCCCAAGGGACTTGATCCTGCCTACATGTATTACTGATTTCATTGTCTCAGAGGGGTAGCCGTGTTAGTCTGTAACTAAAAAATGTAAAAAACAACAAATGGTCCTGTAGTACCTTAGGGTATGTCTATACAGCAAAGTTATTTCAAAATAACAGCCGTTATTTCAAAATAACGTTACCAGCATCTACACAGCCAAATCACTATTTCGAAATTAATTCGAAATAGCAGAGTGCTTATTTCAAATTTGGTAAACCTCATTCCACGAGGAATAATGCCAAATTCAAAATAGCTAAATCGAAATAAGCACTGTGTCAACGCTTATTTCAAAATAGGGGGCCTCTAGCCCTTCCCAGGATGCCCTGGTGGCCACTCTGGGCCAAACCAGGAAAACTCCTCTGCCCCCCCCCACAGCCCCGGAGCCCTTAAAGGGGTAGACTCTGGCCACAGTGCCTGTGCCAGCTGCAAGCCTACCAGCACAGAGCCAGCAGTCACTGCCCCTGGCCCAGCATGAGCCAGCAACCCACTGGCACCCAGACCTTCACCGCTCCCCAGGAGCAGGCTGGCAGCTCCCAGGAGCCTGCCAGAGGCCGCAAAAGGCAGGCGCCTTCCTGGTCCAGTGCGGAGATCATTGACCTGATTTTGGTTTGGGGGGAGGCCTCAGTTGTCCATGATCTCTGCACTAGATGCAGGAATGTGGCCGTCTACAGACAGATGGCTGACAGCCTGGCCACTAAAGGCCACATGCGCATCCAGGAGCAGGTGCTCATGAAGATAAAGGAGCTGCGGCAGGCCTATGCCAGGGCCACAGGGGGCAGCTCCCAAACAGGGGCTGACCTAGACCCCTGCCCCTATTATGATGCCCTGGACCGCATCCTGGGGGGGCAGACAGTCTCTGCCCCCCAGGTGGTCATCGACCCTGGGGCAGAGGGCCCTGACCAAGGCACAGAGGAGGAGGAGGAGAAGGAGCACAGCCAGGAGTCACAGGATCCTGGAGGGAGCGTGGCACTCACCCAGGACCCCCGAGGCATCACAGCAGCCATGTCACTGGTGTCGTCCAAGGCTGGGGAGGCCTCGACATGTGAGTGCCATCACTGTCCCCTTATGCGGGGTGGGGACGACAAGAGGGAGACCAGGGACCGTACGTGTGGGCCTTGCTGACCACGGAGCACAAAGCAACCTGTGCATGTGCCGTGCCACCCTGGGTATGTGGCCCCAGCTGGCTGCCACACAGGGGCCCTGGCCTGTTACCCACACATGTGTATGTATGAAGGCACATGACATGCTCCTGACCCCGGGGAGGGACATTGCACGATGCCCTCCCTCCACAAGCCCCTCTACACAGAGGCAGGGCACATCTCTCCTCCCCCCACTCCCACACTATATACAGCATAGGGGCATGGGTGCAGTCCCGGGCCAGCTCACACTCCTGGGGATAGCAGGACGTGCCAAACATGGCCTGTGTGCAAGCACATCAGCTCTGATGGTGCGGAGACCTGCCGTCCTCGCCTTGCAGAGGGGGGCTGGGCTTCACCCACTGTGTCCCCAGGGAGAACTGAGCACTTCTCTTGTTTCTCCACAGCTGCAGCAGCTGCGAGTGCAGGGTGCACCACCCCGCCCAGGACATCCTCCCGCACCCGGGCCAGCAGGTGACCAGGAACCAGGAGGAGTACCAGTGGCAGCACCTGGGGATCCTGCGAAGGCAGGTCCGCATCCTGGAGCACTGGGTGCATGAAGACCTGCAGCTGCGGCGGGAGAGCTGGCAGGAGCTACTTGCCCAGGGCTGTGCCATCTGCGACCATCTGCAGACCCTGGTTCAGAGATTGGTGCCTCCTGCTGCTCCAGCCCCTGCTGCCGCCCCAGCTATCACTCCTCCTCCCACTCCTGCTCCCCCTCCCACCTCTTCCTCCCCACCCCCACCTGCCCCACTCTCCATACCAGCTCCCCCCCAGGGATGCCGAGGCCCCCGCACCCGCAGTGCTGGGAGACAGGTGGACCAGCAAGACCCCCAACCCTGAGCTTCTCCTCCCACTTCCTCCCTTTGCCTCCCCCTTCCAGCTACCTCCTCCCAGGTTTACCCCTCCCCTCTCCCGCCCTCATTCCCCCCCCACCCCAGTTATGTCCAATAAAGAGAGTTTGTTTTTGGCAACACATGTGTTTTTATTTGACATCAGGAAGGGGGCTAGGGAGGGGAAAGTGGAAGGACGTGAGGGTGGAAGAAGGCACAAGGCCCCAGTGGGGCATGCCAGGGAGACTTCACTCCTCCTCCATCTGAAAGCTCTCCCACAGGGCCTCCCGGATACTGACAGCCCCCCAATGGGCCTCCCGGCTGGCAGCCACAAAGGACTGTGCGTACAGACAGCCAAGTGGTCGTCCTCTGCCATCCAGCCTGGCAGGAAAGCCTCCCCCTTCCTTTCGCACAAATTGTGCAGCACACAGCACGCCGCCACCACATGTGGAATATTCCTCTCGGAGAAGTCCAGGTGAGTGAGGAGGCATGTAAATCGGGCCTTCAGCCGGCTGAAGGCACCCTCCACCATGATGCGGTCCCTGCTGAGCCTGGCATTAATGGCCTGCCGGGAGGGGTTGAGGTATCCCGTGTAGGGCTTCATGAGCCAGGGCTGTAGGGGGTAGGCCGCATCCCCCACCAGGCACACAGGCATGTCCACGTCCCCGACCCTGATGTGGCAGTTGGGGAAGAAAGTCCCAGCGTGCAGGCTCTGGTACATGGAGGAGTTGCAGTACACCTGCTCGTCGTGTGCTTTGCCGGACCAGCCCACGTTAATGTCAGGAAGTGGCCCCGGGGGTCAGACAGAGTCTGCAGGATGACAGAGAAGTATCCCTTCCGGTTTATGTACAAGGAGGCCTGGTGGTCTGGGGCAGAGATGGGGATGTGCGTCCCATCGATTGTCTGCCCCCTGCAGTTGGGGAACCCAGGGTGCCAAAGCCCTCAATGACTGCGTCCACATCAGTGAGGCGGATGACTCTGCGGAACAGCACTCTATTGATGGCCTTGACCACCCGCAGAGGGACACACAAAACCACCGAGAGTCACTGGGGTGCCAGGGTGGCTGAGAGTGCTCCTTCCCTGCCACTGCCCCGCACCCCATCCCCAGGAGCAACCCCCCCCGCAATCCTGGCCACCGTGGGCAGTCTGTAGTGCGGCTGGGACAGAACAAATCCTCCCGGGGTGGGGACTTGCACCATCTCCTCCCCTTTTTCCTGGGGCAGCCCATCCCCTCCTTGCCCCTCGCCCCCCGCCCCAGTGGCTGGAGACTGCCGTACCTGCATGAGCACTGCTCTGATGGTGGATCTCCCCATGCCGAACTGGTTCCCCACGGATTGGTAGCTGTCCAGCGTGGAGAGCTTCCAGAGGGCGATGGCCATACGCTTGTGGAGGGGAATGGCGGGCCTCATGTGCGTGTCCCGTCGCTGCAGAGCAGGGGCGGGCCACTTGCAGAACTCGAGGAAGGTGTCCTTCTTCATTCTGAAGTTCTGGGTCCATTGTTGGTCTCCCCAGCGCTCCAGGACGATGTGGTCCCACCAGTCGCTGCTGGTGTCCAGACGCCAGATGCGGCAGGGCACACTGGCATCCAGGTGCTGCTGCTGCTCCTCCTTGTCCCCCAGGAGGGTCCAGAAGAGGGCCTGGGGGTTGGGCTGCAGCAGATGCTGAGAGGCAGACTCCAGCAATTGCTGCCAGGCTTGCAGCAAGACATCCAAAATGAGCACCAGAGTGCCCAGGGGCAGCTCTGACTCCATGGTGCTGAGTGCTGTGGTGTCCCAAGTCAGGGCAACCTAAGCAGGCAGAGATAAAAATGCTTTGCTGTCCCTCAGAGAGGTAGGCAAGCAAGCAGGGAAAACTGAGAACCGGCTGTCCAGGGGGTTCCCTTTAAGTACAAGCCTCAGATAGCCTCAGGCAGCAGCCACACAAGGTAACTACTGATCTGATGCCCTGCTGGAACTGTTTGCAGCTGGCCTTAAATGCAATTCAGCATGTGATCAGTGTGGACGCACTATTTCAAAATAGCAAAACACTATTTCGAAATGCATTTTGTGTGTAGACACGTTATTTCGAAATATGTTATTTCGAATTAACTATTTCGAAATAAGATATTTCAAAATAATGCTGAAGTGTAGACATACCCTTAGAGACTAACAAAAAATATAGGTCATGAGCTATGGGTACAATCCATTCCTTCTGATGAATGGAAAGAGATGTTCAGAGTGTGAAAGACCCAGATCAGCCATCTGCCGCTCACTGCTGGAGGGAATACATGCTGGAGCTTGTGTAAACAGCATTCTCTTCCATGAGCAAAAAAAAAAAAAAAAAAAGGCCAAAGTCTAAGACCAGAATAATCAGAGAGGAACTTGGGGTCAACTGGAACTTGCCAGAAGCCACGGGCTAATTAAACACCTGCAGCCAATTAAAGCCTGTGGTATTGCTTTAACAGATCTCCTCCCCCAGGCAAGGAAGGGGGAAGGAAAAGAGCGAAGGACAGGAAGGAGGAAGTGCTGTGTGCAGGAGCTGTGTGTGGGGGTGTAAGTTGAGGACAGACAAACAGGTACCAAAGGAAAGGTACTGAGAGGGAGTTTTGGGGAACTGGCCCAGGGAAAAGTTGTCTGATTGAGAGTGGTTGTAATCCTGTCTGTTGCCACTGCCTTAGGATTCCTGGGCTGGAACCTGGAGTAGTGGGTGGGCCTGAGTTCCTCCCAACATCTCAATGTCTGCCTTGAGTAGGGATATCAGGACTCTAGAGGGGATTTTACCCCAAATTTATGAACTAGTCTGTGATGAGTGTGGCTCAGTAGGCTGTGGCTCCTGCCTCTAGTAAAGAGTAAGCAGCCGTGTGCAGGCTGCCGTTTTTTTTATTGCCCACCTCTGTCATAGACGCTGTCCAGCTTGGCCATTATACGTGGCAGGGGGCATGGGTGGCACTTTATGGCATAGATCACATTAGTGGATGTGCAGTTGTATGAACTTCTGATGTGGTGGCTTATGTGGTTAGGTCCTGTGATCATGTTGCCTGTATAGGTGTGTGGATGGTTGGCAGTGGAGTTTACTGCAGGGGTGGGTTCTTGGGTATGTTTGAGGTGTGATGCATGGTGCTGGAAAGGTCAGGGGATGGTCTGTAGTTGAGGATTGGCCTATACCCCAAGCCCTACGAGCATGAGGGATCATTTTCCAGGAGAGGTTGTAGATCAGGGTGGGGAATAAAAAAAATGGGAGCCCGCCAGGGGTTATCCCTGATAGGCCGCCGCTGCTATGTTTACCTTGCCTCTGCAGGTATCGGATGATCACAGCTCTCATTGGCTGCAGATCGCTGTTTGCAGCCAATGTAAATGGCAGGAAGCAGTGTAGACCAGGATGCTACTTCCCACCACTGACATTGGCCGCGAAGAGCAATTTGTGGCCAACAAGAGCTGTGATCGTCCAATACTTGCAGAAGCATAGGTAAACATGGAAGTGAGGGCCTGCCAGAGATTAACCCCATGGACTGGATCTGGACTGCGGGCCAGAATTTGCTCACCCATATTGCATATTATTGGTGATGTGCTGGAGGGGCTTAAGTTGGGGGCTGTAGGTGATGAGTAGTGGTGTTCTGTTATTTTGTTTGTTGGGCCTATCTTGAAGAAGCTGTTTACTCATCTGGCTCTGTCAATCTGTTTTTTTCACTTCACTGGGAGAGTATTTAAGTTTTCAGAATGCCCAATAGAGATCCTATAGGTGTTTGTCTGTGAGACTGGAGCAAATCTGGTTGTATCTTAGGGCCTGGATGTAAACAATTGATTGGGTAATGTGTTTTGGATGGTAGCCAGAAGTGTAATAGTAGGTAGGTTTCCAGGATACGGTGGTGGAAATGTGACCATCATTTAATTGTACTGTAGTGTCAAGGAAGTGGATCTCTTGTGTGGACTGGTCCAGGCTAAGGTTGATGGTGGGGTGGAAGTTGTTGAAATCCCTGTGGAATTGACTCAGTAAGTCCTACGCCCAGTGGAAAGTGTTTACAAGATTGGACCACATGGGCAGTGTCTCTCTCAGCTGGATGCACAATATTAACGTCATAAAATGTACTTTGAAAACTACAGGAATTGCCTCTGGTGTTTCTCATCATATACGAGCTGATAGAAATCCCATCTATCAATATACTGAAGTCATTTATAGGCTGATTAGCTGAGCCATCCCTGACATAACAAGCAAAAACATATGCCTTTGCAGTCTAGGAAACATCTGCACTACTCAGATCTTTTTTTTCCTCTACCCTTCTCTAGGCACAAGATTGCACAAATATTTCAAAAACAAAATTCAGTAAAGCTGAAAATGAATCATAGAACTGTAAGGAACATTAAGAAGTCATCAAATCCAGTCCTCTGCACTCATGGCAGGGCCAAGTACATTCAAGACCATCCCTGGCAGGTATTTATCTAATCTGCTCTTAAAAAATCTCTAGTGATGGAGATTCCACAATCTCCCTAGGCAATTTATTTCACTGATTACTCTGGCAGTTAGGAAGTGTTTCCTAATGTCCAACCTAACCTCCCTTGCTGAAATTCAAGCCCATTGCTTCTTGTCCTATCATCAGAGGTCAAGGTGAACAATTTTTCTCCCTCCTCCTTGTAATACCCTTTTAGGTACTTGAAAACTGCTATTATGTCCCCTCTCAGTCTTCTCTTTTTCAGACTAAAAAAACCCCTAATTCTTTCAGTCTTCCCTCATAGGTCATAGACCTTTAATCCTTTTTGTTGCTCTTCTCAGCACTTTCAGTTTATCCGCATGTTCCTGAAATGTGGTGCTCAGAACTGGATACAATACTCCAGTTGAGGCCTAATCAATGCAGAGTAGAACAGAATTACTTCTCATGTCTTATTTATAATACTCCTCTTAATATAGCCCATAATTATGTTTGATTTTTTTCCAACATTGTCATGCTAGTGACTCAGATTTAGCTTGTGGTCCACTATGATCCCTAGTTCCCTTTCTGCAGTACTCCTTCTTAGATAGTCATTTCCCATTTTGTATGTGTGAGACTGTTTCCTCCTATGTGGAGTACTTTGCATTTTTCCTTATTAAATTTCATCCTATTTACCTCAGACCATTTTTCCAGTTTGTCCACATCATTTTGAATTTTGATCCTGTCCTCCAAAGCATTGGCAACCCCTCCCAGCTTGGCATCATCTGCAAACTTTGTAAATGTAATTTCTATAGCATTATCTAAATTGCTGATGAAGATACTGAATAGAACTGGTTCCAAAACTGATCCCTGCAGAACCCCACTTGTTATGTCCTTCCAGCATGACTGTGAACCATTGATAACTACTCTCTGAGAACAGTTATCCAAAAAGTTATGTATCCTTATGATAGTAGCCCCATCTAGGTTTTATTTCCCCAGTTTATTAATGTGAATGTCAAGCAAGACTGTATCCAATGCTTTACTAAATCTAGGTAAACCACATCTTCCACTTTCCTCTTATATGCAAGGCTTGCTATCTTGTCAAAGAAAACTATCAGTTGGTTTGACATGATTTGTTCTTGACAAATCAATGCTGTTACTTATTACCTTACTATCTTCTACATGTTTGCAAATGGATTCCTTAATTATTTGCTCCATTATTTTTCCTTTTACAAAAGAAAAGCCTACTGGTTTGTAGTTTCCTAGGTTGTTCTTATTTCCCTTTTTATAGATGGGCACCATATTTGCCCTTTTTACAGTCTTCTCGGGGTCTCTCCGGTCTTCCATGTCTTTTCAAAGGTAATTAATGGCTCAGATATCTCCTCAATTACTTCCTTGAATAGTCTAGGGTCCATTTTATCAGGTCCTGTTGACCTGAAGACATCTAACTTTTCTACATAATTTTTAACTGGTTCGTTTCGTACTTTAACTTCTGAGCCTACTTCATTATCGCAGGCATTCACTATGCTAGGCATCCAACCAGTCTAATAGTACAAAGACAGACAGGTTAATTCATAGTGAATATGGATAAACTTAATTATTTCAGATCAAATTGGACAGAATTTGATCAAAAGGAGTATTTTTATGTGATTTCAAACATGAGAATGACTGTTTCCTTTTCTGAGAATAGCAAAATGGTCCAGACTGATTTTCCCTGGTGATTTTCTATATGCCTCAGAGCTCTATGGACTCCCTTTCCAGCTTTCACTCTTATAGCATACCCAATCCTTGCCAGCATAGGAAACCAATAAATTGGCAATTAGAAGAGAATGGAAGAGGTCAGGAGTGAGTCTTCTGCATGGCAGAACACGGCCATCATGCCCACTGACCTAACCCAAACATCAGATGACATTCTGCCATAAACATTTTTCCATATCCACAATGCCGAAGAGTTTCAGTTCTTTCAGTGTAGTGTAAGTATGATTTTCAAAACACTGCCTATTACACTGGGAGAAATGGAACAGTTTCCATATACTTGATTGGTGCTTCTGCCAAAATATACACTGTGATATATGTGAAGGATACACTTTCAATCATCTCATTCATAGATATGCTTAATCAGACCCCTCCATTCTCTTCTTTTACCCAGTGGCTGACAGCTGTGTCATTCCATGCCACTTCAGAAGACAGTGCCTTGGTAAGAGCTGGCATCAGAAATGACTTGTGGGTGTGGAAATGGCTTCTCCTGAGACAGGGCTGAGACCAATCTCATCACCATAGCAAGAAGCAGCTCTTCATAGAAGCATCTTCCTGACGGCTACTAAGACTGAATGTGAAGAAATACCTATTCCTACTGAATACCTTGCAAAGATTGCTCAAGGATTTTGAAAATGTGTGTGGAGAAATGATTGATAAGCCTTGTCTTTCTCTGATCCCTGGTGTCACAGTCTCTCCCTCATTTGCATCAAGGAGAGGGGGAAAGATGGAAGAAAAAGATGAAAGGAAGGAAAAAAGGAAGGGGAGAAGAGAAAAAAATATAAAGGGAAGAATATAAGAATCCAGTCTGAATTGTAAATATCAGAGCCAGAGTTGTCACAAAGGAGTGCTTTTTTCCTTCTCCACCCCCTGTTTAATGTACACTTTTTTAATAACAGGTTTATTGCACAGAGACATTAACCTTAGACACGCTATCTCCAGTAGTATTAGTTCTCTATTTCAACATTTTATAGAAGCACAAATGTTATAAGAGGCAGGCAGAAGTTTTGTAGACCTGATAATATTCCTTTAGCTCTAAAAGCTAATGATTTGACCAATGTGGATAAGCACTTTCTCAACCTCAGAATGATTAACCACATGGATAGATACACAGGCAAACTCCTATGCTCAGTCAGGAAAACTGATGCATCAAGAAAACTCATGCATATAATTTGATGGCATACATAGTAAAACCATTTACTATTTTATCTCTTCCCTGTAAACATTTGGCTTACCCCTTTGTTGTCAGTATGCCCATGCCTCAGTTTACCTGCACTGTCTGTGATGACCCTCCACTGGTTGGTAATGAATGTATTTCATTACCTGTAGATATTAGTCTTCTTGGTGGGTGGCTTAGCTTTGCAGCCACACTTAAAAGTCCACACCTGCTGGCATAATTAGAAGTCCTAAGTGTTTTGTCCTAGCTCCACCTTGATCTCTTCTCTTGATGTGGGAGTGAAGGGAATTTTTCTCCCACCCTCTTTGGAAGACTCAAAAATGGAGCGCTAAAAGAGAACAAGTGCATGCACCGTGAATCAAACTCACATTTCCTCTCTAATATAGGCTGTGTACTTCTGCCATGGGTCTAAACCTTCACTCATCAGCAGAGGGTTCACAATTTTCTAATACACTGAACATTTCCTTCTTGTACCTCTTAGGGTCTCCTTCTCCCTGGTTCTTCTCAGGGCTCTTCCTAGCCCTTTTCAACTGGGTGAACTACTTCAGGTATTTCATTTTCCCTAGTCATTCCTCCCCACAATCATTCTAGCCTTTCTCCGCTCTGAGGAAAGACTTCCTCATCGTCTATTGGCACTGCTTCTCAACATGCGTTGCTTTATTCGACAGAATATCACTTGAGCCTACGCCTCGCAGAAATCCCTTGTTCTATACCAAACAGGGACAAGCAGGGAGTGGATGGCAGGGGATGGATCACTTGATAATTGTCTGTTTCTGTACATTCCCTCTGAAATACCTAGCATTGGCCACTGTCAGCAGACAGGATACTGGGCTAGATGGACCATTGGTCTCACTCAGTATGGTTGTTCATATTCTCTCCATCTCTGAGAGCAGGTGGGCATCTCTGTACTCTATTGGTCTCAGGCTTCAGCTGTCTCCAGCCTTGGCTCTCAAGGCCAACAGGGTAGCCCCTTCATTGGCTTCCTGATAATCTCTCCCTCTTTCCAAAGAGGGCCTGCAGAGAGCTTCCTGCTCTCCACAGCTTTCCCCAGAGACCTCCTCCACACTCCTGACTTTTCTGGTTGACCGTCATGAGGACTGTCCCCATCTCAGCATCCCTGAATCCAAATTAGGAAAAGCTGTTCTAACACGCGGCAGCTAGACTTTATTCACAGGGGCCAGCTACCCTGTGATCCACTCCAGAAATTTGCTAATTATTACCTAATATCCTGAACTTTTTATTTTGTGACTGATTACTAAAATAGAAGGTAACATTATCTCCAATTTAGAACTCCATATTTATTATCTGATGGTTGATATTGTATCTCCAATAAAGTATCTCTCTAAAAAGCTTTTAGTATGGATATCATAGGTTTCTGGTTCTTCCTCCCAGTGTTTAAATTGTAATAAGAGTGGTGCTAGGGCTCAAGCAATCTATGTTTTGTTTTGTTTTTAAACACTTTTTATAACTGATGCAGTAAGCTCAGAAGTGCTGGGACCATGAGCTGCCAAGCCCAGAGAGGCTGAGGTTCAGAACTTGGCAAGCCCAGGCACAAATTAAGCCCAGCATCCTCTTCCTTTTTCCATGCATTTATTCATGTGATGAAGCTTTATTCTGCAAAATGGTGAATTATGAAGAACCTTTCCTTGGTGGCTTGAAGAGCTACGTAAGAGAAGGACTGCATGACCTCATTGGATAAATGCTTTTCTGCAGTCTGCTCTGTGTACAAATGGTGCCAGATCTCAAGGAGATGTGCACAAGAGAAATCTAAAATCACAACCTGGAACAGAAAAGACTGACTCAAACTCCAGAGTGGGGAAAAGATAAAAGACACTGTCTTTTAAGGTATGTCTACACTCCAGAGGAAGATCAAAGCTGCCGCTGTCATTCAGGGTTCAAATTAGTGGTCTAGTTACGACAGCAAATTCAGAGTGAGAGGGGCACTCCAGTTAATGCCGGCAACCCTGCTTTCACAAGGAGTAAGGGAAGTTGAAGGAAGAGTGCTCTTCCTTTCACTTGTAATGCAGACAGCACCAAAAGCCGAGTTAAGCTACTTCAACTTCAGCTACACAATTAATGTAGCTGAAGTTGCGTATCTTAATTTGACTTTGTCCTGTAATGTAGACGTATCCCTACGGTACATCTTCATTTTGGAATTAATGTCCAAACTCCACAATGGGGGGGGGGGGGAGGAAAAAAAGGGAACAGGGCCCTGTATTAACATTATCTCTATTCACAATACAATTCAATTATTATTATAACTTGTTGACATTAGACATTCAGGGAAAGAGGAAAAAATAGAAAAATAATACAATGTTAACAAACTACAAATAAACAATGTTGGCAAATCTAGCTAATGGATCAAAAGCACCCTTTCTCCAAGGTAAATGAAATAATTCAGGAATCAATAACCACTTTTTGTCCTTGAATATTGTTAAATAACAAACGAGAAAGAGTGCTGATGCAGTGAGGAGATCTGTTTTGCATCATTTGAATCAAATTTAAAAAAAATCTTTCAGGACCAAAATCCGCAGTATGTTCTGAGAAGGGAATGGAGTAAGGTTTCCACATCCAAATAGTCAACAGTTTTATCTTTCTGATACCACTGGGACTTCCCATGCTCCATGGGGAAGTGGTCACCCTTCCCAGCAGAAATACTTCTCCAATTAATTTAAATACATCAAAACAGGACTCATCTCTGACACAACAGGAGCTGGCCAATGTTCATGGATACCTTAAAGCAGGAGCGGGGAACCTTTGGCCTGCCACTTAATTTCATCTAGCTTAAGGTATATCTCCAAGCTACAGGCCCAAAGCCCTGGCATGTCCCAGCAGCCCCTAGGTACAGGGGAGATCATGGAAGCTCACCCCCAGTGCTGGCTCCACAGCTCCCAGTACTCCAGTCGCTTGCTACAGCCCAGAGTCCCCTCCTGCACTCTGAGCTCCTCATTTCTGAGTCTAATCTGAGTCTCTATATCTCCACCCCCATGAGGTGGGAGCTATGAACACAGGCTCACCTACCTACAAGAGGAAGCCCCAGGCCTCTGCACCCAACAGGGCTGTGTGTGGCCCGTGATTGATTTTTTTCTGTGGGACAGTGGCTCCGATAGAAAAAAAGTTCCCCACATCTGCTTTAAAGGGCAGTGAGAGTCATGTCATCTCCCAACAAGAGTTTTTGACACATTATATATAACCTCCAATGCCTGGACAGCCAATATAATGTTTGGTAAACCTCTTCTACTCTTCATGCCAGTTTTAAATTGTACAACCTGAAATTCCACATTTTTAAAGTAAATTATTCCTCTTCAGGAAGTCTTTTTTATCTCAAATTAAGGAGATACACGGTCTCTCCGAGACTGAGTTGCTGCAACCCATACTTACATGAGCAATCATTGTAGCTAAATTCACTGAAGTCAATGGTATTACTGACATGAGTAAGGGTTACTGTTGTAAGGAAGGGTTGCAAGCTCAGCTTCCTAAATTGTTGCATTACAGATAAATCAAGTTACTATGATAGCTTCAACCCTTCCTGGTTACAATAATGTTTATATATAGTACTTTCAAACTGGGTCACTAAAACATATGCAAATTTTTGAAAGTCCCTGTGGCTCTGTGGATATGGAGAAAGTGGTGGACATGATATACTTTGACTTTAGCAAAGTTTTTTATATGGTCTCCCACAGTATTGTTGCCAGCAAGTTAAAGAAATACAGTTTGGATGAATGGACTATAAGGTAGATAGAAAGCTGGCTAGATCGTCGGGATCAACAGGTAGTAAGCAAAGGCTTGACTTCTAGTTGGCAGCCAGTATCAAGAGGAACGCTCCAGAGATCAGTCCTGGGGCTGGTTTAGTTCAACATCTTCAATAATGACTTGGATGAGGGAATAGATTGCACCCTCAGCAAATTTGTGGACGACACTAAACTGGGGGGAGGTAGATATGCTGGATGGTAGGGAAAAGGTCCAGAATAACGTAGAGAAAATGGAGCACTGGGCCAAAACAAATCTGATGAGGTTCAATGAGGACAAATGCAGAGTCCTGCACATAGGACAGAAGAATCCCATATACTGCTATAGGCTGGGGATTGATCAACTAAGGGATTACAGTGGATGAGAAGCTGGATATGAATCAACAGCGTGCCCTTGTTTCCAAGAAATCTAATAGCATATTGGGCTGCATTAGTAGAAAAATTGCCAGAAGATCGAGGGAAGTGATTACTTTCCTCTATTTGTCACTGGTGATGCCACATCTTGAATATTGCATCCAGTTTTGGGCCCCCCACTACAGAAAGGATGTAGATAAACTGGAAAGAGTCCAGCAGAGGGCAACAAAAATGATTAGGGGGTTCAGGCACATGACTTATGAGGAGAGGCTGAGGGAACTGGGTTTAATTAGTTTTCAGAAGACAAGAATGGGATTGGATAGAAGCCTTCAACAACCTGAAGGGGAATTCCAAAGAGGATGGAGCTACACTATTCTTAGTGGTGGCAGATGACAGAGCAAGAAGCAATTGTCTCAAGCTGCAGTGGAGGAGGTGTAGATTGGATATTAAGAAAAAGTATTTCACTAGAGGTAGTGGGATCTCAGTCCTTAGAGATTTTTAAGGCCTGGTTTGACAAAGCCCTGGCTGGGATGATTCAGTTGGGGTTGGTCCTGCTCTGAGCAGGGGGTTGGACTAGTTGAGGTCTCTTCAAACGCTAATCTTTTGTGAAAGCACAATAGCAGGAGGAATGAACATGGAAACAAATACAAGATTGAACTGGAATAAAGGATAATGATTATGATGGACTAATATCCAGAGGTTCCAAACCCTCATAATTATCATTTAACTCAAAAGAAGGCTCTGGTGCTCAGAAACACTGAAAAACAGACAAACTGCTTACATTATCACCACTAGAACTCATTGGATAAATCACTACTATCTTTTAAAAGCAAGTATGTATATTTAATATACTGAAACACATGCCCATTATGAACCAGCTAGGGAAAATCCCTTGCTAACTTTGTACCCAGAAGCCTCCTGCTACAAGACAAGCCCAACAAAGAAACCAACAGAACACCACTGGTCATCACCTACAGTCCTCAGCTAAAACCTCTCCAACGCATCATCAGTGATCTACAACCCATCCTAGACAATGATCCCTCACTTTCACAGGCCTTGGGAAGCAGGCCAGTCCTCACCCACAGACAACACGCCAACCTGAAGCATATTCTCACCAGCAACTATACACCACACCATAGTAATTCTAACTCAGGAACCAATCCCTGCAACAAACCTCGGTGCCAACTCTGCCTACATATCTACACCAGCGACACTATCACAGGACCTAACCACATTAGCCACACTATCACGGGTTCATTCACCTGCACATCTACCAATATAATATATGCCATCATGTGCCAGCAATGCCCCTCTGCTATATATATTGGCCAAACTGGACAGTCCCTACGTAAAAGAATAAACGGACACAAATCAGATATCAGGAATAGTAATATAAAAAAAAATTGTAGGAGAACACTTCAATCTCCCTGGACACACAGTAGCAGATTTAAAAGTAGCCATCCTGCAACAAAAACATTTCAAGAACAGACTTCAAAGAGAAACTGCTGAGTTACAGTTCGTCTGCAAATTTGACACCATCAGTTTAGGATTAAACAAAGACTGTGAATGGCTAGCCAACTATAAAAGCAGTTTCTCCTCTCGGTGTTCACACCTTCACATCAGCTGCCAGAAGTGGGCCTCATCCTCCCTGACTGAATTGACCTCGTTATCTCTAGCCTTGCTCTTGATTGGTACTCTTTTCTTATGCCTGTATATTTTATACCTGCCTCCGGAATTTCCACCACATGCATCTGACGAAGTGGTTTTTTGCCTACGAAAGCTTATGCTCCAATAAATCTGTTAGTCTATAAGGTGCCACAGGACTCCTCATCGCTTTTGCAGATTCAGACTAACATGGCTACCCCTCTGATACTTGATAACTTTGGCAAGTGCAGTACAATTTATCATCCTATAAAAACAGTACTGCTTCCAAAGTTGATCATGTCAACTAGAAAATCAGTGTAATGTGGTTGGCAGTTTTCTTCTTATAACTGAGAAGTTGACAGGACATCTTTTCTTCTGCTACATTCTGCACAGCAGGATAGTATGCTGAGGGACTGTGCAATGCACCTTAGGCAAGTTTCTAGACACCTGCTGTTCAACAGTAAAATCCCTCATGAAATGTGTGCTCTGCACTAGACAGGAGTACATCTGTTCAGCAGCTCCTCTTTTCACTTCTCCAACTTTCTCTCATTTGGAAAAATTAGTCTCCTAGGCTTCTGTTTTGTTTGTTTGTCTGTTTGTCTGTCTAAAGGTTTTTGCACCTTAGAATGCAGTCACCTTCTGCTAGTACAACTTGCATTGCCAGTTTAAATATGTTTAGACAGCAGTGACCCTGTTCTTTTAGAACAGTGGTTCCCAACCTGTGGTCTGTGGACCCCTGGTGGTCTGCAATAGTGCTGCAGGGGGTCCGAAGAAAATTTAAAAATAATAATTATTTTCTTTTTTCCTTTCTCTTTTTCTCTCTCCCTTTCTCTTTTTTTTGTTTCCATCTTTTTTCTTTTTTCTCTCCTCTTTCTTTTTTCTTTTTTTAATCTCTTTTCTCTCCCCCCCCCCCGCTTTTTCTTTTCTCTCTCTTTTTCCTTTCCTCTCACAGGGTGAGCAGGGGTCCATGAAATTTTAATACATTGAAAAGGGGTCCATATTCTTGAAAAGATTGGGAACCACTGCTCTAGAAATAGTATAAAGTTCTAAAAACTTAAATCTTGTTTGTTTTGGGGGAGATAATAAAACACAAACATTTCCTTTAATTTTTAAAGGACTTATTCTGTTCTCCTATTTAGCATATTTTCTTGTTTTATTTATTTCTTGCCTATTTACTTCTATCTTTTGGCTTGAGTATCTTTCTTCCTTTCATTTTAATTCTTTTAATGCTACTCTCCATCATTATTTTTTCCTATGGTCAGTTCTGAAAACCTTGTCACATTTTTCATCTGACCAGCTTCCTGATACTTCAGAGAGGGCAGTGAAACTAACTTGCGTGCTTCAAACTTTACAAGAGAGAAATTTCACTGGGAGAAGCTTAATAAACAAGAACAGATCCCAGTCTCTGCAACAATGCACAATTCCGGACACAGCATAAAGTGCTTTCATTTTAATTATGTTCAACAATTTAAGCTGGTAAAAGTGGTTATGTTAATGGAAAGCTCACTATTTTTGTCTTTTCAGTGTTGAGATAATTGTGCTCATTGATATCAATATTAAAGACTTAAAAATAACTCACATCACAGAACCATTGTTTTTAAGCACTAACACAATTTCTCTCTTTACCACCTGCCATTTTTCTGTCACTCTTCATTCCACACTTCACTCCACCTGCCAGGCTGTTAGAGAGCTGCCACAAGTTTAGTGTTAAAAGGCTGACATTTAGCCTCTTCTCCTTAGCTGTAGTCAATCAACGGTATTCCCTGTCTGAACTTTCGGAATGCACTTTGCTAAATAGTTGGATAGTGTCAGGCAGACTAAAACCGGGAGATTGACTGTTTCTTTCCCTTCAGGAAATGTGCAGTTGTGCCAAGCGCAACTGTTTGCCTGCTTGTCTGATAGCCTACCTATTATTTGCTTGGTATGGGGAGACCTGAAAACTGTCAAATAATGGCTGAGCGAGGGAGTTTGTATCACCTCTGGGAAAACACCTGTCAGCTTCTATGAGTAGCCCCAAGTTCAATAAGAAAGACCATGACTAAAGTGGCAGAATCAAGGGAAGGAAACAAGTATGTGGCTGCCGGAAAGCTGATTGGCCAGAAATCATCACTATATATTCCAATCACCATCTGAATTGGCAGTTATTCGGTGTTTGAATTGTTCAGAGGAATGTTGTTGATAGACTGGGATATGTTTTGCAGCTAGATTGATTTCAATCACATTTTTACTACTGAACTGTCATTTGCAGAAATACTATTTCCTAGGGTAGGATGTTGTGAGATGACAATGCACCACTGGGCAGTCTGGAAATACGGATGAGCAGATGGGTGTTTTATTATCTGCACATCTGAGCGCTCAGTCTGTTTGCAAAAGGGAGGTGAGAATACCTTGGACCAGAATATGTGGCATGGTTATTTATACTAAATCTATACTATTATAAAAGAAGAGGCATCTGTCACGCTGTCTGTCACAGAAAACATTTGAAAAGACTCAAAAAGACTTGAGAAGTTTCTATGGGGAGGCAGGTCCTCCAGCCCCAACCACAGCCCTGCCTCCTCTGCTGAGGGTACCATGCGGAGAGGAGGAGGAGGAGCAGCACGCTGAGTGTGTGCACCCTACCCCTACCAGGGGGAGGGGAAGAACACGTGCATGCATGCCCTAGCATCCCTGGACCAGCGGGGAGGGAAGAGGATGCACGGCTCGAGCCTCCTTGCACCCAGGAGCAGCAGGGAAAGAGGAGGCCCCATGGCCTGAGCCAGTCCAAGACTCCCCAGCCCTGGGAGCAGTGGGGAGGGAAGAGACCACGTGCACGCCCCTCCCCCTTCACAGAGATGGGAAGAGCATGCGCACCAGGAAGGGAAGAGGCCACACAGCCCGAGCCTCCCTGCTCCTGGGAGCAGTGGGGAGGGAGGACGCTACATGGCTCCACCCTCCACAGCCCTGGAGCAGCAGGAATGGAGGTGGTTGCATGGCCCAAGACTCCCCACCCCCGGGAACAGTGGGGAGGGAGGAGGTCACATATACGTCAACCGTCACAATGGGATAGGTTATACTAGTAATAATAATACAAGCTACTTATTCACAGTACTCAAAAGACACCAGAGGATGTTGTTTTCTGGAAAGAAAGAAAAAATCTCACATTGAATTTATAGACAGTTTCTTTCAAATGTCCTCTTTTATAGTTTAAGAAGAGTGTTCCACGAGGTGTAACAGTTAACTCGAACTAAGGACTTAGTTCGAGTTAACGTTTGACTGCCGCGTGTAGCCGCGGGCAGTTAGTTCGGACTAAGGGGATTTAAAAATGGCGCCCGGACGGGAAGATGCAAATAAAGCCCGGGATATTTAAATCCCGGGCTTCATTTGCAACTTCGAATGCCTACATTAGCCTCCCTAGTTCGAACTAGGGGGCTAGTGTAGACATACCCTATTATTCTCTGCCTAGGCACGAAGGACCTTTGCTGGAGATTACACTGTGTCTCTTCTCCCTACCACATCAATCTCTCTTCTTCCACAGACAACTCCTTCAGGCTCTCCCAGCCAAAACTCCACCTAACTGGTAACAATGAATTCTAGCCCTTGAGTGCCTCAGAGTTTTTCTCTGCAGTGCGCAACCAAAATGACTGTTCATTTAAAGAAGATATTAAGTTCTCTACTCTTTAAAAGAGTCATTATACTAAACTTAGTGGAGGTAAACACACTCCTCCCTTCAGATACAGCACTGTGTTGATGTAGAGTAAAAATAAAACAAATTTATTAACAAAAGGGCACAGAATCCTAGAACTGGAAAGGACCTCGAGAGATCATTGAGTCCATTCCCCTGCCTTCATGGCAGGACCAAGCATTGTCAAAATCATCCCTGATAGATGTCTATCCAACCTGCTCTCAGATATCTCCAGTGATGGAGATTCCCCAACCTCCTTAGGCAATTTATTCCAGTGTTTAACTGGACAGGAAGATTTTCCTAATGTCCAATCTAAACCTCCCATGCTGCAGTTTAAGCCCATTGCTTCTTGTCCTATCATCAGAGGCCAAGGAGAACAATTTTTCTCCTTCCTTCTTGTAACACCTTTATAGATACTTGAAAACAGCTATCATGTCCCCTGTCAGTCTTCTCTTTTCTAAACTAAACAAACCCACTTTTTTCAGTCCTCCTGCATAGTTCCTGGTTTCTAGACATTTCATCATTTTTGTTGCTCTTCTCTGGATCTTCTTCAATTTATCCACATCTTTCTTGAAATGTGGTACCCAGAACTGGACACAATACTCCAACTGAGGCCAAATCAATGCGGAGTAGAGCGGAAGAATGACTTCTCGTGACTTGCTCACAACACTCCTGTTAATACAACCCAGAATCACGTTTGCTTTTTTTGCCACAGTGTCACACTGTTGACTCATATTTAGCTTGTGGTCCACTATGACCCTTAGATCCCTTTCCGCAGTACTCCTTCCTAGACAATCACTTCCCATTCTGTATGTGTGAAACTGATTGTTCCTTCCTAAGTGGAGTACTTTGCATTTGTCCTTCTTAAACTTCATCCTATTTACCTCAGACCATTTTTCTAGCTTGTCCAGATTGTTTTGAATTATGACCCTATCCTTCAAAGCACTTGCAACCCCTCCCAGCTTGGTATCATCTGCAAACTTAATAAGATACTCTCTCTGCCATCATCTAAATTGTTGATTAAGACATTGAACAGAACCTGTCCCAAAACCAACCCTGTGGAACCATTAATAACTACTCTCTGAGAACGGTTATCCAGCCAGTTATGTGCCCACTTAATAGTAGCCATCTAGGCTGCATTTCCCTAGTTTATTGATGAGAAGGTCATGCAGGACCGTGTCAAATGCCTTACTAAAATCTAGTGTATCACGTCCACTACTTTTCCCTTACCCACAAGGCTTGATGTCCTATCAAAGAAACCCATCAGATTGGTTTGATATGATTTGTTCTTTACAAATCTATGCTGGCTGTTTCCTGTCATCTTATTTGCTTCCAGATGTTTGCAAATTAATTCCTTAATTACTCATTACATTGTCTTCCCTGGCACAGAAATTAAAATGACTGGTCTGTAGTTTCCTGGTTTGTTTTTATTTCCCATGAAGTCTTGGGCATTGTTTAGGTGACATCAAGCAGAAGGAATATAGAAATGGTTGCAAACAAATACGAATAAAAATATGCCTTCTGATGGCTCAGACCTAAATTAAACTGACTTTGGTAAAAGTAGTTTCCTCACCAATCTTTCCTGTGTATGCAATAGCCAGGATCTCTGCAGAGTCCAAGGTACTTATTTTCCTTGTCACCTCAGGTGAAGGAGAATCCAAAGTCTTTCTGTGTGTCTTTAGGTCTCACTGTCTTCATTTCCTCTGGGGTTCAAACTTCTGCCCCTTCAGCTGAATATGGTGTTTCTAGCACACAAGCCAGCACACAAACCAGTAAGGTGAAGTAAACTGAAAGAAGTGGGTGGTATAGAAGACTGTAATATTAGTCAAGAGGTACTAAGTTGCTCTTGGTTAGAAATCTTTGTATATTTTTAATACTTGTATGCCAAAAGCAAAACAAAATTAAAAATACAAGTGAGCAATCCCCAGAAAAGGTGAGAGTAGAGATTTACTTGTTTTAAATCTTATGCACCAATCTTAGCGTATGCAGTGCCCACATACTACAATTAAGGGGGTTATTTATATCAGACACAAAGTGTGGTATTTTAAACTAAGTCTGCATATTCTTAGAGGTCAGACTATAAGCAGAAAATATTGGAGTTCAACTATCCCTTCATTTGGGGGTAATTGGGGGCATATTTCCATAATACTATTTAGAAGTTTTAATTGATAGAAGGGAAAAAGCACCTCCCACAGATCTTTTAGAACAGTTTGAAAACGTATTAAAGGAATGGCTATAATCAGCATTTGTATAAATATTACATTTAAGGTTTTAAAACAAAGGTCAGACACTTTGGAATTTAGGCACTATAAACATATATAGGTGAGCACATCTCTTTGTATTTATCTCTGTGACCAGGTTTCAGTGCATGGCTTTGATATTTTTTAAAACTTGCTGAGAAGCCAAGCAATAAAACACCTTGCACCAACAGGCACAAAATAAATATAATAATAATAATAATAATAAGTAATAATTAATTAAAAAAAACACAACCATCTTCCAGGCCAAGGATTATTTTGTGCTGAGCAGCTTCCTGTCTCTAATGAAATGGAGCTTATTCTTATAAAAAACTAGCACACACATGAAATTCCCAGTGGAAATTTTTGGCACATCCGTAGATGAGGAGAGTGGGAAAGCAACAAATTGTCTCAATAAAAGAATTGATTTCTGGTTATCTTATAAACAGGAATAGATACAAACACATCCTCTTTGTCCCCTTGTACTGTTTTTCAGATGCACCACACAATCCTTTGTATTGTGCTTTCAATGGAATCCACACAGTTTTTTGAGAGATGTTTATAGCATCTGAGAAGGTCCATTTGCAAGTGGCTAAGGAAATTAACATCATAAGGGTATGTCTACACTAGCCACCCTAGTTCGAACTAGGGTGGCTAATGTAGTCATTCGAACTTGCAAATGAAGCCTGGGATTAAAATATCCCGGGCTTTATTTGCATGTTCCCGGGCGCCGCCATTTTTAAATGCCCGGTAGGTCGAGCTCCCTGCCCGCGGCTACACGCGGCACGGGCTAGGCAGTTCTAACTAAAGCCCCTAATTCGGACTACCGATACTCCTCATTGCAGGAGGAGTAACGATAGTCCGAATTAGGGGCTTTAGTTCGAACTGCCTAGCCCGTGCCGCGTGTAGCCGCGGGCAGGGAGCTCGACCTACCGGGCATTTAAAAATGGCGGCGCCCGGGAACATGCAAATAAAGCCCGGGATTAAAATATAATTTGCAAGTTCGAATGACTACATTAGCCACCCTAGTTCAAACTAGGGTGGCTAGTGTAGACATACCCTAAGAGTGGAAACAAAGAAGGGGAACAGGTTTTTGAATCAGCCTTCCCCAAACAACTGCTGACACCCCCTTTTTTTCTCCACTCAACCACATCTGAAGAAGTGGGTTTTGCCCAGGAAAACTCAAGATACTATATATATTTTTGATAGTCTCTAAGGCAGGTCTCGACAACCTTTTCAAATCAAAGGGCCAAATTACATCAAAATTCAGAACAAGTGGTCAACAAAGAGCCAATATAAGAATGCCCATTTGCATGACTGAAAACATACAACTTAATATTATTGGTAACTGACAAAATGATTATTAATAGTATAACTGAAACACTACTCACAGACTTTATTTAATGGGTCTTCTGCTGCTGTGGGGAGGTACAGTTTGTGGATGTGGGGGTGCAGGAGTCAGGTTTGGGATGCTTGAGGGGCTCAGGGCAGGGGGTTGGGATGTGGGGGAGGTGCAGGCAGGGCAGGACACTAGGAGATGGAAAGCAGAGTGTGTGTGTAGGGGGAGGGGCTAGAGCTGGATTACCTTCCCTGGCCAGGGCTGGGCTGCTGCATCTGAGCAGCAGTGGCTGGACAAGGGGTCAGGCTGGGATTTCCGAAGCCAGATCGTGGCCTCCCCTCCTACCCATACCTCAGCAGGAGGGGAACCACCACCAGCCCTTCCTGTGGCCTCAAAGCAAGGAGTGCAGTCAAAAGATACCAAGCGGTGTTCAATTGTGAAATTCTATGTGGCTCATTTTCTCTTGTCCAGTCAGGGAAAGAAAGAGAAAGAGAGTGAGCAAGCGAGAGCAAGAGCACCAGCATATTTCAGGCTGCAGAGCTCATTTCATCTTTCCTCAAATGTAAACCTGTGGACAGTCGTGTCACAAATTTCCTTGTCAATTCCTGAGCCTGATTAATGGGAAGGAGCAGATGTCCAAGTCTTTATCTATCATGCCAGACAGTTTTCTTTGTGATTTACTTATGTGTCAAGAATGACCCTTCCTTGTTCTGAAGATACCAGCACTAGAAAGGATAGCCTTTTATTGACTGAGCTGTCCACCTACATCTGGGTGTTGAAAGCATACATTCAGTTCTGCAGTTGTGGTACAGTGACTAATTATAGACTAGCACTAGTATCTGAAAAAGCACAGAACAACTGCCATCATTGTGATAAAGGGCGAGAGGTTTCAATTGTTCTCTAGCAAGAGATTTAGGTATTGTTGAAAAGGAAGAGAAACAATACATCTAAGTATGTGTGCACATTTCTATGTAAAATGGGCTCTATCAGTGAGTGCCTGCACTTCGTTTCCTGTCAATTAAATAATAAGTAGGTGGAAATTTATGGCAAACTGGGGAGGAAAGTGGAAATAGGTGAGTGGGAAGAGTAGCAGATAAAAGGAGCCAAGGAAAAGCGGGTGAGGAAGCAAAATGAAAAAGAAGAGAGTGGGAGCAAGGGAAAGGGGAAGCAGAAGGCATGAAAATAGAAATTGTTACAAATACAAGTGAAAATATTTTGCTGTTGGAACAAAAAGAGAAATGGGATTATTTTCTGACCACTGCTTGTGTGTATAAGGGGAGCTATGAGAGTTTATATCAGCTGAGGGTGTGTATGTATATATCTAGAGCTAGATCTATGGACTCAGCTAGGATAAACTCACATAGCTCCCCTATACACACACACACACACACACACACACACACACTCGAAGACTTATCTAGCATTGCTTGGGTCCTTCAGGGCAGGAGGTTGCAAGTGTGGATTGTGCAGGAGTCAGGGGAAGGGCTTGGAGATGTGGGGAGCTGAAGGTATGGAGGGTGTAGGAGTCAGGGCAGGGGTGGTATGGGGGGCTGAAGACAGGAGATGGGAGGGTTCAGGGCAAGGGGGTACAGAATTCAGGGCAGGGGATCATGCCAGGGGGTTCATAGAATTCTAGGGCTGGAAGAGACCTCAGGAGGTCATTGAGTCCAGCCCCCTGCCCAAGGCAGGACCAACTGCAATTAAATCAGCCCAGCCAGGGCTTTGTCAAGCTGAGACTTAAAAACATCTCGGGATGGAGATTCCACAACCTCCCTAGGTAACCCATTCCAGTGCTTCACCACCCTCCTAGTGAAATAGTTTTTCCTAATATCCAACCTAGACCTCCCCCACTGTAACTTGAGATCATTGCTCCTTGCCATCCGTCATTACTGAGAACAGCCTCTCTCCCTCCTGGGTGGGGAGGGGAGTATTACTGGGGCCGCCTGTGGCTGTGAGGTTGGCAGCTTCTCCTGGGGAGTTTGGCTGGCCGGGTGCACTGAGGGGCTGCCTGTCCCTCCCAGTTGGCAGCTCCTCAAAGGAAAGGAGAGCTGGGGAGGAAGAGCCAGGGGTCTGCTCGCCCCTCCACCCCAGGTGGTTGCTCCTCACGGGGAGGGGGGCTGGGGCCAGACTGCTCCCACCCACCGACCTGCCTACTCTCTTCCTGGTGCAGCCGCCCCCTGTGGTCACTCTGCAGTATAATTTTCCCCCACACTTGCTGCCCACAGTGGTTACTGTGGAACATAACTATCCCTCCTATCAGACCCTCTCCCTTTCTATATTATGGAAAATAATCGAATTCCAGGCATATCCCATTGTCAGCTAGGTAGCACAAACAAACTCTGACCTTGCTTTAAGCTGGGATAAGAGGAAGCTGGATACCAATTTTGGTGATCCTAGCTCTTACTATTTAGGAGGAGCTCTTGAACAAACAGACTCACAGATAGGCAGACATTTCTAAAATAAATAGTAATTATCCCAGATTGAGGTGTCATTAGAGGAGGTTTTGGAACAAATTAATAAACTTAACAGTAACAAGTCACTGGGACCAGATGACATTCACCCAAGACTTCCAAAAGAACTCAGATGGGAAATTGCAGAACTATTAACTGTGGCTAGTAACCTATCCTTTAAATCAGCTTCTGCACCTAATGACTGGAAGATAGCTAATGTGATGCCAATATTTAAAAAGGGCTCAAGAGGTGATCCTGACAATTACAGACCAGTAAGTCTATCATCAGTAACGGACAAATTAGTTGAAACTATAGTAAAGTTTTTCTTCATTCAGCGCACAATCACGCTGTGGAACTCCTTGCCAGAGGATGTGGTGAAGGCTAGAACTTTAACAGGGTTCAAAAAAGATCTAGATAGATTCGTGAAGGTTAGATCCATCAATGGCTGTTAGCCAGGATGGGTAGGAATGGTATCCCTAGTCTCTGTTTCTCTGGAGATGGGTGACAGGGCAGGGATCACGTGAGGATTACCTGTTGTGATCCCTCCCTCTGGGGCATCTGGTATTGGCCACTATAAGCAGACAGGATACTGGGCTAGATGGACCTTTGGTCTGACCCAGTATAGCCATTCTTATGTTCTTGTGTTCATATGTTCTTGTGTTCATAGGGTTGCCTAATAGCACAGTCAAACCACTATAACCATGTCCATTTAGATACTGAGTCAGCATAACACTTCCACATTGGTTACATGGTTTCATCACTGAATTCCCAGGAAACTTCTTAACCTATGCTGAAGGAGTGCATTCAGCCTCCTGTTGTGTACTTCCTTTATCAGCCAGGTTTCTGAGACAAACAATTTTGTTGAAAGATCAACAGAGTGGTATAATCTCCTTACCTCTCCCAGGCTGCGTATACATTGGCGCGATCTTGCGCCAAAGCGGCCGCTTTTGCACAAAAACATGATGCCTGTCTACACTGGCGGGGAGTTCTTGCGCAAGAACACTGACGTTCTAATGTGTGAAATCAGTGCTTCTTGCGCAAGAACTATGATGCTCCCGCTCAGGAATAAGCCCTCTTGTGCAACTGTTCCTGCGCAAGAGGCCAGTGTAGACAGGCAACATGAATTTATTGTGCAAGAAAGCCCGATGGCTAAAATGGCCATCGGAGCTTTCCTGCGCAAGAAAGCGTTCACACTGGCACGGATGCTCTTGCGCAGAAGCACATCTCTTGCGCAAAGGCACATGCCAGTGTAGACGCTCTCTTGCGCAAATACTTTAACGCAAGAACTCTTGCGTTAAAGAGTATTTGCGCAAGATCATGCCAATGTAGACACAGCCCCAGAGTATGATAAATGGCAAAACAATCCACTAACTTTGCTGATTTTTGCTTTCTTTTTCTTAATCAGCAGACCATTAGCAGAGATTGTACTTCCATGACAGAAAAAGTCATTTCCTCTTGGGTATTCTTTACCACCCATCACACATCCACTAGTGCTGACAGCATGTTCTCCTACCTCCATTATCTTTGTCTTCTGATTACTGATATGAAGTCCCACTTTGGTTGTTTCCCCTTGTATGCTCACAAAGGGTCTTTTTTTCATTCCATCCAAGCTGGTATCCAATATGACTATATCATCTGCAAAAAAGTCTCTCAGATTATTTCTTGCCCAGACTATACAAGTGTCCTCAGCAGCTGCCATTGCTTATATCACCACAAAGTCCATACCAATGAAGAAGTGGGGACAGTACACAAGAAACAATCCACATGTTTAATTCACCATCACTTCTTTCCCAGATTTTAACATTCTAACATCTGTCTTATCATAACTTGGAACATTACGGTTCTTCAGTGGCCTTATAGCAGCAGTTCTCAATCTGTGGTTTGAAACCCCAAAGTGGGTTGCAACCTGGTGGTAATGAAGTTGCCAGGTCTGTCTTAGATTGCTAGGGGCTGAGGCTGAAGATTGAGGGCTTCAGCCCTGCGTGGTGGGGCTCAGCTACATGGTGGGGCTCAATGTTTTCATCTACCCTCCAAAACATATATTTCTGGTTTTAACTGAAATAAACAAACACACAAAATATGTTTTACAATATTCATTTGGTAAGTATTCTAACATTGCAAACCTGGTATGATGGATGTGGGACAATTATTTATCTTGGGCTTAGAATGGAGATGATTGGTTGGCTCATAGCAAGCAATTCTTCTGGCTAACGCAGGGTAAGCACCTTGACTGATGTTTGCCAATATCGCTTTGGGAACTTGCTGAGTTTTATATAATTTAGCTCTGTCTGTGAAAATGAATAGTTTGAGTATGTACAACCCACTCCTAATATAGGCCAATGGAAGGAGCAATTCTGGCAGAACACTTCTGCTCTCCTATAGCTGATGAGAATGTTGTTGATTAATGCACAAGTGAAAGGAAATGGTTTGCATACATTTGGCAGCTTCTTGGTTATTTTCAAGCTGGTGAGCTTTACAGTTTTGTTAACTGGCAGAACTGTGAGCATGAAAAGCAGCAATCTAGCTCACTGTTCCCCTTCTCCCACAGGTTATCATCTACGGTGTATATCTATTTGCTGTCTCTTTTGAATCCAGGAAATAGGAGTCAGACTTTTCATCACCAACTGTCTGTTCTTTATGTTGTGGCCTCATCATAGATTATAGCCCGAATTCATGCTTGAACAGCTATATTTATTGGTGAATGTTCAAAGAAAAAAGAACTTGTAGAGAAGAGATCAGCTCTTGCTACTGCAATTTGATCATGAGGTATATAAAACACAACCTATCCAGACTCTCTGTTTGCCAATCACTGCTAGTTACCATTTCTTTGATCATATCATTAAAGAAAAGTTGACTAGTACATTTACAGCAGGGGTTCCAAACTCCAGGCCATCCCTGGCCACAGCAATAGCACAATCTGGCCTGGCTGTTCCAGTGGGCCTGAAAGAGGGGACCTATTGATGATCATTCCCCAAGTCTCACCCTGTCTTGCCATTGCCTGTCCTCTCACCGCCCACAGTACCCCATCCCCAAGGACCTGGCTTTAGGGATTACCGAGGATGGGGTCTAGCGCAGCATGGCAGCAGCAGCTGGAGCTGAGGGGAAGCAGAGTGCACTTGGTGGGTGCAGTCACTCAGCTGTGTTTCTACTCCTGACACCACAGGAAGTGTGAGGGCTGAACCACTGCTGCCACCCTGCACCAGGCCTCTCAGTAATCCCTAAAGCCAGGTCCTCGGCCATGGGGGGTAAAAGGGCAAGGCCATGAAAGGCAGGGATGGGGTTTGGGAAACAGTCATGGACATGCCCCCCTACCCAGGCAAGATTGCAGAATTGCTTCAGCAGGGAATGGCTTGCAGGCTGGGAGTTTGAGACCCCAGATATATAGTTTCTAAGAGAGAACTTGATCTGATATTTGTAGGTAAAACAAATTTCAAAAGGATTCTTGAATAATTGCGTGTTATTAAAATCATATGTTTGAGATGTGCTTACTTGCTCTTTGAAGTTTGATTATATTTAGTTCCTACATCAGAATAAGTGGTTTTTTTTCTATCCCTACTCAAACCCACTATGACAGACCTAATCTGTAGTGAATTCTGTAGATATAGTATGTTTATCCTGTAGAGTGGCCTAAAACTTATTTAAACCAGCTGACAGAGGACCATCCTTGTGTTAAGGGGATACTTCATTGGATATCTGATGACATAAGAGCTCTTACTCTACTCACTCGCTATCCAATACTGCTCAGGTAGTAGTGGAAAGAAAACATGGCCAGAGGAAAGGGGTGTCACCAAGATCCCCCCATGCTATACTGATTCTTGGCTGTATTTTTGGGCACACAAGCTATTACAGTCTGGAACAGCTCTCACATGATGCAGGGGGACTGGTCTGCACAGAACTCAGTGGGCATGTTCAGCAATGAGAACCTTATAATAATCTATATTCCAGAGGTTTAAAAAGAATCCCAGTTTCTGCTTAAACTTATTCATTAGAAAAATGGAGACAGAAGCCCAGCAGCAGAGCGGGGGCTATCCTGTTTATTGCGTCGAGTGTAACATGTATGATTACCTGCCCTGTGGGCGGGTGGTGTATGTGTGCACCCGTTGCAAGGAGCTCCTGACCCTCAGAGACCGGGTTCGGGCTTTGGAGGCCAGGGTGGCTGAACTGGAGGAGCTAAGGGAGGTAGAGAGATATGTTGATGAGACTTTCCGGGACATTGTAATACTGTCCCACCTCCAGTCTGAGAGCCCCAGTGCTCTTAAGGAGGATGAAAGTCTCAAGCGAACAGAGCATTCAATGGGAGCAGAGGGAAACCATCCCATAGTTGGGACCCTCCTCCGAGAGGATGTTGCGGTATCCTCTCGCACTGAGGATACCTCTGAGGGGGAGGGAATGCCAGTTAGGAAGAGGCAGGTGTTAGCAGTGGGTGATTCGATTGTTAGAAACATAGATAGTTGGGTTTGTGATGACCGGGAGAACCGTATGGTCACTTGCCTGCCTGGTGCGAAGGTTGCGGATCTCTCGAGGCATCTAGATAGACTTATGCGTAGTGCTGGGGAGGAGCCGGTGGTCGTGGTACATGTAGGTACCAATGACGTAGGGAAGGTAGAAGAGATGTCCTGGAGGCCAAATTTAGGCTGCTAGGAAAGAGACTGAAATCCAGGACCTCTATGGTGGCATTCTCGGAAATGCTTCCAGTTCCACGCGCAGGGCCAGGTAGGCTGGCAGAGCTTCAGAGTCTCAATGCATGGATGAGATGATGGTGTAGGGAAGAGGGGTTTGGATTTCTTAGGAACTGGGGACACTTTTGGGAGAGGGGGAGCCTATACAGGAAGGATGGGCTCCACCTAAACCAGGGTGGAACCAGACTGCTGGCACTAAACATTAAAAAGGCTGTAGAGCAGTTTTTAAACTAAGAGATGGGGGAAAGCCGATTGGTGCGGAGATGCACGTAAATCGGAGGGAGACTTCTCTTAGAGGAGAATCATTGATAGAGATTCTCTAAGCTGTAGTCAGAAAGAGAGGACGGAGAGGGCAAACCATGGGCCAGAGCAGACAAACAACCGCATACAAAGGAATCCAATGCACCAGGGAAGGACAGACAAATAAGCAGTGGCAAATTTTTAAAGTGCTTCTACACAAATGCTAGGAGTCTGACTAATAAGATGGGTGAACTAGAGTACCTAGTATTAAATGAGGAGATTGACATAATAGGCATCACTGAAACCTGGTGGAATGAGGAAAATCTGTGGGACACTATCATACCGGGATATAAAATATATAGAAAGGATAGAGCAAGCCGGATGGGTGGTGAAGTGGCACTGTATGTGAAAGATAACGTAGAATCAAATGAAATAAAAATATTAAGTGAATCAACATGTTCAATAGCATCGCTATGGATAGTAATTACATTACTCCAATAATAAGAAATTAGCAGTAGGGGTATATTACCGACCACCTGACCAGGACAACGATACTGACATTGAAATGCTGAGGGAGATTAGAGAGGCTACCAAAATAAAGAACTCTATAATAATGGGGGATTTTAATTATCCCCATATTGACTGGGTACCTGTCACATGAGGAAAAGAAGCAGAGATAAAATTTCTCAATGGCCTAAATGACTGCTTCTTGGAGCAGCTGGTGCAGGAACCCACAAGGGGAGAAGCAATTCTTGATTTAGTCCTGAGTGGAGTGCAGGATCAGGTCCAGGAAATAACCGTTACAGGACCGCTTGGGAATAGTGACCATAATATAATAACATTCAACATTCCTGTGGTGGGTAGAACACCTCAGCAGTCCAGCACCCTGGCATTTAATTTCAAAAAGGGGAATTACACAAAAATGAGGAGGCTAGTTAAACAGAAATTAAAAGGCACAGTGACTAGAGCCAAATCCCTGCAAGCTGCATGGAAACTTTTTAAAGACACCATAATAGAGGCCCAACTTAAATGTATACCCCAAATTAAAAAACATAGCAAGAGACCTAAAAAAGTGTCACTGTGGCTTAACCACCATGTAAAAGAAGCAGTGAGGGACAAAAAGGCATCTTTTAAGAAGTGGAAGTCCAATCCTAGTGAGATAAATAGAAAGGAACATAAACACTGTCAAATCAAGTGTAAAAATGTAATAAGAAAAGCAAAAAAAGATTTTGAGGAACAGCTAGCCAAAAACTCAAAAAGAAATAATAAAATGTTTTTTAAGTACATTAGAAGCAGGAAGCCTGCTAAAAAACCTGTGGGTCCCCTAGACGATCAAACTATAAAAGGCGCAATCAAGGACGATAAAGCCATTGAGGAGAAACTAAATGATTTCTTTGCTTCAGTCTTCACGGCTGAGGACGTTGGTGAGATTCCCAAATCTGCACCGTCCTTTGTGGGTGATGAATCTGAAGAACTGTCCCGGATTGAAGTGTCATTAGAGGAGGTTTTGGAACAAATAGAAAAACTTAATGTTAACAAATCTCCGGGACCGGATGGCATTCATCCAAGGGTTCTAAAAGAACTCAAAGGGGAAATTGCTGAACTATTATCTGTGGTTTGTAACCTATCCTTTAAATCGGCTTCTGTACCTAATGACTGGAAGGTAGCCAATGTGAAACCAATATTTAAAAAGGGCTCTAGAGGCGATCTGGGCAATTACAGACCGGTAAGTCTAACTTCAGTACCGGGCAAATTAGTCAAAACAATAGTAAAGAATAAAATTGTGAAGCATGTAGAAGAACATAATTTGTTGGACAAAAGTCAACATGGTTTCTGTAAAGGGAAATCCTGTCTTACTAATCTATTAGAGTTCTTTGAAGGGGTTAACAAACATGTGGACCAGGGGGATCCAGTAGATATAGTATACTTAGATTTTCAGAAAGCCTTTGACAAGGTCCCTCACCAAAGGCTCTTGTGTAAATTACATGGCCATGGGATAAGAGGGAAGGTCCTTTCTTGGATTGAGAACTGGTTAAAAGACAGGAAACAAAGGGTAGGAATAAATGGTAAATTTTCAGAATGGAGAGGGGTAATTAGTGGTGTCCCCCAAGGGTCAGTCCTAGGACCAATCCTGTTCAACTTATTCCTAAATGATCTGGAGAAAGGGGTAAGCAGTGAGGTGGTAAAGTTTGCGGATGATACCAAACTGTTTAGGATAGTCAAGACAGAAGCAGACTGTGAGGGACTCCAAGAAGATCTCACCAAACTGAGTGATTGGGCAACAAAATGGCAAATGAAATTTAATGTGGATAAGTGTAAAGTAATGCACGTCGGGAAAAATAACCCCAACTATACGTACAGTATGATGGGGGCTAATTTGGCTACGACAAATCAGGAAAGAGATCTTGGAGTTATCGTGGACAGTTCTCTGAAAACTTCCACACAGTGTGCAGTGGCTGTCAAAAAGGCAAATAGGATGCTAGGAATTATTAAGAAAGGGATAGAAAATAAGACCCAGAATATCTTACTGCCCCTGTATAAAGCTATGGTACGCCCACATCTTGAATACTGTGTACAGATGTGGTCTCCTCACCTCAAAAAAGATATTTTGGCCTTGGAAAGGGTTCAGAAAAGGGCAACTAAAATGATTAGGGGTTTGGAAGGGGTCCCATATGAGGAGAGGTTAAAGCGACTGGGACTTTTCAGTTTAGAAAAGAGGAGACTGAGGGGGGATAAGATAGAGGTATATAAAATCATGAGTGGTGTGGAGAGGGCCGATAAAGAGAAGTTATTTATTAGTTCCCTAAATAGAAGAACTAGAGGACACCAAATGCAACTAATGTGTAGCAGCAGGTTTAAAACTAATAAAAGAAAGTTCTTCTTCACACAGCGTGTAGTCAGCCTGTGGAACTCCTTGCCAGAGGAGGCTGTGAAGGCTAGGACTATAATAGAGTTTAAAGAGAAGCTAGATAATTTCATGGAGGTTAGGTCCATAAAAGGCTATTAGCCAGGGGATAAAATGGTGTCCTTGGCCTCTGTTTGTCAGAGGCTGGAGAGGGATGGCAGGAAACAAATCACTTGATCATTGTCTTCGGTCCACCCTCTCTGGGGCATCTGGTGCTGGCCACTGTCGGCAGACAGGATACTGGGCTAGATGGACCTTTGGTCTGACCCAGTACGGCCATTCTTATGTTCTTATGTTCTAACTGTACTTTGTGCAGTGTAGCTCCACCCCAGGAGCTGGTTTATATTATCCAACATAAACGTGATCATTTCCTTACGAGTTCAAACACTCCAAATCAGCTCTTAGAGAATAGGTCTGTGATCCCTGGGATGAGCCTATCGATGATAAAGGACTTCTTTCTCGGTTCTAATTCTGGCATGTACAAGTTGACATTAATTTAATCCATACAGTAATTCATAATGTGTTTGGCAATGGGCTTTCAAAGTATCAATTTCACCAGAATAGTTTCTTCATAACTGTCTTACTAATATTAAAAATGCCAATACTGCTTGTTCATCACTTGCTGTCTCCTCCAAATTCCTTCTATTCCCAAAGTGGCCGAGTGTAGGCAATAATATGGTGGAAATTCACCATTCATGTGTTATGCTGATGCCAGAAGTGAAACACTCCCTTCTCCAGGGTTGGAGAATTCTTCTCTTTATTCCCCTGCAGTATCTGTACTGGTACTATGTGCTCTGTCTGCCTACAGAGCAGCAATTACAAGAAGCACTTCAGGAGAAGACGCATTGGATTAGAACACCATGAAGAATATCCTCAACCCAGGGAGAGAGTCAGGATTTAGATTAGAGCTCCTCCTTCCCCCTGCAGCATAAAAAGGAGCCATTCCAATCCCAGGATGGCAAAACTATGTGACATATACAAAGAAATTCAATTTATCGGATGCTTCTGCTACTGCATTATGGTGCTGACAGACCCTGAAAGCAAAATGGCTGAACTCTTTAAAGTGACCTTTCTCAATTAATTTATTTGCTGTTCATTGATCAGATACAGATATTGAATTCAATTAGTTTTCAATCATTTGCTAATGTATCTGTGCCCTTTTAGAAGTTCTAATGTAATTCAGGATTAGATTACAGGCATTTAGGGGTTAGCTTAGTTTGGAAACACTTTAAAATAAGTGCCCAGTTCTCATTAATTCATGTGGCTGCTACTGTATCATTAATCACGATGAATTAATTCACTTTGTTAGGTGGATGTGATATGTAATTTAATCAACAAGAATTTCTAAGTAATTTTGTAATTAAAGTACTATTATCTTATAGTATTACCTACCATCTAGTTTCTAGAGTTTTTATGCCTTATTTATTACATTTTTGGCATAAGTTATAGAGAGATCAGCAAAATTCATAGCAGAAAAACACCATGTAAGCAGAAGTACTGGTACAATGGAATGTTAATCAAGTTCCTGGAGCAGCTGCCAAAGAAGCAGGCATCCTGGCAAAAGGGACTTCACTTAACGTAGGTATAAAAGCATTTAAGGAAATCACTCCACCCCCACCTTTCACTTGTGCATGTTTGTACACTGCAGACCTCTCCTAGAAGGAAAAAAGAATACAGTCCAAAATGTACTGAAATGTTTCTTGAAAAATATTTCAGCTAATATTTAAGGCCTCATACAAAACCCGTTGTATTAAATGAATGTCATTACATTGACTAGAGTGGACTTTAGATCAGGCCCACAGCCAACTTTCCATGGATTTCTTTAGCTTAGTAAAACTAAGATATTAAGAACAGTAAAACGTAGTAATAGTCAAAGTTAGTCCTAGGTTTACCCTGAATGGTGCCAGGGTTTGGTGTGAAAATTCTTACTGGCTCCTTCTGTGCATATATTCTATGCATCTTAACCCTAGTAGAGAAACACAATATGAAAAACAGGAAAAAGGAAAAAATAGAACACAATTTTATGCACTATGTATCTGTTTGTGTATTTGAGCTACAGTTACATATGTAGATTGTAAATCTTCATGCATACACAGAACGATGAAATGACATAAGAATGAATACAAACGCAATCAACTTCAAGAATAAATCAGCAAAGAGATAAACATTCTCTTGTCTCAAAAAAGAGCAACTGTGTTGAAGTCTTTAAAGAAAGAAGTTATTTTCAACAGAAGCAATGTACTCCTACATAGAGCAACAATAGACACACACTAAACAATTGTTGTTCATTGTATAAAGGGAATAAAGTATAGATTAATGTGAAACTAACAGAGTAACCTTAGACTGAAAACCATTATAACCATTGTCACTAACATTAGAAAGATTTGTTAGTCTCTTTGCTCTCGTCTACACTAAGACTTTATTTCAAACTACCCACATGCCCAAGGTGGAATTTATAAGCGGAGTGTCCACACTACCAAGCCCATTATTTAAAAATAACAGGCTGCGGAATTAGAAATCTGTACTCCTGCTTTTCATCAGGAGTAACACTAATTCCAAAATAGTTATTTCAAAATAATAGTAGTGTGGATGCTTTGGTGCCGCTGTTTCAAACTAATTACTCTCCAGAGTAATTCGAACTAATTACTCCCGAGTGCTTCTTGGGGCTCTAAGTTGGAGGTAGCATGCCCACCTTAATGGAGCTTGCCTCAGACTAATTTCGAGGCTCCCTTGTAGTGGGGACATACTAGTTTGAATGTGTTAAATCAGGAGTTAAGTTGAATTTAGTAATTTTGAAATACTTTCCTAGTGTAGACATGGCCTAAGGTACCACAGGACAACTTGTTGTTTTTAAAGTTACAAACTAACATGGCTATCACTCTGAGACACCAGAAAGATTGTTATCTTTTATGAAGGTTGTGAAGACAATGATTAAAGTCTACAGAAAGGAAAAATGATGTCTACATATATAAAGAAAATGGAAAAAAGGGATTCACTTCATATAGCGCAATGAGAGGACTTAATGCTATATGTTGCTCTGCATGCAGAAATTCCTACTTGAAGACGTCTAACTTTTCTAAGTATTTTTTAACTTGTTCTTTATAGTCTGTATTGTAGGGGAGTGAGTTGTAACTTAAGCTTAATTGATCTTTAACCATGATCATCTTACTTAGGCCTCTCTCGGGCAAAATTCTAATTAATGCCTAAAAGAGACTATTGAATGTTGCCCTGTGCATGAGTAAACTCATTGCTGGAATTCCCCCTTGTGACTAGGTGTGGCGTAGCAGGCTTTCTTCTCTAAGGGTGTGTCTAGACTACAGGTTTTGTCGACAAAAGTGGAATTTTGTAGACAAAACTATACCTAGGTCTACACTGCCGCTGAGTTCTGTCGACATAATGTCGACAGAACTCAGCAGTTTTGTCAACAGCTGTAAACCTCATTCTACGAGGAATAACGCCTTTTGTCGACAGAGTTCTGTCTACAGAAGGTGTTATTGCATCTACACTGTCATGTTGACAAAGTGGCTTGCTTTGTCGACAGAACTGGATGTAGTCTAGACGCTCTTTGTTGACAGAAGCTTTGTTGATAGTATCTGTCGATAAAACTGTCAACAAAAGCCTGTAGTCTAGACATACCCTAATGCTTGCCCCTGCTTATTCCAGGTTCACAGAGGCCTGCCTCTTCTTGGGACTCAGTCCTCTGGCCAAGTCACAATTTAGTTTTACCCTTTGCAAGGTTACAAAAGTATAATTAAAAGTCCAAAAACATCCCAAAGCAAACGATTCTTCTACCCCCTTCTTTGGCTATTTATCAGCCCATTTTTGAAACTTTGTCTTTACCCCTAACCTGAAATAATAAGTCCTTATCATGTGTTTCATTGTGGATGGCAGGTGATACCCAGGCCCAAACTATGCTCTGGGTCCTGGTGGTATTACACTGCAGGATCATCTACTTCAGATATGCTGCTGTTTGCCTATGCTACTTCCTACTTCAGAACTTCTTGTGCTGCCAGCTTGCAGTCTGTGCTTAACCCAGCTCCCTTCTCTCGGTTTCCAGGATACTGGCTTCTTCTCAAGTCCTGCCAGTTCATTCACTCTGTTGGAATACTGAGCCTTTCTAACTGCCTCTCAATGCCTTATCAACTTTCCAGGGCACAAAATAGAGATTCTTTCCACAACCATGGTCTTCTTCAGTTTGCCTTCCCAGAGTGCATGAACACTGTACATTCTGTGCCCCAGGTTTCTCTGTTTTGGGTTCCTCTCCTGGATTTTGTTCAGTTTTCACTTCCCAGCTAGGTTTGTTAACAAGTCAAGCCTCACATCCCTTCCAGGTGTGAACTAAGTTCTCGGATTCCTGTTAACTCTTTAGTCACCTGCATGGGGTAGACTCTCTGTCATAGGTCTTTGTTAAATCAACCTTACTTACTGTAAACAGCCTGCAACTCGGTTTTCTCTTGTGTGTATGCCTGTTTTCTGTTAGTATTTTGGTTTTATCTTTTCATCTTCTGTCTCATTTGCTCACATTCAAATATCTAAACAGAACTAAATTTAAACACAAATGTATTTTGCTGATGAGCATAGAATAGATTGTTACTTCAGCCATATTTAAAATCAAATGAAATGTATCCTCTATTCTATCTTAAATACTAATCCTTTTTTGAAAGTCATTGACTGAGGAGAGTTAAAATAAATCTATCATATGCACTGAATTAGTCCTCTCTCCTCATAGGAAATGAAATATAAAACTAAAACCCATTAATCCTAGAATCTCTAATGTCTTTCAGGATTTTGCAATGAATTTATTGATAGAACAGATGGACAGAGAAGGAGATTTGGACATTTCTCACTGCCCCTTCAAATGTTCAACTAATTGGTAGATAAATTATCTGGTATCTAGATTCTAGCTTCTCCCAATTAACGCAGGAGATAAATTTGTACTATTTATTCTTTTTTTGCCTGCTCCAGAGATATTACATCTATAAATGTGAACATTTTTGCAAGTTAAGGGATTAAAAAAGGGCATATATTATTATCCATTTGCTATGCAATTGTAAATGCCACCATCATTAATGGGAGCTGAGTGCTTGTATCTAACAGAAAGGAGACTCTAATGTTGTGTAGAGACAAATTGTAATAGCTATAGAGTTTACCAGATCTGTAAAAAAGATGATGCCATTTGACTTTCCTCCTTTGCATTTAAACATCCACTAGGCCCATTTCATTTCTATTGCTTTATCTTAAGATGCTGATAAGCAAGAAGGAAAATACCATCTCAGAGCTTCCCAGAAATGGTCTTGAAATGAAAGGTATTCTGGCCACAGCTAATAAGAAGTGTCTCATTGTGCTACCTGGAGAGAAAAAAAATAGCACTTGTTTTTGTTCTCTATTGTACTCTCACATTGCATGGTTCTTTGTTGTTATTAAGGGTGTCTCAAAAACAAGAATTCTGTTTTATGAAAAAAAAAAAAGAGTTTGGAATTTGTTTTTGTTCTACGTCAGAACAAAACAAGATACTTTGATTTTTTTCTAATAAAAATGACACAGCCCACCTACAGGTCAGGGCACTTTTTTGTGGTGCGCATTTCAAGTCCCTGCTCAGCCTGATTTGGTGCAAGAATTGAACATAGATTTTCCATGTTCACCCAGGAGATAGCCACCAGCCTATTGTCTATTCTGGGGTGGAGTATCAGTCTCTTCTTGATTTAGTCAAATTTCATTCTGGACTTGACAAATCTTCCCAATGAAAGTTCAGTCACAACCAATCTGTCTCTGTGAAAAGATTTAGTTTTGATGACTTCATATTTTTCAACAAAAAAGAATGTTGAAAAGAATGTTGTGTTGTGTGTTGACCCACTCTAGTTGCAATTTCTGCCTTGGGAGGAGGCTGATGTTTTTTATAGCATTTTAACTAAACCTAACCCCTGTCCTAATGACGATTAAAAGTAAACCAAAGTAAATGCGAAAATAAATGAAAGAAGAGCCTTTACTCTATAATACCTGCTCAACATTTGCAACCCTTCTCCCCTAAATATTTTCTGGTTAGGATCCCACAAATTAAAAAAAAAGCCACTGTTCCTGCAAATTTAAAAAAAAACCAAACACTTTTATGGTAAATACAGATCAGTGTGAAAATGCATAAGGAACAAACAATGGATAGTTGATTTAGAGATTTTTAAAAAATATTTAAGCAACAAAAATTCAGGTTCACAGAGAAATAAAAGTCCACTTTGAAAATTCTTTCTTTTCTAGTGCTATCAACTTGTGAATAACTTGACTATTATAATATTTGGCAATTTCTCAATCAACAAGTACAATAAAAAAAAACGTAAGTGAGACTGGCAATCCATTTTCCCTGAATCCTAGAAAATAGCTGCTTGGCATCCTTTAAATATGAGCCCTGCAGAGTAGTAGCTTTTAGTACAGAAGGAAAATACTGAGCAGCAGCAGTAAATTTCAGACTAAATGAGACATAAAGGTCACAAGGAACGAAAAATGTAAAGCTGCTTTTATCTAAATAAAGATCTGAATCAGTTGTAATCAAATGACATATTGTTCAGCTGTATAGGTGCATTAAACTGTTTCTCAATGAATTACTTTGGCAAGTATTTACTTTAACTCTGAAGACTGTCATTATTTTGGCCTAATCATGTCCAAAAAAGTTTCAAGTCAGTGTCTCCATTTAACTGCAATAACATTCAAAACTAGCTTCAACTCAGTGGTGGCATCATTTTGTACACCACACACTAAGAAATGACCAGGCTGCACATAATAATTGAGCTACTAACTGTTGGCTACAAACATCGTGTGGCTGAAGCTTAAGAAATATATTTCTGTGCTAATATTGTTAATGCTGAAAAGTAACTAGGCAGTAGTTAAATATTGGTGCAAAGCCTTTCATCTGTCTTCCTGCATCTAGTACTTTCAATGAGAGGTAGAGGTACATTAACATTAGTCTATTTGTTCAGGCTGCAAAACAACATCTAGAAAACTGATTTCATGTTATTTTCTACACTATTTCGCACTACTTTGATAGCAGTGAAAGAGATTGCAATACCTGTATTCAGGTGTAAAGGGACAGCTGAGTGGGCTTATAAAATCTCACAAAGATAACACTGATAAATGGGCTATTGAAAAGTTTCAGAACATCAGGAAATCAATTCCAAACTTGCCCAATCCAATTTTTTATGAATGAGAAAAAGTTTCCTGCCCTAGTCAGTAAGAAATTGGAATCAGTCCAATTTGTAGTTTCTAAAAAGACATTATTGAGTATATGTCAATATGAGTTTTACAATGGATTTTAAAACCATAGTTAAACTACCACTACAATAGTTAATAAGACAATAGAAATCTAAATGGTATCCAAAACATGAGTTTTTTTATTAAAAAGTAACCAGGCATCTGACATGGAAAAAAACCACACATTTTCTTACAGATATAGTACTTATTCTCTCAATAGCTTCAATAAACTTTATAGACATTTTCAACAGAGTAACCACTGTGGGTTGAATGCAGTGCTCACTGAAGTACATTGAAATCTTGTGCTATCTTCTGCCAGTTGCAGAAGGAGAGGATGGCAGTCTTATTCCCTTCCGGTGCTGAGGTGTTCTGTGGATTGGAGAGGTCTCAGCATTACTTTCTCTCACCAGGCCACCCTATGTACTACACACGCAATATGGCCCTTATGTCAAAGCTTGTGAGGAGGAATCATCACAAGGATAGCCTTGAGCTGTCTTCAGCAATGCCTGTAGAGGGGTATTCCTCCTCCATGCAGAACAAGGACTTTTAAAGTAACTTTGGGTACGTCTACACTTGCACCCTAGTTCGAACTAGGGATGAAAATGTAGATGACCGAAATTGCTAATGAAGCCGGGATTTAAATATCATGCGCTTCGTTAGCATGATCTCGCCGGCGCGTTACTCCGCTCAACAACTGTTCCGAAAGTGAAAGTGCATGCCGGGACACGTTAGTTCGAACTATACCCCTGGGTTCGACCTAACGTTACTCCTCAAAAAATGAGGAGTAATGTTAGTTCGAACCAAGGGGTTTGGTTCGAACTAACGCGTCCCGACGCGTACTTTCACTTTCGGAACAGCTGTTGAGTGGAGTAACGCGCCAGTGAGATCATGCTAATGAAGCACGGGATATTTAAATCCCCGCTTCATTAGCAATTTTGGTCGTCTACATTTGCATCCCTAGTTCGAACTAGGGTGCAAGTGTAGACGTACCCATAAGGCACGTACTTAAGTATCTTGCTGAATCCCATAAGGTCTTAGGGAGTCAGACATATGGACTCTTTAATCACCTCTTATTTAAAACTAACTAGTAGTTCTGTGGCACCTTAGGGCATGTCTACACAGCAGGGCTATAGTCGAATTAAGCTATGCAACTTCAGCTACGTCAATTGCACAGCTTAAGTCGAAATAGCTTAATTTGGCTTTTGGCGCTGTCTACACTGCAGGAAGTCGAAGGAAGAACACTCTTCCTTCGACTTCTCTTACTCTTCATGAAATGAGGGTCACCATGAGTCAGAGTAAGATGTCCTCCAGCTTGCTGTTATTTCAAAAAAATGGCTTGTAGTGTAGATGTGCATTATGTTATTTCAGAAAAATGCCGCTGTGTAGACATACCCTAAGGATACGTCTAGACTACATACCTTTTTCAAAAGAGGCTTTTTCAAAAGAAAGCATCTAGACTGCATTTAGCAGATAGAAAAAGCAATCTGCATTTTCGAAAAAGAGGGTCTAGACTGCCTGGATGCTCTGTCAAAAAAACCGCCACCTGGAACCATTTCTGGCAGGGCATGGGGGCAGCCTTTATTTCCGGGTGCTGCTGCCTGCCCTTTGCAGAGATATGTGTGCTTAAAGGGATTCCCCTCAATAGCCATTTCTCTGCTGCTGCTTCTGGCTTGCCTACCTCTGAGAGGGACAGCAAAGCTGCTGCAGTGCTTGCTCTGGTTGTCCTGCTTTCTGGGACACCACAACACTTTCTTTTTTGGTTGTTTTTTTCTGCTTTTCATCCTTTTTTGGATATGGAGGCGGAGCTGCCCCTGGGCAGGCAATGGCCCCACACTGCCATGCTGCAAATTCTGCTGCACCTCCATGACACTGTCATGATGCTCTTGGGACATCTGGACTCAGAACCCAGCCTTAAGCCCCTCGTCCAGGCTGCAGCACTACTGGCCTTGCCACTGAACTTATTCCTGGAAAGGTGATTTTGGAGGCTGGACACCAGTTCAGACTGGTGGGACCATCTTGTTATGGGACGACCAGGTTTGGCTTTGAAACTTCCGTATGTGGAAATCCACATTCCAGGAGCTATGTGCCTGGCTCGCCCCTGCCCTACAATGCCAGGACACCCACCTGCGGCCCGCCATCCCCCTGGAGAAGCGGGTCGCTATTGCCCTCTGGAAGCTGGCCACCCCCGACAGCTACCGCTCGATGGGACACCATCTTGGCATGGGGAGGTCTACTGTTGGGGCCATCTTGATGGAGGTAAGTCACTCTCTGGGGACAGTCCATCGGGAGGATGGGGGGGCAGAAAAGGGGGGCTGTCAGGAAAGGGCAGAGTGAATGGGGGATGGGGTGGGAGTGGTAGAAGCCCTCCTGGACTCACCCTGCCCTAGTGCAGGGGAGAGGGTGCCTGAGGGGGGGCTCCTGGGGTCTTGGAGGGAAGGGGTGGAGGAGCACCTCTCAACAGCTCCGGCAACCCTTCTAATTTCCTGTTATGTGTGTTTCTGTTTGTCCTTTTCTGCAGGTGGTGAGGGCCATCAGTTAGGAGCTGCTGCATAGGACTGTCCGCCTCAAAGACCTGGATACCATCGTGGCCGGATTTGCAGGGCTAGGATTCCCAAACTGCAGTGGAGCACTCGATGGGACTCACATCCCGATCTGCGCACCGTCCCATCGAGCAGCCCAGTATATTAACAGGAAGGGCTACTTCTTCATGGTGCTGCAGGCCCTGGTTGACCACCAGGGACAGTTTTCGGACATTTGTGTCGGGTGGTCAGGCCGGGCACATGATGCCCACATCTTCTGCAACTCATACTTGTACCACAGGCAGGGACATTCCTTCCGCAGCGCAACTTTGCAGTTGGGGATGTGCAGATGCCTATGTGCATCGTGGCCAACGCGGCCTACCCCCTTATGCCCTGGCTCATGAAGCCGTACACTGGACACCTGGACGCAAGCAGGAAACTGTTTAACTCCCACCTGAACCGGGCTCGCTTGAAGGTGGAATGCACCTTCGGGCATCTGAAGGGCAGGTTTAGGTGCCTGCTTACTCGCCTGGACATGGGGAATGCAACATCCCCAAGATGGTTGCCACCTGTTTTGTGTGCTGCACAACCTGGTGGAGAGGAAAGGGGAGGCCTTCCTCCCAGGGTGTGGGACACGGGCTGATGTGGAGGGGAGGCGGTTTGAGTAGCCCCGGACAGCTGCCATCTGCCAAGCCCACCAGTCAGGATTGCGTATTTGGGGCGCCCTGAGGGAGAGATTCTCCCAAGGAGCCCAATGACTTTCCTCAGGGCCTTCCAAATATGGGCTTGCTCCTTGACCCCAGTGCCTTCCCCCGAAACTCATTCCTGCCCCACTTTGTAGACATACACACAGAGAGACAGGTGTGATTTTCAAAATGGTTACAATTTACTTCAGAGTATTAGGTAGCAAACAGTATAACTCTTTTGAAATGAAAAATAAAGTTTTCTTAAAAAAATTAAAGTGCTTCCCTCACTCACTGGTGGGAAGGGGGCTGTAAACCTGGAGTGGCAAAGGGGGAAGGGTGGCTCATGGATGAGGGTGCCACCCGGATGAATAGCTCCTGGTGCCTCGGCAATGGGGGACTCTTCTGAGACAGCCTTGCATGTGTCCTGGGACAGGAGGAGGCTGGGCAGGAGGTGGGACTGCACCTGGGTCTGGGATGGCAGGGGTTGGGGGTGGGACAGGCTGAACAGGAGGAGCAGGAACATGGACAGGACCTGGGAAGGCCATCGCCTCCTGTACAGCAGCGCAAATAGCAGTGCGCTGCTGGACAAACTTGTCCAGCAAGCGAATGTGCCACTCTGCCTCTGCCTGCATCCTCTCGGAAAATGTGTTTTGCATCCTTTGCAGGACCGAGATGTGCTGGTGCGTCAGTTCCAGATATATGCGCCAGTGCCAGCGGTTTCCATGCAGCCATCTGGGTGGTGGGACAGGTGTGACTCACCCCTCCTGGACGGCTGGTCCGGCTGTGGAGGAGAAGAGGGAAAAGTAGTCGGTCATGCATGCTCACACTTTTCCTGAGAGGGCATGGCCTCCTTCACAGCAATCAATGCCTGTCCTAGGGACAGGGATGCTGATGTTCTCTCAGCAAGTCCTGGTGTGGCCTGGCCAGCAGCCATGGCCTCAATGGAGCCCAGAGGGTGTGCAGGCCACCATCCTGCCCCCCCTCACACACACACCATGGCCAAGCAGCACAGACAAGTGTCGGCCCACAGGCAGGGTCCCCAACCCATGCCTACACCTGGCATCACTATCTGCAGGAGCAGTTGGTGCCTCGCACCCATGCGGGGGTAGGATAGTCCTCACTGAGGTAGGCCATGCGTGGGGCCCCCCAGGCTGTGATCAGCATGACACGTCACAGTACTGCACCATCCCCTTTGCTCCCACCTCCCCCGCCTTGTGTGTGTTGGACCCTCACAGCACTCACCTGATGTTCCCTCCCCGGTGTCCGAAGACGTCTGGGAGGCCTTCTGCATCTGGGGGACTGGCTCCTGGGTGGGTGAAGGTCACCATGCTCCTGGTGTCCTCTTTCTCCTCATCTTGGAGCTGCTGGTCCTCAGGAATGTCATCCTAGAGCTGCGGACGCTGCTGCAAAGGTCTCTCCATCCCTGACTCCACAACCTTGTCCAGAGACAGGGGTTCCCCTGCCCCCAGGATTTGGTCCAGGTCCTCATAGTAGGCACAGTATGTGCTGCTTCCCCAGACTGGGAGCCGCGCTCATGGGCCCTGATGTACTCCTGCCGCAGTTCCTTCACCTTGGCTTGCACTTGGTCTAGTGTGCGGGGGTGGTGGCTTTTTTTGGCTAGGCCATCTGCCATTTGGGCATAAATGTCAGCATTTCTCCTCCTGGACTGCAGAGCCTGCAGAGACTCCTCCTTGGACCAGAGCTCCAAGAGGGTTTTGATCTCGCAGCCAGACCATGATGGTGCCCGGCGTTTGGTGCCCCTGGCTTGGTCCTGGGATGTGTCCCTGGAAGGGCAAGGGAGATCTCAGGGGGCTTGTGCCTGTGACATGGCTGTAAGTGGGCCTACCAGGAACAGCCAATTGGTCAGGGTCCTGCTTGGAGCTGGTTTGCTGCTACAATGCTTCTCCTGGGTTCCTGTGCCTTTAAATGATGGCTACATACAGAAGCAATAGAGGTGAAAGGTCTGGCAAGGAGTGTCCACCAGGGCTTTTTCCTGGAGTCCTTTATTTTAGAAAAAAAAGCTTCCCTGTGTCTACACACGCCTTTTTTCGACAGATCTCTGTCAAAAATGGCATTATTCCTCGTAAAATGAGCTTTACTGCTGTCAACAAAACCGCTGCATTCTTTCAATTTATTGTCAACAGAATGCAGCGGCAGTCTAGATGCAGGTAAAGATTTTTCGAAAAAAGGCCACTTTTTTTGAAAAATCCATGTAGTCTAGACACACCCTTAGGGTATGTCTACACTAGCCCCCTAGTTCGAACTAGGGTGGCTAATGCAGGCATTCGAACTTGCAAATGAAGCCCGGGATTTAAATATCCCGGGCTTCATTTGCATGTTCCCAGGCGGGCGCCATTTTTAAATTCCCTTAGTTTGAACTCACTGCCCACGGCTACACGCGTCAGTCAGAAGTTAATCCGAACTAAGTCCTTAGTTCGGATTAACTGTTACACCTCATTGCAGGAGGAGTAGCAGTTAATCCGAACTAAAGACTTAGTTTGGATTAACTTCTGACTGCCGCGTGTAGCTGCGGGCAGTGAGTTCAAACTAAGGGGATTTAAAAATGGCGCCCGCCTGGGAACATGCAAATGAAGCCCGGGATATTTAAATCCTGGGCTTCATTTGAAAGTTCGAATGCCTACATTAGCCACCTGAGTTCGAACTAGGGGGCTAGTGTAGACATACCCTTAGAGACTAACAAAAATATATATAGGATCACAAGCTTTTGTGGGCAAAAGCTACTTCTCCAGCTCATCCGTGCCACAGGACTACTCATTGTTTTTTAAAGTTAGAGACTAAAATGGCTACTCCTCCAAGACTTAAAACTGTTATGCATAAACAAAATCAACTCAAAACACAGGATAAAGATCAGTATTTCATCAACATTCCAAATCAGAGAATAAAAAAGTAATTAAAGGCATTAGCAAAATTTTGTTGCACAGCCACATTATTTTAAGATATCATTCTAATATCATAGCTACAATAACCACATACGTGTCCAGTGTAGAATTAGCTCTCTCCTTTATCTATATTCTGGCTGAGTTATGCAGACCCTCAAGTATGATATTAGTGCTCAAACATGTAGGAAAAGCTTTTCAGATTAGTTACTATAGACCCCAGTGGAAGAAGAAAAGCTCATTTAATGTGACATCATTATTAAAAATAATAAATTAGCATCAGGACAAGAACAATTTTGACAAAATTCACAGATGTGTACAGAGTAGAGGTAATATTACTGCACAGTATCAACATTAGTACAGTAGAACTACTAATTCAAGTCAAAATTCCCTAACAATGGACTTCGGCTATTTAGGCACATACATGCCCTGTTTGCTTTTACTGATGTTATGTTTTATTTGCATTTTTTATAAAAGAGGAAGAGCTAACACTATCTACAGGAGTCAGTGGAAACTGATCTCTGTCATGAGAAAGAAATACTGTAATTATTAATATATTTTTCTCTGTGAAATGGGATATGTTAGCAACAGTAATGAGAAGGTAGGAAAAATGTTTTGGGGAACCAGGAGAAACTAGGTTTTTGTTCTGTTTGACCTGCTGGGAGGACATCCATAGTATGTGAGAAAGACTGTCAGACATGGTACACTGGATAACAGGAGAGAGATCAGGGATGAAGCAGGTGATTTATGACTAGCGTCCCAGCAAATTCATGGCCATGAAAAATGTGTGTCAGACTGAAATCTGGTCTCCCCCCCATGATAACTAGTCTTTTGTGTGCTTTTATTTTATACTATACAGATTTCACAGGAGAGTCCAGCATTTCTCAAACTTGAGATCCTAAGCCAAAAAGTCACAAGGTTATTTTAGGGGGGGTGTTGGTATTTCAAACCTTACTTCTTCACTGCCCTCAGAGCTGAGCAATGGAAGAGTGGCAAGTGTTGGCTGGATGCCCAGCTCTAAAGGCAGCACCCCACCAGCAGCAGGACAAATTGAACTGGAGCAAAAAGAAATTATATTAAAAAAGGTTTGGGTCAAGTTCAAACTCTATTTTTTTATTTCTTGAAATTATTTTAACGATTAGGGTTTAATCATTTTAAAATAATACAATCTAAAATACAGTGGACTTCCCTTGTCCAGCACCCTGAGGACCTGACCCGACCTGAATGAGGCAATTAGCCAGATATGGAGATGTTCCCTGCCACCAGCCTCCCAGGATGCTCCCCCGGCCTGTGGCTGGCTCTGCTCCAGCCCCACTGCCACTGGGCTCCAGCCTGCAGTGCTTGGACTTGGGCTCAGGCCCACACGGGCTCCCCAGGGATGGAACTCCCCAGCCGCCGTGGCCCCGCTTCTCCCCCGCCCAACCGAGAATCCCCAGAGATGGGGCTTGCTGGCTGCCCCACTTCTGCTGCACTCCACTGGGGTTCCCCAGGGACAGGGCTTGCTCGCCGGTCCCGCTGCTGTCCTTGCTGGCCGGGGCTCTCCAGGGACAGGGCTCGCTGGTCCCACTGGCCGGTTTGCACTCCTGGGCGCCAGGGCTCTCTGATCCAGCAATATCTATGGTCCTGGATGAGAGAGTCCCGGATTTTGGAAGTTCAACCTCTAATAGGTAATAATCAGTTCCTGGCTTTCTAAGTGGTATTGTAACTGGTAATAACTTTGTTATGGTATTATATTATGGATTATATTCTAAATGGTTTGGAAATGCAAATTGGCAATTCATTCAATAACTGGTACTATGATTGGTTGTTTTAATGTCATATTCCAATAAGAGTGATAATTGTTATTTTTATTATTCTAGCAAAAATGTAAAATAATAAAATTAATATCACAAAATAATAAATATATAAAATAAAATTTGAAACCAAATTCAAAATATTCTATTACAATATGTTTGGCATTAAACATTTTGATGATATACAAATGCTTTATTTCCTTTTTTAAAATCATATTTTGAGAAAACCAACATGTTTCCACCCAACATTTCATTGTCAATGAATCAGCATTTTCTGTTAAAAACTCATTCCATCAGAAGATGAAATTTCATTGATAATACTAATTTCACATGGCTTTGGGAGCTCTTAAATCATCTAATAATATTTAGAAATTACTACGATGTTTTAGCATTGGCAGTAGGTAGATTCCTGGATGTGTGTGTCACTAATGGGAGTTCCCCATGATCATGAAGCTGTTTATGTTCATGAAGTTACTGCTGGCGGTGCCTTCAGAGCTCAGCTAGTGGCCAACATCCACCATTTTCCAGCTACCCAAGTCTGAAGGCAGTAACACTGCCAACAGCTGTACAGAAGTAAGGGTAGCAGTACCACAATCCCCATACTATAACCATGTGACTGTAACTGGACGTGGCCCCTTCCCCCCCCCCCCACTGGAGTGTAGCTGGTTAGACACCCCCGTCCCCATTTCTTCCCCCTTCTCTTGTATTTCTAGCTCTTTCAGCTGTGGTTTGAACAAAGTTTCCTGTTATGGTCTAGGTAGTTCCTCTTTAGGAAGTCCCCAATAATATTACATGTTGTTAAAAGCCATGTCACTTTAATATAATCACTTGTATTTCTGCTCATGAATATGTATGAGTGCATGAGGAAGTGTGAATGAGAAACACCCAGTTATAAGGTGTTGTCTTTTATGGCTAAGGAAAACTCCTGCAAAGTGCTTACATGGATGTAATAAGCAGCCAGGTGACTCTCTCTCAGACAAGATGTAGTAGCACACCAAGCCTGGGAATGGACAGGAAGCAGTAGACCTCCTGTGGATCTGAAGGGACCCCAGGGAATTATCGTCACCTCATGACCAAGTCTCTGGGGGGCTGTCATCTGGTTAGTTTTAGCCACCTCTGAAATCAAAACTAACTCTCGGTGCCTGCAGCCTTCCTCCAAACTACCAGCATGAATGTGATGTGTGTGTGAGTATCACTGTACCCTTAAGAATCTATGCCAATAAACAAACCCAGTCTGCTCCTGTTCACCCTTTGTCTGGGTTTATTCCTTGGCTGATTCCATGGACAGGTAACAGTGACCACCACACAACTCCTTTTTAGGTCAGGACTCCTGCAATTACCATGAAATTTCAGATTTAAATATGTGAAATAATTAAATATACCATTTAAAAAATCCTATGACCATGAAATTCACCAAAGTGGACCATGAATTTGGTAGGGCCCCATTCATAAGTGAGCAATTCCAGTTCCTCTTGCTTGTTACCCAGTCTCTTAGCTTTGGTGTATAAGCAATTAAGGAATTTTTTGTGTGTCCTTTAGTTCCTTGATTTATATTATTCTCAACATCTCATTTTAACCCTCCTCTCTTGTTATTAATTTAACAGCCTCCTAACTACCTAGCCAGCCTATCCCTCAGAAGATTAGTCTCCTTTCTACTCAGGTGGAGGTCATCCAACTTTATAGTTCATTCTCCTTTGAGAAATGGTCCATTGCTCACAAAACTCTACACTGCTTAGCTAGATATTGGTTCGCTTCCAGAATCATTTGCTTTCTGCCTCCCTTTGCTTGTTAGACAACAAGAAACTTAGAAAAGATCACATGGACATTTTTCTTCAGCATGCTTCAGAGTTTCCTTAAGTCATCTGTTACCTGTGAGATGTCAAATGAGCTGTGTCTTTAGTGCTGATATGAATCATCACCAATAGATCCTTACCAATTGACTTTAAATGCCTAACTGGTCTTGGAGTGATGTCTCATGTCTTAGCTCCAGAAAGGCAGCTTGTTGCATACCTGTCCCTTGCAGAATTTTCTTTTAATTCTTCTAAGTACTGAGTCCCAGCAAGGATTGTGTCTTCTTAAGATGATCGGAAAACTCTTTGTGGACAACTTGATTACTGCAGGTTGGGCTGAGCTGCCACCCACAGAAGGTAGCCAGTTGAAAACAAACATTCTTCAGACAACACACAGTCAACCGGTGGAACTCTATTCCAGGAAATGTTGCAAAGGCCAAAATTAGAACTAGGTTCAAAAAAGAATTACATACATGCATGGAAGACTATTAGACAAGATGGTCAAGGATGGAACCCCATTCTTTGGCTATTCTGTTACAGATGTCTACCAGAAGGTAGGTCTGGATTATAGGGGATAAATAACTTGATAATCTTCCTGTTCTGATCATTCCCACTGAATCATCTGGCATTGACCTCTGTCGGAAGTCAGGATAATGGGCTAAATAGACCACTGATCTAATGCAGTATGGCCATCCTTGTTTGTCCTGTACAAGCCACTGGTACCTTGGACTAGCTAGATCATGAGAGATTTCCACTTTAAGGACCTGGCATCAATTGGAAATTTTTAACTGTGATGAATTCTTCATAGTCCTCTTCTCTCTGGTGAGCACAATCTATCCTCATCTAGCTATAATCATGTAGGGTACGTCTACACAGAACCATGACTCAAAACAAGATACTCAACCTGAGCTACGCAAATTGTGTATAATATTTCAATGCTATTTTGAAATAGCGTATTTCATCATTTGGCGCGGTCTACACAGTGCCAAATTTCAAAATAAAGTGCTATTCCGAAACGTCCCTCACTCCTCATAGAATGAGGTTTACAGGAACGTCGGAACAGCAAGCCCGAAATATTGGGCTTGCTGTGAAGAAGCGGGATAGCTATGTCGGGATACTCCGGTATCCCAAAATAGCATTGCAGTGTAGACGTACCTATAGAATGCTGCTGTGAGCTCTTGAATTTGGTAGTTACACCTGATATGTCTTTTAACTTCCTCTTTCTTCCTCTCCTCCATCCAGCTACTATCTTTATTGAAACTAAAACACAGATGTTTCCTGGACCTGGCAGTCTAGCAGCTCCTCAGCTTATCTGATTCTCTGTAGCATTTTCACTTGTCCATCCAATCCAGCACAGCGACCAACTTGCACTTCATGCACAGGAGATGCCTTCTGGTTTCACACATAGGAAGAAAAAAAGCATGGCACATTCACTGAAGGTCACCATCGCTGTTCCATCACTGGGCATCCTGAAATATTCCACAGAACTGAAGCTGGAAAGAAAGCTGCGCACATTCCCTCTCTAAACAACCCCCAAGACTCTTTTGCTAGCCGCCTCTGTTCATAGCTCTTGACCTCAGCTAGCATGTAATTTTCTATACCAAGTCTTTCTACTTAGTTCAGTTCAGCTCTACCCTCACCATCAGGGAGCAATTAACCACTCAGAGTTTTCAAACAGATGAAGAATGAAATGTTGACTTCCACTTACTTTCAACACAAAACCAGTGAAGAGAGCAGAGCAATGCTGTGCTGTGCCCTTGGTTTTCTCTCTGGTTCAGAAGATGTCCTGCTGTGTTTGGAACAAGCCAGAACATATATTTTAGCATGGTGGTTTCATTCTTAGGTGCAGCACTTTATTATAATTATGCCTGCAGGTCGCACGTGTAGCTCACTGTGAACAACTATAAATCTGATATATTGGGGCAGTGTTTTTCTAAACACAGTTGGAAATAAGTGGGTTTAGGAGTCCTATTTGAGTACTGTATCTAGAAACAGCAACAAGACTGGCAGAACAGAAAGACTGTGGATCATCTTTATGGTGTGAGGGCAGATGCTGTCTGTGAAGAGTCAAATTTTACAGGTGGTGATTTTTCCCTCAAGAGTCTTTTCTCCCTGCCAACCTCTGTTTTTCCTATGTTCAGGCCCAGAGAGTTTCTCCTTATCTAGTTGCTGTTCTTGGCTTTGAATCATTGAAATATGTAACTGTTTGCCTTTGTTTAAATGCTGCTAAGAGCGTAGCTGACATTTTAATCCATCCTAACACAGAATTTCGTTTAGAATTTTCACACAGGTTTTGAGAAGTGTGGTGGCAGGTGTGGGTGGATCAGAGGACAGAATCACACTCAGAACAAGCTAAGTGAGGGTGTTGGAGGCAAACACATGCCCATCATAGGTCTTTGGTGCAGCTGAAGAGGATTAGTTGAAGGAATCTCAGCAATCTCATTAAATTATATGCTGTGTTTGACCTTACATTTGCCTGAAACCCAGCAGAGAAAGGAGCAAGAGAGCAATATTATGCAGATACAGTTAGAGGTAACTACTAGAAAGCTTTTCAACTGGCTTTTTCAGGAATTGGAGGCAACATACCAGGTAGTAGTTAGGCATGTCAGTTACATCAGATGCCTTAAAGTACTGGCTGTTGATTATCTGCTAGCAGGTGACCCAGATGCTTGTGAATCTGTTCCACAGTTGGCAGGGCAGATGGTAGTTTGACAGGATTTGAAGCTCAGATTCACATCACTGAATCCCACCTTTTTAAATTGTAACTACTGCTGTAAAGCATCAATTACAGAAAATATTTTTAAGTCCAACTATCTGTTGACATTCAGTTTACAAAAAAAAAAAAAAATCAGAGAAATAGCTTAAATGTTTGAGATTATTGTAGATATCTGAAATTTCCAGAATTCTTTTTTTCTCCCCTTAAAGAAACCATTACCAATGAGAAGGAAGAAGAAAAGATTCTTTATGATGGCTCTTGATTAATGATATCCAGTAGCAAGACCATCAAATACTACTTCATGAACTGGAAGAGGGACAGCTTTTCTTTTTCCTTCTTTATTATTATTGATTTATTTTGTGAAAAGTGCATCTTTTGCAAACTCAGTTGCTGCACTAAGTAATATTATTGATTCTGCAGTACCTGAATATTCATATTTACATGTCATTTTATGTTATGCCTTTTAGCTCTGTACAAACTCTTGTACCAGGAAGTAAATAGGGGTGAAGAAGAGGTGAAGAGACAGATTGAGGTAGAACAATCACAATTTTTCAAGGCTTTTCAGGGCTACAATTTTAATATATTATTTTATCCCTCTTCAAAATAACTATTTGTGTCATCTGTCCCACCAGTGCTTGCCACAACTTTATGCAACTCTGTTTCTGCTGTGCTACATCAGTCCCCATGGGGGGGAAATGTTTTCTCTCTAGTTGATTGAAAAATGCTTTGAAGGTGTTGATCCAGACATGGAGGCAGGAGGGCAATGCAATGATGATAGGTGGTGGCTAATAAAAACATGGTGGACCCAGATTAGATTTAAGGGGAAAAAATCCAAGTGAGGTTACAATCATAAGGGGACCCTCATTGGAACTGTCTTCTACTTGTTAGAACAAGCATAAATAAGCAATACAGGTGATACTTAACATTATATAATACAGCAAAGAGACCTGCTAAATTTGCTTTGCACAGCCAGAGATTCAAACAAACTCAAAACTACACGCCCTCCCCACATCACTCTACCCCTTCTGCATACCCTGGAACCCAGAGCCAGAATATGCTACTAATATACTCAGAGACCTTAAAGTAAAGGATAGTTAAAGAAGTGACCATCTTGAGCACTAATAAGCAGTGATCTGAACTAGAACACTGTATTTACCACAAACAAATCCATTCTGGCCCTTTACATGAAGATACATTTCACTGAAAAAGCAAATGTTTACAGCATTAAGATGGCCCTGAATTAATGACAATTCTATTTTTAAGATGACAGTGCTAAGCCAGAAACTTGGCACAACTATGGGTCTGTGGATTTGAGATAAGCAAATATAATATTATAGAGAAGTCATAGGCTTGATGCAGACATGATTGGGTGAGGTTCTTTTGTCTGTGCTATGCTGGAGACTAGATGACCATAATGCTCCCTTCTGGTCTTAAGAAAAAAAATCTATGCAAAACACACAAAAGCAAGAGAGTGATTTCATTAACATTTTTGCCTGATTTCAAATTCTTATAAATCTTGTCGATATCTATGTAACCCCTTCCTGGTATAATGAAATCACAGTCGAAAGATACCAGTACCATTATTACTATGACCTGTAATAAGTCAGTATATTAGCTTCCCCCATCCCCAATATTTCACTTCACTCTAACATCCACTGAAACAGCATTTACAGAAGAGCGTTGAAATAGGCCCAGTTTGTTTTCATGTGGCTATTACTAATATAATTTTAAAAGTTGCTGACATAAGACATTTGTGTAAAATTTACAGATTAAAATGTTATTACTAAAATGCTGAAGTCATTTGCCACCCTAATGGGATTAACTGCCTTTATTTTGTTCTTAATTGTTATATTTTGCTACTACAACAATTTAGTGATAAGAAACCAATCAGGACGTTACAAAAAAGCCAATACACAAATCATATCATGTTCTCATACTTCCTCCTAATGCTCATGACCTTATAAAAAAATTAACATCTGTCACAAAAGTAATTTTCATTCATTAGGTTGCATTTTTGTAAAACAGTAGAGTTACCTACAGAATCATGTCAACATTCTCAAACACTCTGGTGTAATTGAAGTTCCTCCACTGATTTTAATGATCTCACTTTGGATTTACCTGTGTGTAATTGCAAGCAGAATTTAGTTATTGGGGTACATCATAAAGTATCAGCAAAGACACAGATATTAACTGGGTCTACTATGTTAGCATAGTTATCCATCAAGTAAGCAAACTCAGTCCTGGTCTATACTATTTATTTCGAAACAACAAGTGGAATGTCCACACTCCCAAACCCATTATTTTGAAATAATAATTCCTGTTTTCCACGAGGAATAACACTTATTTGAAAATTGTTATTTTGAAATAGCAGGAGTGTGGACCACTGCTGCTTTTTCAAAATAACTACTCCCCAGACTCATTCAAAATAATTACTCCCCAGTGCTTCCTGGGGCTCTAAGTCAAGGTAGTGCACCCACATTAAGGGAGCCTACCTCAGCCTACCTCCCTGTAGTGTGGACATGCTATTTTGAAATAGTTATTTTGGTCGTTATTATTTTGAAATAAATTATTTCAAAATAATCTCCTAGTGTAGACATACCCTAAGACAGTGTTTCTCAACCTTTTAAAATAAAGTACCCCTTTAAATAATAAGTACCCCGCAGTACCTACAGTTTTCAGACACACAATATTTTTCCTGCCATTGCAACATATTTGTTTAAACAAGTTAATCGTAGCTGGGAAGGCGATGAAATTTTTGTGTGTAAAAAGTACAAAAATAGTAAAGCTCTGTAAAACTGAAAACAAAAATTCAGTTTTCTCCAAATTTCAGTTTGTTGATATACCCCGCAGACTTCTTTCAACTACCCCAAGAGTATTTGTACCACTGGTTGAGAAACACTACCCTAAGATACTACTAACCGCTTAAGAAAAAAGGGACAGCTAATTCCTAGTTCATAGGCCCTGATTCTGCAATTGGTCCATATGGCAGACTCCTGTGCCTATGTGAAACCTTACTAATGTCAGTGATTGGAGTTTGAAACTATGAAGGGCAGAGCACTGAGAAATGCTCAAAGAAAACTCAGATTTCAAGATCAGAAAAATATACAAATTTTATACATATACATCTGTAAAATACACACCTTTTTATTCTTCTGTGATGATTTTGGGGAGCTGTCTATACAACAAATATGAATTTGTTGCTCTGCAAACTGCTATATCATGAATGCCCCCTCCCCATTCACATGTATCCACCCTGGGCTGACTGAGATGTGTTTCACCCTTGCCAGACTAGAGACAATGGTGGGTCATTGGATCTCAGTGATCTCTTATTTAGGATAAAGTACCCTGGGCAATGAGTTTGCTCAAGGTCAGGGAAGATTCTGCGTCCTCAGGTCTTGAAGGAATGGGGAAGTAGAAAGTTATCAAAGCAGAACAAAGAGTTAGGTAGCCAAAGCAAAAAGCTATGAGAGGGCTTGCAGGGAGGAAAGACCCACAGAGAGTTTGGGCCAGAGGCAGGAAGTTCAGAGCACCTGAGCCAGGTGAGAAGGTTCTGAGTTCCAGGACACAGTGATTCACTACAATAGAAGGATGCTAGGCAGCCCTCTGACAATAACTCACTTCAGCTGTTTTCAATAGCTCAAGCAGAGAGAATCTGGATGACATGTGTGGGGTGGAGACTCTGTCTGCCTCAACACAGATGTTCCTCAAAGGGCTCCCAAGGGAAGGGTAAGCTAAAGTGAGGGGCATTGTTTAGGAATTTGTTCTTTTTGTATATTTCATGGTTAAATTAAAAGAAATAGGGTGTAGAACATTACACAAAGTGCCTGTGTCTTACATCTATTACCACCACATGCCCCTTTTGAATACGCACCCCAGGAGTGTGCCTTGGGACACAGAGACATGGCTTGGGCTCTGCTCAGACTCTGGGGATTAAAACAAATGGCACCCAGCAGCTGGATGGCCTCACATGAATCTGGTGCACCACCAGCAAGAGAAGCCTAACCAAATCGGTGCTTGCCTAATTCTCGGTTCATCAACTGATATAAGATTCCAATTATGGTTGCATAAACAGCAAAGGAATTAAGTAAAGCAGTTTCATGTTGAGTTTCATGTAATTTTCTAACTTTCTGTGTTCATTTTTTACTTCCCCCCTTTCTTGTCACCTTCTTTGCACCCCACATTTACTTTACTTCAGGGACATAGCCATTGGTGGGCTGCAGATGATCCACTTAGCATCCATGTCCACCCAAATCTGAGCAGGGGTAGAGTGCTGCCACAGTGTCCCAAAGTGTTACTCGGGTACCTGAAATCCAGGATGGAGCTGAGTGTCCACCCTTCCGAAAGCTATGCTCTGGCAGCTCTGCCTTGCCATTTTCTGCTCAGCTTCACAGGTGTCTGCCCCCTGTATCTGGAAGCACCCATGCTAGGAAAAGGGTGAAGCTGGCCTAGCACAGCCTGCCTGTCAACCCAAAAGTCAGGGCTCATCAAAACTTCCACTCCTAGTTACACCATTGCTTCACTTACTTGTTAGCTGCTACACTGATAGCGCTCTCTCTCTCTCTCTCTCTCTCTATATATATATAGCTATCAGTGTATATACATATATATAAAGCTATCAAAATTAAACAAGGACAAAAGGATATTTTGCTTACTCCAGTGCCTTTAGTGCATACATTCTGGAGGAAGGCTTTATCCAAGTGAATATACCATTATCTGAACACTTTATTGGACTCTGTCTGGTCCATTTCACATTTGACTTTTCCCCTTCTTTCATCTAATTTTAAATGTGGTGAGGATGGTGCCACACCATCATTAATCAACAGTATACAAATCTCTTGGCTTTCCTGAAATATTGATTGAGAAGAAAGCTAGGGTAACCAGCTTTCACTCTTTTAGGCACTGAAAAGAGAACATAAAAAAATACATTATGAAATAGGTGGCAGCCATAATTTTATTTTGTCTAAGATTTTTTACTATCTCAGCTGATGAATTTTATAAGCTCTTATATATTTTTAAGACAGTCTGACACCTTTTTGCTAATATCTCACAGTACAGTGATTTCCAATGAATGCCAATGAACTTTTATTAGATTACATGATTAATAATGTATAATGGTGATGCAATTTCCCTGTCAAGGTAATTCCGTATGGCTAAATTTTGTGTCAACAAGAATTACAGTGGGTCACGTGGAGTGCTATTGGTATTTGTACCCAGCCACATAAAATAATGACACTCCCTAATGATTAACATCGCTAGTCTGCTCTTTCGTTGACTTGTGCCTGCACCTTGCAAAGACTTCAGCAGACATAGCTTTATTCTTGTAACCACTGAAACCAAAAAGATGTTGTGCAACAAAGCTACAAACAGGCTTTGGATCAGGCTTTGAATGTCTTCCTTGCTCTCTCTCTTTGTATTCTTTCCCTTGTGGTGTACAATTTCAGAAGGAACAGCCATGAAATTACAATAAATTATGACGTTTCAAATTTCTGAACTATGCACTGTACCAATTAACTGAACGTGAATCATTGCTGAGATGTACCCTTCATATTTAGGCTTCTTACAAAACATCCCTGCCTACAAGCATATCAGGTTTTAGTCTACTTCCCACACCATCCTGTAGTGATTCATTGATTTTAACATTTTATCATGAGACTACAACACTTATTATACAGTTTCTAAAAATACGCCGAGAATCTTTCAGTTAGCTTTTCTTTTGTCATATCCAAGATTAATATTTGTGCCAATGAATGTAAGGGAATGCAAGACTTTAGTCTGCATGTCTCTCTCACATAGAGTGACCATGACTGTTGGATGAAAGTAAAGGAAACAATATAACAATAAGGGATAATGTTCTAATTTATGTGACATTTTAGGGAAACATCATTTCCCTTAGCATAACATGCACAGTGTACAGTTCTACTGCCCTCACACATAAATTCTAATGATCATAACCTTCAGTTTAATGTTAAAATTGTATCTATTTTAACACATTTTAAAATAAAGGATGGGTAGGTGCCCTCAGGGACAAATCAATGAAATAAGGAGTGATCCCTTTAAGAGAGGGGTGGATGATCACTCTAGTCTCATACAACGTGCAAGGGGAGCCTGGATCAGAGCTCTAGCACAACACTGTGCCTGAGATCAGGCAGGCAATCCCCATCTCTCCATGTACCATCAGATCTGGTCAGGCTGTACCTGCTGAAAACTCAGATTGCTGTGAGAGGATGCAGACCTTGAATCCTCCAAGTGTTCTAAACTTTCCTGAGTCTCAGCAGGTTGCAGCATGGTTTCCTTCTTTGGCCTCTCTGGAACATTTCCTGGGCACTCAGGAACTTAGACTGTTATCCCTTTCAGTGAAATGGGGACCTACAGAATAACAGCCTTAGACCTCCAGGTCTAGCACAGATCCTCAAGGTTCCTCAGTGTCATAAACACACTCTCTCCCTGGACACTACCCAAAGATGTGAGTTTTCTTGTTCCCCTCTTCAAGGGGCTGTGTGTAGGTATGACATAAGACCTTGCACATCGTCTTTCTCTTCAGGCATACAAGAAATACTCAGATCTATACTAAAATAAACACTACCTGCATTTCCCTGCCTCCATTTCATCAAGTTGGTGTCAGGTCCTTCAGACCTAATAAAACTTCAGTGTAAGGGTCACACAGTTTAATTTTATCATATATATTGTTGTAAATATCAAGACATCATTCAGTAGATGATTAAAGTTTTAACATATTGTCATATTGTGTTGAGACCCTCCAGAAAAGTAAATTTCAAAAAGAAAAATGACATTTCAGATTTGAATAAGCATTTGCAAAAAGATTTTTTTTTTCTTTTTTAAATTCACTTCTCCAGCTCATATGTCTTTGAAGGACCTAAGAATTGATTCTGGTCTCACTCTCACTGGTTTAAACTAAAAATAGCTCATTTAATGCCAATGACTTAACACTGGTTTAAGTAAAGTTAGAAATCAAGCCCATTCAGTTTGGGTATATTCAATATTTAAGTCAAAATTTTGCACAATTTTAAATGTTGTACTCAGTGGAAACTCTGCTTTCTATCTCATCAAGCGTTATATGAAACAATTATTTGGAGTTTGTTAATCATTTAAGGATAAATTCTCCTGAATTTACTCCCTGTGCAACCTTATTGAGGTCTATGGGGCTGATCAGAGTGTAAGGTACAGAAGAATTTGACATTCAGATACTGTAAACTCTGTGTTCAAAGAAAGAAGCAATTCAAAGTAGTCAAGGAATAAACTGGCTACTTGGAATAGGGCATGACATAAAACTTTTCCCCAATCAAGCTGTAACAATACATTCAGAATTGTATAATATCACATTTCCATATAATTTGATTTGCAGCATTCTGAAGGGAGAATAATAATCATGTCATTCACTGGGGCTACTACAGTACAACATCAGAATAATAAATAGCTTAAGAATACTCTTTAAAGAACCTTCTGACACTGTGAAATGAATCAGTACAAGAGACACAGCTTGATGCATTTTATCATTAGTTAATGGGTTATCAAAATGCTAGAATACCCCCTGCATTCCCAAAATAATGCATATGGTCCCCTCTTTTCTGGTTCCCATTAACAAAACAGTAGTTTCTCATTTAAAAATGCACAACACTCTTTAAAAATATGTCCTCCCCACCGAAAGTCAGGCATTTTTTAAAAGTACTCTTTTTTATTACAAAAGTTTTAAACAATTTTTGGTGAGCAATCTCTCATATATATTCAGCCATACAGAGTATCCTCTTCCACCAGGGTCCTCTGCTCAGGTCTCATTCTTCTGAATCACAATCTAACCATCAGCATTCCAAGCTCTAGGCCTGCCTCTATACACTCTCTCAAAGCTAGCATTCTATGTAGTCACTCATTCTGGTTGTGGCTTCTTTTCTTCCCTGATTCTGCATCTTCAGAGTTCCATAGCATGGAATGTTTAGTCCACTCCTTATTTAATTACTTATTACTTCATTACATAAAATCTGATCTCTTGAATGACATCTCATGATCACTTTACTCCTCTGTGTGTTTTACTCACACACATTCATGGATTTATCTTAGCTTGGTTCAGCTGATTTTTTTCTGGTTTTGTTTTGGTTTTTTGGGCAAGAGGAGCATGCCTTAAAATGGTTTGCTTCTCTATTCCTTTCCTCATCTCATATCCTTTGTTTGCCTCCATTTTTTTTAACAACTTTAGCATCCTCTTTGACCATGAATTTCTCCAACCTACAAATCTGCTTACCAATATTTTCTGTATACATCGTCTTGATTCTACTTCTGATGAATTCCTCATCCATTGCCTCTTGATTGGACTATTGTCATTTCCTTTTATATAACTTTCCCAAATCACAGCTCTCCAGATTCTTGCCTGCTCAGAATGCTGATGCTCACCTTTAGATAAGAAGCCAAATAATCCCCATCTTAAAAAAATACCATTAGGGAAACTCATTTCACTTTAGAACCCATTTAAAATTGTTCCTGATGTTTTAAACTGTGGTTCTAGAATCCTTATAACACCTGATTTTCATAGTCATGTACAGGCAAATAATGAGAAGTACAATAGATATGGTATTATTTCATATACACTTTTTGTCACTTAATTTGCATATTTAGCTGAGTAGGTATGCTATCTAGCTATGTGCCCAGTAAGTATTTGAGTAAGATGGACGTGTTCAGCTATTTTCTAATTAAAAGCTTTAAAAAGCCACCCTATAATAGACTTTCACTTCATATGTGATCAGCATTTTTAACATTAAAGGAATTTTCAAACAATTTCTGAGATCATTAATACAATGTGAAAGGTTAATCCCATCCCATTAACTTACATAGCTCTGGAATAGACCCTTTGATTACTGGCTTCATTTGTAACTCTTTACCTCCAATGCTATAAATTAGCTTCATGGGCTACTAGAATAGACTTCAGAAACAAGAGAGACAGAAATATATAGCACAAATGTCATAATTTTTTTTGAAAAGTCTCTTTAAATAAATACATTGGAAGTTCAAACTCCTGTTGCCTTTTATTCTTGAAACCTGATTCTTCTCTCATACCTATTTTACATCCGTTAAATTCCATGGACATCAGTGAATTTACTTCTGACTTAAACCAGCATAAATGAAAGAAGAATCAGCCCACGGATTTTAAAACGCTGCATAAACTCTAAAAGAATCACTTCATACCTGAGCCTTAAAAGATGTGCAAGAGAGATTGGGGGCTAAAGGCACAAAAAAGCCCTCAACTCCAAAGACAATCACAGTCCTTGCTAAATACATTTCCAAGTCTCACCCTAATAAATTACTGTAGTCCATCACTGTCTCAGTGTGCTCTCTTTACTATATTTATTTTATGGACCGTTTCTCATCTGGTGTAAACTTATGTGTCCACTTAGAACTTATTCTTAAAGTTTTTGGAAGAGAGAGGGACTTCCATTGGACTACTGAATCCATTCCAATCTCCCTATCTCCTATTAAAAGACAGGTTGAATTCCTAAAACAGAAAAACCGGAACTTTTATTTTATGCAGACAGTACACCAAAGTGCAAAAATTCCCAATTTCATTTCAGAGAAATGTTCACTTTCCTAAAATATTTTTCCCCAAACCACATCTTATTTCCTCCAGCCTTTGGGGGGAAAGGAGCCTGCTTCTTTCAGCCCAGTTCCTCACTTTGCTCAGCTCTATGATCAGGAAAAGTACTATTTCATTTAATACTACTCATGTGAAAAACGTTTTTTCTTCTACATTTTGAGTGCCCAAAGTGCTGCTTCTTGAAACACAGAGCAGAGCCCTCAAGTGAAATTTAAGGCAAGACAACTAAGCCTTTAAAAAACATGAACAAACAAAATTATCCTGCCTCAGGCTACTGATTTCTAAAGTCCAGAAAGCTCCAGCATTATAACTTCTGATGGCACTCCCATCCCTGTAAGTTCTCCCTATCACTATCATATGTAGGTGGGAAACCTTCGCTGCTACAGCTGCTATCTGGAACAATTTCCTGTGTCCCTCCATCTCTCAATTCTCCACCATTCACATTTTCATAATTCACACTACTTCCTCCTCAAAAAAGCCTTTCTATGAGAGAAGGATATCAGTTCATAGGGGAGAAATAAAACCTAAAATTAAATTTAAAAATATCATCGCTTCTCCAAACAGAAAAAGGAAGACTTTCCAAAGACTCCATGAGGTCCACTAAGGACTTTGATATTGACATAGGAGTCACTCAGCTACTATGATGATGGGCAGGGTTTTTTTTTTTTTTTTAAGAAGACAAACCAATAACCACTGCTAGAAATACATTTCATCCTTCCCTATACCTTTTCATTTCTCTCCTCTGATGTTATTTACCCCTTTAACTGTAATAAATGGTTTACAGTGTTTTGAGATGCAATTTGTATGAAATTTGTAGTTGTATTTGACACTCTCCCTTCAGTTGATGAAGTCCCTCAAATAGAAAGCACACATGGCGCTAGCTAGAAGGTAGTAAGGTTAATTAATCCTGTTTATGTTTTTTTTTAAAGATCATGTAGTTTTCCAAGTTTCTGTATTACTATTTTGAGAGACAGAGTGAGAGAAGAGACAAAATATGCATATTGCATCAAATGAAGTTTCTGTAGGCCAGTTGCTAGGTAACTGCTAATACGAGCAACAACAACAAATTCGGCTTGAATCAGGAAATTTCAACAATGTAGTTAGCCACATATTGATTCAAAATTTTTGACATCTCACAGTTCTCATGGTTTATGTGGTGCAGCAAGTGACAGATGATTCTGAGTTTTCAGGCCCTTAACCATTATAGTTTTCCTTGATAGCTGAGTTCTGCTGATGCCTGATTAACTGCTTTAAAAGGCTGTTTGGTTGAGGGCAGTGACTGATATTTGGCAAATGGAGTCAGGAACCTGTGTTGGAATATGTGCAAATTAGCTGGTTTATTAATATGCCTCATTAAAATATATATTGAAATTCTAAAATGTTCCCAGATATTCGACAGAAGCAGTCTCTGAAGTTTCACTGAGGCTGTTACTCTCCATTGTTTAGATTGATTTATCATGGGTCAAAAAGGTTTCACACACTTAAATTGAACCAAAACGTGAGAAAATATCTCCTAGATAATGCCTTTTTCCCCAGATAGTATGAGTATTTATATCATGATCATACAGATACGATTTCCTAATTTAGGGCCTGATCGTGCATACCCACAACACTATTACTGAATTAAATGGAAGACAGATGGGTAAGAGCAGCGGGATCAGGACCACAGTAGAATCATAAGCTGTGGTTCTGGATTTGCTAGTGCAGATGCAAACTGCTTCACAGACATACTATCAGTTCCAGGACTGAGGCCAACGGTAGGTCACTGAAGGTACGTCTATAGAGCACCCTAAACTTGAAATTATGCAATTCAATTCAATGCGCTATGCAAATTGTGTATCTTATTTCAAATCTATTTAGAAATAGCTTATTTTGAAATATGGAGCATCTACATAGTGCCAATTTTTTAAATAACCTGCTATTTCAAGAGATCCCTTAACTCTCGTGGAACGAGGGTTACCACGATGCTGAAATAGCACGCTCATTATTTTGAAAAATATTTCGAAATAATGGGTGGCTTGTGTAGACATGGGGTAGCTATTTGGGGTAGCTACTGAAATAGCCATGTGGTGTAGATGTACTGTGACTGACCAGTAATTCAGTTCTGGATTTCCTTTCTGAATCTACCACTGAGCTAAATATGTTTCTGATTGTTTTTAAAAAAGCTTTAGTCATTGCATTACTTGCAAGTTTCTAAGGGCATACAACCCATTTTGCATAAAGGAGTTAATGTCTCTGCTGTAGAAGTGGAGAAGTAACTTTTATGAACACTTGTGACATTACTAATGTTCTCTAGGACACACAAGCATCAGTAAATAATTGGATCACTTGGATTACTGGCTACAGTTAAGCATGTTTAAGAGTGTCTCACTTCTGTGACATATTAAAAAACACAAGATACCAAAGATCTGTTTTGAGCAGAGACACAAGAAAAGAACAGATAAACGGTTATATTGTTACATCAATTCAATTTCCAACAAAGGTGTATGTCAAAGGCTCTCGAAAGGGACTCTTTATTACTGATCCTACTCTTTGGATATTTTCTACTGTCTTGCCATGATTTAGAAAGCCCCCAAAAGGCTTCTGTACTTCTGAAGAGGGTATGCAATAGAGTGTGTTGTCCAAAATAATTAGCTGTAACCACTGCCTTACCTGAGGCTGTATGTAAGTCTGTGCTCACTAGATACTCACAGACTGTATCTAATTTGGACCCCAGGGCAGATGCAGGTGAATAATACTTACAGAAATGAAACAGGATTGAAGCCACAATGGAACTAATTTATTAGTTAAAGAGGAAACCAACCAAAGAAGCTGTAGGTCTTTTAACTCTTAATAAGTATAAAGTTTTTGATATTGTATATGTTAGCAATTTTTTTCTTGTAGCATCCAATAATGAATGTTCACAAAGGCATGAAAAAAACATGGTTTTAGTCATATATAAGTTTGGAAATTATTATAATTGTATTGGAAAATGTTGGTAAACATTAATTTCACTGTACACACACAAAGCAACACAATATATTTCCAGCAATAATTAACATTTACAGATAATCAAAAAAATGCTGCTTGAGAACTTGAGTCCAAAGACAATTATTTAGATTTTTTAATACCACTGAATTAATAATAAGAGGTATGAGTTGTTGATTTAAGGATAGTTACTTTGTATATTTTGACAGGTGATGTTAAAACTGTGTTAACAGCTTGCTCCGCTTTTTGAATCGCCACAGACTGTCATTATATAATGGAAAATTTAAATCAATACAAAAGCATGAAAATAATATAGATATCTGTCAAAACTATAGGAATTGAACTCTGTCAAGCCTAATTATGTGCACAACTTCTTTTTTTTCTCTCTTTTTTGCTCTCTGAGTCTGACCTTGTAAATCAGGAGTAACTCCTGGCAGTGTTACATTAGTGTAGGAATAATGTGATGCAGTGAAAAATCAGACCTTATGACTCTATCCCCCTACCACCATTCTCAAAATACAATATGATATAGGAACTGCTGCAATAACTCTGCCTGCCTTGAAAAGGAAATTTACCCCTCCACACATCTCCTCTAAGGCCTGATTGTGAGGCTTAAGAAACCTTTAGGGCACGTCTACACAACAGGGCTAAACTCGAAATAAGCTACACAACTTGAGCTACGTTAATAGAATAGCTTAAATCGAAAATACAGGTTGGACCTCTCTGGTCCAGCACCCTCAGAACCTGACCAGTCCTGAATGAAGGAATTTGCCAGACCAGAGGACGTCCTCTGCTACTGGCTCCCCAGACCACCCTCACTCCCTGCTGCTGTCCCCAGCCACCCTCCATGCTGGGCTGCTGGGCTGCCCCAGCCCCAGTCCCACTATTGGGGCTGACGTATCCCAGGCCCCGGCCCTTCTATCCAGGCTGCTGCAACCTGGGTTCTGGCCCCGCTATAAAGGCTGCCACGTCTCTGGCCCTGATCCCACTATTGCAGCCTCCGCATCTCTGGTCCCAGCCCTGCTATTAGGGCTGCCACATCTTTGGCCTCAGTCCTGCTATTGGGACTGCCATGTCTCCAGCCCCGACTGCGCTATTGGGGTTTCTGTGTCTCTGGCCCCAGCACCACTACTGCAGCTACCACAACTGCCATGTCTCCGGCTCTGCTACTGAGGATGCCACAACCCGTGCTGCGCTACCAGGGCTCCAGCGCCAGCCCCAGCTCCAGCCTCTCCAGGCTCTGAGCCACCAGCCCTCTTGCCACTGGGGCTCCCAGACAGGACTCCCTGGTGCAGGAACACCCGTGGTATTGCTGGACCATGGATGTTGCCGGATGAGGGAGTCCTGGTTTTGGGAGGTCCAGCCTAGAGATGTAAAGGACTAGTCGACTATCCGATAAGCAAATGCTTATCAGATAGTTGACAAGATAATCGACTAGTCGCTCCCCCCCATCAGATAGAGGCAGCAAGGAGGAGGAGAGAAGAGGGGGGTTCTTAACAGTGGCAGCCACACACGGAGCCCGGGGTCAGCTTGTCCACGCGGCACGGCCACTTTGAATGCTGCGGGGAGCCCGGCATCAGGATCCTCATGGCCTTTCAAAGCAGCAGCACCACGTGAAACCTGGGAGCTGATCCCAGGCACTGTGTTCCCCACTTGAGCCACCCAGCTTCGCAGGTTGGCATGGAGGAGGGCAAGATACATGTTCCAACTCCTCCACCACTCTCTGTGAAGCAAATGAAGGAGTCCCTTTTTTAGTTCCACGTGCAATGACTTGTAATTGTCCCTAGCCCTTCTGCAAAGTACATGGAAGGGAGATAAATGGCACTTATTGCAATACAGAAGCCTCTCCAAAACTGTTCCTTGGCTAAATGTCATAGAGATGAGTAAAGCCAGTTGTTTACTGACCTGAAGATGCAACTTGATGGATGGAAATAGAGCTGTGATCCTCAGGTAGTCTGGAGGTCATTGGCCATGTTTATGCTGTGTTTACTGGCTTCTGAGTTTTTGCCTTAGGCAAACTAGACATTTCCTCCATTCCCACCCTCCTCTCATTCACACATTAAGCACCACAAAATTTATGGCTATGCCTGGTATTTTGTTGCCCTATAACTTGTTTTACTTGTACAGTAGAGCTGGTTCTTTCTGGGAAATATCATAATAGCAGTTCAAAGAATTTGCTTTGATGCTTGATTGCAGTAATGCTCTTTCAATTCTCCTACTCTTTCTTCCTCATTTATTTAAACTGTAAGCACTTTGGGTTCGGCATATGTTTTACCATGCACTTTTACAAGCACCTAAAGCACTAAGGCCTTAGGTTAGATCTCAATTAGAGTCTCAAGGTACTACCACAATACATAAATAACATGGCAACACCATTAATAACTCTCATATTTCTTCAGTATTTTCAGATAATTATGTAAACACCTTGTACCGTCTTGTAAAGTTAAAGGACCAAACTCTGATATCCATTACATTAATGTAGGTCCAGTAATTTCATTGATTTGAATTATGCTGCTGTAAATGAGAGAAGAATTTAGCACAAAGTACTCAAAGAAATCTATAAAGTCAGGAGCTGGAATAAATTGACAACCAGTTTAGAATATAAATAATCCAATGGAATTTATGAAAACACTACAACATAATTTGTAGAAGTATTGCTTACTAGTCACACACAGTGCATAACCACATCCATAAATCCATCCAGCTCTCATCCCTTCTCAAATACGATTTTGTTTAGTTAGTCTTCCACCACTGACCTCCATCCAGCTTTCATTCCATTGTTCATATATTTACATTTTATTTTAAAAAGAATAATTAACTATGTTAATGTAATATGGATATCACGGTACATTTCACTCACAATCTGTCCATTCATCACAACTATTTTCTTGGTATAAAATATTATGGTTTATTTAATTTCAACCATAAGATCCTCAAGCCATGGACTTGTAATATTTTTATCTACAAAGCATCATATACCTATTCATAATGCTACCTACTGCTCTATGAACTTTATTCTCTTCAAATGCCCAGTTTACAACCATTGCCCCAAATTCTCATACCGGATCCCCTCCATTTGAAGTCAGTCTGTTCTGACTTTTCTTCTCAATTAAATCTCTAATGACTTCTCTTTTTTTGCCATGTCTCAGAGCCTCTACTAGTTCCTCATCCTTCATCACCTCCCTACTACTTTTACCATTACACCATTTAATTTTATTATCAGTGTCCTGGAACAAAAAAACCCAATCATTACTGATTAAGTTCGCAGATGTCACAAAAACTTGGGGGAGTGATAAAGAATGAAGAGGAAAGGTCACTGATTTAGACTGTACCCATTTTACCAAGCAATCCATGTCAAACAAATAATGTACATTTTAATATCGCAAAATGTAAACGTATACATTTAAAAAGAATGAATGTAGGCCATACTTGCTGGACTATCCTGGGAAAAAGATTTGGGGTTATAGCAGATAATCACCTGACAATGAGCTCCAAATATGAACAATGCTGTAGCCAAAAGAGCAACTGAGGTCCTGGGATGCATAAATATTTTGGGGAACTTCTATGGCTTGTGTTATACAAGTGACTGGACTAGATGGCCACAATGATCTCTTCTGGCATTCAAATCAATGAATCCTTTTTCTGTACATCTTATCTACCTTGGCTTTCATTATTACAGCTTCCTTTTTTCTCCTGACACCCTTCTGGATGCTTACACACCATCTCTTTGGTCAATCCTCCTCCTCTGAATTCAAATCCTGTGCTTCTTCCTACAAAGATCAAGGATCCTACTGCCTCCATATTTAAATGCCTCCAAGAGACACACTTCTATAGACACATTCAGGAAAATAACTGGCAAATTATTAGACTGAGATGACTGAAATTATCTACAATCTAAAAAACCAATTGTGATATTAATATCTTTTATTATACAGAATGGAACTTAATCTATATTCCCTTCACCTGCCCTTTTTGCAGCTTTCAGACTGTGAGCTGTTCAGTACAGGAAACTTGCTGTCTTATGAGAGTGCCTAGCCCATAATGAATGGTCTGGTAGCACTTTATAGACTAACATGTTTTGTTAGTCTATAAAGTGCTACAAGACAATTTGTTGTTTTTTTCTGTAACAGACTAACTCAGCTATCTCCTGAAGTTCTAGCCCATAATGGACGTTACCAGAAACAAACAAAAAAAGAAGCAGCAATGATGGCAGTGATACTGGATTTAGAGAGATACCATTTCAAAACAATACATAGTGTCTGGGTAGATAGGAAAGGAGCTGTATGTAATTCACAGATTGTACTCCTTACTCACTATACACATATTATAGAGTCAAGATCCACACGCTAAAACTGCCATCTCAAGTAGCCAACACAGGTTCTGTAGCTAAGCACCCATGCCAAAAAATTTCTGCTCTCTACAAGCCTGTAGCTTCTCATGCTTTATTTACATACAGCACACATTATTCTCTTTCTTTTCTCTTTTTTCCCTCTCACCTTTTTCATATAAAAAGAACCAAAAAAATCAAATTGAATTTTATATCAGCTGTTTTCCCTATTTCTTTTGGAGACTATGTGTATCAATCATGCATTATAAAGTTGAGGAAAACCAGTTGCTCTAAACAGTGGCTACCAATAAAAGGTCAGTTCTACAAACATCATCAAAGGTCAGTTCTACAAATATTTTGCAAAGTAGCTACCACAGGCTTAAGAAATTTGTGATGAATTAGTCAGCCAGCCAACTAACCATTCTCCACAGTTTCTTACAACAACTCTTTAAGCTTCTGTGTTACAGCAGGCCATAGATAGTTTCTGCTGAATCAAGCCATTAGTGGTTTTATTTACCTGAGTGTTATTTAACTGTCACTCTTTTAAAGTAGTTTATAACTTTTAAAATGTGTTAAAAGAATCTCTTACGTTTTGTGTCAACAGCTAAGCAGCACTGAGATTTCACACCAAATTAGCAAGAATGCACAAAGGATATATATGTAGACTATTAAAATTTAGGTCAAAGTTAGCCAGTAATCATTGTCGCTAACCCTGACATTTTTCCTAGCCTAGAAATACTTACTATGGATTCAATAAAGCAGCTTTGATGTTCTAATTAAAGCTGTCCAGATGCAAACAAAATATCTTAAACAAAAAAACAACAACAACAAAAAAAGTGTCCCATGGCACATTAATGATTAACAGATTTATTTGAGCATAAGCTTTTTTGAATAAAAAACACTCCATCAATGTATTTGATGAAGTGGTTTTTACCTATAAAAACCTTATGCCCTAATAAATCTGTTAGATCATTAAGGTGCCACTCCTCGTTGTTTTTGCAGATACAGACTCACATGGCTACCCCTCTGAGACTTGTCACCAAAATATTCTGTAATTTTTTCCAGTTATCTAATAGCAATTAAGTGACTGATGGAAATCAGCTTCCATGAGAAATATCCAGACTATGTATAAGAACATATAAAAACACAAGCAAATAAAAACTCCATTTATGTTCAGGTTCAGTTCATAGGGGCCAAATTCTTATTTTTTTTTCAGATAAGCAAGTGCAGAACCAACTGATATTAAGTGGAATTATGCAGATCTGCATGAGGGAACGACTTTAGCCTACATTTTCAATATAACATCTCTCTAGACACATGACTTGGCACCATTTAAACAATTAGGCTACGTCTGCACTATGACTTCTGCCGGATTAGCATTTTTTCACGCTTCATTTGCATACTTTCTTTCATTCCATTTTTGTGCTAGGGGTTTTTGCGCAAAAACCAGCAGTGGACATTTCCTTTTTGTGCAAAACCCCCTTTTTGTTCTTGCACAAAAAGGGGGTTTTGCGCAAAAAGGAAATGTCCACACTGCCATTTTTTGTGCAAAAACCCCTAGCGCAAAAACCGAACGAAAGAGAGTATGCCAATGAAGCGTGAAAAAATGCTAATCTGCGCTTCATTGGCATAGGCTCTTGCGGCAAAAATCATAGTGTAGACATAGCCTTAATGTAGCTCATCCTCTGACTTCTGCTATCTAAGATCTGATATGCTACTGGAGAATGAACCGGGCACAGATTTAAAATCAGTCTAATAAATGGGGTTTCTATGCATGCGCTAAGACTTAGTTGTGAAAGTCAGATATTAAAATAATTTGTTGGGGTTCTTGTCAATTTCAAGAGGCATAGCCATTTGAAAAGTGGGGAAAACTGTTCTGTATAGCATGCTTCTCTAAGGAGTTTGCGTAATGTGCAATCAATAACCTTCTTCCATGCAGCATGAAGTTCTGACCTGTGAATGTTATTGGTTTGGGGTTTGACTACAGGAAAGAATGCATAACCACCATGTTGTTCATCTATGTGGGATGAGAGTGAGGTAGAAATCATTTTAATGGAACATTGTGGAGGAATTTATTGTCTAGGCAGATATACCAGATCCACGGGACTGGGAACAAGATATCTTATTGGTCTACTTGTAAAGTGTGAGCTACTAACCACATGTACATCCCCTACACACAAATGCTAATTCTTCTCCTCAGTGTGGTCACATACCTAGAGATTCTGCGCAACTCTCAGCCCTGCCCCATGTTGTTCTGCAGAGGAACACTATATGGCCCCTGAAAAGTATAACATGTTATAGCAATGAACTAGGTTGGGATGTTAGCAAGTAGTCAACTGCTCAGTTCCTGCTCAAGTCAGCTCCTGGAGCTACCCCTGCTGTGGCTCTGCAGAGTGGTCCTTATCGACTAATCGTGTAGTCGATACAAATTGTATCGGCTACACGATTAGCCAGATAACCGCAATTTAACATCCTTAAAACTAGGGCCTGATCCTGCATACACATGTGTAATTTTGCTCGCATTCATTGTCCTACTGACTTCAACAGGATGGTTTTTACAAATTAGTCATGTGCATAAATGTTGGCAGGATTGGGGCTCTATTCATTATTTACTGGGATGTAATTATTATAAATATTCAGAAAAAACATATTTAACCACACAATATGTAATAGCATTGAACAGCCATCTTATTAAATCTAGCTGACATTTCAAAAACACTTTCGTCAGTTCAGTTTCCTAGAGAGCTATGCTTGAAACTAACAAACACATAAAACAACCACATTCAGCAGGGAGGACAGTTACTAAACAGGGGGAAAAGAAAAGAAATTAACACAAACTTCCCATTAAAAATAGCCTGTGAACACTTACCAAGGGGCTGTCCTGCAATGATCCTGGCATTCTCTCCTGCCACTGCAGCCCTCGCATGCCTCTCACTCATGTACTGTACAAATGCATAACCTTTGTGCACTGAGCAGCCAACTATTTTTCCATACTTTGCAAAGATTGCCTCTATGTCACCTTTTTTGACAATAGCGGTGTTCAGATTGCCAATGAAGACTCTGGAGTTGATTGACTTGGGGTCGTTCTTATTGGTGACATTGCTGGTCTGTGTTTTGCCAGTCATGGTTGGCTCACTTAGCTTTAACCCTTAAACAAAAGAAGAGAAAGAAGTATATTTCAGAGCACACCGTTACCACTGGCTTCACAGAGCTTTTCCGTGATAATAACCCACCTAAGCTAAATCCAAACTCATCACTACTCTATTTCCTAAAAAATGAATAGCAATAAAACCAGCACTGTTAGTTTTTAAATATTAGCATGAAGTAGATTCCAAATCTTTCTTTTTTATAGATTTAAATATACCCATACATCAGTTAAACTAATGTTCTGCTGTTCAAAAATGGAGCTTTACTGCAATTGTATGTGGATTTGGACTTGGAAATTCAGCTTTGACTTGTTAAATGTCTAGCTATCTAGAGCTGTAAAGAAAGAAAATGAATCATTACTTTGTTTTAATGAAACAAACATTCAAGCATAGGCAAACTATAACAATGAAAGACTTCTATGCCTTTGTTTGTGTCAGCCAGTGAACATTATGTTTTCAGTCCCATTAAATGCCATTGACCATTGTGAGCAGTACAGAGCAGGCTACATACAGTTCACACAGTTTTGTACCTAATCAATGCATTTATTAGAAACTAACAATTTTCTCCTATTAGAAATAGTGCAGGAGAAAAAAAACGCAGAAAAATACAAATGGCTAATTCATCTAGAATGACAAACAGACCATCATGGAATATAAACTGTTTTCTTTCTGTGAAGAAGCAATAAACCAAATTCAGTCATGGTGTAATAAGACTGCAATCAGTGGAGTTACTGAAATTCAAAGAGTAAGAATAATATTAACATTTGTATAATTGAGATTGGCTTGCCTTGCTGGGCTATGTATAATAAAACTCTGTCTATTTCATAAAATCAAAGACACACAGGATTCTCCATTACACTGATAAAGAACTTACGATAATTTTTACACCCTACTAACAATATGAAACTAGTGAACACTGAATTGTACTTAGCACATCTGTATCCTTATCTATAGAATCACAAATATAATATACCTAAGCCCTGACAAATCAAGAAAAAGAAAACCATTTACTTTCTGCAATTATTGGGGTACTTAAAATAGTATTTGAATTGATCTAATTTCTTGAGAGATAAGTATTTAAGAGGACAGTTTAACAATAAATACACAATTTTTTTATGAAATGCCTTGATTCATTTTGTTATGTTGAAAATGACTCAAAATTTTACTGGTAATAAAATACTCACCACAACCCTGAAATCTCTTACTTGACTGAACAGAACAGTTTGACACAGTTTCTAATGTATTGATGTCCTATCAGAATTTAAGTTCACTTCCTCTGGCATTTGATACCTGAAGTTTCTTTGTTTATAAAAAATAACAACTTCCTTAGTATAGAAAAAATAAACATGAATGTAGTACCTTGAAATACATTTGATTTATAGGACTGAAACTGAAGTTCTCTACATGTGCATTGCACAAATTGTAGCAGTATATGAATCTGCACACCTCATTAACATGCCTCGGTGTTTCCTAAAGGAAGCACCTTCAGTTTCTATGTAGCAATATTTTATTTTGATGATAAGCAATCAGCTAACTACACTTAACTGCTAGTGGTTGATTGTTTAGATTTGGTGCATGGATATCACATCCCTTAAAAGATCCAGTCAGATTATCAGGATACATATTTTATCAACTGGGGCCAAAGTTCTCCTTGGTTTAAGTCCATGGAAGTAATCATTTTGACTTTGATGGACATACACTCTGGATAAGCATGGTCTTTCCTGGCAATAGCTACAGTTGATGTTTGTTTTGAAAGATTATGGTAGCGGGTCACTTTAGCTTTGTGCAATCGCTCCAGTTTGTCTGTTGTAAGAGTGTGTGGGGCTCTGCCAGATGAGCTTTTAAAGTTCTACAGAATGTTGATAAAAGTAAAAGAAACACATCTGCTTTCTGAAGCTGAAGCTGCCCTCATTCACTACGCTATGCTCACTAGGCCTCTGCCATCAATCAATAACAATCCAGTTACACCTAATTACGGGCTCAATCAAACACCATTGGAAGTCTGTGGAAAGATTTCCACTAAGGCTGCATCATGCCCTAGATCTTTTTATAAGTAAGGAAATTTCTAGAGTCACAAACAATTTTTTCATCCTGTCTTTACTATTTTTAGCACACATTTCCACAAGCTTCCACCCTCTGGCATGTTGCATCTTTGACTTATTTTCTTTGTAAGAAAAGCTTATTAAGTTCTGCTTGTTGTAAATAGCAGGCAAAACTTGAATTCAACAGGAAGAGAATTATGTTCATTGGAGAAATTAAGGAAGAAAGGAAAATTTACAACCACTTTTGAAAATAGGTTAAAAACTATAAAATGCAAAATAAAATTAGTAAAATCGCTTCCACATATAATTGTGATTATATTACAAAAGAAAGTAGTTGAAAGTAAGTTCCCCTTCCCTTATCAAAGCCCCGAGTTCTATCTGAGGTCAAATAACTACTAGCAAGGACATAGGGAACACTCTGTAATAGCTCTATGGAATGATGAAACCAATGTTTGCATGTGCAACATAAACCTTAAAGTTAGGTCTTGGTAGCTAAGTGGGGAAGAGGCTAATTTTTTTTAAAATCTGTGGTGTTTGATGTGCTTAAAACACATATTTAACAAGCTCAAATCTTAAGTGAATATTTTAGTACAGTATATTTGAAAATAAATGCACTATTATTTATACAAGCACAAACAGGAATGAATGGCAAAGACGATAGTGGTTTAAACACTGGCCCCACTGAAATCAGAGGGAGTTTGCCATGGCCTTTATTGGGGTCAGGATTTTACTCTCTGTCTTTGTCCCAAATAAATTACAATACAAGGTTCCAATCCTGTAAGATTTACTTACATGCTTAACCGTGAGCACATGATCTACTCACCTGCTCAAAGTTAAGCATGTTAGTAAGAATTTCATAGAATCATAGAATATTAGAACTGGAAGGGACCTCAAGAGGTTATCAGTTCCAGTCCCCTGTCCTCACGGCAGGACCAAACATCATCTAGATCATCCCTGATAGATGTCTATCCAACCTGTTCTTAATATCTCCAGTGTTGGAGGTTCCACAATCTCCCTAGGAAATTTATTCCAGTGTTTAATCACCCTGACAGTTAGGAAGTTTTTTCTCATGTCCAATCTAAACTTCCCTTGTTGCAATTTAAGCCCATTGCTTCTTCTCCTGTCATCAGAGGCCAAGGAGAACAATTTTTCTCCCTCCTCCTTGTAACACCCTTATAGATACTTGAAAATTGCTATCATGTCCCCTCTCAATCTTCTCTTTTCTAAACTAAACAAACCCAATTTTTTCAGTCTTCCCTCATAGGTCAAGTTTTCTAGACCCTTAATCATTTTTGTTGCTCTTCTCTGGACTTTCTCCGATTTCTCCACATCTTTCTTGAAATGTGGTGCCCAGAACTGGACACAATAGTCCAACTGACGCCTAATCCATGCAGAGTAGAGCTGAAGAATGACTTCTCGTGTCTTGCTCACAACACTCCTGTTAATGCATCTCAGAATCATGTTTGCTTTTTTTGCAAGTGTCACATTGTCAACTCATATTTAGCTTGTGGTCTACTATGACCCCTAGATTCCTTGCTGCAGTACTCCTTCCTTGACAGTCACTTCCCATTCTGTAAGTGTGAAACTGACTGTTCCCTCCTAAGTGGAGTACTTTGCATTTGTCCTTATTATACTTCATCCTATTTACCTCAGAACATTTCTCCAGTTTCTCCAGATGATCTTGAATTATAAGTCTATCCTCCGAAGCACTTGCAACCGCTCCCAGCTTGGTATCATCTGCAAACTTAATAAGCATACTCTTTATGCCAAAATCTAAATTGTTAATGAAGATATTGAACAGAAACTGTCCCAAAACAGAGCATGTGCAGAATCCCACTTGTTATGCCCTTCCAGCATGACTGTGAACCATTAATAACTACTGTCTGAGAATGGCTATCTAGCCAGTTATGTACCCACCTTATAGTATCCCTATCTAGATTGTATTTCCCTAGTTTATTGATAAGAAGTTCATGTTAGACCATACCAAATGCTTTACTAAAGTTTAGCTATACCACGTCCACCGCTTTTCCCTTATTCACAAGACTTGTTTATCCTATCAAAGAAAGCTATCAGATTGGTTTGACGTGACTTGTTCTTTACAAATCCATGCTGTTAATTATCACCTTATTATCTTCCAGATATTTGCATATGAATTCCTTAAATATTTGCTCCATTATCTTGCCTGGCACAGAAGTTAAACTGACAGACCAGATCCTATAATGGAATAAGGCACCACATGAAACAGATGACATTATGTAAAAGAGGGATAAAAGGAGACTTATTTTTAGCTATGTAGGTATTAAAACATTTAGCTATATCGGCAGAGGGATGCAGATTAGGCAGGTCAACATTGCAAATGAGGCAGGGATTTAAATATCCCGCGCCTAATTTGCATTTGCAGGAGGCATAAGGGATCTGTCGAAAAATGCTTTCTTTCTCGACAGATTCCCCTCTAGACTGCCACTTTTTGCCAACAAAGTGCGGAGTCGGCAAAACGCGGAGGCCATTTTTATGCAAATTAGGTGCAGGATATTTAAATCCCTGCCTCATTTGCAATGTCGACCTGCCTAATCTGCATCCCTCTGCCAACAGAGGGATGCTGTCTAGACATACCCCTACTGTCTGCATAGATATGTCTCTCAGAGGTGTGAAAAATTCACACACTTAAGGTCATGTCTCCATTTGCTGCACCAGAGATCTATCTTCTGGCATTAGATTTAGCAGGTTTAATAAGGACCTGCTATATCAAATTCTGAGGGCGGCCTCCACTTGGCACCGGTACTCCTATTCCTTGCAAGGAGTAAGGGAAGCGAACAGGGGCATTTACTCATGTTGACCTCTTGCTATGGAGATGGCTTCAGCTCTGCTTAAGGTATGTTGACCCCTTCTGGGTCTGATATAGACCTGCCTTGAGAGGAGTAGCTATGCAGACATAACTCCTGATGTAGACAGTGCTAGCACAATGGAAGGATTCTTCCATTGACCTAGCTACTTCCTCTTGAGGAGGGATTAATTACAGCAATGGGCAAACCTTTCCCACTGCTGTTATGTATCTACACTGAAGTACTACAGCTACACAGCTACAGTTCTACAACTGTGTTTCTGTAGCATTTTAAATGTGGACCTAACCTCAGCAAAACAAACAAATAGGAAATGTGGTTGGTGGTATTTGTGAGTTTCCCAAACACCTTTCATACTAAGGCACCTGATTTTTCAGACATGAAATGTCATGGCTTATTCAGTGCACAAAAAACACAGAAATACAATTATTTGAATAAAGATCTACATAATTTCTAAAATTTCTGGTTGCCAATTTCATTAAAACTTTAGTTACTACACAATATTAACTATCAATACTAACTCTTAAGAAACACAATCACCAAGCATGTTCTTTTTTAGGACTTGTGTGGATTTCAATAGCATGGAGACTAGACAACATGTTTGTGAACTCTTGTCCTTCCCATTCTTAAACTGGCAAAAGGTAGCCCTTCCCCACATCTTCCTGGTTTCTAAAAATAAATTACCAGTATGATGGCCAGTCAACATCTTTATCTGAATATTCTCTAGAATCTATTCTGCTTTCAAAGACTGAAATTCATGGTCCCATAAAACCTGCCATGCTAGCAGTTTACTAATGGTCAATGTTTTGTCACGATTCATAGCACATATCCATTGTCACAAAAGGTGCATAAATGTTAAGAATACATTTATCACTGAATAGCAAAAGCATTTAGCAAAACATTTCAGTTTTTATCCTAGTTGAAATTTGCTTCCATTGCAAATGTCTGAAGATGTGCATTTAGGCAGGAGCAATAAGGACAACATTAATATACATTTCTTAGTGATTCAAATTGGAATCTAAAATTTAAAATGTAGTCTGAAATGTTCTTTAGCATGGATTTACCATACAATGGCAGTAACATTTTAAGAACAAAATTCAGTGTTCATGTTAATTCACTTTAGTCATGAAAATAGTTTTATCTCAGCTAAAGCCAGTCAGGCTACATCTAGATTACATCCCTCTGTTGACAGAGAGATGTAAATGAGGCACTTAAAAGTGCAAATGAAGCAGGGATTTAAATACCCTGTGCTTCATTTGCATAATCGCTTCATGGTGCTCTTTCGAACAAGTGCCATTTTGAAGTAAAACCGCGGTCTAGACGCGGTTCTTTCGAAAATGGCAAGCTTTTTGAAAGATCCTGTAAACCTCCACACTGCAATCACGTTCTTTCAGAAAAAAATCAAAAGAAGAGAGGGGTTTTTCTGACACTGGTAAACCTCTTTCTACGAGGAAGAAGCCTTTCTGAGGAAGAGCTCTTTTGGAAAAAGGCATGTGTGGCTGGGGAAGAGAGAGTTCTTTTGAAAGAAGAAGAAAGAGGAAAAATCACAGGTGCCTTGGTGGCCACTCTGTCCATAGTAATCACAGCTTAAATGCGAGATAGAATCCATTCAGTGTGGATGCTCTCTTTCAAAAAAGCAGATCACTTTTTTGATGCGCTTTGGCAGTGCGGATGCTCTCTTCTGGAGGAAGTTTTTTCAGAAGATCTCTTCTGGAAAAGCTCCTTCCAAAAGAAGCCTGCAGTCTAGATGTAGCCTAAGTGTCTATTACCCAGGCAGAAAAAAACCCAGGATTGATCCCATAGCCTGTGTTCCAGTGCAAGCCCAGAAATCTACCCAGCAATGAAACACCCCCTGCAGCCCAAGCTGGCGGATACAAGGCCAGCTGCAGGTTTTTCTTTGCTGTGTAGATATATTCTCAGTATCAAAATATTTTGGGTCTGATATAATGCTTATTAAAAATCAATGAAAAGCCTTCCAATGTGCTCAATGATCTTTGGATCAGGCCTTTTTAGTACAGGTTGTTTGTTTTGGTTTTACAGCTTTTTCTTTTTCTTTTTAAGAAGTGCTTGACACATTGTGTCTGTAACATGGGCAAAGCTCCCTTCATGCTGACAGTTCTGAGAATCCTACCAATAAAAAATATATCAACTCTTGTCAAGCTTGGAAGAAGATGAAGGGGTTTAAAAGACTTAGTAGATTGCACTTCTTGGTCTGCTGCTGTTCTTCTCAAGGAGCTAAGCAGTTTATCATTCTCTGGATAAGGTGAATAAAAACATCCATTCTAATAAATCTTGGTTTTATGTAATGCAGGCTGATTTTCCATAGCACACAGAAAAATATTCTAGGCTATTTCTATTCCAAAAAATGGAGGACAATAAAAGAGTCAACCCCTAAGGTCCAGAGAGTATACCAAGCATGATCAGGGAAGTGCAAAAGGCCATCAGGATAGGGGGAAGTATCCTCCTGCTCCATATATCCCTGGGTCCAGATATCAGGAGGTTCCTCTTTCCCCAGCCACATTGGCCAGGAAGAAAGAGAGGCACTTTTGTAGGGTCAACCACCAGTTTACCAATTAGACCCGCACATTATTTTTTCCAGTTTGGAGTCAGAAGATTCATTCTTCTCTGATGACTGGTTGGTTGTTCCATCATTTCCCAACTTCTTCTTCAGACATGGGCTGCTACCCCACTGGGGGCCTAAAGCAGGAATATTTTTGCCACCACTTCACACAGCACATGACAGTAAGCAAATAGCACCCCAATCCCAAGCTGCTCAAGGCCCTAAGTAATTGCTTACTCTACTTATGTCTAGCTCTAGCTCTGCTCTTTCCTCATAGTTCCCCTCAATGTCAGACTCTCATCCTCTGTTCTCTCCCACTTTTTACTTCTCTTTTCCATCCATTCCTGCCTTTCCTGTTCCATTTCTCTTTCAGTTCCTTTTCTCCTACCTTCACTATACCAGACACCCCTAAAATATGAAAAGCAACAAACACCCCAAACTATATGACCAGCACAACATTTGTCAACCACAGCCCTGAAACCTTTCCTTTATTTAGATGATAAATATCTCCAAAGGAGGGATCATCTCTTCTTAGGAGTTTGTACAGTACCTAGAACAATGAAACCTTGGTCCTGTCTCCAGCTCTTTATGCTATCACAGTAAAATCTACTATATATTTGAGAGTTTTAGATTGTCTGTCCATGCATCTCTCTATCTGTGTGTGTTTGTTCAAGAACTCCTCCTAAACAGTAAGAGCTAGGACCACCAAATGAAGAACTAAGGGTGACCAAATGAAATTAATAGGTAGCAAGGTTTAAAACAAACAAAAAAGGTTTTCTTCACACAGTGCACAGTCAACCTGTGGAACTCCTTACCAGAGGATGTTGTGAAGACTAGGACTCTAGCAGGGTTTAAAAAAAAAAGCTAGATAAATTCATAGAGGTCCGGTCCATCAATGGCTATTAGCCAGGATGGGTAGGAATGATTTCCTTCGCCTCTGTTTGTCTGAAAATGGATGACAGGAGAGGGATCACATGATGACTACCTGTTGTGTTCACTCCCTCTGGGGCATCTGGCATTGGCCACTGTCAGCAGACAGGATACTGGGTTGGACAGACCTTTGGTCTGATCCAGTATGGCCATTCTTATGTTCTTATATTCACCAAATTTGGTATACAGCTTCCTCCTATCATAATTAAAAGCAAGGTAAGGATTTGGTTGTGCCAGGAAATTGGGATGTGCCTGAAATGGGATTGCTTCATATAAAACCATGCAGAAAAGAGATAGACTCACCAGTCAGGTGAAAGGGTCTGTCTGGGGGCGTGCCTACCCCTGTTTGAGACTGCCCCAGCGCCGAGCCTCACACCCTCAGGCACCTTTTTAGGGAGAGCGGTGGAAGAGGCTGAAGCTTCTCCTCTCCCCCCAGTTCATATGCGAACATTTCTGGCTGTTCCCCTTTGTCAGGGAGTGAGGGGAAAGTGCACAGTTTGCTGCATTCCTCACTCTGGCTGGGGAGTGCAGGGAGCAAAAGAACCTGGACTTGCCCAGCTGGGGGACATGCATCCCACCCCAGGCTGGAGCTGCAGTGACCATGGAAAGGTGCTTCTCACCTGGCCTCAAGCTAGTGAGAGAGGGTTGGTTTTGTCCTCTCCCCCTGGGGTAGCCTTCATAACGAACTCCATCTGCAGCCACACCCCAAAGCAATAATTCAAATGAATCATGTACAGCTTTGTTTTATTTTTCAAAAGACAAACATTAAGTGACTTAAAGACCCAAGCAACACTGGGTAAATCTTCTAGTAAATAACAAAAAACATAATGTGGTAGTGTAAGAAGTACAGCTCTAAAAACTCTGTCAAGGCCAGAAAACCTGGGGCTTGTTGGTTACAACAGAATGAATAGCCATGGAGAGTGAGAAGAGATCTGTCAGTTTACTACATGGCTGACCCACTGAGGTGTTGCATACCTTTCTAGGGTACCTGAATGCCTTGGAATTTGAGGGCACTGAGGATATGTCTACACAGCTTCATTATTTCTGAATAACTAACATTATTGCTTCTTGTTCTATCCTCAGATGCCAGAAAGGACAATTTTTCTCCCTCCTCCTTGTGACACCCTTTTAGATACCTGAAAACCGCTATCATGTCCCCTCTCAATCTTCTCTTTTCCAAACTAAACAAGCCAAATTTTTTCAGTTTTCTTTTATAGGTCATGTTCTCTAGACCTTTAATCATTCTTGTTGCTCTTCTCTGGACCTTCTCTAATTTCTCCACATCTTTCTTGAAATGTGGTGCCCAGAACTGGACACAATACTCCAAATGAGGCCTAATCAGTGCAGAGTAGATCAGAAGAATGACTTCTCATTTCTTTCTCACAACATACCTGTTAATGCATCTCAGAATCATGTTTGCTTTTTTTGCAACAGTGTCACACTGTTGACTCATATTTAGCTTGTGGTCCACTATAGTCCCTAGATCCCTTGCTGCATTACTCATTCCTAGACAGTTGCTTCCCATTCTGTATGTGTGAAACTGATTGTTCCTTCCAAATGCATTTTGCATTTGTCCATATTAAACTTCATCCTGTTTACCTCACACCATTTCTCCAATTTGTCCAAATCATTTTGAATTATGACCCTATCCTCCAAAGCAGTTGCAACCCTTCCCAGCTTGGTATCATCTGCAAACTTAATAAGTGTACTCTCTATGCTGATATCTAAATAGTTGATGAAGATATTGAACAGAACTGGTCCCAAAACAGACGCCTATGGATCCCCACTGGTTATACCTTTCCAGCAGGATTGTGAACCGTTAATAACTACTCTCTGAGAATGGTTATCCAGCCAGTTATGCACCCACCTTATAGTAGCCCCATCTAAGTTGTATTTGCCTAGTTTATTGATAAGAATATCATGTGAGACCGTATCAAATGCCTTACTAAAGTCTAGGTATACCATGTCCACCACTTCTCCCTTATCCACAAGACTTGTTATCCTATCAAAGAAAGCTATCAGATTGGTTTGACATGATTTGTTCTTTACAAATATTCATATTCTAATAAATCCCATACTAGTCATAAAAGGCACCCAGGAAAGCATTAATGAGCTTTCACTAGTTGCTTTGGAGAGGTCCTATTTTGTAGGATTCTATATCTGAATGTTTCTGTCCTGATATTAGTGGATTGGGATAGAATTGCTTGGAAAATCTAAAAGAAAAAAAATCTCAACAAAAAATAGTGATTTGGGGGGCCAATCTCTAATTTCTAACCCTTTTTGGAGGTTACATCCATTATATTTGTAGCCAGTTATCTTGTCTCCTATTAGTTATCATTTAGTAAGATGATATATAGTTTGCTCTTTTAATTCTTCCTATTCATTCATTCCTTCTAGCCTCTTTATCCCTTTTGTTGTATTTCTCTGAATTTCCTATTTAATAAAAGCTTTGACACTGAGATAATCAAAACTGAATGCCGTTACTGGCTGTAGGTGCAGTGATACCCGAAGGCCTGTATGTATGGGGGGGAGGTGGGCAAGTGTGTGTCTCCCTGTTTAGCGACTTGGCACTTCTGCAAATTGCATCCAATATGTCATTAGCTTTTTTGGTGTCATATCACATGGCAAATTCCTATCAAATTTGCTGTTCCAGTTTTTGGTCTCTTTTGACATTACTGCTTTCCCTGCAGTTAAATATCTATATTTAGTGTTAATTGTCCTTAACTATGTTAGCTTAACTAAGTCAAGGCTCAATCTCACTCTGATTTCTTATTTCTAACTTTCAAAGATCTTTTACTTTATTTCTCCGCTCTCAAAGATATTTGGAACCTCTACGTTTAGTATGACATGCAAATTTAACTCTGCCAAATAATTAATGACATTAAATAAAAACAGATTTAATGATGATCCCTGTGGCATCCTGTTAGACAACTCTCTGACAACTCAATAGCTTGTCATTCCTCATTCTTTGTTCTCTCCTACAGTTGGTTGCCCATTGATGTGACAATGCTCATACCCAAGCCAATTTGAATTTATTTTTCAACTAACATTTTCGAAAACATTCCATCAAATTCTTCATTGAAATAATTTTTCTTCTTCTAAGAACCTGTTTTAGTAATTGCTCATGGATCAGCTATCTATTAGCTGTTTACAAAACGTCTAATTAGGCCAGTTTCTTCCCACTAAGGTCAAAGACAAAACTTCCACTAACTATAACTGAGGCAGGATTTGGCCCTTAACATTTGCCATGTTATTTTACTAGGGATTGAACTTAGATTAGAGAGTCATCATGGTCCATGGTACCAAACAGGAAATTAGCAGCTTCTGAGTTCTAAACAGCATTTACTAGTTAGATGGCCTTGGACAGCCCATTTAATCTCTCTACCTCTGCCTCTTCCTCTTGAAGTGGGGATAATAATACAGGTTGGACCTTCTGTAGACTGACAGTATCTGTGACCTGGTATCACCAAGGGTGCTCCCAGGCTGGAGCACTCATAGGAAAAAGCTATGTCCTGAGCTCAGCAAACTCACGAGGGAGGAACAGGAATGGGGGAACACTTGGGGATAGAGGCAGTGTGGCTGTGGAGCCTTGTGTTGGGCCAGGAACACAGGCCTGCGGCCAGCAAAGGGTGCTGAGGCTGACCACAGGCAAGTGTCTGCGGGGCTTGCTCCACTCCCAGGGGACTGTGCTCCTGGTCCCCAGCCACTGGGGTCCTCAGCCACCCTACTTCTCCCCCTGAGCATCCCTCCCCCCTTCCCCGAAATGTCAATTTCAGCTCATTGGTTGCCCCTGGAAGGGAGGGCTGCAGCCAGCGGCAGCAGAGGGGCCAGCATTGATCTCCCCTGGTCTTGGCAAATTCCCTGGTTCAGCTCCTAAGTGTGCCAGACCAATCTGTACTCACAATCACTTACCTAACAAGGCTATTGTGAAGATTAACTAGTTGCCTGTAAAGTATAATGCTCTGGCACTAGCAGGTTGATGGATAATGAATAGCTAGGGTTCCTTTTTGAAGCTCAGCATAAGGATGCAGGGACTAGGTCCTGATCTTGGTAGCCTGGGATCTAGTCCCTGCATCCTTATGCTAAGGTTCAAAAAGCCTGGGACAGCAAATGTTACCATGGTGCCATGCAAAGCCACAGTCAGGGAACACTGGGAGAAAAGGTGCTGTAGGAATAGGCCTGGGACCTAGGGACCCAACGTGACAGTAACCTGCAGCCCTTTGATTGGCCAAACATCCTCCACAATCCTAAAGGGTGCTTCAGAAAGTTGTCTGAGCAACACTACAGATGTTGGGTTTGTTGCAACTCCATACCTCATCTCATCACCTGATTTCTGGTCTCTGATCCCAGCCTGACTCTGATTCTTGTCTCCTGATTCCAGCCTGGTACTACCTCTGGTTTCCAGTCTCTGACCCAAGTCTGATTTTGATTCCAGTTCTTGATCATTGAACCTCTGATCCCTGCTCACTGCCTACTATCCCAGATGTGCAGACCCTGTGATTGCTAGACCAGATCACCTGCTTCCAGTCCCTTACACTTAGTGCTCTATTTACTTTCCTCTTACCCACTCTTATCCTCAGTTCTTCACAACTCTCCTGAAATAATTGTCATTATCTCCTTTAATATATTAGCCTGCACATCAGCCACCCATCCCTTAGTTTATGCATGCACAATTGTTTCAAGTATTTTATGTGCTTTGTAGATCTGGGGATGAATTTATAATGTCTTCCTTATAGATTCATTATCTCAACTTACATTTTTCATACTAAATACAGATACTTAAAAGTATTTCAGTATGATAGCTTAGAATCAACAGTAACATCATCCCCCTCCTTGCTTACTTTCTTCCCCTTTGTTCTACTTTCTCTCCAGTGTTTTTTTTCCCCTGATATATTTTGAAATATTCCTGGTTCCTTCAATCCCTTTGTCTAATAACCCATAGACATGAGACACAGTCTAAAAGACAAGAAAAGTTCTGGGAGCCGGGTATGTCTGAATTCTTATCACAGTTCTACTGCCTATTTACAGCATAATTTTGGGAAAGTTGCTAAATGTGGGGTTGTGACATTGTTTTACTCAGTTGAGCTGAGGAGGAAGGCCCTCTCCACCAACTCCTTATTAAACCTACCTGGATCTTGGTCTATGGTGTATTGCAAACAGGTCAAGAATGACAAACTATCACTTTAAAAGGGAAGGATTTTGTGGTGGGATTATGGACTATGGAGTTCTGAGGGATGCCATGTGATCAGGGTTGTCTCACCAGTCTGGAGACAACTTGAAGCAAGCCAGGGTGAGGGGTGCTTCTCTGCATGCTTTGAAGTTTGTCTGTTATCACTGGGCATGTCTACAAAGTAGTTATTTTGGAATAACATCAGTTATTCTGTAGTAACATAGTGCGTGTCTACACAGCAAGCCCGTTATTTTGACTCTGACTCTGACTTTGGTAAACCTCATTGTATGAGGAGTAAGGGAAGTCAGGGGAAGAGTGCTCTGTTTCAAAATAAGTGATGTGTAGACATGCCCAAAATCAAAATAAGCTATTTCGTCTTAAACTACACAATTGACATAGCTCAAGTTGAGTAGCTTATTTCCAGTTTAGCCCTGCTGTGTAGACATACCCATTGTGAATTCTAAAGAAAACTAAAGTATTGTTACATTACACTTTCCATCAAGAGTATTTGTTTTACATCTAATGCATGTCTGCTGTGAACACAACAGGGTACAGGCCTGATATGGACTTCAGACCTTTACCATTCCGACATATTCTTTGTGAGCAACTGGGTAGGAATGGCCACGAAGGGGAAGATTTGGCTCTGCCCTCTACTACCTGGTCAGAGTAGACAGCCAGATAGGAGGAGGAAAGCAAGTGGTATAGTAAATTCCTTTCACCTCAAAGCAAGAAGAGAGAGGGGGGGAAAAAAAGGAGTACCAGTGTCACGGAGTATGGGGGAGTCATTGGGCCCTGCACCCCTATCTGCAGCCGGATGTGACTCTCAGGGCTCAAAAAATGAGGTTTATGCGGCTTTTTGAAAAAGGGGAAGTTCGCCGAAAAAAGCCACGTCCAAACTACTTTCACTTTTGAAAGTGAGATCGGAAGAAGAAATGCGAATTTCCGCAGAATTTGTATATCCTCTTTCGACACTTTAGCGTAGTCTAGATGAGCCCTCAGCCAGCAAGTAGAACAGAAGGTTTATTGATTCACAAAGATACAGCATAGCACAGACTTCTTAACAGAAGCAGTCAGTACAATCCATCCTGGGGAAAGTAGGTGCCCAGAGCCAGAGCGCCCTGGGCCCCCTCCCTGCATCCTAAGCTAGCCAAGACTAACTCACACACTCACTGACAAGACTAACTCCCACACAGCCCCGTCTCCTGCTTTGTCCCTTTCCCAGGCAAAAGGTGTTACTTGATGTCACCTGACTGCATCTCCCACCTAGGCTCAGGTTACAAGACAGCCTGTGACATTGTGTACATGCTGGGCTAGGCAGCCATGGGCAGCCTCCCTCAGTGAGAATCACAACCACAACTCCCACCCCAGCCAGGCACCAGGGTAGTGCCCAGGGAAATTGAGGCAGGCACACACACACACACAGAATTACTACAGAACAGCACCGGGCATCAGGAATCACATACAACATAACAAAGCAAACAGAGTGAACACAATCCCCACTACATCATATTTCACATTCCTGTGTTACCTGAATGTTTGAGGCTGCTGAAGGATTAAGTAAATTCTTCTCCAACAATTTCTTTGAATGGCATTCCCTCATCAATAATTGTATACAGTAGCCATCTGCAATTACTCACCTGCAGAAACTATTGCAAATTGCACACTTTATTAAGCCAACCTTACCTATCCATAGAGAATTTGCTGCTTGGTCACACAAAATAACCATTACCACTTATAAATATAATGCATCACCTACTGGTGACAGTAAAGAAAGGCAAGAAATGTAAATTGAAGGATGGATCTGGTAGGAGTTTAAGAGAACTAAATGGACTTCGTCAAGCTGAAATCCAACGAATGCTAGAGAGGAAGGAAGATCTACTGGTAGGGTTCTAGCATGAGCTTCAGAAGAACTGACAATCTCCCTGCACCCCAAAGATTTTTGTGATTTAAGTAACAGATTTTTAAAAGTATTTAGGTGCTGAAAGAATCAGACAGGCAATTTTGAAAATCCCAGTAACCATTATGTGCCTAACTCCCATTGATTTCAAAGCAGTTAGATGCATTTGAAAATCCCATTAGGAACTTATCTGCATCATTAGGTACTTAAATGCCTTTGCAAATCTGGCCCTTAGTCTCTCAATTTCTCACCTGTAAAATGGAGATAGTAGCCCTTCTCTACCTCTCAGGGGTGTGGAGGGGACTATGAGAGATTCAGAACTTACAATAATAGAGGCCATATAAGGACCCAAGATAACTAGATTAACATAAAACAAGCTGTTAAAAGCAGTTTCAGGTAGTACATGTGCTCTAAACCCCTTGAAATATGTGCAGTTTTACAATCATTCTCCTACTTCAAAAAATAAAAAAAAGTTTCTCTCCCTGTTGTTTTGTGAAAAAATAACACAAGCAAAAAGTAAAAACTATCTAACCAGACAAAAACAATGGTAAAAACTGACCACAGACAAAGTGTGGTTGCCAAATGCAAAAAGCAAGCAACCTGAAAAAGAATTATTTTGCACAATATTCTTTCAGTCTCCATAATCATAGCTATTACTTCTACCTAAAGCAGGTCTATTTTTTTGAGATAGGTGTTATTTTTAATTTAAGGATATGCCTTTATGAAAACTGAATCATAATGTTCAGTGAAGCTGGAATTTCACACAGATTATATATTTTCCTAACTAGATGGTGCATCTCTCATGCCACAGCATAGTGGCTCAAGTAATTTCTCTTAATTATATGCTCGTGTAATCATTTCAGACTTGACAGAAACAAAGCAGCTAGAAATTGACTTTCCCAAGGCTATTCAGATATGGTAGAATATCCAAATTAATAAACACAGCGTTACTTATAAACATTAATAAAAGTCTTTGACAACACTGTTTCAATAAAATCTCTACCAGTTTGGATTAAGGTTTTTTTTGTTCTGATAGAAAATGCTGGACAAAAGGAAGAAAGATGCAGAACTCTACATTTGAAAGAGATACACATTTTTTCCTGAAGAATATTAAAGCTTCTGATCTTACAGTCTTACAGTTTTAATACAAGCAAAACTACTAAAATAGGGGGAATATGTCTGTACTGGAGTTAATGGATAAAATTTAAAGTAGATACAGGTTGGACTTCCCAAAACTAGGACTCCTTCATCTGGCAACATCCATGGTCTGGCAGGATCACAGGTGTTCCAGGACCAGGGAGCCTTGGCTGGGAGCCCCAGTGGCAAAAGCGCTGGCAACTCGGAGCATGGCATGGCTGGAGACCCGGTAGCACAGCAGGGGCCACGGCAGCCCCAGTAGCAGGGCTGGGGATGGAGATGCAGCAGCCCTGATAGCGGTGGCAGGGCTGGAGACGCAGCAGCCTCAGAAGCCCTGGTACTAGGGCCGGGACCAGGGACGTGGTAGCCCCAATAGCAGGGCTGGGGCAGTCTGGGTTGCCAGTGCCACGGTAGCCTGGTGCGGGGCGGCTGGTGCTGGCAGCAGGGAGGGAAGGAGGTCTGATGAGCTGGTAGCAGGTGGCCTCCTCTGGTCTGGCAAATTCCCTCATTTGGGACCTGTCAGGTCCGGAGTGTGCTGGACCAGAGAAGTCCAACCTATACTATTAGAAGTGCATCTAGCCATCTAAGAGCACAATTTTCTCGGAAGACAGGCATCTACTCATCTTATACAGATGAGTAGCCCCTCTGAAATGGAAATGATCAATTTAACCGAGTAATGTCAGGTCTACACTGCAGACCTCTGCCACCAGAGCTGTGCTGGTCAGGGGTGTGAAGTGAGGGAAGTGTTCTGAGCTGTTTGTTTTGCTTTCAGGGCACAGTGGGTGCAGTTTTACTATATTTGTGCACAGGCCCACTGACGGGGGAGAGAGGATCTAAGAGAGCAACTATCATGTAGTCTGTTGATTCAAAAGGGCCTGGAGCTCCCGGCCACCACCACTGTTGCTCTTGCTGCAGCAGTGGCACCTGGAGCTCTGGCCCTTTAAATTGTCCTTGGAGTGCCCCTTCCATTCAGGACCACACCCCTTTGGAGGGCACGGAGCTGGCCCCCCCCACCACCTGGCCCAGGGCCCTGCAATTCTGTAGCCTCCCCCCACCCCGTAGAAAGTGCAGATTTGTCCATATAACTGTGTCCACACTAGGACCATTTTGCCAGTGTAGCACACCAGTATTCCCATACCAGTAATATGTTCTTAGTGTAGACAGGCCTAAGTCTAAGCAGTCTTTCATTTGTAACTCCCATTACTTTTAATAGGCTGTAACACTCTGGTCATTCTCTCCCATGTGGTAAATATCTGTTTCACGTAACCCCTCATAACTAATTTTCATCTCAGCCACCTGATCTTCATCTTCACTCCTCCTTCCCTTCCCTCTTCTCCACTGCCGTTTCCTTCCCCTCTGTGTCTTCTCGTCTTTTGTCTGTTTAGCTAATCCTCTCCTAACTAAACCCAACCCTCCCCTTCACACACCAAAATACCTGTAGCATTAACATGAGGTTTGCTATAATGCCACTGTTAGCTCTCCTTGTTTGTATTCTGTCTCGACTATTTAGTTTGTAAATTCTTATGGGCATAGACTGTGTCTGTACAGTGCATAACATAACGGTCCCATTCTTGGATAGTCTCTAGGCACTACCACACTACTAACTGGTGTATAATGACATTGATTCTTAAGCAAACCACCTCATTAATAAGTCTCAGAGGGGTAGCCCTGTTAGTCTGTAACTTTAAAAACAATGAGCAGTCCTGTGGCACCTTAGAGACTAATACGTTTATTAGGTTATGCACTACAAAGACAATTTCCCTGTCTTTGTTATTTGCATTTCCACATCACATGCTACGAATGAGACACAGCCAGCCTGACTTGATTAGCTTCATTATCACTGATCCTACTTTTGCTTTTTATGTATATCCTGGATTTCCACTCTAAGTCATCTGATGTAGTGCATTTAACCCACGAAAGTTCATGACTTAACAAATTTGTTAGTCTCTAAGACTATGTTTATATTGCATGCTTATTTAGAAATAAGCAATTTCGGAATAAAAATTCCAAAATAGCTTATGTTGAAATAGTGCATCCACACTACAAATGCCCATTGAAAAAGCACTGAGCTATTTCGAAATAGAATGTCCACACTTATTGGAGCCCCAATCACATTAAAGCCCCCCAGAAGCACTTCAGGCAGGGCTTCAGGACAGCAGTCACTTCCTGGAGCTGCTGACTGAGGCTGGCTAAGGCTCGTGCTTAAAGTGACCCCCCCACCATACAGTCATGTCTCAGCCTCTCCACCTTTGCCTACCTCCTTGAGGGACAACAAACTTTTCTCACTGTGTGCTCTGGTTGCCTGTGCAGACACCCCAGCACTCCATCCATGGAAAGCAGTCACCAGCTCTTAGATCTCCTGCTGCACCTCCTGGTGCAGTTACTGCCAGCTGCCCTCGAAGCACTGCAGGAACAGGACCCGCCACTCCTTGTGGGGCACCTCCTCTTCTCTCACCTTGTGTTGCTTATGCAGCACAGCCCCTCCTGCCCTTCCCTGCACTTCGTGTGCTGCCGCTTCTGGTGACGGGTCCCCAGTCCCGACTGGTGGGACCACATCATCATGGAGGGGTGGGATGACCAGCAGTGGCTCCAGAACTTCCACTTCAACTTCATTGCAGCTGTGTGCTAAAGACTGGTGCTCCATGAGCACCCACATGAACAGGCTGCTGTGCGATTCCCAGGCCAAGATGCCAGGGCAAGGAGCGCATAGCCCCTCGCTGCCCACCGCTTCCCCCCAAGTGTGTCTTGGGAAAGTAATGAAGCTCACCTGATGGACCTTCCCCTGGCTTCGTCCAAGCCCTGGGACACATCCAGGGGGCAGGGAAATGGCTCCAGGGATAGGCTGAACTCCTGGCTGGAGGGTATGGTATCAGTGCTGGCCTCCTCGTCTTCCTCCTCCTCCACTTTCACAGCCCAACCCTATGGGAGACTGATGATGGGTGTCTCCTGCCCAGAGTCCACAACAAGGGGGGAGAGGAAGGGACCAACTGCCCTCCCAGGATGCGGTGGAGCTGACAGAACTACTGGAAGGTCTGGGTGCCACCCCAGAGCAGGAGCTGTGCTCCTTGACCTTGGTATAGGCCTGCCTCAGCTCTGTCACCTTCATCCTGACCTGCTCCTGGATGCAGCTGTGGATCTTCTGGCCCAGCCTCTCAGCCACATGGCATATATATCAGCATTTCTGCATCTGGTGTGGAGATCCTGGAGGTTCACCTACTCTCCCCAGATCTCAATGAGATCCAAGATCTGTGCACCAAACTAGGATGGTGACTTCCTCTTTTGCCCCTGGGCAGGGGCTTCAGAAGTGGCTGCCAGCTCCCTTGCAGCCATAGAGGGCTTGGTGGGAGCATGGGGGTTGCTCATGGTGGTGTGGAAGGCAGAACAGGCTGCTGGTGTGTGGCACAGGGCTGGCAGGGCTTTCCTTGTGCCACAAGCCCTTTCTCTGAGGCTTTAAGGGCTGCAGGGGAAGGGGAACTATAGAGTTCTGATGAGTGAGGACAGAGTGGCTACCAGGGCACCTGTGGGAAATCCTGGAGGCCAGTTTTTCAAAATAACCATACCTGTGCTGTCTACACACACCCTATTTCAAAATAACTATTTCAGAATAGGTGTTATTCCTCATAAAATGAGGGTAACAGATTTTGAAATGAAGTAATTCAAGTATTTCAAAATAATTTTGAAATAACAGGCTTGCTGTGTAGATGCTCACTTTGTTATTTCGAAATAACGCTGCTGTGTAGACATGCCCTAAGATGCCACTGAACTGCTCACCTCATTAAAGTCAAGAGGGAATTCTTTTCAAAAACAGATGGCACAATCTGGCTTGTTTTAGTTAGAGAATGATCCTTTTCTCAGTGAAGTCAATAGAGATGATTCCTGGCCACACTTAAATAAATTGCAAAAGCACCACTGAAGTCATAGCACCAGGATTTCACTCCTGCAGATTTTGTTTCCCTTCCCCATTTGCTACAATGGGAATGGGATCGGGCCTTATGTTGTATTATGTTTTTAAAAGTTGGAAAATAAGTTGAAGCTGTAATACTGATGGAGTTTGTGCTACATTCCATCCCTCTGCCCCCAAATTGCAATGTTTTTAAAAAAGTGTTTCCACTGCTCTTCTAAAATACAGAGTGGATTTTGATTTATATTGAAGGAGGAAAAAAACCAACAAGATTTTACAAGAAGCAATAGAACACAAAACATTAAAACCCAGCACATTTTACATACACTCCACAAGATTTACGAAGCTAAAATTATTTATTAGATATTGAAAAATGGCACTACGGTCCTCGTAAATTAATGTATTTAGAAGACACGTATTCACCAGTTCTCTCTGTACTGCAGTATATCTCACAATTTTGGAACTCATGAAAGGATGTTGGGAAGGCCAAAAATGTAATTGGATTTAAAAAAGAATTAAATATGCTCATGGAGGTCCATCAATGGCTATAAAACAAATTGGTCAGGCGTGCAATCCCATGCTGTGGGTATCTCTAAGCCTCTGACTGCCAGATGCTGGAAGTGGATGACAGTAAATGGATCACTTGATAATTGCCCTTTGACACATGTGACACTGGTCACTGGAAGAAGACAAGATACTGGGTAGATGGAACATTGATCTGAACCAGTATAGGCCTCCTTCTGTTCTTATGCAGTTGCATGCCACATATTACTATTTGTTTCCTCACTGGATGAGTGTGTAAGTGTTTTAAAATTAGTTTTTTTGTGAATAATCCTTCAGGCAACTTTGAAGTTTAGTTTCCAGAAACATTTATGCCAGTAAAACTTGTATCCTCACAGACAATGACCATAAAAAGGTGTCAGATACAGAGACATAGAAGGTTAGACCAGATGCCATGGTGGCAGCAGGCTAGGAATTGCAATCAGGAATTGGATCTGGTATTAGGAGTCAAAAGTGTGTTTGGAAAAAAGCAAGACTAGGACTAGGAGCTAGGGTGGAGCAAGGGCCCAGCTGGTACGGGACTGGAAATAAGTCACAGTCAGAACTGGGCAGGAGCAGGAGGATTAGGCTGAGATCTGTGGAGGCTGTCAATACCATTAGGAACAGTTCCAAGCAGACTGAGCTGCTATTTCTCCGGTGAGGCTTATATACCTGTCCTGAAAGTCACCAGACCAGTTCCTGGCTTCTGGATTGACTGGAGCCTGCACAGGAAAGGCTCATCACTGCATGTGGTTTATTGAAGAGCAAAAAACCAGCAATACTGGATGAGACGTAAGGTCCATCTAGCCAGTATCCTGTCTTCTGTCAGTGACTAATACCAAGCATTCCAGAAGGAGTGAACAGAACAGGTAATCATCCAGAGACATATGTCCTAGATCTAGTTCAGAGAGGACTCTTCACCTCACAAAGGTTTGTTCACAAACAAATACAAAGCTAATTTCTATACAAGTCTGTACAAACATTCATGACAAAAAAGTTTGCATTATTCACCCAGCCATCTCATAAACTATGGCAACCTGAATTGCTTAAATTCATTTCATATCATCATATCATCTCAGCTAATTATAATACACATGTGATGTTGTATGCTCTCAACTTGGCCTTGTCAACAAAAATTAATTATCTGACAGAACTAATTATTTCAAGACTTCTGAACATACTCAGCAGGGATCAACGTTGCCCTTTTAACATGCAAGTCTCAGTTCCCCAACGACGTTGCATGCAACATACAATATTTGATTTCCATTAGTACCACCAGTTACTGCTCTAATGTGATTACATTCTTGCTAAATCTCTCCATTTAAAAAAAATCATTCTTTTCCTTTTAAAGAATTGCATTCTTTCTAAAAATTACATCTGCTATATTACTAATCGAAAGAACACATTGCTTACCTTACTTATGCCAGTAATACCATTGATTTCAACAGAACTCTTGGGTGAGTAATATGAGCAAGATATGACTGATTTATGTTAAGAGAAAGCATTGTCGCAATGATTTTTAACACAGATGAGAGGCCATAATTTCAGAATGCTAATATCAGCACTATTAAGTGGCAGTACTTAAAATAGTGCTGGTAAATATTTTTTGCCTGGGAAATGCAGGAAGCATGTCTGAATGTTTCCATCAAATTTGATTACATGCTGATTGCAGATGTTCTTGTAAGTTATTCAACTCTTGATTATCAGGAAAGTTTACCAGATGTCATGCAGTAAGAAACTAGAATGGTGGATCCAAATGTACATACTATAGCACTATGAAAAAATTGAAATGGCACCCACTTATGAATTTTATAAATTAGATCTTTTACGTTATCAGGATTTCAATTCATGGAAGAGGCTACATCTCAAATTATCTGCATATATATATAGCAAAAAGATACTCTGATTGCTTTCTATTTTTATAAGCTAGTTTCAAAAGTACAAAGTGCCCTGTCCTTGTGAAATATTGGACAGTGACCTAAGAAAGTGACTATTAGCCTCCCATTTCTTCAAGTTTTAGCACTAAATAGTAGGAGCTCAGGCTGAAATATACTCCCTATTTTGGGGACTTAAAATGGTGCATAGGCTTTGTGCTGTCCGGTTCTGTAGATGGGTGAATTTCACTTCAAGAAAGCTGAAAGTACAAACGGCAGTGGCTCAGACCCACAACACAGATGAGTGTAAAAGGCAAAAAGATATTTTGACATTGCCATTACACTAATTCAGTGCTACCATAGCAGTAGTACCTCCTGCCTCTATAATACTGTCCCTGAGGACTGGTGTGACAGAGCTGTTTCTTTCCCTCTATTTCATCTTTGTTGAAGGGCAAAATTAAAAATTAGCATAAAGTCACCAGCAGTAGGGGTCCGTGCATCAGCATGTTAAAAGGCAAGAGCATTACTGCAGACTTGTTGACATTTAACCCTGTCATGTGACCCTGCTTGGAACAACTCTAGATGACGTGGGACTCAAAAGTGCCACTGACAATTTTGCTACACTATTGCTCCCCCCCCCCCTTTGATGCTACTAGAGGAGCTATAGTGGTGTTAGCAGAGGTTGGAATTTTTTAAAGAAATGCCTAGTATAAAAAAGTGTACATTTTTAATAGTGGGGGTAATTGACAATTGGAACTGTCACAATTCAGGGCAATTGTGCTTGTATTCCCATTCTCCTTCATGATCCCCGAAGCTCCTTGCTCCTGAGTCATCAACTCTCTTTGGCAGAGACCCATGCCTCTCTCTCCCTCTTGTCAAGGGGTTTTCAAAGCTGTCCAATTCCCTGCCTACTCTGGGATATCCCCAGCAAGCCAGTCCATCTTAAAAGCCTGTCCTTTGCTCTCACTCTAGAGATTATGAATGATTTAATTGTCGGCAGTAGCAAGTAACCACAGAGCTCTTTATAAGTAAGAATATTTGTTTGGCGAAAGCATCATGTTGAAAACAATGCAAGAAGCTCCACAATACAAAGTTTACCATAGGTCACCACTGTTACCTTCTTTTCACTAAAGACCAACCCAATACACTTAGATTGCTTTTATTAAATGCCACTGTTGAATTAAATGGAAAAGGGATTGAACCTGATCACACATATACATCCGAACATTCATAAACAAACAAACAAACAAACCCTGTCTTGCTTTTGCTTAAAGTTACCAGTCTGTTGCTCACATTAACTCACTGGCCAGGTGAGTTAAATGTGAGGGGGAGGAGCAGGGATTGATGCAAGATGCCCCATCTTTTATAGGACTTTTCTCCCATTGAAGTTTATACATTTTTCCGTGTCAGTTCTTAATCAATCACCATCCATTCTGTTTAACATCTGTTTATCTGGGAGTTATTCTTTATTCTGACATCAGTATGTTGGTGGTTCCTTCCCAGTGTTATTTCAAGGCTGTCTTGTTTGTAAAGGGATGGTTGCTCTTAACACTGCAAGGTTGTCCATAATGTCCTGGATTGGTCTGCTTTGTTTTGGGTCTCAGTTTATGGTACCTTGATGCCTCTGAGTCTTCCATCCCTTTCTCTCCCTTCTTCCACCATCTGGACTCTGAGGCTACGTCTAGACTTTAGGCTTTTTGCGCAAGAAGCTTTTGTCAGAAGAGATCTTCTGCAAAAACTTCTTGTGCAAGTGCACGTCCACACTGCAAAAGCACATCGAAAAAGCAATGCACTTTTGTGAAAGAGAGCATCTAGACTGCATGGATGATCTCTCAAAAGTGAGCACTGATTGGTATGCAAAGAATGGGCAACAGGGCACCTATACCTTTTCCTCTTTCCTCTTTTTGTGCAAAAAACCCCTCTTCCCCATCCACACACACCTTTTTGTGAAAGAACTCTTTCGCAAAAAGGCTTCTTCCTTGTGGAAAGAGGAATACCAATTGTGTAAAAATTCCTCTGTTCTTTTGATTCTCTTGCACAAAAACCACACTCGAGGTATGGAAAAATGGCCATTTTTCTGCAAAAACTATGTAGTGTAGACATAGCCTGAAATTGCTGAGCCTACAAGTTGTCTCTCCAAACAATCACGTTCCAAACTCATTCACTCCTCTTCCCCAGGAACTACACAATTATACAAAACGTATTAATCTGTTTCAATACAGGGCTTCTATTAGTACAATCTTTTAATTATTCATTATATTTTCTTTATAACACAACCTATATTCTATTACTTCTAAGAGCAACATTGTGATCATGCTGAATCACAAGGATTCTTCTGATCTCCCTCTCGCATAATGGAAGGTTACAGAGCTCAAAAGGTTACAAAACTTACATTCACATTATACTGAAACTTACATTTACATTATACTGTATTGGGCAGAGCCTTTACACAACAACCACAGTTCCAAAATTGATCTCTGAGAGGTGTCAGTCTTTCAAAACTGACAGCTAGTTAACCGTATCTCACTTTCACAACCAGAGCCACCATGAACAGCTTCTTTAAATAGCTCAAGCCTGAGATTTGGCCTCATGGAACAGGTGAGAGGTAGATCGTAGCCTATTCCCCAGGCATAATTCTGAAAAGCTGAATTTTTTCATATCCAGAGGCGGCAAATTTGTATTTGCCACCTGCTAGATATTTTCTGGGAAAGCCACATTATACCTTTTGTTCCAAAAGTTCATTCTTGTCTGGCACATTGTTCAATACAGTTCTTTTAACACCCAGGTCTCCCATCTGTCTCATCTCCCTTGAGGGGTTACATGCAATCTGGACCCACAATAATACATACATCATTCATTAAATACAATGGGCTTCAAAGATACCCGGTAAAGGCTCCCAAGGATATGGCAGGAAACTGCTATATCTATCACAGGTTATGATGGATCCTCATTACTGGCAAATTTAAAATCAAATCATAGAATCATAGAACACTAGAACGAGAAGGGACTTTGAGAGGTCATTGAGTTCAGTCCCCTGTCCTCACGGCAGGACCCAGTACCACCTAGACTATCCCTGATAAATGTCTATCTAACCTGCTCTTAAATATCTCCAGAGATGGAGATTCCACAACCTCTCTAGGCAACTTATTCCAGTGTTTAATCACTCTGACAGTTAGGAAGTTTTTCCTAATGTCCAACCTAAACCTCCCTTGCTGAAATTTAAGCCCACTGCTTCTTGTCCTATCTTCAGAGGCCAAGGAGAACAATATTTCTTCCTCTTCCTTGTGACACCCTTTTGTGTATGGATTTTCTCAGAGATGCACTCTAATTCAAACAAATTATTTCAGGGAAGTTCTACAGCCTGTATTATGAAGGTCTGACTAGCTTAGAATCTTTGAAAAGACGTGTTTACTCCTTAATGTGTTTTCTTCATTTCTGAGCACTTAGGAAATGCTTTAAGCTCAACACACAAATTAAAAGTGGAGGACTTTATCATTGGATGCTCCTCTGAGATGGTCTGTTGACTTGTGAGAGAGGGCAGAGTTCTGTTGCAAGAGAAAATCATTCTACAAGAAGTCTACAGCCCAGCACCAATTCTTTCTTCTTTCTCTTCTATCTGCCCCATTGCAGCAGTACCTCAGATATAGAACTATGAAATGCTGTGACTGATATCTTCTGAAAGCAGAGTGTAGACTGCAGAATCTGAAGAGTAAAAATGTCTGAGAATGTGAAATAATCTTTTTCTCCCTTTGGTTATTACTGTCTGACCAGTAAATCGTCATGTGTGCATCATATACATCTGGGCTGCTGGATGTGAACGGGCAATCAATCTGCAGAGTTGTGAGTAATACAGGCAGTCTAGTTACAATAGCTAAGAGAAGAATTTGAAATAACCTTGTCCAAAAGAATAACTGCTTTCCAAAGCATAAATATTTAGCAGTGTTCCTGCACAGTTCAGTCTCACAGACAGTGCTGATAGTCACCCCAACAAGAGAAGACCTCTAATAAGAATATACCTAATGTATATCTAATGTAACAATGTTGATATATTAATATCTCTGACTGCGTGAAATTCTCTCCAAACAAGATTATGCTTGGGCTGGCGGTATAGGGCAGTAGGGGGAGATTTATTTTATTCTTTACAAGGGATGTAACAATGCAGCTTACTCAGCATGGTCATGGACTATTGTTTTACCCTCTACAATAATGTGCTGTGAAATATGGTCTCATGTTGATATGATGCAAAAGGCACTAGAGTAAATGCTGTGGTTCATAAAAGGTCTTTATGACACACTCAGTGAAACTTTATGAAAATGTAATGATTCCTAGTCCTGTTTATCCCATCCACTCACCCTCCCTCTACTCGTCTCCCCAGCCAGCAGGAGTGGAGAGTTGCATATATAACATGCATTCAGCCTCAAGTAGTTAGGGAATGCTAGATAACTCTTAACAATGCCTACCGTAGTTTATTAAAAGTGGGGCATCAGAAGGATGATGATGCCAGTTGGGGGCCTCAGGACTAATTAAAAAGGCGTTGCTCTAAATCATGGTATTTCATCAGTTGATATATAATAACTCTATTGGTATACAAGTGTTACTGTAGATTCTACTTTTGTGAAGGGATATTATATTGCCATTAGCACCACTTGTAATTTTTGTATGCGTGTTTGTATTATTGAGGCAACTTGAGCATAGGATAGGTGCCATTTTCTAATAAAATATAAACATTGTTTTAAAAGTTTACATTTGTCTCTAAGGGCAACATCAATTCAGTAATAAGACATGAGTGAAAATGCAGAGACTACAATGCAAGATGTTATAGTATTACTTTGTAAAGCACCCCTTAGATCACATCTGACATATTATGTACAGTGGTGGTTACTGTATGAGAAGGAGGATACTGTCTCACTGGAGAGGATGAGGCTTACCGCAATATAGATTTTGGGTTATTAAGTATTCCAGTTATGAAGGACAGTTACGGTAATTTGGTTTATTTTCATTTGAGGAGACTTCAAAGTCACTCATTTTATGCTTCCAAAGGTTCAAAAATCAGGAGATATAGTTTTGAAATTAAGGAGCCTTGATATTAAAGGAAAAGAAAATTCACGCAGAACAACTTTATGCTAAGTTTAATAAAAATATTGAACAAGTGTCTGAAGAAATGACTGAAGAAAGGAGAATGGGTGTGCAGCAAAGTAACCTAGATTTGTTTCTGTAAAATTAAGGATAGAAGGATACGACAAAGATGAAGGAAAATGAGAAAGATAAGCCAGAAGCAGACAGGATCAATGGTTTCTTGCAAGTGGGAGCTATTCAACTTTATCTTAACTGCTTCAAGAAAAAAAGAAGAAAAAATATTTTAATCTTGGAAGAGTTGCCAGTCTGAATTGCGTGTTCCTAAAAGAAACAGGAACAAAATTTAAAGTCCAGGACATGTTTTGGTTTCTGTGTAATGTCAGATTGAATTTTCAACCTGAAATATGTGCAAACACACACAGACACACATGCAGATGGTTGTAAACTACATTAATTTGAAAGTCCAGACAAAGTAGACAATGATTTTTGGGGAAAACACTTATTTTGGCTATTCTGATTTTGGTTTTGGGAGGAGGGAGAAATTTCACCATCAATCATTAACTTTGAGCACTCAGCAACTGACCTTCCAATGGTTTTCTCCTAGATAGGGTGTGAAGCAAGTGAGGCACAGGTTGGCAAAGCCACTGACAATGATGCCTATGTTTCCTAGAATGACAACCCCTTGTAGCAGCATGTGGTTGATGGCTGTCGCTACCTGCATGAGTATGGCTCCGACTGTGGATTTTCCCATGACAAACTGGATCCCAGCTGAGCGATAGCTGTCCAGCATAAGAACTAGGGGTCACCAAATGAAATTAACAGGTAGCCGTTTTTTAAAAAAAAGGACGTTTTTCTTCACACAGCACATGGTCAGCCTGTGGAACTCCTTGCAAGAGGAGATTGTGAAGACCAGGACTTTCCCAGGGTTCAAGAAAGAACTAAATAAATTCACGGAGGTTAGGTCCATCAATGACTATTAGCAAGGATGGGTAGGAATGGTGTCCCTAGCCTCTGTCAGGAGCTAGGAATGGATAACAGGAGAGGGATCACTTGATGATTCCCTGTTCTGTTCACTCCTTTTGGGGCATGTGGCATTGGCCACTGTCGGAAGATAAGATACTGGCCTAGAAGGACCTTTAGTCTGACCCAGTATGGCCGTTCTTACCATAGAATACTAGAATTTTGAGAGCTCATTGAGTCTAGTCCCCTGCCCTAGTGGCAGGACCAAGCACCTTCTATATCATCCCTGACAGATGCCTATCTAACCTACTCTTGAATATCTCCACTGATATAGATTCCACAACCTCCGTAGGCAATTTATTTTAGATTTTCCTATGTCCAGCCTAAAACTCCCATGTTGCAACTTAAGCCCATTTCTTCTTGTCCTATCATCAGAGGCCAAGGAGAACAATTTTTCTCCCTCCTCTTTGTAATACCCTTTTAGATGCTCATGTCCCCTCTCAGTCTTCTCTTTTCTAAACTATACAAACCCAGTTCTTTCAGTCTTCCCTCATAGGTCATGTTTTCTAGACCTTTAATCATTTCTGTTGCTCTTCTCTGGACCTTCTTCAATTTCTCCACATCTTTCTTGAAATGTGGTGCCCAGAACTGGACACAATACTCCAACTGAAGCTTAATCAGTGCAGAGCAGAGCAGAGCAGAATTCCTTCTCATATCTTGCTCACAACATACGTGTTAATGCATTCCAGAATCATATTTGCTTTTTTTGCAACAGTGTCACACTGTTGACTCATATTCAGCTTATGGTCCACTATAGCCCCTAGATCCCTTTCTGCAGTACTCCTTCCTAGACAGTACTTCTCATTCTGTAAGTGTGAAACTGACTGTTCCTTCCTAAGTGGAGTACTTTGCATTTGTCCTTATAAAACTTCATCCTATTTACCTCAGACCATTTCTCTGGAGTTTGTCCAGATCATTTTGAATTATGACCCTATCCCTCAAAGCACTTGCGACCCCTCTCGGCTTGGTATCATCCACAAACTTAATAAACATACTCTCTATGCCATATCTAATTATATTGATCAGAACTGGTCCCAAAACAGACCCTTATGGAACCCCACTTGTTATGGCCTTCCAGCATGACTCTGAGTCATTAATAACTACTCTGTGAGAATGGTTATCCTACCAGTTATACATCCACCTTACCATAGCCCTATCTAGGTTGCATTTCCCTAGTTTATTGATAAGAAGGTCATGTGAGAACATATCAGATGCTTTACTGAGGTCTAGGTATACCACGTACATCACTTCTCCTTTATCCACGAGACTTATCATATCAAAGAAAGTTATCAGATTGGTTTGACATGATTTGTTCTTTACAAATCCATGCTGACAATTGCCTATCATCTCATTATCTTATGTTCTTAAGTTTATAATTCTCAAACTCCATACATTTTGTCCCTATATATTTGCTCTGCTCTCACCTAGTCTGCCTGTAGATCTGTCTGCTCAGTTCCTTCTATTGTCAACAAATCTGTTGTCTCCAACCCATTACTTTTTATTGTCTTGTTTTTCTGCTAGCACAAACACTGTCTATTAAGTATGGTTTGGTTTGACACTGACTTTTCATAATCATGAGTTAGCTGTTTCTAGGGGTATGTCTACACTTGCAGCCTATTTCGGAATAGGGCTGCAAATGTAGGCATTTGGAATTTCAAATCAAGCCCAGGATTTAAATATCCCGTGCTTGATTTGCATTTTCCCGGCCGGGCGCCATTTTTGAAATTTACAAGCCTGGAATAGCTGCCCGCGTCTACATGCGGCAGTGAAACGGGCGTTCGAAATAAAGCCCTATTTCGAACTACCTGTTATTCCTCCTGCAATGAAGTTTAACAGGTAGTTTGAAATAGAGCTTCATTTTGAACGCCCGTTTCACTGCCGCGTGTAGACGCGGGCAGTTATTCTGGGCTTGTAAATTTCAAAAAATGGCACCCGGCTGGGAAGATACAAATCAAGCACGGGATATTTGATCCCGGGCTTGATTTGCAATTCCGAATGCCTACATTTGCAGCCCTATTCCGAAATAGGCTGCAAGTGTAGACATACCCTAGCAGAATAGTTTTCCACTGATTCTTAACTTTGTTGGAACTGTTTGCCTCTTTCGCCTAAGCCAACATTTAAAACTCATTTTGGACAAACGTTATATACTCTCAATTGATTCTGGACAAGTCTAAATGCAGTGGACCTGCTGAACACTGTATCTTTTTATGTTTGAGGCTAACAGTTCAACTAGGTGAATAAAAATCAGGCTGATGCATGTGACAGTGTATATAATGTAAAATGAAAGTTACTATGAAGAATTCAGGGTCCATTTAACTGAAGTTTATGGAACATTTTACAGGATTTAAAGGGAGTCTTTTAAAATGTACATTTATTACAAACACTAGGGTTATTAAATTGCATTATATATTTAGCTTTTTACCATTGATTTTTTTGTATAAGCCAGGAACACACTGTAGGTGCAACTCAGAAATACTTTGCATTAGTTCCAGATGTGCTGATACCAAAATTTATTCCTTGAATTTATGAAGCATCATTGCACATCTTCTGCTAATGAATTCATAACTCTTGACCTGTAGGTGAACTGAGTTATCACACCGTTCGTACACAAACATAAAACTCTTTTTCCTTTAAGGTAAAGGTTGCTAAATTAACACTCAGTTGGGAAATATCTTAATAATAATATTCCTAATATACATAGAAATAAATTAAGGGATGGTACATGAACACTCTATTTAAAGTATAAGAGTGTGTGTGTGTGTATATAAGAGATATCACTTTAGATATTCCAAAAAAACTCTACCGAGCACTTCTGCATAGCTTTGTTTTAACAGTTCCATAATAATTTCCAATACATCCACAACCACTCTGTAATAAATATTTTAAATAGGAACTTCAGACTCTTACAAACCACCATTCCCATTACAGTCACAGCCACATACTGTCTTCCTTCCAAATACCCTCTTTGATAGGGATTTACCTTAAAGTGTAGGTTAAAGAAGACTGTACTCTCAAGTAGTTCTCCATAATCACACTTTCAAGCTTTGTCCAAAGACAGCTTACTCCCAGGATGTCTCCCTGAAAGCATAAACTCCTTGTACCTGTCATCTCAGAAAACCACTCCATCTTTCCTCACCATTTTTTTCTCATGAGACTAATGCACCTATTCCAGCTATTAGGGAAAATCAGGAGAAGAGCTCTGTCCCTCAACATGGGATCCTAAAAGCGTGGCATACTCTCAGACTCTTAAATTGTAATGTTTATAAAACAACTGTTAACAGCTTGCTCAATTACAATCTAATTTCAAATACAGTTTATGCACATCTTTTAAAGGTGATTTAGCTATATGAAAAGTTTAAAGGGAATATAACAAGCTGTTCTTCAACAGAACCAAAAGAACATTAGGTGCTATGACAGATTTCAAATCCATCTAATTTTTTTCTATGAACTGTAACTATACATCAAGCAGTTGATACTAGCAGGGGCAGTGCACGCATAGCAACAATTATAAGTCCAAAGACCCGAGATGTGGTAAGACCTTCCTCAAACAGTACACAAATGCTTCACAAAGAATCCTGAATTTGCCCTCAAAACTCCTTTGAGAACAAAAGTACTATTTACCTCAATTTAACCATGGAGAACTGAGGGACTGAAGGATTATGTGTCTTGCTCAAGATCACACATGAAAACTGTGGCAAAGCTTGGAACTGACCTGGGATTCTCCTGCAGCCCAATCTAATATCTTCAATACAAGGCAGTCTTGAAAAATAATTCAATGAATTTTCTTCAGCTTTGTAAGTATGGCAATTTTCAGTCAAACAGGTACACTAGCAGTTGAATCACGGGGTAGCTAAAAGGTCCACTTACAATGGCAGAATAGCTATTATTCCATAAGGTGTTTCTAGTGCAACAATTTTCATGTATTTATTTTTATTTCATTCCACTTTTAAGTTAATAATTCTACAACATTTCTTGTTCATTTCACTTTTTCTCTCACTGTGTGTGGACATATATTACTTCTAAAAAGATGCACCACAATGTAGCCCACCTTATTTCATTTTACTCTTGCCTCCTATGCATGGTTCAACAAAAAAACTATTTTATAGAAATGTCAATTCTATCCTCTCTGCCATTTATATAGTTTATAAGTTGCTGTGGGTATTTTCAGACATTGTGACATACAGTATTTCACAATAAATGGCTAGATTGTAGGATTCATGCGAAATGGAAGCTTACAGATGGCTGATTGTGAAAATATCTGAGTACACAAGGCAGCAGCTTCACACCACAATAGTGCAATGAATTGTATCTAGTGCTTCCTATTTCATTATATATAAGACTTTTATAAAAAAAATTCCTTATGAATGTATTCGTCACACGAAACAATTCAAAAATTACAAGTAATACAAGAGGGGAAAAAAAATCACACAATTTACCAAAGAAAGAAGAAAGTATACATATATTTTGTTTCTATAAGTTAAGCCGAATGGTGAATTCTAAGTTTAATTTATTTACAGATCAATCTTCCTGATAATGATTTCAGTGAATGTTTACTTTTAACTTACAGTAGCATTAGAGAGATAGAATGAATAATATCAGCATGTCCAGAATTATATGGAAAATGACAGTGAAAATGAGTCAGGTGGAAGTATATTTTAAAGGGAATTTAGAAGAAAGAGGCAGCAAAATTTTCCTATCAAAGGTCACCAGTGACATCTACTTTGTCTCTCTCTATTTCCATGCAGTGTACTCCCATTTCATGTCAGTGGGAGTTCTTCACATGTCTAAGAGAGAAATATCACTCAAGATCAGCTATGAGAATCTGAAAAAGATAAAACTAACCCTTTGAAATCCTGATGATGCATTCCTTTTACAACCCAAATTCCTAATGATTTCCAAGAAAGTTTGGGATTTAAAAGGAATCCAGGCTCCTAGAATCTGAGAGTCAAAAGGGTGAACATACACGTATAGAAATCATAAGCTAAATATCTGATTCTAGAAGATTTTCAAAAGTGATGTTTTTGAGAGAAACATTTTCATTTTTTAAATCAGTCCTTTATTCTCACAATCCACTTACCCCATCATTTGCAATATGTGATGGCACCTTTCCTGAGCTTTCTACCCTGACAGCTTCTAATATCAGCATGTCCATAATTATATACATTTAACTCTTATTTGACTATTATTCCAGCAGCCAACAAAATCATGTATTTAGCAAGAAGGGGAGCAAAATTTACAGGAATTTGCAGTCCGATGGTTATTTTTTACTAAATAGCAGATTAGTGCCATTATGGCACACATAAAACTTGAACTGCTGCCTATGAAAGCTGTGTAAGACTCAGTAGGTCTATCAGCAACTCCACTGGTTGCCAGAAGTAATAACTGTGCACCTCAAGCAAGTCACTGCAAAAACATTATACACTGAGTACAAGCTTAGAAACACACAGTCTAACTTTGAAAGAGACAAAAATTATAATGTATAGAGTATTTGAACAATGAAAATGCACAGTAAAAAAAAGAGTAGTATGCAGGAAAAATCTTCTGATCTTAGGAGGGAGAGGGAAAATATGAAATTTCACATCTGATGTTTAATATTACAGTAACAAAGGGTTTTTTTTTCCTTTTTTAAAGTGTGGCATATTCAAAATTTCAAATGAAAAATTCAAAACGGTCTACATACATACAACACGACAAACCTATGTTAAAGGGTAGAGATGACCTGTGACTGCTAAAAGTGGGGGCAGCTTGCTTTAGCAGTGTTACTGACCATGCTTGGTCCATGTGAGCATGCTCAGTACAAGCCAATCAGTAATTCTTGGGTTCATGGGCATGTGACATTGCATGCTCCCTAGATAATGCAGCTGTTAAAAAAACATTAATAAGATTGTGAAATCACGTTCTTCAAAGTTAGGAAATACTATAATTCAGATTGTGCTCACACTGGAGTGTTTAAACAAAAGTGCACTAGGGAAATTTTAGTGTATTGCAGTGGGATCCACATGGACACTTAGTGCCCGGAAGGCTTGCTATAGGTAGATTTACCCCACAGCTTGCCATGAAATGAGTTTATACAGGCAAACCTTGCATCAGCTTTTTTTCCAAGAAACTGCTCCCTTGTTCTCTGTCCACTTTTCACCTGTGAAACCATTCAACTCAAAGATCCTAGTGCTAGACCATATGGGGTAGTGGAGTGAACATAGTTTCCTTTTGTGCATTTGCTCTGCAACACATTGGAATGGTTTGTGTAGGGATCACAGTGGCAGATTAAAATAGGTTTGTATCATTAAATGAACAAAACATGACTAATATATACTGCAACAAATTCCTCAGTAAGAAACTGGTTCTGCACCATTGAAGTCAAATGAAGTATTGCCATCAACTTCAGCAGTGTGGGGTTAGTCATCTAGTCCATATTCAGACAGGATAGAGCAATGCTGTGAACCAAGAGGCCAGAACTCTTGAGTATGCCTTCAAAAATCATGACATTTAAAAAACAATACATTTGTAGTTGCCTCCTGGATTTTGAGTCCTTAGAGTTCATGTTTCAAGCTTTTCTCCATAACCAAGACAGCTAGAGATTAGGTTTCATTTTTAAAGAAACTGAAAGTGGAGATTGTGGTATATTCACATTACTCTAGAAGGTGGAGATTTTAGAAAAAAAATCAGAGAGATCTGCAGTAAAATTGTAAGAGTTGGCAATACTGAATTCACACATTCTGCCTAGTCACTGTGTTGGTGCAGTTACTGCAGCCAGTTCTATGGAGTCTCTAGGACAAAGCCTGCAGAGAATTATTTCACTCTTTCTATAATTATATAACAATAATTACAATATAGCATTTCATTAGCACCTTACATAGGATTGATCATGAAACGTCTAATGGAATTTAAAAAAAATTACCTTTAGAAAAATGGATAAAAAATGGTTTAGATCAGCAGAGACCAAAAGGGCATGTCTATACTATGGAGAAGATCGACCCTCTGGAGGTCAATCTTTTAGCACTCAACTTAGCAGATCTAATGTAGACCCCCAAATCAAATGCTGAGGGTAGCTCCTGCCACAGTCCTGTGGTCCTCATTCTGTGAGTAGTAAGGGAAGCTGACAGGAGCATGTGCTCCTGTTGGCCTTCCAGGGTACGTCTAGACTACAGGCTTCTGTCGACAGAGACCATCGACAAAGAGCATCTAGACTACATCCAGTTCTATCGACAAAGCAATCCACTTTGTCGACATGAGAGGGTAGACGCAAAGGACAGTGTAGATGCAATAACATCTTCTGTCAACAGAACTCTGTCGAAAAAAGGTGTTATTCCTCGTAGAATGAGGTTTACCGCCATTGACAAAACAGCCGAGTTCTGTCGACAGAACTCGGCGGTAGTGTAGATGCAGGTATAGTTTTGTCGGCAAAAGGCCACTTTTGTTGACAAAACCCTGTAGTCTAGACACCCCCCCCCATAGTGTAGCCACTGTAGTGACTCAGCTTAAGGTAAGCCGAATCCAGCTACGCATTTTACTAGTTTAGACCAGGGCCATATGTTTAACATCTCATTAGTTTCCTAATGTATGAGCTACCACATTAGAAAACCCAATACACCACAGTCCCCCACTACTTGAGGCTAAGCATTGATTGGTTCTTGAAGAATGAACCTTCCAGATCAAAGTTTAGTCACATTGGTGAACTTTGCACTCTTATCTCTGTAAGCAGGGACTGAACTGCTGCTTGCTATCAGCCAGCTAAAAGGAGAGAGCTGCCCTGGGGTGGGTATGCCCACTACAACTGTTTAGCTCTGCAAGATAATTAACTGTTAATATGTAAATACAGCTCATGCCAGGATGGGGAGAGAATACGAGGTGTGGCTATGTAAATCCAATTCAGCCAGGGCTGATGGAGAATCAGTGTTGGAATGGAATGTGGTGTATTGTAAATAATTTGGGGCTGTTGTGGGGGGGTCACAAATCATGCTACCCCTAAATGTGGGAACTGTAAAACATGCCACCAGTGCTTGCAGGAGAGACACCACCATCATTGTAAGAGGTCTCCGAGGAACAAGCCTCCCCCCTTCCAGAGTTGAGTGAGCTGAGCTGGGGGGAAGGGTGAAAGGGCTTGAGTCACCCTGCTTCACACCTGCCAGGTGTGAGCTGTAAGACTGGCCCAACCTGCCCCTTTTCCCCTTTGTTTTAAGGACAGACCTAAAGCAGACTCCATGTGGAGTCTTTTTGCTAGTCCAGTGGAAGCTGGAATCCTTTGCCAGTCCAGGTGGTGGCTAAAGAGTTGAAATCACTAAGAGCTGAAATCACTGGTTTGGCTGGGAGCCATACCCATTGCAGCCAGTGAAGCAGCGGCGGCCAGCATAGTGGCTGGTGGGAATCACTGGCTGGTGGTGTGGCGTGGCCGGTAGGAGCGGCGGCAGGCGAAGAGCAGTGACCAGTGGCATGGCGCAGCTGGTAGGAGTGGCAGCAGGCAAGGAGCGGCGGCAGGCGAGGAGCAGTGACCAGCGGTGTGGAGCAGCTGGTAGGAGCAGTGGCAGGTGACCAGCGGCACGGTGTGGCAGGCGAGGAGCGGCGGCCAGCAGCATGGAGCGGCGGCAGGCGAGGAGCGGCGGCAGGCGAGGAGCGGTGACCAGCAGCGTGGCGTGGCTGGTAGGAGCGGCGGCAGGCAAAGAGTGGCAGCAGGCAACCAGCGGCACAGCGCTGCTGGTAGGAGCGGTGGCAGGCGACCAGCGGAGTGTCTGGTGGTGTGGAACGAGACAGCTGGTGGAGCATGGCGGAGTGGCTCGTAAGGTGCCCCCTATCTATCCCCCCACCCCATTTCTACCCAGCTTGGGAGGTAAAACCCTGTGGGTGAACCTTTGGACTCTGGGTGGCACTGACCAGGGACAGAGACTTTTGGGGTGTTGGACTTTGGGACTTCGGGCGATTCTTGGCTGGGGAGGGTGGAGGGGCTTAGCTCATGTTTGGGTTATGAACTCTGTTTGTGGTATTTTCCCAAGTTAATGCCGTATGACTTCTCTCTCTGTTTCATTAAATGTTTATTTCCTATACTCAGACTCTGTGCTTGCGAGTGGGGAAGCATTGCCTCTCAGAGGCACCCAGGGGTGTGTGAATTTCCCAGGTTACTGGGTGCGGGCTCGAGCCGGTTCTGTGTGAGATGGACCCCAAGATATCGAACCCGGTCCTGGTTGTTGCCAGGCCTACCTGGCAGAAGGGTTACATCTCAATCCTGTTTGGTAGATGCATAGAAAACTAATTGTAGGCTTCTCAATCTGGCATGTTCCATAAGCACTACAATTACTCACGAAGTGCTTTAAAACAACAAATATCTTGAAATTTCATTAATGTTAATTTTTATCAAAATGCAAATAAGCTGAACAGCTGTCAGTGCTGGGGTTGGAAACCCTGTTTGTTCAGTGAAGAGTTAGCTTTATCTTTCATATAAATTGAACCCAAATCTTTTTTGTAGGTTTTAAACAAGGGTTTTTGCATATTCCTTTTTAATCTTTATTTTACCATTTCATTGTTCCATCTGAAAATAATGCAGTCTTGACATAAGCAAGTTCTAGAAATCTGACCTGTATATCCACATCAGAATCATCTGGATGAAATCTATTTATTGGATAAACATCCAATCTTATTTGCTCACTGGATGCTCTTCCAATTTTGACCATATTTTTCTAAGTTTATCACAGTGATGGGCATTACTTGGAATACTGTTCTACTATATGGGGTTCTGCTAGTCCGACTTTGGATCCTTTAGTATGGAGTATGTGTCCTTGAATCTAAAGCACCACAGAAAATTCATTTTCACAAACTTATCATATGAAAGAGCTATAGTTTGAACAGTAACAGTTAAATAACAGTAACAGTTTAGCATAGACATAGAATTGGGATTGGAGTATATTTATTTAATTCAGGATTTTATTGTTCTCTGAGCAGAGCATTGTTTTAGGCTGCCTATTGGTAGAATTACCAGTGGTAGGCAAATATATCCATTGAGGTAATAATGCATTTTACCAACACCAGTATAAGATTGTGTTAAACAGTACAAATTTGAAACACAGAGCAAAACCAAACACAAAAGAATGTACTGGGATAAAATGTGTGTTAATAAATCGGGCAAGCAAGTGACTGAGTCTGATACCTTTCTCTGAAAGTAGAACTAATGACATCAGAATGACTATTCATTGGGTAAGCTGCTACTCAGTGAGAGTGATGTAATCGGTATCTGGCCCAGAGTCATTTGCTCACCTTAATTTAAAAATACTATGACAAAACATGTCACTTCACAGCAGGAGATTTTAAAGAGCAAAGTCTAGGTGGGATAATGACTGCTTTGATGTTTTACCCAGACAAATAAGTGGCTCTTTGGAAGACTGTGTCTTCTAAATTGATGATTAGGATAATTCTTTTCAGAGGTCAGACACCATTTTTGTTTGTGTTTTTAGTTTTAGCAAAATGAAAAATGTTGAGATCCAGTTCTGCAATCCTTACTCATGCCATAAGAACATAAGAATGGCCATACTGAGTCAGATCAAAGGTCCATCTAGCCCAGTACCATGTCTGCCGACAGTGGCCAATACCAGATGCCCCAGAGGGAGGGATCACAACAGGTAATCCTCACATGATCCCTTCCCTGTCACCCACCTCCAGAGAAACAGAGGCTAGGGATACCATTCCTACCTGTCCTGGCTAACAGCCACTGATGGACCTAACCTCCATGAATGTATCTAGCTCTTTTTTGAACCCTGTTAAAATTCTAGCCTTCACCGCATCCTCTGGCAAGGAGTTCCACAGGTTGACTGTGTGCTGAATGAAGAAAAACTTATTTTTGTTTGTTTTAAACCTGCTGCCTATTAATTTCATTTGATGACCCCTAGTTCTTATATTATGGGAATAAGTAAATAACTTTTCCTCATTCACTTTTTCCATACCAGTCATGATTTTATAGACCTCTATCATATCCCCCCTTAGTCTCCTCCTTTCTAAACTGAGAAGTCAAGTCTTTTTAATCTTTCTTCGTATGGGACCCGTTCCAAACCCCTAATCATTTTTGTTGCCCTTTTCTGAACCTTTTCCAATGTCAATACATCTTTTTGGGGATGAGGCGACCACATCTGTATGCAATATTCAAGATGCCATGTATCACTTATTCAAGTGATTAACTCTAGATTACTTCTAAAGGTGATGAACAAAATAATTAAGAGTTTTAATGATTAAGAGTTAACAAAATCAGGTCCAAAATTAGTGTCCGCTTTTGAATCCAGGCACAAACATGTTTTGTTTTCTTAATGTACTTCTCATTTCTTACCTACAAAACTTGACCTTTTTAAATTATACAGTTCCGCTTCCCAGGCTTCCTTCTCTCTTGCCTGGAAGCTTATTCTGTATGCTGTTAAAATTAATAAAATACACTGTTAGTTTTAGAACAGAACAACATGTGGGCACTGTAGGGCACTACTTATTATGGACCTGTGGTTTTAGTATGAGCATTTGAACAAATTCTACTACTTATTCCTAAAACAGTTATGCATTTGTATTTAAATTATGTAAAGCCCATCTATTTAGCTTGATGATAAAATTAAAATTACTCAGGCACTTTCAAGCATCAAAAGGAATGTTATTTCTCACCGTCAGTGTGGGATTTTGGGGGTTTTTTTGGTCTTTGTTTGATTTGGTTGATTTTTTTTTTTTTGCATTCCATCAGTCCTAATCTCACATTCAAATGGGAGTTGAGAGTAAAATATGTTTTCCTTTATTTATATGGTTTAATATTGGAAGTGACCATACAAAACCAATTTACTTTTAAATAAATGTGTTAAAACATTTAATATACATGTACGCGTAGTACAAGTGCTTGTAGATGTTTTGACTCATGATAATGGATTCTTGCAATTCTTGCAGTGAATTATCAGAGTACTGGAAATAAATGGAAGAATAATTCAATAATACAGCTACAGACATGGAACAAGAGTTGTCTATGCATCACCTATACTTCCTGAAATTTTATTTTGAAGAGGTTTCCCCAGAAAATGTAAGATTAAGTTAGTATTATCATGTGCTAATATATGACAACCACTAACCCCACTACTCCCACATCAAAATGATACTCATTCACTTGGTTTAGCCGAGTACCCTAAAGACTACCAGATTTATTTGGGCATAAGATTTTGAAGGTAAAAACCACTTCATCAGATGCCTGTTATTTCAAGGGAATGTTTGTGGAATATAACAACACTTCTTAACATGACTATGGGCAGCAGAATTTGACCAACTCTACTGAGAAGTTAATTTTGCATTGAATCCTAGAATACTAGGGCTTGAAGAGACCTCAGGAAGTCATCAAGTTCAGTCCCCTGCCCAAAACAGGACCAATCCCAAATAAATCATCCCAGCCAGGGCTTTGTCAAGATGGGACGTAAAAACCCCTATGGATGGTTTAAGTTGGGGGCTATAGGTGATGACAAGTGGTGTTCTATTGTTGGTTTTCTTGGGTCTGTCTTGAAGTAGATGGTTTCTGGGTATGGATCGTATGGTGTGTCCTGGATGGGAGCTGGAGGCATGTAGGTAACTGTAGGAGTCAGTGGGTTTTCTGCAGAGAGTGGTGTCTAATTTACCATTAGTGATTTGTACTGTGGTGTCCAGGAAATGGATCTCTCGTGTAGAATGGTCCAGGCTGAGATTGATGGTGGGGTGTAGGTTGTTAAAGTCTCTGTGGAATGCATCCAGTGTTTCTTGGCCATGGGTCCAGATCATAAAGACGTCATCGATGTAGCGTAACTAGAGAAGGGGTAAAAGGGGACGGGATCTGAGGAAACGTTGAAATAAAAAAACAAATTGAAAGAGCCAGACGAATACCCAGAAACCATCTACTTCAAGACAGACCCAAGAAAACAAACAATAGAACACCACTTGTCATCCCCTATAGCCCCCAACTTAAATCCATCCAATGCATTATTAATAAACTACAACCTATACTGGAACAGGATACTACCCTCCGAGAGGCTCTGGGAGACAGACCCATAGTCTCCTATAGACAACCACCTAACCTCAGGATGATTCTTACCAACAAGCACAGGACATACCACACTAATACCAACCCTGGAACTTCCCCTTGCAACAAACCCCGGTGCCAGCTTTGTCCACATATTTACTCCGCTGACACCATTATTGGACCTAACCATGCCAGTTACAAGATCAAGAACACATATTCCTGTTCATCCAGAAATATAATTTATGCCATCATGCGCCTAAAGTGTCCGTCTGCTATGTATACTGGACAAACTTCTCAGACACTTTGCCAAAGAATCAATGCACATAAAACAGACATCAGGCTCTCTCACAGAAAGAAAACTGTTGCTTGCCATTTTAACCAGACTGACCATTCTCTTAACGACCTTAAAACATGCATATTGCTTCAAAGAGATTTTAACTCCCGACTTCAAAGAGAAGCCTCAGAATTGTCATTCATGCTTAAATTTGACACTTTACGTATGAGTCTTAAAGATGCTAATTATCTCACCCATTACAAAGATAGCTTCCCCAATTATCACCCCTAATGTTATTACCTCACAGACACTAACCTTCCCTCCTTACCCGCCCCCCCCCGTTCTAAAATCTGATTTGTCAATTTTATGTGTGTTCACTTTTTTTGATTGTATCACTTTGGTATATATGGTCGTGCCAATTTTCTTCCACAAATTGATCTGAGGAAGTAGGTCTGTCCCACGAAAGCTCATCACCTAATAAAACATCTTGTTAGTCTTTAAAGTGCTGCATAGTCCTGTCTTTTGTTCAAACACAATCTGACTAGTTCTGCACATGTATGCAAGGAGAAATAATGGTGTAAGCCATGACAAAAAGGTGAGACAATCACCATTGCTCTGAACCTCTTTACTCACTGTCCAACCTCTTTACTCATTGTCCAACAGGTTCAGCATAGAAGAGCACTTCTTCAAAAGCTGTCACAATGCTTGTTCTAATGCATGTTCCTTTCTGCATTCCTGAAGGTATTCTGGCTACATTACACAGAATTTCTTTTTGGGGACTACTACTTGCAAATAGCACCTGTGCTGGAGGCTGACTACGAAAGACATCCTAATCATGGCCACTGACAGGAGTAGCAGGAAAGGGAGCAGTTGTCAGAGTGGCTGGTGATTTAAAGGGGCCTAGAGTTCTGGACCACCACTGATGCTCCTGTGGGAGCAGCAGCAGCCGGAGCCCTGGGCACTTTAAAGAGCCACTGGATCCCTGGATGGTGCTGAAAGGGTGGGTAGGGAGGCTAGCTCCAGCCCTGACTCTTCTGCCTAAGGCCCTGCCCCTTTTGGGTGGCCCAGAACTGAGGGCCCTTCCCACCTTGCCCAGGGCCTGGTGAGGTCTATTGCTACTACTGGTCCTATTTAATCCTGTAAGATAAATTTAGAGATGAGGATTTATCTTTATAAAACAATCCTACAGGATTAATAAGAATGAGGTCAGTCTTAAATTTAATATAATTCTATAGAAGCCATTCTAAAAACCCCCAAAGATAGAAATATAATACATAGCATAACATTTCTGTATTTTAAGCCACCCTATAGCTGGGATCTAATTCTCCTATAGAGAAATATATAACCTGGACCAAAAGTTGTAAGCTAAAGGTCAGCAAGTTTGGACTGAAAATAAGATGCATGATTTTAACAGTGAGAGTAATGAACAGTTTACCTAGATTCATGGTGGAATTTCTGGCAATTTTAAAAACAAGACAGGATGTTTTTCTTAAAGCTCTACTCTAGATATTGTTCTGGGAAAGTTCTATGGTGTGTGTAACACAGGAGGTCAGATAGGATGATCACAACAGTACTGTCTAGCCTTGGAATCCATGAAAGCTTCTATAAAATTGAAAAAGAACTTACAGAAAGATCAACCATTTCTATGAAGTTCTATATGACTCCTCCATAAGAGGAAACTGAGATAAAGCAAAGCAGCAGGACATGTTCAAAATCTGTCTGTGAATGAATAACAAACCCAGGATTCCTGTTTGTTTGTTTCCAGCCCTCAAATACTCAGACTGTCTGCACCACTTACAAAGGTAATTTACACCACACATGGAAGGGGGAGTGGAAGGGGATCCAGGACTCCAGGAGTCAGGGCAGAGGGTGAGAGAGGCCCACAGCAGAAATCTGGGGGGGTGGAGGAGTCAGGGTGGGAGTTTGAGTGTGGGGAAGGGATGGAAATGTGAGGGTACAGGATTCAGGTCTGGGGTTTGGGAGGTATGGGGAGCTTAGGGCAAGAAGTCGGGGTATAGAAGTCAGGGAATGGGTTTGGTAGGTGTGTGGGGACTTAGGGTAGGGGCAGAAGGGTGGGGGTGACTGACAGCTGCTCCTCAGAGCTGGCCCAGGATGATGGGGGCTCCACTGTGCACTGGTCAACTGGCCAGTGGCTGCCCCACAGAGCCAGGCCAAGGCAACAGAGGGCCGTACTACCTGGACTATTGGCTGCTGCTGCCGGGCTGGGGCTGTGCTGCCCAACCTAGCAGTGGCTTCTCCTGGAAGCAGGGTGGGGCGGGGCAGGACGGGGCTGCGACAACCGTGGGCTGTGCCAGCGAAGGCTGCTCCTCAAGGCTGCTCCAGGGGTTGTGCTGCTCAGCCTGCTGATGACTACTCTCCAGGCCAGGCTGAGGCAGCAGGAGCTATGCTGCCCAGTGGTTGTTCCCTGGGACTAAGCCAGGCAATGGGGCCCATGCTGATCGGCCAGCAGCTGTTCCCTGGGGCTGGCACACTTGCTGCCCCCTGTAGTCATTCCAGAATATAACTGTCCCTCCTATCAGAGCCCTCCCTTTCCAATGATGAGAAGCAATCAGATTCCAGGCATAACCTATTGCCCTGGCACAACCAAATATTGACCTTGCTTTAAGTTATAAGAGGAAGCTGCTTACCAAATATGGTGGTCCTACCTCTTACCATTTAGGAGGAGTTCTTGAACAGACCTACAGAAGGATGCAAAGACAGACAGACAGACAGACAAACTCTCTCAGATATATAGTAGAGAATTTGAAATTCTTTGTACAAAGAATGTACTTTCATGTTGGTATGAGACAGAACATGCAGTACTGCTACTACTGTGTTTTAGTCTGTGTATTCTCTCTCACCAAGAGGCCCCATTTAAGCTAACATTTCCTTTCAATATCTGTTCTGAATTTTCTGGTTAAAGGTCACAACTCCCTATTCAGAACTTCCCTCCCAAATGGAGGTCTGCTTTCAAGTCTGGCATCATGTTATTTCTGTCACTAAATGGCTTTATTAAAATAAAACAAACAAAAAACTAAAATAAAAAAATCATCCTGCTCCTAAAACCAATTCAAGGCTGAGGCTAGGACTGCAAACATAACTATATTTCAGCCTGGGGCACTGATCTCTCATCTGTATTTTCAGAACCATCTTAAGTATCAGAAAATCATTTGAAACCCAGCATCTGAAAACTTTTAACCAACACTTGCAGGAAAATAGTATGTACCAAAAATTAAGATCATCATTATCCTCTTGACATCTTCTCTAATGTTGCCCAGTTTCGCTTTCTATGCTTCAGTAATTCTGATTTTGAACACAATCAAACTGAGAAGCTTGTGGGTTGTGGCTACAGGCATTCCTTTCTCTAAGAGCTATTTCTGCTTTCTAATTATATCATCATTAGAAAATAACCAGTAGCAAATCTTCTGGAGGGGTATCCATTCATTAATGCAGACAGATAAGGCTCTATTCCATTGGAAGTAATGAAGTGGAAACATCTGCATTAGCTCTAAAACTCTTGAGACCATGCCCACAACACCCTCCATAGTCATAAAGCACTGATGGCCATCTTTTACCCTAAGAGTGTGTCATGTAAGTGAAACAATTATCAGCCTAGTTTTATTGGCTAGGTAAATAAACTTCTAGTAATGTTATGTTCTTGCTTTAAAACATCTAAACTGTTTCCTTCATCCCCATTAAGAATTCACTCTTCTCAAGTCTCTTACATTTGAGATTTATCTAATCTCTACATAGACTTGTTATTTTGTGTACTACAATAGCTTCTGGTGCCTCCCAATAAGGTTAAATACCTTGTGTTAATAGCTGAACAAACTTGAGACAGACCCTGCCCTTAAGAATTTACAATCTAATTTAAGACACAATACCAATGAATGTAACTATTGAAAAGAATGGAGTGGGTACATGATAGGTTTTTTTGAAGCACAATTGTGTGTGTATGTGTGTGTAAAAATGTTTCAATGAGATGAACAGTCCCTGCGGTTCACCTAACTAGCTCTTATCATCTTTCATAAAGCCTTCCAAATCGGATAGCTCAAACTTGCAAACCCTTCTTACTTTCAGACATAGTCCTAATAAGCTGAAGTAACTAGTAACTTCTGGAGGGAATGGACTAGAACCCACCACCCTGTGTGCCCCAGGTGAATACCCTGTCCAAAGTAACTTGTACCTCACATACTGAATGGGTTGAAGGATCAAACCCTATATTGGGTATGTTATGCCAATAATGTAGTGTTCCTTATTTTAAAATAGGCTTAGATATCTCCTGAAAAATAAACATCTCCCCTGAGTGAACATTGCTAGTAATTCAGTTTTCAGTGCTTTCAAAGTTTTGATAGAAAAGGAACTTTTATTTCACGGGTTATGAGTAATTTAAAGTCATGATTGGTACATTTTGCTACAACAATTACACACTTTTATTTAGCAACAGTCTGATGAAATTCGAGGTTGCTGCAATGCAACTGTTCAAACTTTTCATCCAGCTTCCACATGTTTGAGTGCAATATTACAAGTACATGTGGGTGATTTCACACCAAAACAAAGGGAGGCTGGCCTGTGAGAATTTTGCTGCAATGCCTTCCACTAGCTAAATATGTGCATACTAAAAACATAAATTGGTAGCAATATTTTACTTATTTACCAGAAAACTATATTCTGTAACTAATCAAAGCATTTCATTAAGTAAAATTATCTGTTTATTTCCCTCCATCAAAACAAAATACTTAGTATTGAAATGGAAAAGGCTTTCTTTATAGAGATTATGGAAGCACAAGGATTTTGACCATTTGTTGCAAACAACATGACCTTTTACAATCACTGGCATTACACTATCGAGGTAGGAGAGTTATATGTACTGTTAACATTCGGTTCCCAGCTGTGCTAGAATTTCTCCATTGAAATTCTCTTTAGCTAAAAGCTCATTTCACTACACAACCAGCATTTTCTCAACTTCAGCTCTATTACTGAACCTTGTGGTTACACTGGTAGAGTGGACAATAATCCAATTAGCCAGGAAGCAAGTAAAGCCATCCTTCATTCTGCTTAAGTCATTCACAATAAAGCATATCCTCCTGATACACCTCTCAACATATCAGAACATTTAATTGCCTGAAATAGGTTAGTCACCTGTAATGACAGCAACAAGAATTTCTTGTGACAAGATCCAATTCTTGTTCATTCTGCCTGACATCAGACCTTTACATTAATCATTTTTGCTTAATATATTTTTAAAAAGCCCACAAAGTTTCCTAGGGAATGGACTGGTTTGCATAATATGCAGATTATTTCAGTTGCTTGATCACTGTAATAAATGCCAGGGAAGACAAACAAACTTTGCTTGCAAATGAAGCACTGCATGCAAATTTCATTTTTATTGGAATGACATTTGGTGACCTCCTCTGGAACTTTAAATTGATGAGATTTCCCCAAATAGACATTGTTTGCAATAGCTGGTTAATGAATACCCAAAAGACATGATTTTTGTTTGAAAACAAATACATATATAAGCAACCTTATTAAAAATATAGTCTGGAAAATCACTTATTGAAAATGCTGCAATAGACAGAGGCCATTTCAAAGCACAGGAGAGCAACATTTCATGAATAAATCAGAAGGCACCAAGATTAAACAAACATGTAAAGTTTGAAAATTAATCTAAAGGAGGACGATTAATGAAAGCAACAAATTAATTTAATTTGCATTTGAACATTTCACATTATACTCGCTGCCGTTTGCACGAACTCAATTTCAAAGAGTTTGATTATACAAATGCATATTGTTAAAAGGTCAGAAAATAGTCCAGAACTTTAATTCCCTGATAGTGAGGATTAAGCAGGTTACAGAATGTTATGTGTCTTTGCTACTTGTTAGTGGTAAAAAGCTAGATTTACAGATGTTTAATTCAGATGGAGAAAATTGCTCCTTTTCCCAGACAAAGGAAAATGCGATAAGCAAAATCGCCAGATTACTATGAGAAAAAGAAAGTGCCTGCTCATACGTGGTCAGAGAGGTTTTTATAACTAACGCTAGCTACGCCTTTCCCAGACCTACATGTGATGATGGTACCAATTTGAGGTTCAACTTGAGTTTTGCCTGGCATTGGGAGCAATCAGTCCTAGGCCATACAGCAAATCAGTGACATGACCAGGATTCAAACTGTGGTGTTCTCGCTCATGCCACTACACAACTATATGGCCTCTCAAAAGATCCCACTTCCTTTTCCACAGTTTATATCCTTGCCTCATTATCCTTTTGTAGCAATGCAGGGTGTTTGGAAGTGGATTGTAGTGCTGTATCATGTATTTCATCATTCTTTTTAAACATCCTTGTTTAATGGATTGACACTGACATGATGATATGTTCTACTGCCCGACGTACAGTAGCTGGGTTTTATTTAGCTCAGTAGCATTGAAAAAAGACAACAGGCAGCTACTTTATGGTATACTGAAACTCACCAGACGTTAGCATTCTCAAAGCATGAGGATGAGGAAGCTTTTCAAACTCTCATTACTAATCAAGCTTGAAAAAGGCTTTCTACAGTGCAATATGCATGTATCTGTAACATACTTTTTTAGTGATTTTAATCAAAGTAAACAGAAAGTGGTCTTGATTATTCTGTAAATTATTTCTTTTTTTGTCTGGGCTGAGTGGTTAGACTCCTTTCCAGTGCAAAAAATGTGGATTTTATTTGAATGAGATACTACAGCTGTACAAAATTCATATGTTTATCCTAAGTATCTGAAAGGCTATCAAACCCAACTGATATTATCTTCTGTTACAGAAGAGAAGCAGTACTGAAAGACATAACTGTGAAGTCCTGTTTGGGATACAGCAACAGTGTCTGATTTGGGTAGCTCTAAACGATAACAACATGCCATCTGTGTTTTAGTGAAGGTTAGCTACTGCTTAAATGATTGTGATTAACAGCCAGAGCTTTTTACACTAACAAGCCAACTTTGATTGTAATTCTTTGGAGTGTAATCATGTCTCTACCCTGCAATTAGACACAATGAATGTTGAATTAGAAGCAAAGAAAAAGGATGTGAAATAACTTTCAGAGCTGGAGAAGCAGCCTATTGAACACACGCCAAAGGTGAGTTGATTGGTGAGAATTTTAATAGGTTGGAATACTGCTGATAAACCACGAGACCAAAGAAAATGATAATTTGAAGAGTCATTGGGAAAAATAAACAGAATTCACTGCTTATGTCCCTCACATCAGGCAGGCAGGCTATAATATCAGAGAAACATTGAACATCTGATGTTGCCACAGAAATCTGAACCAAGCTATTATTTTAATTTCAGATCATTCTTGTTTCTTTTGCTGACAGGAGATATCCACAAAACCAATACCTTTACCTTGTCTACAAATGGCTTTGTTGGAGATGACCTCCTGCCTTTGTTTTCGATTTGATCAGAAAGCACAATATAATTCTGGCTTTAAAACTTTTGCGAGAGTGTGTTGTATATCTATCCACAGAAAACTTTTAAATAAAAAAGGGATTGTGGTACTGCAGAAAAAATGATAATATGGGGTGATGCATGGAAATTTACAAAAGCACTGAAAAAACTAACCTTAGATTGTGCATATACAACCTTTAAAAAGATGCAAATTGAACTATAACCTAAATAGCTGTTAACTCATTGTCCTCAGAGGGAAAAAAAGTACATAACATGTAGAATTATGGATAAACCCATCACAAAACAAAAATCGTGCAAGCATCACTTAGGAATGATGTGGCTCCCATAACACATAGTAAGAATAATACTTTGTGCTGATATACTAGGACCGTAGCAAATTCATGGTTCCTTTTTGCTCAATTTCCGAACAATCAGCACTGAAGGTGGAGTAATTGTGGCAAGTCTATGATACCCCCTACAATAATCTTGCACCCCCCTGAAACTCATTTTTGGTTCAAGGAACCCAATTTGAAAAAAAAATATTGGTATCTCCCATGATATCAGTATAGTATAGGGTAAAAACAACAAAAGAGCAGATTTCACAGGAGGAGACTAGATTTTACAGTCTGTGACACATTTTTCATGGCCATGTTTAGGTAGGGCCCTAAACATAGCACGTTCCATTAAAGGATCTTAAACTTTCCAAACAGACTAAAAGGCTCAACATTCACATGATGTAGAGACAAAGCGGACTGCTAACTACTGGAGTGGTACTGATTTCCTTGGATTCCCACATGCTCTAACATTCACAAAATATGGACACCTCACATTTGTAAGGGAATATATCATTCTTTCTTTGTAGTGTTGTTTTGGCTTCTTATCCTCCAGGCCATTTACACTCTACATTCTGTGTTCCTTATTTTTCTCTCCTTCCTCTCAGGCTATGTTTAGACTACATCCATCTTTTGAAAGAGGGATGTAAATTAGGCAGATCGCAAGTGCAAATGAAGTGGGGATCTAAATATCCCACACTTCATTTGCATAATCGTGTCACAGCTGTCTTTCGAAAAAGGGTATTTCAAAAGTGAAACCGCCATGTAGACGCAGTTCTTTTGAAAAAAAAAAAGCCCTTTTTTAAAAGATCCTGTACAGTTTTTTTTCCGAAAGAACTGCGTCTAGACAGCAGTTTCACTTTCAAAATACCCTTTTTCAAAAGACCACTGTGATGCAATTATGCAAATGAAGCGCTGGATATTTAAATCCCCACTTCATTTACGCTTTCGATCTGCCTAATTTACATCCCTCTTTTGAAAGAGGGATGTAGTCTACACACACCCTCGGTGTTCTGATATTCTCTTTCCCCAATCTTCTTTGTGCACACTAAATCCTGTGAAATATGCACCCTATTCATCTCTAGATACACACTGCACTACAGTTACTCGCAGCCCTCTTGCTCTTGACTTCACATTCATCCATAACTGAATTTTCAGTTTCTGCTCCTACCAGTGTCATGCTTCTCCCAAGCTCATAAGAACATAAGAATGGCCGTACTGTGTCAGACCAAAGGTCCATCTAGCCCAGTATCCTGTCTGCCGACAGCGGCCACCACCAGGCGGCCAGAGAGGGTGGACCAAAGACAATGATCAAGTGATTTGTCTCCTGCCATCCCTCTCCAGCCTCTGACAAACAGAGGCCAAGGACACCATTTTATCCCCTGGCTAATAGCCTTTTATGGACCTAACCTCCATGAAATTATCTAGCTTCTCTTTAAACTCTGTTATAGTCCTAGCCTTCACAGCCTCCTCTGGCAAGGAGTTCCACAGGCTGACTACACGCTGTGTGAAGAAGAACTTTCTTTTATTAGTTTTAAACCTGCTGCTACACATTAATTGCATTTGGTGTCCTCTAGTTCTTCTATTTAGGGAACTAATAAATAACTTTTCTTTATCGGCCCTCTCCACACCACTCATGATTTTATATACCTCTATCATATCCCCCCTCAGTCTCCTCTTTTCTAAACTGAAAAGTCCCAGTCTCTTTAGCCTTTCCTCATATGGGACCCTTTCCAAACCCCTAATCATTTTAGTTGCCCTTTTCTGAACCCTTTCCAAGGCCAAAATATCTTTTTTGAGGTGAGGAGACCACATCTGTACACAGTATTCAAGATGTGGGCGTACCATAGCTTTATACAGGGGCAGTAAGATATTCTGGGTCTTATTTTCTATCCCTTTCTTAATAATTCCTAGCGTTCTATTTGCCTTTTTGACTGCCGCTGCACAGTGTGTGGAAGTTTTCAGAGAACTGTCCACGATAACTCCAAGATCTCTTTCCTGATTTGTCGTAGCCAAATTAGCCCCCATCATACTGTACGTATAGTTGGGGTTATTTTTCCCGATGTGCATTACTTTACACTTATCCACATTAAATTTCATTTGCCATTTTGTTGCCCAGTCACTCAGTTTGGTGAGATCTTTTTGGAGTCCCTCACAGTCTGCTTCTGTCTTGACTATCCTAAACAGTTTGGTATCATCTGCAAACTTTACCACCTCACTGCTTACCCCTTTCTCCAGATCATTTATGAATAAGTTGAACAGGATTGGTCCTAGGACCGACCCTTGGGGGACACCACTAGTTACCCCTCTCCAGTCTGAAAATTTACCATTTATTCCTACCCTTTGTTTCCTGTCTTTTAACCAGTTCTCAATCCAAGAAAGGACATTCCCTCTTATCCCATGGCCATGTAATTTACACAAGAGCCTTTGGTGAGGGACCTTGTCAAAGGCTTTCTGAAAATCTAGGTATACTATATCTACTGGATCCCCCTTGTCCGCATGTTTGTTAACCCCTTCAAAGAACTCTAATAGATTAGTAAGACAGGATTTCCCTTTACAGAACCATGTTGACTTTTGTCCAACAAATTATGTTCTTCTACATGCTTCACAATTTTATTCTTTACTATTGTTTCGACTAATTTGCCCGGTACTGAAGTTAGACTTACCGGTCTGTAATTGCCCGGATCGCCTCTAGAGCCCTTTTTAAATATTGGTGTCACATTGGCTACCTTCCAGTCATTAGGTACAGAAGCCGATTTAAGGGATAGGTTACAAACCACAGCTAATAGTTCAGCAATTTCCCATTTGAGTTCTTTTAGAACCCTTGGATGAATGCCATCCGGTCCCGGAGATTTGTTAACATTAAGTTTTTCTATTTGTTCCAAAACCTCCTCTAATGACACTTCAATCCGGGACAGTTCTTCAGATTCATCACCCACAAAGGACGGTGCAGATTTGGGAATCTCCCCAACGTCCTCAGCCGTGAAGACTGAAGCAAAGAAATCATTTAGTTTCTCCGCAATGGCTTTATCGTCCTTGATTGCGCCTTTTATAGTTCGATCGTCCAGGGGACCCACAGGTTTTTTAGCAGGCTTCCTGCCTCTAATGTACTTAAAAAACATTTTGTTATTTCTTTTTGAGTTTTTGGCTAGCTGTTCCTCAAAATCTTTTTTTGCTTTTCTTATTACATTTTTACACTTGGTTTGACAGTGTTTATGTTCCTTTCTATTTATCTCACTAGGATTGGACTTCCACTTCTTAAAAGATGCCTTTTTGTCCCTCACTGCTTCTTTTACATGGTGGTTAAGCCACGGTGACACTTTTTTAGGTCTCTTGCTATGTTTTTTAATTTGGGGTATACATTTAAGTTGGGCCTCTATTATGGTGTCTTTAAAAAGTTTCCATGCAGCTTGCAGGGATTTGGCTCTAGTCACTGTGCCTTTTAATTTCTGTTTAACTAGCCTCCTCATTTTTGTGTAATTCCCCTTTTTGAAATTAAATGCCAGGGTGCTGGACTGCTGAGGTGTTCTACCCACCACAGGAATGTTGAATGTTATTATATTATGGTCACTATTCCCAAGCGGTCCTGTAACGGTTATTTCCTGGACCTGATCCTGCACTCCACTCAGGACTAAATCGAGAATTGCCTCTCCCATTGTGGGTTCCTGCACCAGCTGCTCCAAGAAGCAGTCATTTAGGCCATTGAGAAATTTTATCTCTGCTTCTCTTCCTGAGGTGACATGTACCCAGTCAATATGGGGATAATTAAAATCCCCCATTATTATAGAGTTCTTTATTTTGGCAGCCTCTCTAATCTCCCTCAGCATTTCAATGTCAGTATCACTGTCCTGGTCAGGTGGTCTGTAATATATCCCTACTGCTAATTTCTTATTATTGGAGCATGTAATTACTATCCATAGCGATTCTATTGAACATGTTGATTCACTTAATATTTTTATTTCATTTGATTCTACATTATCTTTCACATACAGTGCCACTCCACCACCCACCCGGCCTGCTCTGTCCTTTCGATATATTTTATATCCCGGTATGATTGTGCCCCAAGGATTTTCCTCATTCCCCCAGGTTTCAGTGATGCCTATTATGTCAATCTCCTCATTTAATACTAGGTACTCTAGTTCACCCATCTTATTAGTCAGACTCCTAGCATTTGTGTAGAAGCACTTTAAAAATTTGCCACTGCTTATTTGTCTGCCCTTCCTTGGTTAAGCTCCCATGCTCCTTAATATCTCTGCTCCTCTATGGCCTTTACCTCCTCCAGCAGACTGTGGAGGAAGGAAGGAACTTGCACTGTTCTGTGCCATCAAGAGAAAAGCAGGTCTGTTCAAATTTCGTATGCCTCCAGGTTGAGGAGGATAATGAAGCTTTGAACATGTCTCCAAAAACCAACCCACTGTTTCACAAAATGCCCATATCCCTGTTCAGTAACATAAAGCAAAAAGTTCTGCAACTGGTTCCTGTTGATGTCCAGGATGTACCTTGACATGTATTCATGGGAGGAGCCTTCCATAGTCATGTGCCCTTGACAGAGAAGGCCCTGACTACTCTTTTCAAGTTTCTGATATGGGATAGCCAGTCATTCCAATTCTACCAGTCATAATTGCTGTTGAAGAACAGAGGGCAATCAGACAGAATGGTTCTACATTAAAGACATACTGAAAAATGCTGGTATTTGGAGCATATTTCATTCACACACTAATTTACATACAATAACCAGATATTTTTAAAACTGTCAAAGCCTACTGAGATGCAAAGTCAAAAAAAAGGGCTGTGCCAACATGTGATTTTTAAATCCCTACCAGCTAACTCACAAACTCCCCTGCAGAATCCAGTACCTAGCTTTGTGAATAGCACGTTGGGTGCTGGCTCTCCACTGGAGCTAGTATCAAGGGGAAGCCTTTGCCTGCTGCCCCTTGATATCACTCAAAGGGGATGGAGGGTTCTATAATATGAAGAGTGTTGACAAAGCAATGAGGCAGTAGAGCATACTCCTTAGGTCATGTATAGCACTCCTACTGCCACCCATCTCCAGCCATGCAATCCCCCTTTCTTGTGTCTGAGGGGTATAACTGGGGTCATCATTATTCACCTTTGACAGATACAGCATAGATAGAACAACTAATCCAACCAACTGAGTATAAGTCATTGCTATACATTTGCAACTGTTCATCTCATGCAACTATTTTAGACCATTCTGTGTAGGAGAAAGCAACTGAATGGAAATGCGACTGCAGCTTTTAGTGACATGTACTTTCAGTTCTGCACTCATTTGGCTCTGGCATTAGAACAGAGCCCTGTATTCTGCTTCTCTATTGTATTTTCCTCATTGATATCGTTGTTAATAATGAACATTTCAAGTTCTTTAGGACCAGCCACAATACATAAAGGAGAAACTGACAGTAACAGAGACCAGACAGGAAATTAAACACAAAGTCCTTAAAAAGCGTGTACTGAAAACTACATGGGTTTCTAATAAGTTTTACTCTATTAATTATTTATATCACTGTGATACCTAGGAACCTCATTCCTTATCCAGGACCCCACTATGTTAGGAGCTGTAGAAAAACAGAACAAGACGACAGACCCTATCCCAAGACAAGAGACAGATTGGGAAGTATAAAGAAGCAATGAGACAATATTGGTTAATGTGATATGCAGATGTATCAGCACCTCAGCAGCCTAACTTAAGTTATTTTTGTAGGTATGGCACCTAGACTATTAATAGGAATATTTGCAACAGTGTTGGCCAAATATTAGTTAATGTTGTTTGCATTATTTTTCATTTCATTTAGCAAAGACAAGATTGTGATGAATCTGTTAAGCAGGGAACTACAACTGTCATCAGTCTCCTCCCCCCTGAACTTCCCTTTCTCCTGGCCAGTGGCCAGACAGAAGAAAGAACCCTGAAGAACTGGCTGGGATTTTTTGGGCAAGCAGCTGCCGCATGATGAGCCTGGAGCTGCAGGGAAGTGACATGCAAAGAACAACCCCCAAGACCATAAATGTGACTGCAGGTAGAACAGGCTATGGCTGAGGGAAGATACAGGTGGATGCAGATCGGTCTGAGACCTATGGAGGAGCAACAGTAGCCAGTGCAGAGAAGCCACATATTACTAAGTCTTCCTGGTCTGGAAATCTGCAAACTCCTCTTTACTTGATTAGAAGCTGGACTGGAGAAAGCCCTTGCAAGAAATCTTGTTGCTCTCTTTGAAATGTAACTCTCTAAGCCCCCTATCTAGGGCAGGGGTGGTCAATAATTTTATACAGTTTTTAGACAAAAATTCAGAAATTTTTGAAGTGGCCCTGGGCCACCCCACAAGGGGTGGGGCCTTTGGCAGAAGTGGGAGAGGCTGGACAATTCTGTGCTTCCTCACCCACAGACCCTGATGGGCTTGGGACAGTGTTCCTTCTAAGCCCGTGGTCACCAACCCGTCGATCGCGATCGACTGGTCGATTGCGAGGCCTCGACCAGTCAATCGCGAGGCGTTTGGGCACCCCCACCCCCCATTTGCCCCCCACCACCGAGAAGCCCCACTACCTACCTCTAGTGTAGTGCCGGCTTCCCGTGGGGTGGACAGAAGTCCTGTCTGAAGACCACGTCACTTCCGGGGGTTCCGGAAGTGCGCAGGCTGCCCCCCTCCCACAGCTCTGTTGCGTGCTGGGGGAGGGGGCATCAGCCCTGGAGGAGGAGTGTGGCGGCTTCCCTGCACCGCCAGTGCCGGAGGGGTGAGTTGAGTGCAGGGGTTTCCCTGCACCGCGGGAACGGGGGTCGGCCCCGGGGTATGGCCCGGGGCAGGCACCTGCGGGGGTTTGGCCGCGCTGCAGGAGGGGGGGTCTGGCCGGGCCACACCGCGGGAGAGGGGGTTTGGCCCCGCCGCAGGAGAGGGGGTTTGGCCCTGGGGCAGGCACCCGCGGGGGTTTGGCCCTGCCACGGGAGAGGGGGTTTGGCCCCGGGGCAGGCGCCTGCGGGGGTTTAGCCACGCTGTGGGACGGGGGGAGTTTGGCCCTGCCGCGGGAGAGGGGGTTTGGCCCCGGGGCAGGCGCCTGCGGGGGTTTAGCCACGCTGCGGGGGGGAGTTTGGCCCTGCCGTGGGAGAGGGGGTTTGGCCCCGGGGCAGGTGCCCGCGGGGGTTTGGCCCTGCTGCGGGTTGGCTCCGCCGCGCCGCGGGAGAGGGGATTTGGCCCTGCCACGGGAGAGGGGGTTTGGCCCCGGGGCAGGCGCCCGCGGGGCTTTGGCTGCGCTGCGGGAGGCACGCGCCGACTTCCCTCGGGAGGGGGTGGGGGGGAGAATCCTGGGAAGAGGCGATAGCAGGGGACTCTCTGCCCCCACTCCCCCTGTCCCCTCCCTCCTCTCCCCAGCCCCCTGTTCCCTCTCCCCACTCCCCAGCCTCAGAAACCTGTCCCCACTGGCACCCTGTCCCCTGCCCTCCTGGTACCCTGTCCCCTCTCCTGTCCCCAGCCGCAGAAACCTGTCACCACTGGCACCCTGTCCAAACAGGTTCCCAGCCCTTCTCAGAATTAAAGACAACGCAGAAACTTTTTGTGTTTGACATAGTATTTTATTTGAAAATGAAGCCTGGCCAACAAACGCCCAGTTGGGGCCAAGCCCCCATCTGGCCACAGCATGACACTCCTGCACTCCCCTTTCCCCCAGACCCTAGATCTCAGCCTATCATACACTGGAACCCCCTGCCCTGAGCCCCTCACATACCCCAACCCAAATTCCTAAACCCTCACATCCAGAAGTCTGTGGCTTACTTAGTACCCTAACCCTACATCTGACCCCAACACTGCCCGGCCTGGAACTCCCTCCCCAAGCCAGCGTTCCCTTATCCACTTCCTCCTGCATCCAGATTTCCTCCCAGAGCTTGCACCTCTCACCTCTTCCCGCACCCAAATCCCTCATTCCCACCCCGGAGCCTACACATCCTGTCTCAACCCAGCGAGGGTACATCTAGACTGCAGGAGTTTTTCAGGATTCCGGAGACACCCCAGAAAAACTCTTCTGCATCCAGGGATGCGTTTGTTCTTCCACTTCTTTTAGTGGAAGAGCAAACATGATCTTTCGGTCACCCCTATATTTCTCTTTCCACGGGGAATAAGGGGTTTTTCTGACATTTGGTCAAGTCTAGACAGGCCAAATGTTGGAAAAACTTCTTCCTACAGAAGAATTGGGGGAAAAAAGCAGCAGTGTAAGGGCTGGGGATAGCAAGTGATGGAGAGGAGGAGAACAGAGAGGGTGGGGCTTCAAGGAAGGGGTGGGGCGGTAGATCTTGGCTTGTTCTGTCATTTAAAAAGTGATCTTGGGTGTAAAAAGGTTGGAGACCACTGTTCTAAGCTGTGGGGCAGCACAACTTCACAGGTGATTAATTAGCCACGCCCACTCAGTCAGCTCTGTGCACAGAGCCCTGAGCCTCTGATTGGGCGGGGCTGATTAATCACCTGTGAAGCTGTGCTGCTGTGCAGCTGAGGGAACACTGGCCTGGGGATGAGGGGAGTGCCTGAAGTCTTTGCCCTCCCCCCTGAGAGAACCACCAGTTCTTCGGAATGGCTGGAGGTTCCCTGTGGTTGCCCACACCCCTGGCGGCGGGAGGAGATTTCACGAGCTCCTCAACACCACAGGTCAGGATCTGGGGGCAGGAGAACCACAGGAAGTCTCTCAGTCTCTGACCCCACCCTGCAACGGGACGCTGCGCTTAGAGTCAATTGCCAGCTGATTAGCATCTGGCAGTTGATTCTAAGCACGACATGCCCCTTGTACAGCAGGAGGAGACTTTGCACGCTACCCTGGCCCCCAGATCAATCAGGACCTGGGAGCAGGGGGGGCGCATGAAGTCTCCTCCTGCCCTGCCTACATCCTACAAGGGTCATGTAGTGCTTAGAGTCAAGAAAGATGATTTTCTGAGGCACTATAAAAAAAAAAGAAACTTCAATTAATCAAAGCTCTGTCCTCTCTCTCTATTCCAGAAAGCACTTATATCTAAGTAAATATTTTAGTTCCACTGAAGGAAACAGGGTTTAAGAACTTACACATGTTCCCAAGTAAAGAAGCTTTCCTGAATCACTATGTTCATGGAAAGTTTCATCCCATATTTCCACTCTGGTGGTATTTCTTTACTAAAGTACTTTCACTTCAGCCCAACCCTTCTGTTATAAACTATAATTTATGAATTAGAGATGGAGATTCAGATTCTCAGTCACAAATCCTATTAAATGTCTGTTAAACCCACTGGCTTAATTATTACTGAAATCTCCAGAGACATCAGTTCTGATTTTTAGCACAAGCTAGAGGGTCTGAGTGTATGACCCAGTCAACAGATTAGAGTACGCAAAATATGGAATTTTCATCTATTACACAGTTCATCTACAGAGTTATTTGGAGAAGGTCCTGTTTAAGCTACAATTTAGGGATTGAGTTTGAGGCTGTAGTAAAGTTAATTTATATATCAACTGCATAGAAATCTCATGGGAACCCAAAAATGGCATGTGGTCACGTGAAGTATGAGGCAGCTGCTCCAATGAAATTCTGGGCATCCAAATCAGAGCAGAAGAAAATAAGTTCTCTTCCAATGACGGTTTAGATCCATAGAATCCAAGCCAGTCCAGTTCCCTGAAATTTTCAAGTGTTTGAAATTGAGCTACTGATTTTGGCCTCACTAAGAAAAAGGAAGATTGGATTTTAAAGTTGAAAATAGAAAAAGGATTTATGGATAGGAATAGACTGTAAAATGAATTTGGAAATAAAGATTATGATGGGGCAATTGGCATTAACAGCTATTTTCAAATACAGTATATTTGATGGTCTTTTTGTACTAAGAAGCATGACTGTTCCTTTTAACTTTCAGGTTACTGATCTGAGTAATATGGGCACACTTTTGCTTTAACTGTTTCAGAATGACATGTGTGCAGGAGGCTATCAGAACAAAATGGCGAATAAAGCATTTTATTGCATAAGAGAGGGAATAAAACATTTTATAACTTCGGTTATGGAATTGATGAAAACAGATACACGAGATTTCATGGAAAGACTATCATTGATTTAAACAGGCTTTGGATCATCCCCTTAGATCAATTAGATAAATTACAGAATGTTAAATTTTAAAAAATGAAGATGGGAATATAGATAGGAATAAAGTAAAAAGAGTGTGAAGTACGAGGCAGAGCTACTTTCTTCTTAAGATTTTTTTCTTTGCTATCCATCACTATCAGCTCTGGCATAAACATTAGGGAATTGTTCTTAGCCTTTGATAACTTAACCTCTCACTTCCTTTAGAGGCATACCACAAAAAAGTCAGGTTACAAAGGGAACAATTTATGTCATGTACAGATTATTAAAAAGTCACATTACAAAAGGCTCAACTATTTAAAGGGTCAAATTAAAAAAAGGGACAACTCCCCACTCAAAGGTCAAATAAAAAACAGTTTTGTGCAGGGACCAGAGCAGGAAGTAGAATAATTCTCAATCCCAATGGCAGGGCATCAAGTACCTGTGTACCAAGGCTATGACTACAAGCTACAATCCATGGATAACAGTAGCAACCAAAAACCTCTAGAACAATAAGCTCAGACCATGTGATTTCTGAGGGGGTTCCTCTACCCCTATTCATCCCCAAGCAGCCCTCTCCCTAACCTTGCCTCTCTACTCCACTTCTTCCTGCACCCCCCAAGCATGCCCTGCCCTGTTCCTTTCCCTCCAAGCTGCTGAACAGCTGTTCACCTGCACACGGGAAGCACTGAGGGGGAGAGAGAGAGAGGAGCTGATTGTCAAGGCTACTAGTGGGCAATGAGTACCACTATTGTCTTTCCACGGGTCTCCAGACCTGGAATACCCATCTATGGAGTCTGCACCTATATCTGGAACTCTCTACACAGGACTAATTAGATGTTCGTTCAGCTTGCTTAGCATGCACATGCCTCTGGGTCCAAGCAGACATTAGAATTTAAAAATTTGCTACTGAATATGCTAATAAATATTATTCAAAGTTTTATCTTTGTTCAGTCAATAGCAATATTTTTCAACCCCAGCAAAGACACTCCAGGTTGAATCTCTCTAGTCCAGCACTCTCTGGTCTGGCAATATCTGTGGTCTGGCATGATTTAGTTAGCCAGATGTCCACTTACCATGCATGAGGCCAACTTTCCTGAGGTCCCATAAAGTTTGTTTACAGCCACCAGTCCTGACTCTCAGTCTTCTGTGCTGTTATTTAGCTCTAAGGTACCCTTACATGTCTTCTAAGAGTCCCGTAAGCAGGAGAAGTGTTTGGTAATGCTCTAGACAATATTGACCTCCTGTGATTCAACAATTTCTCTGGTTTGGCGTTGGCCAGGTCCCGAGGATGACAGACTAGAGACATTCAATCTGTATTCTTTAACAACAAGCTTTAGACCAAGCTTCATACTTCAGCTGTTTTTGCTACAGCTCTGCATAAAGCAATATGGGTTGATCAGCATTAACATCATAAAGTGTTCAAAAATCACGAGTCAACACACACCAAAATCATGAAGTTACCTTAAAAATAATGAGATTTTTTTTTAAAAAAGTGTTTAGGTTATTTACCTCAATATCTAACCTGTTGAGTGCACTCAAGTCACAATTTCAAGCTTTTCACAACAACTCTGAAAACAAGAAACTATCTTTTTTATGTAAGGCAACTGAGAACCTTATGTCTTCACATGTGTCCAGTAGCTGGGGTTTTATGAAATACACCAAACGTTCTGAGAGTCACAATAAAATCATGAGAGCTGGCAAGACTACTAGAATTTACTCAGATGAAATCCTTCCTGATGGTATTCATGCTAACTTTTCTAATAAGTTAACCTATAAGCAGTAAACAAGCACAGAAAAAAATCCACACCCAAACCTGAACATCTTGGAAAGTTATGATAACATGGAAACAAAAGGTCTATAATTATAGTATCATGTAGGCTTTTCAGTGGGCACTCCCAAATGTCAGCAACAGTACCGACAAAGACCAATTAATATTTGCTTCACTCTTTGGATAGTAATGTATAGAGAGTGCCCTTAAAAACTTGAAACTCAGATTCAACTAACATTTTTCCTATTTGTGTCTAAAATGTACAATGTTACTATTGGTTTATGAGCTGATAATTAATATCCAGTAAACAATCCTCAACTTGCAATATAGTTTTCTCACTATAAAACTGTTATGCCTGCCTTTTTAATTTTTTTCCATGTCAATAATGCATGATTTTTTTTAAATCAGAAAGCAGTTTTGCTCTGGAGCTTTATTTGCAAAAATTAAAATTTTACCCTTTTGTATGCTTCATCAATAAAATATATACAAGCAAAGCCATGCATTCCTCTACACAGGCATTTGACAGACAAGTCAATATGTTTTGAATGCAGCATTTGAACAGGATAACAGGATACACCAAGACTTGAAATTGGTACATTTTCTGCTAACACAATTCCATTTTTTTCCAAAATGTAAACAGGTAGACTTAGTGTTTAAAAAAATTCCCGATATTGTCAATGACATATGAAGCCATTTTCCGCCAAGTCATTAACTGGAATGTGGCCCAGTCAGTAACCCCCAACCTTATTGCAATCTGAAGGGTGTTAAGAGATGTACTCTACGTGGAATGAGTTTGTGGTCTCAGTCCAATGCCCAGCCAACAGATTTTCACATCAGAATTTATATTAATGGGCACCCTTGTAGGAGTCTTAGCAGAGAGGCCAAGGACTGATCAGACAAACAAATCACAATGAATTGTGTCTTGTCAGGTGTCATAAGCCAAGAGGGGTTTGGACTGCTAATACTGAGTAGGAGACTTCCAATAATTCCACAGGATGCTATTGTTAGGGGCACTGGTAATTTAATTGGTTGACCCTATGTTTCTCTGGTGACAGTGTAAGGGGACAACGTGCAGAATGCTCATGCCGATTTCATTCTAGAAATCCACTAGGCTTGGAAGGGGAGCATGTTGAGCTCTGACTTGATTGGGTCTGGCCTGGCACCCTCTCCAAACCTGATTACCATCCTTAACTGTAGTTTTTTCCCACAGGCTTGTGGGAAGAGATAGAATTACATCCTGTGAAGCTTCTCCTCTTCTCTTACACTGTTATTGTGACCTTCCTTCTCCCATCTCCTCATTTTTGCTCCATTCCATGTGGTATATAGAATAAGGGTAAACATTGCCAGTTAATCCTCAACATCAAGTGCCAGGTCAAGATGTGCTTCTATTCAAACTTACTCATCCAGTAAATAATTCCTACTAATTTAAAATATCTCTATTTTATATTACAAACAGATTTTTGGCTGTTCTGTTTTTTTTTCCTAGCAAAGCTCCTTTAACAAAATATAATTGCACTATAAGATGTCTTTTTGTCTATCTCTTTTACCCACACAGATACACAAACTATCACTACATAAAACTATGGGCAGTAAAGATGTAATAGAAATAAATGTAAAATCTACTCCCCACTACACTTTCATTTTTTTCAAAAGGCCGGTCTGCTGACAGACTGACAGTAAGAAATTTTATTTGACATTATAAATAACTTGTTTTCACCTACCTAAATTAAATGAATATTGGATAGTGTTACAAGTTAAATATAATGAAGAATAATGTAAGGTGAACAAAATCAGCTTTGAAATATTCATGGCATAAAAAGAATGATAATTTCGTTTTATATTCTCAGTATAATTGTCTTTGAAAAACAAATGCCCTTAGAGTTGAACTAATGAATGAAATCTTTGGATCATTCTTAAAAGTACCCCTGTTGTAACTGTTCAGAGGTTACATAATATGCAGAGAACATACTGTGTCTGGACTGTAACAAAAGCATCAATTAATTTCAGATATTTCTTTATTGTATGACTGCATTGCTCTGGCAGACTCAACTGAATTTGCATGATTCCCAGGTCAGTGGAAATAATAACGGAAGAGGACAGTTGTAAAGGGATGGAAAAGTCTATTACTCACTTGTGAATCTAACCGTCCTAAACACCCCTTAATCTCAGAAGCCTTTTTTGTCATCAATTGTTTTCCACCTATTTTCAACATATTGTAGAACAAAGGTTCTGTAAATATGCTGTGTCCCTCAGGCCCCAAAGAGAATTAGTTCATTGAACAAAAAGGGAAACATGCATTAATTCAGCAATGAAGAGATGTAACAAAGAGTCTTTTTATATGGGCTTTTGAGACTGAAGGGGCCATGTTTTTGGAATTAAGCAGGACATATCTCCAGTTTCTCTTACACCCATTTTTTAACATTATTTCCCATCCTCTCTCTCCTCAGGCCCTGATTCTTTTTTAGTCCAATAATTGGCCTGCTCCTTTCAGTGATCAGGTGGTGGTGTGATATGCTCTATGTAACCCTTCTGCCCGTAGCAGTTGGCAGCCAGAAGGGCAAGATTCAGTATATGGGGAGGGGGGTTCCTTCACCAGTGTAACCAGCTGGCTCAAGCCCCCACCCAGTAAATTGGGAAATTTTCAACCTACCCACTGGGCATCTTTAGAGGCACTCCTTCCCCTCTCACAAGCATTGAGTTGGAGATAGGAATAGTCTGTTTAATAACAGTAATCTAGTATTAATCTACGGAAACACACATAAACAAAGTAAACCCATAAGCAAAATACCATCCCCGGAGTCCTCAGGGCAATGCCATTTGCTTCAAGATTGTTAGTTCAACCCACAACTCAGATGTGCTTTCCCCCCTACTTCAAACACCCCACTCATGGCTCTGTCCCCAGTCAGTGCAGACCCAGAGTTTATAGGTACATCATCATGACATCTGCCTTCATTAAGCATGTGGGCAATGTCACCCACTTGCTGCTCCTGCCAGCCACCTGCCACTGTTCCCACCAGCTACTCCCGCTGGTTGCTGCTCCCACCAGCCTTGTGATGGATTTGGCTCTGGGCCAAACCGAGTGATTTCAGCTCTTGGCCCAAAGCACCAGCAGCGAAAAAAACCCTCTAGCATCCACTGGAACAAATTTTAAAATAAAGAGACTCCTTGTGGAGTCTGTTCTAATTCTATCATTAGAATGGGGGAAAGGAGGAGAAACAGGTTGAACCAGTCTTACAGCTCATGCTTGAAGGGCACATAGCCTGCTGGTTCAGAGTTCTGTCCTCTCCTCAGTTGACTTCACAGAGTTTGGCAGAGGAAGCCTTGTCCATCCAATATTTTGTACACTGAGAGTTTCTCTCCTTTGAACTGAGTTAAACCCAGTCTGACCTTTCTGCATTCCCCCAAGAACTGTAAGCATTGGTGGTCATATCTTACAATTTCTGCATTTAGTGTTAACACAGTTTGTGACCCCACAATAGCCAAATTAGTTACAATAGGACAAACACCATTCTAACTGTTGAATATCTAGCAGACCTAAGCAAACTGAGTGAACTGCATTTATATAACCACAAACAGGATTTCTTTTCCATTCCAGAGTGAACTGCATTTACATAACAGCTACTGAATATCTAGCAGGCCTAAGCAAACTGAGTGAACATAACCACACTCAGGGTTTCTTTCCCATTCCAGCTGGCTGTAATGGAAGCATTGATTCAGACCCTGCTTACATCTAGATAGTTGTAGTAAGCAGGGACACTAAGGATACGTCTATAATATGGGGTTTTTTTTGAAAGGAGATATGCAAATTCTGTGTTAATTTGCATATTTTCTTCTGATTGCTTTTTCAAAAGTGGGTTTTTCGAAAGTGAAAGTAGTCTGGACACTTTTTTGGGGGAAAAAACCCTTTTTTGAAAAACTGCATACACCTCCTTTTTTTTAGGAAGAGCAGTTTTTTCGAAAAAGGGTTTTTTTCCGAAAAAACCACGTCCAGACTACTTTCACTTTTGAAAGATCCTCTTTCAAAAATGCGATTGGAAGAAGATATGCAAATTCCCGCAGAATAGTCTAGACATACTCTAAAAGAGCTGTGTCTTGGGTCACTGTATGCTGACAGTCAGTGACATGGGCTAGGAAAGGGAAGTAAAGTACCAAGCCGTCATCCTATTTAAGCTCTTTTCTCTGGCTTTGTGTTTTAACTACAAAACAGTCCCAAAACAAAAGAAAGTCAATGGAAAAAGCATAAGACAATTGTCACCACAGAGGTTCTCTCAGTTTTAGTCACACTGCAAGAAGAGAATGTACCTTTCCCTTTTGACACAACTTCCTTTTGCTTTTATACTGGCCCTAAGAAACCTGTGAACAAGCAGGACTTATTAACCCTTTGCAGGCTTATTTACCTTGCTACATATACATCTTAAATTGTCTTCATGTCTTCTTTAAAGATGCACCTTGAAAGACTAAAATGCAGTCTATTTTCTTGTTCTGCAGTCTCCTGTAGCACCTAGCTGCTATAGTGATTAGATGTCAGCAAGTTTCTAGCTCTAGATAGGAGTCTCTACATCACAATTAAGAATAATCAGGTATGGGCAAATAAGAGTTTAAAACATTTTCAACATATTTATTCAGCATAGACAAGTTAAATTATCAGGATAATCTGTAATAACCCTTTCAATCTTTAACTGGCATTTTTCCCACATAGTAGAGAACCTTTTCTAAAAATGCATCACTACATTCACCCACTTTAGCTTCCTTTAAAAAGAAAATGTCTTATTCATCTCCTACAGTAAACAAACCAACAACAGATAAAAATAAAGTGATATTTTAAATCTATATCTACTCTATTACTCTGCATTCTGGTTTATGCTATTTCATTAGTGAAATGTGCCTATTATATTCAGGCACCAGCTTAAGGCATTGTGGCTTTATGAAAAATGGATAGTAACACAAAGACCTCAAAACATACTTATGTATATTGCTACATTACAGTCTGGAGACTTAAATGTTTTGACCTACTTTTCCCTTTTATGCTTGCAAAGTTCATATTGTTATATGAGAATCCATGTTTGTTTGTTTTTTCAAAACAAATGCTTCAGGGTTTTTTTGCACATACATGTATTTTTCCATAAGAAAAATAATGCCACACTTCTATGCTCATGTAATCAATGAGCATGAAATACATTTCACTTTTTTGCCTTGAGAAGATTTGCATAAAAGTGACAGTGATCAAAAGCTTAAGTTTACTAAAGAGGAAAAAAATTGTCCAGATACACACACAAAAATGAAAAAACGTACAGGACAGGAGACACTTGATAGAGGTTTAATCAGGCCACAACTTTATAATTAATATCTGGTTCTACCTGGTAGATAAAAACATACAGTGCAGGTAATTCCATTTTAATTCAATACCTACCAGAGAGGTTTCCACAAGCCTGCCTCTTTTTCCAACTAGGTCCCTCAGCCACCCCACTGCTGGGACCTTACCATTCCTCCCTTGAACAAGGGTTAAAGTGGGCTTTAAGAACAGCGGTTGGCTCCTTGCCATTAGTGCTGGATTAAGAAAGGGGGTTTAGGAGCTGCAGCCCATGTTCCCGGGCTAAAGTGGGGCGGGAGGTGGGGGGAGGGCAAAAAAAAGATCACCAGGCCACCAAAAATCCAGCACTTTTTGTGAGTCACCCTTCTGGCTGGGAGCAGTGAGGCAGCTCCAAGCACTGCTGTCCTCACCTTGCTGGGCTGGATCTGCATCACCACAGCTCTCCTCACCTGCAGGCTCTGTCCCCGCATCTCCCATTGGCCAGGAATCCTAGCCAATAGAAGCTGTGGGGCGGTGCCTACAGGAGAGCACAGGGCAACGCAGGTGGCACTGAAATGTCTGCTTTCTCCCCACCTCCTGCCAAAAGACAGCTTCCCTAGGTAAGTGCCTCATACCCCAGACCCCTGTCTCAGACCTCTGCCCAAAGTCCCTCAGTTGCCCCCCCCCCAACTCTGAGCCCCTACCCTAAGCCTATTGCAGCACCCGCACTCCTGCCCAGAATCTGCATTCACATTCCAACCTCCTGGCCTGAGCTCCCTCCTGCACTGCAAATCCTTTGGCCCCCAGCCTGGAGCCCCCTCCTGGCTAGCATACTCCTATCTCTGAGTCACTGGAAGATAACCTGCTCTGGAGTGATCCTTCTGTGGCTTGTTACGCTGGCTTTGGAATTGTTTTTGCTTCTGGCAGCACAGTGCAGAGCATTCCAAATATAGGAGAAAATCTGAGCTCCTGGTTTTTAGTATATGTTTATTCTTCTATAGTAATTATTGCCAGTAGTGAAACTCATATTAAGGGGTGGGGGACAGACAGCTAGGGGGTCACAGTTTTAGAAATATAAACTTCTGCCAAGAATCCAGTTAGCAGGTAAAAATACCCAAACCTGTCAATCTGAACAAAGTTGGAAAGGTCAAGATGATGCTTAGCTATCCTGCCTTATGGGGAGCAGTGTGGTTTCGTGTGTGTATGTAGTAAAGGAGAAGCGTCACTGTGTCCAACCTGGAGGGAAACATTTATTAAATGGGTCAGAGAACACATATTTCAAGCAAGACTGTTGGCTATAAAGGGCATAGTTTCATTCTGTAATAAACACAAGCGTGATGTTCACAGAAATAACACTGTCAGGTTTGCCCTTTAGAACATTGATCCAGGGCTGGTAAATATTGTGTAAGAGGACAGTACAGCTTGCTGCAAGCACAAACCATAGACATTATGTTATTGGATTGCAGTGAAAACAAAACAACAAGAATAAAGCAAGCTTGATAACCTCATAATACCAATTTTTTTCCACAATAATACTGAACCTCCAAACAATCTGCACTGCTGCCCACAAGGAAAAACTCATTTCGATAATCTAAATATTTGCCTGCAAGTCCCAACTGATTTGTAAGCAACAGCGTTAATGTGGTAGGAATGGTAATGCAAAGATTTTGAGAGTCCTTATTCTTGCTTTGATATTCCAAGCATCTCTGTTGCTGTCCCCGAACAAGAAAATTACATAATTACTTCTGCAAAGAGGCTTGTCATAATCCAATGTTCAGCGCACAGCTCCTTTTTCTTTGGAATATGAAAGCTGAAATGCTAAACACTAAAGGAGATAGCCAAGAAATAAACAATATATTTTAAGCAAAAATTGTTTCATGCTTACAGTGTTTTAGGATTTTAAAATGTGCCTTTTCGGATGATCAGGGTATGAGTATAAGAGACTGCCACCTTTTACAGACTCCTGGCTACTTGTTCATTTATGTAAATTACCCAAGGTCAGAAAGCATTTTGTCTCTTATTAGTGCTCTTTGCAATCCACACTGCCCAATTCTTGAGCATTCACTGTTATTTTTCAGAACTCTCAGCCTGACAAGGCCCAAACATTGTGCAATGATGAGTGACCCTGCCATTGTAAGAGAGAAAGAAGGAAAGACTCAACAAAAAGGAGAACAGCAGAAGAGGAAGCCTGAAATGATGTGGGATGAATTCGTTTATTTCTCATTCTTCTCATGATTGAACAATTTGCACTAAGAAAAGCTGAGATGAAACATAGCAAGTCTCTGTGGGACACAGGCAGTGGAGAAAGTGGGGGTGAAAAGTTAAGCTGTGGAAAACAGAAATTGGGTGTCTCACCCCCTTTTTCCTTTTTTTAAAGGAAGTGTCTGGATCTCGCATTTCCACTCACCACATGACATCACAGGATGCAAGTAAATTAAGAACTGGAGACTGAAATGAAGGTCATTTCTAATGTAAACATAAAAGGGCAGGTTTCTGTTAAAATATGCAGGACTGAAGAAAATCCCATATTTCAACGTAATAGAAAAACGTATTGGTAAATCTCACTAGGAAAGATTTCATTCTGGCAAATTCACTCATACGTGTGGCTTTCTGGGTGGGTGCCCGCGCTGGTTCTGTATTGTAATGTTAACAAGAACCCCTAGCTATTGAACATGGCCCTTGTTGCTATTGACACCACTCTGCAAAAGGGTTAAAATAGTTTCGTTACACAGATTACTTCAAATTGTTCTATAGCTTGCATGACTATCTACTTGAAATAATGGCTATCAGGATGGTTCTGGGTGCCTAGATAGTGTTTTCCCTCCAATGATCTTCAAACACTTTCCAAACATTGGTGAATTAAATCGCACAGTACACTCTGTGTGGGCTCTTATATTGCAATCATCTCCATGGTGGACAAGCACCTAAGTATTGCCCCGTACTGGTGAAACCTCCAGTACTGACTCCATTTTAATAAATATGCTGTGTTCATTATATATTTCCTCTCTCTTCCATACTGCATGTCCACACAACAGTGTGGTAGAATTAATTCCCTTCCCTGCCCCTAAGAAAACAACAATAATTCTCCCTTCTTTTTCCCCTGGAAGAACATGGTGCCCCAAATGGACAGGAAGTTGCAGAGCCATGAGTCTCTCTTGTCACTTTGTACAAGATAGTAGAGTTCTCCAGCCATGAAGATAAGTAGATTACTGTAGAGGTCTGCATTAGGGATGTTAGCTATTGGTTAATTGAATAGTCAACTAACTGCATAAATTCTTATAGTCCCGGGGGCAGGACTGGCAGCCAGTGCAATCCAGCCCACTCCCAGAGAGCCCCATGCCACCTCATACTTTGCCTCTCTATCAGAGGCAGGCACCAGCTCCCCTCACAGACCAGCTGTCTGTCACCCCGTGCGGGATGTCAGCAGTTACTGTCCGCAGGGATTCTCAGTTCCCCATGGACACAGGTTTTGGGGTTGAGGGGGGGAGGGAACGAGGGAGGCTGCCCCAAAGCAGCCTCTGCCCATGGCAGCCTAGGCTGGCTGTGGAGAAAGACTGCTCCAGGGCTGCATGGCCCTATATCTTCTCCCACTATAGGCTGCATGCCATTTGCACAGAGTGTTTCCAAATGGAGGCAGAGATCTCTATCGGAAAAACCAACTGCATGATTAGGCCTTTACTTAATTGTTTTTCAATGAAAACTGAGATGGAGATCTTGGACTGAATTGGAGATAACTTTTTATTTCAGAAGGCTGAAAAAGCTACCAGGGGGAAACTGTTCTAGATTTGATCCTAACAGATAGGGAGGAACTGGTTGAGAATTTGAAAGTGGAAGGCAGCTTGGGTGAAAGTGATCATGATATCATAGAGTTCACAATTCTAAGGAAGGGTAGAAGGGAGAACAGCAAAATAGAGACAATGGATTTCAGGAAGGCAGATTTTGGTAAGCTCAGAGAGCTGATAGGTAAGGTTCCATGGGAATCAAGACTGAGGGGAAAAACAGCTGAGGAGAGTTGGCAGTTTTTCAAAGGGACATTATTAAGGGCCCAAAAGCAAGCTATTCTGCTGTGTTGGAAAGATAGAAAATATGGCAAAAGACCGCCTTGGCTTAACCACGAGATCTTGCATGATCTAAAAATAAAAAAGGAGTCATATAAAAAATGGAAAGTAGGACAAATTACAAAGGATGAATATAGGCAAACAACACAGAAATGCAGGGGCAAGATTAGAAAGGCAAAGGCACAAAATGAGCTCAAACTAGCTACGGGAATAAAGGGAAACAAGAAGACTTTTTATAAATACATTAGAAGCAAGAGGAAGACCAAGGACAGGGTAGGCCCACTGGTCAGTGAGGAGGGAGAAATAGTAACAGGAAACTTGGAAATGGTAGAGATGCTTAATGACTTCTTTGTTTCGGTCTTCACCGAGAAGTCTGATGAAGGAATGCCTAACATAGGGAATGCTAGTGGGAAGGGGGTAGGTTTAGAAGATAAAATAAAAAAAAGAACAAGTTAAAAATCACCCCGAAAAGTTAGATGCCTGCAAGTCACCAGGGCCTGATGAAATGCATCCTAGAATACTCAAGGAGCTGATAGAGGAGGTATCTGAGCCTCTAGCTATCATCTTTGGAAAATCATAGGAGACAGGAGAGATTCCAGAAGACTGGAAAAGGGCAAATATAGTGCCCATTTATAAAAAGGGAAATAAGAACAACCACCCAGGAAACTACAGACCAGTTAGTTTAACTTCTGTGCCAGGGAAGATAATGGAGCAAGTAATTAAGGAAATCATCTGTAAACACTTGGAAGGTGGCAAGGTGATAGGGAACAGCCAGCATGGATTTGTAAAGAACAAATCATGTCAAACCCTCTTGCGCAAAGCTGTTATGCCTGAAAATAATCAGCATAATGGCTTTGCGCAAGAGGGTTTTTCTTGAGCAAGATGGGGCAGTGTAGACAGCTCCGCCTTGCGCAAGAGCCTCTTCTGCAAAAATGGTGGCTCATTAGTTATGCAAATGAGGCTCGGCGATATTCCACGCTGAGCCTCATTTGCATAGCTCTGGCACAAGATCGCGCCAGTATAGACACAGCCATACAGAATGGGAAGCGACTGTCTAGGAAGGAGTGTGGCAGAAAGGGATCTAGAGGTTATAGTGGACCACACGCTGAATATGAGTCAGCAGTGTGATGCTGTTGCAAAAAAAGCAAACATGATTCTGGGATGCATTAACAGGTATGTTATAAGCAAAACACGAGAAGTCATTCTTCCGCTCTACTCTGCGCTAGTTAGGCCTCAGTTGGAGTATTGTGTCCAGTTCTGGGCACCGCATTTCAAGAAAGATGTGGAGAAATTGGAGAGGATCCAGAGAAGAGCAACAACAATGATTAAAGGTCTAGAGAACATGACCTATGAAGGAAGGCTGAAAGAATTGGGTTTGTTTAGTTTAGAAAAGAGAAGATTGAGGGGGGACATGATAGCAGTTTTCAGGTATCTAAAAGGGTGTCATAAGGAGGAAGGAGAAAACTTGTTCATCTTGGCCTCTGAGGATAGAACAAGAAGCAATGGGCTTAAACTGCAGCAAGGGAGGTTTAGGTTGGACATTAGGAAAAAGTTCCTAACTGTCAGGGTAGTCAAACACTGGAATAAATTGCCCAGGGAGGTTGTGGAATCTCCATCTCTGGAGATATTTAAGAGTAGGTTAGATAAATGTCTATCAGGGATGGTCTAGACAGTATTTGGTCCTGCCATGAGGGCAGGGAACTGGACTCGATGACCTCTCGAGGTCCCTTCCAGTCCTAGTATTCTATGATTCTATGATTATTTACTTGGGGAATGGTCCACTGAGGTAACCCTACCAAAAGGGCTGTCAGGGTCAAAAGGCTAATTTAAACAAAAATTGTCAACATTTACCATATTAAATATTTGACAAAATTAAGTTGATTCAGCCTTGCAAGAAAGGAGCATTTAACTTCTATATGTTAACCTCTGACCCTTTAATTAATGTAGAATAAGGGTGTGTAAAAAAAAAAAATGGTCACAAGAAGAAATGACCTAAAATTTTACCCAGGACTCACACTGTACCCTGACCTATAATGCAGATTCAAAAATTGTTTGAATCAGGTTTCTATTATTTGTGGGCCTCTGTGTCTCCTTCAAGCTGGGCCTTATGCAGAAGAGCTGAAATAATACAAATAAGCTGTTTCTAGGTAATATTTCCAGCTCATGTGAGGTTCAATACACATCTGGACTTTTTCATGTTGGCACAAACAGAACCAAATATTACAATCCTCTGAGATTCACCCACCACTACTTGAGAACATCATACCAAATTGGCAATGCAAGTGAATTGTTCAGCTTGCCCAAATTACCAGGTTTCAACTTCATTACTGAAAAATATGATTCTCAAATTACTCAGTACATGGCTCTGAATAACTTTGTAAAATTACCTAATGCCTCGCTCACTCAAACCTGGAAGCTGATTTTGTAACAAATAAAAGGGCTGATTCCACAGAGTGCTCAATTCTACTGACCAGCACCTCCCACAATGTACACAAGTACCCACACTGTGTTCATCATGACAGACTCCTATATGTAATAGGAAAGATTGATCTCTGCATATAGAATTGTCACATCAGGGCGTACAGAGAAATATCAGTGCAATTATACAGACAATCCAAAACCCCAAAACTATTAATTTGCTGCAATGGTCCAATCTGGAAACACATACATGACTCATTTGATTCAAGTGACTAGTCCCAGTACAAGCAATGCAAATACTCACTGGAGTAAAATTAATCATGTAAGTAAAGGTTTGCAGGATCGGGTCTAAAATCTCTAAATAACCATAGTCAAAGCAGAACATAAAGATATTTGCTACCTTTGTATAGTTTTGGTTTGAATAAAATTCCATAAAAGCGCATAATTTAACATTAAAGCTACGATAGAAAATTGAAAGAATTGATGTTTTTTTCCATAGGCTATCAAAAAAGCAATTTAAAATTGAATAAAAAAAGGAGGTATTATCTGAACTGTAGGTGTTGTGAAAACTGTGCAGTGAAAATTAAAATACTAGTTTGTGCTGCAGCCATAAATTACTAAACTAATTATCTAGTAGCAGGCATAACTGAATCATTCAAAGGGGTAATTAGCAATCAGACATAATGAGTACTGCTACTATTTCTTGTCATACTGTATTTAGCTTCCGTGCAGCCTAGAGGAACTGAATTATTTCCTATCCTTCTCGGAGGGCATTACTGCTATATTGAGTGCATCAGCCCATATTATTACTCCCAGTAGTTTAATTCCTCACCGGACTGCACACTTCTGATTTCTCCTGTCAAAGTTTCTCCAAATCTCCTGGGCCCTTTTAAGCAGACATCTTCCTAACCATCTTCTTTCAGTGTAAATGTAAAGTGCAGCATAATCAAATTACGTAGCCCTTTTATTAGCTTTACTGTATTTCTGGCCATTAACATCTACTGAGTGTATGTTATAGACAGTTTAGGTTTTCCATAACACTTTTGATATTATACACACTATAAAACTTCTCGCCTTCTATACCTCACTACCAAGGATTCTAGTTTTTCAAGATTAAAAAAACCCAAATTCTCTGTGATAAATATATGTATTTTAACCATGTTTTTGCACAACTAAAATGAAATGCTGAATTAGCCACAGTAGGGAGCCTCGCCACCTAGGGCCCCACTGCCCAGAGCTTGGGCTGACTTTCCCAGATTAATTAATGAGAACAGCTGAATAATGAGGACTTGGATAAACAGGTATTGGATATTGTATACGGGGTTTTGTTTCACAAAATGTAAAAAACAGAAAATTCTCTGTTAAAATGCAAATTCCGCAGTTTTCCATGGTAAATAGATTTATAAGATCTCTCCTCACCACAGACTTTAGATATACAGGCGTTACACCACTAACATTGAGCTCTTAGCAGAGGTGAAAGTAATTGGGTGCAGCCTGGTGTGTAGCTCCAGCAAGAGCTGGTTGACAGGGGCGTAGCGAGGGGGGAAGAAAAGGGGAGCAGTTGCCTCTGGGTGCCACACTAGGGTGAGCGCAGGGAGAAAGGCGTAGGTAAGTCTGGGACCGCCCAGCCCCGTCACAGCAGCCGCGACCACGTCAGACCCGCCCATGCTGTCCTCCTTGTGCTCGCCTTAGCATGGCACCTGGGGGCAATTGCCCCACCCCCCCTTGCTACACCCCTGCTTGTACAGCTGCAACAAAAGCCAGCAGGAAGCTGTTTAAAAAGCTGGCAGGGACCTGGGTTTCCAATAGACAGTACCTCTAAGAAATGTTAATTTACTTTTACCACTGGCTCTTAAGAATGTGCAAAGCTGGACAGGTTTGTTGCTGAGGTGCCACTCGGATGAAAATGCAGGGTCAGATTCTTCTGAAGAGCTCAGCATCCTCTAGTGCCACTGCAAATGGGTGCAGCACACTTTTAAAAATATGACTTCCAGGCTTTGAATTATTGGTTTCACAAGTTACCATCCTCATGTTTTTTAAGAGAGGTTTGTGATAAAAGCTAATTTATTCTCAGCCACCATTTTTCTTAAATATTGCTGTAACTTCTGATTTCTGATGACCATCATACTCTTTATTTTAATTCTAGGAGTGTCGTGAGCAAGACACGAGAAGTCATTCTTCTGCTCTACTCTGCACTGATTAGGCCTCAACTGGAGTATTGTGTCCAGAAAGATGTGGAGGAATTGGAGAAGGTCCAAAGAAGAGCAACAAAAATGATTAAAAGTCTAGAAAACATGAGCTATGAGGAAAGACTGAAAGAATTGGGCTTGTTTACTTTGGAAAGAAGACTGTGAGGGGACATGATAGCTGTTTTCAAATATCTAAAAGGGTGTTACAAGGGAGAGGAAGAAAAATTGTTCTCCTTGGCCTCTGATGATAGGACAAGAAGCAATGGGCTTAAATCGCAGCGAGGGAGGTTTAGGTTTAGGTTTAGGACATTAGGTTTAGGTTTAGGTTTAGGACATTAGGAAAAACTTCCTGTCAGGGTGGTTAAACACTGGAATAAGTTGCCTAGGGAGGTTATGGAACCTTCATCACTGGAGATATTTAAGAACAGGTTGGATAGACATCTATCAGGGATGATATAGATGGTGCTTGGTCCCGCCATGAGGATAGGGGTCTGGACTCGATGATCTCTCGAGGTCCCTTCCAGTTCTAGTATTCTATGATTCCACATTCCTTATTTTTTATCAGGGTGTTCAATAAACTATATTTTTTTAAATGGCTGGATACCATGAATACCTTATATTATGTGATGAAATACAAGAAATCAAAACTTACATTCCAGGCCAAACAATGATCACCTGCTGAATGACAGGGCGGATAAGGTAATACTGTCTAGTTTTCATCTTTATGTCGTTAGGGGGAAATCTTACCCTTTTCTCAGTGGCTGCAAATAGGCCCCTGATTGTTTATCTTTATAGGCAAGGTTTTAGAAACTGGCCTCTTTCCTTCTTAAACAATGCCAATGCGAAGATACTGGGCTTGAACACTAATCTGACATCACACAGCAGTGGTGCTAGATGGACTCTCCCAAAAAAAGGGTTAAATCACATTTAGCATGTCCACATGGTATGGGAACATTCACTAGGGCATTATGGAAAGAATGAAGGATATATGAAATTGAATGAGTTGATGCCATGGAATAGTAAAACTGCTTGCATGTGGATAGGAAAAACATTTGCAAAGGAGTTGGAGGATAGTAGGGTGGGGGTGCAGGAAAGGGATAGTAGAGAATGCAAGTATGCAGGTCTGCTAACCATTACCTCTGAGAAGCAAAAACTTTCCATAACACAGATTAGTTACCTGATTTTATGGAGGAGCAAGAGCCAGGATTTGAAAGATAATTTGTCCCATTGACTCTAAAACACATTAACAATTTAGCACCAATTTAACACACATGGAGTATGTCTATGCTGCACGGCTATTTCCGGATACAGGAGGTATCCCAAAATAACTACCCTGCATCTTAACAAGCCGCCTGTTATTTTGAAATAGTTTTCAAAATAACAGGTGTGCTATTTTGGCATTTCGATAACCCTTGTTCCATGAGGGTTAAGGGATGTCTCAAAATATCACATTATTTCAAAATTTGGCACTGTGTAGACATGCCAAATTTTGAAATAGCCTATTTGAAATTCAATCAAAAGAAGATACGCAATTTGCATAGTGCAAATTGAGTATTTTATTTTGAGTTTAGGGTGTTGTGTAAATGCACCCATGGTTGACCAAATAACAGTAACTGAAATACCTGGGCCAATTATTTTAAAATGAAAAAAAAAAAGAGGATGGACTTTAAGATTCACCTCTTTATTTCTCAGATAATATTCAACTGCTTATGGGCCTGGTCATATTCGTGTACTAGCCAGTGATAATTAATGTAAAGAACAGAGTCCATATTTGAGAGCGCACTGCTTCATCACTTTTCAGGAGCGACTCATTGTCCCTTCCTGTATGTGTTATTTGTGTGTTATACTTCAAAGAAAAGAAACCCAATGCAGCCTGACTGTGAACGTAAGAATGTCCATACTTGGTCAAACCATTAGCCCAAAATCCTGTCATCCGCAATGTGCAATGCCAGATGCTTCTGAAGGAATGAACAGAAACAGAACAATGATCAAGTAATTCATCCTGTGCTATAACAAGTCCAGTAGCTGAGAGTCAGGGCCTTAGGGAAACCCAGAGCAGAGGGTTGCATCCCTGACCATCCTGACTAAGAGCCATTGGTAGACCTATCCTCCATGAACTTGTCTAATACTTATTTTTAACCCAGTTATACTTTTGGCCTTCACAACATCCCCTAACAACAAATTCCACATGTTGACTTTGCAATGGGTAAAGGAGTGCTTCCTTTTGTTTGTTTTAAACCTCCTTCCCATAAATTTCATCGGGTGAAATTCTTGTGTTGTGAGGGGTAAATAACACTTCCTTATTTACTTGCTCCACATCATTAATGACTTTTTAGACTTCTAGTTGTCTTTTTTTAGATGAATAGTCACAGACTTTTTAATCTCTCCTCATACAGACGCTATTCCATATCCTTAATCATTGTTGTTGACCTTCTCTTTATCTTTTCCAGTTCTAACATAGCTATTTTTGAGATAGAGTGACTACAACTGTACATAATATTCCAGGTGTGGTTGTACCATGAATTTATATAGTGATGTCATGATATTTTTTATTCTATCACTTCCCTAATAGTTGGCTTTTTTGACTGCCATTGCACATTAAACAGATGTTTTCAGAGAACTACCCACAATGATTCCAAGATCTCTTTTTTGGGTACTAACAGCTAATTCAGATCCCATCATTTTTGCATATCTATTTCGGATTATAATCTACAATAAACTTACTGTACGTATATCAACATTGAGTTTCACCTGCCATTTAGTTGCTCTGTTTTCTGAGATCCCTATGTAAGTCTTCATAGTCTGCTTTGGCCATTATTATTTTGAGTAAATTTACATCATCTGCAAATTTTGCCACCTCACCATTCACCCATATTTCCAAATCACTTACAAATATGTTGAACAGCACTGGTCCCAGGACAGATCTCTGGGAGACCCTGCTATTTACCCTCTCTGCTGTGAAAACTGTTTATTTCTTCCCTTTGTTGCTTATCTTTTAGCCAGTTACTGATCCATGAAAGGATCTTCCCTGTGATGTGCATATAGTGTGTCTATACTACAAGAGTTCTTATTTTCATTTTCTTCCTATTCCTTGCCCCCTCCTTTTTCCTGTTGCTATAACACCAGCTACGTTGTGCTTTAAGGTAGGTCCTTCTCTTGCAAGTTACTCCCCAGAGGCTCCTGAATCCACACAGTGCAACCAAGAGTATCAAGGCTTTAGACTATAAATTCTTTGGCACAGGGAGTATGTCATTCTATCTTTAAATAGCACCTTGCACAATGGGGCTCTAATATTGACTTGAGTTTCAAGGACTAATGTAATTCATTAACAAATTATAAATATCTTTGGAGTTTCTGAAGAGATTACTACTGATTTTCTGAGTTGATCAACCATATGCTATGGATTTTACAAAGCAGTTAGATGTAATAGTTGGTTTAAATATCTTTGCATTAGTGACTGAACGCTGTCTCATTTGAAATTCCAATAATTTTCTTTAGCATCATTTGTACATGGTACCGATATGGAGGTTTCAGCAAATTCATGAGATGACACTTCAGTTGTCTATAAGAGGTTGCATTAGTAAATTATACCTTTGGCTGTATATTTAACCTTATGCAGCACCACTACCATAAGTGCCACCTTTAATTGGAATAATATTTTGATTCATTGTGATAAACACCATGCACTTTTTAGAGGGCAGTAAGAGTAGGATTTTTAAATCTAACACCTCATGATGATTGCATTTTCACAGTCAAATCTGGCTCAACCATATGAAAAACATTAACAAGGTAGAGTTAGAAATTGGCAAATTTCTAATTATGATATTCTTCTTATATTCATTATTCACATTGATTATATGTATATTAAAACCGGGTTGTTTCTTACAAACTGCAATTTCAACTTTAGGTAATTCTTCCATTGAAGAGAACATCCCTGATGTTAAATAGTATCATGCAGTATCTTCTTTCAAGGAATATGAAATGGCCTGCTTTCCTTTTCCTTCACCCCTAACCATTGCATTTCCTTGTGTATTGCTAAGGGGAATTAAAACCAGGTTGGTTCTTAGGAGGCATACTCCAGGCTTGGGGGTAAAGTTTTTCTCCTCTAGTCTCCTGAATATCCTTCAACTCTTCTGATTAAAAAGAAATTCTTTCCAAAGATTCCAGTCCTGCAGCCATTTCTTTGGTAAGCAGTGCCATTGAAATCAATGAGGCTATTTACATAAAAATAACTCGTAAATAAGTCTTACAAAAGTGGGCCTTGCATAAGTGGAAGAAGGTTGCCTTTAATTTACCCCAGCCATATATTTCTCATTCTAAGCACTCAATGATTTCATATCTTTATAATTTATATATCTTTTGATACTCAGGGGAAAGGGTAATTGTTGGGAATAAGTCTGGACGCTCTGCATGTGCTGAAAACCATGGACTGCCCCAGTTTATCCTACAGTAATATATTGGGATTGTGTGTCCCTAGGATTCACTAATAAACAGCGGGACAAAAGTTTTGCTAGTCTAGCATGAAATTGTTCAGCAAATATTCCAGACATCATATTTACATGTAATGTGTTCTAGAGCTGGTACCTGTTACATGATTTCAACCAAGTTTTAAGGGGATGTAAGACGGGATCATATGCTAGGGTCAAGCAGAGGCTTTCCTGGCCATGGGTGCAAGTTACTGTAGCTTCAGGGCTACTCTAATATATATACACACACACTACTTTCCATGACTCCCTGTTAATCCTGGGAAATACAGATTTTTTTCAGTGGATGCATTTTGGACACGCCTCCAGCAGCCCCTTTCCTAAATGCTTGGAACCAAGACATTGTAAAGCTATTACACAAGCTCTACCCAAGCCACAGAGGGCCTCAGCAGAGGAATATTGTATGAGAGCCATTTCCACCCATTTCAAGGCATTAATCCATGCACATGTGTTTGAGGAGATCGTACCTGATGATACATAAACAAGGCATCTTGCATACTCAGCTTCTTGGACAGTTATGAATGACATGATCAGCCTTCTACCTCCAGCTATTATCATTGGCACAACATTGATCATCAGCTGCTGTGACAAGTCTGGCAAACTGTGATACTACAGTGTTAATACACCCTTCACTAGAGCTAATTCAAAGTTGGAAATTCTGTTCCTTTGGAAATCCTAAATTTCTGGAAATAAACTGTTCCATTGGGGGGGGGGGGGATTGCATCATTACACCCCCCCAAAAAATTGTTACAAAATGATAATTTGCCCCATCCCTTCTGGGAGTGTGGAGCCACCACCCTCACCTTGCTCAGGGTCCTAACCAGTCGGTCATTCCTCCTTTCTGTTGGTGAAAGACAAACTTTCTAGTTCATACAGAGCTTGTCTTCATGCACATTTGGTCCCATAGAAAACCTATATAGAACCCTATAAACACCTGACCTTGTACAGGTTGGACCTCCCAAAACCGGGACTCTCTGGTCCAGGAACATCTGTGGTCCAGGAGAACCACGGATGTTCCTGGACCAGGGAGTCCTGACTGGGAGCTCCACAGCAAGAGAACAGGTGGCTGGGAGTCCAGCAGGGCTGGGACTGAGTTGGAGACCCGGTAGTAGGGTGGGGGATGTGGCACCTCGGCAGCCCCAGTAGCAGGGCCATGGCCTTAGCAGTCTGGGCTTCTGGGGCCACAGAAGCACAGCAGCCCAGCATGGGAGGGGGCAGAGGCAGCTGGGGCCGGCAGCAGGGAAGGACAGTGGGCTGGAGGGGGGTCAGTAGCAGAGGATCTCCCCTAGTCTGGCAAATTCTCTCATTTGGGACCGGTCACATTCCAAGGGTGACAGATCAGAGCAGTCCAACCTATATAACTCATGGATTGGAATACTGGATTTCTATTTAAAAAAAACTTGAAAATGTCACTCTAAAAACAGAGCACACCAGCTACAAATGTCATTATGACATGTCAAAAGACATTATGAAGTCAGAAGATAGAGAAGGCTTACATTTGAAGGCATGTTTTTGTGTGTGTTCACAATAAGTGCGTGTACCTATTTACATACATGGACAAACTAGCTAACTGCAAACAAAGCTTCTTTATTTTATCAACGCATATAGCTGTCCGGGAAAATGAATTGCATGCAAATGTTGAAGCTCTTTGAAAACTTAGTTACCTCTCAAACTGTGCTTTAACCTGAACATTTATGGTAAAAATACTGCTATAATTCAGGCTTAGATTAAGATATGTTTTAAAGTACATACAGTAATTGTGCATAATAAGTTATGGGTCTGATTAGCTATAGCTTGGCACCTTCTAGAATAACTGTTACCTGTACAAAGTGAATATAAAATGTTACCATACAAGATAATTATATCATCTGCCCACTATGCACATGTAAATGATCACATAAGGTGCAAGGCAATGGAAAAATCAGTCATCTAATGTATTAATTCATAAAGAAACTTACATTTTTGCATTGTTGTCATCTGTAAAACTATAGGTAGGAGATCTACAAGTCAAATTGGTCTTTCTTGCCTTAGCACTTAAAATTAAAAAGAGGTTTTATATGATTTATTTGTGTGCATAAATCTGTTTCTAAAGCAAATACTAATGGAGTAAGTAATAAGAGTTGATTTATTTTAATTCTGGCATAAAAGGGAGCATTCTTACAGTGCCGTAATACATAGAGAAATCGTGGTTATGTACGATTCTGTACCTTTTGCACACATAGTATATTGTATTCTAATGCTAGAGATTCAAAAGCATGCTAGCATAGTAGTAATTGGATTTCTTGGTATTCCTTTTTGAGAATAGGCTGCTTAAATCATTCAAAAGCAAATCATAGCAGAAAAGAATTGGTGAAGAAATGCACTGTAACATGCTGTTTCAGAGCTTACAAAGTAAGCATCACAAAGTACAATGATCAGTTATAGTATTCAGCAGTTGAGATATCACAGATCTAGTTTTCAGCTTTGTAGCTCTGCAGAGGCTCATAGAAATACACAACAGTACAGTATGACAATACAAATGCAATTTTTTCTCTCTCTCCTGAGGTGGTTATGTTAAAATGGCATTGATTTTTCTAGAAAAGTTGAGAAAATCAGATTTTTTTTGTTACTTGCATACACTATGGATACATATTTAGCCTTGATCCTTTGTGAGCAAGATTTGAATCTAGTGTACAAAGGAACAGCTCTCTTGACTTCAGTAGAATTATCCCTTCTTACTCCCCTCACACCAGATGCGAGTTGGGTCCCATGGCCACAGATTATGAGGAGTCCTTCATTTATTTCTAAGAGGAAATTCTGTGCTCAAATACTGGCACAGGGTGCCAGATGAATGTGTGCACGTGAAGACATAGTTTGGCTTTATGCGTTTGTCAATGCAACTATACATTTAAAAACATCAGGAGAAATTCTGCTTTAAGCTACACTGGTGTCACTGAAAGAAGAGAGACTTGCAGAGGACTTTGAAAACTCATGGAGATTGGGAGAGATCCTGGATGATTGGAAAAAGGCAAATGTAGTGCCCATCTTTAAAAAAGGGAAGAAGGACAATCCAGGGACCTATAGATCAGTCAGCCTTAACTTAATCCCCGGAAAAATCATGGAGGGGATCCTCAAGGAATCCCTTTTGATGCACTTGGAAGAGGGGAAAGAGATCAGGAATGGTCAACATGGATTCATCAAGGGAAAGTCATGCCTGACCAATCTGATTAGCTTCTATGATGAGGTAACTGGTTCTGTGGATATGGGAAAGTTGGTGGATGCGATATACCTTGACTTTAGCAAAGCTTTTAATATGGTCTCCCACAATATTCTTGCCAGCAAGTTAAAGAAGTATGGATTGGATAAATGGACTGTAAGATGGACAGAAAGCTGACTAGACTGTCAGGCCAATTGGGTAGTGATTAACAGCTAGATGTCAGGTTGGTGGTCAGTTTCTAGTGGAGTGCCCCAAGGATCGGTTTTAGGGCCGGTTTTGTTCAACATCTTGATTAATGACCTGGATGAGGGGATGCATTGCACCCTCAGCAAGTTTGTGGATGACACTAAGCTAGGGGGAGAGGTAAAACGTTGGAGGGCAGGGATAGGGTCCAGAGTGACCTAGACAGATTAGAGGATTGGGCCAAAAGAAATCTGATGGGGTTCAACAAGGACAAGTGCAGAGTCTTGCACTTGGGATGGAAGAAACCCAAGCGTTGTTACAGGCTGGGGACTGACTGGCTAAGTAGCAGTTCGGCAGAAAAGGACCTGGGGATTACAAGTTGGATATGAGTCAGCAGTATGCCCTTGTAGCCAAGAAGGCAAATGGAATATTAGGTTCCATTAGGGGGAGCTTTGCCAGCAGATCTAGAGGAATGATTATTCCCCTTTATTTGGCTCTGGTGAGGCCACATCTTGAGTATTGCATCCAGTTCTGGGGCCCCCACTATAGAAAGGATGTGGACAGATTGGAGAGGGTCCAGCAGAGGGCAACCAAAATGATTAGAGGGCTGGAACACATGACTCAGGAGGAGAGGCTGAGGGATTTGGGTTTGTTTAGTCTGCAGAAAAGAAGAGTAATGGAGGATTTGATAGCAGCCTTCAACTTTCTGAAGGGAGGTTCCAAAGAGGATGGAGAGAGGCTGTTCTCAGTGGTGACAGATGGCAGAACAAGGAGCAATGGTCTCAAGTTACAGTGGGGGAGGTCTAGGTTGGAAATTAAGAAAAACTATTTCACTAGGAGGGTGGTGAAGCACTGGAATGGGTTACCTAGGGAGGTGGTGGCATCTCCATCCCTAGAGGTTTTTCAGTCTCGGCTTGACAAAGCCCTGTCTGGGTTGTTTTATTTGGGATTGGTCCTGCTTTGGGCAGAGGCCTGAACTTGATGACCTCCTGAGGTCTCTTCCAGCCCTAGGATTCTTTGATTCTATGACTGTAGGGCTGCAGGTGCTTTTAGCAGCCAGTCACATGTATGTTTTGTTTTTAAAGAACACATTGCTTTCATTGTCTGTTTCATTATGCTTTGTTATTAATTAGACATGACATGTACCAGTAACAGACCTAGGGCTAGATTTAGAAAATGACTAATAGCAAAGATTTTCTACAAAAGCATATTTAGAAATGGTATCCAGAAAAAAAGTTAAGCAAAATGAACATTTTTTACAATAATTTTAGCTTTAAAAAACAAGCTTGTCATTTTTTTTGTTTCTTTGTAAAAAACAGACACTGGTTCTTCTTTGCCTACATAGCTCCAGGACACATTCATGGGGATGAGGCCCCTTCCACTTCACAGGATGCTCCTGTACCCACATCTGTGCTTCTATAACCTCCTGTGAGCAGATTTGAACCTGGGAGTTCTAGAGCTTAGTGTAGGAGCTTCTACAGCTTGAACAATAAAGCCAGCTAGCTCTCAGTTCAGGATGTAGAGCTCCCTTGTTCTTATCTCTCACTGTAAGCAGTCTAAGTGCCACTACATGAGACAGTGAACCACACCCACTAGGTGTGTGGGTTACACATGAGTGCAGGGAAATCAAGGCTCTATCCCCAACCCATTGAAAGCAAGCTGGTTGTAGAGCAGGTTATGATATGGCCTCATTTTTTTCTCTTTTCTGCCACCAACATATGTCAGCAAGCAGATATGGCTGATTCAGGAAGCAGAGATATATTGCATCTTACCAAGGGCTGCCAGCACTGCATTTTCCTAAGCAGAAAAAGAGAGCTTAACTGCAGCTGAGTTTCACAGCATGTCTGTGCCTTATTAGTGCTGCTTCTAAGGAAGCAGAATAGAGAATGCCCACACACAAAGTATTTAAAGGACTCTGAAGTGGGTAAAATTTAAAATTGGTGAATGTCTAGAGGTCTGAAGATTCAGTGGAAGAGATACAAATGAGCATCCAAAATGTGATGAGAAAAACAGAGGATCTTGGGAATAGAGATCTCAAACTTTCTCATGAAACTTCAGCATTTTTACTTCCAAGCATGGCTAGAACCAGGAAGCAAAGAGCTATGTGAAAATGAAACCTAAGGAGAGGACATAGTGTTCAAACATATGAGAGTGCTGGGGAAAAGTCGATTCTTAGTTTTGTCAGAGGTAATGGCTATTTTGCATAAGTGTATTTAAAGTGCTATGCCCAAACTTAAGAAAATCCAACATTTCTTCTTGGCTGATGCACATGATTTGGGCCAAGACCTGAGCAGATATCCATACATTATGCTGCTGTGCAATGTGTGGCACATTAAGAAGATGCGCATTATAAAGAGGTGGGAGTTTGGGAAGGCTGCACAGTGCATATAGGGCTATGTTGGGATATTTACATTCTTTATTAAGTGTTTGCTGATGCAGAGCTATTGTGATTTGTGGTTAGGTAAAATGAGGAAGTCTATGTAAGTGTGTCTCAGAGGGTGTAAAAGGTATCAGAGGGTATGTCTACACTAGCCCCCTAGATCGATCTAGGGAGGCTAATGATGGCAACTGAAATTGCAAATGAAGCACGGGATTTAAATATCCCGCGCTTCATTTGCATGTTCCTGGCCGGTCGCCATTTTAGAAATTGACTAGCCCAAAGTAACTGCCCGCGTCTACACGTGGCAGTGAAATGGGATTCCGAATTAAAGCCCTAAATCGAATTAGCTGGTAAACCTAATTGCAGGAGGAATACCAGCTAATTCGATTTAGGGCTTTAATTCAGAATCCCGTTTCACTGCCGCGTGTAGATGCGGGCAGTTACTTCGGGTTAGTCAATTTCTAAAATGGCAGCTGGCCGGGAACATGCAAATGAAGCGCGGGATATTTAAATCCCGCGCTTCATTTACAATTTCGGTCACCCTCATTAGCCTCCCTAGATCGATCTAGGGGGCTAGTGTAGACATACCCAGAGTTACTGGGCTAGAGTGCTCTCTGGATATGCCTACACAGCCCACAAGAAGCAAGTCTCCCAGTCTGAATTAACAGACTTGGGCTCATGCTACCACTCTAAATATAGCATTCAGGCTCTGAAGCTGCCAGAGACAGCAGGGATTCAGAACCTAAGCTCCAGCTTGAGCCACAATTTCAAGGTGCAGATACTTTTAGTGTGAGGAACGCTAGCTCGAGTCCATTGATTCATGCTCAGAGGCTCGTTACTGTGGGCTATGGCGCATATCCTCTGAGCACACTACCTCCACGTCTCAGGCTGTCATCTCTTTCCTGCAGTGGAAACAGGTGTCTCTCGCTCTGAGACCAGGTGCTGGGTTTCCACTGTGATCCCCTCCACAGGCCTGAGTTGGGCTTAGAGCCTGCTGTTCTATTCCCTCTGGGGCAACAACAGTGATAATTAGTAACCAAACTACTTGTTTAGAACAAAATCATGTCAGAGAGCAAATAAAGCAATGATGAATACTGCATTCATATCTAGCTTTTCCCTAAAGCTCACCATTCCCTGGATGTGGAAGGCCTAATTTCTTTAGATTCCTCCACTGAGATTGTCTGTGCCAGCCTGTCTGGACAGCTGTACAACTCTTTAGTCTTCTTTTGATCTCTAGTTCATATCCTGGCAAAACAAGGTTTACTGTGTCAGACACAAGTGCAGCACTCTCCAAGGTTACCTGAAGAGTAACCAGGTGTCCAGGATAAATCACTACCACCTGCTTACAATGTCAGAGAGACTTGTCTATGACTACTAGGATAAATCCTCCCAGCTCTGTTGGTTGCTGGCACTTACTTTCCCAGACGCTTCTCTTCTGGACACCCACAACAAACCTATGTGCAAGCAGTGCACCCTAGGTTGCTGGCATCAGTTCAACATTTCAATAGCACAAAGCATTTAAATCTAACTGAAGCTTATTTAACACAATTTCAGTTAGAGTCACATACATGCAAGTAAAAAGATCTGGAAACATAAGGTAAAAGAAAAATGTAAAATATTCTATAGTCTATACATATTAACAAGTTACTTTTCTGCCTAACAGGCTATTTCTCACCCACTGCTCAGTCCTTTTAGTGCTTGTCTAGTCCAGACAGCTGGAATCCCCTTTGCTCAAGTCATTGTTACTGACGGAATGTTACTTCTGTAATAAATAACATTTGTGCCATCTTTTCTGGTCATATACAGTCCCAGACCTTTAGTCATTAATGCTCAAGTCTGCATCTGCACCAGATTGTGTACATAATCTGAATAAGTGGATGCTGATCGATCTCAGTGATGGCTGCATCTCAGAGCTGAGATTCATCCAATTTTTGGTGACCTATTTCACCTGCATCAATTTTGAAAACCAATATTCCACCCGCTCAGGCCTGCTGACCGGGGGTGGAGGCCGCAAAGGGGGCAATTGCCCTGGGGCCCAGCAATTCAAAGGCTACTGTGGCAGTGGTGGTACCTAGAGACCCAGGTCCTTTATATGACCATTGGAGTCCCAGCTCTTAGGGCTGCCTGAGGAGGTGAGGACACCATGCCATATGTGCCAAGCAGTGCTGAGGACTGGTTGTCCCTGCTCCCGCCCCTCCCACACACCTAGTCCAAAGGCCCGCAGAGCCTGTCAGCTTCCCTGCACACGCTGCTTAATTCTAAAAATGTTTCCTGGACAAACATCTTGCAATAACTCCAATAACCAGCTACTATTATTTTTTGATAGAAGACCAAATATGGTACTTTCCACTTTTGGTGAAATATCAGAATGATGATTGGACACAGATATATTTATCAAGGCATATATGTGTTTCACAAGTTGCAGGAACTTTGACACTAACTGTCTTTCTAGTGTATAACTAGTTAATAGTTAGAATCATAGAATATTAGGGTTGGAAGAGATTCCAGGAGGCTATCAAGCCTAATCCCCTGCTCAAAGCAGGACCAAACCCCACAAAATAATTCCAGCCAGTGCTTTGTCAAGCCTGGCCTTAAAAGCCTTAAAGGATAGAGATTCTACCATCTCTCTGAGCAACCCATTCCACCCTCCTAGTGAAAGAGTTTTTCTTAGTATTCAACCTAACCCTCCCCCACTACAATTTGAGAATATTTCTTCTTGTTCTTTTATCTCCTACCACTGGAAGAGCCTCTCTCCATCTTCTTTTGGCCCCTCCTCCCCACTTCAGGTAGTCGAAGGATGAAATTAAATCCCTCCTCATTCTTCTCTTTTACAGACTAAATATGCCCATATACCTTCACCTGTCCTCATAAGTCATGTGCCCCAGGCCCCTAATTGTTTTGTCGCCGTTTGCAAGACTCTCTCCAATTTGTCCAGAACCTTTCTGTAGTGGGGAAAGAGAGCAAAACTGGATGCAATACTACAGATGTGGCCTCACCACTTCTGAATCGATGGGATTAACCATTTCCCTCGATCTGCTGGCAATGTTCCTAGTAATGCAGCCCAATATGCCATTTAATCTTCTTGGCAACAAGGGTACACTGCTGACTCATATCTAGCCTCTCATCTACTGTAATCCCCAGGTCCTTTTCTGCAGTTATATGGAAAGCCATTGTGTTTCCTTCCTGTACTGTTTAACATTGACTTCAAGCATTGTAGGTATTTAATAGCCATTCCACTAGCCCCAACATGTTTGATCAATATACTCACATGGGAAAATCTAATCCAACGTATAACAGCTAATTGACTTACTCATTAATGGTGTTCATACCATTATTGCATTCATGTATTAGTAAACAGTGATCCATACAACACTCAGAACTTTATTAAGCACCAGCAATACTTCTGTCTTACTTGAAATGAATATCTATGTTGTAGATGTATTATACATCAAAATAAATCACCAAGAGTGAAGAATCATTGTAAGTGAAAGGAGTTTGCATACTCCGATATCATACCAAGAAATCTATAGTAAAAAAACATTATTCTGATGCTATGGAGGATGAGCCTAATATCACAGACATGTAGCCTGGTAAACTGGACTGAAGACAGATCTGGGAGTTCAAATTTCTCAATGGGAGTTAGGAACAACAGTGCTAGTGATTTGATGTCAATATTTGTATTGTATAATTTTAGAGACTGTTCACAATCCAAAAGTTAGAACTGCAAAATGTTAGGGAGAAAACAGTTAAGAATTATTACAAATTAGCAAAAATAAAAAATCATAAAAATCTTCCCTGAGTATCATACGGATGTTAAATATCAGTTAATTGTATAGTTGAGTAACCTCATGAATTCTTATCGGTTAGTCGACTATTCTATAGTCCCCCGAGGCAGGGCCAGCAGCATTACGGGGTGCTCGGCGAGAGCTAGTCTGCAAGGGGAGCCAATTTAAAAACAAGCTCCTCTTGTGGACTGGCTGCTTGTCACCCTGTGCTGCTGCCTCTGATAAAGAGGCAGCAGTGGGGGCCCAGCGCAAACCAGAACCGAGCCAGGCTGCCTGCCTACCCGGCTCCTAATACACTTTAAATGCAGAGCCACAGCAGGGATACATCCCAAACCCAGCATGAGCCAGAATTGAGCTGGACTGCTGGCCTGCCTGCTAAAAAATTTGGGTTACACAGGGTGTCCTGGCCAGCTCATTGAAAAGCCGGCCGCTCAGCGCACGTGCCCCAGCACCTGGAGGGAGACGTGTGACTGTACCGGCGGGTCCGGGACCCGAGCATAAGGTTGGGGGGAGGGGGGAGAGGGGGATTGGGTTGGGAGTATGCAGTATCTCCTGATACTCTGGCATATCCGATAATCCGGCACCACCTAGGTCCCAAAGGTGCTGGATTATCGGAAGTCTACTGTATACTGAAAATTATGTTAATAATATTTTGAAATAAACTCAGATCACTAGATGCCTCAGATTCCTGCCAGGCAGGAAGTAATAGATACATATCTCCCTGCCAGTCAAGTCTGTATTTTATGTCTCACAATGTATATATATTTGCATAGTGAGCAGGGGGGAGAGGGGGTTTTAAATAAGCAATAGCAAAATCCACGAGAAAGAATTTCTACAGGAATAAACAAACAGCAGGGCATGTCCTTTTTATTAATAAAGACAAAGGGTTGTTCTGATATATCTTAGGGAACAAAGAAACACACTGAATCCCTCACATGAGAGACAAGGTGAGAGCATACTTGTTTCACGAAAGGAGGATCACACTCAGCCGGGCTATAAAGCACCGTGGGGATCTAAGGTAAGACGTGAGAGCAGCCTGTGACTTAAATATAGGTTTTAGAATGCATGGCAGGATTTTTCCTGTATGCAACCATTTGTTTCCAGTAGTCATACTTGCTACTGTGACTCTCTACACATTAATATTAGATACTTTTATAGTGAAATTCATGTGCTGTGTATTAAGCTGAATGGTGATCGGAGGTGGAATTGGTAAGCAGGGGGACCAATGGCTGCATGTTCCAGGGCAAAGCACAGCAGGATCATGGGTTGCAGTGTGGCTGTCATACAGGGCTTCCTCATACTTCCACAGGATCTCTGATTTAGACTATATTAAATTTGGTGGCTCAGGAAAATTTAAAGTTTCTCATTCAAACTTTTGACACCCACTGTCGCTCTGGAGACGTGTCTATCCATAATGCTTTCCTCTCACAGTGCCAATGACATCCCCCACAGAACTATTTGTACAGGCAAATAAGTTCCAAAAATGCCAATAAGGCATAATCAAGAAACAAGATGCACAGGATAAGAGCCTTCTTGACAGGGACAGCAGTCTCATCTTCTATCTGTTACAGAAGTATCTCCAAATACTTAACTATTTGGAGTATTGACCACCCAGGTGATATTTAGCTATTCAATTCAAGGTTTAAGAATATGACATGACTTCCAAAATCTTAGGAGGAGGAACTGTGGAACATTCTTTCAGAAGTCTTAAAAAGAGCAACACTCCGAGACAGAAACCACCAGAAAAGAAAATCAACCTTCTGCTGGTAGTATCTGACTCAAATGATGAAAGTGAACATGCTTGGTCCATACAGCTTTGGACTGTCATCGCAAAGACTCATATCCTCTCGAATAGGGTTTGACGTATGAAGGGACATACGGATGCTTAGCACGATCTGGCATGTAAATATCTTAAGATGTCAGTTAAATAGTGTCATGTGAATGCCTCTTCTTGCTTTCAAATTACATTGTAAACAAAAAGTGTGCAGCATTATCTCTTCCAAATGTAAACAAAATTGTCTGAACAAGTAGTAAAACTGAGTGGATTTGTAGGCTCTAAAAGTTATAGATTGCTTTATTTTTGAATGCATTTTTGTACATAATTCTACATTTCTATGGTCAACTTCCATGATAAAGAGATTGCACTGCAGTACTTGTAATGGGGAGACTGAAAAATATAATTTCCTTTGTTTATTTACAGTGCAAGTATTTGTAATAAAAACAAATATAAAGTGAGCTCTGTACATTTTGTATTCAATGTAGTAATTTAAAAAAATGTGAAAATATAGAAAACATCCAAAATATTTAAATAAATGCTATTATGGTATTCTAAAATTGTGTAAAAGCATGATTAATCAAAACTAATTTTTTATTGCATGATTAATCCCAACCAATTTTTAAATGATTTGACAGCCTATACATATAATAAATTTGTAACTTGACTCATGTTTTCTAAAATTCATGAGGGTGGCAACACTGCATTTCCCCTGTGGATTAATCAAACTGCAGTAGGATTTGGGGATCTTTCCTGTCACCAGCAGACACACCTCTACTAGCTGTTCAGATATAAACATGTGTCTAAATAGGTCAATATAACACTATTTGACTCTTCATAGGAAATAGATAGTCGAGGTCACAGACACATTTAAGATAATTAAAATACATATAGAGAGTAAATCATCTTTATATCTCTCAAATGTGTCAGGCTGGAAAGAAAGTGAAAATTAGCAACTCCCTCCCCCCCTTCACCAGGAGACCATATTGCAAGCCCTCTGCTGACAAGGTGAAAAGTATTCAGGTCACTTTCCCTGGTTCAAGGAGAAAAAAGAAGTTCATATTCAACACTTTGCCTCTCACAAGCCCTGGGGATGTTACATCTCCCTCTCTAGATGTTTGAAATCTGCAGTCCTGCTTATGTTTGAAGGTTGCATAAGCCATAACAAATTACTGTTACTGTAAAACTAGTGTTCATTTATGTGGATTTTTTATTGTAGCTTCATCTTAACCTTCCACAACGTTTATGTATTAAGTTCAATAACTCAAAGAAAGATGATGCATTCAACTCAATTAGCTGGATCTTGCACTACTTTTGCAGGAAAGATTCCCAAATGACATCAATGAGAGTATAGCCTAAAAAAGAAATTGAAGGACTAGATATAGTAACTGCACGTGTTTCAATAGCTGCTGCTAGCAGAATCAGGAATGAACTTGAGTTACTCTAGGGACTATCTAAAAATAGATTGAAAATAAGCATTGAAAATTAACATTACAGAATTTTCAAAGCTATAGTTCAAGCTGCAAGGATGGTTAATATTGCCAGCCTCAACAGATGAAAAGTCATCAATCTCATCCCCAAAAATCATGGCATTTTTTTAAACCTAAGTTTTTAGGCAGTCTTGATTTTTTAAACTTTCCTCGACTCCCATTCCAGTGTCTGCATGGGACACTTTCAGCTTAAAAACAACTTTAAAATACTCATCTACGCATTCCTCTCCTCTTGGCTTCACTTACCCTCTCTTTACTCCTTAGATATGGGAACTGCCATTCATTCCTAGTTACTGTCTTGACCAAGCACCAACACTTCTTTGCCTGGGATTAGTGGCATCACTTCCCCAACTCCCATTCCCTTGCCTCCCGTTACTCCAGGATATTTCTCTGCGATAGGGCCATGCATGAAGGCAGTGTTGATCTGCTTCCCTCGTCCCCTAGTTCTCACAGAACTCTACCCACATGCCTAACCCTGAAGTTCGTGGAATCAGGGGAGCTTCTTGCATCAACACAATGGCTCATTCTGCAGACCCCAAAAATTCTATGACACACAACCAATTTATGACAGCAATTCTCTCTCCCCCCTGCCTAGCTATTTGGAAGCTTCCCCTTACCTCCAACCTAGGGAAGCTGCTATTTTATCCCCCACCTGCCACCATCACCACTGTCCTTTCCACCCCCATGAGCTTCCTGAACTCCCTAGCCTCCCTCCTCACCACACATTTTATCCATCCACCCTTTTCAGTGTTTTTGCTGCTCCTCCCAGTCCCTGTGACCAGTGCCATCCCCTGAACCAAAGAGTAGCAGCCATTTTGCATATAGGCTTCAATTTCACTGAAAAAAAGAGATAGGTAGCCCCCAGATTTATTAATAGCACTACTGCATTTTTACCAAAAATACTATGCTCCTGAAAGTGGTTTGTGCAATATATATGATATATACAACATATGATGGTGCCGAGTACTGAAGATTTTATTGATTCACACAGCTTGTTACTCCAGCATTTTGAGGAATGCAGCAATCACACACAAGTTTTTATATTATGTCATATCACATGTGTGCATGACACAAATTAACATTCACACACACTATGCTGAAGCAATCTTAAGTTTGCAAAATAAAATTTGTTTAATGGGTATATGTAATTTCTTCTTATGGAAGGATTTATCTATTACTCTATGAATGGATTTTTTTATTTTAATGTATAAAGTGCAATCTGCCATTAACAGCCATTGCAGTTCTTGTTTCATATGGCATGTTTGTGAATTTTGTACTGAACTATACTTTGATTAATATTAGTGGGTACTGCATCTAGAAATTGGATATTCCAAGTAGGAGGTGAAACATAATTGATAGCCTGTGGCTGGGGTAAATGAAAAGGAAATGTACAAACAACTTCAGCAGCTGAATCTGATCATTAAAATATTGTTTAATTAAGAAGCCTTCTCTAGTAATCATAATTATAAAAGGCAACAATTATATAGGCCAATTTAAATATTTACATGTTCATTTAATCACTATCACATCTTAGTTCAGGGTTTTAAAAGAGAGTGGCAGTCATCAGATCTTTTATTCAAAATATATTTCAGCATCATGCCTAGAAGAGCAACCCATGATACAGAGACAGACCTAAGCACTTGTCCCATTTCTACACTAGAATGCTGAAAAATACATTGTGTATTTTATTGTAGAGATGTTACGGATTTGTTCATGATTCATCAACTCATGTATGTTTATGTGAGTTTTCACACTGCTCTCAACAGAATACACACACACTGAATATGATCCGGGGTGGGCAAAATACAGCCCAGGGGCCGATCTGGTCCATCATCCAGCAGGAGCCTCAGTTGGGCTCCCTGCCTGCCCCACTCCCGCAGGCTGCTCAGAGCAGCTGTCTGCAGGGGCCAAGCATGCTCTTGTGAGTGTTATGAGCCTGAGGGGAAGGGGGGGGTGGGGGGGAGGAAAGTTTTGTGCACTGCCCCCACTGCCAGCTCAATCTCACAGCTCCGATTGGCCAGAACCAGCTAATGGGAGCTTCCTGTTTGCAGGAAAGGCAGCACGTGAAGTACCTTTCCCACCCTCTTTCCAGGTCACCAGCTTTCAGAGAAACACAGGGCCCCAGCAGCTGCTTTGAGCTGGGCTGGTGGCCGGGAGCCACCCAGATAAGTGCCTCCTAGCAAGAGCCTGTCTGACACCCCAGCACCTCTCTCCCTCCAACCTTCTGACCCTCCCACACTTATACCCCATGTAACCCACACCTTCTGCACCCCCACTCCTGTACTCAAATCTCATCTTTGACCCTGCACCCTAAACCCCTGTTACAACCCAAATCCCTGCCCCTCTCACACTCCTCCTCCAGGTCACAATCCCCTCCCAAACCCTGCAACCCTCCTCCAGGTCAGAATCCTCTCCAGAACTCATCCCCCCTTCCAGACCCTGCACCTCTTTCTGCACCCCAGTCCCCTACCCTAGGTCAAAAAAATCCTTCACCCAAACTCCCTCCCAGATCCCAGTACCTTACCCCAAGATTCCTTCTGCACCCAGCATCACATGAGGAATACCTGTTGTGTTCCCTCCCTCTGGGGCATCTAGTATTGGCCACTGTTGGCAGACAGGATACTGGGCTGGATGGACCACTGGTATGACCAAGTATGGCCATTCTTATGTTCTAACCTCCTAGAGCCTGCATCTCCTCCATTCATATCATGCAAGAGTGTGTTCCTTGATCACTTTACCAAATTCTTGAAGTGGCTCCCCACCAAAAATTATTGACCACTCCTCATATAATCCAAACTAACCCTCTTCCACAGAGTTGGCTTTATTAACAACTCAAACCATGTTTTTTCTAATGCAAGATTCATGTTCACATCCAGGATTAATTTTGCCAGAAATAATGGATCAGTGAACTTCATTTATGGATCAATGGGCTTCATTTATCCCACTGAAGTGGTCTGGGTTGCATGAGTATCCCAGAGCAGAATTTGACCCTTTATACCTTTTTAAAAGACTGGTGATTTTGAGCAGATGTGGGAAGAAACACTCAGCACGAGGTGCGGAAAAATAGATAATAAAAAGACAGTTCTTAGAAACAGAATATGTGTACACTTTGTCCATCTTGGGAGTTCAGGTCATTCAGCTGTTGACTTCCCTTTGATCTGAGAACAGATGACACCAGAAAAGCAGAGGATCAGACTCTCAGCTGGTATAAATCTGCATAATTCATTAACTTAAATGGAGCCACATAGATTTATGCCAGCTGAGCATCTGTCTCAGAACCTACTTGCTCATATGTGAAGTCCCTTTGTCATCAATGGAACAACTTGGGTGAGTAATTGGGAAATATGCTCCAGCCCTTACAGATTCCGTACACTGACATCAGAGATACGTAATCAAAATACTTCAATTTGGAGGTCTGTTCCCCACTAAAAGACAGGACAATGCAGCACTTTAAAGACTAACAAGATGGTTTGTTAGATGATGAGCCATTCCTTAAGGCCCATGCTTAAATTTGACACTTGAACAAAGATGCTAATTATCTCACCCATTACAAAGATAGCTTCCCCAATTATCACCCCTAATATCATTACCTCACAGACACTAACCTTCCCCCCTCACCCCCCCTCTGTTCTAAAATCTGATTTGTTAATTTTATGTGTTCACTTTTTTTTGATTGTATCACTTTGGTATATATGGTCGTGCCAATTTTCTTCCACAAATTGGTCTGAGGAAGTGGGTCTGGCCCACGAAAGCTCATCACCTAATAAACCATCTTCTTAATCTTTAAAGTGCTGCATAGTCCTGTCTTTTGTTTCAGCTAGACCAGACTAACACGGCTGCATCTCTATCACTGTTCCCCAATAAGACTGCATAAGTTTTATTTATATTTGTATTAACATTAAAATGAAATATGAATGACCAAGAAAGGTAAACCTGTTATTCAAGTAGAGTTTGAGCAAATATTTTGTAACCCAAATTAGTTAGTTTGGTATCTTCTTGAACAATAGAACAACAAGAAAGGTGAGGGAGTATCTTTTATTGGACCAAATTTCTGTCAGGGGAGACAGACATATTCAAGCTTACACAGAGCTTTTCTTCAAGTCTAGGAAACTAACTCAAAGTATCACTGCTAAAAATCTGATTATGGCATAGGTGGAAGCAGATTTCAAATCTCCTAGAATTTTTTAATGTAGTTGATGAATTAATTCTGGATACTCAGGGCTGATGTGATGTTCTTAGTTGTGATCAGTCAGACACAGTACTGGGTCTGTATTCTTGCTGGAGCAGCACAAGAGCACATCTGGATCAAATATGCATATGTGAAATTTGTTTTTTGTAAACATTTGATCATGTTAATGTTCACAGACAGTTAACACAAAAGCAGCAGGATAAAGACCAAACCAAGCAGAATAAAATATTTGGGTGAACATTCATACAGCTTTTTTTTTCTTTTCGATTATTCACCTCCCTCTATACTAAAAAGAGTTAAAAAATGGTGAAGATATGGTATGAAAGACAGTTTTCCTTGAGATTCAACACAAAGGCCTGTGTTGAAGTAGAAACCAACATTCTATAAAGGACTAACCACCATCATCATAACTGAGCCAAAACATTAATTATTGGAAGGTTTTCACTTAGACTAATAAATAACATTTTTCAGGATACGTTTCTAGCATAGGACTGGGTCACAATCTCATTTGCACTACTGTAAATTAGAAATAGTACCACTAAAGTCAGGGTTAATCAGTGTAAAAACTATGAAAGTGATATTAGAATTATATTTAGAGAATTAGAAAAATGTGTTGTCAATTAACCAAGACAAATTGGAGGATTGGGCCCATAGACATCTGATGAGGTTCAACACGGACAAGTACAGAGTTCTGCACTTGGGATGGAAGAATCCCAAGCACTATTACAGACTGGGGACCGACTGTCTAAGCAGTAATTCGGCAGAAAAGAACCTGGGGATTACAATGGATGAGAAGATGTCTATGAGTCAATAGTGTGGACTTGTAGCCAAGAAATCTAATGGCATATTGGGGTGCATTAGTAGGAATATTACCTGCAGATCCAGGGAAGTGATTATTCTCCTTTTTTTGGCACTGATGAGGCCACATCTGGAGCATTGCAACTTTTCCACTGCTTACTAGGCTCTTAGAAGAAATTTTAGGGTTAATTAGAGCTAAACAACAGCACAGAACACTGAGAGCCAGGAGCGGTGGCTGCAAACAAACTTTATAGGACCATGGGAAACTTGGCCACACCCATGATAAGTGGACATCTGTCTAACTAAAATCATGCTGGACCATGGATGTCACCAGTTGAGAGAGTCCCAGACGAGAGAGGTTCAACCTGTATCACAATAAGAGAAAGGCTACCTCATAAAGGCATTTTCCAAATAACATAAAAAGACAGAATTCCATAGCCAACCAAGTAAAACATTTCTCCTCATAAAAAACAAAATAAATGCCGATGAACGGTTATGTTATCCTTCAGAGCATCAGAATTTAGGAATCTGCCAAGAGGTTAGTCCAATAATCTAAAGATTTGAGCAACCCTTTAGTTGCTGGTCTATTAAAGGGCTGAATATTCTATCTGTTGATTTTCTTTAGTGGATTTTTAAGAAAAAAAACAATTTGACTCACTTTAATTATCTATACATTTCTGGGTTTCAGCTTGGCTGAAAAAAATAAATAAAAATGCCTCCTACAATTCTCCCCTGCAAATGAAGGACATCTGACCTTCTGAACTTGTCTCCACATGCTTACCTTAGCTAACACACTGTTCATAATTTCAGCAGATGGTTACAGGCTTTATACACACATGTGAACTTTATATAATCTGTCCTCCTCTATTCAGAAGAGAGCTGGAAATGTATCAAGGTCATTGGTAACCCCCCCCCCCCCCCCGCCCGAACTTGAGTGGAAAAATATTTGGCATGGTATTCCAAAGTCTTCTGGTAGCTAGCATAGATACAACACTACCCCCAGGTAATAGCAACTGCTAGCTCTAAACCACATAATCCAATTCACAGTAAATTCTCTACACTGGTTTCAATTCCCTCGTTTGTTTATTGCATTGAGACTCTCTCCTTCCATGATAGTTCGTGTATAAGTTTTATCATGAAAAGTGAATAACATATAATGTCATTATCATCAATAACTGTTCCCTCCCATTCCCTCAAAGGATTCCTTTGATTTAGGACATATCAATACCAAACATAGTTCACATCTCAGACTGATATGGTTTACATTCTTTCAAAAGAAAAACATTTTAAATTGTTTTATTCCTCTCCCCTGACCCCCGACAGGATATCTTTCCCAATAGTTTATTTTTTTCATTATTTAATTTGTTCACTAACTTCTACCAGTCGTGGAGATGTTAGAATATGAATCTGTGCATATACTAATGAATACAAATCACTCATTACACTAGATAATGAGCATTGTACTGACTATTGCAGTATGCCTCATCATTACAGTGAATGATTAAATACCCACTTACTGTCAGCATTAATGTTTCTTGATTTTTTCCTCCAGTTCAAAGCTATGTTAAACAGAATCTAGCCTATGCATGATGCCACCCAGCAACAAGTTTAGGAAACTAAAGGTACGTTTGAAGCAGTTGATTTTCTCAGATATCTTTAGTGCCAGAGGCAAACGAAGACAAGAAAAGACTGATATTGCACTGATGTGCAATGGTGTGTTATGATGTAGATAAAACGTAGGTAGGTTCATGAAGGAACACAAATTTTCATGGTAGACTTTAACAAGTCTGGTATTCTGTCTTTCAGAGTGGCTAGTACTATACATTTGAAGGTTAATCTAAAACATCCATATAGGAACATTCCATAATGCACATATTAGAGAGGTGTATTCCTAACCCCAAACAGTTACCAGATGTCTAGACGTTAGAGAGCAGATATTTCTTCCGTTGTTTAAATTGTATTTAATGTAGTTGATTTCACTAAATCACTCATTTATGATGGGGAACTTCAACTACCCAAACAGCTGTTGGGAAAATAGCACAGCAGGGCACAGATTATCCAACAATCTTTTATTTCAGAAGTTGGAGAAATCTGCTGTGAGGGATTGTCTGCTAGATCTGATTTGACAAATAGGTAGGAAATGATTAAGAATTTCAAAGTGGAAGGCAGCTTGGGTAAAAGAGAATCATGGTCTCATTTCCTGATTAAGGGAATGGTAGGAGGGACAACAGCAAAGAAGGCAGACATTAGCAAATTCAGGTAGTTGGTAGGTAAGGTCCCATGCAAAGCAAATCTAAGAGGCAAAACAGTTGAAGACAGGTGTCAAGTTGTCAGGGACATTATTAAAGGCTCAAGGAGAAACTCTACCACTGCGTAGGAAAGAGAGGAAGTAGGGCAAAAGACCACCCTAGCTTAAACAGCAGAACTCTAAAAATCTAGAGTCCTACAAAAATTGGAAACTCAGTCAAATTACAAAGGATGAATATAAACAAACACAGGCATGCTGGAACAAAATTAGAAAGAAAACACAAAACAAGATCAAACAAATTAGAGCCATAAAAGTAACAAGAAAGCATTCTACAAATACATTAGAAGCAAAAGAAAGATCAAGGAGTTGCCTTGACTTTCTAACTGTCTCCCTACCTGGCTAACTACAACCTTTGTTTCTTAACTTTCCCTGGCATGCTGTAAAGACAATTTCTGTTTTGTGATTAGAGGAAGAGGATGGATGATGGAACTGATCCCACTATCTATGCAACTCTGTGTATTGAGGGCTTTTGGGTGTGTGTGTTAAATTTAGTATTATTTTGATAAACAAGGGTCTCTCCATTATCAAAAGGTGCAAAATCTTTACTGTTCCTGCTGCAGTCTGTTGGAAAGGCCTTTCACACAACTAATGCACTTGAAACTGGATAGCATTTTAGGCATATAAGAAGCTTCCATTTTTAACAAGTAAAAAATTTCCTATTCCTCAAATGGCTATACCTGAAGAAACAAATTTATCATTCATTAGAATTGGAGAAGCAGTCAATATTTTGGTCATTTTTTATGCCAAATTACCTAGAAAAGGGCTGTTGTGGCCAGTGGAACTGACAGACTTGCCAGTCCCTGTGAGCAAGGTGGGAAGCTGTTCCATGCCACTGGAAGGGACAGGACTTCAGAAGGAAGGGGTGAGGTTCAGGCTAGGCACCCCTCAGCACTGCCCAGAGAATTTCGTGCTTTTCCCAAACTTGGTGCTGCCCAGAGCACATGGTGCAGCACGCTAGCAGTGATTTAAATAGGTACAGGGCTCCAGCTGCCATGGGCCCTGGGCAACTGCCCTCTTTGCACCTCCTCTCCTCGCTAGCAAGGAACAGCTCTATCACCTGTCACCAATAGCTGCAATTCTCAATGTAGATAATGAAAAGCACTGGGTGCTATAGCTGTGTAACATTTTGTAGCTTCTATTTTCCTTTTCCATGAAGTCTAGCATCTTAAAACTCTACTGACAAGCCATTAAATATGTTTATGGAAGTTTGGCACCAAATACTGAGCACAAACTCAGTGCCAGCAAGATGACAGATTTATTGAAAAAAAATCTCGTCAGCTGCTGACTTCTCTCTATAAGAGTGTTTAATAAACAAGTGGACCAGATGTGCATACTCCCCCCTCAGAATAGTTAGTTTACACTATTCTCTGACTCATGGGGAAGATAACTCTCTCTCTGTTGGGATTTACAAATGAGAATTCTCTTGTACTCATGACAAAAGCCATCATAATTCACTATGCTGTTGTTCATCCAATATTTTCTTTGTTCTCTCAGTTTGTATATATGGTATAAAATGGGAATTCAAGCAGCAAACTACTTTACAATCTTTCTTTATGTTTTATTTTACACTCACCAACACAGTCATGTGTGTTTCTTTCTAAAGCCTTAAATGAAATATTTAAGTGATGTTCTAAAAAGTCCTGGTTCAAGAAGGAAAGTCAAAAAGCAATAGTGAAGAGGTATTTGTTTTAGTTGACAAGAAACATCAGTTTAATAAGTAAGTCTTATCTTTCAGTTCATTTTGAAAGATTATCTAGAAAGTGAGAGATTCTACCATTATGTACAATTGAAGATGAATTTTTTTTTCCTGATTTGGAAAGCTTGTCCCAGAAAAAATATTACACACATTAAAGAAAGATAGCAGGGTGACAAACATTAAAAATAATGACTTTTGATGCCATTTGATCAGTTACAGCAACAGTAGCTCAGATGAGACACAGATTTGAAACAACACGAGGCAAGGAAAAAAGAGAACCCTGCTGCACTGTATGATAGCAAATACAATAAAATGGAATTGCTGCTTTTCAATGAAAAAGCGTCTCCTGACTTTGGAAAGGGTGGTTGGAAAAACAAAACTGATACAGTAATATATTAAAGCCAATGAGTAACCGAACTACTAAGTAATCTGTTATCAGGACAAGCTTACTGAAATTATTAGTGGTGTAATCAATACTCACAAAAAGAGGTGAAGGTGATGAAGCAATAAGGACTGGTCTCTCCCTTCCCATCTTTCAAGAAAAGCAACACATTGAGTTCAGGTAAGATAGCTGTAATGTTCTAGCAGGCCTAATATGGCATGTCTACATAGCCCACAACAGTGAGCCTCTGGACACAGATTGGAGGGCTTGTGCTAAAAATAGCTTTGTAAGGGTACATCTACACCAGTGGTTCCCAATATTTTTTATGCTGCAGACCAGCAAACTCATTCTCAAATTTTTGGAAGACTGGTAACATTTTATTTGCATACTTATTGTGCAAATAATGAATATGCAAATAAAATGTTTCCTGTCCACTTAGCCCCAACCCAGCTCCTTGTTCCCCAGTGCCTAACACTCTTTGACCTGACCCCTAAAGCCCATGCCAACACCCTCTTACCCATGACGCCACCACACCCTCACCCAACACCCTTTTGCCCACCCCCACACTTTCTAGAGAAAGAGGCTGCCCCTTGTAGGGAGAGTGGCCGTTACTGCCATGCAATCAGGGAGTGCAGATATTGGTGGCACGCACGCTCTCTCCTCCTTTGCGCCCTCTCCCTCCCCACACGTGTCTTGCATCCTCATGGATGGGAGGGGGAGGGTGGAGCCCCAGCAGGCCACCATCTTACCTGGGTGAGAGGAGAAGGAGGTGCCGCCTGCTCTGCCTCCTTCAGCTGCCACCTCAGCCCCAGTGGTGCCACTGGCAAAATCAGCCATACAGAGGGGAGCATGGAGCCCCAGCCAGATCGCTATTGCCAAGGAGGGAGGGAGGTGCCTCCTTCTGCTGCCACCTCAGCCCCAGCGGCACTGCTGGCAAAATCGGACTCATGGGTGGCAGGGGGAGGGGTGGGAGGATACGGCACCGCTGCCGGGCCACTATTACTGAGGGGGGAGGGAGGCACCTCCTGCTCTAGCTCTGCCTGCTGCCACCTCAGTTTCAGTGCAAAAATCAGCCATCATGGCTGCCGGAGCTGAGCCACCACGAACAGTCAGCTTCAGCTCTGGCAACTACCATGGCCCAGCAGCCAGTGGACTGGAAGTTATGAACTGCTGGTCTACACTACAGTTAAGACTGAAGCTGCTGCTGTCGATCTTCCAGGGTTCAAATTAGTGGGTCTAGTTAAGACAGCCAATTCAAACTGAGAGGGGCACTCCTGCCGATGCCAGTAGTTCTGCTTCCACAAGGAGTAAGGGAAGTTGAAGGGCTTCCTGCAGTGTGGACAGCGCTAAAAGTGAGTTAAGGTACTTCGACTTCAGCTACACAATTAATGTAGTTGAAGTTGTGTTTCTTAATTCAACCTTGTCCTGTAGTGGAGACATACCTGAATGCTGAGGTTTGGGATGTAATTTATGCTCTGAAATCAAGGACTCTGAGTTACTACTTAAAAGTACTATCCACATAGCTAATGTTAGTTTGAGAATATAAGCCCAAATTTGTCACTACAACTCAGAGGTTTGCAGCCCTGGGCTGCCACTCATCCAGGAATGGCAATACTCGATTGGACCACTGGTTCATCTGTTTCAATATTCTGTACTGGGGTGTGATTGGTGCCAGATGTTTTGAAAGCAGGTGCAAAATTCCTTACAGTGGACAATTATGAACTAACCTTCTTAATCCTCACAAGTTAGCAAATGGCTCATAGCCTGAATATCCTCTCTCAAGTTTTAGTCATTCTAATTATGGATATTTTCAATATCTCTATATACTATCTATTTTTAAACTAATTTATTTAAAATCCTCAAAAAGCTCCTGAATTGAATACTCTTGTGGCAGTGAATTACACAACTTAATTATGTGCCTTAATTCACTGTCTTTCAATTAAAGATGAATGTGGATCTCCCCTAAATAAAATCTAGGACTCAGATATATCTATATCTTTGTGATAGTGAGCTAGAAAATAACTAGAACATCTATCTTCTCTAAAAGAGACAAGAGTCAAAATATTTCCCATTTCTTTTCATGCAGAAGCTGGGCATTTCTGATGCTCATTTCTGGACCCAGTTCATTTCTGCTATATCTTTCCGACATAGGATGACCTAACCTGACCATAATACCATAAATGAGGGCATAATTTCAGTATTTTCTACCCCATTTATTCATTTTAATATTTCATTTGCTTTTTGTCAATCACTGTGCATTCAGAAGAATCTGCCATGAAAACATCCACAATAGAGCCCAGGTTACAGGTAATTTTTAATATATTTATGTGTGTAAGTAGTTCAAATAATTCTTTCCACTTGCATTAATCAGCCTGGATATTTGCAATTGCCACAATGCTATTTGCCTGTATCCTTTTGAAGTGCTTCACAGTCTTCTTTAGTGTTGATTAACCACTCATATTATTTAATGTTCCATTATTATTTAGTGTTCCATTGTGACAAACACTGTACAAATTCATAAACGGTTCTTGCCCCAAGATTCATTGCCCCCTATTATCATCTAGGTGTTTTGTAATTCTATTTGTAATTATTTCTTGACTTCACTTAAGTGCTATATTCATTTTTGAGAGTTCTTTCTGAATAACCTCTTGAATCTTGTCCTTTAATTCTTAAAACAAAAGGCTGAAAGGCCAGGCGGGAACAGCGTGATTAGTTGTACCTGGTGATCTTAAATAGCTACTCTAGAGAATCTAAGGTTTTTAAACTACCTTTCCATGTTTAGTTTCCCCAATACTACACAAGCAATCTCCAGCTTCTAAACAACAGACTTGAGACCAGTCATATTCTTTTTTTATGTGAAGCCTTATCCTTCAAACCATTGGAGTGATCCAATGACTTCTACAGGGTAACTCGCTTAAGTCAATATTTGCAGAGTCGGGCTTTGATTCGGCTGTGTTTTCCTGTTTGGCTTGCATAGAAAATAAGAGAATGGACAAATAATCAGTTGGAATGTCTGAGGAAAAGCCTTAGTCTCGTCCCTTGACTGAGATGGGCACTGAAGATACATGGCATGGCAGGGGAGAGAAGGAAGAATGGATGGAGTACTCTCTCTGTGGGAGGAGGAGCTATATGCAGCTACACATCCTCAGATTGCAGTTTTTAAAGTCAAGTGTGAACTACTCAACTTAGGAAAAAAAAATCCAAACAAACAAATACAAAATGGGGAATAACTGGGATCTAGGAGTTATAATAGATCACAAATTGCATATGAGCCAACAATGGGATGGTGCCGCTGCAAAAAAAAAAAAAAAAAAGAAAAAAAAGCGCTAATATTTTAGGTCGGATGTATTATGCTGTACGTAAGAGATAAGAAAAGCGGGGCATGTTTAGACTTGAGAAAAGATGACAGTCTCCAAATACGTTAAGGGCTGTTAGAAAGACAGTAGCAATTAATTCTCCATTTTCCCTTAAGTTAGAGACTAAAGTAATGGGCTTCATCCAGCAGTTCTGAAGTTTTAGCAACCCGAGAAACTCCATTTTGATTTAAAATTTTCCATGGACCCTAAGGCTATGTCTACACTACAGAGCTTTTCTGGGATACTGGAGGTATCCTGGAAAAACTCTGTAGCATCCAAGGAACGCATCCACTTTTTTCGAAACAGTTTCCAAAAGTGGACACCTTCTTTTGGCATCCCTGTATTCCTCATTGTATGAGGAACCAGGGATGTTCCAAAAGAGGAGGTTTTTCCAAAATTTGGCCCCATGTAGATGGGCCAAATTTCGGAAAAGCCTCTTCTGAAAAAAAAAAAAAAAAGCGGAAAAAGAAACTCAAATTGCAATTTTCAATTTGTGTATCTTTTTCTGATATAACTCTGCAGTCTAGACATAGCCTAAAATGCTGTCTAATTTTCTCCAGGGGTACTCAACCCTGCTCAGCCCCAGTGCTGCCTTCCCTCCATCCCTTCTAATCCTCTTCTCACCCCATTCCTGCCACAACTCCTCCCATGAGCATGCTCTCTTCCCCCTCCTCTCCCCTCCCCTTCCCCCCCCACCTCCACACCACTAAACAGCTATGCAGGAAGCACTTGGAGGGCAGGGGAGAAGTTGATCAGCAGAGCCAGTGGTCCCAACCTTGAATCATGGACTCTCTGGAGCATTCCTCACAGACTCCAGTTTAAGAACTGCTATTTTAATCTTCAGCAAAGGCTATATATGAGGACTAAATTCTGGAATAAGATTTGGGGGGGGAGGGGGTTGTGGAATTCCCATGCCTGGAGTTTTGTAAGAACAGGTTGGACAAATACCTATCAGGATGGTCTATGCTAGTTTGGCCCTACTTTAGTTCATGGGGCTGGATTTGATGTCCTCTCAATGTTCTTTCCAGCCCTACATTTCATGTTTTTGTGTTGCTCTTGTCTGATGCATGCTTCTGCACGGAAGGCAGGCCCCTCAGCATCCAGTTCTGCCCCAATCATTTATATAACAGGTGCAGAGATCCTTTGCAGCCATGGAGGATATGGATTTGCTATTTTCTGTTTGTATTTGAGCCTTAACACAGAGGGACATACACAGGTAATTACTGCTTTTGATTAATATATAAAGGTCTGAAATTCTTAGCAAAAAAACCAAACAAACAAAAAAACCCCACACCCTAGAGTTCATACTGGAGCTGACCAAAAATGCTGATAATAGTTTTCTGTTGGAAAATGCTGATTCAACAAAATGCAAATACTGTGGGAAGGCAGTGATTTTATTAAAAAGTTCATGGGAAATAAGTTTTGCTTTGATTTTCAAATTAATATATCATATTCAAAACAAAACATTTTGATCTTCCCCAAATGAAATATTTTCAAAATATTTAATTGCACAAAACAATTCCACAATTTTGCCTTTTCATTCCAATTTGAGATGGAATCCGAGTTTGAAATCTGAACCACCTTCTCCTAGTATTTTCTGTACATAATTTATTTCTGGAAAATGTCTGCAGTCAGATCCATACAGAGCATTTTAGCTACAATATTCTACCATCCTTGCTCAGGCAAGTTATCTTGCTCATCACTAAAGGATACCAGTTCTTGTGTCACTGCCATTGCACATCACTGCAGCAGCAAGAAGGAAGAAAAGGGGAGAAAAAACAGGAAAAGAAAAGAAAAAAAGAATACTGAGTGTGTGTGGTTGTATAAGAATTTAACAATGCAGTAGCCTCCTACTGAAAATTACTTCACACATTTTCTGACTCAGGGCAATGGACCACACTGAAAATTTAAATATTTCCAGAATGATTTCCTCTTACATGTAGAGGAGTGGGAGCAATATTACATACAAACGCACAAAGCCATCACTAGAGCTGAGAGACATTATCAGTTTTTCCTTACCAAGTAGTTATAAACCGCAGAATAAAACCCCAAGATTTTTGTATGTATGATCTTGATCCAGGATGAGGCATTACTATTTCTGTCAACAAACAAAGCTTCTTGCTAATCTTCATCTTTTCAGTATAATCCATTGCTCTAGTAAACAAGTACTTCCAAAGTAAATTCCTTCACCGAGCAAGATCCCTATTAAGTTGTCTGTTTTTTAATGTCTTCCCTGGTTATAGGTCAATAGGCACCTTGCTGAACTGGAGTCCAAATCCTTAGCTTTAAGGACATGAGCAGTCCAGAGAAGTCAATAAAAATGACTCACTTTTGTCAGATTAAGCACATACTTAAGAAGTTTTCCCATAATGGGCCTGAGGTATTTCACAGTGATCCTGAAACTATTTCTTTCCAATTTCATCTATGCAAAATGTCAACATTTTTAGAGAGAATCTGCATATTTAAGGCAAAGTGGGAGTTTGCAATAGTGGAAAACCTTTCATTGCTATAGATGCAAGATGAAAAAGATACCTAAAAAGGTTTTGGCTTCCACTGGGACTTTTTAATATTTCTAAAGTATAAAAATTCATCTACCAGCACCACAGCTGCATGCATGTTAGATAAGATTTTATTAAAATCAACAGTGAAGCACCAAACATGGAAAATGAAATGCTCTGAATCAGAAAAGGCAATTCCCTCTCAATCTGCCCAATTCAGTAAAAGCCTGGGCAAATAGGCTTTTAAGAATGCTTAAAGGGTCAACGGGTATTACACTGATAAACACTGAAATACCTATAAACACAAATAAATCCTCTAAATAAATTTGTGTGAAGGCCTTCCAATGGGATTGTCCAACAACTAGTCCCACTCTGTATACATCTATGGATTATTAATTCAATTTTCCATCTGTTCTCAGTTTCTGAACTACCACCTGAAAAAAAGTGTGACTAATATAGCCAGGACCCAAACCACATAAGGCTTAACACATTAAGCCCAAATATTTTGACTTATACCCAGAAATTACAGGGAAGATAGAGAGGTCTATACAACAGTAGTGTACTGAAATACCACTATGTAACTGTACAGCTGCTTATAGCTCTATATAAATGTCACGGTTTTTTTAGTGTAGCCATATTTAGAATGCATTACTGTCTGGAAGTTACAAAGCAACGTCAGTATGTGAAAGGAAACAAGGGCAGTCCTTAGGATTTATGGGACCTTACACAATACCATTAAATTGCTACCTGTATGCCTGATGGCAGCTGGGGAAGGGAGGATTTTTTACCAATGTGATTTTATAATCTTCAGCAACACTCTAATGAAATATTTTAAAGCAAATTTTAAACTAAGACCTTGTAGACTAACACAGTGAATTCAGAGACTGACAGTGTATACCTGGTGTTGGCAAATGCCTGTTAAATGGCTTAATTACTACTTAAATGGCTCTTTCACAGGTTCAGTGTTCTGCCAATAGGTCTGGCAGGATTTTTCCCTTTTAAGTTAACTAGATCTTCTCCCCAGGAAGTGAAGCCATGGAAGAGGGATGGGAAGAGGTGGATGAGTGGACATTAAGATTCAGTAGTTCCCCACATTTTTGGATGCCCTACTCAGCTGCATGTTTTGTGTATTGGTAAGGACAGCCCTGATCAAAACAAAAACATGTACACACCACTCCTCTCAGTTACTGCTGCTCTCTGGGATCCCAGGAGCAGTGTAGAATCCTGTATATCTCCCATGTCTCAAATGTGAACAGAGAGCAAGCATGTCCCCTGAATTATAATAGGTGCCAATATCTGCAGACTAAAATTGGTGGATAGGCAGGCAAATAGGCATGAGGATGGCAGAGTTTTACTTTAGGCTCTGACACTCACGAGGAGTAAGGAAAGCCAATGGGAGTGTTTGCTCCCATCAACCTCCCACTGTTTGGAAGGTGATTTAAGATGTCGACTGAGTTGCATATTAAGGATGTTAAGTTGCGTGTATTTCACTAATCAAATAGTCGATGCATTTTTTGCATCAACTATTCGATTAGTTGATAGGGCGGCGCTGCCCCCTTTGAAATGCTGCTACAGCATTTCAAAGGGGGCAGTGCCACATGGAGACTGGGATCAGCCAGGGATTCCCCAGCTGACCCCAGGCTCTGCGGCACTGCCCCTTTGAAATGCCATGGCAGCATTTCAAAGGGGCAGCGCCGCAGAGCTGATCCTGGGCTTAGTGCCATATGGAGCCTGGGGTCAGCTGGGAACTCCAGATGACCCCAGGCTCTGTGCAGTGCTGCCACTTTGAAGTACCCCCGTTTCCTCACCCTTACTGCCTCGAGGGGGGGAGAAGCAACTAGTCAACTATCCTGTTGACTGGTCCTTAACATCCTTATTGCATACCTTAAGTCAACCATCCCTTTAGTGTAGATGTTCCCTGGCAGAATCAAGAAGCTCAAACTATTTTCCTTAATAAAGAGAAGGTTAAGTGGAGACTTGATTGTAGTGTATAAATATCTGTTGGGAAACTAATCAATACATATACAGAGGAATTTGAGTGTGTCTGTGAGTCTGTTTGATCAAGTCCATTTAAGAATCCTCCTAAATGGTAACAGGTAGGACCACCTCATTTGGTATGCAGCTTCCTCTTATACTGACTTAAAGCAAGGGTTTGGTTGTGGAAGGAAAATGGGATGTACATGCAATTTGACTGTTTTCCATATCAGGGTCAGCAAGCATGGGGGAACAGCTGTACTGCACTGTGACAACTGGGGGCAACCCCAACAGGGAGCGAATGGCCATCTGGGGGAGTCTCTATGTACCATCCCCAGGCTCAGTGGGAGGGTTCCGTGTCTCCAGGTCAGTCCCCCCTCTGCAGCCTCTAGGCCTGGGCAACACCACTTAAGTCTTCTACTATTTAATAATGGACTCTTTAAGAGAAAGATACAACATGAGCCAATGGCTGGAAGTTGAAACTAGACAAACTCAGACTGGAGGGAAGGTGTAAGTTTTTAAACAGTGTGAGTGATTAGCCATTGGAACAACTTGTCAAAGGTTGCAATGGATTCTCCAACACTGATCATTTTCAAATCAAGATTAGAAAAACATCCAGAGAAATGCACAAGGAATTATTTGGGGGGAGATTCTATGGCTTGTGTTATACGAGTCTAGATGATCAGAGTGGTTCCTTCTGGCCTTATAATCTATAAATACTGTCGAAGAAAAAACAGACAAGTTGGGGACTTATTAATTTTCAATGTAAAGTAAGAAGTTTCTTGATTAAAAAGAACAACTAACTAAAGAAAGCATTTTAAACAAATTAATAGTCATTTAACACATTCTGACTTAGCACTACAAATGCATGTGACTACAAGTTATTTCTTATAGAACTAAAATTAAGGAAAAGAAGAAAGCAAAGTGAATGAAAATACTTTCCAATTTTGGGGATGATTTAATTCTTTACACTTGCATTTCCATGACAACTCTCAATCTAGAAGGTCATTTTATTTACTGAATGAATGCTTTTTGCCAAGAATACATCCCTTGATTTTGATGAGCAAATATTTGAGTCAATAGTAGCTGTACAGATTGTAGAAATAAATGTTGTGCTTAATATTTTAGCTCACTGGGTGAGATTCAAATCACTGAATACTCCACTTTCAGAATTACTCCAATTTTAATTTCAAAGGAGGGAGAAGGAAGCTTGTCTCAGAGTGAAAATGTAATTACTGCTTAATGCTATTCCAGGACCCCTTTACTCTCCCATATACTAAGAAAAAGACAAACAAAAAAAAGAGAAGTCAGAAAAAATTTCAATATGAAAATCTCTCCTTCTTTTGGTAATGCTGTGAGTCTTTATTACAGATGTCTGTTTAAAAATTCATTACACTGAACTATGGAAGAGTTAGGAAGTGTTGAACAAAGGAGCATATAAACCCATGTTGACAGTTCCAAGACAGTCAACATGTGACTAAGGTTTTCTATTTTAATAAAAGCTTATGGCTCAAATGCACAGTCTGACTCAAAATGAGAAGTAATGTAGCAAGCTTTAAAAGCTGACTGGGAAATGATGAGATACTGGAGAAAATAGCCTGTAGCAACATAATCTTGGTCTGTGAGCTCATTATAGCTCATAAATTAATCAGAGATAGATGTTGTCAATACTGGGGCAGAAGGCCTATAATGAAAAACAATTCAGGTTCTGCAGTAGTGGTACTGGCAATTTAGGAAGAGGTTCAATGTCTTTGGATGAAACAAACTGAGGATCTAACTGTAATGTAAATGTTCCACCAAGTGCAGCAGAACCAGCTATGATTCTGTATTTTAAAGCCACTGCTCACAAATCTTTTTATTTATTGCCTGTAAATATGGTATGCCCCCTCTCCTCTACCAAAACACAACAGCCAATCACTTATACTGGTCTTTGGACTGTTGGCAAATGGCAGGCATTACTGTGGTGGATCCCACACTTTCCCTTGGGCAGTATGCTACCCCTTATCCCTGTATTCTTCCACTTTATGCGCTCTACTCATGCCCTGGAGGGAAAGTGTTCTGGGTCTGGGTCTGAGCCTGAGCCCCTCCCAACACCTGGGGCATTCTTACCCTCTCTCCCCTCCAGGTGGATTATCCTCAGTCCTTGATGCTGGGGTAGGGGAGTCTCCCTTCCTCCAATACACTGCTCTTTAAATAACATGCACCAAAACCCCAGCTTTCTCTCCTTTCTCACTATGCCTGAAGCAGCGAGGTTTTATTAGGTTCCTGACAGGACCTTAATTGGCTACAGGTATATTTCTATTAACTTGTAGTAACTTTCCCTAGTCTATAGGGAACCACACCTTAATTAGCCTAGGGCTTATATATCTCCCCCTTCTGCTGTTTTCTGACCCTGCTATATCACAGACTGATGAAGGACAGATGTAAGGTCTGATACCTCACAAAGCAAGTGAATTGAGGGAGATTTATACTACTGGAATGGGGATTTCCATATTCCCAGAGGGACACACAGCCAGTGTTTCTATCTCTGGCTAATCTGATATCTCAGGATCTCTAAACAGTGATACTGGGCAGAAGGGTTATTTTAGGTAATGTTTAGAGATTTAAAATTTATAAATTAGAATTGTGTATTTTAATGTGAGGCATGTACAGATAGATGCATAGAAACTAAGGGAGCCTATTTTCATAGGAAGGGAGGATGTGAAAAATACTAATATTCTATTTTTTTCTGAAAAACGTGACAGGCACAAGTTATATGATGTTGATGCACAAAACACACTAATTTTGAAAGGAAAACTCTGACTTGAATTTGAAAAACAATAAAAAATAGAAATGCCACCTTTTACTAAGCCGGGTGGGTTGAATTCCATTCATTAATTTCACAGTTCTATCACAAGAGGCAGCAAACAAGTAAATAAGTCTCTTTGAGGTAACACTGATGTCTATTTGTTAACATGACAATGCTGCAGTTTCTTATGAACAACATGATACACTATAATTCAACCAGACAGAAAACACAAATGATAAAAACCCAATTACTAGCTGTTGGGTACGATAAAAATATGTAAATATTCCCTTCATACTGACAGTCCATAAAACTGCATTACAACTAACCCCCAAGAGGAAGCTTAGGCCTCAGCCATCAGAAGAATTTTAGAAAACTTTCTTGTCGTGTAGCAAGCCTGAGCCTGCTAATGATTTCTCCAAGGCTGTAGCCTTTATACCTGACATGACATTGTTCCAGATTTACAGTCAGTGGTAGCAAATTTCTTTAATCAGAACAGTAAACAAATACTTCTAGAGGCATGTAACAATACACATACTTCATGTCTGCTTGTTGTTATATGCACTGGACTTAAATGTGCCTATAGAAGACCTGTCCAATCCCAGAAGCAGCACAGATAAGCAGTTTCCTCCCACCCCTTGTGTGTAAGAGCCAAGAAGTAGTGCTAGTGTAACCTGCACACCTAGGCTGTGTCTACACTGGTGCGATCTTGCGCAAAAGCGGCCACTCTTGCGCAAAAACTTGATGCCTGTCTACACTGGCTGCGTGTTCTTGCGCAAGTAAACTGACGTTCTAATGTATGAAATCAGAGCTTCTTGCGCCAGAACTCTGACGCTCCCGCTCAGGAAGAAGCCCTTTTATGCAACTGTTCTTGCGCAAGAGGCCAGTGTAGACCGGCAGCCAAGAGATTTTGCGCAAGAGCCATCCAAATGGAAAAAAGCCCTACTGGCCTCTTGGACGCTCTGTACGCGCAGTCACCGCTCCGGACTTCCTGGTAACCTGAGTCCCCTTAAAGGCACACGCAGCCTACAGAGGCCATGCGGCAGAAGCACCTCTGCCACCAAGCTCTCCCGCACAGCTCTGCTCCTTCAGCTACCAGCACCACCCAGGATGGCCACTCCAGGGGGGCAGCAGCAACCTGCACCCCCAGCGCAGGAGGCCCCAAGGGGTACGAAGAGCCCCCCCCATCCTGATCCCCTGTGGAGATCGAGGCCCTGCTGGACTTCTGGGCCGACGAGGAGGCCCTCCATGACCCCCGTGCCTGTCGGAGGAATGCAGACATCTTCCGCCGCATGGCCCAGGCGCTCTCCCACCAGGGCCATCCAGCCTGGACCCTCAAACAGGTCTGGGCTAAAGTAAAGGAGCTGCGCCTGGGCTACGTCCGGGCCAGCGAGGGCCAGGGGGCAGGAGCCGACAGCTGCCCCCATCCTGGGTGAGGTGGCACCCCAGGGACCCTCGGTGCCCGTTGACACCAGCAGGCACCCCCCCGCCACCAGGCACAGCGAGGCGGGGGACGAGGCAGAGCTGCCTACTGGGTCAGAGGAGGACGAGGATGACCAGGGGAGCACCGTCACCCTGCAGCTGGAAATGCTGTCAGGCAGCCTGGACGTCTCCTGCACATCGTCGGAGGCCGGGGAAGGATCCACTGGCGAGTGTTGCACTTTGCACTCACAAGGGCGGGGGGGAGCCAGGTGCCCGGGGGGGGGGTGGGGAAGGGGGAGGGAGTGTCACTCAGGCAGCATGAGCCTGGTGACTGAGCGGCATGTGGCCACAGCAGGCAGCTCCAGGGCATGCCTGGGACCATGCTGCTCACACACATCCGGACCAGGGGGGAAGGGTGGATGCTGGCCGGAACCAGCCAAGGCCCCAGGGGCTCAGGCCAGACCCCACACCTCCCGAAGGGTGCAGCACACAAGACAGCACACTGTTATGCCTGGCTCTGCGCGACAGCCAGCTGCTCCTGGGAAAACCGCAGCAACACAGCCCTGTGAGCATGGCCCCCACTGAGCCCCTCACCTGCTCCCGGCGCCTTGGCTGGCCCCCCGAGGGAAGTCCTGCACTGCGGCCACACATGTCCCTGAGCTACATGTGTGAGGGATGGCGGGAGGGGGAGGGGGAAAGCGCCACCTGAATTTTGCTGCCAGGATGGTATACTCCCCAGTCACCCCTGGTTCCATCCAGGAGACATCCACGTGATGGGGATCTGAGAGCCCAGACCACATCTGCCATATGTGCTCCCAGGCACCGTGTGGGGATTCATCTTGTTCCCTGTCAAACGCCATTGATTAGTGCAAAGCCTCACAGTCTCCCCTGGCAGGGAGTTCCACAGGTTAACACAACACATGCCAAGGGGCCAGGACACGGACCGGTGGTTACAATACATGGAGGAGCACCCTACTCCAGGGGCGGTCCTGTATGCAAACATACAACACAGGGGGGTCCGAGTGGGCCCAAGCCACAGTACTGTGGTGTCACCTGGGCTCAGGGCAGAGGGCATGGGGGTGCGGGGACAGTGGCCAGGGCTGCCTGATTGACCCATCCTTTCCTCTGTTCCCTGCAGCAGGACCAGCAAGGAGTGAGGGACCCTCTAGTCCTGCAGCGGCAGCAGTACCCCCAACCGCCCAAGCACCAAGCCGGCGGGTCCGGCAGCGGGACCAACTCCACGTACAGGCTGTCGAGAGGATCAAGGCGGCCATCACACAATGGGTTGATGCTGACCTGGAGTGGTGCCAGCAGGCCTGGGGGCGCTTCCAGGCTCAGTGTGACCGTGTGTGTGATGCTGTCACCGCCCTCACCGCGCACATCGGGCACTCTGTGCACTACAGGAGGGTATTGCCCCATGCGCCTGCGATCCCTCCCATGCCAATGCCTGTGCCCCCTCCTGCTGCCCTTCCTGCTCCCGCCATCCCCCCTCCTGCTGCCCCTGCTGCTCCCGCCATGCCCCCTCCTGCTGTCCCTCCTGCTCCCGCCATGCCCCCTCCTGATGCACCCCATCCTTCCCACCTCCCCGTGCTGCCTGCCCTGATGCAGCCTGAACGCCATGCAATTGTCCACCCCGCGCAGAGGCGGTCGCAGGGGCCACCCCTCCCAGCAGTAGCTCCCTCCTCCCCCTCCCAGTTCAGAGCCCCCTCCCTCCTCCCACCCTCCGTCCCCATGGTAAATAAAAAGTTCAATGCGTTGTTTTCCACAAAAAAAGTGATGTCTATTGGGAGGTAAGGGGAGGGGGGGAGGTAAGGGTTGGGGATGGGAGGGAGATGTAAAGGGAGACAGAGGCGACCCTACTGTGGGGCCTGGGAGAACATCTCCATCAGGGCCTCCTGTATGTGCACCCCATCATGGTGCACCTGGCGGATGGCAGCTGTGCGGGGCTGTTCGAAGGCCTGGCCCTCGGCTGCCATCCATGCCAGGAGAAAGGCCTCCCCCTTCTGCTCCACGATGTTGTGGAGCACACAGCACGCGGCCACTACCTCGGGTATGTTCCGCTCACCCATCTCAAGATGTGAGCAAACAACGAAACCGGGCCTTCAGATGGCCGAAGGCGCACTCGACCTGGTTGCAGGCCCGGCTGAGGTGGTCGTTGAATCGTGCCTAGTCGTGGTCTGTCCGCCCCGTGTAGGGCTGCATCAACCAGGGCAGCAGGGGGTAGGCCACGTCCCCCACAACACATGTTGGCATGGGCACATGCCCAACAGTAAATTCCTGCTGGGGGAAGAAAGTGCCTGCCTCCAGCCTGCGAAACAGGCCGGAGTGTCATAGAATGCGGGCGTCATGTGCCCTGCCGGACCAGCCCACATAAATGTCCATGAAGCGGCCACGGTGGTCCACGAGGGCCTGGAGCATGATGGAGAAGTACCCCTTGTGGTTGATGAAATGGGCCGCTCGATGCTCCGAGGCATGGACGGGGATGTGGGTTGCATCCAGGGCTCCCCCGCAGTTGGGGAACCCCAGCGCAGCAAAGCCGGCCAGCATTGCGTCCATGTTCTGCAGGTAGATGACTCGCTGGAGCAGGACATAGTTGATGGCATGGACGACCTGCGGAAGGGTGCACAGAAACACAGGGGAACGCATCACATAAGGCAGGGTGAGTGCATGCTCCCTTGGAGGGTTCCCATCCCCCCTGTGATGCCCTCTGTCCTCACACACACCAGGGCTCCCTCGCCCCACGGGCCACCCCCCCGAGCAGGCCTGTGCAAGGGAGGGATGGCCCAAACCCCTGGGTGATGGGGCATCCCCCACTCTCCCCATCGCCCCAGCCTGGAGTCTTGCCTGCCCTGGGCATGGAGTGCAGCACCCTACCATCCCCAGGACTTACCTGCATGACGACGGCAACGACGGTTGATCTGCCCACCCCGAACTGGTGTGCCACTGATCGGTAGCTGTCTGGGGTGGCCAGCTTCCAGATGGCAATGGCGACCCTCTTGACCACGGGGATGGGTGCCCGCAGCCGGGTGGTACTTCTCTGGAGCGCAGGGGCGAGCCAGGCACATAGCTCCAGGAACGTCCGCTTTCGCATCCGAAAGTTCCGGAGCCATTGCTGGTCATCCCATTGCCCCAGGACCAGCCGGTCCCACTAGTCGGTACTGGTGTCCAGTCTCCAGAATGGCCTCTCCACGGTGGGGTGGGGATGCCACAGGGATGCCACTGCCTCCATGGTGAGGGAGTCCAGAGCGACCTGCGCCTCGAGGTCCTGGACGAGGAGTGCAGCAGCATGGAGCAGCAGTGCAGGCACTCCAAAATGGCCAGAAGGGGCCAGAGCAGGCACAAGCCCACCCTTGGCTCCATGGCACAACAAAAGAACTGACGGCAAAAAATCACCAAATGGTACTAAGGCACAAGGCTGTGGTGTCCAACAAGGCAGAGGGCAACCACAACTAGAACTGCTACGGCTGTCAGTCCCTGCAAGAGGTACTAAAGCATGCAGCAGGAGAGAAATGGCTGTCCAAGGAGATCCCTTTAAGCACGTGTCTCAAAGGAGCTCCAGCACCCGCCCCCGGAAAGTCCTGGTGCCCTTTTGCCCTCTCCAAAGTGGTTCCAGGCTCATGCTTTTGCGCAAGAGCATCCCGCCAATGTAGACGCTCTCTTGCGCAAAAGCGCATCGCTCTGATGATGAGTCCTGGCCAATGTAGACGCTCTCTTGCGCAACTACTTTAACGCAAGAACTCTTGCGCTAAAGAGTTTTTGCGCAAGATCGCGCCACTGTAGATGTAGCCCTACTGGGTATGGTTCACTGGTCCATGTTCTCTCTCAAAGAGGAAGGATGAGTTTGCTTTACAGCCTTAGTAGGCAGCAGCTTGTAGCTCAAGCTGTAGACGCTCATGCACTAAGCTCCAGAAGTCCCAGGTTTGGTTCTGCTTGTCAGCATTATGCTATCAGTGCCCTCATGGGAGTGAAGCACTGTGTCTCAAATGGGACAGGAAGTAGGCAATGCTTGATTCAGTTCCTATATCCAGTCACAAGCTAGCTACCCCCACACAGGCAGAAGGAAGTAAGCTTGTCCAGCAAGGGTGTAGCAATATGCATCCTGATTGCGCAAGCAAGACAAATCTTTGAGGGCATGTCTGCCCTAGGAAATTATTTGAAATAATGTCTGAAATAGCTATTTTGAAATAAGCTTATTTCCCAATAAAAGCAAGAGTTATTATTTCGAAATAACCAGCTCGTTATTTCAAAATAATGGGCTTGGTAGTGTGGACTCTCCACCACTTGTTATTTCGAAATAATGGTGCATACCAGGGATGAGTGTCCTCCCAAGGAGTATATGAATGCATTGGGCCAGATTCTTACTCTTTTGTGAGGTCCAAAGTGGCTGCAAGTCCCCAGGAGAGAATTATGCGGAATAGGGAAGCTTTCTCCTGGAGCTGGACCTTGTTCTTATTACTCCTTCCCTTCATGTCTACACCCATCTTTTTTTTAATGTCAGAACAGGGAAGGTGGATGTCTGAGATCTGCTCTCTTGCCAATTTTCCAAAGGCATATGGCAGGTCATTAAGGCAGCGGGAGAACTTCAGTCAATTCTGAGTGGTATCTAGGCTGAGGCTGGTCCTGAGAATCACAGCGCCAGAAGTGATTCCCTGACACAGCTCTGGCACGTGGCAGAAATATCCACATTATTTCTTATGACAATTAAAAACTTGGTTCCAATACTACAAGAGTGTCTGCATGACACCAAGGTCTGCCGGTGTGCAGTCCAATGCAAGATTTCGGCCCTTTGATATATCACCTTTGCTAGGCAAGAAAAGTTATTGGGCTAATTTGAGCAACAGCTAGGCACAGAAATACTTCCAGGAGAAATAGTTTGATTAAGAAAAACCTTTTACCCATTAGCTCATTTCAAATGAAAAGCCGAAGAATATTTCCTATTTTTCTAATATGGAAAACTATTATTGTACAAGATATTAAACTCATGTCAACCCCACACTTTAGAAAATGGAAAAAAACCCATTTAAATCCAATTATGGTATGCGAAAGGACCATTTCCCAGACCCTAAATGATTAAAAAATAGAGGATAAAGATGGTTAAATGAGTACACAGGGAAAATTCTAAGAAAACCACTAAAAATTAAAACGTGCAAGCGTAACATGCACACAGTTCCCACAGACATCTGCAGGAGTTTCATACACAGCATTGAAAAGGGACTTTGCCCTGAGCTTGGATTAATTTCATGGGAGATAAAAGACTGATTTGGATCCCATTAATACAGGTTGTACATTGGTGTACATGGTGTAAATGGTGTTAGTCTTAAATAGATATCTTAAGTGTAGGGTTGCCAGATGGTTTCAACAAAAATACCGGACACACTTGACATTATATCACAATCGACATGACATCTTATTTAGAAAATTCCGGACATGTATATTTTCTCATTTATATTTTTTCAATTTGTTTACCAAACAGAAAGCTCAAATACTGGACTGTCGGGTTCAAAAGTGGACACCTGGCAACCCTACTTAAGTGTCAGAGTTTCTGTGGTGTGCATCAGATTCCTGCTCCACTGTTTCAGATATTCTGTTGAGCTGACTCAGCTTCAATAATGTGGCATTTGTGTTATCCTCTCCTTTTCCCCATTCTCCCTTCAATAAGCAGAGGCCTTTAAAGGAGGCCCCTGAAAAATTCCGGAGTCTTTGGTTGTTTCTGAAGGGAGGAGGGAGATAGAGGAAGGAGGAGACATCTGGAGCCAATGTATGTTCCTAAGATGGTGCAGTGCACAATGTTCCTTCTCATCTTTTCCAATCATGTGCAGATTTTTCCATCCATGCCCAGAATAATTGTTTATGTGCACTGAGGCATGTGCGAATGTGCACCACCTGTAAAAACTGAAAACCTACCTGTGGGACCTCTGATAATCAGCTGGGTGGCATTTGAATATCTCCTGAGTGCTTTATGACTGGTCTTTTCATAGGCTGGCATTCAGGGAGCCTTGCCTCCACAATATTGAGACCTCAATCCTGCACTAAGGATCACATGGGAAGTTCAGGCACTGGGGTAGGCTCACATTTCTCAATGTAGGCTCGGGGCCTACACTGGTATGTGTAGTACCTATGCAAAATGAGTTTTTCATTGTACTGATCACATTTAATTGCAGAACAAATTCAGTTCAGTTGCAAAACTATTCAGTACATCAGCAACATTATTTGTTTTTCAGCCTTTGTAAATGTCTCCTAAAAATTACCGTCAACTTAATCCTTTTATTCAAAACCATACCAGCATTTCAAAATGGAAAAAGTCATTACTATTTTGTCGCGTTTTCAAAGAAACTGTTTCCAAAGATTTTAAACAAACAAAGCCCTTTAAATCCATTTTGTGTTGCTATAACTAGCTAATCTCATTTAAGAAGTAGGAGCTCAAACCGCAATATTTTGGTGGGTTGCAGAATGTTAAGCATTCAAAAATGCAGTGCTGTGGCAACTCCTCTGGCAGCTTCCAAATTTACACATGGTTAGTCCTGAATAGGATGCTATTTTGTAGCAGCAAAAAGAAGAAAATCTGTGGGCAATGCTTCTAGAAAAAAAAGAACTTTGAAAATCAAGACCCACCCTCACTTTTGCTACATTTATAGTGTACTACAACCTCTGAGAAAAAATTGCACCACAGACAGAATACAGAGCATGTATGTTACAGCACAGCTCAAGTTACAAGCTTTCTAGCTGAGGGATCTTAGATAAAGCTGCAACTTAGAACAGATAATGTCCTCACGAGCAGATACAGAGGTTTGATTCTTCACAGATTTGTACTTTGTGTAGACTTGTGCATTTGTACAAAGTGCATGAGTAAACATTAAGACTGAGCTAGCACGTATGGTATGCAGAGAATTATGTTATCAAAAACACTGCAATTGAATGATTAATTATTTTTTTCATTTTTCACAGCTTTCAGTAGTGATCATGGCCAGTGACAGTTTTATTTTCTCTAAACATCTCTAACATTTATTGTTCTAAGATCTCAAAACTCAAGGCAATTATTGCTCTATTACCATAATGCAGGCTAAAAAAGTATAAGTTAAAGTGCATTTCTTTGAAAAGTGAGTAGGTAAAAATGGCTAATATGTACTCCACAGACCTGCTCTCTGTTTGTAATCAGAGTTATAGGCCCTGAGAAAATAAACTTTTATTGCTGTTTATTCCTGTTAGCACAGAAGATCCAAGACAGCTAAAGAGGAATGAGCTGGATTCTAGTCCTTCTCATGCATTGTATGAAGAATTATCTATAAACTCTTACATTTGAAAAAACCCAGCAAAGAAAGTAGGGGTTATCTAGTGGTCACTGAGGGCATCATCTGAGGAAAATGGGATTTCAGGTATAACAGTCTTATGATGTTTAAGAAGAAAACCATACATCTTGGCTCTCAGAACCAGGGTGATTTGTTGGAGCTGTCATTTGGAAAAGACACATTTCCCTTGCTTGTTAAATACACTCAATTAACAAGAGCTGGTGAGACACAACCCACTTTTAAGATGAGAGCTGCCCTTCTACAGTCTCCCAAGAAACATCCATTGAGCTTTCTCCATCAGTTATTCCGAGCATTTGTTATATTATAGAATACTAATAATTCTGAAAAAACCACTGTGCACATTCAGAAATTTAGGGCTATCAAGGATGCCAGATCAACTCCCTAAGGAACAAAGTTCTCTTGTTTAGCCAAACAAGTACAACATGGACAGGGTAAATACGAGCTTCCAACATGTCTCTGCAATAATTAAGGACCATCTCACTGAGTGGAAAGATAATGGCTATTAGCAAGGATAGGCAGGGATGGTGTCACTAGCCTCTGTCAGAAACTTGGAATGGGTGACAGGGGAGGGATCACTTGATGATTACCTGTTCTGTTCAGTCCCTTCTGAGAGTGGCATTGGCCACTCTCAGAAGACATGATTCTGGGCTAGATGGACCTTTGGTCTGATCCCCACCAAAGCTCCCTCCCTCCATCTGCCTAAGCTCCTTCCCCAAGACTCTAAGAGGCAATTTCGGTGAGGGACGGAGTGCAGGCTCTGGGCTTGTGCTGAAGGTGAAGGAGGAGGTGAGGAGCCCAAGTTCTGGAAGAGAGTATGGGGACTCGAGGCGGCTGCAGGAGGGAGGGAGAGAGTAGAGGGTTCGGAGGTGTAAGGGGAAGGAATTTGTGCAGCACTTAGCTGAGGCACCCATGTGGGGAACCAAGGGTCTCCATGAGCTGCTGCCCACAGACAGCTTCACATTGTCTACAGGGGGTGGTTGGGCGGGGACAGTGCACAGAGACTTGGCAGATTTCTGTGGCCCCATGGGGGAAGCAGCAGCATGGAGATAGTGGCAGGAAGCTGCTCTAGTTCTGCTGCTGGTAGTGGCGATGGGGACCCTCAGACCCTTTTAAATCACCCAGGGACAGTAGGTGGGGCCAGGGCCCCACGTCAGGAAGATTCCTGGTGCCTAGGCACCATGGGCCCATATAGCTCACTGACTATTTGAGGGGTCCACCAATGGTACCACTTTTTGGACACCACTAATCTGAACTTAACATTGTACTTAGTTATTAAATGACTCAAAGAGGGTAATAGATCCCAAAATATAATTCTCAGTGGGAAATTATCCACAGTTTCTAGTGGGGTTAATCGGAGGTTACTACTTGGTCCAGTGCTATTCAATTATTTTACCAGTGGATTTGGAGGAAAATATAAAGTTACTGATATGTGCAAAGAATATAAAGACTGGTTGCATGGGGAACAAATGAAGGAATCTGGATCCCTTAATAAACTTAGTGCAGACAATCATGTGTTTTTAAAGAGTTAAACTGAAGAAAAATGCATGTCAAGGAACTAAGTATGTAGGGCAGACTTACAGGATGAGGGACTGTATCCTAGAAAGCAGACTCTGAAAAAGATTTAAGAGTCATTGTTGATAACCACTTATCATGAATTCCTAGGGTGATGATATGGCAAAAAAGAGCTAACATGATTCCTTTGATATTAGCCTGTTTATACAAATAGGAGGAAGCAGGCAATATTATTTTTGTATGCAGCATTGATAAAACTTCTTCAGCGATACTGTATTTAGTTTAGGTCTCTATACTTTAAAAAGGATGTTGAAAAATTGGACAGGGATCAAAGAATAGCAATAGGAATGTTCTGTGGTCTGGGAAACATGTCTTACAATGACAGACTAAAATAATTCATTTTATTTAACTGATGAGAAGTTTCAGAGGTCCATAATATATTTAATGATGGAAGACGCTAGAAGATTCTTTAAAGTAGCAAACAAAGACATAATACAGGTTAATAAAGTTCAGAATGGACACATGGCATAAATGATTAACCAGTGAAGGTTACAGGACACAAGCAATTCTCCATCAGTTGGAGATTTAAAGGCAAGATAGGCTGAAAAGTTTGAAAAGAGAGGATGTCTTTTTACACAGTTCCAACTTCATGAAGAAATCACAGGGGAAATTATGTGCTCTGTGTTACACAGAAGGCCACTGTGTTATCTTAATGATCTCGTATGGCCCCAAATACAATAAAATAAATGTAAAATGGGGCATTGACCAAAGTGGCTTCCCTGCTAAGTAAGAGTGCAGTTTTGCTGCTCAAAGCATGAGAGTGTTGCTGTGTGCAGAGGGGAGGAGGGTGGAAGGAAGAGGGGATGGAAGGAAGAGGGAGATTAGGGGGAAAAGACCACACAGAATGCACAATCTTCATAGCATGGAGTACAGAAGCAAAACAGAGTGAGAACTGGCTGGATGATCCAGTTATGGACCCACCCACTACGCCCACTGTAGAGGGACAAGTTACTGCCTCCAGGATGCAGCTGCTGAATATCCTGGTAATGAAGATTTCTTTCTGCACAGTTCCCCCAAAGAGCAACTCAATTCACAGCCCAGTATTTGATTAGTTTACACTGAATCAGGTTATAATTAAACATAACATTGTTACTTATCATTGAAATCCATTTTCTTGCCCTCCTCCCACTCGCTCACTTTGTTAATCTTCAACTCATTGCAATGCATCTAAACTAAATTGTGAGCACTTTGAGCAAGAACCGATTGTTTCCTTTATTAAATCTTTAAAGTGCCTTGCCCTTTAGTTTAATGTAAATAACCAATGACAACAAAGGATTCAATTAAATAGATCTCACTACTTCAGGAGATTATGATTTCAATTCCATTGCTGTGTAAAGTTAAAAGGATCCAGTGGAAGCTAGTACAACATTATACACATCCTCTGGATGTTCAAACATTTAATCAAGGGATGCACTGCAAACAAAAAAAGACCAATTGGGAACTGCACACACATACACACACAAATTGGATTATATCATATCCACCCAACTGACAGACAATAAGGATTTAAAAGTGTTTGTTATCCTCCAATGAACCAAAACTGTCTGCTGGATCACAGGCCAATGCTAATGACAGTCACTGGAAATTGCTGCTCTCCAACTTCCTCTGGATTTCTTTAGGAAAAGAAGTTAAAAAAAAAAAAAAGAATTACTTGTATCAAAACTATTTCCAGTAGAAGACAGAAAACAAAGCTTGTATTGCAGTGTCACCACAGCTTTCAAGTAAGCAATGAGAATTTTATTTGGTTATGAGATATATAAACATCCAAAAAATAATAACGATTAATAAAACAATGACAGGGTTAAATAGTAAAGGAAACTTTAAAGCTTGTAAAACCAAAAATGTTCTGTTAACTCAGAAGTGGATTAGAATGTTCAAAGTGCTTCGGGACTTGACACCATGTAAAGGCTGATTTATACTCCAGGCATCATAATGCCTACCTACTTCAGAATGACAAATAGCACTGAGCTGAAATCTCAATGGCAGCCCCTGAGCACTAACAGCAAATGTCTTCCATCTTAATAGCTGGGCCTCTGCAATTCTAGTCATTTAAAATTCTGAACATTTAACACTTCTTGTTGCATCTAAATCCAGATACAAAAACCATCAAATCAAACTATTTACCACAAGTGAAATCTGCCTTGAATAATTCATAAGCAGCAAGGAAGCTAGAAGAGAAAATGCTGAAGAGGGTTTTAATGAAGTCTAGAGTTTCAAAAATTGTGGCATAAAAGCCATTATGGATCTTTTCTAACTATATGAAAAGGAATATCAGTCTCTGTAACAATGAAAGATCCTGATGAACAGGAAAAGAAACAGTTCAAGTTTCTTCTTGTCAGTGACTGATGCTGCTAACAGAATCATGCAGATTATTGCAGAGAAAAGGGCTCTATTTGAAGATGTAATACCTGATGAAGGATCTGAAGTGTTCAAATTGATTTTTATTCTTCCTGGCTCTGTGAAGAAGTATTGATCCTTAAAATTGCCATACTAAGCTGCAATTCAATTAAAATAAAATATGAAAGTCAAGTAAACACACTAAGCTCAAGACTAGCTTTATAGCACCTGTCTGGCAAAGCTGCTACTATTCACGTAGAGTGGAATATTAGACACTATCAGCTATTGTGTATCATAATTAGCTATTCCACTGAGAGAAGTGAGGTTCTATACTTTGATGTTTCAAACAAATCATTTCTGCACAGCAGTTATTTGGTTGATTTCTCTAGGATTTCTACTGAGTACTTGTGCCAGAGAAAATGGAAAAGTAGTAGATTTTGCCTGACAAAAACAATGTGCCATTGGCTGAACTACAATTCAAAATGGAAAGAAAAAAAGTGAAGTATTTATATTTAAAATATGAAAGGGGGATGGAGTTAGAAATGGGACAAAAGAACTAACTTTTGGAAATTTAAATAACAATAAACAATTTTGTTTTAAAATTATTAATATTAGTATTTATTATTTATTATTATTAATACATCATATAGAAGCAGTCTATGGATGATCTTTTTACCCTAGCCAACAGAAGCCATCCTACAAAAATACTTTATACATTAGGAAAATTACTTCACATGTAATCATAAGTAAAACTTTCTTTCGTCCCACTCATAAGATACTTTGGGCTCTAGAGTTAAAATCCACCTCTAGTTTAATAACTAGAGGATAAGTCTTGCTTTTGAAGATGGTAAAAGATATTGTCCACACAGTCTCCCAGGCAGTGCTAATGAAATCACAGAAATATAGCGCTAATAAAGAAGGCTCATGGGTGAGGAAGAGGTGATTATTTTTTTTAACTCCTAAAAACATGTATTAGACTACTGCTCTTTGCTGCTGAGTCCAATACAAAATAAATCAGGAAAGCACTTTCTGTAACCTTTTACAGAAGGTTGTTAAGGTTAACTTGGGAAGCCCTAGTGCTGATTTCTGTCACAGCTCGTTTAAAGTTTATTAAAAGTTTAAGTACAGTACAGTATGATAAACTGACACATTCCACTTCACACACTAGAAAGGAAGGATATTACAGTGGATACAGCACCTGCTGAGGGCTCTGGAGACCTGAATTAATTCTCTGCTGTATCAAGGAATTCCTATATCACCTCAGGCCAGTTAACTTATTCTCTTCATTCCTTATTTTCATCCCCAACTCTAAGATTGGGGAGATCTGTTCTTCCTTACCTCATAAGAGTATTGTTAAAGATAAAGACATTCAAAATTTTGTACGCATAAAGACATTCAAAATTTTGAGGCTCTCACATACTAAAATCAGTGTGTGGGGGGGGGGGGGGAGACAGAGGGTTCTATGAAAACCACACAGACACAGACTGGAAATTTCCATGGAGAACTGTACAAGGCATTCTGAATGAAACAAGCCTTGGAACCCACAGCTGCACAATACAAATCCAGAGGTAGGCTACTAGACCTGCTCAAGGCTTCACACCTTATAACACAAACATCCGAAAATACAAGGGATTGAACAGAGAACCAGACTAAATTAACCACACAGTGCAGGGAAAGAGAAATTAGGGTAAGAAAGGGATACTGCAAATAGGAAAAGAGTTATCATAATGGTGCTAACCCTTTTGTAAAAATATTTTCTCAAGTCCTAAAGTTCCAAGGTTTGGTCCTATTTCTCTCTCCAGGGAAAATCAGATCACAGAACCATTCTGTGTGCCTGTTGGTTTGTACCCAAGGAATTACTGATAATAAAATAGCAAAGGTGTTGGTCAGGAATACTTATAATTGGCAGAACATAGTTGGGCAGCTTCTTTTACATCAATTATTGCTTCTGGGAGATAAGACATGAGTTTATAAAAACCAAATTTGTTCATAGTTTTAAAGAAAAATAAATAAATGAAAATAGGCTTCTCTTAAAGCATTTCTTCTTACCCACTTTAGTTCCTTCAGCATATTACACACAGATAGGAAAGAACAGGCACTCTCTGAATATGGGAATGCCCAGAAGTCTGCCAAAGGAGACTGCATTCTTTCTGCATCTTACTTGTTATAGGGATTTTGGAGTGAAATCATTTTAAAGTGATCCCAAGGAGAATCTTTTATAAACTAGTGTATGAAGCCTGAGCAGGGAAATCACAGCATACAATGTTCACTTAAACGGTGGTGTAATTTCAGTGGAATGACATACCTCGTTTGTACCTCAAAAGATACAAATATTTTTTCGTTTTAATATGGATATACTTCGCTCTAGAGACATGGTCTTGTCTTTTTGAAAAATGTAGAGGACTTCATAGGTCCAGCTGGCCTCTGCATTGATAGAATTCATAGACTTGGTAGAACTGATAATCTGAAGAAATATCTTACTCATACTCCCTGTCAGATGTTGGCATAAGAAGTGTTTTTGTAGCCAATATATCAAAGGAGAGATTTAGACAATGTCTTCTCTAAGGTTGGGACTGTAACCCACCTCTAGTTTACTGTCACTGGCTCTGTATTTGACTAGCCTGCATGCTTCACTGTAGAGAGGCAATAATCCAATCAGTCTCTCCCATATCCTCATACAAAGAGCTATACCAGACACCAAACAGCCAAAGGACTAACCCTACCAGTCACCGAAGTCCAATGAGGAAGATGGGTGGCCCTCCCTGAGTAGAGGCATATACCCAGATGAAGAGCTATCATTCCCTAGATGTAGCAAAAGGAAAAGTGCTGAAGCTCTTTGGATTTGGACTTTCATATCAGGTTTTAATTAATAAACATCTTGAAGGGTTTCAAGATGTCCCTCAACCTCAAAAAATGTGTGTGCGTGCGTGTCTGCATGTGTGAGGGAGGGGGGAACGAGAGAGAAATAACTGCACAGCCTTTTGCTGCATGTAGTGCTGAGCTGTACTGCTTAAGAAAACACAAGGAGACATTCCTTGGGTGGAGCATATTCACCCACACACTCCTCCCCACAATCTGAGGTACTCTGGCTGAGAACAAGGCGGTAGAGCTATGGTCTTAATGACTCTTATGCCTTTCATGTCCTCTTTGTAATGCCAGAATCCTTGCGAAAGTAAAGTCAGGATAGCCTCTGTGCTTCCCTGAGCTCAGGAACCACACAAGTCCACAAAGCACAGAAAGAGGCTCCCTGCAGTCTTCTCCCCACTTCCTGTCTCTCTTCTCCCTCCCTTACCACACACATCCAGGACTCGCCATAACCACATCCCCGAATAGCTAAATACTGAAGTTCATGGACAGCAATTTCCCTGCCAAGATTCATTGTGTGAATTTATTAAAAGGCATTTTATGATAGTTAAAATTAAAGTACATGAACAAAAGGCTAGAGTGAAGTTAATAAATATAGACTAGTGATACTAGTACAGCTATCATTCATACTCTTCCTACCTTCCTGTTGGGAAATTAGAGAAAAAAATCATGTTGCAAGGGGATGAGAATTGCTAATGCCAGCACTTTCTTGATTGTGCTCTACTTTGCCTCTTTGTAAGTGGTTGCATGCTGATGAAATTTTCAACTCTTTCACTAACAACCTATTTGCAAAGCAGGAGTTCCTTCTTTCAGTGAGTAACCAAGTACAATTGCCTCTAAACCCCACTGAAATAATTTTGTTGACTGTTAGTACTTACCATTTTCCACTCCTTAGTAGCATTGTTTTTATTGTACGTGCAGAGTTAAAAACTGCATGATAGTCAAACAGCCTCTCCTTACTGTAATGCTGATGGGCCCAGGCTACCAGCAGGCAAGATTGAACCTGGAACCTTGGGGCTCAAGCCATGAGCCTCTAGTGCAGCAGCTAAAATCCAACGGGGTCTTAGCTAAGGCTATAGCTCAAACTTCACTCTCCCTCTCAGTGCCTCTGGGTTACATTAGTAAAGGTGTAGAAAAGCACCATTGTACTTTTCAGACTTTGGCTAACTTGGACCATAGAAAACTGCCATTTCAACTTGATGTTAAAACTGAAAGCCACCTAAAGAAAATGGTATTTTTAATAGACTGTTATAGCATTTTCATCGTTTGCTATGTAGGAAGCTAAGTTTCTTCAGCACCTTATATAAATAAAACAAAAACAAAACTATATTGATATACACATCCCACACAAATAGTATTAACATCCAGGCCCACTTAACCTGCACTGTGCCCACTAATCTGTCTCACAAAGAACTACTACAAGATTGGCCAACAGTCTAGTTTTACAGTCCTTTGTCAAATAATTCTTCCTCATCCATGTGACTGGCTCCTGAACCTTCAGAGGAGCACAATTTTATAGACAAGTGCTTGCATGCTTTGAGACATACTCAAAGAGGAGCGAACAGCCAGGCCAGACCCCAGGACAATGAAGGGGTGGTTCCCTGATGCTGAAAGGGGCGAGGCCTTGGGAGAAAGGGGCAGGACTGGGGCAGCCTGCCCTCAATGCCACCTGGAGCACACCACTCCAGCCTCTCCCTACCAGCCCAGAGTGCTTAAAGCACGCTCTGTGCACCCCAGTAGCAATTTCAAGGGCCTGGGGCTCTGGGCCCTTTAGAATTAGTGAGTCACAGGGCAGTTGCCCCCTTTCACACATATCCCCATCGCAAGCCTACATACTTGGTATTGGTTACTTAGTGGCAGAAGTAGTGGCAGAGTAGTGGGGCACAGGTGCAATTCTCCTGCAATAGCCCTTCGATGTACCTATGGCATCTTTTCAAGCATATTATGCAATTAACAAAAGGAGTGTGCAACATGAAATTTCACATGGGGCTGCAGAGTAAGCCTGTCCCACACTTGCCTAGTATCAGCAGCTCCTATTCTGCAAGGGTGGGACCACATTGCTGTTCCAGGCATTAACATGGTACACAGGGTGCTCCAGGGCTGGGGCACGCATGGAGAAAAAAGAGTGGGTGCACAGCCAAGCTCCTCCCTCTGCCCACTCTCCCCCTCCCCCCGTAACTCCCATGTGCCGCGAAACTCCTATTTGGTAGCATTCAGAGGCTCCAGGAGAGAGGACGAGGAGTGAGGATGTGGCACGCTTGGGGAGAGAGTAGAAAGGGGTGGAGCGGGGGGTGGGAGAAGGGGTGGGGCAAGGGAAGGGGAAGGGACAGAGCCTGTGGAGGAGGGGGAGTCAAGAATATAGAAATCCTATCTAGATTCTGATAACGTTATTTGTGATCACTCTAAGGATGATAAATACCAATACCTAGGAAGATGAGACAATGTACCAGCTAAAAATTATCCCATTTTAAAATAAAAATGTACTATAACAATACAGCATAATCTATTTATAAAAATGCACCTATCAGGGATTCCACTTGGTGCTGATTTATGTATAATGCTTATTTCCTCTGAAGGCCCACAAAAGAATTTACAATCACTGAATAAAGTCGCACTATCACACACATTTTATAGAGGGGTAAATTGAGGCTCAGACATTTAAGTCACATCCTGTGTGGAAATATGGCAGATTAGGATCCCAGAGTCCTAAATCCCATGCCACATAACAAGCAATGATTAACTAATTAGCTAAATTACCAGTATAATTTACATTGCATCCAAATACAACAGTCTACAGAGAACACAACAAATGTTAAAGAAAATTACAACTGAACCAATCTCTTAAATACCATAAAAATGCAAAATAAGGCATTATTAATTTGATTAAAAAGGAAATGAAAAATGCCTTGAAATAATATATGAGGTCATTGTTTTTAATATTAAATTCCTTATATATTTTATGGTTTAGCATCACGTGAAGTAGAGATGTATGTATGAAGTAAACATTGCGTAGTTAGTAGTCCTAGTTTTGACTCATTAAGTACAACTTTAATCTGTTCACATTTCATTGGCTATTTGACCCTAGAATCCAGGAAATGCCCATAAGTTTTGAAGTAAAAATGAAAGGACATTTCACCTGATAAACACATAAACATTTATTTTAGGTTAACTTTATCCCAGCTTTTAATTATTCACTATGGGCATGATATGCAAATTCTGAATCATTCTTCAAATTTGTTCACAGAGATATTGAATTTAACTTGCAAATGTTGATATTTCAACCCATCTCAGAGTGATCTGCCTAATTAATGTATTTTCTCTATGCATCAGTATATATTACATATGGAGCTTTGCAAATTGAAAACTTCTTTTGAAGTGCTAAATTGTGAAATAGCAGATAATCCTTTGAATCTTACTAACAGAGCTTTGTAAGATATTTTCAGTCTCTAAAACTCTTCAGCCCTATCTCATTTTTCCTTAATACTCATTTGCTACTGATACCAATTTATGGCTAATTTAAGCAGGAAAAATTAGATAATTAATCTGTTATTTTGTGCACTGCATGATGTTATTACAAATGAGAATAAAAAGAATGTAGGAGCTCAATTATTAGTAATAAAGCCTTTGATTTCACCAATCATATTATTTGGTTATATTTTGGACCAGTAAAAAGCATATGGCCAATCCATGTCTATGTACAGTGATAATACTTTGAGATGATTTTTCTTCTTTCTAAATGCTGTTTTAACTCCTTAAGGTGCATTCAAGATGGCAGATTCTATTGCTGCTTTTGATGATTAGCGTATGCCATACACTAACAGCTGTGATAGGAAAGATCTTCTAAATATCCTTAAGATCTGATCCAAAATCCACTGAAGTCAATGAGTTTTTCCTGTGACTTCAAGGATCTTTGATTCAAGATGGTAAGGCCACGTTTTTGCTGGTTGTTTAAAATTGCTGATCACCAATCCTCTAAAAATCGGTGGTCTCCACTTAAACATCTTACACGTGACAGTTACTAGTCACTTTTGAAAATCTTTGCTACAACACACACAGAGACACACATTCCACAATTAAAGAAAAAACAACTACGTTGCACAGCTAACAATTGAAGAGTAACAGGATCTGCAGACTTATTTTTGTCTCCTTATGTGTATATGTTAAATCAAAGCTAATTCAAATTTTTCATTCAAAAACCTGGTTAAAAAGCTGGGTATTTATTCTGATTTTGTTGGGTTGGTGTTTTTTATTAAAGAAGACTTTTAATATTCATTTATTTTTAATTTGTTTTTTTACCACCTAACTCATGTCTCTCATGTTACTCATCCCACCTCTTTTCCTGTGGGGAAAGAAAGAACGGGATGAGGGGGATGTTTGTCAGAACCCTATGCTATCATTTTCTTGACAACCACTGGAAACACTTGTGTGAGATGTAATTCAGGGGATTATAGTGTATGAGCATCCTCTATTCCATGTCCACTTAGTCCAAGCTATGACATAGATAAACCATCTGTAGCAACATTAAGCAGCAGAGGTTACAAAAGTCAAGGAGAAGAACTAAGGCTCCCTCATTCTCATAACCTCAGTAAAGAATCTTTGCATACCCCTAACAATCAATGACTTGTCTGTTTTCTAACCCAAGATACATTATGGGGATGAGACAGTTAACTACACAGTTAATATAGCTGACGATGTAAGTGGTCTATTTCACTATTAGTCCGTACTACTTAGGTGATAATATGTTTTGTGCATTTGGTTTACTACAGGTTGGATCTCCCTGTTCTGGCACCCCTGAGATCTGAAGGAGGGATTTTGCCAGACCAAGGAAGGTTGGCCTCTCTGCTGACAGACTCCAGGCTCTCCAGGGATCTGTCAGCAAATCGGCAGGCTCCCCAGCTGCTGGGCCACTGGCTCCTGCCTGCCCTGGAGTTGCTGGGGCTCCACTACCCCAAGGTTGCCAGACTCCTCAGCCCCAGGGCCACTGAGGCTCCACTGCTCCTGGGCTCTGCTGCCCCAGGGCTGCCAGAGCTCAGCTGTTTGGGCCCAGTGGAGCTCCATGGCCAGCCACTGGCTGCCAGAACTGTGAAGCCCTGAGACTGCCCCAGGACACCAGCACTTTGCTGCCCAATCGGATACTCCACAGATGCTGCAGACCAGAGAGTCCTGGACCAGAGAGGTTCTACCTTAACATACTTCTCACATATATGGACCTACTAGCTGAAATTCTGCCTAGAACAGATTGAAAAACTGATTTTTTCAGTTCACTGACCACGGGTTTACAAAAAAGCAAAAAACAAAACAAAACAAAACCATTTTAGAATACACAAAATGGTGTGTTCTAACCTGACAAAAACATTAGGTATTTTTTTTATAACTAAAGAAATTGGGGAGTGCATGGCTAAATTGGGCACCACTACCTCCTGCTTATACGTAAAAGTCTAGTGTTCTGGACACTCACTGGAGACTCATACAAGTATAAGCAGGGTCTGAATCACTGCTTCCATTGCAGCCAGCTAGAAGGGGACAGGAATCCTAAGTCTGGTTATGCTCATTCAGTTGTTTAGCCTTGTAAGGTAGTCAACTGTTGTTATGTAAATACAGTTCATGTCGGGATGGGAAAGAAATCCTGGGTGTGCTTATGTAAATCCAGTTCGGCCAGTGCTATAGGCCTGATGGATGCTCAGTTGTTAGAATGGTATTTTGCCTGTTGTGACTAATTTTACCACTGGTTTGTGTGGGGTCACAAACCATGTTAACCCTAAATGCAGGAATTGTAAAATATGACACCAGTGCTTGCAGGAAAGACACTGTCATTGTAAAGAATCTTGGATGGACAAGCCTTTCCCTTCCAGACTCAAGTGGATTGGATTGGAGCGGGGGAGCATAGCAGAGCTTAGCTCAGCTCTGCTCTCAACCAGCAGGCTACATATCCTCTCGACATGAACTGTACGACTGGTTCAACCTGTTTCTCTTCCCCTCCCACCCCGGTTCTAATGACAGAACTAAAACAGACTCCATAAGGGGTCTCTTTATTTTCTTCTGGCCTGCATTGTGGGGCAAGAGCTGAAATCACAAAGAAGCTGAAATCACTAGGTTTGGCCTGGATCCACACCCATCTGCAGCAGGCAGCCAGCAGGACAGGTGGCAGGAGTACATGGCCGGCGGGCGGCTGGTGGGAGCGGCAGCAGGTAGACAGCAGGGTGGCTGGCAGGAGCAGGTGGCTAGCAGGTGGCTGGCGGGAGCAGTGGTGAGTGGCCAATGGAGTGGGTGAGACGCCTCCTATTCCCACCACCCCCAAGGGTGGGAGGTGAACTCTGAAAATCACCTCTGAGCTCTGGTCTACCCTGACCAAGGGCAGCAACTGCGAGTGGGGTATGGAGAAAGGTTGGGTATGTGAATGGGATACTTACATTGCTAGATTTGTGAGCCTGAGAGGCAAAGGACATTGCTCAATCCACTTGGGACCTTTACTCATGGTTTGGTTATGAACATTGTTTGTGATATTTTCCCAGGCTAATGCCATGTTACTTCTCTCCCTCTTTCATTAAAAGTTTCTTTTCTACGCTCAGACTCTGTGCTTGAGAGTGGGGAAGCATTGCCTCTCAGAGATGCCCAGGAGTGTGTGTGAATTTCCCAAGCTACTGTGTGGGACGGATGAAAAGGAACCCCTAGATATTGAATCCAGCCCTGGCTGCTGCTGGCACTACCTGGCAGAAGAGTTATGCATGTCTGGAGCAGAGAAAACTAAGCCCAGGATTTGACTCAGGTCTGAGTCCAACCCCGCCCCCCACACTTCCATCTGCACACAAATCAGTTTCATTCAAGTCAGCAAACACTCAGGCGCTGGGGCTAGGTAGCTAGTAAAGGAGGTGGGTTGGAGACCAAGTCCCACTGTGGCTGCCCAGGTCACCTGTTGCCCCCAGAACCAAGCCACCCACCAGCCTCAGACACCTGCTGTCTTTCAACCAGAACTGAGCCCCTGCTTGGTTCAAGGGAGAGAAGCCTAGGTTAGAGGAAGCTTTGCTTCCCCTGGCTTATTATGTCCACCGCACACATTGGCCAACATAGACACAAGTTAGCAAAATGTTTAGGTTGATCTGAATTTGCATTATTTAACTGACAGACATATCAGCTGAAAAACTCCTGCTCCCATTGCAGTTAGTGGGAGTTTTGCCATTGTCTTCACTGGAACTCTGATTTCATCCAAAATGTCTGTTGTACATGGAGTAATGCTGAATATTCCAAGACATAACGCAACACATGCACACACACACGCATCTAGAAATGGTATGGAAAAAGTGTATCTATAGTGCAACCATGACCACTTTCTCCCTCAGGTTTCAAGATGTTTTAAGAACACCACTCCTTTGCTGGCTGAGAACATCTAGATTAAATAGTGACAAAGGAGGAAACAGCTGGAACTTCTCTGGTAGAAGATTTTGTCATAGTGAGGGAGAACACTCAGGGTACGTCTATACTGCACGGCTATTTTGGGGTACCAGAGGTATCCCAAAATATCTATCCCATGTCTACACAAGCCACCCATTATTTTGAAATATTTTTCGAAATAACGAGCGCGCTATTTCACCATTCTAGTAAACCTTGTTGCACAAGGGATAAGGGATGACTTGAAATAGTGTGTTATTTCAAAATTTGGCACTGTGTAGACGTGCCAAATTTCAAAATAAGCTATTTCAAAATAGATTCCAGATAAGATACACAATTTGCATAGCTCAAATTGCATATCTTATTTTGAGTTTCGGATGCTGTGTAGACTCACCCTCAGGGACAAATAGCCTCAAAAGGTTTCAATATTTAAAATAAAACTTGCCCCAGCTTTTGGATGTCTAGTAGCTAAAATGCAATGAACCACAGGTTCACATCCTTCTATTTTTGTTTAAAAAACATAGTTAGTTTTAGTTCAGACTCTCAGGATTCTGACCTCTGTTAGTTAAATGTTCCTCAGACACTAATCAAGTGTTTTGACTCAAAGTGGGAAAACAAAATCACATTAGGGTTTTTTTTTTTTGGGGGGGGGGGAATCATCTTTGCGCAGAACTCTAAAAGGCTATGTCCCTGGCACAAATGCTTCAGTATTGGTTGGTATATTCTACTCACTCAGCATGAATTATTTTAACAGGCTAACTTTATTGTAGAATATCTTTATTATCCTTTTGAAAAGCTACAGTTCCTTTTAATTGGAGAAAAAGATAGTCACATCATCATTATACACTTCTGTGAATTCTTTTCATTTTATTTTCTCCCGTTAGATAGAATCACTGTAGGTAGCAGATGAAACAGCCATCTAAGGAGGCAGGACAAAAGATAAATACTTCCTTTCTGTATCACAGTAGAGAGATAATGCTGTAGATAAAATTTGCAAAGGGAGATATCAGATAAGTTTTTGTGTTATGAAAAAAAATCCCTTAATAACACATTCTCTTTCAGTCAAAACTTTCTATTACTTGTTATCAACTGTTCTGTAAGAGAGTTAAAAGGGTATGGTATTCCAACTCATGTGGTAATTGACCAGCCCCTTTTGAACATGTTACTGGAATCAATTTAGAATATGTAGATGAAACCTGAACATATTTAAATGATTGTCAACTGAATTGTTTTCAGATTTGTTGTTATAAATAGGTCTGGAAAGATTGTTAAATTAAAAGTGATTCTGACATACGGTCAAAACTATAAAGATCATAATGTTAAGAGCCATATGGGAAAAGACAAAACACAATACTTGGCTCTGCGGAGTAAAAACCTGATGCTAGATTTTCATGATAAACCCCATAGGGTATGTCTACACTAGCTCGTTAGTTCGAGATAGGTAGGCAAATCAGGCAACCGGAGTTGCAAATGAAGCCTGGGATTTAAATATCCCGGGCTTTATTTGCATGTTTCCGTCTGGTCACCATTTTTAAATCCCCCTTAGTCCGAATGAACTGCCCGCGGCTACACGCGGCAGTTTATAGTTAATCTGAACTAAGTCCTTAGTTTGGATTAACTTTAAACTGCCATGTGTAGCCGCGGGTAGTTAGTTCGGACTAAGGGGGATTTAAAAATGGCGGCCGGCCGGGAACATGCAAATAAAGCCTGGGATATTTAAATCCCGGGCTTCATTTGCAACTCCGGTTGCCTGATTTGCCTACCTAGCTCAAATTAACGAGCTAGTGTAGACATACCCATATTGTCCACCCTCCCCACAAACGTAACTTTTATAATGCTAAACTAATCCACTCAAAATTGCACATGTGAGGTCTTATGTACAGATTTTTTCTGATAAGATGAATCAGGTCAGGCAGAAGGATTTTCTAGGCTGCCAAAAACACAAGAATTGCCGGCATGAAAAACTCCGAAAATTACAGGCTGGCCTTGGTAAAGACTATCACCTTTCACTAACCAGGTTTTATTTTCCTTTTTTTGAAGGGAGGTATTTAATGACAGAATTTAGCTAGAGATTTTTGTATACATTGGGAGACAGAAAGGCCAAAGTGCAATTGGAATTGCAGCTAACAAGGGATGTGAAGGGTAACAAGAAAAAAACAACAAATGCTCTGGTAGCACTTTATAGACTAATGAAACATGTAGATGGTATCATGAGCTTTTGGGCTGTGCCCATGAAAGCTCATGATACCATCTACATGTTTCATTAGTCTATGAAGTGCTACCAGAGCATTTGTTGTTTTTTTATGTAACAGACTAACTTGGCTACCTCCTGAAGCTCGGTAACAAGAAAGGTTTCCACAAGCATGTTATCAATAGGAAAGTAGTCAGGGAAGGTCTGGGACCCTTATTGGATGAGGGAAGTAACCTAGTGAAAGATGATGTGGGAAAAGCTGAAGCACTCAATGCTTTTTTTGCCTTTATCTTCACAGACAAGGTCAACCCCAAGACGACTGCACTAGGCAACACAGTATGGGAAAGAGGTGGATAGCCCTCAGTGGAGAAAGAACAGGCTAAGAAATATTTAGAAAAGTTGGACATGCACAAATCCATGAGGCCAGATGTAATTCATCTGAGGGTGCTGAGGGAGTTGGCTGATGTGCTTGCAGAGCCATTAGCCATTAACTTTGAAAACTCATGGTGATCAGGGGAGGTCCCAGATGACTGGAAAAAGGCAAATGTTGTGCCCATCTTCAAAAAAGGGAAGAAGGACAATGCAGAGAACTACAGACCCATCAGCCTCACCACAGTCCCTGGAAAAAACATGGAGGGGATCCTCAAGGAATCCATTTTGGAGCACTTCGAGGAGAGGAAAGTGATCAGGAATAGTCAACATGAATTCACCAAGGGCAAGTCATGCCTGACTAACCTGATTGCCATCTATCACAAGGTAACTGGCTCTGTGGATATGGGGAAGGTGGTGGACATGATATACCTTGACTTTACAAAGCTTTTGATATGGTCTCCCATAGTATTCTTGACAGCAAGTTAAGAAAGCATGTATTGCATATATGAACTGTAAAGTGGACAGAAAACTGCTTGACTGTTGGGCTCAATGGGTAGTGACCAATGGCTCGATGTCTTGTTGGTGGCTGGTGTCAAGTGGAGTGTCCAAGGGATCAGTTCTGGTGCTGGTTGTGTTCAGCATATTTATTAATGACCTGGATGAGGGGATAGATTGTACCCTCAGTAAGTTTGCAGATGACACTAAGCTAGGGGGAGAGGTAGATATGTTGGAGGGTAGAGATAGGGTCCAGAGTGACCTAGATAAATTGGAGGTTTGGGCCAAAAGAAATCTGATGATGTTCAACACAGACAAGTGCAGAGTCCTGCAATTGGGATGCAAGAATCCCAAGCACTGCTACAGGCTGGGGACCAACTGGCTAAGTAGTGGTTTGGAAGAAAAAGACCTGGGGGATTACAGTGGATGAGAAGCTGGATATGAGTCAACAGTGTGCCCTTGTAGCCAAGAAGGCTAATGGCATATTAGGGTGCATTAGGAGGAGCATTTCCAGCAGATCTAGAGATGGGATTATTCCCCTTTATTCAGCACTGGTGAGGCCAAATCTGGAGTACTGCATCCAATTCAGGATCCCCTGTTTCAGAAAAGATGTGGATACATTGGAGAAGGTCCAGCAGAGGGCAACAAAAATTATTAGGGGACTGGAGCACATGACTTACAAGGAGAGGCTGAGGGATTTGGGCTTATTTAGTCTACAGAAGAGAAAATTGAGGGGGGATTTGATAGCAGCTTTTAATTATCTCAAGGGAGGTTCCAAAGAGGATGGAGAGAAGCTGTTCTCAGTGGTGACAGATGATAGAATGAGGAACAGTAGGGGAGGTCTAGGTTGGATATTAGGAAAAACTATTTTACTAGGAGGGTGAAAAGACTATTTTTGCACTGCAAATAAATATGTTCTGATGGTTATTGGCCAGTGACAATGGATGTGTCTTTAGGAAGGTTATTAAAAATGTAAATGCAAAGCAAGCTTAAAATCAAATATTTAAACCAAGCTTTCCTGCTTACCAATTTCAGTAATGATTAACACGATGATTTAAAATGCATCCACCTTGTACCAGGTGTCTCAGAAGAGAGTGGTCAGTGTAAATGGGAATGACAGAGTTATATCTCTGATTCATAGCCACAGACACAGAAGCAGCCTTCAAAACAGGGAAGGCTAGCTCTTCGTTTTCTCACCCAGACACAGAAGCAGCAGCAGAAGGAAACAGCTACCAATTGAGAAGACAAACAAGAATAAAATGTGAAATCCCTATTTTGTGGTCTTGATAATGGTGGTAGTGGGGGAAGAGGAAAGGGCCATTTTGTTTACCCATTGCCTGACAGCTTCTAAACATACCCCAACTGTAGTGCTCAATCTCTAAATCTCTCAGATTCTATAGCAGGAAAAAAAACAACAACAGAAAACTGAAGTACTGTGGCTTATTTGTTGCATGAGCAAGCAATATTCAGTGAAACCGAGAACTTCCATGTTACTTTTGAGAAATAGAAACAAAAATCTCTTGTGGCAAAACAGCACAGAACTCTAAGATCTACATGCTTCTAAGTTTTTGTGTGTTTTTTTGGTTTTGTTTTTTGTGTGTGTGTGCTTTTTTAAGGTTTCAGTTTAGTGTATCACTGTTTACTTCATATGTCCTTACGCAGTTAATTAAAGTTAGTTAGAAGGAGGAGAAGCTAACCATGAATGCCTGCTGAAATTCCAGACTGTGATGAATGCTCAGGATAGAAATGAGCCCCTGAAATCCTTCTGTTTGAAACTGCGCCATAATAACAATGTTCTATTTTCTATCTATTATTTTAATTTATTGAATGCTGAGACTGTTTTCTTGGGGAGGAGAAGGATCCATAGGGATTTATTTTTCATGAATTGCTTCGGGTAAAACTACCACAGTGTGACAGTACTTATCTATATGTACTTAAAGCAAAGCCCTATTTTGTGCTCCTCACTGACATCATAGTCTATTGGCCCTTTCCATAGGACTGCCTCTGGGAGGGGAATTGTGTGAAATCCTCAAAATCTCCTCAGAGAGATTTCTACATTTTGTTAAATGAGCTAGTGGTCCCTTAGGCTTCAACTGTAACTACGTTCTTCATAGGAAGGTTATGCCACAGGAAAAAGAGGCACGTTTTCTTCCTCCACAGAAAAAAACAATGGCTTGCTCTTCAAGATCTCACCTATCCTTAAAGGTCAGGGCCTATATCAGGTGGCTATCAGGCTTTCAATCACATGAGGGGTGCATCTACACTGCACCGTTATTTCACAATAATTAACATTATTTAAAAATAACAATGTGAGCGTCTACACAGCCATTCCGTTATTTCGAAATAATTTTGACACTTTATTCTGAAATCTGTAAACCTCATTCTACAAGGAATAATGCCTATTCCAAAATAGTTATTTCGAAATAAGGTATATGTAGATGCTCCACTGCTGCTATTTTGAAATAGCCTCTCATCAGGGCCATTCTAATTTATTCCTCCCCAGTGCCTCCTGGGGCTCTACATTGAGATAGTATGTCTACATTAGGGAAACCTGCCTCAGACTAATTTTGAGGCTTCCCTACAGTATAGATGCTCTATTTCAAAATAAGCTATTTTGGAATAATTATTATGGAATAGCTTATTTTGAAATAGCCGTGCACTGTAGATGTACCCAAAGTGTCTTTTCTCATATTAGCAGTACCACTGGAGTTACTCACTGGTAAAAGAAAAACATTTCACATGAGTGATGTCTGAAGGATTGTATTTATAATTAGTGATGACACTCATAATATTCCTCCCTAAAAATCAATCAATGGACCTTTTCTAAAACTGAAGAGTAATCAATTTTTTAAGAGATCATCTTAATCTCATGTATTGGACCCTTACAGCAGAACATGATGGAAAAAACAGGTAGCAGAGATGAGATAGTTCTGTAAAATCCTGGGCATCTCCTATTTTGACCATGTCACCAATGAAAAAGTTCATATATCATCCCATGGGCTGGGTCATAGGAAGACCTCCTGATGACTGTGAAGAAGCACAAGTTGAAGTGGTACAGCCATGTAACAAGATCATCTGGTCTATCTAAAGATCATCCTCCAAAGGACAGTAGAGAAGAACAGATAGAAAAAGAAGAGATGGACTGACATCATAATATAGAGTGGATAGGAATGGACTTTTTGGACACTCAAGCACTGGCACATAATCATCAGTGGTGGAGACAACTGGTTGACTGCTCATCGTTAATGATGGCCCAATGACCAATATGGTTATGGGAGTGATGATCATGATACCAACAAAGGAAAGTCCATTGTTCAGGGCCATAAATTTGCTGCTATATGCTGATATCACCCACGCTAAATCGGAAAAAATATGAAAGGTCCTTTCTCAATGGGACATTTATAGTTCGTGTGGGGGATAAAAATGTACAGTCCAAATTTTGGTCCTGTCTGTTTAATTTTATTCATGCAAGTAGTGCTATTGATTTAAGGCAAAATACTCAAATGAGTATTTGCAAGAATGGGGACATAATCCTTTCTTTTAGGTTAGGCTTTAAAACTTATTAGTTACTCCAGCTGTTCTGAAGATGCCTCATCCATTATCATCAGTGTCTCATATTCAATGTCAAGGACAGATTATCTCTGAAAAAACGTTAGAGGCTTCCATTTTTGTAGAGAACTTACTAAGTTTTAAGGGTGAAATAGTTAAGAGCATTATGCACATTACTTTGCTGGGGTTAATGTGAAGAGGTGCTCTAGTAACTTGGCCTACTTGAGAAACTGCCCAATCTCCAGGTTATTACTGTGCAACATCATTCTTTTTGATGGTGAAGCATATTTCCTGCTTTGAGTCCGGCCAACACATGGGCCAGTAGAAGTTTGAGGGACAGGATGAAGCCATGTCTCCACCCTCTTCCCTTTGGGATGATTTAGGGATTTGTGTTTCATCTTGCCTTGCACAGTGGTACAAACTTCTTATTCCCTCCTTTGACTGCACACCCATACTAAGACCTGCCACTATCTAGGCCTGAATCTATGTAGCAGCACACAATCTCTAATTAGTATCACTGGCAATGCCTTTGCAGTAGCAATCTCTGACTGACAACCATTAGATTTACTTGATAATTTTTCATTTTCCTTCAAGTGCATCAAATCTCTCTCCACTTTTGATCTCATCTATGTTCAAGAGAATCTACTGCAGAATCAAGTGTAACTTCCAATATTTGTTTGAAGCAAAGTATGTTGTCAATCTTCTTTAAACTGCTCTTCAAAATGGTGTTTAAAGTATCAGAAGCCCCTCCTACCGAATTAATGTTTGTGATGTAAACATGCAATCCTTGCACTGAACAATTAGTCCCCGTTCTTTCTATGATAACTATATCTTCATCTCTCCCTGATAAATAAAATAAATTCTTGTTCCACTCATTCTTTAGAAAGGTCTCTATCCTTTTCATTTTTAGGAACCATAAAAATTACATATGAATTTTGTATACATACTTATAATGTGTTCTGATTCATGACTTAGGATGCGTCTACTCACCAGGGCTTAACTTGAAATAACCTACACAAATTGAGCTACGTCAATAGCTTATTTCAAAATTGGGAGCATCTACATGGCACTTATTTCGAAATAGAGCACTCTTCCTCTGACTTCCCTTATGCCCCATACAATGAGGGTTTCAGGAGTTAGAGTAAGAAGTCCTCCAACTTGACAGTATTTCAACATTATTTTGAAATAACTGCCTGCTGTGTAGTCACGGACTAAGTTATTTCTAAATAACGCTAGTTATTTCGAAATAATATTGCTGTGTAGACGTACCCTAAGACTCCCGGGGCCTATGGTAATATAAATACAATAAATAAATAAATAAATAATGTAACACACTCATAGACATAACATATATATGTTACAGAGCAATAAATGAGACAATTTACCTTTCTGGTTCAAACTAGTACGAATGCCAATCCATTCAAAATAAAATAAAAGTAAAATAAAATCAATGTATCAAGACAATTCCCCATGGTCTCTAAAGTCAGCCTGTATTCTCAGTTATACTGTATAGCATATCAATGAAGCCTGCCCAAATCACAGTTAAAAGGCCAAAATCAAACAAAAATCACTGACCTTCTTACACTTGATTTAATGGATCCTTAAACAGCACTCAAATTATATAGAGAAACAATATTGATTCCAATGAAATTACTCATGTGAGGATGGGTGTCTGCAAGAAGTACCTTATTAAAATCAATCACAAACACAAACAGCATCTACTGCAACAAGGAGTCTGGTGGCACTTTAAAGACTAACACATTTATTAGGTTATTAGAGCATAAGCTTTCCTGAGCAATAACTCACTTTATAGAAAGAAAGAAAGAAAGAATCTAATACCCTAATAAATGTGTTAGTCCTTAAAGTGCCACCAGACTCCTTGTTTTTGCTGAAACAGACAAACACAGCTACCCATCTGAAATCTAGCATCTACTACAGATATCTAATATTTTTTATCATTCTAACGAATAAGTATAACCCACACACGTAGGCTAGGGCTACACTGCAGTGTTGTATCGGAAAAAGCTACGCAAAAGGCGCTCTGCATTTTGCGTATCTTTTTCTGATACTTTTGTTGGAAGAGGCTTTTCCAACATTTGGCCCATCTAGACTGAGTCAAATGTTGGAAAAAAACCCTCTTTTGGAAGCCCCCTTCTTCCTCATGGAAGGAGGAATACAGGGGCCTCCAAAAGAGCACGTTTACACTTCCACAAAAAAAAGTGGAAGTGCAAACGTGTTCCTCCAGTATCCTGAAAAACCCCCACAGTGTAGACATAGCCTTAGTGTGGTTCACTGTCCCATGCAGTGACACTTAGACCACAGCAAAAGATAAGAACAAGAAACCACTACAGCATGGGCTCAGAGTAAGTTGGCTATTAGCTCAAAGGGTAGAGGCTGCTATACTAAGTTCCAGAAGTCCCAGATTCAAATATGCCTGGTGGTGGTTACATAAGCCAAATCATGTTATATCCTGTCTTCTGAGCCCAGAAGAGTCTGGGTAACTAATAAAACAAAAACCACAAGGAAAAAATTGTTAGAGCAACAAAGCACCTCCATAGAAGTTGTAATGTTAAAGTCCTTCAGAACAGCAACATCAGTGGCTAGGTCCTCAGCTTTTGTGAGTTCGTTATTTCACTGTAGTCAGTGGCACCTTCATTATACCAGCTGAGGATCTGCATCAGTCTGAGTCTTACTGAGGCACCCGAGTTTTATGAAAAACTGCTTTATCACACAGACGCAGATCAGCTGGAGCAGCGACACGGAGACCTCAGTGGCTCAAGAGCCAAATTGTTGATCAATATTATCTAAAAGACCCACAGTAGTGAGAAATCATTGTTTCGTTTACTACACTACCATATATATATACTTGAAGATTTACCAGCATTGCTTGGGTTCTTCAGGGAAGGGGGCTACAGGTGTGGGGGGTGCAAACATCAGGGCAGGGAGGGCTCAGACAAGGGGGCTCAGGGCAGGTGGCTGAGAGGTTGGGAGAAACTTACTGTGACCAACCATGACGGCAAGGGTGGCACTGCTCTGATGGCAACTCTTTCCAGGAGGCCAGGGCTGTGCTGCCCTTGCAGGTCTTCCTAGGGGAGGGCTGACCACAAACACACATACACACACACAGACACACACATACATACCAGCTGATGGCTACTTATGGAGAGGCTGTGAGGAATCCTCAGCGGGGTTGCCCCCAGATAGCTGGGCTGTCCAGCCCCTCTCAGCAGCTTCTCACTGACCTTGCATTGTTAGGATAAGAGGAAGCTGCATACCAGACTTGGTGGTCCTAGCTCTTACCATTTAGGAGAAGTTCTAGAACAAATTGAATCACAGACAGATGGATGGACTCATGGACAGACAGATCCACAAACTCTAAGAAACACCCGCCCCACACACACATAGTATGATGGTGAAATATTTATATCCAGAGATAGATATAGATATTATCACAGCAAAATAACTGGCCAAGTAATGTTTTTTGCCAACTACAATTGGTTAATAACATAGTAAAAGTATCCTCATTGGTTAATTAAATCAGACAGTATTTTAATATATGCTGCAAAGAGCTGCAGGAGCGGCATAGAAGAGCTTCCATCTGAGGAACACTGTTCTGGAGATTGGAGGCAAATCACGTTCGAAAACAAAAAACAGCACTCAGCTGGCACCTCAAAACATTATCCTGTATCTTGGGACTGGCTACCAAGCAACAGCAGCCAAGGGAATGATGAAGATGGCTTTTCTTTAAATGATAGGAGTTGTAATTTATCCCTTTAGCTTGGCTGCTAACAATGCCCTTGGAAACTTAAAACAAAGTTCTATTTTCATATCACATTTTTCTCCATTTCTCCATCCTCCCTCCAATTCCATCTCACCCTGGACTGGGAGTTCTTTGGAAGAGTTGCTTATCCTATTCCTCCCTTCAGGCAATATGGATTGCCATCCCATCCAATATTAGATTGGGACCGTATAGTCTGTATCACGTTTGATATTATTCATGATTAGAGACATTTTATGCAAGCATCTGCATATCAGCCTCTATTATTTTGGCTCACTTATGATTTTTAATTAGTTGTATTGCCTAATCATTTCAGAAAATATTTGGGTCTAATCAACACTAATGTGTGTCTAAAAATAGATTCGGGCAACAATACATCTAAAACAATATATTTTCTGACGAGAAGATTTACCTAGCATTGCTCAGGTCCTTAACTCAAATAAGTCTCCTCTGATGAACTGAGTTTTACACACAAAAGCTCATGATATAATATATTTGTTAATCTCTAAGGTGCCACAGGACAGCTGTTTTCAAATAAGTTTTGTTTTTCTTCATTAAATCATTGCCCTGGGGTGGGGCTGGAGATGAGGGGTTCAGGATGAAGGCTACCCTAGGGAGAGAGGACAACTCTAGCCCTCTCTCACCACAGCAGCTTGGGACCAAATGAGAAGCTCTTGTCCATAGCTACTATAGCTCCAGCGGGGATAGCTGGGGGGGAGGTGCATATCCCCCAGCTAGGAAACAGACACACACAGATAAATAGACACGCAAACAGACAAACTCTCTGATATATAGAGTAGATAGCTGTCATTTTCTCCATCCCTGCCCCTCTGCTAACCCAGTGGGGTTATAGCTGTCCCGGTCCCCATCCCTGTCCCTTTCTTCCCCACTGTGGTCATTCTACAGTATAACTCTTTCCTGCCAGACCCTTCCCCCCTTTCCATTTTGTGAGAAACAATCAAATACCACACACATCCCATTATCCTAGCACAACAAATCCCTAGCTTAGCTTTAAGTTCTGAGAAGAGGAATCTATATTCCAAATTCCATAGTTCTAGCTCTTACCGTTTAGGAGGAGTTCTTGAACAAATGGACTCAGAGACATACCAACAGACATTTCTAAAATATATAGTAAGATAAAAAGCTAAGGAATGATGCCTACTGTATAGATGCCTGATTCACTGCTCATTTAAGCTAAAGATATCCACTGATTTCAGTTAGGCATTGTATCACACCTCTTAAATGAAGAGTTTCTTGTGATTTTGGCTTTTACTTACTTATTAGAATAGTCAAAGCTTTCTGTTGAGCCATTACTGTTGTAGACACTTGTTATATTTGTGACTATTTAATAATTGCCTTATAAGTGGAAATGGTTCTGTCTACTGCATTACTCATGCACACTGAGATAACTATCACTGAAAATATATGAGTGGGAATTCATACAGCTACTGCATGCTTTGGATTTTACAGTAACTATTACTGGAGATTGTTTGTAAGAAACAGAGAAATACTTGGTAAGGGTTTTTTTTCTGCTTTAAAGCCAATGAAATTTAAATTTGCCCCTTTCCAGAAAATGTGCTTAGCTAGTCTCTTCTCACAAGAAGAATATGCTTTTATTGCTTGAGAGAAAAAAAAACTTTTCATAGCTGAGATTTCTTCCAACTGCCTCTTCCATACCCAGTATATCAAGAAAAGTTAAGCTCAACGTTTGTCATAGAAGAACAGAGAAATAAATAACTGGCAGATATGTGTAAGCTGAGTACGTATATAATGCTAATAATGTCTAGTCAGCACATCACTCACATACCTATAAATGTGCCCCACAGAAAATGTTTTTCTGTTTAATTTAAAACTCTCTTATTAAAAAACACCCTAGAGAATAAAATATGTTATTTTACAAAAATAAGTGCTAAAAAATGCAGTTATGAACTAGGGAAATCGGTGTGTACTAATTAAACTACAGTGAAGATACATGAAAAAGTGATTTGTGTTTACAGAAGTTATCTCCAACAGGATGGGGAGCCACAGACTATTCATTTTCTGTGAAAACTGTATCCCAGTCCACGTACACTAAAGGGGCTGCCTATGTCTCCCTCTCTTCCTGCCTGAAGGAGACATGCAGTTAAAAGAATTCCTCTCAGTGAATTTGTACCTGAACTTGAGGGACTGCTCATCACCTTGGCTACATCTATACTACGAGTTTTGCCACAAGAGCCTGTGCAAATGAAGCGTGGATTAGCATTCTCCCGCGCTTTATGTGCATACTCTCTTTCAGTCCGTTTTTGCACTAGAGGTTTTTGTGCAAAACCAGTGTGGCCGTGGCCATTTTGTGCAAACCCCCCTTTTTCCGCAAGATCCTTGTGCCTCAAAAAAGGAGGTATACCGATCTTGCGCAAAAAGGAAACGTCCACACTGCCTGTTTCTGCGCAAAAACCCGTAGTGCAAAAACGGATCGGAAGAGAGTATGCAAATGAAGCACAACAAATGCTAATCCATGCTTCATTTGCATAGGCTCTTGCGTCAAAAGTCATAGTGTAGACGTAGCTCTTAATTAGAACTTGATAAGGACATACCTATTGTCATGATCATGAGGGTTAGCCAGCATCCTGGGGACTAAGGGGTTAAATATGTCCCTTACCTAAACCAGGTGGCAGGCAGCCAATAGAAATGTAGGTAGGAATCTCAAACTGGGACAAAAAATTTGTGGGTTTTTTCCCTCCTTTGGCCCCTGAGTAGTTTCTCTCCAGCTATTGAAGGGGACAGGATGTCTCCCTCTAAGAAAATACTCTTCACAGTCTGTAAGTAGGATAAAGTTTAGATAAATCCGTTAGGTTTTATGGTTTGGGAAAAAGGATCTGGTCTGTGCATTTAAAAATGGGTTTTGCTCTCCTTTGTAACTAAGTTCCTGGCCCATGGTAAATTTCTTCTCCATGAGTATATTATTTTGTTACTGTTCCATCTAGTCATTATGCTTGCAACAGGAATATTGTGGTGATAATAAAACTTCTTTCTCTTTTCTTTTTATTAACCTGATAGTGGTTAATTCTTGTGTCCTGGTTTGTACTTTAGGGGTGAGATTTCCCAAGTAGTCTCTCCCTGGTTGCTTTATTAATGTTTGGGTGGTGGCAGCAGAGATTTTATCCCCAAAATCTAGGTTGTTAAGATTTTGTGGGGGAAGTTTTATATTAAAGCCTGGTAAATAAGGTTTTGGGGTACTTTTGCTGGCTCCCACTTCTGCATTTATCATGCCAGAGTGGGGAAGGAGCCATAACACCTGTACTTTTGAAATTTACAAAAAAAAACAAACCCCAGCATTTGTAGTAAAACTGAGTGATTTCTTTTCATTTGAATTCTGTAAATAATTATGGAAAATGCCACAGGCTGTGTTCAGTGGAATATTAGTTTTCCCTCTTTTTGTCAAAAGACGAATTGACGTTTCTGCCTGCTTTATACTGGGGGGATTAAGAACATGCTACAATCCATCACAGGCTGTGCCATTTTTTAAAAAAATTACAGCTTAAAAACAGTGTTAAGCTTAAAAGAGCTATTACTTTCTTCCTTTCTTTCCTTAGAAAAGGCCTCGTAGAGATAATTAAAGGCCAAAGAACAAAGAAATTAATCAGTGGAATCAGCACTTTCTGTGAATAATGCAATATCGCATTGGAAAGAATAACCTTTCCATTTTTTAAATTCTTTCTTTCACACTTCCCTTTTGCAGCCACTACAAAAGAGGCCAACCATAATGATGATCAATGGACATGGATAAGCAGGACCTCTTCTCACCCAACCCACTCCAAACAAGCCTCCAGCTGCTCAGTCCAATTGATGTCACTCCTTATGGGATTTGCTTTTTTCCCCACACAAAACTGCATTCTGAAAGCCAGCCAGCTCTTGTGAGTTCTTATGTGTTGACCCAGATAACTTCCCATACGCGTAGTCACTCCTCATCAGAAGTTATGGCCACTGTTTACATTACATACACACACACACATTCTCTTACTTCTACAAGAAACCTTTTGTCCACACCCCAGGCTTGGTCCTGTATAGGGTTGTTGACCAGATTTCTCTGATGCAGACTGCTAGCATTGCCTCCTCAGACCTAATTGTTCTAGTCCCATCTGAATCCATTTAATTTCCTTATTTTAGGTGGCTTAAGTAGCTACAGCAATTAGACGATGGCTTAGTTCATCTTTCTTACCCAACTTCAAACTGGGCAGATATGTTAAAGGAAGTTCTGCCAGCCTAAGACAGATTCCCACATCAAGGTTCTGTAAATCATTAACGTCATACTGATTACAGAGCTAAACTAAGGCAACCTAGGGCCCTAGGCATATAACAAGGTTTTTCCCCACCTGGAGTGGAAGCAGAAGATACTTTTCCTCTCCACTTCCAAATACACAGGGGCAGATTTTCATTATACTCCCACCAACCCACAGGAAACAAAAGAACCCCCCAACAACACACACACAATTTACAATTGCAGGCGCATCAAGGATGGAAGCAGCCCTGTACACTTAACCCTGTAGTAGAAGTGCATCTGTCTGAATGGTTAGGCCAGGTTCCCTTCACGCTTCTCCACATGTAGTATAATTTATGTTATAATAGTTTGATAGGTATTGGTTAGGCTGTTTATGATATAATATTAGCAGTTAAGGAAGAAATAGAATGTTTAAGAAGAATATTGTGTTTTGTTTTATATGCTGTGCCCTGCCAGCCATGCATTCTGACTAGGCAGAAAGAATGGCCTGGTGCCATTGGTAGATATGCATCACGTAAGCTGTCAGTGCCTACTCCAATTCTGAAGCAGGAAAAACCAGGAGAGTCTTTGTGACTTAGTTTGCTCATGCTTTACATTTAGGATAATGTTTTATTTCTCTTTACTGTTAGACATTTCTATAGTGATTACCTCTGATTCTTAGAAGAATCTTATTGTTCTTTGTTACACAGTAGCTGTGTAATTCTTGTTTGTGTGAGTGAGGAGTTCATGCTGAGAAAGAGATAGATGTGAAGGCCATCACCAGATCTAGATGGCCAAGGGAGGAGAGAGAGAGGTTTGGAGGCACCACAAGACTATCAAATGTGCCCATTATACCTGATGCCTGATGGGCAGATTGATGACCCTGGTCTAAGACAAGCACCCCCTGAGAACAAAATAACAGATCCCAGAATGTGGCAACTCCCAGAGACATTCAATGAAGTTGCTGATGAAAGATAACAATTCAAACAATCTCTTGATAACCACTCATTAAGGAATAACTGGTTGTAACACGATAGTACAAAATCGATAGACTTGAATGGGGAAGAACTACCATAAAGGATGGAGTGCTTTGCTATGTTTTTTTGTGTTCATCCTTCAAAGCCTCGGAGCACCAAACTGCGACTGACAGAACCCAGCTCTTCCACTCGGGCCCGATCTCACTGGGTATTAGACTGCTCCAAGCTACAGACTGGAGAGTGTGTGTGTGTGTGTGTGTTTGATTGAGAAAGAGAGAGAGAAAGAGAGAATGTGTATGCTGCTTTTCGCGTTGTATTCTCAACAAATGTGGCATATTGTCACACAGTCCTCTGTTGGGGCGGTTTGAGCAAGGCTCCCTAAGTCAGAAGTTACTTCACCATTGAGAGAGACTGGGTAGTTCACACACAAAGAACTATTGTTTTAGGCTCTCTGAAGGTTCAGGGCCATGTCCCTTTATCAGTAGTTACACCTGGCATACATTTTCAAGTTCTCACTACAGCCATGAAGAGAGAGGAAAGCTATAAAGCTGATATAAATGTCTTGAGAAAAGGCACTGAAAGGCCCTTGCCTTAATCCAGCACCGTTGCATTATCCTTGTTCTTGTAATTCACTATGATTCAATTGAATCTAATTCTCATTCAAAAAGTCTTGATTTTGTTAAAAAGACAAAATTTACTAGAGAACATACAAACATATTAGATAATAGTAGTGCAAAACTTCAGGAACATAATATACCTTAATGTCTTCATCTGCTATTATCACTAAAGATGCTTCCTTTTAAAAAGCCTAGTAATTGGCAAATACTGCCATAGTATGTTAGGATTTTTAGGATATTTAGGATTACCTGAAGATCTGGGAATAGATTCTTCTAATATATTATATATCTTTATTAATAGCCATAATAATTAATAGCCATAATTCCTCTTTTCCAGACTCCTTGCTATCTCAAAATCCAGTTGAACAAGCTGCTGAATGCCACACCTGTTTTCTTTGAAGTAGAATTTAATTATGATTTTATCCCCATTATTGGCAAAGATAATATAATGTAGATAGGATGGAAGAGCAAAAGTATTCTGAAGGCAGTGAATGTGTGAGGCTGAGGGGAAATGAGAGATGTGGGGTTTTATCTTAGCAGACCTGGCAAAAGATATTTAATCATATTAGCAAATTTAAAATATTTTCCCTCTCCAATTAGAGCTTCAGTTATTTCCCCAGCAAATTCTACAATATTTATCTACTATATATATTGAAGAGTTTGTTTGCGGATTTGTTTGTGAAAAATAAAGTCATACTTCATGATTACCTACAGATACCAACTTTTGCATAAGCAATCCTGCCACTTAAATTAGCTGAAGGCACTACTCTTTACACTGGAGTATGCTGGGTGAAAAGGTTTAAACAATTATTTTTGTTTTTCACCAGAAAAAAGTCATGACTATTATGATTAGAATTCATAAAAAATATTTGTTAACAAAATTAATATCATTCCACCTATTCAACTATCATTTTAGTTCAAAGAAAATTTTTACTATTACAAATCACAAAATAATTCTAATTAGTTATAGAAAGAGTAAAGGAAGCTTTATGTGTTTCTGATTAAAATGTACTATGTATAAAATGAATAATGTTTGAAGTCGAAATCCTGCAGATTTAAAACTGTTCTTTTACTTCCCTTTTGCAAGCACATTAATAAAAAATTCTATTGCATAAATTTCATTTGTTAAACTTTCCTATAAGTGTAATCTATACAAAATGACTTTGCCTGTTCAACGATGGGTCTGACCTGCTAGTGTGTGTGGCTATGGCTACACTGCAAGCTTTTTCTGGAAGAGGAAATGCAAATGGAGTGCTCATTTGCATATGTCGTGCTCTCATTTGCATTTTATCTTCTGATCCTTTTTGCGGAAGAGGTTTTTGTGCAAAAAAGCGTTGTGTGACTTCCTCATGAGAAAGAAGAGCTCTTGCGCAAAAGCGTTTTTTGTGCAAAAAGGCGCCGTCTACACAGCTTTTTGCGCAAAAACTTGCCAGCTGTCTACACTGGCCGCTTGAATTTGCGCAAGAACACTGATGACCTAATGTAAGATTGTCAGTGTTCTTGCACAAGAACTCTGACGCTCCCGCTCGGGAAAAAGCCCTCCTGCGCAAGTGGTCTTGCGCAAGAGGGCCAGTGTAGACAGGGAAGGAATTTTTTGTGTAAGAAAGCCCCGATGGCGAAAATGGCCGCCGGAGCTTTCTTGCGCAAAATCGTGTCTATACTGGCCATGGATGCTTTTGCACAAAACCATCCATGCCTATCTAGACGCTCTTTTGCAGAAATACTTTTAACAGAAAAACTTTTCCGTTAAAAGTCTTTCTGCAAAATCATGCCAGTCTAGACGCAGCCATAGTCTAGCCATAGCATGTGTGTGTTTGTGTATTTCCTTATGAACTTAACTGACTTTGTTTTTATTAAAAAGTGAAGGGGATGTACCTGCCTCAATGCTTCAGTGGATGCTTTCAGAATATGAATAGTTTAATATCTAGAAAAGCAGTACTGGGAATATTTAAGGTCCTGATCCAAAGTCCACTGAAGTTATAGAAATTGTCCTGTTCAACTAATTGATCTTCCATTCAGGCCTTATGCCACAATTTCTACCTTCATGACAAATTTTGTTTTTGAAATCGTTTAAAAATGATTCTACAACTTGGCTACGAAGAGGAAATACTGTAGATTTTGTGGCAATGCCACAGTCAACAAAATGTTATCTGAAGAGTGTGAACACTTTCATATCAATCTTTATTTAATAGTGACAGCTTTCAAAATGAAATGGGTTTTTTTCAAGTATATCCACTTCCAGTGTCTGCTAAGATTTGTTGTTAACTTGCGTCAGGCAATCAACACTACAGCTTCCCTGGCAAAAAGTTATCGGTAGACCAGAGGGCAGCATATATAGAGCAATTCCTGAGAAAACAAAACAAAGCACTTATTGAGTCTATATATGCCTCTATTTTACATATTATGCTACAAATGTTTGGATCATTTTAGTCTATTCCCCCCATCTTTGAAATATAGTATGCACACATGACTTAATAGAACTAATAGACATATAATAAATTCTAGAATTAAATAATAATAATATATTGTGATTAAGCATTAGTCTGAGCTGAACATTCTTCAGATAAACAGGAGAAAGTGATGAGAGAAGTCAAACTTGTCGTAAAAGAATCAAAAGGCAGATGAATACAGGTTAGAAGCTTCTGACTGTCAGTTGTCGGAAATGCAAGCAGCAATGAAAATGCTGACAAAAGAAGAATTTTCAGGATTGTATCTATTACAATTTCTTCAACTCTGGATGCCCTTATTGCAAACCACAATAAAAAAGGCTTTTTTCCTTGTTGTGTCCTGAAGGGTACTTGCTACATTCTCAGTGCAAAGTGACATGGGAATATAAAAATACTGGAGGTACTGACAAGGCAAGCGGCTGCATTGATATATATGATGTCAAATTATGTAATAGTGAGAGAAAGAATGGATGGAGGTTAACACAGTGAAGAAGAATGAGCAATTGAAGGAAATGCTCTTCACACAGTATTATATTGTCCTGGCACAAGTTATTTACTAAGCTACTCTGAAACACCAATTGACATAAAAGAATCGATCGCAGCAACAGTATCCCTTGTTTTTAAAACCTGTGCAGCCAATTCACTGTACACAATACAATGTACTCAAGCACTGTAGGAATAATACAGATTGCAACTCCCTTGTCTAGAATCCAACTGGTCCTGAACCAGGGTATTTGCCAGACCAGGACAGGTCATTGCTGGTTCCTCAGTTGTCACTGGCTGCCGCCAGGCCCCACTTCAGTGGCAGTAGAGGGACCAGTATTGAGTAATCATGAACTAGGGAGGGGGCACTCAGGGGAAGAGATAGGGTGGCTGAGAATCCCCACGGATAGAGGCTAAGAGCATAGCCCTACAGCAGTGCACTGAACCCCATGGCTGCTGCGCTGTGCTTTTAGATCCCGGCATGGTGCAGCCACTCTGCCTCTTCTTTTGAGCATCTACCGTCCCTCCTTCTCACCCTCCTTCTTTCTTCCCTCCCTGAGCTTGTGGTGCTCTGGAAGCCTTGGGAGGGTGGTGGAGGAGTTGCTGAGTTTGCTTTTCCCCCATGAGTGCTTCAGAAGCCTGGACCATACATTTTCCTGAACACTCATTACAGATTGTTCTCATAGCTTCTCTCTCTCTCTCTCTCATATTATGTCATTAGTCACCCAATGCAATTTAGTTATGGGTAAATCTAGAGAGTTTTACACTAATTGTACAAAAGTGAAAATCATACAGAAGAGAGACATCAATCTGCCAGCAATGCTAACCAAATATTACAGCTGGCTAATATGAAAGCCAATAGGCAGAGCCTAACCACACTTCTTTCACTGAATAATACTACAATATACTTTAGCACATTGCTAGTGACATAAAAGTTGTTCATCTTTCACAAGAAAAGCATTTTGATAAAAAGCCAAATCTGCCACTGAGTTAAGCAGGCACTGATCCACTGAATTCAGTGGGGCAGCACCTCTTTATGCCAGCAGTAAATTTTTTCCCATGTTGCCATATGAACAATACAAGAAACAATTTACAATAAAAGGAGAAAGCAAAACTATTCCTGTATCTAGATAGACACAATACAACCCACATGGGACACTTATCTAAACATACACATTTCACTCCATGTAATTTTAATCAGATAAGTCCTCATAGCAAGAGAAATGACTGAGATAACACACACACACACACACACACACACAAAAGTTTTTGAGACAGTTATAAGATAAAGAAACAGAGGGGCTGAATTAAATGATTATTGCAGTCTATACTTACAATGCCAGTGATAGTACACACTCCAGCTCAAAAACACCTCAGACAAAAACCCAAACATTTGCAAATCAGATTGCTGCGTCTGAGGAAATATAGGACTTTGTCTCAAAGTTTTGTTAAAATACAGTCATTTGTTGTGCCTCCAAAAATAAAAACCCATGATTCTAAAACGGACAAATGTATGAACAGGTTTTTAATAAAAGCACCATGAACGACAATCATTTCAACTCTGCACAATGAGATAATTGTTATTAAACAACACAAGCCACAGGAAAGTCACTCACAGCAGCAACACTCAGACAAAAGCTTTATAGGAATACAAATACAAAAATATAAACAAGACTATTTACAAAACATATTGTTTTTAGTGCTGCCATAACATCACTTGATTACATCCAGTCTTCGGGATAATAGTGAAACTAATGTGGCTTGCCGGTCTGTCATCACTGCAAAAAACTTCAACTTTCCATTGCTTAAGCTCTTCCAGCACAATCAGGGCTGGTCTTAAGAAAAATTGCACCCTGGGCAAACTTGTATTTTGCCCCTCCCCCATTTCCCCTGACTCCTAAGGGCTCCCTGGGCTTCCACTGCTCCCACTGTCTCTGGGCCCTACTGCCTCCTCCAGTGTTTAATCTTTATTGAAAGAGATGCCAGAGCTCAGACCTGGCACAAATATGATACATGGTATATTGCCCCTCTTATTTCAGTGCCGCTGCTGTGGTGTGTGGTGTGTGGTGTTGGTATGTGGTTTCACGCTGTCACACGGGAGTTGCATCTTGCCAGAACCCATGGTCCTCCCATAACTCTCTAGCAATTTGGCTTACCACAGGTGCCATTTCAGATTTTTGAGTGAGGGGGAAGGCAACCATGATTCCAGAGGACACTTAAGAACCTAAAAACTCCAGGTTTTTTGTTTTTTCCAAATAACTGAGAAACTAGCTGTTGATTTCAACATACACACCCAACTCCACAAGCATATTTCCATCAATATGAATTGAAGTTTACAGAAAGGAAATTGAATTGAATACGAATTGAAGTTTAGGGAACGGAAAAATAATGCTGCTACGAACTTGTTAGAATCCAAATTCAGTGATCTAAACTTCTGAATTGGGCTTGTTACAAATCGACTAGTGAATGAATAGTCAAATCAACAAGTTATGTCTGGTTTCAGCATATTTATTTTGTATGTCTTGACGTGATATTGAGAGGGATTTTTGCTGTTTTGTTGTCATTGTGTTGGTGCTAGGATGAGACCCACAAAGTGGATGAGGTGATATCTTTCATTGAATCAGATATGGTTGGTGAAAGAGACAAGCTTTGGAACCCAACAGAGCTCTTCTCTGGGTCTCTGGAGCTCAAAAGGGCTTAACTCTTTCACCAACCAAAGTTGGTCCCAAACCAAAAAAGATATTACAGTTTAAAAAAAGAGAGAGAGCCTGTGTCTGTGGATTAGAAATCAGGGATGGAATGAAAGGTAAATGTGTTTCAAGAAACTGACAGCAGGCAGGCACCACCTCTTCCCACTTTTGTTCAAATGGGGGTTGGGGAGCCAGTGAAACTTATTGGTGCAGGTGTTTGTTTACCTCTCACGTCCTGGTCCCAGGCAGCCTCGAGCAAAGGAGGGGACTGGAGATCTTCAGGAAGCTCTGGGAGAAAACTGGAAGAAGTATAATGTGACCTAGTGCATGATGCCCCCATGTGTCTCTGCAGGTAAGGGATGAGATGGATGGGATAGGAGTAGGCAGTCTGCAAGCAGAGCTCTGGTTAGTGGTGCTCACTGTACAGAGTTAAATGTGTGTCCCAATGATGTTGGCAGTGCCCAGGAAAAGAGCAAGCCCTTTCCTGGACAAGTAGGATGGGGAAAAGAAGAGTGGCAGACCTGGACCTGCTACACTTAACACACACCCAGAGAGCAAGGCTTCTCCTAGCCCCCAGCCAGCCAGAACACAGAGACAAATTATGTACATCTAATGCCAACAGGTGGAACCAAATCTACTTCTGCAGCTTTGTGCATGAGCTAGGGGTGTAAAAATACATTTATTTAGGTCTTCTGCTTTTAACCAGAAGCAAGGAAAATATTAAAACATCAAGATATATATAAAAATGCTACCGTACATATAATAGTTAAGCTTGCCCTTTCTCTAGTGCAGTATACTAATCTTGGTTTCCAAATGCTAGCAGGAAAGAATCTATTGTAGAACAATGCAACACTGAAGCTCTTATTTTATTTAACATATGAAGCAGAGTTTCACAATCTAGTTACTGGAACTGAAAAAGCCAATGTTCAGCAAACTTTGTCTATTGCATGGACCTGTAACTGGAAAAATCTTACACTTGAAACTTCACAGAATAATACTTAAGAACATAATCTTACTGGATCAGACCAAAAATACATCTCACCCTGTATCCTGTCTTCCAATAATGACCAATACTAGGTGCCACAGAGGAAAAGAACCAAACAGATAATTCTTAAGTGATCCATCACATCACCCATTCCCAGCTTCTGGCAAACAGTGCTTAGGGACACCATTTCTACGTATCCTGACTAATAGCCATCAATGGACCTATTCTTCATAAATCTATCGAAGACTTTTTTTTAACTCTAAAACCCTGACATTTTTTAGAGTCTTGGCCTTCACAACACTTGTATACTCTAGCTGGTCAAAACATGCCACTTCTATGCTCCATCTAGTCAATTCTCTCTATATGTATATATATAAAATGCTCCAGGTGAATAAGAAATTCAATATAAATTTGTAACAGTCTATGACATATTGAAACATTCATGTGTTGTTATGAAATCTCTAAGTAAATAAAAAACACATTAAGGAATTCAGACTGATGATAGGTAGGGACATGCACAAGGACAAAAGAACTAAATGCAAGTTGTCGAAATTAAGGCTGACTCTAAAGTCACCCTATTAATATCCACATGACAGGTCTTAATGCCTGTCTCAGCATCCAATATTCTGCAGCTCCCTGACGGAGGATCATAGTAATGGCAATGCTCAGAAGCAACTAAGTCACTTCAAAGCATATATGTGAATATGTGAGAAAGGAGGTCACATATGTAGATAAAAATTACTACATACATGTTCTGTAGTGCAGAAATATCACACCAGGCAACGGGGTAATCCTCATAAGTGAACAGAAACCTAGATGTGATTATAAACTTACATAAATTCTGCAGAGTCTGACTAAGAGGAATGAGGTAATCTCCAGGCAGAGTTAACTACATTAAGAATTTATAAGCTTCTGATTCACATTTCAAACCAGTTTTTATTTTATTATAATCAGAATAAATGGGTGCTCACACTTCCCTTCAGTACAGTGCACATTTAAAATTATGCATAAATCTTTCTAAAGAGGTCAGCTAACGCTTCATTTGTCCACTGTATTGGGTTCCCAAGGATGTAAGGTTAATATAATGTTTCTGTGCTGACAGAGAAGAGGACTGCAAGAAAGTAGCATTAGATTATGGAAATTTCATAGCAGAGTTTGTTTGCAACAACTTCTTAAGAGAATTCAAGCACCTCTTATCTACTGCTTATCTGGAGGGAAAATCCTCACCTTAGAAAATATCTCTTGAGAAAATTAGTAAAAATAGTGGAAATGTTGAATTCTGTTGTGAGGTAACTAATAAGTCAAAATAGCTCTCTCCTCCTTCTCCAGTACATAATTCTGCACACAAAATTTTACAGTACAACAATGTTAAGGCTGCAAAGTGCAGCCTTGAAGAGTATGGAAATGGTAAAATTAGTCTTACCCACAATACCTTAACCTTGCCCTCTGTATGTGTCAATTCAGCCTTTAATCAAATACTATTTTTGTAATTCTCCTGCATTCAGTAAACAGGTTGGAAAGTGCTCAGTGAGTGTGGTACCTATTCAGTATTTATATTGTCTCCTCAGTGTTCAATAGGAGCTTCATCAGCTGCCTCTCATCTAATCCTTACACTAAATGAAGTGGTTTTCTGGACTCCTGCCTCAGTAAATATGTGCAGCCCTAACACAGCTATACCATGAATTAACTACTCTCACCTAACCCTTTCAGTGAAGATTTTGGTCATGCTAGCTCTCATGTTAGCATGGCAGGGGCTTCTGCAGCCCTACTCTGTAATGGTTCCCATGGAGCTACCTACACTAGAGAGACAACTGGGTTGGCAATAAGAGGTCTCAGAAATGAGTCGCCTCATCTGAAAAGAAAAGCAGCTGTTAGGCAGGGGGAGGAGACTCTGATCCCTAGCCCTTTTGTCTCCCTAATACAGATAGCTGCATGAAGCAGGGGAAGGAATAAAGATACATCTCAGATGCTCTGCTGTGTTTACCCTCAACTGTTCTTGAGGGGCTAATGGTGGTGGTGTCTTATGGTCCATCGCACACCTGTTCAGCCACCTGCTGCATCTCCAGGATAGTGAACTGTGTAATCCCCTCCATGTTTCCCTCACAGTGCTCTGTCCACTTGTGAGATCCCTGCTTTGGGGCATTCAGGTTATCTCCACCCCTTCTCTTTCCACTGTACTTCAAGTGCCATATCATGAACTATGCATTCAGTCTGGATGGCCATCAAGAAGCTCAGGACCCTCACTGTACTATGGGCATGGCTGTAGACCCCAGGCAGGACACTACACCTGCTAAGCTTGTGGATCAGGATTTTGCTTAATGTAGTCATGTAAAAGTGAATTTACAGTAACTGCGGTAATGAAGAATGTCCTTAAATGTTTAGTTATATAAGTGTGTGTTTAAATATAAAAATAGGTTTACTAATCTACTCTGTGCTAATCTATGGTAATAAATTCACAACAAATAACAGAGCAGAAGCCAAACTACTAGAGACCATATTAGAGCAACAACCTGTCACAGAACAACAGACTGTCACAGGAAATATACTATGAGAAGATACATCTGTGTATATATAAACATATCCTCAACTGTCGTGGGACCACTTTGTGCATAACTGGCAACAGAATCTGGATGTGGACATTTCTCTAAGCCAGGGCTGGAGCAGCATAGTACCAGCCCAGTGTCTTTTTTGCAGTCCTCCTCAGTTCTTGATACAGTACATATACCACATCAACCTGATACAGTATATACTTAATTGGAAGCTGCATGCCTCCTCCTTATTAACATGTTATCTTTCCTGACACAGAAACACTTCTATATGTATGGTGGTACATTATTAAACAAGCGTTGCAAACACTGAACATTTCTTAGACAAATCTTAAAAGAGTCCTGCAAGCTTGAAATGAAAAGGTCACTCCAGCTGCAAACTCTGACAGTGGAAGTTTCCAGATGGCAGTAGCCAATTTCCAATAAATTTTAATTGGTTTAATTGACTTTCTTGTTTACTAATTAATAGGGTGATGTAGTTCATTTAAATTAACCTCAATTACTGCCATAATTAAGCAAAGTTAAGCAATGCAAGAACATTTTTAAAGAAATAGGGGGGTGGAAGGAATGTTTCACATTTGACATGATAGCCATTCTCGTCTCTGGCACTTTAGGGGATATTTTAATTTCTGTTCACTCAAAGCAGAAACAAAAAATAATCTTGCTGATTAGGTTTAGTAGCGGAAAGAAGATGGTACATGCACACAGCATCATTTCATTACTGTACCATGTTAGAAGCACCAAGACTGGGGGGGCGGGGTAATATGGTAAAAGGGACTCTGGAGACAAAAATAAGGTACTGATCCCAATTTGCAGGGCTTCCCTATTCTCTTATAATGGGAAGATTGGGGAGGTATCCAGAATACCATATGTTCTGAGGATCTAACAAGGAAGAGAATCCACAACTTTAAGGGTTACCCTTTCAGTACTGAGGTCTACTACTCTGCAGTAGCCATCCTCATGGAGTGCAATAAAGTCACAGAAGAGCTAGTAGTAGCTGCCCAATCCTCAGTGACAGGCAGCAGTGATATGGCCGCCAAAGTCCTGATCCTGAAACTGGCTCTAAATTATGCCTCTCTTGTAATGGCCTCCAAAAATTATCATCTGTCAGTTACTATGCTTCTTTCACTCAGACTATTCCTGACATGCCCCTCCAGCAGGGGCTGGGAGAGGCATAGAGTTGTCTATATACTCTGGCTGTTTACATCAGTCGTAAGTAATAAATAAATCAGTTGTACCACTGAAGCAGAACAAAAGGATTCAGGATTGAGCCTCATTTCTTCACTATTGCCAACTCATCAATCATGCACCGAGACCCTCAAAATTACGGTATTGACTTAAAAACCATAGGATTTAAAAATAAGGATGACTGAGGGTTTGAGTCTTTAGGGTGCACTGTAGGCCCATTTTTAAGCTTTACTCTGAAACCAGGAATTTTTGTTTAGTTTTGTTTTTTAAACAAAAGCCAAGATTTTCTTGAAGTAACATACCTCCAGGAGATGGGACTTTCAGAAAAAAGCTAAATATGGTAAAATTGATGAGAAAAAAATTCACAAAAGTTGGCAATACTGTATCTTCTGGAAGATCCACGTTATGACTTGCCTTTCCTCCCATCTACACAAAACCTCTCAATGTAGTCTAATGAGAACTCTGTATAATGCAACTATCAGTGTTGTACCTGGGCACTTATTCAGTAGGGTCTGATATACTCCCACTCCAGCATGCTGCTTCCAACTGGAGCATTTCATTGAAATGTAAGCAAGAAACGTACTACTTACAAATACCAACTGGCAAGGCACCTTCCAGGAGCACCAAACTTGGATGTGGCCACACTCTGCTCACCAGGCCAGTGTTCTTTTAACATTCCATCAGCATCTCAAACCTTAAAGAGAAAGGACACTGAAAAAATATAGCCTTGGCATTCCATCAAGTTTTGTGTAAACTAGAGACTATACAGCCCACAGAAAAAGACTATGTTTACATAACTGTATACCTTGTAAATTCTGGGTGCTACAAGTGCAACTGCAGAAATGCTAATAAGCTAATTCATTCCAGATTCTGCCCGGTACTGAACATCCAGGTGGGTGGTGAGGGAAAGGAAGAGGGAGGGGAGGGTTGTGACTTTGCATTTCCTCAATACTCCTCACATGAATGGTCTCCAGCATAGCTGTAATCAGACTAGAGGTCTCAGGTTTTTAAGTGTCCTGTGCAATGGGAGACAAAGCCGATGTAAAGGCCCAATTTAAAATGCCTAGTTTATTTCCAGATAAATATATACTTTTCCTCTTCATACAGATCTGTTGTCTTATTTTCAACTAATAACCCTGTAGCAAAAAAAAAAAATCATAGCTAATATTTAATGTCCTAACTGCCAAGCTGTCATGCAGGAAAAGGACTTCTGGGGTGCATTAATTCCCTGTTGAGGGAGAAATGACTGGACACAGCCTAAGGATATTCTTCCTCAGTCTCTCTGTATTTACAACATATATATATTTCCTATCTTCTGAACAAACACAGACAAAACAACAACAATGATAATACATATACAGAGAAAGAGTAACACTTTTAGATCAATTGTTATCCAGTTGTCTGAAACATACACTTGTCCCCATCTCTTGCACATAAATCGTGTGGCCTCAACAGCATCCCAAACACATTACAGTTCTTTTTGTTAGTGCTCAGGGAGTATGTCTCCTGCCAAACCACCTGAGACATGGAATTGCTAGGTCTGTACATATGGTTAATATATACTACAATCAATTTAATCATAGTATTTTGAAAAGAACTTGTGCATATGTGTCTAAAGTGAGCCAGTGAGGGTAACTTATTTAATACTTGATTATACCTTTGACTCCAATGATCATACCTTTGATTCAGCTTTGTTCACTGATGATAGTATCTGGGTGCATCTGTTTTTTTGATATTTTATTTTCTTCATTTTGTCATTTTTGTTACATGATAGTATCATAGGAGAGCCTAATTTAAGGAACATGCTACAACATAACACCATCTTAATTTGTTTTGCAGAAAAATGTCCATCATATGACTAATGTGACAATGGCTATATCTACACTACAGAGTTTTGAAGGGAACGCATCCGCTTTTTCGGATCAGTTTCCGAAAAAGTGGGTGCGCTCTTTTGGCTCTTCTGAAAGAGGAGATTTTCCCCACATTTGGCCCCGTGTAGACGATCCAAATATCAGAAAAGCCTCTTCCAGAAAAAAAGAATCGAAAAAAGGTACACAAATTGTGTACCTTTTTCTGAAAGGTAACTGCAGTGTAGACATACCCTAAGAATGAAGGGCACTAATATTATTGGTATTAGTACAAGAAACTAGTAGGCCTGTTATGTCACCAGGAAAAGTGATTGATTGTAGCTTCTGAAAGAGTGTTGTAGGAATTCTTCTGTTACCACTTGACCCACGATTATGTCAGTGTAAAACACGTCTCAGTACTCTAATAGATTTTTATTCAATGCCTTTTACTAAGACTCGGAATTAATTCCTCCTTCACTCGTGCATCTATCTGGTCCTGTCATGACAGATGCTCAGATCACATAATTTATTGCCAGTAACACCTTTAACATCTCATTTACCTAAATTCCAATAGCAGTTTGTATTGGGGAACAGTAAAGGCCAAAATTGTCAAAGATGGCTTGTGATGTTAATTGTTTCAATTCTGGGGTGCCCAAATTGAGATACCTTATCTAGACCTGAAATGTGCTCGGCACTCTTTCAGATTAAGACTCCTTTAAAATACTCAAAAAATTGAGCCACTTACAGTCTTGAAAATCATGGTCTGTTTTGTGTGTAAATTTAACTGTTTCGTAACCTCCATCAGCTATATTTTATGCCTGCCATCTTTGTTCTATGTTCTCTTTTCACTGTTCTTCAATTCTGCCACCTTATTCTAAAGCCTCAAACCCACAGGAGCAGTAATTTCATTTTATTAATTATTATATGTTTGTTAAGCAATGGCATTGTACAAGACATGAGAACAAACAGACCAAGATAAATCACCTCCCACAGATTGCCTGAATGCAAGTGTCTCAATATATCCTGATGCTGAATGCAGAGGCAGCTCTCCTGATCTCACTTCTCCCCAGACTCATCTATTCTTCATCATTTTGACACTATCTGCTCCTGCTCCTTCCTCATCCTTCAGTTCCCCTTTTGTTCAATTCCATTTCACAATCATTTTTGTTAAAAATCCTAGCCCTCACACTTCAAACATTCCCCTGGTCCGCTCTGCTCCTTTTTCTCGCCTTATCCTTTTCTACCGCTTTTTTCTTTCCTCAGCTCAACCACTATGTGTTTTTTTTATTATCAATGCCTCTCTTTGGCAGTTAAGATTGCCACAATTCCTTCCAATTCCCTGTCATGCCTCCTTGTCTTTCCAGGCTCTTCCCTTGCTAAGGATAGAAGTGGGAACTGAAATCACCCTTGCCCTATCCACTCAACACAATTTTGCAATACCTCCATCACCCCTGTGCCATCCACCCCCCTCATCCACTTACATCTCCCAATCCTCCTCTTACGTTCTCTTATACTCCCCCTTATTTTTAGCCATTGGTGACTGATTTTCTGTACTAAAACCTCTCCTCTCTGGAGCACCTTAAGACTAATTTCTTGAATCTCTACTCTTTTTTACTGACTTTTCTTTCGACATCTCGGGTGAAATCCTGACCCAAGTGAAGTCAATGACAATGACTTCATTAGGGCCAGGATTTCATCCCTTAAGCCCAGGCCTTGCATATACCAGGTAGGAATTGGTTCTTTAACTTGAACTTCAACTATCTATAATCTTAATCATTACAATAATTTTATGTAAATACTATTCATATATATACACATACACACATACCTTTCAGAAAAGTTTAAAGATCAACTGATCAAGTACAATTTATAACTATACTTCATCTCTTTTCAGTTAAATAAAATGCATTTATTGGGAAGAGAAGTTTCACTGAATATGGAACCTCTTCTTTCTCAGACTCCCTAGTGGCCTATGTAGTCCAGAATTTTGGCCACCTCTTGTCCCCGAACTTCTCTCTTATTTATATTAGTAAGCCTGAAAATTAGTCTGTCACAATCTCCACGACTACTTTACATTCATCACTGACTTATTAATTAATTTTTGGCACTCTACATTGTTATCAGTCTTTCCTATGCTAAGTTATCCCTATTCGCTCTTCTGCCCTTAGAAGTAGTTATAAATTATGATAACACAGCTTCAGTGAATCAGCACTTGAATAGTTTTACATGCATCCAGAGATGGTGATGCAAATACAGGACATGACATCATCCTCACTGGTAAAATGTTCCTTCTATAACAAGGCTGCCAGGTAACATGGATGAACAAAAAGATCCAATTTCCACCTTATTCTTTATCATTTACTTATATTGGCTTCCTTCAAATAAATAGTAATACTAATAATGATGAAACCAATACTAATTTTATTGAAACAGAAACTATCAGGGACATAAGTGCTTGACAAGAAACAGGCTCTGTTCCTGTACTCATTGATTGTAATGGATGCAGGATTGGGATTTTTAAAGACAAAATTATGTTTAGAACTCCATGGCAGATAATCTCCAGTTTCCTGCAGAATTCAACTGAAGAATTACTCTAATGTATTAAACTTTAGTCCCCCTTTAAGTGAGCGTGAGAAGCCTAGATCACAAGATTGCATCAAAGAAGATACAAAATCACCATCAATTCCTACTCCCAAATGTAACATCCACATACACCCCAAACTTTGATTAAAAGTAATCAAAAAAGGAGTAATTTTTCAAGCATAGTTACAATTAAGTCTTCTTTTAATTTGTATTACTATTTATATCATAGTAGCACTCAGAGACTTTAATCAGGTTGGGACAGCATTGTGCTAGATACTGCACAAACATCTAGTAAATGCCATTCCCTATCCCCAAAAGCTGATAGTTATGTCCCAGTCTTAACTGGGGAATGAAACAAACAAATAGGTAAAGGGAAGGCAGGGGTAAACAAAACTAGGAAACTTTAGTGTGGGCTATCACTGCACAGTTCACATCATTCTTTGATCATCTTTCATAAAGTATGTTATGGTTCATCTTTGAGGACCTAATCTGAAGCACATCAAAGTCTGTGGGAGTCTTTTCAATTTACTACAATGGACTGTGGATCAGCCCCTTAACCATTTCTCATTAGTGCAAAGCAATTATGCACAAGGAATGAAATGGTTCTTCTGTGGGTAGTCAATCTGCTAGGATTTTAATTAAAGTTTGGAATTTCTCTTTAGGATATGGATGTTCCAAATGTAATGAAAACACAACTTGTTATAAATGCAAGTGCACATGTGAATATTAACCGATCCCAAAATTCAACATATTACTTTAAAATGTTAGCATAGGGCAGGTATTTCTATGTTAATAGAAACTGGAACATGTGGTAAACCAAAAAGTGCTCCAGAAACTATATGCATGCTTTATCCGTACAATCCTAAATGTGTTCTAATCCCTCTAGAAAAGCCATAACTTCATTCCAACAAACACCAACTGGGGGTGTAATAGTATAGTCGATTAACTGATTAAATAGTAAGCAAAAGCGTATCAGTTAATGCTATAGACTACATGTGTTTCTTCCCCCTCTCCCCCTCCGCCCCGCCTTGCCAGTAAATTTTTTAGTAGGCTGGCAAGCAGCCCGTCTCAGTCCTGGCTTGCACCGGGTCCGGGACCTACATCACTGCGGCTCTTCATTTAAAGTGTATTAGGAGCTGGCCAAGCAGGCAGACCATCTCAGTTCCAGCTTGTGCAAGTCCAGGAGCTCAGACCCCCACCCTGGACAGGGGCTGCTGCCATCCTGCGCTGCTGCCTCTATATCAGAGGCAGCAGCGCAGGGCGACAGGCAGCCAGTCTGAGAGAAGAGATGGTTTTTAAACCGGTTCCTCTCTCAGACCAACCCCTACCTGGCACCCCATGCTGCTGCCTCTAAGGGTACGTCTACGCTGCAACACTATTCCGAAATAACTTAGTCCATGTCTACACAGCAGGCAGTTATTTCAAAATAGTGTAAAAATACTGTCCAACTGAAGGACTTCTTACGCTGACTCCTGTAATCCTCATTATACAAGGAATAAGGGACATCGGAGGAAGAGTGCTCTATTTTGAAATAAGTGCTGTTTAGATGCTCCCTATTTTGAAATAAGCTATTTCAAACTAAAATACACAATTGACATAGCTTAATTTACATAGCTTATTTCGAGTTAAACTCTGCAGTGTAGACACACCCTGAGAGAGGCAACAGCGTGGAGTGGCAGGGGGGCCCTCAGGAGTGGGGCTGGAGGACACTTGCTGCCATCCCTGCCCTTGGGGACTATAGAATAGTCAAGTAACTGATAAGAATTCATGAGGTTAATTGACTATTCAATTAACTGATATTTAACATCTCTAACTGTGACTACTGCATTCTAAATTTTAGTGTTGTGTTATAGAACATTGAGGATTTTTCAAGTATTTCTAGTTATGAACATTTTTTTAATAACATGAAGACCAGCCCTGAGAAATGAAATTCCTTCCAGCTTTCTTTGTAGATGTTTTTCATCTTTGTCTCCATTAAGACTCACATAAATTGGCAGGAACAGGAGGGTGCCTGGTAACTTGGGAAAATAGAGCAATATTCCTGCCCTGCTTGAAATTTACAAACTGTCAAACTGCTAAGCCTCAATATAGTTTATTCTGCTATTGGGAAAAAAAAATTCTTCTAAATGTTGGGGTGATGGACGTGCTGGTATTATTCAAGCAACAAAACACTGTGAATAGCTTCTCCACACCTCCCCTTTAATTACTTTCATAATTTAAACTGTAGGAAGTCAAGGATCATACCATTTTGAAGTTACTACGGAAAAAGAAAAAGAAATAGAAATGGCATCAGCATATATTTTTGCAGTTAGAAGCAATACTCCAAAAGCTCCAAGGCCATCAACTTTGCCCCCTGAAAGCCAAAGCAAGGTTTCATTTGTCATTGCAGGAATTTTTGTTTAATACACACCACAATGTTATTTCTGAAGGGCTTTAATAAAAAATCTGTTCTCACTCAAGCAACAATTGCTAGCGTGGATCCAAAATTAGGCCGGCTATTCTCACAAATGGATTATTCAGAGGCATAAGAGGTAGTGGTGATTAGAGTGTGGTATGGATAGAGTTGGAAACCTATAATCCATAATCATGTATCATATTCCTTAGACAATTCTAAAGAAAACAGAACTCTATAATTAAAGACAAAGTCTAAAACATAAACCTCATTCTCTCACATTCAAAGTATTATAATCCTGGCTCTGCTAACCAACAAAGAGGAGAAGGACCTTGCTTTTTTACAGCTAATGTGGGTGAAAACATTGCAATTAGAAAGCAGATAGTTTTCCTGTGATAGAAATCTGTGTCTCCACCTGCATTTTATGCTTAGCACAAAAATGGGTGTCTTGGATTGTAGTACACTGCACTAGCAATAGACCACCTGCTAGGAAAATCCAGAGGAGAATCCATTTTTCCATTGGGAAAACAAGCAGTAATTAATTCAAGAAACTGGACTGAGGCAAAAACAACATAATAAATTTTCGTTTTCACATAACACATATAACACGATAAATGGGAAGATAAAGGGATTGTATTATATTTCTAGCTACCTTTTCAACAACACATGACCCCATTTGAAAAATATCCAATCAAACCAAAAACTGCAGTAGTGTCCAAAATTCACCCCTGCAAAAAATATAAAAAAAATATGCTGACATAACACTTTTTGGGGAGTAAATCAGCAGAATGATGGCTCGACTGGAAAAAAAATAAGGACAGGGCAGATTCTGTTTCAGATTTTCCTATAGCTGTATAAGGATGAGTAGCTCCATATTTAAAATACTTAGCGAGTCTATTAAAGTTACTGAATCTTTTTTGTTTTGTTTATTTATTGGTATAATCATTTTCTCTTCATGGACCAGTAAGTTTCACATTTAGTTCATTCTAGAATGCGAGTACCATTGTTGTTTTCTCTGAAAATATAACCAGATGAATAGATTCCTCTCAGGAGAGGTAGGTGCATAACTGGTTGGAAAACTGTTCCCAGAGAGTGGTTATCAATGGTTCACAGTCATGCTGGAAGGGCATAATGAGTGAGGTCCCACACTGGGTCCAATACTGTTCTGGGTCCAATACTGTTCAATATCATCATCAATGATTTAGATAATGGCCTAGAGAGTACATTTACAAAGTTTACGGATGAGTAAGTGCTTTGGATTATAATTCAAAATTATCTAGACAAACTGGACAAACAGTCTGAAATAAACTTCCTAGCTGTAAGAGTGGTTAAGCACTGGAATAAATTACTGAGGGAGGTTGTTGAATCTCCATCCCCAGAAGTTTTTAGGAGCATATTAGACAAACACCTGTCAGGGATGGTCTATATAATCCTTAGTGAATGCAGGGGCCTGAATGCCATGAATTCAGCAGCTAAAATAGATGATCTCTCAAGGTTCCTTCCAATACTATGATTAGGATTGCCAGATGGTTGAAACAAAAATACCTACCCCCCCCGAAAAAAAAACACCGGGAAAAAATTCTGTTGAAGGGAAAAAAAAGGTGGGGGAAGACCAAAGTTGTTGAACAAAAAAAAAAAAAAAAAAGGACTCCAAGAACTTATTAAGCCAAAAAAAAAAAATTAAAACAGCATTAAAACAGCATGTCCCCTTTAAGTGCACGGATAGGAACAGGGGAAAGATGGAGCACTAAGACCCAGGGGAAAGCATTGCTTCCCCTAGGTCTTTTGGCTGGCAGCCATTTTGTGCTGGCAGCCTTGGGGAACCAGGTAAGCATGGGGGCTGGGGTTGGGGGACTGGGGTGTTGGGAGCCGGGGAGGGGCGGGGGGGAGGAGGCCGGGCGCTGAGTGTTTGTAGGGTTGCCAGGTACCCAGCATTTTTACCTCCTGGCCGGGAAAAAATTCAGAAAATACCGGACATTTTAGGTGTCCGGTATTCTCTGAATTTTTTTACCGGACAGGAGCCGAAAATACCGCACTGTCCGGGTGAATACTGGACACCTGGCAACCCTAACTATGATTCAAATATAAACATTCCAAATTATTATTTTTGTCAAATTCTGAGATTCATTTTTCACATTTGGATATCAAGAGGATGGAACACATAGCATTGAGCATATTGCATTGTTGACTGTTTTTATGATTTTTTTCTCTATGTAGTGCTCTCAGATTTGATCTGATCCTCTGTTTAAACATTAAGAAACATAGGAGGAGGTAAGATAAAACACAGGAGGAGGTAAGATAAAAAGGTGATTTAACATTGCATGCTTTAACATATCTAGGAGTTATATTATCTGTTCATTTGGAGCTTGGTTCTGCAAGATGTCAAGTATCTGCAACCACAGAAACCTGGCAGGATTGGATTCATACAGTCTCTTTCAAGAATTAATACCATTTCCCAATTAAACAGTTCACATCTTCTATGATTTCACATTTTCACACTAAGTAAATTGAGAATCGTTGTCTTCTATGTACTTTCAAATGCCACAACATAATGATTTTGAGGGACACATTTCATGGTTTTTGAAAAAATTGGTATTGACAATCTGATGATAAAATTTAATATCAGATTACTGGAATTCATTAACCCCATGGTGGCAAATCAGGATTATTTTAGGATTATATTAGGGCATGTGTATACACCCACCTGTCTCAATAGGCATACCTGTATATTCTGAATCCTGCTGAGGTCTCCACACACAGCAGGCTCAGAAACAGTGTGTGCCCTAACTTCAAAACCAGGCTTGGATTAACCAATGCGCACAGGGTCCCCATCTCAGGAGCAGCCCTTGATCACTGGAAAACAAAACACAACAGACCAATGCTACAACCCTGCATGCCACACAGCTGTGAAAGTCCTGGGTGGGCAATGAACAGAGCTGGCAGTCAGGATCAGGAGGATTCACCGTAACCCAGAAGCAAAGTATTGAGTGGGGAGGTGGTTCTGGTGAGTCACCAGGAAGCTGCAGGGAGTCACAGGTGATGGGCAGAAAGTGAGGTGTCCGTGCGTATGGGGAGACTGGGGAATGTGGGGGGCAAATGGAGGATGTTTGGGTAAAGCATGTCATCAGATGTTGGTGGATAGTGAAATTGATTGTCAGGATGTTGGGGGCTGTGGTTGCAGTGAGCAAGATGTACATTAAGAATCCTGGGTTGTGTATATGGGATAAGTGTGTTTGGAGCTAGTGGAAGGCTTCTGGGTTATATGTGTGGTGGGTTATATTTGAAATAGGGATACTTTAAAGGTGGGGAGAGTCCCAATTTCCATAAGGCACAGGACCCCAAAATTCTTTAATCTAAGACCCACATTTGGTGGGGCAACTACTTTGCTGTCATCTCTCACCAGTTCTGTCATGAACAGGTGGAGTGCTGACCAGCACCTAGTGACCAAGGGGTTAACTCAGGTAGCTAGCAAAGCTGCTGGAAAGGAGCCAGAGAATCAATTGGCATACAGTGTTGAAATCTGAATTGGATATAAGTTCCCTGCCTGCTTTCTTTGTGTGGGAGAGATAAACCAAGAGTTGAGAGACACAGAATGATTTAAAATCAGGCAGGACTACCATGCCCCACGGACATGGGAGTGGGAGTGGACTGAACAAAGAGAAAATTAGAAATAAGTAACAGGGAAATGTGAATCCAGTTGCGTTCAGGGTAATTTTTCTTTATTTTGTGGTTTGGTTTGAACTGCTCTGTGTGATTCTGTGCCTTCCCTCCCCCTTTACCGTCTAAGCATTGTGCCGGAGGTTTTTTTTTTCTCTGTTTTAATTTGTTTTCCTTAGTTGCTCTGTAACATCTAGCAACCAAGCATGCTTTATCAAGTGTATCTTTTGTTTTGTAACAAAAATAATCTTTTAAGGTGATGATTTGATTCTTGTGTCTGTGTGGATCTGCATGCCTCTGACTGAGGAGGTCAGCTACCAAATACTGCAGCTTGTTTTTCTCTTTTATTTTTCAAGCTCCTTTGGGGCAAAAGAACTTGGAGTACCTCTGGGGGGTGATTTCAAGTGTTCGCCCCTGTTTTTTTAGGGATCAAAAAACACTTGATGGTGGCAGAAAATTCCCCAAAATCTGTGTGGTGATAATTCTGGGGGGGGAAGTTTTGGTTTCTAGTGCTTGTAGAGGCAAAGGGTTTTTTTTTTTCTTTTGAGCTCTTTGTAGGCCCCCATCTTCTGCACTCTGAGGCCATGTCTGGATTACATCCCTTTTTTGATAAAGGGATGTAAATTAGGTACATCAATATTGCAAATGAAGCCGGGATTTGAATTTCCCGCACTTCATTTGCATAATGGCGGCCGCTGTTTTTTTTTTTGAAATGGAGCTTTTTCGAAAAAAACCCGGCAGTTTAGACGGGGCATTTTCGACAGAAATGCCCCGTTTTGAAAGATCCTGTACTCTTCATTTTTTGAATGAAAGGATCTTTCGAAATGGGGGCATTTCTGTCGAAAATGCCCCATCTAAACTGCTGGGTGGTTTGGTTTTTTTTTTTTTTTTTTTTTTTTTTTTTTTTTTTTTCGAAAAAGCCCCATTTCGAAAAAAAGCGGCAGCCGCCATTATGTAATTATGAAATTCAAATCCCAGCTTCATTTTCAATATTGACATGCCTAATTTACATATCTTTATTGAAAAAGGGATGTAGTCTAGACGTAGCCTGAGTGCCAGAGTGGGGAACAGCCCTGACAAGCTCATACTTGGAATCCCAATTTTGCTCCACATTTTGAAGGGTCAGTGAGTGAAACGTGCAGTCTTTCAGCACCTTCCACAGGACAGACAGGGAAGAAGTAGACCTCCTGGCTCTGATAGTTCTGAATACATCCAGTGCCTAGGAACTGACTGTGCTGCTTATTCAGCTGGTGTTGTACTTTGCCTGTATTTGTTTGTCAAAGTGACTGTCTGTCCATCCACCGGGATATCTGTTTGATGGGACTGTCCCTTTGGGTGGATGAGTTCTATTCAGCTAGTCAGCTTTGGATGTGAAGTGGTCTCCAAGACCTGCTGAGATTTTTTTCAGACCAAACACAACAGAAAAGAGGCTTCTTTCAGATAGGACTTACTGCTTTTGATGACCTCACTCCAACCAGTTGGGGTATGTCTACAGAGCTGTGTTATTTCGGAATAACTGACATTATTTTGAAATAACAAAATGCACGTTTACACAGCAAGTCATTATTTTGAAATACTGTTGAGATGGAGAACTGCTTACTTCAATTCCTGTAACTCTCACTTCATGAGGATTAAGGAAAGTCAAAGGAAGAGTGTTCTTCCTTCAACTTCCGGTTGTGTAGACAGTGCCAAAAGCGGAATTAAGCTATTTCGACTTCAGCTACACAATTGACATAGCTGAAGATACATATCTTAATTCTACTTTTGCCCTGCAGTGTAGACATGCCCTTAATGTGCTACTTCTGATGGACTGTTGGCTTTGATTTGAATCTGGAACTAGGGGTAAGCATGTTAGGTGGACTGGATTAGATGCCTTCTCTTTGACTAAGACTGAAGACAATATGCACCCATTTTCTGCATGCATATCAGGCACTTTTCAGGAAAGCACTATTTTAAAATGATTTAAAATGTGTCAATAAACCTATGTTGTACCAATCTCACAAGAAAATAAAAACATAATGCATCAGTTATTCACAAGAGGCCCGATTGCTCTCATACTAGTGTATGGGCAAGGAACTTCCTCAGCACTCAAGGGATTTGAATTTTCCCCTGTATGTCCACTTGACAAGTGCCTACCTCCACTCACACAGTAGCTTTATTCTGATGCACAATATCCCTTCCATAGCCACAGAAACCTAAGATGCCAGTTCCAGCAGAGTATGAGAGTAACTTTAACATGTGAATAATCTCACTGAAGTCCAGAAAACTGAACAAAGGCTTAAAGTTATGAATGTGCTTACATTCCTTGCTGAAGTGGTTCCTTTGTGAATTTCACCCTAAGTTATGAAAATAATTAGCACAATTAGAAGTTAATTTTTTCCATTTAATACTTTAAATATAGAACAGAATTCACTGAGCCATCAGTAAAAGAATGCTACAGTATTTTTTTAGTCTAACAGTGTCTCAGAAGCATGATGGTTCAGTAATATATTTAGTTTATCAATTCCAATTAAGTTATTATAAGAAAGAAAGAAATTTGAACTTGCTGATCTGTCTGCATAAGCTCTAGGGAAACCAGTTCAAGTTCATCATAATTGTTTTAATAGGTTCAATTTCAGAATATCTATTTATAACAAGCCTAACAGCTTTCCTTTGTACAGTCTCTAATTTATTAATTAGCATCAACTTCACAGGTTCCCAAATGGAAAGATTGTTTTATTATGAAATGAGAGATTAAAATGCCAGATTTTAACTATTTTATAAGCAATTTTCCAATCTTATTTTAACTCAATTGAGAGTTGTTCTAGGAATGCTAATGCTGACTATCCTAAACCAGCTATCAGAAGGATCAAATATTTATGGTCCCAGTTTGTACTGTCTTCTCTATTTAAACCTTTTAGCATTTCCCTTTGTCTAATTAATCTGACTGAGACTGATATTCAGGAATCTTCTGTGGCTTAGTATGAAGCTTAGAAATGCTAGCATAGAGTCACAGAAAAACAATTACTAGCACTCATGAACACATGTCAAAGTTGTAGAGTCAATCAATGTTAGGGTGGACTTACGTCAGGGCCTTGTGATGGCATTGTAACTTGCCTTCGCTCTAAATATACTGATTAATTTAGGACATATTGAAAGGGTTTTTGTGTAGTGTTTTGTGTAGTGGCCCTGTTTCTAACCTTCACACCAGCCCTCCCTCCTTGCTTGCACAGACATTTAGTCTCTCCCTAAATTCAGTTAAAATTATGCTCCACTTCCATTAAGACAATCTAGTTTTTTGAAAAAAACGGAGACAAAAATTTGCAAATAGAAAACACTTTAAAATTTCAGTAAATGCAACTTGGAGTTAAGCAAATAAAATACCAGAAAATACATCTTTTCTATTTATTGCCACTGGCATGTCTTCTGTGATATGCAGCAAATATTGCAGCACATCTCTGTTTAGGTATCTTCACTATTATATTTTCATTCGTGTAACTAGAACTTTCCTGCTTTAAGAAATGAAGGGAGCGGAAAAGAGCCATGTTCATCTTATACTTGGGTTCTTAAACTGTCTTCTTATCCAACCATTTTGAATTTCTGCTGATTGGTTATCAGACAATCATACATTTTATTGTTCTTGAAAAAATGAATGAGGACAAACACTATATTTCGTACAAATACATTATTATCAGCTGTGAACTACATATTTGCTCGCTAAAGTGAGACAAAAACAGATCCTACAAATTAGTGAAAATAGCACTTGTTTATCTGCATTACTAAAAATCTAAAAAGATATTTTTTTCCTTAAAAATCAATTGTAGATTTGATTTTGGTGCTTCATCAGAAAGGAAAAATTCAAAGCCTTTTTCCCCTGCAAAATGGCATTATTGTATTTTTGGCTAGCCCTAGTTCTAACCTTCTGAAACATTTTCCCCATTTCAGACAGTTAGGAGGGGAAAGTTCATACACTTTCCCTTTAGTACCAATTCCTAGCTACTACAGATACATCCACACTAAAGTTTCCTTGATCTCGGGCCTCCCATGCCTACTACCTCTGAAGAAGGTTCAGGAAGCAGGTTTCTTGGAGGTCAAATGCTTGTTCCTGGTCATATGTCTGTGACTACAGCTTTTAGTTTCAAAGGCACCAAAGAACTGTAACCAGCAAACAGAGAACTAAACTTACTCATGATCAGAGCCTTTTATTCAGTGACAAAAACCACAAGAAAATTGCAAAATAAATAGTGCCAAACAAGTTTTGTAATAAGTTTCAGTCACTAAGCAAAAGGGAAATGCTGAGGGTTTTCTTTCTAAGTTATTTTGAATAGGTTCATAAGTGCTTTTCAAATGTATTTCTGGAGGGCTTTTTATACTTCTATTCTACATACCTGCTCAAAGTTTTTTCTCATTGTTAATATCGAATATGTGGTTCCAGTTTGTTTCTTTGTTTACTTTCTTATTTGTGTGCTCAGTTTCTTGATAGAAAGCCCTTGTTATTGTTAGGTAGTGAAACTAAGAAATTGTTCTTGTCTTTACAGGTAAGTGTATCCATTAACAAGCGCTCTGAAAAAATGTATCACGTGTTCATCAAAAAAAAGTAACTGTCAATTTGATGAAGTACAACTCACATCTCATTAGTGTGAGCACAGAAGCAATATTCCACATCAAAAATGACTGCTAAAATATTCACAATTACCAGCTGTTCAGAATCCATTTTATATAGATAAAAAACATGTCAAATTTAATTTATCAGATGCTTTCTGCTGTCATACTTTTCTTTCGTTCAATGTACTGAAAAGTTATAAAACAACCTCAGTTTTATTCTAGACATGTATCGTATGGGCAAAAAGAATAACAAAATCTATTATGCACCAAGATATAATGAAAGCTACATGGATGAATAATCTTTTGTAGGTTCTCTTACTCTGAAGGCTGAATAAATTATCCATTTCATCATAAATTGTGATTTTTCAGAACACAGACTTGGTCTTCCAATATGTTTGAATATAGTCTGCACATTTTGATGCTATCACAATATAAATAAGTAATAATAATGTAAATATCTTTGGATATACAATATCTGACATCTTTTAAAATAAATTTCATATCTGCCATATTCCTAATGAAGATTGCCACCCTATAACTGTGTGCACTGTTGTAGTCATGATGGTTTCATGATATTGGAGTGACAGTGTAAGTGAGGTAACATCTTTTATTGGACCAACTTCTGTGGGTAAAAGAGAAAAGTCTGTCTTGACTCTCTCACCCACAGAATTTAGTCTTATAAAAAATATTGTAACAGAGACAGGCTAGATGGCTACAGGAGAGTAATTGAAGGCAAGTACATTAGCCCCAGATTAAATAGGTTTTCTTTCTCTGTGAAAGGTAAAAAGGGTTAATTCAGAACAATAAGGAACTTGCCAGAATCAATTAAGGCAGACAGGGCTTTTGTGACACCTGAAGTCAATCAGGAACTTTGTAGACCAGGCTGATCAGGACACCTTGAGCCAATTAAGAACCAGTTAGTACTGGTTAAAAAGTACTCCCCATCAGTTAGCTCACTGTGCACAAGGGGCTGGGGCTGGGCAGTTGGTGCAACTAGGGCTGGGGGAGGCAGGTCCTCAGCCCCACATACAGCCCTGCCCCCTCTGGTGAGGTTCCCCCCCCACCACAGAGAGGGGAGGAGGTGGGGCAGTGGGATGAGCATGCATGCACCCTGCCCTCCCCCCCCCCTCCCAGCTCCGACCACAGGGAGGAGAAGACAGGGACTGGGGCGAGTGCGTGTGTGCATGTACACCTAGCCTCCCCGGCCCCACAGCACCGGAGCACTGGGGAGGGAGGAAACCCTGTGGCTCCACCCTCCCTGGCCTGGGAGCACTGGGAAGAGAAGAGGGCATGTGGCCCCAGCCTACCTGACCCCGGAGCTCTGGGGAGTGAGGAGGCCGCACGGCTCCAGCCTCCCCAGACCTGGAGCACCAGGGATGTTCCAGCCTCCTTGGCCCCAGAACACTGGGGAGGGAGGAGGGTACGCAGCCTGAGCCTCCCAGGCCCTGGAGCACCAGCAAGGGAGGAGGCCATGCGGCTCCAGCCTCCCCAGCCCCCAGAACGCAAGGCAGGGCAAAGGGTGAATGGCCGGAATTTCCCTGGTTCTGGAGCACTGGGGAGGGGATAAGCCACATGGTTCCAGCCTCCCAGGCCTCAGAGCACCAAGGAGGGAGGAGGCCACACTACCTGAGTCTCCCCCCCATTGAAGCAACGGAGCACCAGGGAGGGAGTAGGCCATGCGGCTCAAGCCTCTCTGGCCCCGGAACATAGAAAGGGTGGGCGCTGGGTGCAGCAGTACTCTGATCCCAGAACACCTACAGTAGGCATTCTGGGGGTGGCGTGTGAGCAGGCCATACCTGTTGGTTTGGGAAGGCTGTGCCTTCCCCCACCTAGGCTACCAAAAGGCTCTGAGCTGAGGGTAAGAAGGCACTATGGAAAGTCTGGAGTTACAAATGCTATCAGGAAGAAGGACCTGTGCTGAGTAAGATACTAGGAGAGTCTGTGCGGAAATGGCCCTAACCCATCCTCTAATTGCCTACTCGCCACGGGAGAGTTGACCCAGACAGTGTGTCACACCACAGGGGAAGGGCTAATTTGGGGAAAAGTCTGACTTCTCCCCAAACCACTTGGAGGGCAGCAGAGAGTTTGGTCTCTTCTCTTTTCCCCACACTGGCCAATGATGAGTGTGGCTAAATAAACAGCAAATTTGTACCCTTAGGGAAATCTAAATCAAGGGCTACTAGGAGCCTCTGAGGAGAGCTGTCTGCCTGAAAGCACCAGACCCACCAAGGCAGAGAAAGAGCTTTGACTCAATATTAACTCACCCTCCCTTGTGTCTTTTTTCTGAAATAGCTACAAAATTAAAAATAGAATGAAGCATTAATTCACTCACAAGAAAGTAAATCTGAAATATTTATGAAGATAAAAAATTCCAGATATTAAAAAACAGAGAACAGCAATAAGTATTAGAGAAAGTCAACTACACTGTAGGAGTCAACTTAATGGGTTACTTTTAGATGCTATGCAATTAATTGATGAAGTCTGGTGGGTTTTAGAAATTTCTATGACATGATTTGCTTATTTTACTACTACTTTGCCTAAGGTGGAGCAAGTGTGGGGATCTTTGGGCTTAAGTCAGAGTTTTAGAAAATGAGGCTGAAGTCCTTTATACACTGGGATGAGGAACACTATTTTGAACTGTAGATCAATAGTACAAAGCTTCAACACAAGAGTGATCACTTTCCCCCCCAGGTTACCCAAGAATCGATTGACAGCAGTTAGATATGGTTTATTAGAGATGATTGATTCTATATAGAAATCTGATATAGTTATGGGACAAGAACTATCTAAGTAAAGGGACAAAATATCTAAACTATTCTTATAAAATTTTATTTAATTTATCCTTGTATAAATTTTATAAGTAAGTATATATCAAATTTTATAATTTTATAGATGTGTGCATGTATAACATCTTACATTGTAAATTTATATATATTTTATATAAAAACCTATAATTTTATAGAGATATACACAGACACAGCTTTGCAAGGAAATTTTCAAAGGTCCCAATCCTGCAACCATTTATATAGCTACACACATATATGCACACGTTCCTTGGCTAACTACTGTAGTACTATATAATAACATTTTTCTTATGTACTTCCATGGCCTATGAATATCAGTGCTAAACTAGAGTAATCTTTATATACAGAGATTATTACTGGAGAAGGAATGGGAATAAATGGGATTTGACTATCATACTAGGTTTTTAACACAAATTTAAGAGGTATCTGGAACCTTAGTTCCTTTTTATACAAGGCACATGAGAGTATATTTTAAAAGTTTTTGGCTAATACCAAGATGGGAGGGATTTCAAGTCCTTTGAAGGATAGGATTATAATTCAAAGTGATCCAGACAAACTGGAAAAATGGTCTGAGGTAAATAGGATGAAATTCAATAAGGACAAATGTACTCCACATAGGAAGGAACAATCAGTTTCACACATGCAAAATAGGAAATGACTATCCAGGAAATAGTACAGCAGGAAGTGATCTGGGGGGTCATAGTGGACCCACATGCTAAATATGAATCAACAGTGTTTAAAAACAAACAAACAAAAAATCCAAAAAAATCCAAACATAATTCTGGGATATATTAACAGAAGCATTTAAAGCAAGACATAAGAAGTGATTCTTCCACTCTACTCTGCACTAATTAAGTCTCAACTGGAGTATTGTGTTCAGTTCTGAGTGCTGCATTTCAGGAAAGATGTAGATGAACTGGCGAAGGTCCAGAGAAGAACAACAAAAATGATTAAAGGCTAGAAAACATAACCTGTGAGGGAAGATGGGAAGAACTGAGTTTGTTCAGTCTGGAAACAGTTTGCTGCAAGTTAGAAGTTGTAGGCATCTATTTGAAAGAGCTGGCTGTGAAACAGCATCTTTGTTATCTAGTGTCTTCGTTTGCTATCTAATGTCTTTCTGATCAGATTTGGGGAGGGAAGATGGCAGAGAATAGGGTTGCCAGGTGTCCGGTTTTGAAGCGGACAGTCCAGTATTTGACCTTTCTGTTCGGGAAACAAATTGAGAAAATATAAATGAGAAAATATAAATGTCCAGTATTTTATAAATAAGATTATGATGTAATGTCAAGTGTGTCGGGTATTTTTGCTGAAACCATCTGGCAACCCTAGGAGGGAAGAACTGTGGACTTGTGCATGTAAAGCCTGAAGTCTGCCACAGTCTTAGGGCATGACCTAATAAAGATTTGTAGATATGGGGCATCACCAACTGATGCCTGTGACAACCATTTTAACAGCACTGTAAAAATGAGCAATTTTTGTTGTTTTACTGTTAGACGTACAAGGCGTATATTCTTGGTTTTGCTTCAACGTGATCTTAAAATTGGTATAAGGACACATTTTGTACTACTCTTATTTGCCAACATAGTCTTGTCAGAATTTAAATCACATTTCTCTGTTTTCTTTAAGATTATACTTTGGTTGTATGAAAACTGTTAGTTGATTAGGTAATATTAACTGTACAGTGTAACAAAAAATGTGAGATTACTATTGGGTATTAGTAATGCTTCAAATATGTAAAAAATATACAAGCTTTTTGGTGGACCTGAATCTCAGAGACACCCCATTCCACTACTGACTGGGACATCTGTGTGCTTTGGCAGAAAGACACAGGGGCAGAGTTGATTAATCCAACAGAAATAAAAAGAAATCATGTAGGATATAGCTATCAAACTCCAGCAGAGAGTATCAGATGTTTCCATATACTGAATGTACTTCCCTTGTCCATATGCATTTGTAGATTATATTATACTGATGGTATTAAAAATGACTTTCAGCAAGAATGATGGATATTGGCACAAATCCTGCTACATCATCATTAACAGGACCAAATTTAAAAGGGTTGAGAATAAAAAACCCATCACCCTGAGGTATTTCAGAGGAAACACACACAATTATGTGACCTACACAAAGAACTTCCAGAAAAAGAAGCATGCCCTATTTCATTAGAAAACCTCCATGAAGCTTCTATAATCAGCATGGATAGTTGAGTTTGCAAAGACGAATTAGCACTTACTTCCAAAACTAACTACAGGTACTTAATAGTGCAAAGGGCAAAGTATCATGAAAGATATTTGATGGCGTGCTACAACAAAGTCAGGGGAAAAAACTGAGAAAAGTAAACAGATGATGCTGCAGTGGGAAAGAGTTCATGACCTACAGAATTACAATCTAAACTATAAAGCTGGTTGAATTATTCACCATAAAAAATATTAACTGACAATGTAAGCCTTTCGTTCTGTCAATAAAATATGAGACATCACAATTTCTGTGTATTTTATTTGTCATTAATAACACTGAGTGAATAATATGGACAAATATCAATCCTTATTGGATGTTGTTGAATTCAGCTATTTGCTATTCATTTTTTTGTACTCTGTGATTGGCCACTTTAGTTGCATAGTATGTTTGTGCTCTATTAGAGGATTAAAACTTTTTGAAAAAAAAAAGAACAACAAATGATGAATATTGAAGAATAAATGGCAAATATTTTGGCTTAAATATGTATGTATATTTGCATGCAAAATAGGGTATTAATACAAATAACCTTTCCTCAAAAGCTTGTGCAAGCCAAATCCAATTTGTATGAATAGTTTGGGGAATGAACTTAACAGACATTTGACATTTAAATGAATATTCACAAACATTGTTTTAGCAATATGTAACTTACAACTAAATGTTTGGAGTGTTGAAAAAAATCATCGCCTGCTTATTAAAAAAAATATCTAGTTGTTTAGAATTTTGGCTCCAAACTCAAACTTGTAATTGGGCATATCCACCTTATCTTGACACTCAAGAAGCTACATTGGGCTTCCCTCCTTCCATACAGTGACAGTCCCCTAGGCTTCTACCAACCCATAAAAAAGTAAATATACATAGGAATAGCACAAATATGTAAGGACAAAACTAGGAAGGTCAAGACAAGAAATGTTAGGGACCATAAGAAAGGGGTTCTTCAAATATATCAGACAAAAAAGGCAGATCAAGGATAGTATGAATGCATTGCTCAATGGTGTAGGTGAGCTGGTAATGGAAGATGATTGGAAAGCAGAGATGCTCACTGCTTACTTTGTTTCAGAGTTCACACAAAATATAATGTGACCAGACAACTAGTGAATTACTATACACAATAAAGGGGACAGATAAAGTAAACACTACTTCAGAGATCTTCTGACCAATCTAAATATAAAATCAGTGGGGCTCAATGCTGTTCACCCAAGTGTACTGAAGGAATCAGCTGAAGGAGTCTTGGAGCTACTGGCAATAATATTTACAAACTCCTGAAAGATAAAAGATGCCACCAGAACAATGTATAAAACATTCAATTTGAAAATACCAGGAGGATGAAGGAGTCACCACTAACAGACAGCATGGAATTACCAAGAACAAATCATGCCAAACTACCTTGATTTCTTTCTTCGACAAGGTAACTGATTTGGTGGTTGGGAGAATGTGATGGACATATGTGACGGGGTGGACAGGCCTCACACTGAAGGGCAAGGAGTAGCCCGGGCCCAGCTGGCTGAGAAGGCCACGCCCCTCCAGCTCTGCTGGGCATGCTCCCAGCAGAGCCAAGGTATAAAAGCAGAGAGAGCCCTGCAGCGCAGGAGGCCGCAGGGGGAAGGAATAGTCCAGGCTGTGCTGGTGTTTGTGCAGCAGCTGAGACCAGAGTCGCTGCCTGTGCCTGACCCTGAAGCAGAGCCAGCAGCCGCCAACCCCAGGGAGGCAGGACCGCACCTGCAACCCCAACAGCAGCCCTGGCAAGTACTGACTCAGAGGCGAATAGGCCCCAGGGGAACCAGGGCGGGGTAGGAAGCAGCCCAGGGCAAAGGACTAAAAGCGGCTTGGTGTGTATCGGCCGGATTCCCCGCTGAACAAGCAGGAGCCATAGTCCCTTCCTAAAGGGTCCTGGGCTGGTATCCGGTGGAGAGGGAGGGCCCGGGTCCCCCTAGCCCCCATTTTCCCTAGTCTGGACAATCAACCCCTGCTCCAGGAGAGGCTTCTCTGGATGGCTAGGCCTCAAGGGCCGTATTTACCCTGATAGAGGGGCACTAACTTCTGAACCAGGCTGTTAGAGCCATATTTACCCTGATAGAGGGGCACTAAATTTTGAACTAGGCTGCTGGAGCCATATTTCACCCCGGTAGAGGGGCATTGACTTTGTGGTGCAGCCGAGGGGGGACGAGCCCCTTGACAACATAATACACCTTGACATCAGCAAAGTTTTTGACACAATATCACAAGACCTTCTGATAAGTAAGCAGAAGAAATGTGGGCTTGAGAGAACTACCATTAAGTGACTATATAATTGGCTGAACAACTGCAAAGAGTAACTATTAATGGAATAATATTGGATTGGGGAGAGGTCTTAAATAAAGCTGATTTTGGTTAGCACCTTAATTAGTGATCTGGATACAGGTATAGAGAAAAGACTGATCAAGTTTACAGATGACACAAAGTTGGGGGGCAGGGATTGCCAATACTTTGAGGATAGTGTTAAAATTCAGAAATATCTTGATAAATTGGAGAACTGAGCTACAGAAAATAAAATTAAATTCAACAAGACAAATGTAACATGCTACACTTAGGGAATTAAACCAAAAGCAGAAATTCAGAATGGGGGAAAACTGACTTGATATCAGAACTGCTGAGAAGAATCTGGGAGCTCTGGTGGATCACAACCTCCACCTGAGTAAGCAATGTTAAAAATTCAAACGAATATTTAGATTGTATCAACAGTGGCATAGCATGCAAGTCATTAGAGGTGATAACACTGCTTTGTTGAGCACTGTTGGTTTAGAGGTGAGCGACAAAAAAGATCAAAGGAATGGAATACAAGGCATATGAGCAAAGGTTGAAGGAAAAGGGTATGTTTAGTCTGGAAAAGAGGAGATTAAAGGGGACATGAAAGCAGTTTTCACACATTAGAAATGATATAAAAAAGATGGAGAAAAGTTGTTCTTTTTCTACCATAGAGAACAAGACTAGAGGAAATGGGTTCAAAATACAGCATAGCAGATTTAGATTAAATCTCAGGAAAAATGTTAAAAACAGCAAATAGTCTGGTAGCACTTTAAAGACTAACAAAACATTCAGATGGTATCATGAGCTTTCGTGGGCACAGCTCATGATACCATCTACAGGTTTTGTTAGTCTTTAAAGTGCTACCAGACTATTTGCTGTTTTTTAAGTTTATCCTGTACACAGGGCAGGCTTTAGGAAGTGCGGGGCCCGATTCGAACCAAATTTTGGTTGAGAAAAAAAACAAACCCAGCACACAAAGAAACAACTCACAGCCCCTTTAAATCCCCAGCTACAGGGCAGAGTCCCACCTTCCAGCCAAACCCACGGGCCGACTCCCCATCCTGCGGTGCACAGAAGCCGCTGCGCTCCTCCTCCGGGGCCAACGCCCCCTCCCACAGCACGCCTGGCACGCCGGCGCACCCGGCACACTTCCAGGTTTAGGGCATGGGGCCCTCTGGCTTTAGGGCACGGGGCCCTTTTAGGCGTGGGGCCCGATTCAGGGGAATCGGGCGAATCGTCCTAAAGCCGGCCCTGCCTACACAGACTAACTCGGCTACCCCCTGAACTTTTTAACTGTAAGAATAGTAGGGCAATAGTACTGACTGCCTTGGGAGGTTGTGGGAACTACTTCACTGGAGGTTCTTAAAAGAAGTCTGGGTAGCCATCTGTCTTGGATATTTTAGGCACAACATCTCTTATGTCTTGGCAGAAGGTTAGACTCCATGTCCTTTATGGCCTCTTCTAATACTCTGATTTTATGATGTTAAGAACTTAAAGGAAAACAGCATTGAAACCATAGATGTTACCACTTATTTTCTAACCCTTGCTCACTTAGAGACTCATAACCAGCTCTCTATGTGGAGCACACCACGTAAAAATGTGCTGTACCTACTCACACTGAGGCTTTAGGGGAAAACACAGGAGTGTAATTAGCCAAAATGTCAGGGGACTGGGAGTGTGGAGAAATGGTATGTCCATCAAGATGGCTCTTCTAGAAGATTCTTATGCATGGATCTTATAGGTTGGGTACATCAAAGGTCATTTTTCTAGAAGAGGCAACCTGTACATATTTTCAGAATTTGGTGTCTACAAGGGTTTCTTTCCCATACACACACACAAAAGGATTATCTGTCTCTTAATTCATTTGGCACCCACTACACGCAGAAATATTACATTAGAAAATATCAGCTCTTTAATTTCAAGATGACTATCACGAAAAATTGTCGCTAACTAAACTCTTGCTGATTACAGATATAGCCTTGAAAACATCACTACTTACAGCCTCCACTTCCACTCCCCCCAAAAAATCTGCATCAAGTTGAAAATGAATAAACATAACAGATCATAATTTTCCAGTTACGTAAGTGTATTCTTACACATTTAAAACCAGATTCAGAAAAATATATAGCTGAATGAAACAAATTATTCAGAACTGGCATGCTGGGGACGGAATCATGCCATATTTTCAGTTCTTGTCCTTAAAGTTACAAATAAAAACAAAAACAAGTAAAAGTAAGTTTAATTCATTATACTCTTTCTGAAAATGTGAAGGCCATAAACTTCCTTACTAAAGATTTTATCAAAGTTGTTGTTGTCTAGACAGGAATTTGATATAACTACTTCATACTATCAGGCACAAAATAATCAACGATTCTGGCACAGAAATATAAAGTTGGCTGCAACAAAATCAATAATGGCATGAATCATCATGTCCTAGTTATGCTAATTATGCTTCTAACTCTAACTTAATATTATCTGAATAAAATACAAGATAAAAATACAGATGCCATTAGTTAAGTGCTCACAACTAATTATCAACCTTTTAAAAAAGTGCTAGATGTTTTATTAATGCACTGCATCAGTACATGACTTTGTGAGAGAAAAGTAATTTTTCCTTAAGAATTCCCCCATAACTTTAAAACCTACGAAGATTGTAACTTAAGATTTTATACTTTCCTAAGTTATGAACAAATATACATTAATTATATAAAATGTTACCATTCATTGTAGTTTAATTGATAGTGTCTCCTTTTTGTATTTCGTGAGCTGAATTGGGATATTTCAACAGTTTAAATTAATGTTGAGAAGTGGCTTAAATAGGCTTTTTTCATTTGCTCAGACCATGTCACTGACAGATGTGAATAAGCAAGTAGATTCTGTTATCCATTGCACAGTTAATATTTTAATCAAACAGGCAAGGAAAAAGTTTGTCTGGCAGCCTTTTATAAAAAAAAAAATAAGGTACACAGAAATGAAGTTTAATTGACTAACACCATTAGTCCACATCCAACATGAGGTTCAAATAGTCACGGACAGAGTCTCTGAACAGGACTTGGCAAAAACCCATCCCCCATCCTCACTTAGCATTCACTGCTTTAGATTCAGGCCAGGGTATGCAGGAAAAGAACTTTGGAAGTTTAGTTAGTATCACAACTTCAATAAAGCCCATAGTTGTGTACCTCAATGTATGATGTCTTAGAGCTTTTATTGAAGAAGTTCGCAGGAATCTATGACAACGCAGATTTGTTTTAAAACTGCCAAGTAGCAGTTGCACATTTTCCTGTACTAGAGTGCAAATGGCTGAGTTGAACGAGAGGAGCCAATTAGCAAAGTAGTGGGGACTGTCTCAGGGTATCGATCCACTGGAAAAAAACAGAAGTGGGAATCTTATTTTTATTTTCAGGGTCAGGTGCATGCCAGTAAAGATTTTTAAGTGTGGGTTATATTGATAGCTTCTCCTCAATGGAAGGACATATAATAGATTGATTAAAAATTATAGCCAAATTTGAAATCCAGGATGCTCTGGAGTAATTCCTCTTTAAAAAACACATAAAACCCATAAGAAAACATAATAGATGACCAGCAGCCCGTAAAGTACAAGCTGAAGGTATTGTTAGCCTCCTCTGAACCAGTTGGCTGGCACTGGAAAATCTTCCATAAACGGTTGCAAATTAGACAATTTGAACTTCATCTAATGAAAGAGTAACAGAATTCAATAAAATTCATTCCATGTATGAAACCCACTGATAATAGTCAAACACACCAGAACAAAAATTGTGCTAAACATCTATATAAAGTTTGTAAAAATGTTTCTCCCTAAAAATTAACAAGTATCTGAATGTTAATTATTTTAAAAATCAGAAATACTTTAGCTAGGGGCACAAAACTTGAGCAGGACATTCCATTTCATTAATGTATTTAAGCCTGAGGGACCCCACTACAAACTAAAATGAAGCTCCTGAAGCAAATAAAACTGTAAGAGTATGAAGACATTATCTTTCAAGTACATATTTGCTAAGAGTAACCTTTTTTCCATACCTGCAATTATCTTACTCTAAACTGATTGTTGTTGACATATGTAATTAATGCTTACAAAAGGACAAACCAGGAATTAAGGCAGGCAGCAATTATTTGAAGTGTAATGTCTGCCAGATTAGTGCTGACATAATGAATGCTCATTGTGTATTAACAATCAATGAGAACTACATGAAGAGCCCTTGAAAGGCTGGTTTAAAAAGAAAAATTTAACAGAAAACAGTTTTTAATAGAAAACTGACAAGTTCACAGGTCTCATGATGCTGGACCATCCTCAGAGCCCTCAGGTTTATATTAAAGGCACCTTTGAATTACTCAACATTCCCTTCTGCCGGCACATTTTCGTTCTAACTTGTTCTGCGTTAGGACACGATCCACACCTACTAAAGTCAGTGGAAAGACACACTGACTTCCATGGGCCTTTGTTGAGGCTGTTAGTAGATTACTCCTAATTCCATATAAAATTACAGCCTTGCCTCGATTACCTTACCTTTTTTGTTTGGTTTTAAGTGCATCCTGCCTTTCAGGGCCAGTACTGTTGGTACCACTAGGGCTGTGTCTAGATTACATCCCTCTTTCAACAGAGGGAAGTAAATTAGGCACTTTGACATTGCAAATGAAGCCAGGATTTGAATTTCCCGTGCTTCATTTGCATAATCACGTAAAGGCGCTCTTTCGAAAAAGCGCCATTTCGAAAGTAAAACTGCGGTCTAGATGCGGTTCTTTCGAAAAGGGAAGGCTTTTTCAAAAGATCATGTAAACCTCAAAAAATATTTACAGGATCTTTCGAAAAAGCCTTCCCTTTTCAAAAGAACCGCATCTAGATCGTGGTTTTACTTTTGAAATGGCGCTTTTTCAAAAGAGCACTTTACATGATTATGCAAATGAAGCACAGGAAATTCAAATCCTGGCTTCATTTGCAATGTTGAAGTGCCTAATTTACATCCCTCTGTCGAAAGAGGAATGTAATCTAGACACAGCCTACATGATTTCCCCTTCAAGGATTTTATGAAACACAGAGAGGCCGCTTTTGGAAAACACTCAAAGATTTTACAGCATGTCCGATCACACACCATTCTTTTAGTTAAAGACAATGTACTTCAAAATCAAAAGGTCAAAGTGCAGGACATTTTTCTTAATTATAGGACCACTACAGGCCTCCCAATAGTAAGGGAAAGATTGAAGCCTTACAGCATGTGAAGCCACTATATTGCATATACATTAACTTGAGGATTTCAGAAGAACACACAAAGGATAATTATATTGCTGCTGTAGGAAAACTGTAGTCTCTGCAAAAGCTTTCTGGTAATTTACCCTAGTGATTAAACCATAATAGTTACTGTGACGTGAGTCATAACCTAGCATTTATATCTGGTGCTGAGTTGCAAGTGCAACAGTCAAAATTACATTATACATAATTAAATCATGTCCTGAGATTCAAATTTCCCATTGTAATCAATGCTATGCTCTTTAGGTTGCTACTGACTAGTATTTCTAGTTCTGTTCAGGTAGCTCACTGAGGGCCAAAGGCACAGGCCAAGTAAGCCAGCTATTATTTTTGTTGTTTGTGTCAATCCTGTGCCCACCTCTGTGTATGGTAAAAATTGGGATGACTCCTGCACTGAGAAGCTAGGAGGGCCATGCTGGGAAGGGAAGCCAAAATATATATGTATTAAGTGTAGTGCCTTGCCACCTCCTCCCTGTCCCAGACCCACCCCTTCATGTAGTTTCCTTTCACAGAACTATAGGGCACAGCAGGGCCTCCTTTGACCAGATGGCACAGCTGCTTTCCTATCCCTACTACTTCTCAAGGGAACAACACAGAACAAAAATAGCTGATTTTCTGCCAAATCTTGATATTCAGTTTGTGAACTATACATGGTAAAAACTCTACAGGGCTTGAGCACCTCTTCCCAAGGTATACTCTGGGTCATGTTCTGCCAAAGAAAGACTGCAAAATCCTATCTCATTGCAAACATACATTTCCAATATTGGCCAGCAGTACCCCAGCTCAACTTTACTCAGTTCAGCAATGGGAATCAATTGCTTTTGTCAAGGTCCCAATTGCTTTGTCAGGGCATAGTCAAGGTCCAATCTCCAGAGAAAATAATAATAATAATTAATAACCAATATTTCACAGACCTTTCAAAAGCATTTGGAGGTCCAGATTTGGCCCGTGGCCTGTCCCTGAATTACAGGAAATACTAGCTGTGCCACAATATAGCTAACCATAATCTTGGAAGATCTATATATATTCGGACAAACTGGATATAAGGTTTACACTTAAGCAGATATAAATCTGACACTTAATATGTTCAAGATATTATATAAGCTCAAACAAATATTTTTACTCCTCTAACGTATTAAACCCTGACATATTTAATGCAGCCAGAAATAGTATTGCTTTTTATATATTTGCTAAACACAAATAGCATATAAATATACAATCAACATATTTTCATGACACAAAAACAAATGGTAAAGTTCAGGTAGTTGAATCTAAATCAAGGTACATGATTCAGAGTGATGGATAGATGTATCCAAGTGTTCTGACAAAGCATCTATGCATACCCTTTAGGTCATTTGACAAAATTAAAAATAACTTTAATATTAAACTTAAGCACAGTGCAGCAGTCCAATTCAATATAACATCATCACTGGACAACTCTAAGTCTCAAATCATTCTCTTCTCAGGCAATCATCACACTTTCAATGTCTACCATTTTCAAATCCCTGGGGAAAATGCATATGATTTGCAACATGTTCTGTAGATCATCAGGTTCAGATTATTTCAGACAAGTGGTGGAAGTGAATTCCAAGCCTGTGGAATATCAGTGAGCAGCCTAACAGCAGTCCCTTCTCATTTATGCTGATGGTGTTTCACCTCAAGTACCTACTCTGACCTCAGCTGGTAGCATGGTAGGAGGAAAGAGGTGGTTTCCTCGACAAGTAAGTACTAAGCCATTGATGGCTTTGTAAGTTGAAACCAAAAATGCCGGTGAACAGCCACTGAAGATCAAGGCTGCTCACAGTAAAATACCCCACTTACCAAGAAGGCCACCAAATTCTGTACCATTTTTGGTTCTGGAGTGGTTGCAAGCTGTTGCTAGATTTAATAATCTCATCTGAGGCAATGGGAATATTTGATCCCTTATTTGTTTCCAGAAACAATTTTTGTATTAAATTGTAGAATAATTGTGAAGACATTATCTTTGAGTGTTAGTTGGACTCCACTTAAAAATGATCTGTCAAGCTTAATGCCTTGTTAATGAATTTTTTTCTTGTGCATACTTTTTATTGAACTGAGCACTGTTCGATCTGTAAAGATATAACTGAAAGGAAAGCACATTTATAGGAGACAGCCTACAGCTTAACAACCCAATCTTCAAACAGCATACACAGCAATAGTCCAATGGTACCAACTTACTGAATTAACATTAAGAACCAATGACAGAAAAAGAGACAGAAAATAAGATTTAAAAAATATTTCCATGACCAGAATATTATCTGTATATTTTTAAAAATAGTACAAGACCAGATCCTCTCTGGCTGTTACTCAGTCTTTACTCACAAGGAACTCCCACTTTGTCAGTCTTGCCTTAAGTTAGGACCCATGGGTGGAAAATATAATATGCTGAAAATACACCAGCAAAAAGTAGAGACTGATAGACAACAGAAATTATTGAGACTATTTGAAGGGGCTGTCAGGCAACCCAAGCTAAGAATGAGAATGCCCATTGGTTCCAGGTTGGCCAAATAAAGAGTGCAGACTGGCCCAAAAATATTAGAGATGGTGAAAATGTCTCATCCAGCAATTTCCTCTTTTCTTTTTCAACAATATTCATTAGTCAAAAGACAGTTTCTCAGAAATCAGTAGACAAGAAAAGTGAAGATAAAAAGGCAGAAAAAAATCAATGAAATAACTAGATCCTTATTTACAGTTATTTTTCAGCTATACTTACATTCTGTAAATAGATATAAACAAATGAGTAATATCTCTGAATCCTACCATGCAAAGCAATATATCTCCCTTTGAAATATGTGTACATTTAGTATTATCTGTACTTCCTGATGTACCTTTCAGTTAGTCACTGTCACACCAAACTCCTTTAACTATGAGCACCTGTCTCATTAACTCAACTGGAATCAGGATTGAGCCTATTACATCAGCATGTGTAATAGCAGCCGCCTCTTCTGGATGAAAGGCTTCCATGTTTATTTTTAAGAATGTCAGTCATTTCAGATGTCCTCATTGGTTTGTTACAGCATTCCCAGCTGCACTACAAATGTTCTTTTAATGAATCCCCAAAAAACAAAAAAAGCTAACTATTTGACAGTAGTCATAGCAAGGCGGAGTCTATATTCCCATTTCAGAAACCAGCATTCAAACGACTATTTCATTGCTAGTGTGAGAATTAACTAGGCTTTACTTCCACTCTAGTAGTCCAGCCAAAGCCTAACAGTGGCAACCTATGAGAAAGCTCAGGGGAAGATGAAATGTGCCTAAAATGGCAGTGGTATGACACACTAGTGTGATACACATAGGTTAAGGTCCCATGGTTCAGGGTTCTATTCTGGTGGAAATAAGGGCTGATAAACATGCATATGATGTTGTCAAATTTGGCTAATAAAAAATACAACCCCTTCAGAGAGGTAACAGCATGTTTTCCAAAAACCTGTCTTGACCAGGTTTCATGAACTATGGATCAAAAGCATGTTTGGACTGATACCAGAGTTGCTGGAAGTGGTACTCTGTCCTAAAGGTGATATGATTATTTCATACATTCCCACTGTTCAAAATCAGAACATGTTCCATGTCTACCTATTGTACACACTTCTCTATTTAAATAAATGTGATCCACTAGATAGTCAAACCTTTCTGGCAAACAAAAAAACGATTCCATTGTGTGTGCATTGCCCAATGCCATCTGATGTTGTGCACAGGTTATTAAAAACTCTGTGCTTCTCTGGATGTAGTCATGGATTATGTGATTTAGCCACTTATACTCATGCCTTAGGAAATATTTGAATGTTTTATGCAGGTGGGTGCTTAACTGAGTTCCTCAGGAGCCCCTGAGTAAACTTGTTTCTATAGGAGGGTAACAGACTGCAGGCATTCAACAAAACCAGTGTGGTGACAAAAGGCCAAACTAAGTTTTCACTAAGAATTAATTGAATTCCTCTTAGATATTTCTCCCTTTACCAAGGTATGAAAAATGCCTTAAAATTAAAAACTCCTTTCATAAACAAATAAATGAATCAATAATCTATAGGTTGACCCTCTCAGGTGTGGGACTCTCTGGTCTGGCAACATCTGTGGTCTGGCAGGACCACGGATGTTGCCAGACGAGAGAGCCACTGGATCAGAAAGCTCCAGCTTGGGGTAGAGGAGTTCTGGTACCCTGGGGCAGCCTTGGGGCTGTGGAGTGCTGGTGGCCCTGGAGCTGGCTGTGGAGCTCCAGTTGCCCGGGGAAAAGAGCCCTGGTAGCCCGTGGCTGATCGTGGAGCCCCAGCAGCCCCGGAGCAGCTAAGCCCTGATGGTTCCAGGCAGCTGAGCCCTGGCAGTCCCAAAGCGGCAGAGCCCCAAGTCAGCAGAGCTTTGGTGACTCTGGGGCTGTGGAGTCTGGCAGCCTTGGGGCGATAAAGCCCCAGCAGCCCTAGGGCTGACCGAGGAGCTGGGAACCTGGTGGCCCAGGGGCAGGGAAACCTGGCAGAGGGGCCAACCTTCCCTGGTCTGGCAAACTCCATCCTTTGGGACCAGTCATGACCTGAGGGTGCCAGACCAGGGAGGTCCAACCTGTACAGTTGAGAGGGTTGGTTTTGGCACCATGAACTTTCCAATGTTAGTAAAATAAAAGTACACTTCCAGCTACCTGCACCATTATAGCAAAGTAAAGATTATTTGGAGTACCAGACAATGCTCATGCCTTTTGGGGGAGGGCTATAATTTCCAGATTTGCCCTTGTCAGCTTTAACTGCCTCCCATCCCCATTTTGCAGAACAGGGCTGGGATTATTTATGTAGTTAAAGTTGAGTACATACTTAAATATGGTGCTGAATCAGGACTAATGATTTTTAATACATTTTGCTTTTACTGACTTATTTATACCATATGTAGAAAATGCCATGTGTTACAGGGTGTCTAATAAATGAATAAATAAAAATAATACTTCTACCATTTTGAGAAAATCCATGCATGAATAAATTCAGTATATAAAAGAAGGTACTGATATGATTAAACCATTTTACACCACCCATCAGCAATGTAGCCATTGTCCTGGCTAGGAAAAACAGGGAAGACCTGAAATCATGTCTGTAAACCTTACAGATTTTAATTAGTGATAGGATTTGCAAATGAAACACCTCAGCCAGGCTCTCTCGGACCGGAAATGGACTAACATGGAGTTGTAGCTGAAGCTTTATTTTCAAGGAACTTGAATCACAGTTCCCTCACATTTCCCCTGTTGACACCAGTCTACCTCTTCAGCAAGCAAAGGGATAACCATTATTTTGGGGGCTCTGGGGACTGTTCTTTTTATTGATTTTAGGGTTTCCTATAGCACCTATCAATGTAGCATCTGAGTGCTTATTGGGTATAGATGTTAAGATTAGCAAGGGAATAGCAGTTTATAGCCTTCCCAGATGTCCTGATATCTTTATCCCACAACTGTAGAATCTTCATATGTTGGAGAACACACTGAACATCATGTCAGTGCGAGAGAAGTTGAGATATGATGCAAACAAATGCTATAGTTTTACTCAAAATGTAACCCAGAGATTTATTAATGTTGGGCTGGGATTCTCAAAGTTTTCCAAGGGAGTTAGGCGTGCCATTGACTTTCATTGGGTTTTGACATAAGGCACTTCTGATAAACCCAGACTCAGTGTCCCACATTCTAAGGAAAATTATAAAAACGTTATAGGGAGAAGCAAGGTCTCCCCTTCATTACCCATAGGCATGTCACCTCTCCATACACCTTTTAGTTGGTGATCTTCATTACCCTCAGATGGATACACAGAGCAATTTTATTTTTTGAAAATCATTGCAATGACTAAGAGGCATGCTTTCTGGAACATAATCAGTGAGCTGTGACAATAACATGATCAAGTGTTTGTCCTCATCCCAATTGCTATTTTGAACATATTTATGCTCTCTTTGTTTCAAGAGTTGAGCATAGTGTGGAGTACACAAATATCTGTAAATTGATATATTAATCCTTTGGAACCAGTGGACTTTGGAGATCCTAATGCTAATATAAAATGTGTTCACACAGTGAAAGGAAACTCATGGTTCCAAAGGTAAACAATAATTTCACAATGGAAATACTCTGTGCTACAGAGACAGTGGCCAGCTACCACAAGTCATATTTTTTACTCCTGCAACAATGTGCTGTCAGAATGGTTATAATGGCACTTCACTGTTCTTTCTATGGTATCTCTCAAAATAAGCTCCATTGTATGGGTGCGCAACTGACACAGACATAGTCAAACAGCTTCCATAGTCCAATAATTTATATTCTTGCATGTCCACCGTGTTTCCTGTGTGAGTCCTCCACACTGTTGTAATTGCTAAGCAGGTAGTCACTTTTGAAAATGTTGACCTCAATGCACTGAAAATAATTCTTTTGGCATTGGACTCCATTTTAACATACAGTATTATTCTGTTCTATTCTATTCTGGTCATTTGAAACTTATTTCATGCGTTTTTAGCGTGAAACAGCCAAAATCTCCTTCTCTGGAAATGTTCCCTTATTGGAGATTTCAGCTGCCCATGATTAGACTTCTCACATCTAGTACCCTGGGGTGGAAAGCCTTTTAAAAACTAAATATAAGAATTGCTAACTCTCCTAATGGGTATCATAAAGAAAGCTCTTAGGGAACTAGCAATAATGTGCTGTCATAGATTCATCTCCCCATTCTACCAGAGACATCCTGCATAACCTTGGCCAAGTCAGTCTGTCTGGGCCTCCTAGCTGTAAAATGTGGGTTCCTAATGCTTGACTACCTCATAGGGGAGTTGTAAGAATAAATACATTACCAACTGTGAAACACTCAGTTGCTTCAGTGCTGGGAGCTATTCAAGTGCCTTAGAGAGAGGGAACACATATTCTAGGAGGCATGATTATGGGAAGCTGGGGCATTGTTTGATAATCTTGAATGATTCCATCAAATCTTTCAAAGGAAACATTAACTTTTCTCTTGTCACTCTTCAATTACATGCCAATCACAATCACACATTGTTGGTACAGCAAACTGAATTAAATATAAGGATAGAGCACTGTCAAACCCCAAAATAATAAATTTCCTGGCTTTTATTAAATAAAATCTCCTAGATTTATCCAGATTCCTTTGAATCAGAGAAACGTTTCAAATTATTCTGGATGTATAAGATGAGATCTGCCCACAAAATTATTTACAAATAGGTGGGGAGAAAAAACATGCAAAAGTATTCAATGGAAAGGTCTTGATGTAAGTAAAAAGTGAATAGGATTGAGCCAGTATCTTTGTTCTAAGAGCAGTCACATCCATTCCAGTAGATTTTCTTAGATTTCATTTGAGATTCAAAGACTACTTCTCTCCTAGGGTTTCTACCAACTTGTGGCAGCTACCACTCCCCAGGTAATGGTCTTAGCAGAAATGCTAAGCTAACTGGTTAATCATCACACAAAGGATAGAAATAGCAAATGGCCACTACTATAAAACTAGCCAATTAGCCCGTCATAAGATGGGATTTTCAGGTCTCTCCTCCACGTCAGTCTTCTCTCCTAGCCTCCAGTCTCTCTCTCCTCTTCCTACTGCCTACCCCTCTCTCTCTTTCTCTGCTCCCCATCCTGCCTCTCACTCTCCCTTTCTCTTCTACTCCACCTCCTGCCTCTCACTCTCTCTCCGCTCCGTCTCTCTCTTTTTCCCCTCCTGCCTCTCACTCTCTCTCTCTGCTCTCCTCTGTCTCCATCGGGGATGCACGCTTGTCCAGGCCCCGCCCCTGGGCGTGTACGTCACCACCCCGCCCCCCCTTTGCCTCCCACCGTGGCACTCAGCTGACTTCTGCGCCGCTCAGCCGGGTCGCCGCGCAGGAACAAGCGGCGCAAATGGCCTCTCTCTCTCTCTTCTCCTCCTACTGCCTCACCCTCTCTCTCTCAGCTCTCGTCCGCCTCCTGCCTCTCTCCGTCTCTCTCTTTCTCTTCTCCCCCTCCCGCCTCTCACTCTGCGTTTCTCTTCTCCTCCTGCTGCGTCTCTCTCACTCTCTCTCTTGCTGTCCTCTGCCTCCTCCGTTCTCCTCTCTGTCTCCTCCGCGTCCTCTGTGTCCGCTCCACTTTCCTCCTTTTGAATCTGGCGCCCTTTCCTGATGTCAGAGACGCATGCTTGTCCAGGCCTCGCCTCCTGGCTGTTCCCTCTGGGCGGCGCTGTTGCCTCCCGCCGTGATGCTCAGCTGACTTCTGCGCCACTCAGCCAGACCGCTGCGCAGGAGCAAGCGGCGCAAGCGGCTATTTGGGGTCCGTGCTCCCCATGCAGCATGGGGGTGCTGCATGGGGAGCACGGGGCCCAAATGGCCACTTGCGCCGCTTGCTCCTGCGTAGCGGCCTGGCTGAGCGGCGCAGAAGTCAGCCGAGTGCCACGGCGGGAGGCAACAGCAGCTCCCAGAGGGAACAGCCAGCGTTTCAGCGTTACAGAGTCACAGACATTGGGCCACTATATATATGATACTTTAATACAAAAGTAACAAAGGAGAATTAAATCACCCAACAGCATAGGCAGTCTGAGGCAAATGAAACCCACAGGGAACAAAATATTGCAAGCCATCAACAGAAGCCTATGGTATCCTTAATTATCTGGATTTGAATTTGCCATTGGTTCAGATTCCTATGCCATTTATAGGTGTTGGATCAGTGGCAGGTGTAGGATCTTCCAGATGATAAATTCTCATTTTTTCCCAATAGTATTGAAAAAGTAACTGCCTGTGGCAACTGCAACAAACAAGTCCATTTTGTCTGAGAAACTGCAAGCTAGGGCACAGGAAAGTAATTTGCTGATCAGATAAATGACAGAGTTATAGACAAATTAAATTTGTATAAAATCAAGGCAAGTACATGTTAAGCTTTTAGAAGATGTTGTATAGTTAGACCTCACTGGGGGACCTGACCGATTTCGAAGGAGGGAGTTTGCCGGACCAGGGGAGGTCAGCCCCTCTGCCAGGGTTCCCTGCCCCTAGTCCACCGACTCCCAGCTCCTTGGCGAGCCCCGGGGGCTCCACTGCCCCAATGCTGCCAGACTCAGCTGTCCCGGGCCTCTGGGGCTCTGCTGGTCTCATTTCGCCTGAGCTTCCCTGCCCTCAGGGCTCCGCTGCTCTCGGAGATGCTGGGAATTTTCTGAAAGTCACCTGAGCTTCGCTGCCTTGGGGCTCCGGGGCTCTGGAGTCGCTGGGGCTCAGCTGCTTCAGGGCCACCGGAGCTCCACTGACTTCTGTTACACTCTCTTGGCTCATGTACTTTGTGTTTAAAAAGTGAAGTTACTTGCCAAGCATGGTTTACCGCCTCCCAGGTCTCCAGTCACAACAGCACACTTACAAACAGGTGTCCTGGGGCACTGAAAGGTTAAACAGCTGTGGTAGCATGCTATAATAATATTTCAGGTAACTGAGAACCTCTTTTCAGCACTGGAGTACTCAGCTCTCATGAGGAAGTAGTTAGAAAAAAATGTGCTAAACCTTGTCAGCTTTATGCTGAACTAGACAGATTGCTGGAGTTGGCTGATCCCCAGCCTTATGGTCAAAGGACTGACAATAGCACAAGAGTTATATGATAAAGATGTTGAGCTTATTGTGAAAGACCCTCACAATTCTTTCAAAGCTAATAAAAAGTCTATATTCCTTATGAATGCTGATCATGCCTAATGCAGTGCCAGATGTATGTATGTGTATAAAAATGTTTTAATACTTTTTTTGAAATCTGCTAATTGTTCCTGAGAGCTCTGTTAGACAAATAATATCCCATTTTACAGATAATGAAACTAAAGAAGTGAGTTTCAGGGACTTTCTCATGGACATGGAGTAACAATCAGGATTATAGATCTGGAATGCCAAGCTCTTATTTGTGCACTGAGAATGTTGGAGTACACTTTCATAATATAGTACCATGAAAGATGTACCCTGTTGTCAATGTTTACATGTGTTTGATTATTCTTCAAAAGTTTAAAGTGACAGGCAAAAAACCTGGGTATGGAGTGGATTGTCAACCAAGCAGCTTTTTGTAGTGCCTACTGTAGGCACTTAAAGGGCACGTCTAGACTGCTTTCTTCGCTGAAAGAAGATATGCAAATTCAGAGCTAATTTGCATATCTTCCGATTGTGTTATCGGAAGAGGTTTCGTCAAAAAAGAAAGCAGTTTAGATGTGGTTCTTTCGGGGGAAAAAAACCCTTTTTCGAAAGAACCCTGCACACCTCATTTTTTTAGGGAGAAGAGTTCTTTTGAAAAAGGGTTTTTTTCTGAAAGAACCACATTTAAACTGCTTTCTTTTTCGACAAAACCTCTTCCGATAGTGCAATCGGAAGAAGATATGCAAATTAGGTCAGAATTTGCATATCATCTTTCGGCGGAAGAAAGCAGTCTAGATGTAGCCCTAGTCAAGCATCAGGGAAAAAAGCATGTTGAAGAGCACTTGCCCTAACTTTTGATTAAGAAAGTCCTTTGTTCCAGAAAGCCACATGGTGAGTCAGAATGCTAATTTCTCACTGTATTCTTTATGCCCATATAAAATGAACATGTTCCTGTGACAACATTGCAACCTTAGCATGATTCATGCCAGTGGAGTACATTAAAATTCATCTGATTTGTTTAGGTCTCTCACTGGCTACAAAATTTTGAGCTTTGAGTAGTTTAGGTGTCACAAGTCTACACATTTATTTGTCCCTGATTAGCTATCTTACAAAGTAATTAAGTAAATCAATAAACAGAATGAGCATAAGTCAATGGAAGCTCTGATAAGCATGCATGATCTTCAATCTACAGTTACACAGTCATCAGCAAAACAGCTATACTGTGTCTTAAGGGTTTTTTGGATACATTTTATAGCAATAAAATGTTCATCTGCTAATAATATTTGTTATACTCCTAGAATGGTTTTTCAGCTCTGATCGTACATGTAATCATTGGTAAATATCAGATGTACTTAAACACCAGTTAAATTTGAAGTGTAAGCAAAAGAACTATTTCATATTCATATATTATGTCAGAAGCTCTGCAATGTGTCCATTTGTTTGAATTTTAACATTTATCATATAACTAATAAATTGTAGCTATTGCTGAAATACTGAATTTTGTTCAGCTATCCAAACTGCAGTCTGGAACAGATAGACCTCTGACTTCAATGGGGATTTGCATGAGTAGGTGGCTCCAAACATGGATCTGACTGTAGACTTATAGCCTATTTCATTTTATTTGCAAAAACAATATAATCCTTATTGGTTTCATGCTCACAAAATGAGCAGAATTTAGCATATTATTTAATTCAATTCTTATCAAACATGCTATACTCAATTAGAAGATGCAACAAGGAAGAAAACAATCCCTTCCTAATTGGATCCCTATTACTAACGTGATGATAATGATCTTACATTTATACTGTGCCTTTCATCCTGAGGGATGCCAGAGTGCTTGACAAACTAGTATAATGGTTGCCTGGTAGTGATTGCTATAGTTAATGTTACATTACATTCCCCTGCTCATTGTATTTTTCTCTGAAATTTACCTCTTAGCCTGAAATATTTTTATCTCAACCTAAGGGTGTTTCTTTTAAATAAAAGTTTAAGCATTCTCCATTTGCCTGTCCTTGAGTTATGTAATAGTAAGGCGATCAGAGAATTGTTGAATGTCATTCTAACTGTGCTCCCATGGAAATCAAGTGATGATTTACTGTGAACTGGGGATGTACTTAAACACCAGTTACATTTGAAATGTAAGCAAAAGAACTATTAAGCAAGGGAGAATTGGGCCAATACTGTAAAATTCCCACCCTTTAATCTTTGGTCCAAGAAAAGTGTGGCGATATTTAATATGTGCATACATAAGTTAAAGTCAACTGGACTACTTAAATGAGTAAAGCTCTCTATGTACTTGTTTCATGGATAAACATCTTCACTTTATGCTATTAAATCTGTATCAGAATTAGGGCCCTACCAAATTTATGGACTATTTTCATCAAGTTAATGGCCATAAGATTTTTTTAAAAATCATAAAATGTCATTATTTCAGCTATTAATCTCTGAAATTTCACAGCATTATAATTGTAGGGTCTTGATTCATGTTCCCTGTAAGCTGTGCACTTGTGTGGCTGTTCAGGAGAGATTCACATGCTGCGCAGCTGATTAGTAGAGTGCCCACAGTTAGGTTTTTTATTTCTATTGGTGGTGCACATTTGCACATGCCTCATTTCACATAAAATTATTCGGCACATGGATCAAAAAGATTAGAGGGAACATTGGTCTTGATCCAAAGAGTTGTGAGAGGTCTCAAGGTTATAGGGGGGTGATGTGGTATGGCTAACCCTTACTTCTGTGCTGTGGCAGCAGTACTACCTTCAAAGTTGGCAGTTAGGAAGTGGTAACTGTTGGCAGGAGCCCAGCTCTGAAGGCAGAACCACCAGGAGCAGCAGTGCAGGAGTAAGAATGGCATAGCACAGTATTGCCAGATTTATTTCTGTGCTGATGCCTGCAAAGCTAAGCCCTCAGTCAGCAACTGCCACTCTCCATCTGCCAACTCTGAAGGCAGCAATGCTGAAGCAAGGATGGCACCAGGGCAAGTTAGGATATGGCAAATTAGGATGACCACTCTGGGACCTTGCGCTTTTGGGGCCTGTGCACTCTGGAAGGCTGGTGCGATTGGCCAGTGCAGTTGGTCCTGGAAATGACAGGTTGGCCCCAGAGGTGACAGATTTTTTGCTTCTGCCCTAAGTCCTGCACCACCTTAAAGTTGGCCCGAGGTGGTATGGTATGGTATTACTGCTGTGGTATTACTGGTGAGGGTACTGCCTTCAGACCTGGTTACCGAACCAACAGCCACCACTCTTCAGCTTCCCAGCACTGCAGTCAGTGCAGAAGTGAAGGTGGCATTACCACAACTCACCTAAAATAACTTTGCAACCTCCCCAAAACCTCCCTTTGGGTCAGGACTTGCAACTTAACAAACCTTCAGATGGTATTTGGTAACTGAAAAGTTTGAAGTTACCTACTTCTTACCCCTTTCTTCTTCCCTTTTTTACCCAAATTCCTCTATTTATTGCTCACTCCTTGTCCTACATTCTACCATCTTGCCTTATATTCTCCCACTCCTTCCTTCCTTCCCCAACATCCTTGTTCCCAGTTTTTTTCTGTTGATGATTATTGTTAACACGCTATTCAAATCTAACCAAGTGGCCAAAATAAATAAATGAAAGGAAATAAATAGACACCACTAAGCATTGCTGTAGGGTTCTACTTCCTGAAGCTGATCTAAATTTTATCTACAGTTCAGCTGATGAAGTGAGTTTTACCCATAAAAATTCATGATTCTAGATATTCTGGTTAACTTTTAAGGTGCCACCAGGACTACTTGTTTCTTAATCTTATGGTATTTGATATGAGTGTATAGTTCATTAGACTACAGGACCTAAATATAAACTAATAATGTGTCATTTTGTCCAGAATTAATTTTTTTTTTTTTTACAGTACAGGTTGAACCTCTATAATCCAGACTTCCCTTGTCTGGCAACATTGTTTTTTGGCAATTGCTTATCGGTTATATGGTTTGCCAGCTAGCTGCTAACATCCTTAGTATGAAACAGATTTTTTGGGAGGTAGGGAGGGAGGAACTGTCGGGAAGTATCCCCCATATAGGCCCTGGTTGACCCCTAGCATTTCCCATTCAGTCAGGCACATTGGCCCTTTTTCTCACACCCTCATGTGTCCTTGCACCCTCTGCCCACATGTCCCATCACTCACATTCAACATCTACATCCCCTGCCATGTGCCCATCCACCCCTCAGACAACCCCTTCCCCTTATCTCCATGTTTCCCTGCACCCCTTGTCTCCATATGACTCTGTGCTCCCACTCAGCCATCCTTCCCCCTGTAGCTCTGCATTCCTCCCCCCCTACCCACGTGGTCCTACTCCGCCCTCTCCGCTGTGGTCCTACTCCAAAACTTCCATTCAGCATCTGCCCCAGTCTGTCCTCCCCGCACCAGCCCGAGGCCTTATCTGACTCCCTACTAGCCCAGTGCTGTCTGTCTCTCCATTTGGCTGAGTTGAGCTGTGGGGGAGCGCCAGGAGCCGGTGCATGTCTCAACTGGGCTGGGGAGGGGCCAGGATCTGGTGCATTGCTCAGCTGCCCTGGGGTAGGGGGAGCCAGGAAGCAGGGAAAGGGGCAGCAGGGGGCAACCACTGAAGTAACCTCCCTTGCTCCAGAAAAATCCCTCATCCGGGACCAGTCAGTTCCTGAGGGTGCCGGACCAGGCAGGTCCAACCTGTTGTAGATAGCTGTCTCTTTCTCCACACCTGCTCCTGCTTGCCCCATGGGGTTATAATGGTCTCGGTCCCCATCTCTGGCCCCCTGTTGCCCTCCTGTGGTCATTCTGCAGTATAACTCCCTTTTGACAGACCTCTCCCTTTCCATTTTATGAGAAACAATCAAATTACACACACATCTCATTGTCCTGGCACAACCAATCCTTGATCTTGCTTTAAGTTATGATAAGAAGAAGCTGCAGGCCAAATGTGGTGCTTCTAGCTCTTACAGTTTAGGAGGAGTTCTTGAACAAACTGACTCACAGATGGACGGATAGACAAACAGATATTTTTAAAAAATATAGTAAGATTTTTTTTTCATAAGGAATGTTACTTTGCTGAGCAAGGTGCCAAAGTAATTATAAAAATATTCATGCAACACTGTAAAATGTTTGAGGCTTTATATACAGAAATGGGGCTGAATTGCCTGTTTTGGTTTTTTCCTCTGGCATTTATAGAATTTGAGATTCATTTAACTTAGATTAAAAGGGAATTGCTAGTTCCTGAAAACTTAATATTGTGGGTAAATCTTGAGCATAAAGAGGGGCCTGGGATTTAATAAGAGTCTCTTTCATTTAGGAGCCAGAAAGAAGAATATTTTGATTACAATAGTGAGTTCTAGTCAATAAAAGCCAGTACAAAACTAGAAAGCTTTGGAAAATGGCTTCTCAAGAACAAGTTTAAATCTAAACCCACATATTTATGAGCCAAGCAAAGCTCACTTTCACAGCTTTTAAAAGTGTATTTGTATGAAAAAAGCAATAATTCATGTAGCTAGTAACAGACACATTCAGTATCAGACACATGAGACAGTGGTGAGAGGCAAACGGAGTATGCGATCTCACCAACAAGTCAAGACCTTTTTATATTTTTGGAGACAATCCCCTCTTCCCTGGATATATTGTTGCCAGGCTCTGATGGCAGGAAAAGCATTTCTGGTGAGTTCACATTTTTGATCATGCTACAAGTGGGTTAAGGCGGCAACTGGATCTATCTGTGGTTGCCACTGAACCTCTACTGCAGGGGCTCCCCAGAATAGTTTGTTAATATATCTGGAGATGGAGAGGGAATCCTCCTTGAACATCTCCATAAAGCTCTCTTAGAGGTACTGTACTCTTTCATCCTTCTTACAAGGTTTCTGGGGAGGCTTCCCTTATTCCATCCTCCATGGTAGGATACCTTTTCATGCCAAGCCAGCAGTAAGTGATCTGGTATCATTACAGCACAAAGCACTGCACCATAAGGTCCAGGTTTCTGGCCACATTTAGTCACCACCCACTCCCTATCATTTTGTGTGATTCAGAGAAGACTGATCTCACTCAAGGCAACCTGGATGAAGCAGGGGAAAGCTATGTAACTGTTACCATTGAGGTAATACACATCCATTTGCTCATCCCCAACAAAGTGTGGTTTGAGCCTCTGCCCTTCCACTACACCTGGACCGTGCCCCTCTCATTGCCCATGTGGGAAAGGAAAATTGCACTCTCCTAGCACACAAAGGGGTGCCAAACACATGGTGACTGCATGAGGCCCTGCACTACTGGACCTCCTCCTTCCCACAGGCTCTTGTGCAAAGGGAAAGTTGCACTCTGCCCCCCATTTGTTGGGATTGAAACACATGACCACAAGAACCCCTGCCCTGTTGCCCTGCCACCGTGGCCCTCTCTTTGAAAATGCAGACACTTGCCTATCTGTGGGAGCTGCTATTTGTAGCCACTGGGTCACACATGCTCTCAATGTGTTCTCCTATTGCCCTGGTGTCTGGCTGCTCATAATTAATGGGTAGGCAATTTGCCTTGACACCCCCCGCACCCCCAGTATAAAATTTCCCATTTTATCTTCACAGATATTATGGAACACACAGCAGGCTGACACAAAAAATGGGAATGTTGCTTTCGCGGACGCGTAACTTACACAATAAACTGCAAAACCTTCCCTTTAAAGGTCCAAATGCACATTCTACCACCATTCTGCACTTGCTCAGCTTGTACTTCAACTCCTCCTTGATGACAGTGAAATGGCCCTTGTGATCCACCAGTGCCTGCAACACCATTGAGAAATACCCTCTTGTGGTTTATGTATTCTTTGTGAACGTGGTCAGGTTCCAAGATAGGGATGTGCATTCCATCTATCACTCCCCCACAGCTAGGGAAACCCATCATGGCAATGCTCTCCACAACAACCTGCATATTTCTCAGTCATTATCCTTCATAGCAGAAGGATATTGATTGACTTGGCTACTTGGATCGCAGCAGCCCCACTGTAGATTTACCCACTCCAAATTGATTCCCAACTGATCGGTAGCTATCTGGTGTTGCAAGCTTCCACAGGGCAATTGCCACTCTCTCCTCTACTGTTAGAGTAAGTCTCATTGTGGTATTGCTGTGCTTCAAGGCAGGAGAAAGCAATTTGTACAGTTCCAAGAAAGTGGCCTCACACATGTGAAAGTTTTCCAGCCACAGCTGATCATCTCAGACCTGCATAACTAGGCAGTCCCATTAGGCTGTGCTAGTTTGATGGAACCAGAACCAGAGCTCCCCTGTGTCAAAAGGATCGACTGCTACCAGCATCTGCCCATTGCTCTACTCAAGTGCTTCATACATAAGTCTTGTGTTTGTGGCCTCCTCACATTCTTCCTCGCTCTGGCTAACCTTTTGATAAACCACAGCATAAGGCTGAATGGGGTCTATGCTTGCTCTGCTAGGTTCAAGAGAAAATATATTTTCCTCAAGTCCTCAAGAGTCAAAGAGGTGATTACAAGAGGTAAATTGAACTACAGCATTGCATGAAAATTCTTATACTTGTTTGTATAGCATATAGTTTGTAGACCTTCTTAGGATACATCTGTATAAAGGGAGTTTTGATTTTTCTGGAACGAATAAGCACAGTTTAATGGGTAAAAATGTTATTAATTGTCTTCTATGTGAAACATGCCACTATTCATAATAATTAATCAGTTTTGCACAAAGTACTCTAACCGTGACTAATAACCTTACCATTGGAGATGTGCTTCAAATGAAATCCCATATTCTTTTAAACATTCAGGCTATGTCTACACTGGCAGCTTCGTGCGCAAGAACAGCCATTCTTGCGCAAAAACTTGCCTGCTCTCTACACTGCATGAGCGTTCTTGCACAAGTAAATTTACAGTATAGTGTTGTAAAACAGGGCTTCTTCTGGAAGAGTTATTCCTCTCCCCACAAGGAATAAGCCCTCTTGCACAAGAGTTCTTCCACAAGAGGGCAGTGTAGACAGGCAACATGAATTTCTTGCGCAAGAAGCCCCTATGGTTAAAATGGCCATCAGAGCTTTCTTGCGCAAGAGGGCATCCACACTGCCATGGATGCTCTTGCGCAAAAGCACATCTCTTGTGCAAAAGCACATGGCAGTGTGGACGTGCTCTTGTGGAAGATTTTTTGCACAAGAACTCTTCTGCAAAAGAGTTCTTGCGCAAGAAGCCACCAGTGTAGATGTAGCCCCATGTTTCTTTCTATGTAATAGGACAGGGGCTCATACTCAAGTGAAGATTAAGATACACAGGTTGGTCCTTCATTTTAAGTCCTAATGAAGCACACAAAGTTATCTGAATTATATGGTCAATTAGTCAATGTAAATGTGGAGAGCAGTTAGTGTTTTAAAAGTGTTTTGTTTTGTTTTACTCATTAAAATCTTGGATTGTTATCTAATTTGTAGCTTCCTGACATTTACATTCCTTGCCTAACTATATACACACACACACACACACACACACACACACACACACACACACACAGAGGCTACATTTAGACTGCAGTGCTTTTCCGGGATACCATGGGTATCCTGAAAAAGCAATGCCACATCCAAGGAACGCGTCCACTTTTTCAAAAATGTTTTTGAAAAAGCAGATGCGCTCTTTCACCATCTCTGTAAACCTCCTTTTACAAGGAAGAAGTGATGTGTCAAAAGAGCACTTTTTTCCAAAAATTGGCGCCGTGTAAATATAAAGTGGGAAAAGATACACAATTTGCATTCCACAAATTGCGTTTCTTTTTCTGATTTATCTTTGCACTGTAGACCTAGCCCCACATACACACATTTTTCTCCTACAGAATTCTACACCTGACATTCCCCCTCTCCTCTTAAAAGACAGAATACATTCTTGTGCAGATGGCTAGTACAAGATGCCTGATCCAATTCAGTCCTTATTTTCTCAAAATAAGATTTTAGTACTGTATAGACCTTGTTCTGGCCCTCTGCAAATTTCAGTGAAATGAATAAATAAAATTGATGCTTATAATGTTTATCACATAAGGTACAGTGCTTTACCTCTAATATATTATCATACAACAATATATTTCTTCCCTCTGGTTTTATACAAAATATCCATGGGAGGAAAAACATTTATAATATTCTGTCTTCAGTCTCGGTTTTTCCATATTTACTTTAATGAGTGGTGGGACAAAGGAATGTGTTCAAGAGCCCTGTCCATTCCTTCTCTCATTGAAGACAAGGATCCTGCCTCAATACATCAAATTCAAGATTCTGGGAACTTTGGGTGATCAACTTTGAGGCCAAGAAGCAAGGGAAGCCAAAAGTTCCAGTTGTTATGGAGAAGAAAAGGTAATGAGACCTATGATTAGACCACAATGTCTAAATACAGGAGAGGGCACCACAATGGTTTCAGGCTATGAAAAATAAAAACTGTAAGTAGGTACAGAGTTTGCATTTTATGAGCATAACCAAACAACTGAGGTTGCACAAAAACACCAAACACCCCATCACATCCCTTTTAAAGTGAAGTGGTACATTTCAAGGTCCCATTCCTACTCCCTAATAAATCAGGGGGAAAATTTCCTTTTATTTTAAATGAAGCAGCACCAGGCCTAAAATCCTGCAAGAGACTAAATATTGCTACAATTTGCATAACTTTTATAGTTTCAATCCTAGAAACTTGACTTTATCTTCTTCACTTTAATCTTGTGGACCTTCTCCTGGGAAAAAATGACCATTCAGGCCAGCAAACAACTTCTGAATAATACATATCTTATGTTGCCACCTTCTTCTGTCTCCACATGAGAGAGAGATTAATGTACAGTTCTTAAATGGCTGTGTCCTCTTGTGAAGTTCTGGGGTGTAATCCAGACTAGGGGTGTTAAAATGTGCTTAATTAAATAATGGTGTAACCACTGAAAATTTCAGTGGTTACACAGTTATGTGCAGGGCGGAAGTTGGCAGCTTGGGAGCCAGTGTGCGTAGGTAGTCAGCTTTTAAGCCAGCTCCCTGCATGTACCAGCTCCCACCTAACCTCCTGCACTGCTGACGCTGATATGGAGGCAGCGCAGGGGAGGAGGGGGTGGAGGACAGTTGGCTCCCCAGGAGCCAGCGCGTATCTGGAACCTGCGTGCAACAGTGAACACAGTTACATTGTCACATCCCAAATCTAGACCAATGAGAGATGTATCACAACCTTCCCCATAATCTTCACAGTGCTTTTGCAGTTGTAGTTCCCAACTTGAGCCTCTCACAATCAACCTAACTGAGTACAAGTTACACCCTGAGCATCTGTGTGCAGATTCAGCTCTTGTCCAGCTGCTCTGACCTCAGCAACCTGATAGCAACACACCAGTCATCCTCTGACTTCTACTAGCCTTGGTTGCTACCCGCAGGATAACCACAACACACTCCTAGTCCCAGATTTTCAAAACAAACAAATAAACAAACAAACAAACAAACAAACAAAAAAAGTGTGTTCTGTACCATCCAGCGCTCTCTTGGACAGGTCAGTTACTGACCCCGTAAAAGGGTCAATATTCAACATTTTTCAACTTTAATGGGAATTACTGAACAGCTTTATTCAAAACATGGCACTGGCTTCATTTAAATTAAAAATAAAAGTAGTTTATTTAATTACAAAGGTAGAGATTTTAAGTGCATAAATTACAAGATATTAAAGTCAGAAATGCTTCCAAAGAAATAAAGAAAATGCTTCCTAGTAGATAAACCTCATAACAAACTAGACTTGGTTCAATGTTGACTCCTTACTACATGTTCCCAGCAACACAGATGACAAAATTCTCAGATCATGAGCTTGTTCCAAAATGAAAGGGCTGAGTCCTTAGTTTTATTAGATGAAACAGAAAGCGAAAGAGAGAGAAAAAGAAAGAGTGAGAAAGGCTATGTCTAGACAGCAGCGCTATTTCAGGATACTGTAAGTATCCCGAAATAACTATTACGCGTTTTTAAATGAGCCTGTTATTTTGAAATAGATTTCAAAATAATGGGCGTGCTATTCTGGTGTCCCTGTAACCCTTGTTCCACGAGAGTGAAGGGGCTTGTCGGAATAGCACTTTATTACGAAATTAGATTGAAATAAGATGCACAATTTGCATAGCTCAAATTGCATGTCTTTTTTCAACCTATGAGTACAGTGTAAATGCACCTTATTTTTACAGTGCAGCCCCTCTCTGAAATGTTTTTTTTTTGGGGGTTAACTCTCAGTAAAGCTCATTTCACTTGTAAGGAAGAGACAAGAAGTCTCACTGGTGAAAGAGGTTTTAAGTTATTGTTTGCTAAAATGTAGATCAACCTGTTCCTGCCCTGCAACTTGACCGATAACTGCCAGACAGCTTCTATGAAACCTGGTTAGAGGCATCAGCTTGTTCTTTGTGTTTGACAAACCAATTTACCCACTCCCCAGACTTGTCTGGTAAACACATTGTAGTCACAATTTCAATTTTTGATCATAAGTCAATACACATTATGTACATACATTACACAAGAATACTGATGACCCACTTCCTATTAGTTTTTAAATAACTTCAAAAGACATATTTTGTACAAAAATTATTACAATAATGTGTAACGTGCTTTTGATCACACCCCTCTCCATTTTCCCACGTGAGAAAGGTCCCAGTGGAGTCACAGCATCCAAAGTTTAGTCTACTGATGTCATAAAAGCCAACATGTTATTAGGTTACTGTACTTAAATTAATTTTAAAATAATCTTTAAAAACTGTGAAATTGCATAGAACTTTCCTTATACTATTTTTCTCTTGCCTTTTTAATGGTGGATATGAGAGTGTTGTGGCTGATGATTTTACCCATGATTTGGTTTGATGCACCATCATCATGACCTGCTTTCTTCATAAAATCTCCAGTGTCTATCTCTGTTGTCTATAATAAGGTAAGAGAGAGTTAGCTTATGTTCTTCAAATGCAATGCATATGAAATTGTCAGTAGGTGCCTCCAATGCTATCCTTCAAAATTCAATTTCTAAGATAGCAAACAAAAGGAAATTAGAGTTCTTATAACTGGTCCCTCTATATCAATTCAGAGTTTGTTTCCTTATCTGAACAGTTCATTTCTTTTGTTCATTTTTGCTATTTTTAAATGCCGGGTTGTTTTACAAAATGCAGGGTCAGCATTATGATAATAAGAAGAAATTAGTTTTATAGCTTCTATAAACCCTCTACTTCCATATTCAGAGAATGACATTATGAGCTTTAAAAGAATTCTCATTCAAAACAGACATTCTCCTTTAATGCTTGACTTTTTGTGAGTGAATAACCTTTAACACGGTGAAAAAATCTTGTGGTAAATTATATTGTTAAATCAAGAGATTTTCTGTTTTATTATGCATATGAATACATATCATGCTACAAAGAGAGATACCTTTCCTACAAAGTTTTACCATTACAAAAAACAAATCTGATATTTGCTGTTGTAGTTCATTACTCCCACTTATTTGATACTGTATCATGCCCCCTTTTTAAGGATCAACAATCTCCCTAAATCTGATGCTAATTCATGTACAACACATCTGGAGAGATAAAGTGGTAAGGCCAAGAACCATTATAAAAATCAATCAGTGATAAAAAAATAATACAAGTGCAAGTAATAAAAATGTAAGAACAGTATCCTAACGTCTTAAACCTTAAAATGTTCTTACAGGTATTATGTCTTCAGCACTTTACAGCTTCAATTAAATGGCGAGGAATTAATCTCAAGAAATGATGTATTTTTTCCCGCAGAGTGCATTTCATTTTCTACAAAACGTCAAATAGCTCCAAGTTGTGAATTCCTAATAATTGAATCCAATATTTTTCAATCATAGGCATAAATGGGAATTAAGATTTTTTGCACTGGCTGTAATACACAGTGTTGCAGGGTATACATTCATAACAGGAAAGGTCCGTTTATGCTCTAGGTCTGAATTATAATATAATTATTTCAAAGGAAACATGTTCACTACCATTACAGTTGTTTTCTCTTCCCCTTTATATACTGGATTGTATGGACGAACTGTTAATCAATCAGGCTGCAGAATTCTAGATCTATCTTAGTAGAAACTAAAAAGCGTTACTAGCTAACTAAATTAGTCAAGTATTCTATAAAATCCAGTTTTCCTACATTCAGATTTGCTGTAAACTTAACAGGCTTCCCCATACTCATCACAGAAGCAAGCTAAAATAGGAGAAAAGGAGGAGGCACAAAGTAGTAGTGACAGTTTTATTATTGCTTTTATGTGGCCATAAAATTATAATATTACTTCCTTATTAATATACTTTGCAGTAAATAGCTTCTACAAATGTGCTGACTAAGAGCAACGGCTATATGCAACAGCTATTAATACCTAAACATAGAGAAAGATACTTGGACAATCATACATCAGATTTATAACAGAAAATAAGATTTTTCCCACATGTAACTCTCTGTAGATTCGGATTGGTAATGTATGACAGTTCATTTCAGATAAGTTAATTATAAACCATACACCTTGCTTTGTTCTTAGGTAATGGTTTGATCAAGCCTTTCCAGGCAAGCCTCTGCTTACCTAACTCACAGAAATTAACAAGCTGCAGTAAGCTTTCCAAATGGCTCACAAAGTGTCTACTGGGTGAGAGTCTAATAATTTAAATTAATGTTTACTATCACTTTTTTACATCAGGAAAAGTAGGAGTGGTTCTACACAGCTTTTAGGCCACAATCCTGCACAGATGTATGTGTATGCTTTGCTTTACATTATAATGAACTATTCACGTGCTTAACGTTAAGCACATGACTAGTCCCACTGAAGTCAGCTATTCCCATGCTTAAATTATATTGACTTCACAGGCTAGATTTTTAGCCTGTGAAGTCAATGCAATTAAAGTTAAGCACCTGCATAAATCTTTGTAGGAATCTGAACAAATCTTTTCAGGATTGGGAGCTTCTCTCAATTCTTCAGCAGCTAGAAAGCCTTGTAACAGCAGTGTGAAACCAGCAGCAGCATTTATTGTATATTTAAGCTTTTTGTTTTGTTTTGTCTAATTTCCTCTTAGCACAATTTTTAAATGAATATCATTTGACTTTATTAGAACAAAAAGTGTCTCCACTGCAGTCATGTTTTAAGTTACTGAGGTAATGATAATCAATAACTGTATGGCAATGAACAAAATATGTATATTAATACAAAGTTGACTATCTACATTTTTTTTCAAATAATGTTATAAAGATACAAAACTGGTGAAAAACCGATATTTCTAATAGTAATAACATTCTTTTAAAAATAATTAGATGGTTTGGTAACATTAAATAGATTTTAAAAGTCACTGTGATCATTTTCATCAACTGCTAATCAGTCTGTGCTATTAATTAAAACATAATGACCTGGATCTTTCTGTCACTGACAACTGTGGTTTATAATTACAAAGGAATTTAAATTAACGTGGCTACAGTAATAGGGAAAGGGCAGATACTCAAGAGAAAATATGTTTACTTAGAGAATGATGACATCTTATTTAATAGCATAGCTATTATTTATTTTAATAAAAAATAAAATAAGTAAACCTCTCCTTAGCTGTGCACTGATGAACACTATGCTGCATTCTGCAGCTTAGTCAGTCTGTCTTGCCTCAAATTCTTCTGTTGATTTTTGTAGTGTATAGAATGCTGATGCTACTAAAACATTTAATGATGTCATAGTAATAATCACCACCAGTTCATTAATTACAAATTAATTTGTTTTTTAATCTAAAAATAATCAATGCTACCATTCTAGTCTTAATAAACAATAACAAAACTATTTTCAATATAAATTATATTATTTCTATTGAGTCATTAACAGGAGATATTGTCCTTAAAAATGATGTCACAGTGAGGGAAATAAAAGAGTGTATAATAATAAAAGACTTCCCAAAAATCAATAATAGCAACAATTTCTAAACATAATCATAAGCAATGGGCTTTAATTACAGCAAGGTTGGTTTAAATTGGACATTAGGAAAATCTTCTTGTGCTTAAGCACTGTAATAAATTGCCTAGGGAGACTGTGGTTCTCCAACATCCAAGATTTTAAAGAGCACGTTAGACAAACACCTGTCAGGGATGGCCTAGATAATACTTAGTCCTGCCATGTGTGCAGCGGACTGAAGTAAATGACCTCTCAAGGTCCCTTCCAGTCCTATGATTCTGCTCTTTAACCTCAAACTTAGTTAATTACTCTACTGTGTTCTATGGATTTATTAAGGAAGTGAAAAGGAATTTCCCATTAAACAACTACCACCATGGTGGTTTGGTTTTTAGTATAGGGGGTTATAGTTAACAACTTCAAATAATGCTTTAGATTTACTGCTATGCTAACGTCAAAATAGCAAAGCAAAATAATTTCAATAATTCCCCCTTCTTCCTCACCAACTTTTAGGGAGGCCTGAACCTGTGAAATACACAGTAGCCTTTTTCAAGCTGTTGAGCAACTTCAGCTATCATTCACTTCACTGCATCAGTTTACAGGATCAAGAACTCTGTGATATTTTCAGGATAAAGTATTCATTTTAAGGAAAAAAGTCTAGGTATTGGAGCAGTGAAGTTGGTAGTTGTGTCATCTTTCCCACCCACTATAGTGTCACAGACAACTGTTATGAGAAGTAGCTTTTAGATGGGATTTCAAGATTTCAATGATATCTTGGCACTCAGGCCATGTCTTCACTATGTGGGAAGATCAAATTAAGATAAGTAGCTGGAGTCAACATACCTTAATTTGAGTTTCCATGCAGTCTCCACAGTGGGTGGTTGGCTTCCTTTACTCCTCTAGAGGAGCAGGAATACTGGCATTGATAGAAGTGCCCTCTGAGTTTGATTTAATGGGTCTTTACTAGACCCACTAAATCAAACTCTGGAAGACTGATCGTGGCAAAGTCGATCTTCCACATAGTGAAGACATGGACACAGTGATTTTGAAAAATACCTATGCTTTCGTAGTCACTAATGATTTTTGCCACATATTTTCCATAATTCCTCAGGCACACAGAATGTACAGCTGCTGATAACTCTATGACAGACAAGCTGGAGTTCTGCTGCAGAATAAGTATGACAGAGCACTAATGTGGTTGCAAGACAGAACAACAAGTGAATGCTTAGTATGGACACAAACAATCTTTAAATCACATATGAGCAAAACCAAACACTGCAGCTTTATTGAAAAGAAAGCCTTCAAAGTATTCGGTCTACTGCCTTTCCAAATTACCAATGGAGTAATGATATTTGCCTCTGTACATTTTTACTGCAGTTTCAATTGTATATGATACTTTTCTTCTGTTTCTCTACTTTCTCTCAACTGTTTGGGAGTTTGTAAGTGTTGCTGTGTATTATGGGTACTGCAATCTATTGCACAAGTGGCTACACTTCTGTGATTGGTGAAATGACTCTTGTCTGTGTTACAAGCAGCTTGTAAAGCAGTATATATAAAATACTGTTAGTGACCAGTCTCTTTGTGTAGAAGGTCCATAGGATCAGAGACTTGTAGCTGGAGAGAATCCAGCCAAGTTTTTTTTTTTAATAGGCAACAAAATCCGATGAGACTATGACCAATATTTCTGCTATTTCAACAGAAGGAATGAAAAACAAGAAACAATACTACAAAATGAATGAGAAACCCAACTCTCACATTTAAAGGCAGGAAAGAAAATCCTTCTAGGAAACAAAGCAATAGCTAATAGGTAACAGTACTCTGACAAAGCATATTAAAAAACAATATAAGACTCAAGCTTTTCCTAGCAGATGCTAGAAAGTCTTAGTTGTTGAAATGCTATCAGTTACCTGTGGATCAAATCTTATGCTTTTCTTCTTGTTAATTAATACTAAAAGGCTCAACTAAATGCATATTTTAATCTATGATGGTATTCTCCTTAAATAATTTTCTTTTGTAAAGAATGCTTGAAGTCCTGTTTTCAAAAAGTAATTTTTGTATAGAAAGCAGTTTTCCAATTAGGTTCAGGAATGGAGCTAAGAAAAAATCCTTTAATTCTTAAGGGACATTTTCCTATTGGATGTCACCAGAATTCAATCTTTGTCCATTGCCACCAGTTACATTAAGATTACAATTACTTGTAAACAAAAGACAACTCTCTCACACACAAAAAAACCTTGAACAAATAAATTTTAATGTACACATCATACCTACAAACAAGAGCATGTTTAATTATCAATAATATTTTATTATCATAAAGAAAGGAGAACCCAAATCACATGCTTGGTTCAGAATATCCTTGAAATTTGTGGATGTATGAGAGGCACAGACAGATCTGCGCCCACAATTTGCAAATTTTCCCAACTTTTAAAATAAATTTAACTAAACTTGAGAGAAGAACACGACTGAAAAATGAGGGATTGGAAATCTGGAATGGGGTCCAGGATTGTGACTCAGACCCAATTCTATTATAAAGCAAGTGAGTCCAAGATGTCATACAAAAAAAAAAAAATTAGTCTTTTACTCAAATCCAAGGTATCCTGTTCTGTTGTCTATATTTTCTAAATTTAGTATAAAACTAAGAAAATAGAGCAAGACCAATGATCTGAATGTAAAAAAAAAAAAAAAAAGACTAGTTTGCCCTATGTTACTTTTCAATATAAACATTTCAATAACAAAAATGAAGTTATATATTTAAATTACCTTCTGTAATATGCAGCATAGAATTATTCTTATGGAAAAATAAGATTTTAATATTAGTATTAAAACTGTAATATCCAATAAATCAATACTTTATTACTAATGAATGGGCAACAAAGACAAATCAGGGAGGAGAAGTGCGAAAGTGAGGGCAAGAGAATTAAAAGAGGAAAGGAGTCCAGGCAGATGGAGGAAGGAAGTTTGGCCTGGCAACTCAATTTTGGGTGCTCCTTAGTCAAATGTTTCTAAAAATGGAGGCCACCTTTCTTCCAAACCCCTGCAACAGAACTTGATGCTTTCTTTGGCCATTTGGTGAGACTCTCCCTGTTGTATTCTGTGCATTGATTTACTTTTCTACCTCGGTAAATTCATTTATCTCATGACCATGGCTGTTCTCAGAAACCAGAAAGGCCAAGCTGAAGGAAGACTCTAATTCTCGGGTAAAATATGCTATTTTGTAGTTCCTGATCAATATTTGCATGCTAAAACCCCAAATCATTTTCTAATTCCAGCATCAACTATTTTCAACGAATGTTTAATTGGAAGACATTGCAAAATGATATGCAAGTGTGGGCTCTTATCCTTACTAGGGTACCTGCATATTTTCAAAAGAAGAGCTTAATCTTATTTAGTCTTTTCAGTGTCCAATATAATCTAAATACATATTTTGTTTTGAAGCATGTTTTACATTGAGTAATATAGTTGCCCGCTGTGGAGCTTTTAAAAGATGCTCCAGGTTTTAGTAATATCTTCAAGACTCAGGCAGTCCTTTTTCATCAAAAAAAGGCATACATTGATGACACAAGCCTGAGGACTTTGTGGAAAATTTCTACTACATCCTACACTTCAGGCATGCCAGGAGTCCCAAGCCTGAAGCAACAGGGCAATCAATGTTTCAGCTATATTTATGTTCATACACCCCAGTGGCTGGGATGTTAAACTGAAGCGATAGGACCCAAAATAGAACTATCCCATCTCCCTCTCCTTCTCAACCAAATTAAGAGAGATATATAAGAGAGTATAATGACTCTCTCTATCCATTATCTCCATATGATTGATTGGGGCAATTCATATTTGCAGATTGGCAACCATATAGTGCCATTTGTATTGTGTCAGTGGTAAAAATGGAACTTATTGGCCAAATTGGCCATACTGTTATGCTGATTACTGCACAAGGCACTTTTTCTCTGTAGGTAATTATTAGAATCTCAAGAGTGATGTCGGGATCATTTTTCATTTATTCTCTTTCAATCCTCATTCATTCATATAGGGATATTATTGCTTGTGTTGGAATGAATGAGAGATGGGACATAATAGAGGCAGCATAATACTTCTGAAACATCTTGCATGTGAATCCACCCATTGGTGGAGAGTTGAAGCTTCCTTCATGATAGCTTGGGACATCAAGAAGGCCCCTTATACAGATCCTGATAGTTGTAACAATCCCTTAAAGTAGAATAGAGAGCTGATCTAGGTAAGAGGCTCAACATAGCACTTGCCACAAATTTGTATGATCTTCTAGCTGTACAAGGGAAGGTTCTAAATTCCTTTTTCAGATGTTCTCCCAAGTTTCCTTGGTATTTTTATGTCTAAGAATTCAATTGCCTCTGTCTGACTGTGAAAGTCCCCTGGGAGAACTCCCCCACTTCAAGGCAGCCAGGGGATGTCAGTCAGCTTCAACTTTTCCCAGATAATTCTGTGGCCTCAAATTGAGCCAAAATCTCATATTTAAGTTATATGATAGGAAATGTGGTTTATAAACAAAAGAGAGATCATCGGAAAATCTTGATACCCCAATTAGTTGGATAAGTTATAGGGTTGCCAGACAGTTTCAACAAAAGTACCGGACACACTTGACATTACATCACTATCGACATTACATCTTATTTAGAAAATACTGGACATTTATATTTTCTCATTTATATTTTCTCAATTTGTTTCCTGAACAGAAAGCTCAAATACTGGACTGTCCTGTTCAAAACCGGACACCTGGCAACCCTAATAAGATAGAATCCATAGGGCTAAAACCCAGGTCTGCAGATCCTGAGACAGCAGAAGTTCCTGCATTACCACTGAAAGGCATGCAGAGCAACATCCAAGCAGCATTGTGGCGATTAAGCATCACTGGAAGTAATGTCCAAAGGGTTCACTGCAACAGCCCCTTGGCCTTCTTAATAGCTTAGGCTCACTGTTTAACCCTGTAGGGTGGTCCAGGGCAGTTGTCTGGGAAACCACAGAGACTGCTGGCTTGCTGAGATTCCAGATCTATTCTTGCTTTGGTATCCCCAGTATCCTACCAGCCTGATTTTGACTCTGGCTCATTCATACCAGTTCTTCCAATTATTCTGATTCCTGCTAGCTAACTACTGCCTTCTGCATGTTCCCTGACTTGTGGACATCAGCCCAGAATACCTAAGACCCAGTCCCGTACTGGTGACAGGTTGATGATAATCACTGTAGGGTTATATCAGACAGGTGAAGGGATAATGGACAACCATTTGATACTTCTGAGGAAATTAAAGGATTCTGAAATTATGACATTGTTTAATACACAAGTTCTATGGTCTTTATATAGTTCACTTGATTAAAGTCCTCTTCTGTATTCAAGGTTATTGTCATCAGGCTATTATGCTGGCCGTTAATAAATCTCACCTGGTTTGAATATGTGATTTGGGGCACAACTTTCTCCAGTCTAGACTGTCAATATTACTCTCGTGTTTCAGCAAGACATAGGATCCCACTACAGCTTAGAGTAACCAACATCAAAGCTTCCTTCAAAGTGGTGATAAAGGCAGTTGGGGAGAAGTAAGTGGTGTCCTCCTGGGGCTTGTTAAACAAGGTAAGCAGCTTGACAACAATGGTTCAAAAAGAGCTTAAAAAACCAGGAAAGCCTGCTGGGCTTTCAGGGTGTCAGCAAACTATTGTTGTTTATGGGATGCTCAAGCTCTTCTCTGTTCAGATAAAGCGTGTTGAGGTAATTATACTTTGGACTTGGTTGGCTTACAATTAATAGAGGAGAATCTATATATTATTGTCTGCAGTAGGGATCTTAAAAAGCAAGACATTGAGTAACCGTGTAACTGCTGAAAATCTCAGCGGTTACACACTACAGGCTCAAGCCCGCAGCACAGCTGGCTCCTCAAAAGCAGAGCCAGCTGGCCCAACTCCCAGGCAGTTGCCTGTGCTGCAGGCTCTGCAGTATGAGCTCTATACCACAAAGCCCACAGCATAAGGGGAAAGTCATCTGGGAGCACTGGGAGCCAGCTTTTAAGCTGTCTCCCAGTGTGCAGTGGCTCCTCCCTGCTGCCCTGCTCACGGGGAGCAGGTTGCCATCCTCATGCTGCTGGGTCTGATACAGAGCCATCAGCATGGAGCGGGATGGGACCCTGCATGTAACCATTAACAGTAACCTATAAGCCAAGGCTTATCAGTTAACTGTTTAAATAGTTACACTTTTATATCCCTAGTCTGTAGAGTCTTAAACTTACAATTATGATGGGCAAGTATGCATCATTAGGAAAAATTCTCATACTCATCTACATTAGGACCATTTCAGACCCATTTACAGTAAGTATGAAAAGCCTTTATTATCCAAACTAACAATAACCTTCATTGCCAGTTTTCTATGGAACAGCATGGATACGCCTCTAGAATTTGATATGTAGCAGCAGGAAAGAGCTCTTTTAACCCAATCCCATTGCAGTTTGAGTCTCTTCTACTGTTAAATAAGTCTCCTGTAAAAATGCTATCCTAACGTCACCTTTTTCAAAAAGGCATACATTTTCTTAAATTATATTAAAGAAATTGTCCTAAGAAGTTAAATTAAACTTTAGCACCATAACACTTTGATTTGGGTAATAGTCTTTTCGGATTAGTTTTAAACAAAGATAGGAAAGAGTTTCCAGGGACTGGTCCTTGTAGGAGCTCATTGGGGCATAGGCCAGGGGAGTCCCAGATGTCTAATGCAAACGGTTTAATTACCCTGAAGAAAGCGCAACAGAGGCAAGATCAACTGGAAGTTGAGGTATGTGGAAAGGGCAAGATGAGGCACTGACAGAGATGTACTCTCACCTCACCAGTTGGGACCACATGGTGTCAACAAGATTAATGTATTGTTCAAGTTATGAAGGTCAGAAGGAAGAAAGAGAGAGAAAGAATGGAGGATAGGTGACAAAAGGGATCAGAGAACCACAAAGGAAAACATAACATAAAAGAGAACACTATACTAACATATACATACTCAGCAACAGCCAAAACTGATATAATCTGTTACTAGGACTGAAAGGAACAGCTAAATTCAGCATACACGTCCCCAGCACTGAGAGTGTGCAAAGCCTGTGTCCATATTCATTACAGTAACAGAATTCTATCAGGTTGTAACATCAGTCTCTGAAATAGCATAGATTGCATGGATTTACACCATTATAGAGTAGAGACTTTTGGTGTTTTATGATTACGTATGTAGGTCCTTATAATATCAGAATGCCTATGTGGGATAATTTTCATTGCCCATCTTTCAAATAATGAATAATTAATCCAAAAAAATTTACATCACTCTAAGTTACATGGCATATAGTAGCATCCCCAGGGATGTGGTTTGCGAGTTAAATGTGTTTCATGGTTGCACTGTGACTTTACAGCAAAATGATGAGGTCAGCAAAAGCAATTGTAGGTACAGGAGGTCCTCGCTATAAGTCCAACATACGTTCCAAAAAACTTGGACTTACAGCAAAACAACTTTTTTTTTCCGCAGCTGACTTCTATTTAAGCAAATTGGGGGGGGTGTTTTGCACGACTTATAGCAGAGAATTGGAGGACTTATAATGCATTAGTTCCTAAAAATGTCAATGATTTTAGTGTGGAACGGATGTATACAGGGGCGACTTATAGCGGGGACCCTCTGTAGCTTATTGTTTTCTCTAGGGCCATGTGATAGGCATCCACCAATGATGGCATGACACAGTTGAAATCAGAAGGGATTCTCCTCTGTTTTGGGTACCAAGAGTGCCCAGTTGACTTGCTGCTACTTACTGTAGTCTGTGTTTGCATCTTTGTTACTGAGCTCATTCCCACTGCAGCTGGGAATCATTGCCTGCAAGGGTCTTAGGATGAGCCAGTGTCCTGTGCACAGAGCCACCTAATGGTAGCTAAGAAGTAACTCAGATTGGAATTGTTCCTTATGGATGTAGGGGTTGGGTAGAGGAACTCCCTCAGCATCAGACTGCATGTAAGGCAATAAAAGTCATAGCAAGTCAGCATGCAAAAGGTATAATGCTCAATATTCAAGAGTGAGATGGCCCAACCTTCTATGCAGAGAACACAACAGTCTGGTATATTCATGAGTTCCATCTTCACCATATTTAGCCAAGGCCCAGATGGTCAGAGGATTGAATATAATTAGGCCAACCAGATCCACATAGTAAAGGCAAACAAAATATCAGTGGTCAAAGTAATCAGGAGCAACAGGCATCAAAAGTAGTTTTATAGGCTGGTTGTGAAGCTTTTGACCTCCAATGGCTCTTGGAATGAATGGGTTATTTCAGATATTAAATGAAACATTGCACTAAAGATCATGTAATATTTTAGCTCCCTTTGTATTGCCAGTGTCCTAGCCCTGCAAAGAGGCTCTATAACCATTGCTCCATTGCTCTATAACCTCCCTGGCAAAGTCATGAAAAGGCACTTTAGTTGAAAGATTGCCTGAGTGAAGCTTCCCCCCACCCCCACCCCGCCCATTACCTTTTGTAGAATGGTTTCTTCAGCTCCAAACTTGAGAAATTTGATTATTCAGGATCTGGACTTAGCCCAAAAAGAAGGCATTGGAGTCAGGGACCTGTGGTCTCTTTCAGTATCAAATACACAGTCCTCAGGCAGGTTGAGTACTTCCATTAAAAGTCTGTGGATAAATTCTACATAATTTCCTTGTTCTGTCTCCTTAGGGACTCCTTTGATTATAAGATTGTTTCTGTGTGATCTGTCTACCAGACTGACCAATTTAAATTTAATTAATTTTATATCCCTGTGGTGTTTCTTAGTTTGGGCAGCTATGTCCTGCATTGCTCTTTTTCCACATAAACACCACCCTCTGGTTCTAACCTGCTCCCTGATAACAGCTGTAATGATTCAGTTCTACATACTCTTTGGAGAGGGTAGCTTTATGTAAAGAAGACAGACCACATGTGAATTTAGGCCTCACTAACACCAGTTTGAAAAACATTTAAGTTACTGTCACTGAGACATTCTTGAATCAGCTTTCTTGTACATAGGCAAAAGGCTACTAGGCTAAGGTCACTCACTTTCCCTACTCCCTACCTTTACCTTTTAAAGGTACCTTTTACTTTTCTAGTGTCATAATCAATTCATTGACATTAGAAGATGTGGAAAGGAGCTAGTGCATGATGACTAGCCATGAATTATATTTAAAAAATCATGGCACTTATGTCTGGGGCCTAACTGGAAGTTTGCCAACCAGATCCTTATTACAATGCACCTTCTTGAAGTCTGTTGTTGAGAGGCATCTACTTTTAGTTAGCAATGAATTGGTTTCTCCTCTCTTACACCAGGAGTCCTCTAAATGGGCATGTCTACATGGAGGAGTTATTTTGAAATAACTCCCCTTATTTCAAAATAACAAGGCGAGCGTCCACACTACCAAGCCTGTTATTTCGAAATAATGGGCTTGTTATATAATAACTCCTGCTTGTGAAGAGGAGTAAGCTTATTTAAAAATAGTTATTTCTGGAGTTATTATTTTGAAATAACTTATTTCAAAATAAGCTGGTAGTGTAGACATACCTTGTGACTCCAAGGATCAAGGTTCTAGGTCATTGTCCCACAATGAACTACAGTCAATATGTTGGAACCCCTAACTGGGCATGAGCATATCTTAAGGTGAAGTATGTAGGGATAACATATTAAAGTATTAAAAATGATTCCCCAAGTAGAAGAAGCATATAAGTGTTTAGATTTATTATTATTATTATTATTATTATTATTTGTTAAGATTGTTAAATGTTTAGATTTATAATTATTGCCCCTCTAGAATATAATTTGTTAGGAATGTAATATTAGGTCATGTAACTTAAAACTGTTAAGAATATAATACTATGTAGCCAGAAACAGCTCCCCTCTCTGTGTCCCAGGGCACCCTCAAACTTTTGCAAGTGGCTGCTTGTCAAGCCACTAACTCTGCTCTGGGAGCCAAGCCCTATAATTGATTAAGGGCATTGTTACACAATTGACGCCCGTTCTCTTCAAAGCATTGTGAACCAATTAACCCTAATCGCAAAGTGAAACATTGTAACTATAACAGTAACTAACTCCTCACTCAGAGAGAGAATGTTTTAAGAAATGCCACTCAGAAACTTTTGTAACTTTTTGTAACTACAACTCTTGTATATGTAAAATTATTATTTTACAAAATACTGTATGTGAAACATTAATTAGGGAATGTATGTAAGAGAGAGAGTGCTTGGACAATGAATGAATGGTTTGAGAGGTGCCAGCCTGAGAATACAGTATCAAAGGGCTGAAGAAGGCGTCAGGTGCCAGTGCAACCAAAAGGTGTCAAGTGGAGAAAAACTGGAGACTGGAGGTCCACCCTATGAGATCACTGACGAGCACCTGGCAGCCACCCTGTAGACATCAGCATGATGCAGCAATTCCCATAGACTGGCATAGGAAGAAATTCCTATAAAGACTGGACCAAAAGACTATGGATTCAGAGTCCAAGTTTCTGCTGCCAGCCTACCAGGAGCTTCAGATGCGCATCTGATCAGGACTTTGCTCCCCACTACCATCACTTGTGTACAGAATACCTGGCCAGTACTCTGTCACAAGCAACTTCCAGGCTGCTAACTATAACAACTACACAGAACCTGAATGAATGATTGAATGAATGTTTGCTTCTATCTTTTCTTTATTCTTTATTATTATCTTTACAATAAATGTGGCTTTTTGCCTTATCCCCCTCATAAGATCCTGCTTGCTTTTATTTGTATAACAAGTAGAACAGTTTTCTCAAACTGGAGTGCATGGACCCTACTTTAGGGAGACCACTGCCCTTGCTGATTCACTCCTCCCGCTTTCTCCCAGGGCCTCCTGCACCCTTAAGAACAGCTGAATCCTGGTGTGCAGGAGATTCTGGGAGGGAAGGGGAGGAGCAGTGATGAGGCATAGGGTTGCCAGGTGTCCGGTATTGACCCAGACAGTCCGGTATTTTCGCCTCCTGTCCGGTAAAAAATTCAGAAAATATCAGACATCTAAAATGTCGGGTATTTTCTGATTTTTTCCCAGCCAGGGGGCAAAAATTCCGGACCATCCGGGTCAATAGCAGACACCTGGCAACCCTAAGCAACCGGGCCCAGCCCGCCCACTTCCCCCCCACCTTACCTGGTTCTTCAGGGGAGCTGTCTGGTCCAGAGCTGGGAGAGAAGGCAGAGAAGATGGCCGCCATAGCGTCGCAAACAGCTGCCTCTCAGAAAGTCATACCTAGGGCGTACTGAGCATGTGTAGTGCAACTGAGCATGCTCAGTAAGAGCTGCTGTTGCTGTTGCTCTCACTCTGCCACTACACCGGCAGCCTGTTAAGAGAGGCAGAGCCCAGCCCCTGTTCTTAAAGGGGCCATGCTGGGGTTTTTTTTTGCTCAGCAACTTTGGTCTCCCAAAGTTTTTTTCAACAGAATTTTTCCCCAGTGGTTTTTTTTGGGGGTGGGGGTGTTTGGTATTTTTAGTTAAACCATCTGGCAACCCTAATGAGGCACGCTCAAGGGAGAGGACAGAAAGAAGCAGGGAAGAGGTGGATTAGGGTGGAGCAGGGACAGGAAGAGTCAGAGTGGGGGTGGAGGGCTAGGAGAAGGGATGGAGGGGGGATGAGGGCTAGGCCTCAGAGAGAGAGTTGGGGGTCCACAAAAATTTTAAATAAAAATGGGGGTCCTTGGGTTGCTAAAATTTGAGAACTGTTGGAATTGCGTATTCAGCGATCTCCACAAAAGAAGCCAAACATGTCGAGTAATGTGGGGGCCTCTCTCACATTTGCACAACCTTTGAATTTATCCTTCTCTTCCCCTTGGATTAGCTATTCAAAGAAAGAGAGCCAAGCTTGAAGAACAACTAAGAGTTAAAAAGACTAGCTGTCTTCTTCACCAGTGAGAGTACTTACATTACATTTAAACAACAAAGATGCCAGTAAATGCTAAGGCCAACCATATGTGCTGAAGACCGAAAAGTTGCAAAAATAATCTTCCATAGATTATTCTGCATCTGTGCTAAACGCCAGAAAGATGCAGGCACTATGTTAGAGTGAGAAGGAAAATGCATTAAAAAAACAAAGCTTAAACATATTCTCTGCAGACTGTAAAGCTGATATGGAAGTAAAGTAGCCAAAAAAACAAAAGCAATCTACCAAGAAACTATTTTGAGAGTGTTATTTACTTAAAATTAAGGCATATGGCAGCTTCTGCCTTTGAGTAAATCTTGACTAAATGGCTCAAATTAAAAATGTATTGAATTCTCCCATTCACCTTTTTAAAAACTGTTTTTCTTAACTTGCTCATAATTAATTGCTAAGGAAAAAGCTAGATAAGCTGAACAATTGATTTATTTATTATAAGTCACTTTGTAACCTCAATTTGACCATTGCTGTATACCTTGTAAATTAAGTTAGGAAAACTATAACTTAATGTAGCTAGTGAAATTGAACTTAGACAGATTTTTATAGCAGATTGGTTAATGTTTTACAAAAATTATAAAAGTTATGCTGATCTGGTTTATTTCCAAAAACTTTAACATAGACAAAATATCGTATTCAGTTAAAAAAAAATTCATTACAATCATTCCTTAGACCAGTGTTTCCCAAATGGTGCTTCAATGAAATGTGAGTTTTTTGCTCAACAAATTTTCCTGGTGAGGTGGGTTTTTTGGGGTTTTTTGGTTTTTTTGCTAGACATATTCCCCCCCTGCCCCTACTGTAGGGGTTCCTTGAAATTCTTCCAAGTTTAAAAGGGTTCTGTGGCCAAATACAATTGGGAAACACTGCCTTAGACCATCCCATATTTTAATTACTTATAAAAGTGTCTTGCTATTCCTACATTTAGTTGTAAGTTCAATTATGTATTTGAGTAAAGTCAGCAAATTCTCACTGGTGATGTGTGTTGAGTGTTTCAGCCACCTGCCTCTTATTCCCCCCTCCTTCCCTCAGATTTGCTGGTTGAAGAGATCTCCATTCCTGCTTGTGCTTCCAGTCTACACCAACATCATTTTCCATATGAGCTTTTTGTCTTGGGGGTGAAAAGGAAGGGATCTCTGGATGCTGGAAGGTGTCCTCAAAGCCCTCATGAGCACATTTTATCAATGTTCTGTGCCGCCTGGTTGTCCTCTTGCAGGACAATTTTATTGGCACTTTTACTGCCATATCTGCAACTTCCCTGTGTTTAATCTAGTAAGCGATCCATAGAAATTTTAAAAATAAATACTAACATTAGCAAATCTACATTACTTTTCAAGTTTTATACTGCTATGTGAATCTCATTAGTGTCTCTTCACAGGAGTTTATGCAAAACATTTAATTCTCTTTGAATCTCCATGGGTTTGCATCATACAAATATAGCTGGAAAATTTCAATGAAACCCAAAGCCAGGTGGTTTTCATGGGGCTCAGGGGTTTCAATTAAAACAATTAGGCAGTTTTAGTATTTTAAGAATTTGTTCTACCAAAAATAGGTATGAAGGGTGGGGGGTTGTTACCAATGTCAACTTCATGTGATAAGCAAGTATTATAGTTGGCTAATTCTGGCCAGATCATTTTAATACTAGTTAATACCACTCTCACAGTATGCAAAAAAAAAAAAAAAAAAAAAAAAGAGGAAGCATAGCAACACATTTAACAGTATTATGTAGATTTCACCATGTTTCAATTTAACCCTCTAAATAAAAAAAATCTCTACTACCCATGATTTATATAACCTTGCTAGCAGAGAGACACATTTTGTTTTGTTTTTAAATATAAGTAATTGAGGTATCATGAGCAGTAGAGCTGGGAATGTTAGCATTTACCAAGATATTGATAAGATTATTCAAGTTTGAATATATAACTACGAATTCATAAAAACCAGAAAAAATAGTTTCTGGCTAAAGCAATTGCTATATCTAAAATGATGCCTGCTTGGATAATAGTATTATCTGAAAAGGCCTTAGAACTTCCAAAATACTTTTTTCAACCAATCCTTGCTGCATCAGGAATCAGAAAAAGAAAACAAATCTCATATGCAACTTACTGAACAAACTTGTGTACTCAACCCACATCTATTAAATGACTTTTTAAAATTACATATTAGACCCAGATACAGTACATAGTATGACCTACAGCACAAAGCAGCCCAGACAGGATATTGTATATGTGAAGTCAAGGTCTTAAGTACACTACACATCTTAATATTACATTGAGACTCAATCAGGATCCCGTTCTGCCAGACAGTGTACAATTAAACAGTGTATTTAATTTGTAGAAACCGTTTACGTGGGAGTTCTATACTTTATCCAGAATACAGTTAAAAATCTAGAATGAAATCCTAGTTCCAGGCTAAGTCTAAACTGCAGGCTTCCTTCAGACAAAGTTTTTTTCGGAACAGAGCTTCCGAAAAACTTCTTCTGAAAGAGAGCGTCCACACACAAAAGTGCATCAAAAAAGCAATCTGCTTTTTTGAAAGAGAGCATACAGACTGATTGGATGCTCTCTCACATAAAAGGCCACCCAGAACCACTTCAGCCAGGGCTTTAGGTCACCAGTTGCTTCCGAGTGCTGGTGCCGGAGCCTTGAAGACACATGTGCTTAAAGGGACCCCCCGGACAGCTGTTTCTGTTTGCCTACCTCTTCGAGGCTATGTCTACACTACAGAGTTTTTTCAGAAAAACAAAACCCCTCTGTTCTTTCAATTTACTTTCGCAGTGTGGACATAATTCAGGTTTTGTTGGAAAACATCAGTTTTTCTGACAAAACTCTGTAGTGTAGACATACCCCCAGTGAAGTCAAGGTCATTTTGGCAGTGATTTCAAAGGGCAAGGATTTTACCATGTAAAAAGAAGAGCTCATTGCAAAGTAGAATGCTAATCACAGGATTCACAACCAAATAGGCTACACCCTAAATTCCCAGGTTAGCAGCATGTTGGTTCCAGAACTTGGCACAGATTTTTTTTTTTACATTTTCAATCGCCCTTCTGGTCAGAGTGTAATGGAACAGCCAATTGAATCCTCTACTGCATAACAGTACGTCTCTTCTAGCAAAAAGGAGTGGGACTATTCCAGTCACTAGCACCGACTGGCAGTACCTTCCCAGGAACACAACATTTTCTTGTGCAAGATTCATGATTTTTTCAAGGTTCAGTCTAAAAGCATGGAATGATTTTTCACAGGCACTATGGACAATCACAAATTTCATCACTTGCTTCTCCAAGTGAAAGGTGCACTTCTTCAACCTGGCCTTCTCTTACATAAACATAGAGTAAATGAAAGAAAATATTTCACTCTGTGAGAAAATGAAAGAAAATATTTCACACACACGTGAGAGCAGGCTTGTCAACAGGGAGAGGCAAAATAGTTAACTGCCCTGGGTCCAGTGATTCAGAGGGCTTAGGGTCCCCGGTCTCCTTTAAATCACCAGTGGAATGCCATGCAGCACACTCTGGAAGGCCTGATCTAGGAGATATACTCCAGACAGTACTGAGGGCTCAGTATATTACTGCAAGGTACTCAGATGTTACCAGGATGAAGACTAAGAATCTGTATAGTACAGAATTCATGATGCATATTAACATTCCATCGCACCAACCCTTTCTGTAGTCCAGTGACTTTGATTAGGTCAATCAAATATTAATCATTTGTGCAGTGTTACATTAAGATGCCAGGCAATTTTGTTTAACTCTCTTTTGTTAAAAAAATGCCCTTTAATATCTTTGTGTGACAAAATACAAACAGGATTACCTAAAGCATTTTCCTCATGACTGACAAGCAGATGCAGGTAACAGATGTTTAAAAAAAATTTCCCATGCCAAATAATGAGGAATAATATTGTTCTTGATCAACAACATTTATCAAAACTCATTAAGCAACCAGGTAGGCATGTAATTGTAGCTTCAGACAGGTTTGAGTGATCTAAGCAGTCAGAAAGGCTAGACATGAATAATAAAATCAAGTGTAAAGTCTTATGTGCTTTACAAGGAAAAGACCAGTTTGTCCCAAGCTTAAAGTAGGTGTGAAAGGGAAAGGACACAAAAAGCTTCTCCTCTAACCTGAGAATGCCCCATGAAAGGGCCAAAAAGGAAAGCTAAAGGAGTACTTTGAAAAAGAGGTTAAGATATAAGGGTATGTTTACACAGCAACATTATTTCAAAATAACTAGTGTCATTTCAAAATAACTTAGTCTGGGTCTATACAGCAGGCAGTTATTTTGAAATGTCAAAATACTGTCAAGCTGGAGGACTTCTTACTCAGGCTGTGTCTAGACTACACCTCTCTGTCGACAGAGAGATGTAGATTAGGCACATGGAAATTGCTAATGAAGTAGGGATTTAAATATCCCGTGCTTCATTAGCATAAACATGGCCACTGCTTTTTTTCGAAATGGAGCTTTTTAGAAAAAAACCGCAGTCTAGATGGAGATCTGTTGAAAATAAACCCTTTTTTGACAGCTCCTGTAAACCTAATTTTTTGAGGAATACAAGATTTGTCAAAAAAGGGTTTATTTTTGACAGAGCTGCGTCTAGACTGCTGTTTTTTTTTTTTTTTTTCGAAAAAGCTCCATTTCGAAAAAAAAGCAGCGGCCATGTTTATGCTAATGAAGCGCGGGATATTTAAATCCCTGCTTCATTAGCAATTTCAACGTGCTTGATTTACATCCTTCTGTCGACAGAGGGATGCAGTCTAGACGTAGCTTCAGACTCCTGTAACCCTCATTGTACGAGAACTAAGGGAAGTTGGAGGAAGAGTGCTCTATTTTGATACAACTGCTGTGTAGACACTACCAATTTTGAAATAAGCAACTTTGAAATAAGCTACGCAACTAACGTAGTTCCAATTTGAGTAGCTTATGTAGAGTTAAGCCCTGCTGTGTAGATGCACCCTAGGTGATTAAAGACTGTATCATAAATGAATAGACAGATAGGGAGGTGCATGAATTAAAGTTGCACAGGCAACCTCAGTTCACACACTGCATGACTTTTGAGTAATTGGTTCTTCAACCTTAACATTCTTTAACATAGCAAGTGACATCCCATGACAACTAAGTTTAAAAAATGACAAAAGATGTAGTCCTGTGGGACCCTAATGACTCCCTAGATGGATCAACAGTATGGCTGGGATTTTGAGATCCCCGTGCAACCCTCCACCATTTGAGCTAAGGCTACTGTCTTTTTTGGAACAGCTATTAGAGGGGCTATAGATACATACTTTGCCAATGGCTTTGCTTTCTAGCAAATAGCTATGAAAGTATGAAAGGGAAGTGGACCCTAAGAAATAATGGGCTCAATTTAAGGCTCTTTAGGGGAGTATTCTAAAATGGTTACACTCTTCTGCCCCCATCCTTAAGCTGCTACTGTCCTCTTCTGGTCCTGTACTACCAGACTTTTCCCTCTCCTCCTGTTAGTCCCTAAATGTGGTCATCCCTACCCACTCCTATCTTACCTCCCAGCTCTTGTCTCTGCCTGCTCTCCCTCTGCTCCTTCCATTGCTCCCCCCACAACCTCTGCTCTTTTCCCTGCTCTCCACAGTTCCCACCCTGCACCTCATCCATCCTTCTGTATTCCCAGTTTTTCCCCTTTCTCCCTCATTCCTGTTTTCTCCATGCTCCAAGTTCTCCCACCCTAACCTCCAGCACCTGTCCCCACTCTTGCTCTTGTTTCCATTACCACAACCCCTTCATCTCCCCTCACCCCAGATTCCTCATCCCTCTGCATCTGAGTCTTCAATTTCTTCCTTCTTCATGCTTCCTGAGCTTCAGTACAGGGAATATTGTCTCTCCTGTACTCTTTGTCTTCCTCTTCTCAGTTCTGGTGCCCAACACCACAGAGGAAGCTAGAAGGAGTAACTTCAAGGAGAGTTCTGTCAGCTGTTGCATTCCCAATATGGTACATAATCAGTTACTCTGAGAGAATAGAGTGAGTCAGTATTTAGGAGCTGTGGGGATGAAGCATGCTCAGTGAAGATAAATACTTCAGATAATCTAACTCTAATGACAATAGTTAAAGTTGCCACACTTTAACAAGTCTCCACTAAGCACATGCTAGCATTTTTCAGAGGCCATATGTTAGAGAAATATGGCTGGATTTTTACAGGGATGAAAAAAGGCACATCCCTGATCCTAGGGTGACCCTGTGCCAAATTTCAAGTCCCCGCCCAAAAGTGTGGAGGAAGTAGAGCTTCCCAACTACGCAGTCATTAAAAAAGCATCTTTCAATGAATCGCTATTTGTAAAATTTGTAAAATTAACCCTAAAATATGGGTCCTCCAAGCTCACTAAATACTTAAAACTTGGATTAAAATATCTATTCTTAAATTATCAAAAGTGCTATTAATAAAAACCAAAGGTAAAAATGATAAATCATGTGATCCTCACCTAACACTTGACATTCCTCAAATCCCATATTCGGTCTAATAGGGAGGTCCTCCATTTTAGTCTGTGAGGTACTCATTTACGTAAAAACATTTTATTCATATTAACCCCCTGATATTTTACAATAGATATTACATATAAAAAGTCCAAAGTACTTATTTTAATTGATGTACATAAATTCTAGTTCAAGGAGGGAATGCTGCTGCATTTTCATCAATATAATACACTTAAGTGGAAACTTTGTATGTTGTATGTATTGAAAATGTCAGGCAGGAAACAGAAAAAATAGATATTATTTAGTCAGACAAATAAATCAGGCAATTCTGTGAAGCTTTATAAAATGAAAAGAAAATCTATATTATAAATAGGAAATAAAAAAAATCATTATTCCATAGACAATGATTACAGCTTTAATGCAGACTCACCTTCTTTGACATGTATAAATGTTAGAAGAAATGCTTAAAACTGAATCTGAATCTCCTCTCATTTACACCATTAAAAAGTAATAGTGATGTCAATGAAGTCAGGGGAGATTCACTTCCAGCAGGGTAAAACTGGTGTAAGAAGAATCAAGCCCTACTCATTTAAGTGAAGAAAACTATTTTAGGCATAGTCCTGCAGTTTTTGTGAAGAAACAGTAACCAGTATGAAAGCTCACCATGTGTTAACATTGCAAAATTGGTCCTTGTGCAGGTTATCAATATGGCAATATAGATCTTGACTCTAAAAGTAATACTTGTACAAGTAATTTATATATTACATATAAATAAATAAAAGGAGGATATTTCCTTACGCTATGTCTATGTTGCAGCATTATTTCAGAATAAATGATGTTATTCTGAAATAACATAGTCCACATTTACACAGCAAGCAGTTATTTAGACATAATGTCTAAATAATGTTGAGCTGGAGGACTTCTTACTCTGACTTCTGTAACCCTCATTTAATGGGAGTAAGGGAAGTTGGAGGAAGAGTGGTCTAACTTAGACTTCCGGCTGTGTAGACAGAGCCAAAAACCGAATTAAGCTATTTCAACTTAAGCTACGCAATTGATGTAGCTCAAGTTGTGTAGCTTATTTTGGCTTTAGCCTTGACATGCCCTTAAAGTCCTCTAAAGCCCTGCCCTAATACCAGTATAAAAGAGTTACACTTTTTTGGGACGATTATTAAGCGTTTGACGGGTGTTGAATGTTCCATAGGTGCTCTTTTACTGAATGTACCTAGTATGTCCAAATATGCCACTGATTTAAGGGACTATTAGTGGATAACAGAAACACATGGGGTATAGAGGGTAGACTAAAGGCAAAAAGGTTAATGATATATAGACTTGCAGTAAGGTTGCTGGCCCTGTCATTTTTGTTAAGAGTAAGATTGTTCAGTGTAAAGTGCTTTTTCCTTTGCTCTTTTATCAAAAGCATCGATATATATTTGATGATCTCACACGCTGAACTCAGTTTAAAGAGGACTATTACACTGACAACATATAATACAGAGCCCTTGTATTGCTCCTTTATTCCAGAAATTATTTTCTCCCCAAACTTACAAATGTGTCCATATAGAAAGACCTTCGACTTTATGAGTTTTAGTTAAAGATTACAAATCAACTGAAATGGTAAAAGGTGAAAGGAAAGACAAGTGAAAATAATCATTTTCAAAAATGTGTATTTCAGGTTCATACTTTCCAAAATCCAAAGGTAATAACTGGAATTGCTCAGACAATATTTAGTATATTCACCCTGGTCTATCCTTGGGAGTTATTTTGAAATAACCCTCGTTATTTCAAAATAATAAGAGGCGCATCCATATTACCAACCCCGTTATTTCAAAATAATGGGCTTGTTATTTTGAAATCTGTACTCCTGCTTTCTTTGGGGAATAATAAGCTTATTTTGAAATAGTTATTTTGGGAGTTATTATTTTGAATTTAGTTATTTTGAAATAATATCCTAGTGTAGACATGACCCTCTTTATCTCCAGAATAAAAACAAATAGAAAGTGGTAAAGTAAGGCTGTGGCAACACTGTAGTGCAGTGCTGACCACCAGGGTATGAATTGCAATGCTCAATAAAATATTTCACGGTAATTTCACTAAGTGGACTCTGCTGGCATAAATTAAAAGGTAGCTAGTTTGCATTAACAGTGTTCACAAAGGAATGTTATAGCACAGCATTTTAGCACATGCTGCAATCCACGTTCTGGTAGTCCAGTCTCTGGACCTAGGCAGACAACCCTAAACTATGTTTGAAAACCTAATGAAGCAACTACCATATTCCACACTTGTCCATCAGACAGCCCAATAAAAATTCAATTGTTTCCACAAACCATATATTCTCTCTTAACCCAATATCCAGGCAATGTTCTGACTCTGTTGTGAATGTTTGTATGCAGAGATGGCATGAACCTTTGTGAGGCTCTGTGTGAAAAAACAGATCTCATTCTCCCCACACATATGTAGAGTTGCCAGATGGTTTCAACAAAAATACCGGACACACTTGACATTACATCACAATCTACATTACATCTTATTTAGAAAATACTGGACCCTTATATTTTCTCAATTTGTTTCCCAAACAGAAAGCTCAAATACTGGACTGTCTGGTTCAAAACTGGACACCTGGCAACCCTACACATATGGTCTTGTCCTCCCAGCTATAGTGTGGCATTTATGCCACAGCCCTGAGTGCAGAACAGTAGATAGGGACTGGGGAAATACATATTTCAAGCAATCCCTATCTTATATATTAGCCACCAAAGTATTCTTCCTCTCTAAAGTCTTTCTTTGATGATATCCTTTACTTCCCCTAAAACTCTGTCTGCCCAATCCTAGAGAAAGAGTCCAAGTAACCAGTCTTAGGAGAGGGACCAAAGAGATGGTTACTAAGTATGAGAAGATGGGTTTCCATGGTAGAGGTTACTGATACTTATATCTAAATCAGGTCTAATAATAGAAATATATCTTTAATCTACCCTTGCAATTACCCTTTCCTTGTTTTTGTTATCCGAGCCACGATGATATAGCCAAGTTACCCAGAATTTGTAATAATTACAAGTGGTATTAGTAAAAAAAAATATTGTAGTATAAGTACATGCAGAGAATTAAAAAAGCATGTTTTACAGAAAAGCATTAACAAAACAGTATCTTACCACTTTGCACTTACGTTTATTTTAAATATATTTTGCAATTATCCCTGCTTTATAGTTTTTAATGCTTATAAATGATTTTTTAAAATATTCCCAGCATTTTTTTCTTAAAAGTAATTAATTGACAAGTTAAAGAATGTAATGAATATAGATCTAGTTTGACAACTAACACAAGTGCTCCTGCAAGCTCTCTGTCAAATACACTTAACATTGACAATTATTTCTACTGAGCCCACTAAATGATACCGATGTGCTATTTTTATATTATATCCTTCACTCCTAGACTGCTCTAGGAAAAAAGACCCTCCAAAATTAATTAATATATTTAAAAAGCTAAGGTTACGATGACATAAACCCACAGAAGCAATGGGAAATGAGCTAATGGCAGAATTACAAACTTAACTACTGTAAGAATTTCAAGGGATTTCAACAACTTCCATCCCACCACCATCAACTTTAGCCTAGACCAGGCCACACAAGAGATCCACTTCCTTGACACTATAGTAGGGATGATAGGACGCGAATAATAAGCTATTAATGTACTTTTTAGAATTTCTATCGACTACATGATTAGTCAATGAGGGAGGAAGCCTCCAGGAGCTATCCCCTGCTGTGGCTCTGCAGTTTAAATGTAGTAATACAGGCCTGTACGTAGGAATTTCTGTGTGTGGGGAGGTGCTTTTTGTGTAAATGTGGACAGCACAAGGGTGTGCTTGCACCCCCCGATGAACCCTCTAGTAAACAAGGAAATCAGCCCCAGCCTTCCCCCAGCTGGTCAGAGCATGGGGGAGGTAGGCTTGGGCAGTGCGCTACTCATGTTTTCCAATGGCTGGCTGGAGCATGCTTACTTGGGGGACCATTGCAGGGTGCTTTCACACCCTTAAGGTTGCCAGATGGTTTCAACAAAAATACTGGACACATTTGACATTACATCACAATTGACATTATATCTTATTTAGAAAATACCGGACATTTATATTCTCTCAATTTGTTTCCCGAAGAGAAAGCTCAAATACTGGACTGTCTGCTTCAAAACTGGACACCTGGCAACCCTACCATTCATGCACACACCCCTGTGTATGGGCCTGTAAGAGCTAGATGGGCAGGCAGCCCCACTCTTACTACATTTAAACTGCAGAGCCTCAGTGGGGGTAGCTCCTGGACCCGGCACGAGCCAGAACTGAGCTGGGCTTGCTCAGCCTTGGCTCGCACTGGGTCCAGCAGCCTCTGTTAATGTGGGGGCAGCCCACAAAAAGAGGCTGCTCCGGCAGCAGCCGCTGTCAGTGAGGGGTCCCAGTTCCTTGCTGGGACCTCCTGTGGCTAGGGGCTGCTCCACAGCATGCAGAGCAGCCTCTGCCCACGGTGAGCCTGGGCCTGCCCCAGGTGGAGGCTCCTTCACAGCAGCCCTTCCCCCAGCTGCTGCCTCCCCCCAGCACCAGCGCCTGCTCCCCCCCCCCCTTGCTTCCTCTGTATGGGGGAATGCCTAGGCTTATTGGGTAGTTGACTACTTGCTTACATTCCTATACTACAGTATAATTAAACAACGGACACATTTCCACCACTTTATACCAGAAACCTACCGACCATTACACTTGCCTACATGCCTTTAGCTTCCATCCAAGACACATTTCCCAATCCTGTGGAACTTGCCTTCATTAGCAAATTTGACACCTTTAATCAAGATATGAACAAAGACCTGAACTGGATGGTCCACTACATTCAAGATCCTAATGACATCAAAAGCTAAGTATCAGGCACTTACAGCCTGCTCAATTAGCTTCGTTTAGTACGGCCACTCTAACTGACAAGATTTTTTTCACTTTCCTTCCTGATCCCCTCTTTTTCTGCTATTTATTTGTACCCCTTGCTTCATTTATCTGAGGAAGTAGGTTGTGCCCACAAAAGCTCATGATACCATCTACATTTTTTGTTAGTCTCTAAGATGCTGCAGGACCATTCATTATTTTTTAAGGTTTTTTTTCAGTTACAGACTAAAACGGCTGCCCCTCTAAACTTTAACTATGCTATTCCTTGCTCTGAATATTTACGGTGTATTGGTGACTCTAGTCTGACTGACTTTGCAAACTACACTGTGCATCCCCTCTCTACTAACATTTCAAAATAAAAAGACTCAAAAGGGTAGCCATATTAGGGTATGTCTAGACTACATGCCTCTGCCGACAGAGGCATGTAAATTAGACATACCGACATAGTCAATGAAGCAGGGATTTAAATATCACCCGCTTCATTAGAATAAAAATGGCTGCCACGTTGTGCCGGCTCAGCTGTTTGTCGGCACAAAGTGGCAGTCAAGACAGGGATCAGTCGGCAAGGAAAGCCTTGGTCGACCGATCCTAGAAACTTCATTTCACGAGGCATAAGGGATTGGTCGACCAAGGCTTTCCTTGCAGACTGATCCCCGTCTTGACTGCTGCTTTGTGCCGACAAACAGCTGAGCCGGCACAACGCGGTGGCCATTTTTATTCTAATTAAGCGGGGGATATTTAAATCCCCGCTTCATTGACTATGTCGGTATGTCTAATTTACATGCCTCTGTCAGCAGAGGCATGTAGTCTAGACATACCCTTAGTCTCTAACTTTAAAAAGTTAGGATGAGTAGTCCTGTGACACTTTAGAGACTAACAAATATATTAGATCATCAGCTTTTGTGGGTAAATCCCACTTCATTAGATTTGATTAAGTGGGTGTTACCCATGAAAGCTCATGATATAATATATTTGTTAGTCTCTAAGGTGCCATAGGACTGCTCTTTGATTTCCAAATAGTCTCTCCCACTAACATTTTGAAGCTCTCCCCATCACATATGCAAAATTAGTGAGGAGGGAAAAGCTCATCATGCTGGATGTGAGTGCAGGTATTCCATAGAGAAGAGATGGCTTGGTAAAGGATTTAAAACAGAGGTGTTTCTTAATGTAGCGGGGGGTGGGGTGGGGAGGCAATCAGGGAGCCAACCACTCTTCTTTATAGCCCACCTCATCCCTCATTTGAATGGGGAATGATAAGGTCTCAAGAGTGGCTTGGCTTAAGATCTGGATGAAAAAAGCCCCCAGTATACATTGAATTATCATGGAGTTACCTGCAATGTACACTTTTATCTACCAGGTAGTGCCAAACATCTAATGATAAAGTTGCAGCCTCATTAAAACCATATCAAGTGTCTCTTGTCCTCCTTTTGGTATATCTGAAAAACAGATTATGAAGGCAATGTCGAGAATTGCAGTAGCACTTTATGTACTGAGGTTTTCCTGTAGGTAAAAGAAGACTTCAGTTTCCAATGTGTTGTCAATCTGACTTTTCACAAGCACTAAGTTAGCTCAGAAGAAAACCTTCCAAGGAAAATAAAGTTATCGTGACCTTGTTTGGCAAGTTTCAGCTTGCAATGACACTTTACAGCTGAAAGTGGCAAAGACATATTCTGGTTCAGAGAACACAAAAGAATATGGTCTGTAAGTAGAAAACAACTTACTCTTAACATGAAAACAAATTAACTTTTTAAAAAACATGTCAATACAACACTTAACCTAGACAGAGAAATAGCACAACGCACAAGAAAAAAATTAACTCTTGTGTAATTCTGTTTAATATAGTTCCACAACTTTATAAACAGACCTTCAGAGATAATCCTCTTTCAGAAGCTCATTCATTAAACTGCCAGGATACAAGACAGGATGGGATCCTCTTCAATTTGTCATTCATAAATTATTTCATTATGATTAATTTAATAATGAATCTGAAACCTCCCCTTTGGATTTTCAACTTCCAAACTACAAAGTTATAGTAAAATATCCAATACAATGAAATATCCAAACAAAAGGTTTTTATTCTTATTGCAGTTTAGACTGTGACCCTATTAGATAGCTATAGTATCTCTTAACTGTACATGAATCTTGCTCATTAACGAGCAGATCAGTAAGGAAATCTGACAGTCAATATACATGAATAAAGACAAATGTAGCAATTAAGTGTAGATAAAATAAATAAGGACAAGAGTCAGAATATAGTTGGGCAGCTCCCCCCTCCCCCAAGAGCAACTAATAAAAGACATAAAAACAGCAATTTTTAAGAACATCAGAAACAAGATTCCTACCAAACAATCAATAGGACCATGGGACAATCAAGGTACTAGAGGAGCACTCAAAGAAAACAAGGCTGGTATGGAGAAGCTAAATGATTTTTTTGCATTGGTCTTTACTGAAGAAGATACGAGGGAGATTCCCAAACATAAGCCATTCTTTTTTAATTTATAAATCTGAAGAACTATTCGAATTGAAGTTTCAGTAGAGGTAGATTTGGAATAAGGTGAAAAAAAACCCCAGTAATATATCACCAGGACTCAATGGTATTTACCTTAGAATTATGAAGGACATCAAATATGAAATTGCAGAATTGCTAACTTTAGTACAGTGGTGCTAGAATAATTTTTCTAGAGATGGTACAGAATGCTGAAACCATGTATTTGGGTTTTTATTACTTCATCAAGCCTGTGGCTGCAAAATCACCCCAGCACTTCTAATTCCAGAACCTATGCTTTGGTGTGTAATCTATCATTTAAATCCGCCTCTGTACCAGATAGCTAATGTGATGCCAATTTTTTAAAAGGTCCCAGAAATGATCCTGAGAGTTATAAGACGGTAAGTTTAACCTCAGTACCAGGCAAATTGGTTGAAACTATAGTAAAGAAGAGAATCACTAGACACATAGATGAATATGATTTGTTGATGAAGAGTCAACATGGCTTCTGTAAAGAGAAATCATAGAACCATAGGATTGGAAGAGACCTCAGGAGGTCATCGAGTCCAATGCCCTTCTAAAAGCAGGACCTAAATCATTCCAATCAGAGCTTTGTCAAGCCGGGACTTAAAAACCTGTAGGGATGGCGATTCTACTACCTCCCTAGTTAATCCATTCCAGTGCTTCACCACCCACCTAGTAAAATAGTTTTTCCTAATATCCAACCTAGAGTTCTCCCACTGCAACTTGAGACCATGCTCCTCGTTGTATCATCTGTCACCACTGAGAACAGCCTCTCTCTCCATCCTCTTTGGAACTTCCTTCACCAATCTATTAGAATTCTTTGAAGGAGTCAACAAGCATGTGAACAAAAGTTAGCCAGTGTATATAGCACATTTGGGCTTTCAGAAAGCCTTTGACAAAGTCTCTCACTAAAGGTACTTATTCAAAGTACACAGTCATGGCATAAGAGGGAAGGTCTTCTAGTGGATCAGTAAATGGTTCAAAGACAGGAAACAAAAAATTGGAATAAATAGTGAGTTTTTAGAATAGAAAGAGGTAAACAGTAGGGTTCCCCCAGCTGAATGAGGAACAGTGCTGTTCAACATATTCATAAATGATCTAGAAAGGGGGGCAAACAGTAAGGTGGCAAAGCTTCCAGATGATAACTTGAGTAATTTTTAAGTCCAAAGTTGACTACAAAGAGCTAAAAAAGGATTTCACAAAAGTGAATGCCCAACAAAATGCCAGATAAATACAATGTCCATTACTTTCCATATATCAACACTGGAAAATATAATTCCAATTATACATTCAAAATGATGAGTTTTAATTAGTTGTTACCACTCAAGGGAGATCATGGAGTCATCATTGATAGTTCTCTGAAAGCATCTGTTCAATAAGCAGCAGCAGTCAAAAAGCTAACAAAATGTTAAGTACCCTTAGGAAAGGGATAGATAATAAGATAGCAAACACCATAATGCCATTATATAAATTCATGGTACACCCACACCTTGAATACTGCATGCAATTCTGATAAACCCCGTCTAAAAAAAAAGATATGCTAGAACTGGAAAAGGTATAGAGCAAGGCAACAAAAATTATTAGGAGTATGGAACAGCTTTTACCTGGGAATAAGGAAGCATCATTTACCCCTTCCAGTAAAACAAGAACCAGGGGGGTCACTCAATTCGTTAATAAGTAGCAGGTTTAAAAATAAACATAAGGAAATACTTTTCAACTCAACACAAAGTAGATCTGTGAAACTCACTTCCATGGGATACTGTGAAGGCCAAAATTATAGAATTTGATAAATTCATGGAGCATACATCCATCAGTGGCTACTAGCCAAAATGGTCAGGGATGCAACCCCATGCTTTGTGTGTCCCTAAATTTCTGCCTGCCAGAAGTTGGGACTGGGTGACAGGCGATTGATTGCTTGACAAATGCACCTGCCACTGTCAGAAGGCAGGATACTGGCCTACATGGATCTGATCCAACATGGCCATTCTTATGTCCTTATTGCTTATAGAAAAGGAAAGGCAGAAGAATTGTACAAATATATCTAAAAAAGGGAACATAGCTAATCAGCTAGAAGTATCACATATTTACTATAATGAGAGGGAGAAAGATACACCACATTTGAGATTTACATTGTTTCTGTACGTAACAGGGACACGAGGTCCTTCTGTTGACCTATCCTCATGGTAGGTATTGTCAGAGCCCATCTTAGGGGCAGGCCAGGGGCGGGCCACAACTGCATTTCGGCACAACCTCCTGAATCCTCCCCCCAGATTTCCCTGGTTACTACCCAACCTTCAACCTTTTTTTTTTGTTGTTGTTTGACAAATTTTCCCCGGCTTTTTTTTTTCCTTGACAAATTTTTGTCCGATATTTTTTTTGAAACCATCTAGCAACCCTACGAGCGAGCCGGGAGGTCACCCAGGGCTGCCAATTGGTTAGGACCGGCCCTGGGTATTGATACCCAGCAGGGAAATGGTAATTCCTAAATACTCACTGGGTTTGTCTTGTGTATGATAAAACTGTAGGGCTTTTATTAAGATGGGTTAGCTTACACATTTTAAGAATACAGGCATGACAAAACAACTTTTACTTTAGCATATGTTAACTGCTAGACTTCAGAATGAATAGCTAGCATGTGTTCGAATACAAACTACTTTGTCCACACTAGCATTTGAAAATATGTTTGTTAGAACATGCTAGCTAACTATGTCAAAACCCCATCACATTTAAACTCAGTCTTGACATAACAATTGTGTCAGGTGACTCATTAGCTCCATCCTGCACATAAGTAAGTTTGGAATATCTGTGTACAGGGAAAGAGCTATGGTCAGAGAAAGAATTGTATAACAATAAGAAACTTAGGGACAGCCACACCAGAGGGAGGAAGGATTGAGCTAGCATCTCTGCGTATTATTATTTATGTCACTAAAGCCAAACTCGAGGAGGGAATGCGTTTGCTCTACATTTGGAATATGTGAACTTTTTTCAGATCCAGGTGAAAATACCTCCTGCTTACTCTGCCCTAGTACAATCTGGGATAAATAGTCCTTGCACTAGTGAACAAGTGGAGCGGAAGACAAATTACTAAACTAAACATTTTCCATCGCTAAAACTATTTCATGAAGCAAATTATTACTAAGAGACACATACAGATTTTCTGCACCTCCTCTTATCATGGGCTGATTCAAAAATACTCACATAAAGCAACACTGAAAAGAAATAAAGTGTTCACAAAACATAGAACAAACATCATTGCATCAGAGGCTTCTATTTTGGAGAGTTCCACATCTTAGCTCAGATTTCTAGCTATCTGTGAAAGATTAAGCCTCTAGAGAGATCTTGGGTCTGCTGTTTGGCAAACACACATTTTCTTCTATTTTATCAGAGTGTGTGATAGGATAAATCACCACCACAAATCCCTGAAACAGTCTATTTTTCACACGTTCTCACTGTTTCAAAATCTTGTTTTGTTTTGCTTGATGAACCTTGTATATGCCAAGGATGGTACAAGGACTAGGGAGTTAGACCTCGTTCTTAGACTGTCTCCTACTTGAGTCATCTGTGTAAATCAGAAAATTCTACTGAAATCAATGGAGCGATAATGATTTTCACCAGCTAAAAATCTGATCCATACCTTAATAAACCCAAAAGATAAATGTAGGGGGCAGACAAAGACACTCCAGGTTTAGTTTAATTTTTGACAGCCTTCTGATATTGTGCATAGATAGGGTTCTCTATTGGAAGTGTATTTGTGTACTAATGTATGTGTGCCTTATTTTCCAGGTTATCTATAGGAAGAGCTCTTGTTTTTACTTTATGCATCTTATGCTCGTAGTCCAAACCTTGGGTGCTGCAGCACAGATAGTAGTCTAAGGTGGAAGGTCTAGAATGGGTGGCAAAATACTTCCAAGATTCAGGGACCTGATTATTCCACCAGTTTTTTTATATTCAGCTTCCACTAAAGTCAGCGGAAGTTGTACATGTGCAAATGCCAAAGAATCAGCACCCTGCATCTAGGCCTGAAAGAATCAGATTTTAATTGGTAATTGTCAATTACATGATAATGCAAACCAATGAAAAATATTTCCATTAATAATAATTTAAACATACAGATAATCAAAGTAAGGAAACCGCTGCTTGAGAACTCAGCTTGATTTAGGGTTAAAATTTGATATATTATGTTAATATTTTATATTTTAACAGTTACAAAGCTTTAACTGTTGAAATCACTGTGATTGTTAAATAATTATTGTCTGAGACACACATCCCAATTTCCTGCAAGTGAGAAAATAAACAAATAAAAAAACTATCTGTCAAATAATAAAAAATTGAATTCTGCCAAGCCTGTATATAGTAATACCAATAGTATCAACAAATGGGTCACACCCAAACCTGCCAACTATAAGAAGTCTGTGAATTATCTTTTGAAGAAAGAGAATTATTTCCAGACTTAATTATCACATTAGTTCATAGATAAAATTTAAATTTGTAGTTATCATTGGGCAAGGAAATTGTGCAGGAACAATTACATGAAAATCAAGATGTTTTCTTGAATCTATGTACCATACCCACTCTCCTACACTGAACCCTTAAACTAACTTATAACAAAACTATCATGTTAAAGACTTTTTAAAAAATCTCATCCTTCCTGTTAGAAGGAAGCAAGACAAAGGTAAAAGGTTAGAACAGTGAGAATACATTCATAGAACTCTGCACAATCTAAGCTAATTATGAGGCCTCTCCATCACTCCAATATATGAGCATCAAGCCATCTTTAACATACTTAGCATAAAAAATTCTCTAGAAGATAGGACAGTGCTATCATTCCCATTTTACAGATGTAGAGCTAAGACACCAAGAAGCCTCATAAACTGCCTGACCTCATATAGGAAGTCTATGCTCTAGCAGTGATCTGAACTCAGGTATTCCTCCCCAGTAGGAGACTGTATGTTCTGATCAATACATATTTGTATTAATATTTTGTCCCTGAACAGTCACGTTTTACTCTTCTGTTTCCTTAAGCTACTTTCTCGGAGAGAAACACACCACATTGTAGAGGGCCTGCAAAAGGCCCGGTTGTAACACATTGTACCTCACAATAGTCTCCTGTAATACTCATATTAATCATTTACAAACTGGTTGTGACAATTCATACAAAGCATGCCATCTAAGATATCTTACGGAAGGTCATCATCTGCTGAAACCCACTGTTCTGTCCAAATATGTATATTATTAATATGTATGAAAATATAAGATTTTGCTGTAGGGTTATTACTGAAATATGCTGCAAGTTTGAGAGTTGTTACTGCTAACAACTACCAAGAGGGTGTTAAATCACCATTAATCAGCAGGAAAATTGTAATCAAAGGATTTACAATTCAATGATAGTTGAGGAACACCACACAATGGGGGCAACTCAATTCTGACTCATATGCATAAGAACACAAACGGGAATGCTCAGTCCTGTGACTCAGCAAAGCCTATGGGGACATGTCTGGGCAAGTATTTTCTAGGCACCTAGATTAAATATATAAAATAGAAGACAATGCATCATGCTTTTGCCTTTCTCCTCCCTGATCTACACAGGAAGCAACAAGAACACCGAGAAGATGAAAACTTCAAATGAGAAGTCTAGTCCAAATTTAAGGGAGAAGTCTATGTATTATGAATTTTGTAACATCTAATAGGGTGAGAAAATTGCTTGATCTAAATACTGCCTAGAGTAATAAGATTTAAGATTTAGCATTTGCTTCCGTAGTCTTTTGACTAGTCGACTAGTTGATATCCCCCCTCCTTGTTGCCTCTATGAGATAGAAGCAGCAAAGGAGGGGGAAGGGGCATTTCAAAGTGGCAGCGCTCCTGTGTGGCACTGTCACTTTGAAACCCCAAAGCGGCCACTGCACAGGCTGCTCCTTTAAAATGCTGCCTCCGCGAATTTCAAAGGGGCAGCTGCCGTGGGGCCCAGGGTCAGCTGGGGACTCCCAGCTATCCCTGGGCTCCCCGCGGCATTTCCCCAGAACCCGGGATCAGCTGGGGAGTCCCCCACTGACCCTAGGCTCCTAGTGGCATGCAGCATAGCATGGAACCCGGGGTCAGCAAGGGACTGTGAGTCCCCCGCTGACCCCGGGCTACATGGCTCTGAAATGCACAAGTGCCTTCGCTGGGGACTCTTGTGAATTTCAAAGCAGGACACCGCATGCAGCCCAGAGTTAGCGGGACTTCCCGCTGGCTCCGGGCTATATGCGAAGTTCCTCATTCCTCCTTTGAAATGTACAAGTGCTCCAGCAGGGGCATTTGTACATTTTAAAGGACGAATGCGGAAGTGCCTATTGACTAGTCAATGGAAATTCTATTGACTAGTTGACTAGTCCATTAACCGCATTTTAACATCCTTAGTTAAAAGAGCACAGTTGTACCCTTGTTCCAGGTTGTACCCTGAGAGTTTCACACCAGTATGTAACTTTAATTCTCCAGTTCAATCCTTAATATGGAATTTCCATGGAGCATTATCAATCCAAAGGCATTTACAGAAGTCCTTTAATTGGGATAAGTTTCATCATATATAAATTTCAGCTTTTAATTTGTTCAGTGATTCAGTATTATAAAACACTATTGATGTCAAACTTACCTGCTACAAAGCAAGCCCCAGGTAACCATACGAATCTTTATGACATTAGCTTTCTTTTGTTTATGAAGACATTACTTATTGTACTTTGATTCCGATGTACAATTCTCCAGTTATATATGTTTAGCTGAGTGTGAAAGCCTTTTTATTGTCTAGAGCCAAAAGGTATTCAGATTCACAATGATATACAAATATAGTATAAATAAAAATTAAAATGTGATAATGCTTCTCTTTAACAATTAATATAGTATCAAAACCAGCATTAATATTTGGTGTACCTTTTGTCACTTCATAACCAATTTGATCAAGCAGGCTTCAGAATCATGCTTTAGTTTTCTTTTATCCAGTATGAATTGGACTTACTTGCCATCACATCATCAGATGGATTAACACATTTGACATTTCAGCTAGTAAAATACAGAGACACATGTTTCTACAGCCATCTGTGAACCCAAAAGTCTTGCATCACTGCAAACTTCCTTCCCATACCAGCGTTAAGGATCTGATGCCAACCCCAGTAGAGTCAGTGGAGTCTTGAACTTCAACGGTTTTTGATCAGGCCATTACTACAGTATGGTAACATAAAATATGTAAACCACATAGACTTAAGCTGGTTTATGCCATGCACTGCTTTTCCATCTCTTTTATATGTGAGTGTGAATGGCTGTAATTCCAGTTAATATGCACTGCATAGACCCAAATAATTCTGTAAGGAGCTCTTGCCTCTCTTTGCAGGACTGAACTCGTGTATTGCACATGTGTAATTAGAAAACCATTTATGCAACTACAATTAAATGTTCTTGTTTTTAACTACTGCAGACATCCTTAGACTGTGTAATTTAGTAAACAGATGTGTACAATTCTATTTATTCTAAAGCCTGCATGGGACAGAACTCAATAAAAATTATTTGTATAAGAAAAAGTATTATGACTACTAGAAAACTCCCCCTTCCCATTATACATGCTGAATTGCTTTACCCAGATTGATAAAATATTAGGATTTACATCAAAACTATAGAGATTTCGCAATATTTTACAAAGCTCAAGGATTTATTAAGGCAATCTGCATTAAAAAGCCTTGAGGATTCTACTTAATTAATTAATATAATTAATAAAGTTTTATGCAGACTTTTAGAGAGTACATGAACTCTATTTAATTTGCTGTATAGATAAGGTTGCTATTCTGCAAATTCCTAATGCAAATAATGATCAGAAAGGCAACATCTGTTATAATTCTTTCATTTCCTCCATTTTGGCTAATCAGGAATTACTAAAATGTCTACACAGTCCTTGACCCTAGCCTGGGAAGCCTACTCCAGTTGGAGAATAACTTCCACATTAGAGGTATGATGTTACAGAATTACAATTACACCATTAAATAAAACATTTATATTTGATAACTGATTACTTAAAAAGCTAGTTACAGTAAACAGTAATCAACATGGCATATACTGTAAATGCAGTTAGTATATGAAATGATACCAATACGCAGAAATACTTGTATATACTATTAAAGTGTTTTACAGTTCTGATACTAAGAACAGACAAGTGTAATTCTAAATATCTGGTCACTGATATCTTTATTCAGGGTCTTAATTTACAATATACAATTTAAAGTTAAGTATACACAAAACCTAGCCCCATTGAAGTCAGTGGTACTTTTGCTGCTTAATGAAAGCAGGATTGGACTTTCTAGAAGCACATATAAACATGAAAAAGTTTATTTGCATTGTACACGCTGTTATAAATATTTACATTAGAAAACTATAAGCTAGGAACTGAAAAAGTTAGAGTGCACTTGAAGCTCTAATGATCGTTTAGACTCTGACTTTCATATGTGTGTATTAAACTATACTTTCATTAAAAATATTTATGTAGAACTCAAAAATATCATCCCCTCTGCTGATCAGGATGTCCTGCAGAAAGAATGTTCTTTTTCATTATTCCAAAGATTTACTACAGGGAGCAAAGACAGAGGTTATGTCTACACTACAGTGTTATTTCGAAATATCTTATTTCGAAATAGTTATTTTGAAATAGCTGATTTCAAAATAATGTGTCTACACACAAAATGCATTTTGAAATAGCATTTTGCTATTTCAAAATAGCGCGTCCACACTGAGTGGACTCTGAATCGCATGTAAGGCTGGCCAGAACCAATTCTGACAGGGCACCAGGTCAGGACTTACTGTGTGGGGCTGCTCCCTGAGGCCATCTGAGGGCTGTGCCTAGAGGGACTCCCCCCACCCCCGTACAGCCAGTTCTCAGGTTTCCCTGCTTGCTTGTCTACCTCAATGAGGGACAGCAAAACATTTTGTCTCTACGTGCTCTGGTTGCCCTCACTCGGGACACCACAGCACTCTGCAGCATGGAGCCAGAGCTGCCCCTGTGCACTCTGGTGCTTCTCTTGGACACGTTATTGTGAGCCTGGCTGCACTTTCTGCAGGCTGCCATCCGGGAGATCCATCGGGGAGCTGTCAGTATCCAGGAGGCCCTGTGGGAGAGCTTCCACCCTGAGGAGCACTAAGAGCATCCCTGGTGTGCCCCACCGGGGGCTTGTGCCTCATTCCTCCCTCACGTCCTTCCACTTACCCCTCCCTAACACCCCTTCCTGATGTCAAATAAAATACACGTATTTTCATGAACATAACTCTATTTAACAAAACTGGGGTGGGAGGGAATGAAACTCTGATGAGACTGGGGAAAGGAGGTGGGAGAGGGGAGAAGAGAGGGTGGGAGAGGGGAGGGGGAAACCTGGGAGGAGGGAGCTGGAAGGGGGAAGCAAGGGGAAGAAGGGGGAGGGGAAGCTCAGGTCTCAGGGTTGGGAGTCTTGCCGGACCAACTTGCTTGTCATGCAAACCTGCTCCTGGGTTTGCATGTGGCCTTTGGTGGCCAGGCTGGCAGCTATCCTGCCATAGATGGCCGCGTTCCTCCATCTAGTGCGGAGATCATGGATATTGGGGGCATCCCCCCAAACCTGAATAAGGTCCATGATCTCCACCCTGGACCAGGAAGGCACTCACCTTCTCCGGGCCCTGGCAGGCTCCTGGGAGCTGGCAGATTGCTCCTGGGGGCAGTGGAGGGCTGGCTGCCAGTGGCTTGCTGGCTCATGTTTTGGGGCCACTGGGTCAGGGGCAGTGACTGCCGGCTCTGGGCTGGCAGGCTTGGAGCTGGCAGAGGCACTGTGGCCAGAGTCTACCCCTTTAAGGGCTCTGGGGAGGGGGGGAGAGAGAGAAGTGTTCTTGGTTAAGGCTGGAGTGGCCATCAGGGCACCCTGGGAAGGCTGGAGGCCCCCTATTTCGAAATAAGTGTCTACACAGCACTTATTTCGAAATAGCTATTTCAAATTTGGCATTATTCCTCGTAGAATGAAGTTTACCAAATTCGAAACAAGCACTCCACTATTTCGATTTTATTTCGAAATAGTGGGTTGGCTGCGTAGATGCTGGGAAAGTTACTTCGAAATAAGGGCTGTTATTTCGAAATAACTTTGCTGTGTAGACATACCCTAAAAGAATAAAACAGGTTGAACCTCTCTCATCTTGCACTCTCTGATCCAGCATTATCCATGATCCAGCATGATTTTAGTTAGTCCAATGGCCACTCATCAAGTTTTCCACGAGTTCTGGCTTTAAGTGTTCTATGCTGTTATTTAGTTCTGAAGGACCCCAAATGTCTTCTAAGAGCCGAGTATGTAGTGGAAGTATTGGTAATGTTGTTAGACAATACTGACTCCTGTAGGTTTGGTTTGGCCCCCGTCAGGTCCTGAGGGTGCAGGACCAAAGAGGTACAACCTGTAGTGCAAAAAGTATGACTTTTTAATTAGTAAAATTATAACCATGTAAAATTATCTTTTGTTACACATGCTTTCCAGTATTACTTGTATTTTTAAATAAAGTGTATCATATATTGCCTAGAAGATTAATTTATGAAACCATATTATGGTTGATGATGGCAGCAGAATCCCTGAATGGAATTAAGGGATAATCTTCATTACTTTAAAGTATTCAAACCAATAAATGGCTGCTGAGTTTAATAGTTTAAGCAAAGCTAAAGCATTTAATGAATTTCAAACCCTGTTTATTACACATATGTTACAAAGCAAGAGAGAGTATATTTATACAACAGACCAGAACATAAAAAAGAAAAAAACAAGGAAAACAATTTCTTGTGAGCGTCTGAAAGTACTGCCTCTTGTTTGACATTTCTGTGGCATACACATGAACTTGGCTAACATGAAAAACCAAGAAGGGGTAATGTTAAAGATGGTGTTAACTGTTCTGATGGTGGGTTAAAATAATGCAAGAGTCCAAGGTAACTGTTTAAATGGAAATGGAGTGTTATACACTCATAATTTCAAAAGCACATATGTTGGCAAAACCCTCATGTTTTCATGCTAAAATCAGTATTTGCAAGTGCAAGTCAGGGAGCTGAAAGACTTACTGGATGTTTAAGAATGCCTGACTTGAGAGTGGCTTCTAGTTTAGGGGCCTTGGCTCAGGGTCTCTTTGCCTTCACTGCTAGGGTTGTTAGATAATGTGTAACTGAATAGTCATGTAACCCATCAAATTTATGCAGTTACAAGACTATTCGATAGTCCCCGGGGACAGGGACAGAAGCCCGTGCATTCCTGACCCCACTGTCAGGGATCTTCCCACACTACTGCCTCTCTATCAGAGGCAGCAGTGCAGGGTGACAGACTGTCCATGAGGGGAGCCATTTAAAAAACCAAAGGCAGCAGCGTGGGGAGGGGGATAAGCACCTTTGTGGAGCCAGAGCTGGGGAAGCCAGCGTTTAAACCAGCTCCACACCCCTTCCTCACCCCCAGCACCGGCTTCTGCCTGCCCCACCCCCACAGACTCTGTCGGCTTAAAAGCCAGCTCCAGCTTTCTCGATTCACCCTCCATGATGCTGCCTCTCTATCAGTGCTCCCCATGGGCACCAGCTCCCGCCCCTCCACTTGCTACCTCTGATAGAGAGGCTGCGGGGGGGGGGGGGGAGGGGGGAATGGTGTAGTTGCCAGCTTATTGCTTAATCATGTAGTCATCTACACATTGACATACCTATTCACTGCACTGCTTAAATTGGCTTAATTGGAATTTAAGTGATATATAGGTCTTGTCCTGACCCTTGTGGGAGCAACAGGTACATGGGGGTGTGCACATGCTCAGCCATTATGCTCTTGTTTGAAAGTTTGCCTACAAGACAACTAGGAACTTTCAGTGCCAGAAAGGATGGCAATTCTTCTTCTCTTGTAAAATCCATCAAATTCATTGAAGTTAATTTGCTCTGATTCATAATATATGAATCCAAGGCTATTTTATGCATCAAAATAATCTACTGGATTCTGCATTTGTTGCACACCCAATACTTCTATGCAAAACATGAGGGATTCTATTAAATAGCAACTGTGAGCACCTTTATTTTAACTCTATTCTGCATTGCATTCTTTTGAAAATGAGAGCAAACATAAAAATCTCCAACTCAAATCGCCATATGAAGGGATTTTTTCCATTTTTTCTTACAATTTGATTTTGATGAAGTTTGAAATTAATGGAAGAGTTATACTTCTTTGCACTCTTGGAACTTATTAATTGTCATGTGAAGACAGAGTTATTATAGGAGAACAAATATATTTAAGAGCAAGGAAAAAAAACAAAGGAAATTCATCACTGCCTGCTACTCTAGTATCTGATCTGGCTTTTAAGTCTGGTATATCTGATGAACCTGCTTCTTTACAGACTCAGGGCCTCCCCTCTGTCTCTCCTCATACATCCATCTATGTGAGACAGCAAGAGGGTGGATTGTCTGATGGGATGTGTGGCTGCTTTATGATTTGTCCTGGGCTTAGCTCTTCATAGAACAATATGAATCCACTATTCCGATGAAGAAGAAACAATCTAAAACTCAAAGAACCTGATAGTTCTCTTATTTAAACCAGTAAATAAATCAGATTATGAGACTGATGCACTTCCCACTGTACCAAGGAGGTTCCTTCGACCAGGAGTAGCTTATTGAGGTCAATAAGTTACACTGGTTTACTGAGAGAAGGATTAGCACCAAAGACTCAGGATTTATTTGCCTTACGTCCAAAATTTAAGCAGCACCCTGCTCAGCTTCTGGCTAGCCTAGTAGGTGCCTAAAATCCCTCAGTGCCTAAATTTTCACCATGCAAGTTCCTTTGGTGTCTAAGTTTCTGACATGCACACAACTCTGGACTAGAGATGTGGATGACTAGATAACTATTTGGTAAACAAATGCTTATTGGATAGTCAACACACTAGTTGACTAGTTGCTTCCCACCCTTGCTGCCTCTATCTGAAAGAGGTAGGAAAGAGGGGGAAAACGAGGGGATGCTTCAAAGCAGCAGCACCACGTGCAGCCCGGAGCCAGCTGTGGACTCCCCCGCTGATCCCAGGCTCTATGCAGTACTGCCGCTTTGAAACACCGTGGGGAGCATGGAACCAGTGAGGGACTGCTTGAGTCCCCCACTGGCCCTGTGCTCCCTGCAGCACTTTTGCCTTTGAAAGCACCTTATTGACTAATCTGCAAACTGCATTGACTATTCAATTAGCCGATCAATCTAAATTTAACTGCTCTGGACATGCACATAACACCTCACTTTTAGGCATCTGCACATAAATTACATGCCTACGCCCCAGCAGAATCCTCAGACCAGGTGGAGATAGATATTGTCCCACCCATCTCATCTGCAGGATCCAATCACATGCTTTAAGTGAGTGTTGGGCAACCTGTGGCCTACATGCAGCCCCATGGTTTTCTATGTATGACCTGTGAGACATTTTTTTTATCATTGCACGTGTGCGAGGTTGTCAGATTTCACTGGTTTTCATCTACGTAGTTTTTTTTTTCCCTACTGGTATTACTGACATGACACATGTAAAGCAGGGGCACATGAAATGAGGTACATGCTGATTGTACACAACATTGACTGTGAGAGCCATGCACTCCCACTGCATCCAATCTAAAGGCTGCTAAGGTTCAATAGGCACAACCCTACAAATTCCGGGTACCCAAGCACAGTTAGAAAAAACACCCTATCCCGGGAAACCGTTTTGACTAGGATAATCATGTGGCCCAAAGAAATGAAGGAGGGCCACTCATGGGGCCCAGTCACTAGCCTACTTTGCCTATCACTGCTTTTAGCTGCGTATCCCAGTGCCTAAGTTCCTTTGCAGATATAGGCCAAAGTTATTAGAATGGCTTCCACATGTGTGGGCTACTGTTGAGTCAAAATGACAGCTGAATTTGCCTAAATATCCACTCAACTCCCTGCACCAACTTCAGATGTCAACTTTGAGGCTTTCTTTTCAATCTCCATACAATTACATGAGTGAATCTCCTACATACATGCCTCATGAAGGTAAAGTCTTATAGATTCTCTTAGAATCACTCACCTTCATTTGTAGCACGGTCTCATGATTGGGGAGTGGCTCAAATTTTTAACACTTTGGTTGGCTATCCTGAGGTTTGAGAGGCATAAATTTAAGACAGTCACTCTGATTTTAAATTTTACCTTACTATGGGATTTTCCCGCAAGAGCATCGGCTAGCTTGCCACTCCCTTAGGGATCATTCCTGTGAGGTATGGAGCACCCTCAGCTTCATTCACTTCAATAGGAACTGAAACTTTTTTACATCTCACAACACTGGGGCCGCTACACTAAGATCCTATTAGATTCCAGATTAGATTCCAGCCTGCGAGCCAGATCAGATCTGCAGGGTTAGTCCCTGGTGGGTCCCCGCCTCAATGTTTGCCTGCGTCTCCACAGGTATCCGAGGATCACAGAATACTAGAACTGAAGGAGACCTGGAGAGATCATCAAGTCCAGTCCCCTACCCTCCCAGCAGGACCAAGCACCATCTAGATAATCCCTGATAGACGTCTATCTAACCTGCTCTTAAATATCTCAATGATGGAGATTCCACAACATCCCCTAGGCAACTTATTCAAGTGTTTAACCACCCTGACAGTTAGGAAGTTTTTCCTAATATCCAACCTAAACCTCCCTTGCTGCTGGTTAAACCCATTGCTTCTTGTCCTATCATCAGAGACCAAGAAGAACAATTTCCCCCCTCCTCCCTTTGACACCCTTTTAGATACCTGAAAACCGTGATCATGTCCCCTCTCACTTTTATCTTTTTCCAAACTAAACAAGCTCAATTCCTTCAGCCTTCCCTCATAGCTCATGTTTTCTAGACCTTTAATCATTTTAATCATTTTATTTCTCCTGGTCTGTGATGCTTCCTGCCACTCGCACTGGCCGCAAATGGCGATTCATGGCCAACTAGAGCTATGATCCTCCAATACCTGTGGAAGCGCAGGTAACCATAGCGGTGGCAGCACACTAGGGACTAACCCCACAGGCTACCACTTTTTTTATTACTCACACTCATTTAACTGCACATCCAGTAATTTGATCTATGCCATCAAATGCCAGCAATGCCCCACTGTTATATATATTGGACAAACTGCACAGTCCCTACGGGAAAGAATCAATGGATACAAATCAGATATACATAAAGGGAACATACAGAAACCTGTTGGAGAACACTTCAATCTACCTAATCACTCTTTAAAAGATCTCCAGGTGGCTGTCTTGTCACAAACCAATTCTACAAGCCAAATACACATAGAGGCATTGGAATTACAATTCATCCACAAATTCAGTTCTCACACTGATGACCGCCTCAATCAAGATAACAGATGGCTGGGACATTATCAACCTAACATTCAATGAAGGTGCCAACAGCTCTTTGTCTGTGTAGATTTTTGTGTTAGTAGCCTTCCTATCTAATTGCTATTCTATGATCCTTATCTGCTTCTTTTAGCTATCCAATCTTTAGGTGCTTATAGGTTACCAGTTCTGCCTACTTGTTTTTTCCTTTGATATTTTCATACCCTCTGCTCCTTGTTTCCTGCCCCCTTCCTTTTTTTTCCTTCCCCGCTCTCCCTTCTGCCCTATTTATTTTGGGTTTGCACATCCTAAACTCAAAACTCTGGTCATCTGAAGAAGTGGGCTGTTCCCACGAAAGCTCATGATACTATCTACCTTTTTTGTGTCTATAAAGTGCTACCAGATCATTTGTTGTTTTTTAACTTTACCTCTCTATTAGATTATCTTATTTGTCACTTCACATATATCCCCTAACTAGGGATGTAAAAACTAGAGATATAAAAGTATAATTGTTTAAATGGTTAACTGATAAGCCTGGGTTTATTGGTTACTGTTAATGGTTATACACAGACTACTACCCCACTCCCAGTAGTCTGCCTCCTGCCCCCATGCACCTCTCATGTACTGGGGCACTGGAGCCCTGTACTTCCTACTCTTCCCCCATCCTCCCAGAACTATTAGAGCACCATGAATCCACTCATTCATACTTCTCCCCACTCCTTCCCCTCCCTCCCAGAGCTGAAATGCTGCAAATCATCTGTTTGCAGTTGTTCAAGCTGTGGGAGACAGGGAGAGAAGCAGGGATGGAGCCTGAATCAGTGGATTCATGGTGCTCCAATAGTGCTGGGAGGGAGGGAGGAAGGAAGAGAAGCAAGTAAGTGTGGGGTTCCAGTGCCCTAGTGTACAAGAGGCATGTGGGGGACAGAAAGAGGGTGCACAGGCTGCATGCAGCTCACTCAGTTGAAGGAGAGCCACTTATGCGGCCCACTCACTAATCTTGGTTGCCCATGGCTGCTATGGATACAGTTTCCTACAGCTTCACAGTAGGGATGTAACAATGAACCTAATTAATCGATTAACTGATAAGTAAAGCTTATAGGTTAATGCTATAGACTACACGCATTTCCCCCTCCCCCGACAGTAAATTTTTTAGCAGGCTGGCCAGCAGCACAGCTCAGTCCTGGCTCATGTCAGGTCAGGGACCTACCCCACTGCAGTTCTGCATTTAAAGTATATTAGGAGCCAGGTGGGAAGGCAGCCCAGACAATGCTTGGTCTCGGAGCTTAGCCCCTGTTCCCTCCCCACACTCCGGACAGAGGCTGCTGCCACTCCACAGAAGGGCTAGAGGCAGCCAGTCTGCAAGGGGAGCTGGTTTTTAAACTGGTTCCCCTCACAGACCAGTTCCCTCCTGGCACCCCATGTGGCTGCCTCTGATACAGAGGCAGCAGCACAGAGTGGCAGGGGGCTCCTCAGGAGTGCTGCTGGCCCCAACCCCGGGGACTATAGAATAGTCGACTAACCAATAAAAATTCATGAGGTTAATCAATTATTCAATTAACTGATATTTAATATCCCTACTTCACAGAGCATGAACTATTTTTTATTCCAGTTGAAGACAGGAGTCAATCAAGAATCCTAGCAAACACAAGTGGATTGTTGATACTTTCCTATCCCAAATCCTAAATTCAGTACCAAGGCCTGGACCACAATTCTCATATGAAAGGCTCTCTCCTACTTTGCTGTTGTGGGATTCTCTTTTCCCCATAATTCACCTTCAACCTATTTCATTTTCTATTTCTCTGACAGCTTCATTAACCAGGGAGTGGCATTTTTTATATATGAGAAACTGCTTGCTTCAGCAATTGGATATAACAAAGTTGCAGACTCAACTTCAAGGGTGAATTAAAATATGATTTTATAACAAAATTTTAAAAACTAATTGATGTATTTAAATTGGATTTTATTTTCTAATTAAATAAAGTTTATTTTTTCAAAATAAGCCTATTTATAATTTTAACTTGTCAATTCATGTTCAAAAACTATTTTACTGTTTAATTAAATTCAAAAAATATCAAGCAGTACATATTTGCTGCCAAGTTTTAATGAAAGTTAAAGCACTGAACTGATGGAAGTCATTGGTTTAGCACCCGGAACCAGCATTTGTTGAATTGTTAAACCAGCTTTTGATAGCAGTCACCTCATTGTAAGACCAGAAAGAGTATTTTCTTCATTTCTGTTTATTCAACTAGTTCAGTTCAATGACTAGTTCATTCAAAGTTAAGAAATTAGTTGGGAGATGAAAAAGCAGGAAAGTTTGTTCTTCCTCTTTCAATCTCTGAATAACAACTGGTTGTGAGGAACTGAGATCTATGATTTCTAAAATCATGAAGAACATGGTGACCAGAAACAATCAGCTCAATTCACAAACTATAAACTTGGTTTTTGTTTTGCTTTTAATATAGATACTTTGGTAAGCATTTTTTCTTCTGTATCCAGTACATTCAAGTAATATTAAATAAAAAATGAATAAAATGCTGTTTTGTGCATTTTTAATTAAATTTGAATTTCTATCCAAATGGAGCTTGATATAGAATCATAGAACACTAGAACTGAAAGGGACCTTGAGAGGTCATTGAGTCCAGTTTTTCCTAATGTCCAGCCTAAACTTCCCTTGCTATAGTTTAAGCCCATTGCTTTTTATCTTCAGACACCAAGGAGAACAATTTTTCTCCCTCCTCCTTGTGACACCCTTTTAGATACCTGAAAACCACTATCATGTCCCTTCTCAGTCTCCTCCTTTCCAAACTAAACAAGCCCAATTCTTTCAGTCTTCCTTCACAGGTCATGTTCTCTAGACCTTTAATCATTCTTGTTGCTCTTCTCTGCACCTTCTCCTATTTCTCCACATCATTCTTGAAATGTGGTGCCCAGAACTGGACACAATACTCCAATTGAGGCCTAATCAGCGCAGAGCAGAGCGGAAGAATGACTTCTCGTATCTTGCTCACAACACTCCTGTTAATGTATCCCAGAATCATGTTTGCTTCTTTTGCAACAGCTTCACACTGTTGACTCATATTTAGCTTGTGGTCCACTATGACCCTTAGATCCCTTTCTGCAGTACTCATTCTTAGATGGTCGCTTCCCATTCTGTATGTATGAAACGGAGCGTTCCTTCCTAAGTGGAGTACTTCACATTTGTCCTTATTAAACTTCATCCTATTTACCTCAGACCATTTCTCCAGTTTGTCCAGATCATTTTGAATTATGACCCTATCCTCCAAACCAGTTGCAACCCCTCCCAGCTTCATATCATCTGAAAACTTAATAAGCATACTCTCTATGCCAATATCTAAATCGTTAATGAAGATATTGAATAGAACCAGTCGCAAAAAAGACCCCTGCAGAACCCCACTTATTATACCCTTCCAGCAGGATTGTGAACCGTTAATAACTACTCTCTGAGAATGGTCATCCAGCCAGTTATGCACTCACCTTATAGTAGCCCCATCTAAGTTGTATTTGCCTAATTTATTGATAAGACGATCACGCGAGACCGTATCATACGCTTTACTGAAGTCTAGGTATACCACGTCCACCGCTTCTCCCTTATCCACAAGACTGGTTATCCTATCAAAGAAAGCTATCAGACTGGTTTGACATGATCTGTTCTTTACAAATCCATGCTGGCTGTTATCTATCACCCTATTGTCTTCCAGGTGATTGCAGATGAATTCCTTAATTACTTGTTCCATTATCTTTCCTGGCACAGAAGTTAAACTGACTGGTGTGTAGTTTCCTGGGTTGCTCTTATTTCCTTTTTTATAGATGGGCATTATATTTGTCCTTTTCTAGTCTTCTGGAATCTCTCCCATCTTCCATGATTTTAAAAAAAAAAACAGCTAAAGGCTCAGATACCTCCTGTATCAGCTCCTTGAGTATTCTAGGACGCATTTCATCAGGCCCTGGTGACTTGCAGACATCTAACTTTTCCGAGTAATTTTTAACTTATTCATTTTTTATTTTATCTTCTAAACCTACCCCATTCTTACGAGTATTCACTATGTTAGACAATCCTTCATCAGATTTCTTGGTGAAGACCGAAACAAAGAAGTCATTAAGCAACTGTGCCATTTCCAAATTTCCGGTTACTATTTCTCCATCCTCACTGAGCAATGGGCCTACCCTGTTGTTGGTCTTCTTCTTGCTTTGAATATATCTATAGAAAATCTTTTTGTTTCCCTTTATGTCTGTAGCTAGTTTGAGCTCATTTTGTGCCTTTGCCTTTCTAATCTTGCCCCTGCATAACCGCATTGTTTGCTTATATTCATCTTTTGTAATTTGTCCTTGTTTTCACTTTTTATATGAATCCTTTTTGATTTTTAGATCATGCAAGATCTCCTGGTTAAGCTTGGTTAAATCATCACTAACAAATTCAATAAGAAAGAAATGCATTTCTCACCATTTTCTTGTACAAAATATAATACTTAAAAATCTGAATAAATGTAAATTCAGCCATTCGATTGCTTAAACAAACTTTTATAGTCATAGTGTATCAGACTAGTTAGGATAAAGAAGCACCAACATTAGTATAAAAGCTATACTCAATTACAAATCAACAGGAGAATCAACCACTCTTTAGGAAAATAACTAAAAAATACAAATGTAAAACATGATTAAAATAACATATTTAAGTCAAGGGTTTTTGTGTACTGATTTAAATTACTTAAATTAAAGTCAGTCCACCTTGTTTTCTCCAATATACTGAATTTGTATTGGGAAGTCTCATACAGCAATAATAAAGATTCTAAGATTACAAGATTACCTATTGCAGGAAGCATATTTTCCAAAATACTCCCTGCAAAAACGTTCACAGAGGCAATATCTCAACAGAGCTCTAACAGTCAGACAAACACATCAAAAATAATGGTAGACATTCTACCAGCCCTTTTGCATATTACTTGTATAAATACCCAGGACAAATTTCTTGACTCTGATAAGCCCTGCAAATCTCTGCAGTATAAAATGCACTTATTCCGTGAAAAACTACCAGTAGCCAAGAAGAAAACAGCAATAATGGTTTGCACTTTCATCTGAAAGTCTCCCAGGCACTGCACACTCACTTTTACAAGATTATCTCCATTTTACAGACAGGGAAACTAAAACCCAGTCAGAATGTGTGATTTATGCAAGGTCACAAATGCGAGCTACTGGAAAAATGAGAAATAAATGGAAGGTCTCCTCAATTCAATGCTCTAAGTATGAAAACAGGCTAAAATGGGAATTTTGTATGCACAATAAATTAAATGTATATGAAACAGAGACCATCAGAGAATAAATATGCCCCTCATATGTGAATCTGATTTCATATGAGTACTGATATGAAATACATCGAAGAGTGCTCATTGCCTCACAGAAATAAGGGCATTGGTGGTTATTACTCACAACAGCATACAATCAAAGGTTCCAATATTGCCTGTTGCAAGTAGGTGTTTGTTAAATTAATACATTGATAAATATATAGATATATGGTATAATCCCATAGTTTTCATGTGGGAATAACAGACATTTAATTTATCTGGGAAATTATGATATTTCTTATTTAGCATTTAAAAAAAATGTCCTAAAATACCACAGCAGATTTTGAAAATGACAAGGTTTGCAGTAAACTGGTATGCAAAATAATCCTTCTGGGCAAGATTACTCACAGGGAAACAAGGAAACATTGGATGGCTCATAGTTTTAGAAAGAGTAAGAACCCTAAAGCAGGTCAGATTTGCATACTAATGATATAAAAAATTTGCTCAGGCTCAGAGGCTAATCTGTCTTCAGTCATAAGCAGGCATCTGTTTTAAGAGAGTCTAGCCCTTTTTTTAAAGGCTTTGACTTCTAATATTGCAATAGGTAAGATATATCAGAACTTCTATTGATTGTTTTTATTTTGGAGTTAGCAATTCAGCAATTGCTTTTTCCCATGCTTAAAGTAACTGATTTTGGGGGGTAAAAACAATTTCGCTGTTTTTCACTTGCACTTCAAGAGAAAAAAAATACCTACCGGGCATGATTTGCAAAATAGGCAATAAACTATCTAACTTACATGAGCATAAAAGCTATCCCAAACCAGTAAGCAGATGTTTATATGCACTTTTGACACACAACATTATATTTTTAAATATTTGAAAGTCATTAATTCCTACATTTTCAAAAATATTCACTAAAATGTGGTGTTGAGATGCTTCCAGGGCTACTTTGAGTGGTGAAGCTATTTACCACCCCCACCATCTGCCCTTACAGTTCATCTAATCAGTGCCTGTACTGGATCAGGTCCCTGAAAACACGAGCCTCTGCCTTTCAGGCCCAGCTCTCTCTATACAGGTTAGCAATAGGCCCACACCAGCCTCCTTACCTCTCCCCCAAGTCTCCCTCTGGCGTGCTTAGCTCCCCATTCCACTGAACACAAATAGAACTCTTAGCTCCAATATTCTTAAATGAATAGTACATACAATGGCTGTATACTCCTAAGCAACAGAAGCCAATGAGTTATTTCTTAGGCTATATCTGGATTGCCGCTTTCTATCGGAAAAAGGTACGCAAATTGTGCTCCACAATTTGTATACCTTTTCCGATAGTTTTGTCGGAAGAGGCTTTTCTGAAATTTGGCCCGTTTACACTGGGCCAAATTTTGGAAAACACTCCTCTTTCGGAAGAGCCCTTCTTTCTCGTGGACGAGGAAGACAGGGCTTCTGAAAGACTTCTGCTCTTCCGCAAAAAATGTCGGAATTCCACCCTGGATGTGGTGGAGTTTTTACGGGATACCTCTGGTATCCCAGAAAAACTCCATAGTCTAGACATAGTCACAATCAGAAGAAGAATATTTCTTCATATATTAGCAGATTGTCCGTTGACTGACCCAAGTTTTGCTTTTCCAGTAAATCAGAAATTAAGTGCAGAAACCTGTCTTAATTAAATGAAAATTTGGATTTATTCCTTCCTTTAGTACATGGTGATCTATTTTCAGAAATTCTAGTTCTATTATTCCAAATGTAATGGAGGATTATGTTCCACAAACATAAGATATCATTAGAGAACCACAATGCATATATTCATCTATTTTTTAATACTGTAATGATGTTGGAACGTATAACTAAATCCCATTTTTGTCACTGTCATTGACCTTTCAGACCTCAGAGTTGCATCATTTTAATCACAACCCAATTTCTCCTCCAAGTGTATAGAGGCTTAGCACTGGCTCTTGGTATAATTTAACTGACACAGTGCTCTGGATGTGGGTGTAATGTTGATTGGTGTTGTCTTTACTATGAATACAAATAATCTACAATGATAATCTTGTATAGATATGGTGAAAATCTAAAGTAGTAGTTGGTAAAAACTACCAGACACAAACCAATCAAATATACATGTTAAAAATCTAAAATCAAAATTAAAATCTATAGTTTTATTTTTTCTTTGTCTTTTAAACTGAACTCACCTTATCTTTTTATTAATAGGAGAATAAGGAATGTGCCCTACTAACAATTATTTTAATATAATTATACAGGTGGATGAAGTCTGATCTGAAGATTAGTCACAATACCTAATCCATCCAATACATTTATTTAAATTCAAGCAATGATTGTAGCTTGGTAGAATATTCTTTATGTTACTTGCAAAAATCTGTCTCAAAAAAGTATCTGACTATAGGACACCTTATAAGTTAAGTATAGGAAGTCATATTGATTGTATATAAACTATAGCTGATCATGATTCAAAGTTAATTTGTATGCTGCATAATTTATGTTCTTCATCTTTTTCAACCAAGGGTGCAAACTGCTGCGTGACCTAATCTGGTATATACTCTGCAAAGTAATTTGTGAAAGTACTAGATACAGGTTGTAGCGATTGATAATAAATGAGGTGTCACAGATAGACTAGAGCAAATTAGCTAAAGACAAAGCAAAACAGAGACATGTTAACTGTTTAAAGAGAGAAATATAAAAGTAAGGTCATTCTAGAAGCAACAGAAGCCAGGTTATTTACCTTAGGAGAGAAAGATACACTAATTGAGGGCACAAACCTGCACTTTTTACTCAAGCAAAACTATCATTATCTCTAATGGGAGTGTTCCCTGATTAAGGATTGCAGGATCAGACTGGATATATTCTAAATGCAAAGAATTACATCAATTAAATATAAAGGCTACAATTTCATATGTATGAAGCCAGGAGAAAGTAGAAGTACTCATAATAACATTAATATGATAATATAATGTAAAATATGTTAATTACCCATTTGCAAATCAGGACATAATAGCGTAAGGTGCTGAGCATCTTCCACTTCAGTTCAAGTAAATACGAGATGCAGATACTCAGTATTTCTGAAAATACAACCCCACCGTGTAACCCTAACAAAGATTGTCACTTTGGCCATGTCTACACTAGGAGATTATTTTGAATTTACTAAGTTCGACTTCTGGGCATCCAATTTTACAAATTTGAAGTTCCGTGTCCTCATTACAGGAAAGAATCGAATGTAGCCCACGGCAAGCCCCATTAATGTGGATGCGCTACCTCAGACTCAGAGCCCCAGGGAGCACTCTAGGGAGCTGTGGGAGGCCTCCCAGAGGCCAATTAGTTCAAATTAACAGCACTGGAGAGTCCACACTAATGTTATTTTGGACTTACAAGTTTGGGAATAATGTTATTTCTCATAAAAAGCAGGACTACAGAGTTTGAATTCTGCAGCCCCCTTATGCCAGAATAATGGGCCTGGTAGTGTGGACGCATCACTTGCAAATTTGACCTTGGGGGATAATTTCGGACTAAGGTTCTACTGTAGCCCAGGCCTTATACAAATAAGTAATTCCACTAATTTATAATGAAACTACTTATATGAGTAAGTACTCTACATATTTAGTAAGCTTTAGATAAATGCTTCCAATAATTACTACAGCCAAAATAGTTCTCTCCCCTTATTAGCAACATTTTAGGAGCAGAACCCTGCACTAATATCTAATACTACTAAGACTTTGTACTTTTTGCAAAATATTCTTCAGAACATTTACCCAGATGAAGTACTATCATGAATCATTAAAACTGAACTGCACACATTAAATCAATGCATACAGCATATTTGGGAAGCTATGTTTTAGCTTTATTTCTTTTAAAGTAATTGTGTACATGCTCACTAATTCACTAAGACCTTGTCTACCCTAGGAAATTAGGTTGGTATAACTACATTATAAGTGTTTCAAATATCAACATAAGCCCAAGTGTATACAGTGTTAGGTCAATGGGAAAGTGTCCATTCAGTTTCAGTGTTAGGTCAATGGGAAAGTGTTCAGTTTCAGTTTAGAAAAGAGGAGACTGAGGGGGGATATGATAGAGGTGTATAAAATCATGAGTGGTATGGAGAGGGCCGATAAAGAAAAGTTATTTATTAGTTCCCTAAATAGAAGAACTAGAGGACACCAAATGAAATTAATGGGTAGCAGGTTTAAAACTAATAAAAGAAAGTTCTTCTTCACACAGCGTGTAGTCAGCATGTGGAACTCCTTGCCAGAGGAGGCTGTGAAGGCTAGGACTATAACAGAGTTTAAAGAGAAGCTAGATAATTTCATGGAGGTTAGGTCCATAAAAGGCTATTAGCCAGGGGATAAAATGGTGTCCTTGGCCTCTGTTTGACAGAGGCTGGAGAGGGATGGCAGGAGACAAAGCGCTTGATCATTGTCTTCGGTCCACCCCCTCTGGGGCACCTGGTGCTGGCCACTGTCGGCAGACAGGATACTGGGCTAGATGGACCTTTGGTCTGACCCGGTACGGCCGTTCTTATGTTCTTATGTTCTTATGTCCCATAAACCTAGCTACCACATCTTGGGGAGGTGGATTGCCAACATCGATGTGAAAATTCTTCCAATTGGTGTAGGTGTTGTATTGCACAGCTGCAGCATTTTAAGTATAGATAAATCCAAAGAGTCACCCAGTAAAGAATTCACTGTACACATGATCCACTAAAGAGATTTTGGAAAATATTCTGCACCAATATGTAACTGCATAGTTGAAACAGTATTAAATGTAATTTCATAGTTTATTGGTGAATGTAGTGGGCCAGATCTAGAGCAAGGTGTAAACCAGTGTAACTCCACTGAAACCAATGGATCTGTGCCAATTTTCTCCACTCAGATCTGGCCCATTATGTCTCACTGAAATCGTCTTAAAAGATTAAGCAAAGTACAGCGCATACAAATATTGATTTTTTATTATTGATTCTGTGCCGGCACTTGGAGTCATACCTCAAAAAACTCGAACACTTTATGTATTTACAGCTGTCTCTTCTTCAAGGGTCATTCATCTACTCCAAGTAAAACATACTCCTGAAGCTTATAAAAAGCAGCATTTGTGTAGATTAGATTCAAAAACACCTTAGAATAAAGAGAAAACGTATTTTTAAAAACACACAAATAAAAATAATTGGGTACTCTAAAATGTACTTAACTCATCACACTAAGACAGAAACAGATTATGTTTCTCTCCCAGAACAACTGTTCCATAGATAGAGAGCAAAGGTCAGTGATGAGTCATCATCTCATAAAGAATGCTCTCCAGGGACAAAATAGAGTGTATTGTTTGTTTAGCTGTTCAGCTTAATTATGTATCTACGAAAATTTTGATTGCCTACCATTTTCTTTTCTCTAATCAACTAAATCCATTGATCTTTCCATGCTGATAGCCTCCTCTTTGTGATGACTGAAGGGTGATCAGAGCCAAGGTCAGCTACAGGACCAGTAGCTGCCAAATCCACTCTCAGATTCTTAGTAGAATGATTAATTCCACACTGAACACTAAACTGAAAACTTCATTCAGAAATATTACATTCCAGTGTAATAATAAATCACTGGCCCTTCTCTTAAACATTATCCTCCATATAAAATGTCAAAATAACTACACTCACTTTCATAAAATAATCAGCTGAATCTGGGTTCAGCCTATACTGTTTCTGGGAAAATAACTGACAAATAGGCAAATATTTCTCTCTTTTTCACTGATGCCAACATGTGGAAGAATACAGCTATCTCTGAGTACTTTGCTAAAAAGAAGGAAGAAGAAGATAATAATAAAAAAGAAAGCTGTCCCTCATGCTCAGACCATATATTTTCCTCTTGCATTGCATAGATTGCCCTTCAACTGAATACAGTAACCAAAACAGGCTGTAATATAGTAAAATAATTTGTAATGTTTAATGCATACTAGCTTCGATGGTTACCTTAGAGATCTTTTTGCACTGACGCTAAGTGGCAATGAAAAAAGCCACAGCTGTTGCAACAGGTTTGCTCTTAAGCTCTGGGGAGATGGAAGATAATTAAATATACAAATAATCATCTTAACTACTCTGCAAATATGAACTATGAGGAGTTCCTTTTACATTATTCCTATTTTACATTTTTGAAAACTGAGGCACAAAGAATGCAGTTTAAGTTCATGAGAAGAACCAGAAAGGTTTTTAAACTTGTTCCACGTTTCAAACCTGGTCGTTCTATAGTTTCACAGTTAAACCTAACAAAATTTAGGAGATGTGAATGAACCACACTTTGAATTTGGGTGGCTTATCAGAATCCACAATTCAAAATGTAATTCTGAGGTTATGAACTCATTAAAATAAGGCCCGAACAAAATATTTGCAGGAATTCTTAGGGTACATCTACCCAGCAACATTATTTCCAAATAACTAGCATTATTCCATAGACTCTCAACAGGCTTTTCTTCTTCCATATCCTGGAGCTCTGAGCAATCATACTGCCCTCTTACATACAGTGTACCTCCTCCTTCTTTTCTCCCTTGTCTGTTCTTCCTGAACAGTTTATACCTTCCATGATACTGCTCCAGTCATATGAGTCATCCCACCAAGTCTCCATTATTCCAATCAAATCATAGTTCTTTGACTGTGCCAGGGCTTCTAATTCTTCCTGTTTGTTTCCCAGGCTTCTTTCGTTCCTGTACAAACACCTTAGATTACTAGTTGATTATCCTACCTTCTCCATTAGAATCAGGGGTCCTCCTTTGTTGCTCCCTCCTCCTTGTGATTCTTCCCAGTATCCCACTTCCCCACTTACCTCAGGGCTTAGGTCACCGTTCCCCAACAAACCCAGTTTCGAAGTCTGTGTCTACTACAGAAGGCAGTTATTTCAACATAATGTCAAAATACTGTCAGGCTGGAGGACTTCTTACTCCAACTCCTGAAACCCTCATTTGGAGTAAGGGAAGTTGGAGGAAGAGTGCTCTATTTCAAAATAAGTGCCTTGTAGATGCTCCCAATTTAAAAATAAGATATTTTGAAATAAGCTTCGCAATTGACATAGCTCGATTTGGGTAGCTTATTTCGAGTTAAGCCCTGCAGTGTAGATCCACCCTTATAGACAAAGAATACCATGTATTAGGTTACTCTTTCCAGCATTGCTTTTCTTGTGAATCAATTTAGCAATCACTACTGGAGCTATGTACACAAGGGATATTTTGTGCATTGTGCATCTCATAAGGCTTCTCATGAGAAACAAGCAATGTTTAACCTACACTTTTGTGACAACCAGGTTTTATTAATCCCATAGTTACAGTATTAGACAGCAGTTCAAAAGGTTTTCTTTGAATTAAAACTAGTTAATATTTGGCACATATGTCATTTCTGAGTCAAGCTTCAGACAGATTATTCCTGTAATATTTTAACATATCTGTCTTACAATTTTAGAACTATTTGAAGGTTATTCTGAGCCAGATACTGCCCATGAGCCAGCCCTTTTGCACCATTCAGGCAATGCAAAGAGGACAGAAAGATGCCCTAACCATTTGAGGAGTCCTCCAGCAGAGCTGAATTTCTGGCTGACATAATTTGTTCTGTACCACCATCTCTGGTATAGGCACACCAGAGGCAGAGGGAGGTATGTGTGGAGTATGCTGCACGTTGGCAATTCCCAGCTAATATGAAATGATTCCTTGGGGCTTTTATAAGCTGAGACAAGCTGTATCAGCTTCTTATAGCCCTGAAAAATCAGGGGAATGCAAACCTTTGTCCTCACGCCAACCCTCTTGGGCCCTGCAATAACCAGAGGTCATCTGGCTCTAAGGACTTTTCAATGCTTATTAATCAAGTTGAATGAAATACTCATAGTGAAAATGTTTCTTAATGCAATTTCCCTATTTTTCAAGTTCACTGCATTTCTATTAAACAGGAGCACTTTTACTAGATTTCACACATTTCTTTCACTGGATGGTTTCAAAAACATGGAAAAATTGTTTTTCTTTGAACATTCACATTTATAATTTTTTGAAATTTTTTCCAGAGAAGGAGGTGCCCCTTAAAGATGTATGAATATAGGGCTAGGTGGTATGAAGTTTGAGAATTTTCACAACTGTTTCTCAGTATTAAATATCCTTTACAGATATATAAATTAATAATAATAGTGATTGATTTTCTTGTCCTCAACCAAGAAGAAAGTACCATTATTTATTTGAGTGCACACAGGCTCAGAAAGGCTAAGATAGTTGCCCGAACTGACACAACCAATAGCATGGCCATGGTGGTTTACTTCCTTGTCCTATCCTTCATCGATGGGATCAGAATTTTCCCCTCTCTCTAAATAACATACTTTACCTTGTTGTGCAGTGCACATATCTTGAATATATTTTTAATTTTTGTTGATGATAGATAATTTACTCCATTTTACAAAATGGAAAGCCAATTTTCAAAGATGTTAACCAAAATGACATACGGTTCATCCAGCTCATTACACATAGTTTTAAAACATGGAACAGAAAAAAATATGCTGTTATAATATTATTTCTATTCTACTCTTTTTTTAAACTTTTTAAAAATATGTAATATTCAATATTCGTGTTTTGGTAGTTTTTTATTTATCAGAGTACAAAAAACCCAAGGTTTTTTTTAATATTAGTAATATTTAGCATCCTATAGCTGGGAATATTACTCTATGAGGCTTGATCCTTCATCCCATACACAAAGAAGTTGTTTGTTGGCTTTGAGGCTTACTTATAATGTGTGCCCTAAGTGTAATCATTGGGGAAAAGCAGAATACATACTGGCAATTGGACATCTTTATTTCTTGTGTTATTTAACCCATCCTAAGAATTAACATTATAAATTGTGATTCTGGAAAATTATCATAAAATTATACTGCCAAGTGACTGAATTAAAACAGTTTACTTTTGTGAAGAAAACAAGTCACACAAGACTTCCTGTTATCTATAGCTGTTCTAATCAAATGCCAACAATCTCTAGAAACAATTAATATACTCTCTTTTGTCAACGCAGCACCTGCTAGGGAGGGTAAACCTTAGCCTATGTAAAATGTGTTACTGGCCTATGTAAAATGTGTTATTGATTATAATCAATACACCACTCAAGCCTCAAGATGGATTTTTCTGCAATGAAATGTTGCAGAATGGATATAAAAATGTGCAAGTTGGTGCCCTCTAACCTCTTCAGAAGCAACTGACATTTTGACGATTCTATCACCATAATGATGCACTTTCCTGAAAATAATTTTCAAACTACACAAGGCAGGCTATGGAACTGGATGGATTTAGTTGAAAAGATATCTTCCTAGACCCTATAAGCATTTTGTGGTCACTGCATTAATCTCTCTCTCTCTCTCTCTCTCTCTCTCTCTCACCCTCCTCTTTCTCTCACTCTCTCTCTCTTTTCCTGTCAGTATGACATGTTTTGTACTAATAGTTGGTATTACACAGCAGAAGTAGCCACTTCATAGTTAAGATTGAAGCTAGCTCCCCATTATAAGTCTAAACAGCCCACCCCTCAAAACTTCCCCACTGAAAAAAGCAATCCCCAAGAAATTTCATGTGCCTAAGTTATGAGGATGGATCCTCAGCTGTTGTAAATCAATATAGCTATGATGAAATTAATAAAAATATGCTGATTTACACCAGCTCAGGATCTGACAATGGTGTTTAAAAATGTCTCACAGCCTTGACTTTTGACGGGGGGAACAGGCAGAGATTACTGAAGCAAGCTTCACCATCATGGCTGCAACTCCTACCATCTCTGGGGATCCCAGGGCCTTCATCATTCTAATTCTGAGAAATGTCCTAATAAAACCAGAGGGGGAACCAAACAACATCCCAAACTATGCCAGCTCAATCTGAATCCCAAATATCACATGAGATAAAAATAGGGGTGTCAACATGTAGACGACTACACAATTAACCAATAAGCCTGGGTTTATTGGTTAATCCTGTCGATTACACACATTTCTCCTAATGAGCACCAGATCTGCCTACCCTACCCATCCCTGTGCTGCTGCCTCTGATAGAGGGGCAGCAGCCTGGAGGGTGAGGGGGGCAGGCTTTTAAGCCAACTCTCCACGTGTGCTGGCTTTGTGGACCCACCTATATCAGAGGCAGAAGTAGGGGCAGCAGGGGGGGAGCCAGTCTGCGCAGCGAGCTGGTTTATGGAGATGGTCTGTGTGGGAAGCTGATAGAGAGGCAGCAGCACGGGGTGTCAGGGGGTTCCCTGGGAGTGTACTGGCTGCTGGCCCCACCTCTGGGGACTATCAAATAGTTGTGTAACGGCTAAAATGTGATGCGGTTACATGACTATTCAATTACACGCTATCTAACATCCCTAGATAAAATGGGATCAGGTTTTAACAGCAACAATCAGCTTCCATCAACCTCTGGTATCCCGGAAAAAACCCGTAGTCTAGACATAGGCCCCAAGAAAAGCTTGTAGCTTGATCCTGAGAAAAAGCTAAGAGAGAAAGATTTTAGGCACAGTGCTGGCTGAAAGAAGCTTAGAACTATATAAAAAGAAACTTTGCCCCATTTTTTTATTCCTACTATGTTCAGGAAAACAAGACTGTATAAATTGTTTGTGTAAATAACTAGGACTGTATCAGTATAGTACCTGACTCCATCATCAATTTCTCCTCCTAACAGAAACAATCTGCAGGGCTCCAGATTTTGGATAATCACTTGGTAAAAATAAACTTTTTTGCACTTTAATAGCTAATTTATAAACCATTCTTTCAGTGACTTTCCATCCCATTATAAATACACAACATCACTGTTATAAATGAAACAAATTTCTGTTTTGCTTTCAACAAGATATAGAAGAAATTTTATAAGGGGATTTGTCACATGATCACACAAGCTTTTCACATTTGCAAAAAAATCAGTGAAGGCATCATTATTATTTTATTATTGTTTCTTTTGAATAAAATAGCTAATACAACATTTTAGCTTGATTTATTTAGCAGCATGGTTTTATTTTAAAATGCAGTGTGGATTCTGGGAAATTCCAACTATTCCTGCCAAACAAATTTGCACATAAGTGTAGGTTGCTAGGTGGTTATATTTACCAGCCAATTCTGACTATAATCTCAAAAGATGTCACCAGCTATTTAAGGCTGACCTTCGTTAAAAATTGGATGTTTTTGTTGAAATACAGGAAGTAGTTATGTTGATTTAGTTGAGGTCACTCTTTCTTTTGAATAAATACCAAAGCCATTCTTCAATACATAGAGAGCATGCTATTGTTGGAGAAATTAACTTTCATGGGAGTTTCGATACCACTGGTATTTATTCAGCCGGATAGTTATTCTTCACTTCTTTCCCTCAAGTGTTGTGTAGTTCTGTGGTCTCCTAAATAGTAACCATGTTACATCCTAGAAAGAGTAGTGATTTGTGATATTTGTGCAAGATATAATTATGTGATCATATACTACACATGCTCACTATAGTCACGTCTTAGAAAATCTGTAGCAGAGAGTATTGCTCTCATGTATTTTAGAAGGTTTGCAGCAGAGAGCTTCACAAATAGGAACTGAAATTAGGTCACATCTGAGAATAATGTTTTTGTGCCTTTCCAACAGCAGAGTCTCTAAGGTGCATAGTCACAAGGCTCTCGGTTCTCTTTGTTATAATTTACAAATTCTGTAGCAGCCCTCCCTCAATCTTCCAATTTATGAGGTCTTGAGGTGTTCGTATTATATTCCCAGATATCCTGACTAATTTACAGCTTGACTAGACACTTCACTATGCAGCTAAAGTCATGCATGAAAAGAAAATAGTTCCTATCAATTTAGTAAGAATTAATTTTAATTACTACATGTACTCAGTATATCTAAATATAGGTCTACTCGCTGAAAGATTGCAAATTTGTTGTTATTTTTAATAATGGAGAAAAGTGAATTTTTCAAAAAATGCATTTCCAGGATGAGATTCATCATTATGTCATATAGAAAGTTTAGTGGTTTCTCAATGCTATGAATACTGGGAAAGAATACAGATTGTTATGTAGTCTTATCTCTAACCATCACTAGGATCATACCAAATTCATGATTATGAAACATGTCATGAATCATGATATCAGGTCTCTCCCCCATGAAATGTGGCCTTTGAGACCAACATTTCTCAAACTGAGATCTTGACCCAAAAGGAAGTTGCAGGGGGACCACAAGGTTATTTTTTGGGGGGTGGATGGCAGTATTGCCAAACCTCTGAGCTGACTTTACAGATGGACAGCCAGAGAGCACCAGCTGTTGGCTGGGCACACAGCTCTAAAGGCAGCACCCTGCCAGTAGCAGTGAAGAAGTAAGAGTGGCAATACCATACCATGTCATCTTCTCTTCTGTACTGCTGCATTCCGAGCAGGGTAGCTAGAGAGTGGGGACTGCTGACTGAGGACTCAGCTCTGAAGGCAACAACACAGACATAAGGGTGGCAATACCAGACCACGTCATCTTTGCCTCTTCAATTCTGTTGGTGGCAGTTCTGCCTTCAGAGCTAGTCTTCTGGCCAGAAACCACCACTCTCCAGCTCCTCAACTGTGATGGCAGCATCACAGAAGTAAAAATACTTTGAAATTAAATAACTAAAAATCATGACATTTACAATTTTTAAAATCATATGACCGTGAAATTGACCAAAATGGAGAGTGAATCTGGTAGAGCCCTAGCTACCAATGTAGCACTCCCTACATATGGAAGGCATATATTGCAGGGAGTGCTACATTGCTATACATGAAGGATTCCAAAACACTTTGGGATCCTTTGAAGTAAAGTAGATATGGAAATGAAAGGTATTTTTAAGCCAGACATAAAACTTACATAATGCCCTTCTATGAATTCATATTTTACAAGGACAGCTATATAACAAATGTTTATGCATTAATTCTCAAGCACAAGCAATTTATTATAGCTACAGTGTATGTATCAACTGTATACATATACTTTTCCTTTTTGATTTGTCTCTGAAAGCTACAATATTTGCTACTGCCAAATTATGATATTAGTCCACCCAGGATAACAAAATATTTACTTTGATTCTCAGCTTCTCCAGTAGCTGTTCTATTACTGCATGTCTGATAACTACTTCCATTCAAAACCAGCTCATTATTTAAAAATCTAAAATAGTTACATCTACTTAAACCTTTACCTACAAAATTTCTGTATGATTTTTCTGCAGACTTCATTCTGGTAATTTCACGAATTGTTAACTAGTCTTTGATGTCTGTTTCTGTTCCATCTCCTTTGAAATCTAGTGTTATTATTCTATCAATAAAGAATACACTTTTTAAAAAAGGTTGAAACTGAGCTCAAAGGTACTGAAGAACACACTAACCTGTTTATAAGATATTTTCCATTACCACTTAAAATACATTGGTATTGTTCATATTTTCACATATAGTGGTGTCCCAATATTTTTATTAGAAGCTTACTATTTGGCTGTAAAATTATATTTTGGGTTGAATCTTCACATCTAAGCTCTAGAATCATTCTTGGAGATTCTTAACTAAATTTGGCTTTGATTCAAATCTCAGTGATTTTTGGACCCCAGAAGGTTCTGGTGGCTCTGACACTCATCATTAATCTCAGTAACTTGGGTAACATTGTTTCTGTTTGGTAAAAGTAGAATATGATCTTTTAGTTCCCTCTCAGAGATGCTGAATCTGTCCAGCACCACTTTCACATACAGCATAGCTAACTGCAGACCCGCTGGCACAAGAACTTATATGCTTAAGACTTTTTCAAGAACTCAAAAAAATAGAGAACTTTTCTTTTCCTTCAGATTTACAGGTCTTGTCTTGATGTTTGTCACCCTGGGACAGATACAGTGTCATAGAATCATCAGATACTTTGTTGTAAATTCCATATTACTGGCTGGGATTTTTGACCCTCCCTCTGAATATATTCCATGGCCCCCAAGGGACACATCCCCCAGTTTGAGAACATCTGATTTGCAGCTTGCTACTGAAATGAATAAATATAACTTTGGCTATGTCTACATTACAGAGTTTTTCCGGGATACTGGAGGTATCCCGGAAAAACTCTGCCACATCCAGGGAATGCGTCTGCTCTTCCGAAATTTTTTTTCCAGAAGAGCAGACGCACTTTTTCAGCATCCCTGTAAACCTCGTTTTACGAGGAAGAAGGGATGTTCTGAAAAAGGGGTTCAGTATTCACCCAATCTGAGTCTTTGGCAAAGTCGTAAGTTAATCTTTTGTTTATAATTTTTCTCTTTGTTAAATGCAAATGATAACTCTTCTCTATATCTCAGAGGGATTGTGATTACTGTTTGTTAGGAACTCAGAAATTGCAGTAGAGCATTTTATAAAAAGTATATAAGCCCAATTTTATAATGTTTAATTATATATCATATCGTTAGCACTATATATGGTCAGTATAGCTACTGATTTAGATATTATATAAAAACTGTTAAAAGGACAAATTAAGATTGCAAAGTCAAGTCCTTAAAAGTTACCAAATGCCAGTACTATCTCAATTGAACCCCTCGTGCATATGTATTACAATACAGTCTTTATTTATATGATCACATGAGAACAATGAGATAAAGGAATCCTAGCTTTCATTGCAGATTTTGAACAGGAATGTGTTTTAGTGGTCAGACTCTTCTGCCTGTTCCCCCAAAGCTTTCTCCTTTCTGCCCTACCCTCTCCAACCTGTCCCTGTCTCAGTCCTAGCTGTCCCTCACCTTGACTTCTCATCCAAGTCCTGTTCTCCTAACTTTGCCAGCTCCTTTCCTCAGGCTTCTTATCCTAGCTCCTTTCCTCAGGCTTCTTATCTTCTAATCTCCTTGCCCTGCCAGTCCCCGTTCTCCTCTTCCTAGCTTCTTGTGAAATCTGTCTTTCTTTTCAGTCTCCAGTTATCACCTCTTTTCTGCCTCTATTCCCCATTCCGGTCAACTTCCTGGGTCCTTGTCCAATTTCATTCCCACTCCTTACAAGTCCTGTCCCAGTCTCTTTCCCTGACTGTCCAAATTCTTCCCCCACACCACTGATCCTTGTCAGTCCCTCCTCTTCTCCACATCTTCCCATTTGCCACAATGGTTCCCAGTCTCTGCTCCCATTCCTCCAACTCCCAGTATCAGTTTCCTTTTCTCTCAGCGAAGAACAAACCCCAGTGCCACCTACTCAGGATCTTTGTCCCAATCTACTTCTCCCTAACTAATGGAAGTCTTTGACCTCTCTGCATTCAGATGAGGCAGTTTCCAACTGCTGACTGGGCCCAGCATCGAAGACATTGAGAACATGGGAGATAAGAGATTCCCTTCTCTCAGTCTCCCCCACCCTCTTTGGCTCTTTCCTGACCTGCAGTTGTGAAAAGCTTCCATTTCAGAACAACGCTACTGGTCTGGAGCATGCTCAGTAAAAATGGAATCTTTTTTGTTTTGAGCTAAGATGTTCGAGCAAATCTCTACTTAGCATATAAAAACTTACATTTTTTAAATCTTGTAATTTGACAAAGTTTAGGTAAATTTTCAGGGAATAGCAAAATACAACCCTGTCAGAAAAAGACAAATTTCAAGTCCTTTCACCAAAGAACAGAAACATTAAAGTTTCTCAAAAAAAGTTACCAGATTTTTTTTAAATGATCAAAAGAGTATATTTTTCACTAGCTTCATTCTGAGAAATTAACAATTTCCATACTGTATTGGCTGAAATGTTCTAAAACACTTCAGCCTACACTAGACCCCTGGCAGGCAAAAAAATTGTTTGCAAAGTTATAAGCAACTGAAAATGTTATCCTTTTTTACAGCATATTAAGACACTGTATGGTAGATTCCTTTCTATGATGTTAATTATGATTATTAATAAATATTACTCAGTGTTTCATAGAACTACGTGATTTGGGCTAATATGTATCTTACTGATCAGAGAACTGATCTCATAATATTAAATCACACTGACTAAACACACTTTACTTTTATTGATTAGCAAGTAGCACTGTACTCACACTGTACGTTTAGCATATTAGACAAAATTTGCACCATATCATTAACTAGCAACAACAGCAGCACGTATTTTTAATTAAATCTCATTTCTGTTTTTCTACCTACGGAACTACCGAGTCATCCAATATCATATTGTCTATTCTATTGAAGTAGTACATTATGCAATATTTGTATGCGAATCACATCTTTCCATATTGGAAAACTGATGCCTGATCTTCTTCCCAGTGCAATCAATAACAAAATTCTCATAGACGTCACTGGAAATAGCATCATCTGTTTAGATACTGTTATTTAGACACTTCTACCATGTTGTGTTTATGCTACAAAATAATGCACCATACTGAGGTAGCACTGACTCTTATAGGAGGTTTAATAGACATATTTTATTTATTTATTATATTTTTGACATTCACAGTATGTAATACCATATTGAGAAATGACCAAGAGCAAGCCATACTACATAATGACTTCAGGCCAAATAGTGTTCTGAGTAAAAACCCACTGAGGTCAATTCATTGATGTCAAAGTGTTGCACAACTATAAGTGAGAGCAGCATCTGGCCCCTAAAGTCTATGTAATGTAAAGAGAATCACACACACTAAAATGAAATTTTACCAATTCTATAAATTTCAAATTCAGACTACACTAGGATCTGACTCACTTTTTGGTCTATTCTAACTTCCAATTCAAAACAATGAAAAGAAAGAATTTTTCCTCAGTTGGAGAGGGTATATTACTATCGAAAAAATATATTTTAAAACCTTTTCAAACTGGAATTTTTAAAGTGAGGCATAGTTAATAGAACTGGTTAGAAAAATTCAGCTTTTTGGAAAATGTAAAGTTTTCAGAAAATAGTTTTTTGATTAATTCCAACCTTTAAGTGTCTAAATATACATAAAGGGATTTTATGTAGAGGTGCTGACCACTGATAGTTCCCACTGGTCAGTGTGAGCTGTGAATGATTAGCGCTTCTGAAATTCAAACTGCTTTTTTTTAATTCAAAATTCAAACTGCTTTTATGTAAGTGCTTATTTATGGATTTATAGTGGATGCCTGGCTTTGTTAATGTTAATTATTTAAACATGTTATATTAGGTTCCCTCCCCTGCTGTGGATACTGCATGGGGACATTAGGACCAAGGTCTACTCAAGTCAATGGGATTTTCAGCACTGACTTCAAAAGGTTTTGTATTGGGCCTGTGAGATAATGAAGAAAGGAGGGCCTGGCATCACAGCAGTTAAAGAGAGACAGACCCAGCTAGCCCCACCTTACCTGCAGCCAATGCCAGATCTGGATGGAGGAGAAAAGGAAGGAGCCTGGTTCAATTTGGGACTGACTATCAAGGAGGCAGGAGCCTGGTTCAGCAGTCTACAGGACACGAACCAGAGCCTGTCTGCTTGGCAGCCATGGGAGCAAAAAGTAAGTCCCTAACCTCACCCCTTTGGGAAAAGGGAGGAACCTACTGAGAAGACCCAGCTAAAAGAAATCTGGACTCTTGGGGACTACACCCCTAATTTAAGGACTAGACTAGGTAGTGGTTTGGAGTTCCAGGGCCAGGAGCACTGGTGGTTTTTGTTGGCTTACTCAATGACCTAGGCACTAGACTATAGCTGCGAGGGACTCAACCACAGGGCACTATGGATCAAATCTTTATTTTACTTACATGGGCAGTCACACTGATTTCAATAAGATTACTGACTTCAAAACAAACTACTTATATGTATGAAGCAGGTGAAATTTTGCCAATTCTATGTATCATACTGAACTACCATCAATGACATTTAGTAATACCACATAACATTTAGGAAACAATTCAGCACCAACACCAGTACATTATATCGATGGAGGATATATTACCAATGACTATTATAAATATGGAGTCATGTATGAGACAAGAGTCCATGTTTACACTATAAATGAAAAAGTTTATTTAAATATTAATATTTTAACAAGTCCACCAAAGGAAGTTACTGTTGTCTCAAACTTTTATTTAACATGTATGTGTTTGCTTGCGTATATGCACATTAAACAGATTGTTTGCTTAGATCATAACCATTCCTTTTAGGCTGTTACACCTGACCACTCTGCTCTGGACCTGTTCCACCAGCACTGTTTAGCTAGATGTGAAGAAAAAAAAAGCTTCACTAACAACTATATTCATTTTTTAAAATGTAACATCAAGATTTTTTTTACCACTTCCAGAATAAAAGCTTAAGCCTTCAAACTTGCCACTGTACATTGTTTTGGGACCTGTTCAATACCTGCCCTGTGGCACCTGTATGCTAGATTGGTTGGTGCAAAGGGGCCATACCCATTTTAGGAGTACTCTAGATGAAGTACTATCTCTCCACCAACATTTTGATCCCTCCTGCTGCAGCCCAGCTATGCAGAATGTATACCAGACTGAGGTGGGCCTGAAGAGGAACATGTGTGTGTAATCCTTTCAGCCCAGCAGTTCTACACCCCTGCAGTGGTACATACAGGGCCATTGTAAGAGTTATGCAAGTAAAGACAGCACTGTGGGCTGCCCAAGACAAGCCTGTTTGCGGCTCTCCTGAAAGAGTGACGACACAACCTAAGTTCCTATGCCAGCCCCAGTACTGGTGCAAGAATGAATTGTTCTGTTCTGTTCTTTCCCTTTGGAGTATCTAGCACTGAATACTACCTCAAGTCAGGATACCTGGCAGATGCACCACTGGTCTGACCCACTGTGACTTTTCTTACATTTTTTATGTATCTGTTCCTTTGACTTCAGTGGGACTACTTATGCTAGTAGCAATATGCTAAGTAGTCAATTGCAAATCTGGGTCCAACTTATCTCACAGTCCTTAATCATGCCAGTACCTCTATTGACTTTTGTACTTAATAGTATAGCAGTATTTCATTTAAAAACAATTAAAAACTCCACCCTCCTGAAAGTTATGTCTGTGAGTAAGGTGCTGCATTCTGGAGTTTTTTGTTTGTTTTATTCCTGATAAGTTTAAAAAAAGAAGTTAAAAGTGAGGCTGCTATGGCTGAAATACTGATGACTGCCTCACATAGCTAAGATGACAGAAAGGGAGAGGGTAATGACCCAGAAAGAAAAGTCATTCCTTTGTTTGAGCCTTAACTGAAATTCTGCTGAATTTTTCTCCATTTCAATTGCTGCCCTCCTCCTCCTTTTACTCCTCTCCCCTCTTCCATCCCCCTCCTATTGCTTCTTTTTCTTTCATCCTTCTGAGTTGTGCCGACACCAGGGGAGAGGTCCAGAGCAGGAGGACCAGCAAGTCTGAAACAAAAAAAAATTACAAAGAAAGATAAAATGGGTTCAGAAATACAGTTAAATAAAACAAATGTTACGGTATTTTTTCCCCTTCTGAAAAATGGCACTTTCTATACAGTGAAAATAGTTTCTACTCTAACTCTGTGGTTATGGTTAATGTTACAAGATTCATTATTATTTTGACCAAGTAGCAGGAATTTATGAACCCATTTTAAAATTTCTGTTGTAATATACCCTACCATGCTGCTTACTGACTTTGGCTCCAGTTCAAGAAAACATCCTATTTCAGAACAGCACTTAATCTTTTTGCTCTAACTACTGTCCTGATCAGAGCATTAGCACTTATTCTGCAAGCTTCTCTGCACAGGCAGACCCCTTGCATCCACTGGGAGCTCTATTACCTACCCACCCAGAGTCAGCTTGCAGAACTGGGGCCTTATGACATACCATGGCAAAATTTGTCTCATATAGCATATTATCTAGTAGTTCAGTCAGCAATTGTATACTTTCATATACTGAAAATGCACTATGCAACATTCTCTTTATATTCCAATGACAACCATTCTGTTTGTCACTAATGTATGATATTAGATGTTTAAATGTCTCAGAGGGGTAGCCTTGTTAGTCTGTAACTAAAAAAAATTTAAAAAACAACAGTGATCCTGTAGCACTTTAGAGACTAAGGGTACGTCTACACTGCAAGCTTATTTCAGAAAAAAGCTATTCTGGAAGATATTTTCCAGAATAGCTTATTTTGAAATAGAGTGTCCACACTATAGGAAAGCCTCAAAATTAGTTCGAGGCAGGCTCCCCTAATGTGGATGCACTATCTCAATGTAGAGCCCCAGGAGGCACTGGAGAGAAACAACTTTAGAATGGCCCTGGTGGGGAGCTATTTTTACATAGCAGCAGTGGAACGTCCACATGCACCATCTTCCGAAATAGCTTTTTCGGAAGAGGTGTTATTGCTCATGGAATGAGGTTTACCAACGTTTGAAAAAACCCTCCGTTATTTTAATTTTCTTTTGAAATAACGCAATTGCTGTGTGGACGTTAGTACTGTTTTTCTGGAATAACGACTGTTGTTCCGGAAAAATGGTGCAGTGTAAACGCACCCTAACAAAAATACATAAATAGTATCATGAGCTTTCGTGGGCACAACCTACTTCTTCAGATGATAAATATGGAGCAAGGTGAACAGATTTTGAAATATAAAGCAGGAAAAGAGGGGAGAGGGGGAGGAGAAAGAAAGAAAGAAAGAAAGAAAGAAAGATCCTCTGATGTGATGGCTTATGTGGTTAGGTCCTGTGACGATGTTGCTTGTGTAGATGTGTGGACAGAGTTGGCACTGGGGTTTATTGCAAGGGTGAGTTCCTGGGTTAATATGTTTGAGGCGTGATGTGTAACCAGAGGCTCATACAACCGTACATCCATTAATATGATATATGCCATCAAGTGTCATGTATATTGGCCAAACTGGACAGTCTCTACATCAAAGTATTAATGGACACAAATCAGATATTGAAAGTGGAAACACAGAGAAACCTGTTGGAGAACATTTTAACTTGCCAGGGCACTCATTAATGGATTTAAAGGTGGCTATTCTGTTACAAAATAATTTCAGGAATCAACTAGAGAGAGAATGTGCAGAAGTAGCATTCATATGCAAATCTGATACTATCCCAAAGGGTTTGAACAGGACATGAACTGGCTGGGCCATTATATTCAACACCCAAATGACATCAAAGACTAAATATCAGGCATTTACAGCCTACTCTATTAGCCTCATTTAGTATGAAGCCTTTAATTGACAGGGCTTTCTTTCTTTCTTTCTTTCTTTTTCTTTCAGTTTTTTGTGATGTTAAATGTGTTAGCAATAGTTATATTAGTACAGTGTCCAGCCATGATGCCTTAAGCGCATAATGCAAAAAGGGAGACAAGTCAGATACTCCATGAATTCTACCAAGGACTCCACCATTACCAAGCTATTTTATGTGAGAGGTACTCTGATAGTTCAGTTTCAATAGGCAATACAAAACCTTAAGGTAGATATATAGATAGACTGCAAGGAATAAATATGAAGGCCAAGTGCCTCCTAATCTGGTGAAGTGTGTATATGATATTGTAACTATACACCCTATTGCCCTTAGGGAATGGTTATTTGAATGTTTTACACTGTGAGCTCCAGCCTATATCTCATGAGTCTTATTAATCAATCAGATTTCTGACTTAATGCATACTATTTTAACATGGCTGTTATAGTACACTGGCTGTGCCTTATTTTAGAATGTGAATAACACTGTACTATTCTGGGAATTAACTGATGACATAGTATTTTGTACTTATTCATATTATGCTGAACTATATATATTTACCACCCCTTGATGAAGGTCTCCTTTTATAGTACTTCGGACTATACAGTATAATTTAAATTGCATAATTACATAATGGTAATGACAGCTAAAAGGTGTGACCAACTCAGGCACCTTAAAGGAAATTGCATTGAATAGTTCACAGAACTCTCCATAAATCTCATTCTATTTACATGTTGTTACACCCTCCAAAACATTTTGCAGATACCCATAGAGCAATAGCCAAACCCTTGCAATCATACTCCATATATCTATGAGCTATAATAGCTCATTATTTTTCATCGCACTTCATCTTACTGCTGATCTCACTGCTGTCTTTAATTTGATTCAATTCACACTGTGCTGCAATAGATTATGACATCATATGCTAGTTAGTGGTACTCATAGCAAAGCCACTGTACCATGACAGTAGTCTAGCTCTACTGTTCCTCCACTGGATACTGATCTAACCCCCCACTCACCAATGTACTTTGAAAGATCATTTACCAGTAATATTCCAGGAATTCATTTAAATGAGCAATTAAGGATGACTAAGTCTAGGGGATAATAGGGATTTTATCCACTTATTTTTATCTACTCATTTATTTTAAAAATAGTGTATCAGTTTATCCACATTGTATATATTCAGTTGTACAGGTTGGACCTCTATGGCCTGTACCCTTGGGATCTGACCAGTCCCGAACAAGGGAATTTGTTGGACCAGAGGAAGTCCCCTGTCACTGGCCTTTCAGGCATCGCCGGCTCTGCTTCTGGCCCTAGTTGTCCCCTACTGCCTCCAGCCAGCTGTTCTGCCAGCCTGGCTGGACCCCTCAGCCCCAGGACTCTCTGACTGGGCCCCCTTGCCACTGCACACCCCATGCCACCTGAGCCCCTGCCACAGGGTGCCTAGCCACAGCACAGGGCTCCCTGAGCTGCCTGAGCCTCTGCCACACTCCTGGTTGCACTGCCAGAGCTCCCCACTCCCTGAGGCGGGGCTCTTGGCTACGCCGCCGATGCTCCCTGCACCACCTAAGATCCTGCCATGGGGCTCATAGCTGCATCATAGGACTCTCTCCGCTTCCTGAGCCCTCTGATGCTGTGCTCCTCACGTTGCCTGAGCCTCTACCCACCACTGACCTCCTACCTTTGGGCTCTCTGGTGCAGCCTCATCCGTGGTCCATCAGGATGTTGCTGCACCAGAGAGTCCCGGTTTAGGGAGGTGCACCCTGTATTCTTCTCCACACAATCTTTGTACTTTGCTTTTTTTCTCAGCTACTGTGAGCATCCTACAGGTGGACCCTATGTACCCATTAGATGAAGTAAGTGGATTTTTGTGCAGTGGTGGAACTCACTGCAATATCCAGAGTCTTAGGTTATAAAAGCTTCAGGGGAGGAACAACGAATGAAACCCTGACTTCACTGGGCCAATGGGATTTTAGCCATTGGCTCAAGCTGGACTTATTACTCCCCTCTCTCATACAGAAATTTTCTTTTTTTCTCAAAATTTTCCATGCCATTTTTTGAATTTTCACCAAAAACTAAAATCTGAAATCATTCCAATATTTGGCCAAAATATTTTGACAAATCCTGAAATTTTCCATAGAAAGAAGACATTTTTTGCGGAAGATTTTGAGTCAGGAGTTCAATTTTCAAAAGAGAGCTTTTCCAATATTGCACAGAATATAAATACCAGAAACTTTTCCAGTCAGCACGAAAAGTAGTATCCCCTCTTGTGCCCACCTTATTCCAACTGCTTCCTGTTCTTCCTTGCTCCACCCTTGTACATTTTACCCCTCCTTCTCTTCTAATATACATTTATAAGAAGATTCCTTAAAGGGGCAACAATTCCTTTTAGGAACAGACAAGGAACCACAGAGCTTCAGTGAACACAGTTTATATGGAAAATTTTAAGATTTCCTTACCACTGACTTAAGTAGGGCTAGGATTTCACCCAACATTTATTTGTACAGCATCATGGGTTACCAATCCTGATGATAGGTGTGTGCTACTATAATGAAATAAAATAAATGATAAAAATAATTAATAACAGAAGCTGCTACAATGAAGAATTATCCCCCGTGGAAAAAAATGAGACTCTAACATCAAAAAAATAAGGGTAAATTCTCTTTTCAAAGAGCATAACTCTCATTAATTGTTCATAAGATTTATGTGTATGCCATCTCGAGGATCCAGTCTTGCAGTTGTTTCACAGAGAACCCCATTTTAATCAATGGAAGTTTTACATGCAAAAGGAAAACAGAATCAATAGTGAGGAAAATGATTCCCTTCCTCCACTTCAGCATTTTAAAAGGCTGACTTAAATGTTTCCAATTTAGAGAATGGTGAAAACTGACCACACTAGCAGCATTCCTAATTTATGGTCTTAGTTTACTCGTGGTTAAATCAATCTAAATTTCAAGAGCAGAATTGGACCTTAAAGATGACACATGATAAAATCCCTTCACAGGCACCTGAATGTAAGTGTTTTGTTTTTAATTGTATCCATATAGTATTATAACATGTGCACAATGACTTTTTGCACAAAGTATTTTTTCAGTGTTAAACAGCTTATACCTTTTAATGGGTGATGCTTATTGGGTAACAGTTAACCAGTACCCAGGAGCAGGCTGGCCATGAGCAGAGGGCAGCTCCAGTCCCAGCAGGCCCCTGTGGGACTGGAAAAGTGCTCCTGCCCACTTCCCCTTTGGCTGGAGTGCCCCCCACACACACACTCAGGGGTCACTGCAGCCTAGCCACAGCGGGGGACGGTTGGGGAGGCGTTCCAACCCAGCCGAGCTGTAGTGGTCCCTCCCACCCCCTTTTAATTGGTTAACTGGTTAAATGCTATGTTCAACCAGTTAATGAATTAAATGGGATTTTATATCCCTGATTAGAAACATGATGCTCCACTTATTATACCATAGGATATATGGTGCTGAACAGCCATAACTCCTATCCAAGCTCTTTGGATGAGGTTTTGTGTGATTGTCCAGGCATTTATAAACAGCTATGTCAAACTCATGACTTACTTTTTTGTAGATATAATTCATTGCTGAGATAAAACAAATGCTTAGTATGGTGCAAACATTGCAATATTTTAAATACTACAGTGTCATATCAAATAGAACAGTTAAAACAAATCAAAGTGGCTTTCACAAGATTGGATTTATAAATCCAACACACATTAAAACACCAATAAAAACAACTGTATACATAGAAAGTCCTAAAAACATAATACCACTATTTTAGAGTTTACATAATCTCTGTTTCACTTGATATATCAGCCACTGAATATCTATGCAAAACTCCTAGCTAAGAGTGAAAGATCTTTGGCTATGAGTGTCATGAATATGATATGCTGTTCTACAGACCAAATTCAGTCTTCTTATAATCATGTAAAATTCCCACTAATATTTCATTTTGGCCAATTATCTCCTTTTTCTTGACCTTGCACTATACAGACACAGAGTCTGACCACTGTAATGATCCAGAGGAAGCAAAATGGAATTGATTAAAGCAAAATAAGATGGAAGTAATATTTCTGGGTTACAGAAACACTCAGGATATGTTTACATGGCAACTGAGCACGAGACTTCCAGTCAAAGGAGACAGATTTGTGCTAGCATGAGTTAACATGCTAAAAAAGAACAGTATTGAGTTTGGATTCTCAAGTCCATCTGACACGCTGGGCTCAGGAGTCCATACTACTGCATTTAGCATGGTAGTACAAGCCCTGCTAGTGTGGGTCTGTTTCAAGGCTGGCTCCCAGGTGCAGTGTAAGCATACCTTCAGAGGCCTGGGGCTGGCTTTTCACCAAACTGGTTAATAGAATCAAGGTTCTAGTGGATCCATGTTACTTCATGATCCTCAGGTATGTTCTATACTGACTTTATACCAGCAGCAGGCAATAACCAGCCCAAGAGCCAGATACGGCTCTCCAGGGTTAGCTCCTGGCAGGCTGTCGCTGCTCTATTTGCCTGCACTCCACCAGTATGGGCACTTGCAGCTCCTGCTGGCTGTGCTTCACTCTTCCCAGCCAATGGAAGCTGCGGGAAGTAGTGACTCTGTGGTTTGTCAAGAGGCTGTGAACATTTTTTCCCTGAGGGCCTAATTCTTACTGATGCAGTGTTCCCAGTGCTCATAGTGCTACACTGATTCACTGGAATGCAATTTAATGGGGGTAGTAATAATCTTTAAAAAGCAAAGGTGGGGAACCCTGGTATGGATCCATCCTGGTGCTTCATTTCATCCAGCCTTCAGCAAGTTTCCATACAACGGTCCAGAATCCCTGTGTCTTGGAACCTCCTCCACCCCTGCAGGGCTGGAGCTACTAGCACTAGCTTTCCATCATGTTCCTATGGCCTTTAGATGGAGGGGTGATCAGGGAAGCTTTGTGTGCTGCCCCCATCCTCAGTATCGGCTCAGCAGACCCATTGACTGGGAACCACAGTCAATGGGAGCTCCAGGGTCAGTGCCTGTGGGCACGAGCAACATAGAAGCTGGACATGGTGGCTGCTTTCAGGAACCGCCCTGCCTTAGCCCCATTGTATTGTCAACAGGGAGCAGCCTGTGATAAATGCCACCCTGCCTGCACCCCTCATCACTTCCCACACTACCATTGCCTGTCCCAGGTTGGAACCCCTTCCCTCACCCTAGCTCCATCCAAAATCCTCCACCCAGACACAAACCCCAACACCTAGACTCCCTCCCAATGCCTTGATCCCAAACCTCATCCTATACCACACCCTCTTGTCCCATCCCGACTCACCCCAGAGCCCGCACCCTATCACACAACCCAACTCTCTCCTCAGCCCTGAGCCCCCACCTGCATCCCAAACCCCTCATCTCAAAGCCCACTCCCCCACCTGGAGCACTCACCAATTCCTGCACTTCAGACCCTGGCCCCAGCTAGAACTCTCCTCCTGCACCCCAAGCCTTTCATTTCTGGTCCCAGCATGGAACCTAGGGGAAGCCCCGAGCCTTTGCCCCCTCCCCATACTGTGGGGCTGAGTGTGGCCCCTGACTGATTTTCTTCTGTGGATCAATATCCCCTGGTAGAAATAAGGCCTCCCACCCCTCCCCTATCCAACATCATTTAATCAGGATTCCACAGATTTGGGGGGGAAAGCTCATGACTGGGTAATGAGAGAAAAGAGCTCAGAGAATACCATTTTATTTAGTATCATCCCATGAAGAGGACGCTGTCAGAATTAACTTTCAAGCATTCCACCTCTGCCCCTTCAAATGCTTCAGTGGCTAGATTTGTGGCCAAATTATTATTTACATCACTGCAGTCCCTAGAGATCTCAAACCACTCAGGTGTCCTTGTGCTAGGCACTGACATGATCGAATAGCTCTAAAAGGAGTCTGATAACAGAGAAGGGCCAAGGGAATAAGATACCAGAGAGAGAGAGAGAGAGAGAGAGAGAGAGAGAATATCATAGAAGGTCTGGTTTTCTGGCTGAATATCCTGATCCTCAGTAGAAATCGTGAGATCTATAATATAACCCACAGAGATTTTTGTGTCTCCCAAGTTTGGAGACCTCAGCCCGTGTTTCTGCTGCAATCTGTACAAAACTCTCCAACCAAAGGGACCACATGGACTTAATATTCCAGAGTTTTCTACATAACTTCAGCCATTAATCAGCTTTTCACACTAGAGTGTGTGCATTTGTACTATTCCTCTAAAAAGAAAATTTTTGGCATAACTAAGCAGGTTACCTGATTAGTTAAATATTTTACTAACTCTGTATCAGGATGAATTCACCTGTAATTATATGCATATATTTTAAATACATTTCAGGCTTTTACAGTATTACAACGAATTAATTATATTAATGTCTAACAACCTGAAATTTGCTTAGTAATTTGAAAGGGCAATTTGATTATTTGTTTTAATTGCTGGTACATGACTCATCGAGTCAGAAAATCACACTCAATTGTGCAAAAATAATGCTTCCTAGAAAAGTGATCCAAAATCAAAGTCAAAGTGCTTCTAAAAGATTAAGTTAATTATTGAAATTAAAACTACATTTCTAAATGGCAAGAAAATAATCATAAATTAAAATGATGCAATCTATTCAGCTACATAAGAAAGATCAACAAAGAGGTGGAGTCTGAAATACTACCTCTACTTTTTTTAGACATATAAATAATTAGATTGATTTAAATGTTACTGAACATTTATTCACTTATTTATTGAAAAATAACTGAATTTTACAGTGTTGAACAAAAGCACAAATAGAATAAGTGGTCACTCACAGCATAAACCAAAACAGCAGAAAGCAAAAACAACAACTTGAGCAAGTATATTTTGAGTCTGTATCTGTGACCTAACAAATCTATACAGCTGTCTTACCTCTCATACTATAATGCTGAGTTTTGCATCACCTCTAACACGCAGTGTTTTTCATTATGGATCCTAATCTTGCAAACATTCACACATGTGAATAACTTCATGCACACAATTGACTATTCACCCCTGTAATGGTACAGCTGTGTTTTTTCAGGATTAGGGTTATAATATTCTGAATAATTAGTTGTTTACAGATACACTAAGCAATAAAAAGGTATAATCATCTTTTATTTAAGATATCGTTTAGAAACTCTATTGAGTTTTTTATAATTTAACTGTATATTTTACAAATCATAACAAAAAAGTTTTGATCTATAAAATATCTCTCTCCAAACTTTCCTCACTTTTATATTATTCAACAGTGTTGAAGCATAAAAGAATAAATTGGAAGCTAACTTATTATAGTGATTGTTCAAAAATCATAAAAGGATTTCAGCAGATGAAAAAACTGGTGTCATAACATTGATGTCCATTTATTTAAATATTTTCTTTTATTATGATAAACCTATGCGGAAGAAGGCTTTGGGTCACAATCCATTGCATTGGGATCCCACATTTCCAAGGTTGTGCATGACTCTGGTTTTTTATTTATAAACAGGCCACTTTCAATCTGGATTCAGAAAATCTAATTGTAGTGAAAAACAAGAGGGACTCATCTATTTCCTGGGGCAGTGTAAGTACCAAAAATGTCAATGGGAACTATACATGCATACATGAGGGCAGAATCAGGCCCTTAAATATCTTGCACAATTTATACATAGTGTTGTGTTGATTATCTTGTGTCGTTTTTGATGGTTAGCCTGAGTTAAATGGGAGAAAAATTGCTATTAGGCAGAACTAGCCTGTTAATGGCTTATGGAAAGTCATGCTTTTAGGATAATGACTTAGTAGACCAGAGTCTAAGAAATAAAGTACCTTGGGAAGAAACAGTAATTAGAAAAAACTGTTTTAAAAGGAAGTAGCAAACTTTCATTTTCATGCTAAACTGAAGGTGGCTTTTATGGGAATATATACTGGCCAATATAATATCCAAAGTGTCTTGACAGCATGAATAGAAAGAAAGAGAGAATGGAAAACTCTTAGATAATGGAAATTAAAGAGTTGTGAGGGAGAAAAAACATTCCCCAGTGTTGGGATATGGGGAGAGGATTATTTGTTTCTATCATCTGTTCAGGGCTCTGGGATAGCTAATAGCCTGGGTGTTGTTTATTTATGACTCAGAGCCCATCCTGAGTTGAGGGCACCCAGCATCCTGTGTAGAGTCAGTCTGTTCACTAATCAGACTTCCATTCAGTAGGCATTGCAAATGTATTATTTGGGTGAAAAGCAAAACAACAACAATTGCTTTCCCATGTTTTCAGTTTTCAAATTTCTGTTAAGGTTGATTAACTCTCTCACCTCTCTTTAAATATTAGAGATTTAAAATATAAAGTAGATCATATTCAAGCCTGGGCATGTGCCACTTGCAGAAGTCAAAATTACTATGGTAGTAGCAGTATTTCCCATTATAAATATAGAGAATGCCACAAATGTTATGGTAAAATTAATAACACAATTCAGCAGATGTCCATTCTTAAATTTTCTCATTTATTATTTGTAAAATTTGATATATTGAAAATAATAGAATACTTACTAGTCTTGTACAGTATTTGTATTGGTAGCTTTCCAAACATGAATGCAAATTAACAAAATCCTGTTTTCAATAACATGAAATTATAACATAAAGCAGCAGAAACAGGGAAATCTCAAGTTGAGTCTGATACAGCATTCTCAATTAAATTGTTCTGTTCATAGATGTTGTAGCATATACAGAGCCAAATACTGTTCTCCTTACCAAAGTAAGCTGCTTGGCCCATGTTACTAAATGTGCATATGCAATTTTGTGCATATGGAAGTGTACATGCAAAATACTCTTCACGACCTCAACTTGTGCACATGACAGATGTGTGTGCATATCAGTTCCTGACTTGTGCACAGTCAGTGGGTATTTTGTACACTCCACTTTCGTGTCCATAATAAGTGTAATTCTAAAACTTTTTTATCGTGGACTTCAAGGAAGGATTAAGAGACCAGGATTTGATACATCATAACTATCTGTACAAATTACTGATATATCATAACTGCTCATAAAAACAGACAAGACAAAGGCATGTCAGTCCAGAAATTATTTGCCTGGTTTGGTTGTTTAAACATCTCACCAACACTAAGAATGCTAGGTGTATTGTCTATTCTCCTCAACTTTACAAAAATATTGAGAAAAAGGAATTTAAAACTACAGGGAAAAGTAGTGCATGGAATGCTGAGCAGTATTTTGTACTCACTGACTTCTTTTAATCTGAATTATGAATATATAAATAGGCTTAACGGATGCAATTTTAATATAACTTCAATAGAGATATCTATATATATTTAAATGTTTTCAATGTTTATTTACTTAAATGTTTACAATTGCAGGAAATTATGGGCATGTCAAACAATGCAAGGATCAGACAATAATTATTTAATTAAAGTAATGCTGAGATTTAAAAAGTTAAAGTCTTATTATTATTATTAAGACAAAAATTGTCAATATCACATTTCAAAATATACAAAAAATACCATTAAATCAAACTCTCAAAAGTTCTCATGTATTATTTTTCTTCCATTACATATCTGCAGATATTTTTAATCAATTTGTGTGTGGATAGTGAAAAGGACATTTATCAATAGTCACTGATAAAAATCTAATCCTTACAAGCCTAAATAAAGGCAGAAGTCTGGGACTTCTTAAAATGTGAATTATTGACTCTTAGTAGATTGTAACTACTCCAAAAACAGTATTATAATCTATCATGTAAATATCTAGATAGTGACTTTTAATTCTTTGTTGTTGTAAAAGCCCAGCAGGTATGTAGAATAGATAATTTTCTATACAATATAACTAAATTGGGGGGGGGTCAGTTTAAAAGAGCAAAGTATTTGCAAGTTCCAGGAAAGTAAATATGTGTACAAAGTTTCTAACTTCCAAAACATTTTTAGTCTTATAAATGAAAAATAGACAGAATATTTCTTTTTATATCTACAAAAAAGTATTACATAAAAGACGCTTTATTTTCAGTGCTTAAATGCTGAGGAAATTTTTCTGACCAAGTTTCCCTGAAATCTGTTCATAGAGAATACACTCAACAGCATCATCACAATAAAGCAAATCATGCATAAGACCGCAGATCCAAGCATTCAGCACCTCAATTTTGATAAAATACTCAGCTCTCTCTTTCTGGAAAAAAATCAGATGGAAAACGCTTTCAAGATCATATTTAGTGCATCAACTTCTCTAAATCCAGAACAGTTTAAGAGCTTGTTAAGCAGCTAAGTACTATTAAACCAAAGTAACAGTTTCTTCCCTAATCTTGAACTTTCAGCGACAGTCAGAGAAAAAGTAGCTGATTCCTATGCCCTGTCAGACAGTAGCATTAATAATCACCAAAACAAAAGGAAACACCCCAAAATATGTATATGCTTATAATTAATCACTACCCCAATGAGGTAAACCTGACAGAAATGACCTGCTTTCTGCCTTGATTAGTCCTTGTTAATAAGGGGAGCAGAAATTGAAAAAAAGAGGATTGTTATCCTTATGGATTTGGAATATGTGTCAGGCTCATATGGCAGTGAGCCAGTTCCTCTGACGGACTGCTGCTGCTGTATCTCTCACAGCCACCTATGATTTTATAATAGGCATTTTTTAAAACTCGAGTCTCTTTCTCTCTCTATTTCTCTCTCTTTGCTTCCTCACAATCCAGTCCAGTTATTTTTAAGCCCTAGACGGCTCCCTGCTCATAACTTGCATCTCTCGGTTCCATTCAGGTTTGTCAGCTGGGTACCCGCATGTCTAGGATAGTACATAAACTATCACACACAGCCTAACCGACCTGGGCTCAATTAGTGCAGCATTTTGGACACATCCGAGTAATCAAGAGGCAGAAATTTAGTTTCGTCTTCATTTAATTGAGAACACATATTTAGCGAGGGATCGATAAATTTACATAATTATTATTAATAATTATTATTATTCTCGTAACGTAATTTACAAAAGAGTGGAAACGCCTACAAGGAGATGAAGTACCTGCACTGGGGAGATGTTCAGTTGTTCACTTCATCTTCCGTTGACAAGGAAACCAACCCGCACTTCATTCTCCAGGAAAACCTTCCACTGCCATCATTTTAAAATGTATTTATTTGTATATATGTGCATATCTATCATCATAATCATCATAATAAAATTATCTCGGTAAAAGAATAAAAAAGTCAAATGTGCAAAAGTAACGATCATTGCTTTGGCTTTTTTGTTTGTTTGTTTGGCTTTTTTAAGGAGGAAAAAGTATTAAAAAATGATCAACTCTAACAAGCTGCAAGAAAAGTTTCACGTTATAAACGGGCATCAAAGCAAAAAAGAACAAAAACTGCTGATTGCACCGAGTGTCAAAAAAAAGGAAACAACCAAAAATAATAAAATTAACATCTTGCTCAGTGGCCTGCACCAGTATTGCAAGATCACAAACTCTTTGTAAACACTGCTGTAAAATGCATTTGCAATTCACATCTATACACAAAAAAATAAAAATAAAAATGAAAAACATCAAAACAACACTTGGAAAAATTCTCTGCAAAAGAGTTAGAAACATGCCTTTTCTCCTCATCTTTAAAAAAACGCACAGTATTTCACATTGCTTTCTTTTTCTCGGGCCATAACAAAACCAGTTGCATATCTAGAGCTAGCGCTAATAAATGTATATATATATATCTTTTTTTTTTTTTTGCTGGACTGGTAAGTCTTAAATGTTATTGCATTGCTCAATTCCCAGTGACTCCCAGCCCCAGCAGCACCTTTTGCTCACAGTCTAGTAACCATCGCATGCTAAGAAGAAGAAGAAAAACAAAAACAAAAACAAAAAACTTGGCATCAGAAAAAGGATCAAATCCCTGGAAACAATAATCAAAGAGGAAGAAAAAAAGAAGAAAAATAAAAAAGGAAGAAAAAAACAGGACAAAAAAAGAGGACAAGAATGTCAGCGGAAAGGTACTCACCGAGCGGGAGTAAAAGAGAGGAATAAAAATGAGTTACTATAAAATACAGTATGGCGGTGGAAGAAGGAATGAGGCGCTTCCCCCCCCTCCTCTCTAGTCTCTGCCTCAGGCAGCGGACACGTGATTCGCAGCCAGGCTGACTCGCAGGCAGGGGGAAGGGGTTCGCCCCGCTGGAGCAGCCCAACTCACTCCCACGGCGGCGGCGGCAGAAGCGAGCGGGAGGCTGGAGCCAGCAGCTAGCGGCAGGAGCTGGCGCCTCGGCTGCCTGCGCGGCGGCGGCAGCGCGAGCCAAGCAGGTGCCTCTCGCCCCAGCGCCACGCGCCTCACAGACACACACACACACACACACACAACCGCGCGGCTAAGTCAGGGGCGCGGGCGAGCGAGGCGGAGGGGAATTGAAAGCGGAGACCGTGCGAGCGGGAGCAGCTGCTGCGCGCGCGCGCGCGCGTGTGTGTGTGTGTGTGTGTGTGTCGGTGCTACAACTTGCTGCCTCCTCACCTCAAAGTTATCGCTGCTGCTTCCGGTGCTCCCAAATTACCTGCTCCATAAATCTCCCCCTTCCTTCTAGGTTGCCGAGGGCCGGACTGAGTGGCAAGTGTGAGTGCAAGTCAGCGCCTCCAACGCCCCTCGCCACTGCACGGGGGCAGAGAGGCTGAGCGGGCGGTAGCTGTACTTTCTGCTGGGGATGGCTCGGCTCCGGCCAAGTGCAAGCCCCAAGCGATGCTTGTCCAGAGCGTGCTCACATATTCACGTTTGCAGCTGGACAGAAATTAGAAAGTGCCGAGAGACGCGTTCATTATTTCTCTACTTTGTTTTTGCTTTCCTGGCCTCTGCTCAGTGTTTGCCTTGGTGCTGAGGGGGGCTCTTGTTTTTAATAACAAAGTTATTGGCAGAGGCAAGTCAAACAAGTGACTCCAGAAGAGCTGTTCTGGGAGAGCGCTTTGCAGGCAGCCTGTGCTAGGCAGGGAAGCAGCAATGCATCATCACGCAGACGGCTAGTTCCTCGGCAGGTTAACTCTTTCAGCTGGATGGTAGGTGAGCCTGTTGTTCCCCATCCTTGCTCATGTTTAACGGGATCCTGTGTTAGCTAGAGGGCATTCCCTATAATCAAGGATCCCATCCTGTGCCCCTCACTCTCCTGATATTTTATTCAAGAGTGACTAAAGCATGGTGTTCCAGACTGGACAGCGCCACTATAAACTAAGGAAGAACTATCCCAGGCAGCCACTCACACTTAAGACTGTGTGAGAGTTGTGTAGGTTTTGTGTTTACTTCAGAAGGGGCAATCATGATAATCTAGTCTGACTTGGAGATCAGAGGTCACAAAGCTACATGCATTCAAACCAGGAATACACTGTGGGGGAAGTCTTCAAATCTAGGCTATGTCTACACTGGGAAGGATTGGCAACAAACATGTGGTCAACATGCATAAGTGCCAAAAGTGAAAAATGGTCCAACTGGTTTTTCTGCTTCCCATTGTTGCCATTCCATGGGCATATTGCTAGTACCTCCATGGACCCGCATCCCACAATGCAGTGTTGTGGGAAGGCAGAGCTGATCCCTGTGCTCCTGAGTTCTCCCACAATTCTCAGATGCTGAGAGCAGCATCATGAGTAGCTCTGTGAGTTCTCCATGCAGAAGGATGTCAAAGCAGCACAGCAGTCTCTCCAGCCCGCCCCCTGCATCAGCAATCTGCCTGCTGCTGTGTTTCTAGCTGGACAGAACAGAAGCATTCCAATGATTTGCTCTTTGATTTTTCCCCAAACAGAGCAGTTCATTCGGCTGTCAGATAATTCCCAGGGCTTTGAAAGATGAGGGGTGCATGCCTGCAGGGTAGCAGAGCTCACAAACCACAGCCATGGAAGCAGGCAGTGTGGCAGAGGGAAGTCAGTTCTCTGGAAGAAAGCAAACAACAGAGTCCACACTAACTCTTTGTCGAAAATAAAAGGAGGGGAAAAGACATAAATCTCTGGCAGGACTGGAAGTTTTTTGTTGCCAAAGCTGGATGTTTTCCCCAACAAACGTAACACTGCAGTGTAAATGCTCTCAATGTTTTGTTGCTAAAAAGCAGTTTTGAATGACAAAACATGCCAGTGAACACAAGACCCTAGATTTAAAGACTTTAAGTTACCCACCGTTTATTTTAGTTCAAACCAGCAAGTGATCTGTGTTCCACGCTGCAGAGGAAGGATAACTTCCCTACCCTCAGGTTTCTGTCAATTTGACCTAGGGAAAAAAATCCTTCCCAACCCCAAATCAGTTAGATCAGGGGTGGGCAATAATTTTTGATGGGGGGGCCACTCCAAGATTTTGGAAAGTGATCAAGGGCCGCACTCTTCCATGATGATAATGGAGGAGATGTGGGGTCTAGGATGGAGGTAGGGTACAGAAGGGAGCTTGGGGTAAGGGAGTGGGGTGCAGGAGGAGATTGGAGTCTGGGAGGGAGTTTGGGAGAAGGAGGCGGTTGTGACCTAGGCAGGGCCGGACTGAGGCATGAGCAAGCTGGGCAGCTGCCCAGGGCACCAACCGATGGGGGGCACCTGATGGCAGCTGTAAGGGGCGTGCGGTGTCCCTTACAGCTGCCATCAGGCGCCACGCTCCCGCGCGCCCAGCTCCCACAGTGCCCAGCAGCGCCCTTCCCCCCACGGCCGCAGGGCCCTGCACGGCCCGGCCCGCGCGCCAGCAGCACTGGCCAAGCCGGGCTGGGCAGTGCATGCGCCGTGCGCCCTGGGGGTAGGCCCCGGGCTGCGCGCCAGCGGCCATGGGCAGGGAACTGAAGTGCAGGAGTTTGGGATGTGACCTAGGGTAGGAGGGTATTGTGATCTGGGGCAGAAGATTGGGGTGCCAGATCTGGGAGAGGGTTTGGGTGTAACAGAGGGACAGAGGGTTTGGGTATGTTGAGTGGGGGGGTGGGCAGAGGGTTGGGGCAGAAAAGGGCTAGAGTGCCAGAAACAGCGTGTGGCCAAGAGACTTGCCAGCCAGCTGCCAAACTAGCCTGCCTGCTGCGCTTAAAACTTTCCCAGACAGCCTGCCTGCTTGCCTGGCCATGTGCTTCATTGAATAACTGAGCCGAGGAGAGGGGGCTTAGTTCTTCTTGGCTGCATGTTATTCTAACAAACAGCTCCCATTGGCTGATTTCTAGTGAGAAACCAGCCAATGGGATTGTGCTGGGGGTGGGGCAGCTCCTGAAACTTCCCCCTTCTCTTCCAGTTTCAAAACAGAAGCGGAGCCCTGCAGCCTCATTTCTGCATGGCACATGGGGCTGCAGGGCAAGCAGGAGATCCTGCCTGGGGCTCCCTGCTGCCTCAGTGGGCCAGATCTGGTGGATTGGTGGGCCAGGTCCGTGCCACAGGCCATATTTTGCCCAGGCCTGAGTTAGATCTTCCGCATTTGGGCAAGACCCACTAGCTAGATGCAGCCCTCCCTGTCTATTGTCTTCTTTCTGTCTTTCAGAGATATTTACTAATAGCAGTCATGAATGGGTCATGTGCCCTTGTGGGTTGTACAATGATTAACATCAACATCAACCATCCCCTCCATAAACTTGTCAAGTTCTGTCTTGGAACAATTTTTTTGTTTTTTGTTGGTTTTTGTTTTGTTTTGTTTTGTTTTGTTTTCCCCACAACTTCCCTTAGAAGGCTCTTCCAAAATTTCACTCCTCTGATAGGCCTCAGAAGAGTAGTCACACTAGTTTTTATCTGTAAAAATATGGAGTCCTGTGGCATCTTAAAGATTTATTTGGGCATAATCTTTCGTGGGTCAAAACCACTTTGTCTGATTTATGGAGTGGAAATCACAGAAGTAAGACGTAGGGGTGTAAAGGGTTAACCAGTTAACAGGCAGCCCACCCGGGTTGGAGCAGACCCCCCACCTGATGCAGGCTCGGGGCTGCTCCAGCCCTGCCATGGGCAGCGGGCACTTTAATCCGGCTGAGCCCATCATGCCACACCATGGCTGAGGAGTGGTCCAGCCCAGCATGACAATTTAGGCCTGGCCAGTCTGGAGCAGCCCCCCAACTGTGGCATGGTATGGCAGGCCTGGCCCAAGCAGCCGGTGGCATGGCAAGGGGCCACCCAGACCAGCTGGGCTCCCCGCCTGCAGGATGCTGGTTAACTGGTTAAATGTAACATATAAACCGCATATAACATATAAATGTTACATGTAACATATAAACGGCATTTTAGTAGGGAGATATATATCTTACTATAGATTTTAGAAATGTGTGTCTGTCTGTCCATCTGCCTGTGAGTCTCTTCAAGAACTTCTCTTAGACGGTAAGTGCTAAGACCACCACATCTGGTATGCAGCTTCCTCTTCTCATAACTTAAAGCAAGGTAAGGGCTTGGTTGTGCCTGGAATTTGATTGTTTCTCATAAAATGACAATGCATGGGTCTAGCAGGAGGGAGTTATATTGTAGAATGACCACAAGGCAGCAGTCAGGGGACAGAGATAAGGGCTGGGACAGATAAAAACCCATTGGGCCAGCAGGGGGCAAGGGTGGAGGAAGGGAAAGCTATCTACTATATATTTTCTGTCTGCCAGCATACACACTCATGCACGCGCACGTGAGCGTGCACGGGCACACACATGTATTTCAAAAGAAGAGAGTTATTTTATCAAGTGTAGGACCAGTATTAACAAGCCAATTCGATTAGGATGGATATAGCTCACTTCACAAGATGTGAATACCTTGTGAGGAACAATTGCCTTGTAGTGAGATAACCAGTCTAAGTCTTTATTCATTCTTAATTTGATTGTGTTAAAAAAACTTCTGATAGTTGGATACCAACATCTAATTTCAAGCTTAAACACTGGCCTTTAACCTAAATAGTTCCTCTATGTTCCTGGTGTTCATCCCTTGGATGTATCTGTAGAGAGCAATCATATCTCCCCTCAGCCTTTGTTTAGTTAAGTTAACCAAACCAAACTCTTCAAATCTCTTCTCATAAGGTAGGCTTTCATAAGAAACATAAGAATGGCCCTCCTGGCTCACACCAAAGGTCTGTCTAGCCCAGTATGCTATCTTTCATCAATGGCCAATATCAGGTGCCCCAGATGGGATAAACAGATCATCAGGAATGAATGGAATGAACTAATCATCAAGTGATCCATTCTCTGTTAATCATTCTCAGCTTTTGGCAAACCTTACATACCTATCCTGGCTCAAAGCCATTCATGGATATATCTTCCATGAATGTATCTATCTTCCATGAATGTATCTAGTTCTTTTTTTGAACTGTTATACTCTTGGCTTTCCCAACTGTGATGTGGCATCCCATATACTTTATGAAAATATGCTTATATGAATATGACATAACTGAAATATGGTTTATGCAAGTTATTTCATGTAAGATATGATTGGAAAGATGACGATTTACTGAATATGATTACCCCATTTGTATAGAATCATAGAACTGGAAGGAACTTCTAAGGTTCAGCAAGTCTTGTCCCCTACACTCATGGCAGGACCAAGTATCACTTAGAGCCGTGGTCACCAACCCCTCAATCGCGATCGACTGGTTGATCGGGAGGGCCCAATCAGTCGATCACGAGGCTTTCAGGGCTCCCCCATTTCTCCCCACCCCCAAGAAGCCCCACTGCCTACCTCCAGCAACAATGGAGGTATCACCGGCTTCCTGCAAGGGTGGATGGAAGTCCGGCAGCTGCGCGCCAATTCTGGGGTTTCAGGAAGTGCACTGGATGCTCCCCCTCCCCCAAACAGCTGGCAATGGTACCAGACCCAGGTCTGTGGTGTGCTGGGGACTTCCTGCATGGGGGCAGGAGATAGAAGTCCCTAGAGGAGGTGCATGCCAGGACGAGCTTCCCCTGCAGGGGGGAGGGGCTAAGAGTCCCCAGAACAGGCAAGTGCCAAGATGAGCTTCCCCTGTGGGGGGAAGGAGGTAGAAGTCCCCAGAGGAGGTGCGCTCTAGGACGAGCTTCCCCTGTGGGGGGGGAGGGGGAGGGGAAGGGGATGGGGTCCCTGGAGCAGGCAGAGTGCCGGGACGAGCTTCCCCTGTGGGGCGGAGGGGGTATCAGTCCTCTGAGGAGGTGAGTGCCAGGGACTCCCTGTTCCATGCCCCCACCAACACTCTGTTCCCTGCCCCCACCAACACCCTGTCCCCTGCTTCAGCACCCACTGGCACCCCGTCCTGAGCACCCTTCCCCAGTATCATGTCCCCTGCTCCCACCAGCACAGTTGGAGCCACATTAGTGAGGCTTGAGGGGTTTTGGAGGAGTTTTGGGTTTTTTTTTTGCATTTCACTTGTGTGGCCCCAACTGACTTTTCTGTGGGTCAGTGACCCCTGACCCAAAACAGGTTCCCTGCCCTTCTCATAAATAAAGACAATGCTGAAACTTTGTGTTTGACATAATATTTTATTTAAAAATGAAGCCTGGCCAACAAACCCTGAATTGGGGCCAAGCCCCCATCTGGCCGCAGAATCGTAACATTCTTGTACCACCGCCAAATCCCAAATCTGAGCCTATCATATACTGGAACCACCCGTCCTGAGCCTCTCACATCCCTAAACTCCTGCACCCCACATCCTCAGTCTTCTACCACAACACTTCTGCACCATCCACACACCACAGATCTGTGTCCTGAGCCCATCATAGTCCCAACCTCCCTGCTCTGTGCCCCTCACATACCCCAACCCAAAATCCTGCACCCTCACATCCACAAGCCTGTGCCTTGCTCAGTACCCCAACCTTCCACATGACCCCAACAGTTCTCAGCTTGGAGCCTCCTCCCCGAGCTAGCATCCCCTTCTCCACTTCCTCCTGCATCCAAATTCCCTCCCAGAGCTTGCACCTCTCCCCCCTTCCCACACCCAAATCCCTCATTCCCACCCCAGAGCCTGCACCTCCTGTCTCAACACAGTGAGGGTACGGCTAGACTGCAGGAGTTTTTTCCAGGATACGAGAGGTATCCCAGAAAAACTCTTCTGCATTCAGGGACGTGTTTGTTCTGCTTTTTTTTAGCAGAAGAGCAAACATGCTCTTTCTGCAACCCCTGTATTCCCCGTTCCACGAGGAATAAGGGGGCTTCCAAAAGAAGGGTTTTTTTCTGACATTTGGCCCAGTCTAGACAGGCCAAATGTTGGAAAAACCTCTTCCTACAGAAGAATAACAAAAAAAATGGCAGTGTAGCCATACCCTGAGAGTGTATAAGGGCCAGGGATAGCAAGTGATGGAGAGGAGTAGAACAGAGACGGCGGGGCTTCAAGGAAGGGGTGGAGTCTTGGGGGAAGGATGTGGTAGATCTTGGCTTGTTCTGACAGTTAAAAAGTAATCTTGGGCATAAAAAGGTTGGAGACCACTGACTTAGACCATCCCTGATAGGTGTTTATCTAACATGCTCTTAAAGATTTCTAGTGATGGAGATTCCATAACTTCCCTAGGCAATTTATTCTAGTTGTTAACCACTCTGACAGGGAGTTTTTCCTAATATCCAACCTAATTCCCTCACAGCAATTTAAAAATCATTGCTTCTTGTCCTACCCTCAGAGGTTCGAAAATAATTTTTTACCCTCCTTCGTGTAACAACCTTTTAGAAACTTGAAAACTGTTAGCATCTCCCCAGTTGGTCTTCTCTTTTCCATACTAAATAAACCTAATTCTTTCAATCTTCCCTCATAGTTCCTGTTTTCTAGACCTTTAATCATTTTTGTTGCTCTTTTCTGGACTTTCTCAGATTTTCCACATCTTTCCTGAAATGTGGCATCCAGAACTGGACGCAGTACTGCAGTTGAGGCCTAATCAGCACATAGTAGAGCAAAAGAATTACTTCTTGTGTTTTGCTTGCAACACTCCTGCTATTGCATCCAACAATGTAATTTGCTTTTTTTCCCCTAACAGTGTTACACTGTTGGCTCATATTTAGCTTGTGGCCCATTATGACCCATAGATGCCTTTCCACAACACTTCCTGGACAGTCATTTCCCATTTTATATGTGTATAATGGATTGTTTCTTCCAATGTTAAGTATTTTACATTTCTCCCTTATTGAATTTCATCCTGTTTACTTCAGCCCATTTGTCAAGTTTTTCCAGATTGTTTTGAATTTTCATCCTCTCCTCCAAAGTACTTGCAACTCCTCCCAACTTGGTATCATCCTCATGTATGTAAAAGTCAGAGGCTCCTATAGTAAGAGGACAACATATGCATGCATTTGATAAACAACGGAAAAATATTTAAAGCTAACTACTTAATATCACTGTATATTTAGCTAATGAAGTTGTGGCCTTATTGCAGACACAGAAAGAGGAGAAATAATGAGACATTTGCATAAAATAAATTCATTTAAGACCATATATACCTCCATTAACAAGAAGCATAACTTGGACTACACTTACCAGACAATTTTTCTGCCTCCTTTCCCTTTATTCTTTGCTCAGCATGTGCTTACTATTCTTGTATGATATAATTTAATCTTTCCCTCTCTTTTACTTCTTCACTCCTTTTCCAATCCCTCATTCTTCCACCCTCACCCTTTGCTATTTCTTAGCTCTACTAGTTTAAGACAGAGCTGTCATATTTATCCACTATGTTATGCTGTTAAACAGAATAAAGCATTGAAAAACATATCTGCCTTTACATCCTTTTCTTTGCTATTGCATTGGATCCATTCAGTGAGAGGGCTACTGCCCCAGCTGTTCCACTAGAACAGAAGCAGTTCTGCCCTTCGTGCTAGTCTGTGTAGATTTAATTTGAGCAGCTGACATTTAATGAAGAACTTTGGAAAACTTTCTGTTTAGTTATACTACACATAGTCTCATCTCATAGCAAATCAGGATGTAGAAGCTACATCGAGTGTATTACTCAATAAAATCATGACCCTCACCTCTTGTTCAAGTGTAAATCACTCCAGTTTTTTCCTTCTATCCCTGTACCTAGCCCCCAGACTTTTTGGCAAGCACAAATAACTTTACCTTTCTATTTCTTCTCTTCTGTTCTCTTGACTTGTTTTAAAATCCCAGCTTTCCGTAAGAAATGAGAAGAAAGAACAAAGGCTGTAGTTTAAAAAGGTAAAATAAAAAAACTGTTATTTTTGGTTATTTATTTTTATACTGTGCTTTGGATTTGTTCTGACTTTTCACACTGCTTCCAGCAACCCTTTATCACTGAATTTGGCTCTCAGCAGCAGGGCTGTGCATCTCAGAATTCATAGGTAGGTATAAAATAGAAAAATATTAAGGGTTCCTTATGGATATAGAAAACCTTTAGGAAATAAAACCTGGTTTATATTGTATCTAATAAATCAACCATGGTTTGTACAAACTGTCAAAAGCCTTGACTTTCAGCATGTATGAGATTTTTTTTTTATGTACACCCTAAATTCTCATTAATATTAGGCACTACATGAAGAACTATGAACAAATTAACAACTAAGGTCCCAATCATTCAGGACTCCAGAGGGGATTTTATCCTAAACTTATGAACTAGTCTGTGATGAATGTGGCTCAGTAGGCTGTGGCTCCTGCCTCTAGAAAAGAGAAAGAGGCCATGTGCAGAGCCATAGCAAGCCTCTGAAGTGAACACTATTTGTCAGTAGTGCAAGACCCATGGGGAATAGCTGAAATTTTGCCACAATATTTTATGTATTTATAGTACGCATTATTTATCAAGTGAATTACAAGACCTTGGATATCAGGAGAACATGTATTTCATGCCTCTCCTCATTGTAGGGTTGCCAGATGGTTTAACAAAAAATACCGAACACCCCTCCCCCCCCAAAAAAATGGGAAAAAGATTCTGTAGAGGAAAAAAAAAGGGGGAGACCAAAGTTGTTCAGCAAAAGTTGCACCACTCCCTCCAGTTTGGGGCCACACACTAACCCCCGATGCACCCACCCCTCCCACAGAGCCAGGCCCCCTTAGCGCCCCCCATCCCAATGCACTCACCCCTGCCTCAGATCCAGGCCCACCGCAGCATCACCCATCCCAATGCACTCACCCCTCCCCCTGAGCCAGGCATCCCCAATACCAATCAAATCCCCCCCCGATCCCCCAAAGAGCCAGGCACGGAGGAACAGGATGGCCAGGTATGTTAATCTTACTTTTAAAGTTGCTGTTCCTGCCACCCGGACCAGCTGCCTCGGCTCACAGTGTGTAGAGCAGGGGTGGCCAACCCGTTTAACCAAGAGAGCCAAAACAGCGGTGGGAAAAATGCAAAGAGCCGCACCAGAATTGTTGAGCAAAACCAAAAACATTAATTTTTTTTTTTTTTTAAAAGGAGGCTGCCCCTTTAAGACAGCCACATTCTTGGATGCCATTTTTAAAACCGCACAGCTCTGACCTGGTAAGCACAGGGTAACGGGGGGGGGGGGGGGGGAGGGCAGCGAAGGGTGGGGGCTGTTTGGGGGGGTGCAGGAGTGGCTTCAGGAGCTGCACTTTTGGGGGGCAAGAGCCGTATGTGGCTTGAAAGCCACGGGTTGGTCACCGCTGGTGTAGAGGGAGGCATCATGTGGCCAGGTCCCGGGGCCCCCTAGTGTGGTGCCTGGCGAGTGCCTCCTCCTGCCCCCTTTCACTACGACTCTGCCACGCTCCTCACTTCCCTGCCCCCGCCAGACACGGCAGGGCAAAATTGTCCCTGCCAGCTTCCGTCTGGTATTTCCTGGGTTTTTTACCAGACAGAGCCCGCAAATACCAGACACCTGGCAACCCTATCTTATTGATACACAGTAACTAACCCAAAAACTCATTATAATACATAGTGTAGGATCTGCATTTGAGTACTATTAAAAAAACCTTTTATTGTCAAGGGATGATTTAATGGCCTAGGGGCAGTGTTGTGCAGAACAGTGTTCTTTTCTCTTCTATGGGAGAACAGAAATTAGAGCAAATATTTCACTTCTCAGGGTGTATCTACACAGCAGGATTTAACTGAAAATAAGCTATGCAAATTGAACTACATCAACTGCGTATCTTATTTTAAAATAGCTTATTCGAAATAGGGAGCGTCTACACAGCACTTATTTAGAAAAAGAGCACTTCTCCTCCGACTTCCCTTATTCCTCATACAATGAGGGTTACAGGAGTCAGAGGCTATGTCTAGACTGAAGGTTTCTTTTGGAAGAAGCTTTTCTGGAAGAGGGTGTCTACACACAGCAAAAGTACAATGAAAAAGCGATGTGCGTTTTCGAAAGATAGTGTCCACATTGATTGGCTGTTATCTCGCATTTAAATTGTGATTATGTCCCGCCCAGTGCCGGAACCTCCACTACTTTCCTATCAGGCGGCTGGCTGCTGCTGCTCAGGAGCTCCATCCTGAGGTCCTTCTTCTCTGCCTGCCAGCCCAGACTGAGCCTCCCTCCAGGCTTTTATACCTGGGCTGCAGCCTGAGCATGCCCGGCAGGCTTGCGGGGGCAGGGCTTCTTCACCCAGGTGGGCTTGATTAGGCTCAGCTCTCACCCCGTTTATGTGACGGGGTGTAGGGCTGGTACACCCCGTCACATAAACCAATCAATTGTAGTAAACTGTCGGTAATTCTATAGGTAATCTGGGTACAAGACTGCACAGCATGAGGCACTGAGCAACAGGTTGGTAGGGATACTGTTTTCTTGAAAATTTAGGAAATAATTTCTGGGTCTGTGACTGGCCTCCTGGCTGCCCAGCTATCAGTTTCTCTTAGAGGCAGGTCTTAAGCATACTCACATAAGCCATTACTTTTGGGCCAACACAATACTAAGTGCTACTGAAAAGTGTGCAGAGGAGAGTGAGAGCTCAGCACCTGCACAAAGGTGTTGTGGTTTGGTATGGACAAATTTTGTTTCTTGCTCAACAGTGTGAGCAAGTTTCTATACCTGCAGTGAATAACCAGTTGGAAGAGAAAGACTAGAGGGGCATTACTGAAGTAATGGCCAGGGCATAGGTGTCTAAATACAATTCACTGCAAGCAAATTCTGTGTCTCGTGGCCATTTTTAGGATTTTCATTGACTCCTCTGAACCAGCCATAGAGCCTCATAGAAGTAAAATAAAAAGCTGCACTTAAAAGTAACTCTGAATGGGAACATGCATAAGCACTTGCACAGTGATGCCTTGACCACTGACAGAAATATTTCTGAAAGTTCCCATGAAACACTATTCCTCACAGTTTCTCAGTGCTTTTTAACTAATGTCCTTGTAAACCAGCTTGACTATACTACACTCAGCAGTTCTACTACTGATTCAGTACAATCTCTCACTATTTTTATGTGTATCCCTGACTTCCCCCTTCCCCTGTCTGGGTATAGAAATAAGAGAATTTAGAGATTGCCAGTATGCTCAGAGTATATATTCAATGGATTGCATTTAAGGCTTTGTGCTCTGCCTGTGTTCTACTGTATATCTATCCTGCCATAACAACTCTCTCATCTTGCTGCAGATGCTATTGTTAGTGAGTGGCTACTGGCTAGAAGTTTGCTCACATTGCTCAGCATTATGTATATATTTTTTCAATATTCAGCAGCTTCTCCAGCCAGCATTAACAATTTGGCTTTCAGTATTTTGGAGAGCATTACGCAGCATCTTGGAGGACTACTCTGGATGAAAAGACATTGTCTAGAACCACAATTACATAGGCAGAATGTCAAGATTTTTATTAAAATGTTTCCCTTCTGAGGCAGAGATTTTAGGCCCAATCCTGTTTTAATTGTTAACTTGGCATATGCAATGATTATGTGATCAGTCAACATAGCTAGAGGGTTATAAGATCTGTCAGCATGATTTTCACAGCTGCAGTAAAGATTGGGGATTGAAACTTGACAAAATTGATTATTATTATTATTATTAATATTATTATTAATAATAATAATGGAATTACCTAAGCGAAACTCTTATAATTGCACTTGTAAGTCAACATTTAAAGCACAAGAAATAACATAGGCTTCTCAAAAATCCACAAAATACAATTTTGAAAAGCAAGAATGTATTTCTGAGTTATGTGAGTGTAAAATCATTACAAACATATCCATCTTGTTTATGTGTTCTGGGTTTATTTGTTTCACTGCTGTAGCTTAGAGTCTGCTAGCTCATTTATTTCACATTTAAAAAGAACATTCTGATTGGAAGACAACAATGCTTCTTGAGGCATTACTGAAGCCTAAAAAACTAAAAATGTTAAGCATCTTCTTGAACTTTTCACTCTTCCTTTTTACTCCTATCTTTTTCACATTAGTCTCCTTTTCTACGATCTTTCTCTTTTTCTCCCTTTTCCAGTTGTCTTTGGGTGAGTCTACAGTGCACCACTATAGGTCAAAATAAAATACGCAATTTGAGCTATGCAAATCGTGTATCTGATTTCGAAATAGCTTTTTTCAAAATTTGGCGCTGTCTATACAGCACTTATTTCAAAATAAATAGCTATTCCAAAATGTCCCTTACTCCTCATGAAATGAGGTTTACAAGGACATCGGAATAGTGAGCACGTTATGTTTCGAAATAACGGGTGCGCTCAAAAGACGCGGAATAGCTATTTCAGGATACTTCCAGTATCCCGAAATAGCGCTGCAGTGTAGATGTAGGCCTAATGTTTGAAGAATTTTTAGCACTCTTTCCCTTCCTACTTCCTTTCCAATGCTTTTTTAAAGACAATATATTTTCATATACAGTGAGACTAGCTCACTTTTTCTATTGCCTCCCTTTCAAGTGAAATTTCCAAGAAGAGCACAATGTAGATTTTAAAAAATCTAATAAGGTGATAGAAGGAATAAACGCAAAAGGTAACTCTTCTGTAAACTTAGGGCAAATGAAATATACAAATGCTACATCTACAATAATAATAACACTTTAATAACATATTCAATACCCCCTTTTCACTTTTTACCCACATTTTTGGGGTGAAGGGGAAGGAAAGGAAAGTGTTATCTCCTGATTTTTTGCTTTCATTCTTTTTACTGCTCAAATATCATGACCTTTAAGGTAATCACATTACAATCTGAGTACATATGGTACAACATGCCTTATTAGAATTGTATATTGTACATGTCCCCACATTTGATTTCATACTGTATATAATCTTGTAATAAACCAAAATTGACAACTGACATCTATATTTTAATAAATAGAAAATAAGTCAACTTTTTTCAAGCCCCAAAAGAAGAGCATATACCTTGTGGTTTATTAATATTGTTGCATGTGCCCTCCTGGCTTCAAAACATTGTTTCTTTCTGCTTTTAATTGTTCTCTAGGTGGAAGGGTTAATAAACAAATGGAACTATTAAATAAAGGTTGATTTTTTTTTGAGTTTTGCAATAAATAAGTCTGTACACAGTGTGCAATATAGCTGCATGTGAGAAAATTCACTGATCTGCACCCATCTGCTATTATGCAGTAATTTCCTACACGACATGTCTCTCCATGTAAAGATAGTTCCAAACATGCTATTTTTTTAATTTTTAAAAGCTGCAGTGTGTCAAGCAAGAGATATCTGGTGGCTTGATGACTGTTGCTGTAAAAATGTGAAGACATCAAGAGAGACACAATAAAGCATTCAAAGGAACCCAGAGAAAGACAGTAGAGCATTCAAAGGACCAGTCAGACATACAGCCCAAGAGTGCATCTGACAGGCCAGGGACTAGATCAAGAGAGAGCACATCTGTGAGTCCAGGAGAGCAGAAAGAATAAAAGATCATCTGAAGATTTTTTTTCTAAAAGATATTCTCTTGCTCAAACAAGAATTAATTCAGGGAAGTTCTATGGCCTCTGTTATGGGGAGGGGAGGCAGGCTAGATGATCATAGAAGTTCCTTTTGGCCTTGCAATCTATGAATCTGTAAGGAGTTTGGAGACATAAATGAAAGGACTCTGAGATGACAAGGGGAGGAGAAAGAGAGAAAATATGCTCAACCTTTCTGAAAATTAGATTGCAGGGTCTCAAGTTGGGCACCTGGAAAATGAGGAACACACAATTAGAGACCACCTGTGAAAAGTTTTGTTTAAATGATTTCCTAACATCATAAAGAACTCTGTTGGGTAGGGACAAAATCTAAGGGTTCAGCTACACCGTGCCATTATTTTGAGATAACTAGCTTTATGTTGAAATAATAACGTGAGTATCACAGTCATTCTGTTATTTTGAAATAATTTCGAAAAAATGGATGGCTTATTCTGAAATCTGTAAACCTAATTCTATGAGGAATAACACCTATTCCAAAATAGCTATTTTGAAATAAGGCATATGTAGATGCTTCACTGCTGCTATTTCAAAATAGCCCTTCACCAGGGCTATTCTAAATTATTCTTCCTCAGTGCTTCCTTGGGGCTCTAAATCGAGATCACACATCTACATTAGAGAAGCCTGCCTTGGACTAATTTTGAGGTTTCCCTGCAGTGTAGACATGCTATTTTGAAATAAGCTATTTTGGAATAACTATTCCGGAATAGCTTATTTTGAAATAAGTGTGCAATGTAGACGTATCCCTCTCCAGCACAGCATTCAACTGACATACTTCCATTTCTTGAAGTTCCTTGCCTCATTGACTATACATTTTTCAACTTCTGTAACAAATGAAATTGGGGCTGTACATATAGCAGTTTCCTTCACTATGTAGCTTTCATTCATCTGCAGAACACTGTGCATTCTGTGCACTGAATGGGTCAGGGATCCTATGGAAAAAATAGCATGGAATCAAGTAATTAAAGACTGTCTCATAATGCATATGAACAAGGATCCTCAAGTAAAGTTGCACAGGCAACCTGAATTCTGACATTTCTTAACTTTTGAGAGTTTAGAGTTTGAAATCTTAATTTTTTAACAGAAGTTTGTGTGTATATGTTCTGTATAGTCATCCATACACAAGTACACATACCTTGTGTATAATCACAGGTTTTTTTCTTCTATTTTTTCTTAGCTCTCTATTCTAACGGCTGGTAAGAGCCAATCTTGTTTACATTTCTGAGATTTGATATGATCACAGTCTATGACAGTATGGTTGCAAGGGAGTGGATTTTTGTATATGTTGTTCAGTTCATGTGAAGCCCTTGAGATAAATGGGAACACACAGAACAAGGCAGAGTATCAAGTCTGGACCTCTGGACAAAACATAGAACTGAAAGTCTTCCAAGTAAAATTATATTACTATATAATTTAATATAATAATACAATTTTATCTCTTGTTAGTTGAAAATATAATTTGTATTCAGTAGATTGAAAAGATAAATAGATGTCTTTGGTCTGACCCAGTATGGCCATTCTTATGTTTTTAGGCCGTGAAGTGGAAACAACATATCAACATTAGGTGAATAGAATATCCTTAGATAATTTGTACTTCTATTAAAAATGCACCACAAAGTGTGACTAGGGGTAGGAGTAAGGAAATAAGATCTTTCTAGAGAAGGCAGCTGCTTTACATTTCATTGGAGAAACATGAAGCAGCTCCAGCGCACCTTAAACAGTGTTTCCCAATTAGCGCATGTCTACACTAGGAAATTATTTTGAAATAACTAAATTCAGCTTAATAATTCTCAATTTTATAAAATCGAAATAGCGTGTCCCCACTACTAAACACATAACATTGAATTATGCTTAAGTCGTTTTTTAACATGTATTTCCATAAGTTAATTTTATCTGTTTGCTAATACAGGCCAAAGGAAGTGAGCCACTCCCAGTGGTACTGACCATACCAACAGTATAGCAGTCTCTGTGCTAAAATAAATCAATATCAAGGAAATAGTAGACAGATGACATCAACTAAATTACAGGAAGGTTAAAAAGAAAGTAATTTAGTGGTTGATTTTGAGGGATGTTAACAGCTATGCTTTGGTAGTACTGAAATTTTATGAGATCAGACAAGGGATTTTTTCTGTTGACATTAGCCTCATATTTTCTCCCTTTCTATTCTACAAGACGATTGCAAGTTGTGGCAAAATACATTTATAGTCATATATTCTTTTCATTTCTACAGTCTATTTATGCATCTGTTCAAAAAGCAGTATATACTTTTTGGTTTATCACAATAGTGGTAGATACTTGCATCATAGCACAGAAGGACTAAAATAAAGTCAGCTGGAATCAGTGGGTTCCAGTGATCATTTCTCTAAATGAGGATGACAAAAAGAAAAGAAAAAAAATAACCAGACTGAAAATTTCCAGATTGGGTATTAATGATATTTTAAACATGAAGCTAGAAGCCCAAATTATTGATGATTCTTAAGACTGTAATTAGAATATAACCATTCACATAATTTGAGGCACCAGATAAATCTGTAAACTCTAAATATGATGCTCATTTGTCACAACAGAATAACATTTCCACCCCCTCTCAACACACCGTAATTGTCAGCCTATAAGGAGTATACAATGGATATTATCTGAAATGAAAATATTTTCCACAATTAAAAAATCAAATACTTTTATTATACATAAGATATGGCATGATAAATTTCATTTTGCTGCATCAAACAAAAAGGATTTTAAAAAACATAAGTGAGCTTCTACATTTCCACATTATTTTATTTTGTGTCTTTAAAAGTAGTGATCATATAAATAAAGAACATTTATACTGATCAAATCTGTATGAATGAAAAATTCCTTGTGATAAAACAATCGGAGCGGGGGGGTGGGGGTTCCAGTCTTAAAAATATTCATATAAAGAGTCTTTACATAAGAGTGATTAAGCACTGGAATAAGTTGCCTAGGAAGGTTTTGGAATCCCCATAAATGAAGATTTTTAAGAGCATGTTAAACAAATACCTGTCATGGATGGTGTAGAAGATAATACTTAGTCCCACCTTAGTCCTGGACTGGATTAGAAGACCTCTCATTGTTCCTTTCACTCCTATAATTCTGTGATTGTATAAGTAGTAATTTTCAAATTCTAATAGAATATACTTGTGAGTAAACACTGTTCACATGATTGGGACAAGGTATCTAGACTTGAGCATTTGCTGGTTCATCACTATGGATGATCACAAGATCTCTGCCCTGAAATGAGCACACAGTTTTAACAGAAAAATACCAGTGACAGAACGAGGGTATAGGGTCAACATAAGAACAATGAAGGAGCCACTATGATAGGCACACCTTGTACATTCCACATTTTTTAAAAAAACTGACTTGTTTCTTTAAAAGGAGGACCAAGATTTATGGCTTTATGGAATGAATAAATTCAAAAAGGAATTTGGAGGAAAAGGAGTAGATATTATAGTAATATCTTATATTGGACCATCAAGCTTGTCTCACTCGCCATACAAACTGGTTCAGTACAAAATATTATCTCACCCACCTTGTTTCAGGAAAAAGAATGGAGCAACATGTAAAATGCATACAGGCACCAGTTGGAAAGAAAGATGATGATTAGGCATGAAGTTTTGGTGGAATGAAAAAAAAGTGGGAAGGAAAAAGAGACATGGTGATAGCAGCAGGTAGGCTATAAATTGTGAATGGCACTGGAGGTGAGTGCAAGGAGCTTGAGTTTGATGTGGAAGGCAAGCAGCAGCAAGTGCAGTGATTTGAAACAGAGGTGTGAACATGGTCAGAGCATTAGGTGAGGTACATTTTAGTAACCACATTCTGGAGGTATTTGAGGCTGTATCTAGACTGCAAGCTTCTTTCGGAAGAAGCTTTTCCAGAAGAGATCTTCTGGAAAAACTTTTTTCAAAAGAGAGTGTCCACACAGCAAAAGCGCAATGAAAAAGTGATCTGCTTTTTCGAAAGATAGCGTCCACATTGATTAGATGCTATCTTGCATTTAAGTTGTGATTAGTATGGATGGAGTGGCCACCAGGACGCCTGTGTTATTTCCTGGAGGCCTCTTCTTTCAAAAGAACTCTCTCTTTTGTGTCCACACGTGCCTTTTTTTCTGAGAAAGCTTTTTCAGAAAAAGGCTTCTTCCTCATAGAAAGAGGTTTACCGCTGTTGGAAAAACCCCTCAGTTCTTTAGACTTTCTGTCGAAAGAATGCAATAGCAGTGTGGCCATAAGTATAATTTTTCCAGAAAAACATCTATTTTTCCAGAAAAACGCTGCAGTGTGGACATACCCAGAGAGGACAGATTGAGCCAAGTAACAGAGGTCAGAGAAGAGAATGCAAGAGAGAGTCCCAAGGGAAACAGATGGAGAGTAGGATCAAGAAGGAGAATTCACCAAAGCAGACACCAAAGGAATAGTACAGTTAGAACCAAGTAAGTGGAAAGTATTAGAAGTTTGTGAAGAAAAATGTCTCTAGTGGGAGAGAGAGTAGAAACAGACAGAACTTGTGAGAGTGAAAAGGAGGCTTTGTGCCCAAACTTACAACCACAAATTTGTAAGTGGCAGGAGAGGTAAAGGATCCAGTGTCAAAATGTACATGACTTGAATCTGCAAGGGTATGTCTACACTGCAAGGTTAATTCAAAATAACAGCCATTATTTTGAATTAACTTTAATAGCGTCTATACATGCAAACCGCTATTTTGAAATTAATTCGAAATAGCGGAGCGCTTAATTCGAATTTGGTAATCCTCATTCTACAAGGAGTAATGCCAAATTCGAAATAGCTATTTCAAATTAAGTGCTGTGTAGACACTTAATTTGAAATAGGGGGCCTCCAGCCCTTCCCAGGGAGCCCTGGTGGCCACTCTGGGCACAACCAGGAAAACTCGTCTGCTCCCCCCAGCCCTGGAGCCCTTAAAGAGGCAGACTCTGACCACAGTGCCTGTGCCAGTTGCAAGCCTGCCGGCACACAGCCAGCAGACCGTGCACCTGGCACAGCATGAACCAGCAACCCACTGCCACCCAGCCCTCCACCACTCCCCAGGACCAGGCTGGCAGCTCCCAGGAGCCTGCCCGGAAGCACAAAAGGTGGGCGCCTGCCTGGTCTAGTGCGGAGATAATGGACCTCATTGAGTTTTGGGTGGAGGCCTCCAATGCCCACGATCTCTGCACTAGGTGCAGGAATGCGGCCGTCTACAGCCGCATGGCTGCCAGCCTGGCCACCAGAGGCCACATGCACACCCAGGAGCAGGTGTGGACGAAAATAAAGGAGCTGCAGCAGGCCTATGCCAGGGCTCCCCAACCAGGGGCTGACCCGGACACCTGCCCACACTATGAGGCCTTGGACTGCATCCTGGGGGGTCAGATGGTCCATGCCCCCCTGGTGGTCATCGACCCCAGGGCAGAGGGCCCTGCCCCTGACACAGGGGAAGAGGAGGAAGAGGAGGAGGACAATGGCCAGGAGCCGCAGGAGCCTGCAGGGAGCATGCCCTGCACCCAGGACCCCCAAGCCATCCCAGAGAGCCCGTCAGTGGTCTCATCCAAGGCCAGGGAGGCTTCCACATGTGAGTGCCATCACGGTCCCCTTATGCAGGGTGGGGGGGGGGAGAGAGGGAGCTCAGGGACCATGTGCGTGGGCCTTGCCAACCACGGAGCAGGCAGCAACCTGTGCATCTGCCATGCCAGCCGGGACATGTGGCCCAAGCTGGGTGCCATGCAGGAGCCCTGGCCTGTTCCTCACACGAATCTACGAGTGAAGGCACATGACAGGTTCCTGACCTCGGGGAGAGACACTGCACACTGCCCTCCCTCCAGACGCCCCCTCTACACAGAGGCAGGGCACATCTCCCCTCCCCCGCCCACTATAGACAACACAGGGGTTGGGGTGCAGTCCTGGACCAGCTCACACCCCCAGGGATAGCAGGACATGATGGTGTGGAGACCTGCCATCCTTGCCTTGCAGAGGGGGGCTGGGTTTCACCCACTGTGTCCCCAGGGAGAACTGACCACTTCTCTTGTTTCACCACAGTCGCATCACCTGTGAATGCAGGGCGCACCACCCCGCCTGGAATATCCACCCGCACCTGGGCCAGCAAGTGCACCCAGAACCAGGAGGAGTATCAGCAGCAGCACCTGGGGTTAGTGGGAAGGCAGGTCCACAGCCAGGAGCAGTGGGTGCAAGACGACCTGCAGCTGCGGCGGGAGAGCTTGCGTGAGCTGCATGAGCAGGGCCGTGCCCTCCGCGAGCACCTGCAGACCCTGGTGCAGAGACTGCTGCCTGCTGCTACTCCAGCCCCTGCGGCCACCCCAGCTATCGCTCCCCCTCTCACCCCTGCTCCCCCTCCCACTTCTTCCACCCCCCCGTCCCTCCTGCCCCACCCTCCATACCCACTCCCCCCTGGGGATGCTGAGGCCCCCGCACCTGCAGTGCTGGGAGACAGGAGGGCCAGCAAGACCCCCCAACCCTGAGCTTCCCCTCCCCCTTCCTCCCCTTGTCCCCCCCTTCCACCTCCCTCCTCCCAGGTTTCCCCCTCCCCTCTCCCGCCCTCATTCCCCCTCCCCCCACCCCAGTTATGTTAAATAAAGAGAGTTTTTCGTGGCAACACGGGTGTTTTTATTTTACATCAGGAAGGGGGGCTAGGGAGGGGAAAGGAGAAGGAGGTGGGGGTGGAATGTAAGGCACAAGGCCCCAGTGGGGCACACCAGGGGGACTTCACTCCTCCTCCACCTGGAAGCTCTCCCGCAGGGCTTCCCGGATGCAGACAGCCCCGTGAAGTGCCTCCCGGATGGCAGCCATGTGGGGCTGTGCGTACTGGCCAGCCAGGTGGTCAGCCTCTTCCATCCAGCCTGGCAGGAAAGCCTCCTCCTTCCTCTCACATAAATTGTGGCGCACACAGCACGCTGCCACCACGTGTGGAATATTGTGCTCAGAGAGGTCGAGGCAGGTGAGGATGCATCTAAACAAGGCCTTCAGCCAACCAAAGGCACCCTTGACCACAATGCGGGCCCTGCTGAGCTTGGCATTGAAGGCCTGCTGGGAGGGGTTCAGTTGTCCCGTGTAGGGGGTAGGCCGCATCCCCCACCAGGCACACTGGCATGTCCACATCCCCAACCCTGATGTGGCAGCTGGGGGAGAAAGTCCCAGCATGCAGCCTCTGGCACACGGAGGAGTTGCGGTACACCCATGCATTGTGTGCCTTTCCGGACCAGCCCACACTGATACCCATGAACTGGCCCTGGTGGTCAGACACAGCCTGCAGGATCACCGAGAAGTACCCCTTGTAGTTAATGTAGAGGGAGGCCTGGTGTTCCGGGGCACGGATGGGGATGTGTGTCCCGTCGATTGCCCCCCCCCACAGTTGGGGAAGCCCAGGGCGCCAAACCCCTCGATGACCGCATCCAGGTTGGTGAGGCAAATGACTCTACAGAGCAGCACCCTGTTGATGGCCTTGACCACCTGCAGAGAGACACACAAAACTGAGGGTCACTGGGATGCCTGGGTGGCTGGGAATGTTCATTCCCCACCACTGCCCCATGCCCCACTCCCAGGAGCAACCCCCGCTGCAATCCTGGCCACCGCGGGCGGTCTGTAGCGTGGCCGGGACAGACCGAACCCTCCTGGGGAGGGCACTTACACCACCTCCCCCCCATTTTCCCTGGGGTAGCCCATCTCCTCCTTTCAGCCCCCCCTCCTGGCCCAGTGGCCAGTGACTGCCATACCTGCATGAGCACTGCTCCTGTGGTGGATCTCCCCACGCCAAACTGGTTCCCCACGGATCGGTAGCTATCCGGCATGGAGAGCTTCCATAGGGAGATGGCCACCCGCTTGTGGAGGGGAAAGGCAGGCCTCATGTGTGTGTCCTGTCACTGCAGAGCAGGGGCGAGCCACTCACAGAGCTCGAGAAAGGTGTCCTTCTTCATTCTGAAGTTCTGGGTCCACTGTTGGTCTCCCCAGTGCTCCAGGACGATGTGGTCCCACCAGTCGCTGCTGGTGTCCAGACGCCAGATGCGACGGGGCACGCTGGCATCCGGGCACTGCTGCTGCTCCTCCACGGCCCCCAGGGAGGCCAGGGGGAGGGCCAGGGGGCTGGCCTGCAGCAGATGGTGCCAGGCTTGCAGCAACACATCCAGAATGAGCACCAGAGTGCCCAGGGGCAGCTCTGGCTCCATGGTGCCAAGTGCTGTGGTGTCCCAAATGAGAGCGACCAAAGCACGCAGAGAGGAAAATGCTTTGCTGTCCCTCAGCGAGGTAGGCAAGCAAGCGGGAAAGCTGAGAACCGGCTGTCCAGGGGGGTCCCTTTAAGCATGAGCCTCAGATAGCCTCAGACAGCAGCCACACGAAGCAACTACTGACCTGATGCCCTGCTGGAACCGGTTTCAGCTGGCCTTAAATGTGATCCAGCGTCCAATCAGTGTGGATGCGCTATTTCGAAATAGAAAAACGCTATTTTGAAATAGATTTTGTGTGTAGATGCGTTAATTCGAATTAGCTTAATTCGAATTAACTATTTCAAATTAAGATAACTCGAATTAACGCTGTAGTGTAGACGTACCCCAACAGAATACTAACAAGCCAGAGACACGGAGGAGATCGCTTCCACAGCAGCTATGCCTTTGCTTGCTCCCAGGGAGTGGGTCACTGGTGACACTAGAAAGGACAGTTTCTGTGCTGTACAAGGGGTAGAGTAGAGTGTATAATTGAGTAGAAGAGTACAAAAGTAAAAGGAAGTTCATTCCGTTTATTTACTCTGTTTGCTTTGTCTATCAATACCCATTAATAATGCTCATTCCCACGGCATCTGAAAGCCTTAAAATATTACTTAGATTCAATTTTGTGATATATACATATGCCAGAGTTTTCCCTTTTCTCCACCTTTCCAAGGGAAGATAGTATTTATATGCTTTAAACAGTGCCTTTCAAGTATAACTGTAGCTCCCGGAGTTTAAGCCTGCATAAGTGATAATAAAAAAGGCTTCTGTAATCTGGTTGAATTCTCCCTGAATCAGTTGGTGAAATGTGAAGCTAACATGCATGGGAAATGCACCATTCTTTTTCTGGCTTCTCCATGGGGGTGGAGTTTTGGCTTGCACATCTGTTGGCTTCACAAGTAATTTTAGCTATTTATGCACAGATGAATACATCTTTGTAGAGCAACAGAAATATACAATTCCCCTATCTGCAGTGCATTTCCCATTTGTGTGAATAAATTCAATGGACGCATTTGGTAAATGTGTAATTCTTTAAGATTCTGTGTACTGTACCAAATGTTAGGCAACTCTTCTGTGTAATGTGTTTCTATACCCTGCTAGTCTATTCTGCCAAATGTGAGGAGGTGCAGAAGCTTATTTGGGCTTTGGCACTTCCATCCATTTCCACAATCAATTTTCCTTACTCAGATGGGTCAAAATAATCACCTATGACAGCTATGGCTGTTGGTTAAAATTAATCTAGCCAAGAGCAATTTTATATTCAGTATTTTCTTCATGTTCTATTTTTTTGGGTCAGTGGCAGGGTAAAAATAAAGTTTTAACAGGAAAAGTTAGAAATAGCTTTCTAGTGTAGTGGTTCTTCATATAGTACAATTGAAATATACACTAATAAGGAAAAGTGGATACACAGAATTCAGGAGACTGCATTCCCCTATAACCATAAGCATGTTTTCTCTACACTTCTGCCCTTCAAGGAGGCATTTAATAACAACTGAGGAATCTCTCAGAAGGAAGGCAGGTGTGGATGGTGATAGGTCTGCTGTTGTTACCTGCACAGCATGTGTCATGTTTGTCTTCCTCCCGGAAGAAAGAAGGGATTTCATCTGCACTAAGTGCAAGCTGGTCACCATTTTGGAAGAAAATATTAGAGGACTTGAGGCCCAAGTATCGACCCTACATTCTATCAGAGAGGATGAAAACCTCTAGAAGGAGAAGAAGGCCAACTCAGGGATCCCCCATTCCTGTGAAGGTAAGTAACCACTATCAGGCTCTCTCCAAAGGCACTACGGTGGAGAATGCTTTGGCAGGGACCTCTCAGGGAAGAATTCAGAAGGGAACACCATCTATTGGAAGGCATGGTATGAGTAGTCCTAGGGATGGGGCTTCCACAACCACTACCCCCAAAAGAAGAAGACGGGTGGTGTTGGTCGGGGACTCCCTCCTAAGAGGGACTGAGTTATCCATCTGCCATTCAGACCCACAATCTCTAGAAGGGTGCTGCTTACCAGGAGCTCACATTCAAGATGTGTCTGAGAGTCTTCCAAAAGTGATTAAACCTTCAGATCGGTACCCCTTCCTGCTTCTCCATGTGGGAACTAACAATATGGCCAAGAATGACCGTGAGCAAGTCACAGCAGATTATGTAGTGCTGGGAAGAAGGATCAAGGAATTTGAAGCACAAAGTGGTGTTCTCGTCCATCCTTCCGGTTGAAGGAAAAGGTCCGGGTAGGGATCGTCGAATTGAGGAAGTAAATGCATGGTTGCGCAGGTGGTGTCGGAGAGAGGACTTTGGTTTCTTCAACCATGAGACTCTATTCTGGGCACAAGGATTGTTAGGAAGAGATGGGATCCACCTAACCAAGAAAGGAAAGAGCATCTTCGCGGGCAGGCTTGCAAACCTAATGAGGAGGACTTTAAACTAGGTTTGTTGGGGGACGGTGCCCAAAGCCCTGAGGTAAGTGAGGAAGTCGGACACCATGAAGAATCACAAGAAGGAACGAGCAACAAAGGAGGACCCCTGATTCGAATGGAGAAGGTAGGGCAATCAACTGATTATCTAAGGTGTTTGTACACAAATGCGAGAAGCCTGGGAAACAAACAGGAAGAATTAGAAGCCCTGGCCCAGTCAAAGAACTATGATTTGATTGGAATAACGGAGACTTGGTGGGATGACTCGCATGACTGCAGCATTGTCATGGAAGGGTATAAACTGTTCAGGAAGAATGGGCGGGGGAGAAAAGGAGGAGGAGTTGCATTGTATGTAAGAGAGCAGTATGATTGCTCAGAGCTCCAGTGTTTAGAGGGAGAAAAGACTGTTGAGAGTCTATGGGTTAAGTTTAGAGGTGGAAGCAACAGGGGTGATGTTGTAGTTGGTGTCTGCTATAGACCACCGGATCAGGTGGATGAGATAGATGAAGCTTTCTTTGGACAACTGAGAGAAGCTTTCAGATCGCAGGCCCTGGTTCTCATGGGTGACTTTAATCACCCTGACATCTCTTGGAAGACCAATACAGCAGTACACAGACAATCCAGGAAGTTTTTGGAGAATGTTGGGGATAACTTCTTGGTACAAGTGCTGAAGGGACCGACCAGGGGCCATGCGCAGCTTGACCTGCTGCTCACAAACAGGGAGGAACTAGTAGGGGAAGTAGAGGTGGGTGACAACCTGGGAAGCAATGATCATGAGATAGTAGATTTCAGGATCCTGACCAAAGGAAGAAAGGAGAGTAGCAAAATACACACCCTGGACTTCAGATGAACAGACTTTGACTCCCTCAGAGAACTGATGGGCAGAATTCCCTGGGATGCTTACATGAAGGGGAAAAGAGTCCAGGAGAGTTGGCAGTATTTTAAAGAAGCCTTATTAAAGGCACAGGAAGAAACCATCCTGATGAGCAGCAAGAAAAGCAAATATGTTAGGCGACCAGATTGGCTTACTGGGGACAACCTTTGTGATCTTTAACACAAAAAGGAAGCTTACAAGAAGTAGAAACCTGGACAGATGACTAGGGAGGAGTATAAATATATTGCTCGAGAATGCAGGGGAGTTATCAGGAAGGCGAAAGAGCAGTTGGAATTGCAGCTAGCAAGGGATGTGAAGGATAACAAGAAAGGTTTCTATAGGCATGTTAGCAATAAGAGGGTGATCAGAGAGAGTGTGGGGCCCTTACTGGATGAGGGAGGTAACCTAGTGACAGATGATGTGCAGAAAACTGAAGTACTCAATGCTTTCTTTGCCTCTGTCTTCACGGACAAGGTCAGCTCCCAGAGAAATGCACTAGGCAATGCAGTATAGGAAGGAGGTGGACAGACCTTGGTGGGGAAAGAACAAGCTAGGAACTATTTTGAAAAGCTAAACATACACAAATCCATGGGCCCGGATTTAATTCATCCGAGGGTACTGAGGGATTTGGCAAATGTCATTGCTGAGCCTTTGGCCATTATCTTTGAAAACTCGTGGAGATAGGGAGAGATCCTGGAAGACTGGAAAAAGGCAAATGTAGTGCCCATCTTTAAATAAGGGAAGAAGGACAATCCAGGGAACTACAGACCAGTCAGCCTTACCTCTGTCTCCAGAAAAATCATGGAGGGGATCCTCAAGGAATCCATTCTGAAGCAGTTGGAAGAGGGGAAAGAGATCAGAAATAGTCAACATGGATTCACGAAGGGCAAGTCGTGCCTGATCAATCTGATTAGCTTCTATGATGAGGTAACTGGCTCTGTGGATATGGGAAAGTCAGTGATATACCTTGACTTTAGCAAAGCTTTTGATACGGTCTCCCACAGTATTCTTGTCAGCAAGTTAAGGGAATATGGATTGGATAAATAGACTGTAAGATGGATAGAAAGCTGGCTATACTGTTGGGCCCAATGGGTAGTGATTAACGGCTTGATGTCAAGTTGGCAATCAGTTTCTAGCGGAGTGCCCCAAGGATCTGTTCTTGGGCTGGTTTTGTTCAACATCTTGATTAATGACCTAGAAGAGGGGATGGATTGCACTCTCAACAAGATCACAGATGACACTAAGCTAGGGGGAGAGGTAGATATGGTGGAGGGCAAGGATAGGGTCCAGAGTGACCAGGACAGATTAGAGGACTGGGCCAAAAGTAATCTGATGAGGTTCAACAAAGACAAATGTAGAGTTCTGCACTTGGGACGGAAGAATCCCAAGCATTGTTACAGGCTGGGGACTGAATAGCTAAGTAGCTGTTCTGCAGAAAAGGACCTGGGGATTACAGTGGATGAGAAGTTGGATATGAGTCAACAGTGTGTCCTTGTAGCCAAGAAGGCTAATGGCATATTAGGGTGCATTAGGAGGAACATTGTCAGCAGATCCAGAAAAGTGATTATTCCCCTTTATTCGGCTCTGGTGAGGCCAATCTGGAATATTGTGTCCAGTTCTGGGCCCCCCACTATAGAAAAGATGTGGAAGCATTGGAGAGGGTCCAGCGGAGGGCAACCAAAATGATTAGGGGACTGGAGCGCATGACCTATGAGGAAAGACTGAAGAATTTGGGTTTGTTTAGGCTGCAGAAGAGAAGAGTGAGGGCGGATTTGATAGCAGCCTTCAACTTCCTGAAGGGAGGTTCCAAAGAGGATGGAGAAAGGCTGTTCACAGTAGCGATGGATGGCAGAACAAGGAGCAATGGTCTCAAGATACAGTGGGAGAGGTCCAGGTTGGATATTAGGAAAAACTATTTTACTAGAAGGGTGGTGAAGCACTGGAATGGGTTACCTAGGGAGGTGGTGGAATCTCCATCCGTAGAGGTTTTTAAGTCTCTGCTTGACAAAGCCCTGGCTGGGTTGATTTAGATAGGATTGGTCCTGCCTTGGCAGGGGGCTAGACTCGATGACCTCCTGAGGTCTCTTCCAGCTCCATGATTCTATGATTCTATGTTTGCCTGCAAGATTCTTGCCTTTGACATTCATGCTTGTGGTATGTAGAGTACATGGTTCTCTTTCCTAATGATATGGATAAATATGTGTGTGTAGTATAAATAGTAGTTTTTATGCTTTCTCTTCAACTGGGAATGTATTCCCCTAAAAAAAGTAATGCCATATTATTTTTTATTTACTAAAAACCTTAAGGAAGATGCAAAAGTCATAGGAATTTTGGTTTAACCTTTAGTACGGTTGGGCATCGGTAAGCATCTTCATAATCTTCTAAGACCATAAACACAGATATTTATCTGTGGAAGCAACTTTGTGGTTCCTTTCACTGAGGAACAGATCAATTCAAAACACTATCAACTCTTACCCACCTAAGCAGCTCCCCACAATGCACTGGTCATAATCAATTTAAGCTGCAGTCATTTATCTGACTTGTTGACCCAAATCTTGTGAGTCCTATAATTCTCACTGGATTATATTGAATGTTGCCTATCAAACTATAGAGTACACTGTGTACTTATAGCTCTGTTTTAGTCACATTAATGTTTCTCCTTTACATTGGATACGCTGCGGGGAAGTTTGGGAACTCTCTCTGTATTGGTTAACCTTACAAATCTCCTTTATATGAACATGTTAATTTGGGCAAACCCTATGACATTTTCCATGTAAAGGTAGAGGGGAAGGTGTCACATCTGACTTTTCACTAGTTCAATGGTTCTTAAACAGTGGGATGGGACCCCAAACTGGGTCATGACCCCCTTTGAATGGGGGGTCAGGCCAGGACTGGGGGGGGGGTTGGGGCGAGGCTGCATACCAAGCCCCACTGTCCAGGGCCAAAGTCAAAGATTAAAGGCTTCAGCCCTGGGTGGCATGACTCAGGTTGCAGAGCCCATGCCTGGAGCTGAAGCCCTTGAGCTTCAGCTTTGGGCCCCCTGCCCAGAACAGTGGAACTTGTGCTTTGGCCGCCGCATCTGGTTCAATGGGACTTGAGCAGGCTCTGTCTTCAGTCCTCCTCCAGGGGGTTATGAAGTAATATTTGCTGTCAGATGGGGGAGGTGGAGAAGGAATCCACAGTGCATTAGTCCAAAGGTGCTGTCAAAACTTGAAATTTAAGCTGTTGAGATGAGTGCTAAAAAACCTACAGCTCCAGAATCAGGATTTAGGCTCTGTAGTAGTCAAGCTTTATAATTATTTGAAAGCACAATGGTCAGAATCATAGAACCCTGATTTCAGCTCAATACAGCCTTCAGTAATGTGGACCTACCGTATCTATTTATATACAAGAAAATTAAAAATACAGTATTTAAAATTACAGTTACAATATCTCATGCATATTTCCTCTTATAAAATTAACTGATAAATCTGTCACATACAGTAGTATGGCATCTTAAACCTTTGAAAGATGTTATTCATGAGGCAACTACTTAGCCTCTGTGTATAGAATATTACTGTGTCATGCAAAAAGTGATCAAAGAAAACTCTGATATGTTTAGATCAATGCTTGAAATTCCAGGTTCTGGCAAATAGTCTCTGGCTGACACAGCACAGGAAAACAAATTAGTTTAGGCACATTTGTCTATAGACATATTTGTTTATATTTATTTTTTGTTAAAAATATGATCTGAAAGTGTTTTATTCTGGTTTCTTTTTAAATAAATTATCTTTATTAAGAGTTTGCTTCAAAAATGTACTAACATTTCTTCTGAAAAAAAGCAATCCACACTTCTTCAAGGAGGGGAGATTTTTTAAACAGGAGATGCCAAAAATGAGGCATTTTGGGGTTTCATTAAAACACTTTCAGGGAACCTTTACAAATGCTTTTTTGATAATCTCTGGCATAGAGGTAAAAAAGAACAATATGAAAAGTAAAAATTTGAACTGCAGTCATCTTCCAGCTAGTGTGTATACTTACTATATATTTTAGGAATGTGCACCTGTCTGTCTGTCTGTCTGTCCATCCATCCATCCATCTATGAGTCTGTTTGTTGGTAGGAGGGACAGTTATACTGCAGAATGACCAGAAGGGGCAGCAAGTGGCCAGGACAGCCATAACCCTATTGGGCCAGCAAGAAGCAAAGGTGGAGAAGGGGATAACTATCTACTATATATTTCAGAGAATTAGTCTGTTTGACTGTCTGTTTGTATGTCTCTGGCCACATCTAGACTTTGGAGAAGATTGACACTGCGGCATTCCATCTGCTGGTGTTCAGTTTAAGGGGTCTGGAAAACACCTCCTAAATCAAATACTGAGGACACCCCCAGGGATGCTGGGATGCCTCCTCATAAGGAGTAAGGGAAGCTGATGGGAGAGTTTCTCCCATCTCCCACTATGATGATGGCGCCAAAGCTTGACTTCAGGTATGTCGATTCCTGCTATGTTTTTTATATAGATGGAACTGACTACCTTAAGCCAAGCTTCAGCTATAGAGTAGACTTGTCCTGTCTGTCCCCCACCAGGGAGACATCTAACCCTCTCCCGGCTGTGCCCACTGCAGCTGCAGCAGCTATGGACAGGCATTTCTTACCGAGTCCCACGTTGCTGTGGTGAGAGAATGCTGGGGTTGTCCTCTCTGTCCGGGGCAGCCTGAATATTGAACCCCTCCTCCCCAACACCACTCCAGAATAATGATTTAAATGAAGAAAAACAAAACAAATTCTTGTTATTGACCTGAACAAAGCTGGGTAAATCTTCTAGTACATATGTAAATCATTGCTCTCTGCTGGTGGATTCAGATCTGCTGTACCTTTGTTTGGACACATTTGGAATACATGTGGACTGACTGGATACATTCTGAATAAGTTCCATTAAGACCAATGTAACTTAAGATTGATATATATATATATATATATATAAAATCAACCAGAGTAAATCATTTTAAGTTTCTCTCAAGAAATTAACTTTGACCAAGTTTTGAATGCATTGGATTACTCTTAAATTTGAGATGTGTCAGAAAGAAAATATATGTATTTCTGCTCTACAGATTAATTTACTGGATTATTAATTCTTTATTTTATCAACTTTATTTTATCAATTAAATAACTGCTGATCCATACATGCCATGTGTGTAAACTTCACCTTTGACTGACTGATTTTCTTAAAAAGCTCTATGTCACAAAAGAACAAAATGGAGTTATTCTGGATTTATATTAGTAAAACTGAGAGTAAAATTTGGGTTAGTAAAACCAAATAAATGTCTTATTTAAATAGTATACCTGCTCTATTAAATCTATGCAAAATATTTTCTGTCATTCATACAGAGTTCACTTTTGTATACTAATAATTACTTACATATCACTAATTCTTAGAGCTTGGAGACTTTACTGGATATAGAAGGGGAAATATTGGGAGAGAAGATCAGCTGTATGATTTTAAATTTTTAGAACATTTTTCTGTTTTTGATGTCTTTAGATGTAGGTATCTGGGCCAAGATTTTTAAAAATAGAGATCTAATTTTAGCCTCCTTAGATATATATTTAGGTGCTTGAATAAGTGATCTGATTTACAAAATTTCTGAGTACCCAGTAGGTCCCCCACTGAGTTCAGTTAGTTCAACAGAAGCAGGATTGAGCCTATAGCTATTATTAATGCACTACATTCAGCTGCAAAATGAATCCCCTTCTTGTAGATTGCACTCTGCCTTAATAACTGTCACCATCCACAAAATAACAATTATTTTACATTGTACTATTATGTGCTGTTAAAATATCAGAAAATTCTTGTCTTTACCCTTCTCATTGTTCTTCTGAAGGAGTAAACCACAATAAATTCAGCCTTGTTTGTGTGAGCAAGCTACATTTGAACCCTGTAACCTGTGGCATTCCTTATAATGCTCAATGTTTCTCTAGTTAATTTAATGTCTGTAAAGTCTCATATATCATCACCAAAATAGTGTGGCCTATTGGTATTTCGTGCTGCTGGGGTTTTATTCTTCATAACTTTTAATAGATTTCTTACATATATAAGCACTCAGTAAATAGGAGAGAGGATATAAGAAAAACAGGAGAAAGAAAAGGTGCCAGAATGCAAGTAATATTAGAAATGCTTCTGTATGACCCAAGTTAAAACATAATAGACATCCAAGACTTGTGTTACACAAGGCGTGCTCATAGGAAGCCTGGGCCTCTTGCCATGATGAGTCTTTCCCGAGAATGAAGTGTCTTTGAATAATGGGAATTATAAAATATTGTTTGTTATTAAATTCAAAGTGGAACCTTTACACAAACATATTTTTCACAGGTGAATTAGTGAAAGAATGTCTTGAAGAGTCTGTGGCCTATGAAGGTGTGTCTACACTACACCCTTACCTCTAAATAAGCTATGCAATTTCTGCTATGCAAATTGCATAGCTTATTTCAAGGTAGTTTGTAAATAAAGTGCTATTCCAACAAGTCCCATTACCCTTGTTCCACAAGAGTTACAGGGACACTGGAATAGCGCACCTGTTATTTCAAGATATATTTTGAAATAATGGGTGCATTTAAAGACACAGAATAGCTATTTCAGGATACATCTGGTATCCTGAAATAGCGCCGCTGTCTAGACATAGCTTGAGAGACCAAGGTCTAGAAAGAGCATGAGAGAGAAAAAGTCACTGGCTTTTGTTTTTTAGAAGAAAATCATAGATGCCATAAACATATACCTGATGAACAAAAGTAACACAATACTACTGATATCTAATAAGTGTGATACTGGTTCCCTGAAGTCAATGGCAAATCTAGAAGGGACTTCAGTAGACACAAGAGTGCCCACATTATAAAGAAAAGAAAAGAAAAGAAAAGAAAAGAAAAGACCACCATAATTTATTTGATCAGAAATAGGTTCTTTAAATTCCATTAGAGCGACCTTCTTTGGATCTATACCTGTCCAGTATGCCTATCTCTCCTAGAATCTTCCTGTAGACTCAGTGCTGGACCATGTCCACATTTAAACTTATGACGTAGCAGAAGGGTATTCCAATTAAGTAAAATCAGGTAAACAATCTATAGTGGCTGATACACATTATGGGAAGCTCAACTACTTCCTAAGTCATTGTAGGGAAAGTGATGTTCAAACTTACTTTTATCAACCAACTGATTATATCTGTTCTACTAATCAGTGTTCTTATTTTATTTTATTAGGTACAGTATACATTTCTAAAGTGCCCATCCCTATAGCAGCTGATGGCTTGCCTAATATAGATAACTCGAGATTCACATATTACAGAAAGGAGCTATGACATTTTAATCTATCATAAAGAATTACAATTACAATTCCTTATGGTAATAAACACTAAATATTTGACATTGCTTACAGCAGTTGAAATAGCGCCTGTAATTCATCAATAACACAAGTCTACTAGTGATAGCAACAGTGGAAGCAGAAGTTTAGTAGCCCTATGGTTTTGAAAGTTGAGTCTGGACATTAATCCTACTCTGTGTACCCACTTTACAATATGAAAGAAATATCAGTGCTTTAACTTATACATTTCCATATTGAAGGCCTGAGTGTTTATGCATCAGTGACCCCTACTATGCAAACCAATGCTACCTTTCTGCCTAAATTTTTAGTAGTTGTTTTTGCAATATAGTGTGGGTGATGGAAGAAAGAATGATAAAGTTAAGGGAGTGGCAAACAATACAAACCTTGGTTCATAGCCATTACCCAGCTTGATAAAAATACTAATCAATGGGAACCATGCTGTGATGGTTCCCAGGGTACTTAGGACTGTGAGTCACCTTTCCATTAGTGAGAGGGAGTGTTGCTTGTGTTCAGCTGGGTGTCAGTTCTCTGCTACTACCATTTTCTCAGTCATTGAAGAATTCGCCTGAGCTATTCCAGCCCTCACCTTGCCTTGCAAGTTAACCATAGGTATACTCCAATCCATGAGACTCTTAGGGTGTGTTTACACAGCAAAGTTATTTTGGAATAACGGCTGTTATTCTGAAATAACTATGCAAGCATCTACACAGCAATTCCATTACTTTGAAATAATTTTGAAACAACCGACGGCTTATTCCGACTTCTGTAAACCTCAGTCTATGAAGAATAATACCTACTCCGAAACAGGTATTTCAGAATAAGGCATGTGTAGACACTCCACTTCTGCTACTTCGAAATAGCCCCTTACCAGGGCTATTCTTAGTTATTCCTCCTGGGGCTCTAAATCAAGATAGCACGTCTACATTAGGGAAGCCTCCCTTGAATTAATTTTGAGGGTTCCCTCCAGTGTAGACATGCTATTTTGAAATAAGCTATTTTGGAATAACTATACCAGAATAGCTTATTCTGAAATAACTGTGCAGTGTAGAAGTAGCCTTAGAAGCCCTGTTGTCATGTTCATCACATTAGCTACTAAACACTCACAGAAGTACCAAGTCTGCTGTCCCCAAAAGAAATGTGTATACACAAGCTTTTGAGATTCAGTTCAGGAGCAGCACTTTGCTTAACACCACAGCACAGAACTATATTTATACTAAAAAGAATAATAAATTTATTAACAAAGACTCAAGATCCAAGTGATAGTGACCAAGATTATTGGAAACAAATGGTTTCATATAAAACAAAATTATAACATGCTTTCTAGAAACTAACAGTTTAACTCCTGTCTACAGTAATTCATCTTGCACAATGTCCTCTGGCGTGTTTACAATCAAAACTGGTGTAGATCTCATTTTCTTGAATGGCAATGTGTTGTCCATTTACTTCCTAGGTGCAGGGAGTGTCTTCTTTGTTTTCCACATATACTCCCAAAATACATTGTCAGTACTCAGAGACAGGATAAATGCATGTGGCTTGTCTACCTGTGTGCTGCTTCCCTTTTGATCCCACATCTCTATTAGCAATTAACTTTGTATGTAAATGGACGTATATTGTTTTAGCTGATAATGCTTAATGTACTCCCATTAGAGGGTAAACATTTCTTACTTCTAGTCTGGAGGAAAATCTGTTTTTCATATCTGGTAGTGTCTAATATCTTGCATAGACTTTTAAAGTATATTTTCAATATTTATACATAACATTACATAGTAGTCATAAATACAAGTTCACAACAATATTAATGACCAGGGTGACTCTGGTTATCATTTAAGAAATCACATGTCTGTACCAGAATCCAGATGCGAGGGGAATTCCCCAGCCAGACCCTGTGATGACTTATCCCTCAAAGTGAGGTGATTCATCCCTTGGGTGTGCTTCAGTAGCCAGTCCATGAGCCAGTACAGGATCAGATGACGCCCAGGGGGAGCTATTTAATCTCACAAGAGGAGCAGCAAGATGCTATATGCAATGGTGCAATGCAAACATCTAGAAGATAATATGGTGGTAAGTAATAACACAGATTTATCAAGAACAAATTGAGTCAAAACAACTTGGTAGGTTTTTTTTTGTTTGTTTTTTTGTTTCTTTTTGACAGGCTAATAAGCCTGTGAGGGGGAAGAGGTAAGTATACTTTGAGTTTAATAAAACATTTGATAGTTTTGCATGACCTTCTCATTAACAAAGTAGGGAAATACAATCTAAATGGAGCTACTATAAGGTGGGTGCATAGCTGGTTGGATAACCATTCCAAGAGAGTATTTATCAATGACTCACAGTCATGCTGGAAGGGCATAACATCTGGGGCTCCACAGGGATCAGTTATGGGTCTGGTTCTGTTCAATATCTTCATCAATGATTTAGAAAATGGCATAGAGAGTACACTTCTAAAGTTTGCAGATGATACCAAGATGGGTGGGATTGCAAGTGCTTTGGAGATTAGGATTATAATTCAAAAGTATCTGGAGAAACTGGAGAAATGGTATGAGGTAAATAGGAAGAAACACAATAAGGACAAATGCTAAGTACTCCACTTAGGAAAGAATAATCAGTTCCCCACATACAAAATGAGAAATGACTGCCTAGGAAGGAGTACTGCAGAAAGGGATCTAGGGGTCATAGTGGGTTATAAGTTAAATGTGAGTCAACAGTGTAACACTATTATAAAAAAGCAAATGTCATTCTGTGATGTATTAGTAGGGGTGTTATAAACAAGACATGAGAAATAATTTTTCTATTCTAATCTGTGCTGATTAGGCCTCAACTGGAGTATTGTGTCTAGTTCTAGGAGCAACATCTCAGGAAAAATATGGACAAATTGGAGAAAGTGCAGAGAAGAGCAACAAAAATGATGTAATGTCTAGAAAACATTTATTTATTTTTATTTATTTAAATATTTTTACCCCGCCTTTCTATTTAAAATATTCAAGGCGGCTTACCAAAAAAACCATGATACCAATATATATAAAAATTTAAAATGAGCTATAATGGAGAATTGAAAGTGTTTGGTATGTTTATTCTGGAAAAGGGAAGACCAAGAGGGGACATATAACAGTTTTCAATTAAGCAAAATGTTAAAAGGAGGAGTGAGAAAAAAATATCCTTAAAATCTGATGACAGGACAAGAAGCAATGAGCATAAATTGCAGCAAGGGAGTTTAGGATAGACATTAGGAAAAACTTCCTAACTGTCAGGGCAGTTAAGAAGTGAAATAAATTGCCTAGGGAGGTTGTGGAATCTCCATCACTGGAGATTTTTAAGATCAGGTTAGACAAACACCTGCCAGGGAAGCTCTAGGTAAGGCTTGGTCCTGCCTTGAGTGATGACCTCACATGTTTCCTTTCAGTCCTGTGATTATACAGTCCCACTCATTTGGAAACTATCCTTTTGACTCATGGCATTACAGACTGCCCCTGTCTCTGACTTTCAGCTTATTTCCACCCATTCTTGTCTCAGTCCTCTAGCTTTCTCTTTGTGCCTATTCCTGTCTCATGCATACAGCATTCTCTTGCCAGCTGAGCCTGCCCCAGCATCTACCTGCCTGAACTGGCTCCACCCATTCTGGGGAGTCACCCAATGTACGTCTACACATCAGCGTTATTTTGGAATAACTGCCAGCCTTCATTTCAAAATAATGTCAAGCTGGAGGACTTCTTACTCTGATTCCTGTAACCCTCATTTTATGAGGAGTAAGAGAAGTCGAGGGAAGAGTGTTCTTCCTTCAACCTCCTGCTGTGTAGACTGCATCAAAAGCCGAATTAAGCTATTTCGACTTAAGTTACGCAATTGATGTAGCTCAAGTTGCGTAGCTTAATTCGACTTTAGCCCTGCATGTACACGTGCCCTTAGTGACCCATCTGACACAAGCTATTCCTGTAATCCCTTTGTTCCTCCCCTTCCCACTGAATTTGGATTTTAATGCACAGAAGAATTTGTAGAAAATGATTATAAATGCACAGTAAATATTGCAGTTAATTTAATGTCATAACATCCATGATAAACAGATGTTGTGATAAAACCAGGAAATGCTATAAAGGGAGAAAAGATGAAAATTAAGTCCAACATGCTTAATGAACCAAAGAAGCTTAGAAGGAATGTCCCCACTATTCTGTTCAGTCAGAATAACAAAGAGCTCAATTATTCTTTCCAGGTCTATTGGTCGTGCTTTGTATGTGTTTGTTTACTGTTGTGTCTTACTAAGATTACAAAGATCAAACTGCTATACTTTAAGATTTTGGGAAAAATCCCTCCTAGCACTAAGTTTGAATAATCTCTGCACAAAGCCTTTTCCAGCTTGTCCATTATTTTGACATTTTCCTTCGAGAGCACTGGGAAAGGAGTTACTGGAAATGCATAATAACCTTTTTGAAATATTGCTGATTTCTGTGGTTCTGAGAGCTGGGAAAGAGATTCAGCTCTGTAACTGACTACCAAGAAAATAATTAGAGTAAAACCTCTTGGTTTTGGGATGTTTCTTCCCAAAAGTGTCCCCCCAAATCATAAGACAGGCTAGTACAGGAAGCCTACTATCTACCTAATGAAACACGGCCAAATTGTCTGCTTCCCAGTTTACCAGTTAGATGCTTGCTACCTTCCAGTTAATAAACATACTCTGATGTACCTTTAGTTAAAAATATAGCCTAGGAAAAGGAAGACATTCTAATAAGAACTACTAGACATTCCAGTACCCTTGCTATGTACCTTTGGATGATTATCAGATTCCCATATGTTTGCTATAAACATTTGGAATTTGAGCTGTGTCATCTATTTTGAATCCCAGAAAATGTGGCATGCAATAGGTAGTTAATTAGATATTTACCAAAGCCCTAAGTTGTACAAATCAGGTGCATTATGACTGAAATTTGTAGGTTTAGGAACTCTTCTGACTCTGCAGCTATTAAGATGTCATGAACAAAAATGAGCATTTTTACTCCTAGAAATCATAGCAGGTAAATTACTGGTTTCATGACTTTTGTAAAAACCCTTGAGGCAAAGCACAGGTCTAAACCCGTTACCTTCCACAGATAAAAACCCCTTTCTAGCAGACCCCTTATTATTCTTGCGTAATTCAAATGCTTACAGATTATGAGAAATTATTTTCATTAAGGGATTTTTTTTTCACAAAAGTGGGCCAGAACTATAAATATTACTGAAACTAACCATATAACGTTCTGTTCCAATGACAACCGAAAGTCAATATAAAAGAATAGTTGTGTACATCAATCATCATCTTCACATTACCACAGAAAATACAAAAAATCATTGCAAATAAACCAAGGAATTCTGGATTATCTTTCATAAATGAAGTAGAAAGTCTAGTACATCCCAAGCCCTGAGATGTTTGTACTGTGATTGTCACAATTAATCTTCAGAGAGATAGTTTCTCCTTTCCTAATGATTATATCTGTTGTGTGTATATAGTCCCAATTATCATAACTTTCCACTCATCTGACACTAAATATCTCAGTTGGATTTTGTAGCTTGGCAAATCAGGAACTTCCTTTTATTTCAATGGAAGCCTGTAATTATACACCTTTAAAACATGAGATATTGCTAGGGATTTTCAGCAATATTGTCTTCATGTTGCTATGCTTCAAATGGAAACTGATGTTGCTATGTAATGACTCACAACAAGAACCAACCTGTGTCATAGAATCATAGAAGATTAGGATTTAAATAGACCTCAAGAGGTCATCTAGTCCAACCCCTGCTCAAAGCAGGATCAATCCCAACTAAATCATTCCAGCCATGACTTTGTCAAGGTTGGCTTTAAAAACCTCTAAAGATGGAGGTTCCACCATCTCCTTAGCTAACCCATTCCAATGCTTCATCACCCTCATAAGTGAAATTGTTCTTCCAAGTATCCAACCTAGACCTTCCACATTGCAACTTGAGACCATTGATTCTAGTTCTGTCATCTGCCACCACTGAGAACAGTTTAGCTGCATCCTCTTTGGAACCCCCCATTCAGGTAGTTGAAGACTGCTATCAAATCCCCCTTTGTTTTTCTCTTCTGCAGACTAAAGAAGCCCAATTTTCTCATCCTCTCCTAATAACTCATTTGTTCCAGCCCCCTAATCATTTTGTTGCCCTCCCCTGAACAGTTTCTAATTTGTTCACATTCTTTCTGTTGTGGGGGGCCCAAAACTGGATGCAATACTCCAGATGTGGCCTCACCAGTGCTGAATAGAAGGGAATTGTCACTTCCCTTGTTCTGCTGACAATGCTCCTATTAATGCAGCCTGATACGCCATGAGCCTTCTTGGCAACAAGGGCACACTGTTGACTCATATCCAGGTTCTCATCTACTGTAATCCCCAAGTCCTTTCCTGCAGAACTGCTAGCTTCTGGGAGGAACCTAAATCACTTACAAAGCTGACATGTGAGATCTCCTCTATCCCCACGTAATAGAGGCACAGTTATAATCAGGGAGATATCTGAGTGGCAACCCCTACCAGTGAAAACATGGCATGGACTTCTGAGGATCTCGCTGGAATTTACTTTGTACATTGGTGCAAAAGAGCTCAACTCTGTGGACTATAAAGGCACTCTGCAAAGACTGTTCATCCTCCAGGTTGTTAAAAAGTGGGAGGAGGAAGAATGAGTGTTAAGATGTGGGTGTTTTTGTTCACTTTCTTGCTTGGTCATCTCTGCTGTGGGGTTTGAAGTGAAATAACTGGATTAATAATTAATAATGGACTGTATAGAAAGTATATGGCAAGGAAGCCCAGAGTCTGGGATAAGTGCTTTTTAATATTTGTATAAATCAACAGAAAACAAACAAATCCAATTCAGCATATCTGAGAGTACAAAGGTGTCTTGCATAAGATGGGGAGCAAAATGCAGCTTTAGCTCTTCTGATAGTTGCTTCAAAATGTGAAATTTAACCTTTTCCACTGTTGAATACCAGATTAGAATTCCAAATGTGGCCCCAAAACCAGCACCGCCCTTAGCAAATTTTCACCTCCTACTGAAAGTCAGTATTTACTGCAGGTGCTTACAGCGAGGCTAACTTTGGTGCATGGAAAGACTGAAGACTTTTTTAGTGATCTCAGGTGATTACTAGTGTTTTTAGTGATCTCAGGTGATTACCAGTGTTCTGAAAGCCTTGGAGTCACTAAATCAAATTATTCACTTCTGCCCCCAACAGAGAGGAGAGTCAGACAGTGTGGCTCATGGATAGAGCACTGTGCAGATATAACCCACACACCTAGGCTATGTCTACACTCATGGCTTCTTGCGCAAGTACGGCCGTTCTTGCGCAAGAATCTGCAGAGCGTCCACACTGCCCGCCCGTTCTTGCACAAGGAAATTTACAGTATGGCAAGGTAAGAGAGGGCTTCTTGCGCAAGAGCTACGCTCTTTTTTAACAGGTGTAAGCCCTCTTGTGCAGGAGCTCTTGCGCAAGCAGGCAGTGTGGACGCTCGGCAGGGATTTCTTGTGCAAGAAAGCCCTATGGCTAAAATGGCCATCAGAGCTTTCTTGCGCAAGAGAGCATCCACACTGCCTTGGGAGCTCTTGTGCAAAAGCACAGCACGCACATGGCAGTGTGGACGTTTTCTTGCGCAAGAAGCCGCCAGCGTAGACATAGCCCTAGTGTGGTTATGATGCAGTGGCACCTAGACCACAGCAACAGTTATGACCAAGAGACCTCTATAGCATGGGCTGGGAGCCAGCTGGCTTTTAGCTCAGAAGGTAGAGGCTCCTATATTCAGCTCCCGAGGTCCTAGGTTCAAATCAGCCTGGTGGTGGTGACACAGAGATTCAGGAGACCTGGAACTACTTCCAGCTCACTGGTGACACTGAGAGTATCACTCCCTCTCTGTTGTGACTCTGTTTCCCCAATTTGTAAAATAAGGCTTATAAGTATTGCAAAGTGCTTTGAGCTATATGGTTGAAAACTGAGCCAGGTGTCACTGATGTCGTTTGTGCCAGTGCTGGAATTGTGGAACTGATGGGTCCTTTTGGCAGGAGGAGCTGAAGACCTTTCTGTTCAGTTTGGTGGACTAAATGTAGGACTATAAACAGGATGGCTGCAATGTTCCCTCTAATCTTGTCCATCCATGTGTGGAATAATTTTGTACATACACAAAGGCATGTGTGATTCTGCATCACCCGTAGAAAAAAATAATGTGTGAATACTCTGCTAGTGAGCTGGGCAGCATTTGAATCTCTCCTGAGTGTCTTGCACAAGCACACTGCTTATAGAAAATACTGGATGGCTTTCTCTTGCACTTCCCCATTGCAGTCTTTTCAGCTTGTCTCTTCCTAGTAATGCTTTCTACAGCTCTCTTAGGTTCCTCGCCATCACAGAAATGAGGCTCTTTTCAGTCACACTCTTTAATACAGCATAGGCTTCTCTGTCCAGCAAAGTCAGTATTATCAAGTCCAAACAGTCTGTTGTTTCTACTGCTCCTGTTCACTCTTTTATCACCATCATTTTTTCCTTTGTGTTCATGGCCCTGATTTTTTTCTTCACAGCCACTACCTGTTGATAAAGGGCAGAAATCTCCCCCAGAGCCAGGCATTCCCAGCTCCCCCTCCCTGATTCTAACCCAATCCCAGTCCCCTCCCCCAGAGCCAGGCACCCAATGCTTCACCCCTCCCTCAGAGCCAGGCAATCCCAGTCCTCCCCCACCCCCACTCTAACCCAATCCCCCTTCCCTCTCCCAGAGCCAGGCACACCCTCCCCCGCTCTAACCTAATGCCTGGGTCCCAGAGCCACAGCCACTGCCGCAGCCGCCGCCGCCACGTACTTCTCCCTCCAGGCGCTGGGGTGTGTTCACAGAGCAGCTGGCTGTGAGCAGGTACGGGGACGTATCTGCAGCACGGCCAGCCATGAGCCGTCCTGGCATGTAGCTCAGAACCAGCAGGAGCCACATTTCTTTAATCAAAGAGCCGCTTTGTGGCTTGAGAGCCTTGGATTGGCCACCCCTGTTATAAACAATGTAACCAGGTGGGCCGCACTTAGATAATTTATAAAGATGTAGTCGTGGGCCGCATGTTTGACATGACTGGTCTAGACAGTCATGCTATTCTGGCATATGTCCAATATCATGAAATAGTGTTTTCTGTGACAACTGCATGCCCATTATTTCGAAATACAATGGAAATAACAGGCTTGCTATTTCAAAGTCCTGATAAGCCTCATTCCATGAGGATTAAGGGACTCATCAGAATAGGGGTCTATTTTGAAATTTGGTGCTGTGTAGACAATGCCAATTTTTAAAATAGACTATTTCAAAATAAGCTCGAAATAAGCTACGCAATTTGCATAGCTTAAATTGCGTAGCTCATTTTGAGCTAGCGCTGCTGTATAGATGCACCCTGAGAATCTCCATTTCTTTTCCTCAGGATGGGAAGCAGCTAATTAATAATTGCACAGCGGTGGCTGGCTTCATTTCTCCTTAAAGGGGGCTGTGACAAAGACACATAAAAATGTGAATATTCCAAGTTCAGGGGACTTAGAAGCCTAATCCTTTCTGTCTGGCTCTGGAGAACTATGTATCCAGATAAATAGATCAACCACTCTAGACACGGAGCAGATGGCTTTGGTCTAGTGTCACCCCGCTTAAGAATGTTGGGAGACTACTTTCACTATTAGTGGGACTGTATAGGACCAAAGTGTCTTTTGGGCTTCTAAAGCTGCAGCCACCAAAGGCTGCTTCACATGCTAGTGAAGGCCAACCATCTGAATGTTTAAGAAGCAGAAAAGGAAAGGAACTGATCATAAGTGGAACAAGTTTAGGAGCAAAGACATATATACTAGGCAAGCAAGGAAGGAGAATTCTAGGATGCTTATGGCAATGTGGTACTTCCCAGAAGTCCCCTATTATATTCTTGAGGTAGAAGTTGAAACCTCAATCAGTGGCAACATGTCCAGTAGGAAAGAAACTCCTCTCAAGATAATATTTAAGTGTTTATGTGAAACAACATGGGTGTAGTCACTAACTGATAACCCATTGTAGTGAGGCGACTTCCCTGCTCTGGCCGGAATGGCAGAAAGGACTCTGCACAGAGTCCAGGGCAATCAGAGAGAGACAATTAGGGGAGCCAATCACAGGGTGGTTTGCTAGGGCAGCTCTGTTTATAAAGAGTTGTTCAATAGAGCAGTGAACAGTTGTTTCCTGAGTGATAAGGGTGCAGGACTGGCTCCCAGTGAAAGAGAAGCACCCTCAATACTCAATAAAGCAGTGCTGGGCAGGCTCAGGGGAGCCTGATACCTCCCAGACTGAGGCTTTGATATAATGGCCAGAAAGGTGCAAAGGGTCATGGGAAAGTGGCCCATGAAACAAGAGGTCCTACAGGAGAGAGGATGAGGGCAGGACAAGACTGCTGCCAGAGGGTCCTTGTGCTGGGACCCAGAGTACTGGACAGGCCTGGATTCCCCCCCATCCCTACCCCCTGCTCTTTCTCCCTTTGCACCACAGGTAGCCACCACTGTAGTTTGGCCTATACAAGCTGCAGCTTGCCCCTGAGATGAGGGGCTACACCTTGGATGCAGTTGTCTACAGTGGCAGGTGTGAGATTGAGGACGGCTGGTACCCCTGGAAAGGGGTGAGAAACTACAGTAGTGGGAACTGCCAGAAGACACTGTCTTGAAAGGGACGCTGTTGTCCTGGCAGTGACATGGATCTAGAGCAAAGGGTGGAGAGAGTGCAAAGTAATGATGGTCGAGATACTGGCTGAAAGGGGTGGAGGATGCCCTACTGAGGATTGAGCTAATTCCCAGTATAACCAGCAGGAGGCCCCATCACAGTGAGTCCAGACCCCATTACACCCATATAGGCTATTAAACTAGTATGTCTGTTGGGTTTTTTAACTGTTATTTTTTACCATTTCACAGGCTTAGTACAATAGTGATGACAAAGATCATAATGAGTTATGAAAAAAATAGCATTGCTTGAGTATGAGGGTTTTACTGAGCTCTGTGCAGCTAGAACTCCTTTGCTTTCATGTTTTTAATACAGAATCTGTACTTTGCCTGAAGTAGCTCTGCTATATCTGTTGATAATAGATTTCAGAAACTTTTGAGTGGTTATTCTCCCAACAGATACATACAGAAAATGGTTTGTGTATTAATTCATTACACATCTTTGAGCTGTTCTTTAACTCCTAGCCTAATTTCTGAATTCTTAAAACACATTACATTGTATACTCTTATCCAGAGTAAAATGTTAACATCGATATATATAAATTCCTGGAGGAAATTATGGCTGTTTCAGAGATCCCAATTCCTTTCACTTTATCTTAATATTTTTGATATCACACGTTTCTATATATAGTAAGATGGAAATCTTTTCCGGCAACCTTCTTTGTATTGCAGGGACCTAAGTTAATTTTGTCCATGGCCTTGTGTTTTAAATTTGGCAATAACTCCATATTGTCATTGTAAATCTAATGATAACATGATATAAAATAAAGTTCTGAGCACACAAGGGAAGATCATGTAGGTTGGCAAATCAGTTTGCATACAATTCTGCAGCTATTTTGTGACAATGTCAGAATGATCTCACTGCAGCTACGTGGAGGTTTTATTACAGTGGATTACTACAATAACAAAATGATGTAAATGTAAATTTATGGAGACTTCATTGCAGTGAAAGATTACAAAAGAATATAATGTCACTTGACATCTATGAAAACAACATAACAAGGGTAAATCAATTTTGATATAAATATAGCAAGAATGCATTATAATCACAAAAATGATTTCAGAATGAGACATTCAGAGCCAGTGACATTTTTCAGTTGCAATGTAAATAGAATGACAGAGCAGGTCTCAGGGGATCTTTACATCATGTAATTGTAACAAAAACCAACACTGAAAGTTATAGCTTTCAAAAATTATATTGGCTTCCAAGTAGTCAAAAAACTTGAACTCTGGAAGGGATTATTTCCTCAGTTATGAGAGAAATAAATTAATGTAGGACAGGAGATACTATACTATGGTCTAATTTATTTAAAAATATGTACACATTTGAATAAGGATATTAGATGGCTAGAGCAGAGAAACTTGTAAATCACTGAAAGTCAACATAAAGCTTGATCCTGTTTCCCAGTTAGACTGATAGCAAAAATCACAGGAAGAGATTTATGATCCACTAAACCAGAGACCATGTGCCTTGGGATGTGATCCTCAAAAGATAGGAGGCTAGATAGGGACCTGCCTAAGTTAGCCAATGGAACAGCTGACCAGAGAAAGAAACATGAGCCTACATCTGAGCTGGAGGGAGGTTCTTTTGGCTAGAGACAATAGTCCTCAGTCCACTGTTCCCACTGACTATTTATCCAGAGTACAACAGGAGAGACTGAAGGAACCCCACCTAGCTCAGTGTTTAAAGCACTCTGAGAAGATTTGAAAGGGGCCTCCCCACCTTTCTCCCTCTCATGCAGAGGGACTTAAACCCATGTCTTTCACATCCAAAGTGAGAGTACTAACCACTGGACTAATATTTGTTGTCTCTTCCTTTGACAAAATTTGGAATTGTATCAGGTAAGTGGCCTCTGAATATACCTGCTAGTGAGAGATGTGCTCCTTCCTTCCTCCCTCCTATCTTCCCCTCTTTTGTGGATTGCTTTGGAGCTTAGATGGGATATACACATCTGGATGCCTGGAGTGAGGCAGCATGGTTCATGTCCAAAGGTAGAAACATAGATGCTTAGGGAACTCGTACTGCAAAATCTTAGAGACTAGTAAGTTTAGGCACCTACAGGTTTCGCAACACCGGGAATTTTATGGATCACTGTGGGGCCTAAAACTGGGTCGTAAGTGCTTAAGTACCTTTGTGGATCTGGTCCTTAGTTTCTGTTCCAAACGACTCACTAAGGGTACATCTACATAGCAGACAGACACTGTTGGCACATGATGGCAGTGTCTATCTGCTATGTATATTGGACAAACTTCTCAGACACTTCGCCAAAGAATCAATGCACACAAAACAGACATCAGACAGTTTCACAAAGAAAAAACAGTTTCTTGCCATTTCAACCAGAATGGGCACTGTCTCAGCGACCTGACTACCTGCATCGTGCTTCAAAGAGATTTTAACACAAGACTTCAAAGAGAAGCCTCTGAACTGTCATTCATGCTTAAATTTGATACTTGACGAATGGACCTTAACAAAGACGCTAATTATCTTACCCATTACAAAGATAGCTTCCCCAATTATCACCTCTAATATCATTATCTCATAGACATTAACCTCCCCCCCCTCATTCCCCCTCTATTCTAAAATCTGATTTGTCTATTTTATATGTGTTCACTTTTTTTTTGATTGTATACCTTTGGTATATATGGTCATGCCAATTTTCTTCCAGAATTTGATCTGAGGAAGTGGGTCTGGCCCACGAAAGCTCATCACCTAATAAACCATCTTGTTAGTCTTTAAAGTGCTGCATAGTCCTGTCTTTTGTTTCAGCAAGACCAGACTAACACGGCTACATCTCTATTACTAGGGGAGGGCAGGTAAGAAGTGGTACTTGAGTGACAACATGCATGGGTGCATAATGCCCTTTCAGCACCTGGCGAAGGATAGCAAAGGATACCTTGCCCTAAGAATTTATCAACGTATTATCATCCTCATTGAGGGCCCAGACCTTGTGTTCCCCAAGACACACCTCTTTGGGGACCGGCTAGTGTCATGTTCAACTCTTCTCCCGGACATATAGACATTAAGACTACTCTGTGAGTAGGTAGAGGAAGTATATGGAATTATTAAAATAACTCTATGAATCCTCTCCCACCACTAAGACACACTGGTTAAGCCATAATTTGGCCCAAGGCTTCAATGCCATGGTTGGTTAAACACACATCAATAGACTATTCAGGGATGCACCATAGCTCTCAGTTGAGGTCAGTGAGAAAGAAGGAGACAGAACGGTACTGTTATCATCTCGTCTTACCTTCTGCATTACACAGCTCATCGAATAACTTCTGTTTGAAAAACTTTTAGAAAGCTAGTGAATGTTGACTTAAAACAATCGATACATCAACACATCCATGTATAAGTTGTTTAATTGTTAAATACCCCATATGTTTTTACCTTTATTTCTAGTTGAAGTTTGTCTAGTTTTAGCTTTCAAATATTGAGATTGTTCAGTATTGAGCAAAGATTCTGCCAACCCTTAGCCAGGTGGTCTTTCATATTAAATATTTAATATTTAAATATTTTAAAGTGCCTCTTTGTGTGTGCTTACTTCTATTTAGACCTTTGACTACTTAAGCATAGGATATTGCCAGGCCTGCTAACTAGGGGAGAGGAGGCAGTTGCCACTGGGGTCGGTGATTCAATAGTGGCCAGAGCCTCCAGGCCCTTCAAATTGCCACAGGAGTACCATGCAGCACACTCCCAGTAATTACGAGGACTGGCTGATGGTGGCAGTTTGTGGTTGCCCCTGTCCCTTCTGAGAGCGTAGAGCTCCTCCACTGCCCCCACCTGGCCCAGTGGTCCTGTGATGGTGTTGCTTGTATAGATACAGTAAAACCTGTGTTATCCAGCAGGCTCGGGGATTAGGGTGTTCCGGTTATCTAAAAATTCCAGTTATCTCAGGGTCCCATCAACCTAGGAAAAACCAATGGAAATACTAGTAAAACTCAAGTTTTTAATATTGTTAGTTTTGTAGTGTGAGGCAGTTGGTCTCACATTTCTATTTTGAGTTAAAGATGATTAGTACTTCTTAAATAAAAAATTGTTAAGCCAATCATGGTAAATCAAGCCAGGCCTGTGTGCCTGAAGATGTGACAGTATTGTGGCTGGGAGCAATGCCGGCTAACAAACTTTTCTGGTTAACAAAGTGCCAGATAACAAAGGTTTCACTTTATATGGACAGAGTTGGCAACAGTTGGTTGTAGGGATAGGTTCTTGGGTGAGTGTATATCAGGTATGATATGTGGCTGCTGGTAAGTATTTGCTTCAGGTTGGGGGGCTGTCTGTAGGCAAGGATTGGTCTGTCTCCCAAGGTCTATGAGTGTGAAATTATTTTCCAGGATAGGTTATAGATTGTCAATTGTAGATTGTGCTGAAGGGGTTTAAGTTGGTGGCTGTAGGTGATGACTAGTGATGTTCTGTTATTTTCCTTGTTGGGCCTGTCTTGAAGTAGGTGATTTCTGGGTTCTTACCTGGCTCTGTCAAGCTGTTTCCTGTTTCCCCATATAGGCATTTAAGTTTTAAGAATGCTCTGTCCACACATCTATACAAATGACACCATCATAGGACCTAACCACATAAGTCACAACATCAGGGGCTCATACCTGCACATTCTCTAATGTGATATATGCTGTCAAGTGCCAGCAATGCCCCTCTGCTATGTATATTGGCCAGACCAGACAGTCTCCACACCAAAGGATAAATGAACACAAAGCAGACATCAGGAATGGTAACACACATAAACCTGTAGGGGAACATGTTAACCTCCCTGGGTATTTAATAATGTATTTAAAAGTAGCTTTTCTTCTACAAAATAATTTTATCACCTGATTACAGAGGAGGACATCTGAACTGGAATTAATTTACAAGTTCAACACTATCAACTTATGCTTGAATAAAGATCTTAATAGGCTAATGCACTACAAAGGCAATTTCCCTACCTTTGATAATCACATTTCCACATCAAATGAGACACATCCAGTCTGACTTAACTAGCTTCATTGACACTGGTCCTATAATTGACAGATAACTTCTTTTGCTGTTAAATATACCCTGGATTCTGTAATTTCCATTCCAATTCACCTGATGAGGTAGGTTTTACCCATCAAAGTTCATGACCTAATAAATTTGTTAGTCTCTAAGGTGCCACAGGACTGCTCATTGTTCATATGACTTGAGAACTTCTGTATCATATTAGAGGAGGACATATTTTGCTTTCTGAAAAAATATGAAAGTGTAATGTTTACATAATATCATAAGAATCTGTGTTAGTCTGTTTCAGCAAAAACAACAAGGAGTCTGCTGGAACTTTAAAGACTAACAAATTTATTAGGGTATTAGAGCATAAGCTTTCATGAGCTACAACTAACTTCCTCATATGCTGAAGAGAAAAAGGATACCTTAATAAATTTTTTAGTCTTTAAAGTGCCACTGGACACCTTGTTATTTTTACAATGATCTTTGTAATTCTGGAACATTTTCTCTCACATTAAATTTCCAAACTGACATAATTTACAACACCACTGCCCCAATCAGTTAAAAAGAAACAATGAAAAAAAACCCCAAAACCAAAATCAAACCAAAAAAAGAGATGAATGCTACAACTTCTGTATCTTTTTGGTATTTGAATTCATGATAAAAAGGTAACATCTCAGCTTTTTACATTTTTTATAAATAGAGAGGGACCAAAACTAAATTGTCTGGTCTGAACAACTTTCAACTTTTGAAAATAATTGACTTTGTGACTGACTCCAAATACTAGAACAGGCCAAACCAACACCATGAACCTCATTTTGTGAGTCATTTTCAACACCTATCATCCATGCCATAGTATTAAAATACCTCATTAAATTATTAATTGAATGAACAGAAACATTTCCATCTCAAGAGACAAGACTTTTTTTTTCTTTTATTGGTTGGCTGTTTGTGGTTTTGTAGGAACATCGATTCAAAAAAGAGAGTTTGAATTTTGTTCTGACAACCAGTGTTCCCTCTAAGCTGGGTGGCAACACAGCTTCACAGGTGATTAATCAGTCTCACCCAGTCAGAGGCTCAGGGCTCCATGCACTGAACTGATTGGCTATGCGGGGCTTATTAATCACCTGTGAAGCTGTGCTACTGCACAGTTTAGAGGGAAAACTGTTGACAATACTGTGGTTCATGATAATCCTTATCATTTCTGGAAGTGAGTTACAGATTCATGAGCACATCCTTGAAAAGCTCTCTCCTATAAACCTAAATCTGCCTCGTGTTTTGCAGGGTCATCGTTGAAAAGAGGTCGTAGGATGCCACAACAATGAAGGATAAGGCAATCCTTGAAAACTTTGTTCCAATTTTATAAAGGGCCTTGATAGGAAAGATAGGACTCTTGAATTTAAAATGGTTTTCAACAGATGGCTAATAAAGACTAGAGCTGTGATTTGATATGATTTCTAATGCTGAGTAGACAGGCTGTTGTATTAAACAAATGTCAACTCTTTTATTGTCACTGGATCAAAACAGAAGTCACAGTAATCCACGCAATGCTTTATTTATCTCCAACTCAGAGAGGTGAGGGCACAATCTACTTGCCAGCCATAGAGGAAAAGGAATTTATGTGTGTGGTTATGCCCATGTTGTAGCTATCCAGAAGTAGAGAAAAATACTAGAGCTTCTTAAGGGTCTGTAGGCAATGTTAGTGAGGTAGAAAGTTTCTTTGAGGTGCTTCATCTCCCAAGAACATCATCTGGCAGCAACTAAATTGCATTGGAAGAAAACTTTGGTGAGTTTGTCAGGTAGTTAAGGAATGAAAGATAGATACACAGCTCTTCCAAGGGCAAATAATGGAATGGATTTGAGTCCCAAGTGATGATTCGGTTTTTTGCATAGGCTGAAGCGCTTTAAATGGGCTCAGTTGAGAGGAAAGATATAATGTTACTGGACTTGTCACCAAATGATGGTGGCTGATTCCCTAGAGGCTGTCTTGGATGTAGGTGAATTTCTTTGAGAACCAAGCTGATAGCTCTTCATAATGGGGAATGCTGACTTATGGAGTTGAGTGAATATCTAACGTAAACAAAGATTCATAGTCCAGAAACATTTAGATGGGTATCACTTAGCTGCTGATATGTTGGAGGATAGATGGGATTTATTTGATACTTGTATGACTACTCCATAGCCTCTCAAGAATTTCTCACACCAGAGCCTGAGTTTACTCTTGTTTTCTACTGCCAGTACTCAGTTTTTCCTGCTTTTCACTTCTGTCACAGGTAATCAGAGAACCTCATAGATGTTTTAGTACTAAGACTGTCAAAAGCTGTTGTTACACAGAGTCCTTAATGACTCATTATGTATTTTAATTCTATGGCCTTCTGGTGAACTGGTGCCACTTAACAAGAATTTGGAATTTAACTGACTCCGTGAGCTTCCAGACTTGAGCCATCCTGATTTACTTCTAGTAGCCTGGAAACAAGAAGGGTTTTGATCTCAATCTAAAGTAAGTGCTTAGTATAGGAAAGAGTTGGTGTTGGCATTCCTTATATGTATAGTGACTGGCCATGTGTTCAGGTCAATCAATTATAGGAAAGAGGAGGAATTAAAGTGTAGAAAGGAGATTTGGGTCCATTGTATCAAAGGCACTGTCAACATGGATGTTGAGGCCTCCTAGAACAATAAATCTTGGGAAGGTCAGCACCACATTTCACAGCATCTCAATCACCTGCTCTAGGAAATCTTTGTTTTTAGGACACCAGAATAAGCTCGTGGACTGTTTCTCTTTTATAAAGACCCTTCCATACTAGAATTTCAAAACACTATCAATCCATGTATTGTCAATATGCAGCTCCAAATCTGAGCATTGTGGTTCAGGCCCATCCTTTATTATAACCCTTCTTTCCCATTTTCAAGAATTCTTGTATATTAAGAAAAAAATCTCAATCCTTTTCTTTCCCTAAGCAATTTTTTGGATCACATCCAGTAGTTTCTATCTTCACAAATAGTTCCACTGAAGTCACTGTAAGTGCCTGTGTGAATAAAGACTAATATATTTTGACTGTGATATATTCTTTTGGTGCTTGTTCTGATAGGATTTTTAATTTCATTTGTGGTCATCTGTATGACCTCTTGTCATTATACACCATATAAACCATCCATTAGCAGTCGTAGAATTCATAGTTAGTTATCTTGTCCTTGAAAGTGTCATTTTCCTATAAAACTTCCATGATGTATGTCTTAGCTACTTTTTTAGCTCATGAATATCTTCCAACCTTTAGCGTATGACATAATACTCACTTATATTTATTTATTTCAATATATTAAAGGTTATGTAAATGCTACTGTTAAGTAATCCATCATCATCATTATTACAAAACAGTCCTATAACATTTTTTCACAACCTCATTCAATGTACCTTTTTTGATTTCTGGCAATATACTTAACTGCACTGACTGATCAGATCATACCTCATCTTCCTTTTATGATATTTCAGATGTTTTTTTTTCTCCAGCCAGATCTGTAGAGAATTTCAGCTTGTTCTTAGAATTATACAGGTTCATCTTTAAACCTTATCCTGACATGGCAGGGCTTCTCTCCTGCTTCCAGATATGCACTGCCAGATCCAGTCTTCTTTATTAAGTTTACTGTTCAAACACAAGCAAACAAAGGTGGTCCAGGGGTTGCTGGTAATCCTGCATCTTGTAGCTTCCCAGTCCAAACCAGATGACTTCTCAGCCATATCTTAGTTTCCTAGCTCTGATCCTCCACTGGTACAGCAGCTGCAGGGTAATCTTCCTGGGCACCTGGTACCTTGCTTCAGGCACTTGCCATAGGAGTTAGCTCCACTCCTCTGTGGTTTCTTTACCTACAACGTGCCCTAATAACTCCTTCTCTTTCTGTCCTCTACCTGGTCTTTATTGCCACAAGCATAACTCAGACCTCTTTGATTGGCTTCCCTGGCCATAGTTGCTCTGACACAGGGAGGTGGACCAATTCTGATTGCAGAAGTCAGCTACCCTGTGATATGCCTCCCCTCTTTCAGTAAAAAACAGCAACAACCCCTGTTTCTGTCATAGGTATGTTCCTCCCACCCCTGACTTCTACTGACCTTGGAGGCTCAGCCTGGGTTATTGTCAGACTCCCAAACCAAAACATAACCATTCCCCACAAACATTTCACACAGCTTTCCATATAACATTTTACACAGGACATTTGTTGTATATTCATGCATGTCACAGAAGGATTACTCAGTCCCATCCCACTAACAGTCCTTAAGATAGTACTTAAGTAAACAAGTTCCAAGTCCATGTCATACTGAGTCCTATGCAATGTGGCTTCTATTACAGACCAATTCCTCATCGTGGCAGAGCTAATACAGAGATTCATCTTCTTCTCTGGGACTTTGAGGTTCTTTCACACAAAGGCTTCGAGGTCTCTGCCCCCAGAGTCTCTATTTCATTCTCAAATTTGCTGACTATGCAGAGCAGGAAAGTTTTTTCTTCTTGAGTGAACTGATGGTCTGTTGCTAGTTGTTCTTTCTCTTGCCTAAGAATTTGTGACTCATGCTCTGAGTATTCTCCAGCCATCAGGGTGAGAGCCATAAAAGAGATGTTCTCCATGTCTCCACTCTTGCAATGTAACCACATGCTTCTTATCTGGATTTTGGTTTACTGGTGAACTCTTGTAAGGGTCTCAACAGTCCTTCATGTTTGAGCCACAGTCTACATCCCTGTGGTAACCCTACTGCATTTGAGGCTCCCTTTCAGTCTCTAATGCACGTTTCTGAGCTTGTTTCTCAGTTGGAGTCTCCACTGCAGCCTGCTAGGTTTGAAGTTATATCTATATCCCCACTAGTCTCCTTTCCCTATTTTTTCTCTACCTGAGCTATGCCAATTGTTGTACCAGCTCTACCAACTGATCAATATTTTTTCCCATGAGGAAAAAATCTCCAACTTTTCTTGACAGTTTTTTTAAGCTCTTCCTGCAACCTTTGGGAGCTGATTGAGAATTTACTCTCAGCCCCACTTAGTCATCTTTGCTTGCATTTCCAAACCCCTTGCTTCATCTCCTACTCAACCCTTGGACTTCCTTGTCCTGGGAGTTTTACTTTCTGGTATGTGAGGGCTAAAAAACCCAACCAGTCTCTTCCCAGAATCCTGGCCACCACATGACTGCTGTTTTTAGGGAGGCTAGGTCTGAGCAGCCGAAGCTCCCTAGAAGGGAGAAATGCCAACACTTTAAAGCCTGCCCCTGCTTGGCCTTCTTCCTGTGAGGCCCTATCCATTCTTCACCCCTACACTGCCCCAGGTCCTACTCCTGCTCAGCCCCCTTTCCCTGAGGGGACCATTTCCACACCTCTGAGTCTCAGAGGGCAGAGAGCCATTGGGGAAGTGGCAAAGAGAAGTGAGAGATGGGGGGGGGGGATGTGCAGTATGGGGAAGCTGTGGAGGAATAGACAAATGGGGGAGGGGCAGGAAGAGGAACAGTGTGAGCACTGAAAGGTAACAGCCAGGAAGGATGGCCACACACGGTAGACCTTAAGTAGCAGTAAGTAAGGAAATGTTATTTTCCTACTGCCCCATGGGTCTCTCTGCACCCTCCCCCAAGTTGCCACAGGGGAAGAGTAGGATGCTGGAGTGGGACCTCAGGGTGGCCTCCTCTATACTCATTGCCGTGTCCAGAATGATCAGCCAGGGCACTTCAACTACCTTGATGTGCAGCTAGAGATCTTCAGATCTGGACTTCCAGCCATGGGACAGAAGCAGGTTTCACCACGGGTACATAAAATGTATGCCAGGAGATGTTGTCTGACTTACCTATTCTCATTCCATTGTCATGGACAAAGGTGTACTTGCAACTGAGTCCACAAGTCCCTTGACGATTGCTTCTCCCAGTTTAATTTGTGTCCTTTATAGCTGAGATCACACGTCTTTCTGAATAGTCACCTGATCTGGCTGTGGTAGCTGTCTGGACAATCACACTCCATGACCAGACATTTTCATCTAATATGCTCAGGCTTGCCATACCTGAAGCATACCACAGGGCTCCATCAATCATCCTCATGAGTATTTCTACTTGACTAAGTGGCTGCCTGAGCCCCTTACAGTCATATGTATCTCCAGTTTAGGGACATTCATGGTCTTTCCCCCTTGATAGCTTTCCTTCCCCATTGAGTTTACCATATGTATCCCCCTCAGCCTCAAGAAAGGCCTACACCGTCCATTACTGAGATGGCTCCTAGGTATAGAAAGTTTACCTAAGACTCAAAGTACCTTATCCAGCTCTAGGTTCCTTGGTATAGAAAGTTTAAAAACTTCTCCAAGACAATCTGGTCCATGATTCTATCTATTGAGCCGGCCTTGGTGCAAAGACTCTGAGACACAATGTCCTGTGGCCACCATTCTGAGCCACCATCCATGGTCACGCTGTTTGTGAAAAGAGCCCACATTCCCCACTGTGTGTGACATGAGAGGGTTGCTGTACAGCATTCAAACATACTGTCACACCAATTCTCCTTTAAAACAGGACTATTATCCAAATACAGACATTAAAAAGACAGGTGTTCAGCTCACCTTTTTCCTGGGGGTTACATCTACACTGCAGGCTTCTTGCGCAAGAACTTTTTGTGTAAGAGATCTTCTGCAAAAAATGCTTACGCAAGAGTGCATCCACACTACCATGTGCTTTTGCGCAAGAGATGTGCTTTGGGCAAGACAGCATCCACACTGCTCTTGCGCAAGAAAGCTTTGATGGCCATTCATAGAATGGCCATCAGATCACCTGTGCTTTTTCCGTCCATACACGCCTTTTTGTGCAAGAGCTCTTGAGCAAAAAGGCTTATTCCTCATAGAAAGAGGAATAACTCTTACGCAAAAATCCCTGTCTTCTGATGATCTACAGTACTTTTTCTTGCGCAAAAATGCACTTGTAGTGTGGAAGCTCTGTGAGTTTTTTCGCAAAACCGGCCGTTTTTGCACAAAAACTCTGCAATGTAAACGTGGATTCCTTCCATGAGGTAATCCTGATCCTTTCAGCTTCCCCATCCCAACAGCTCCTTTCTCAGTCAGTCCTCACTCTGCCAGTTCTGATACTCTTCTGGAATAGCAGATGTAGTACAATCCTCCTCGGGCCCCAGCATCTTGCTCCAGCGACCTACAGCAGGAATTAGGTCTACTTCTGTGTGGTTCCTATTCAGTCATAGCCTGTCCAATAACTTCCCCTCTCCTTGACCTCTGACAAGCCTTCTTAGCCTGATATATAGCATCTTCCTCCCCCTTTGAATGGCTTAACTGGCAACAGCTGCTCTGATGCAGCCCCAGTGGACCAACTTTGCTTGCAAAGTTCAGCTAACCTTGACACTCACTATCTTTTTTAAAGTTATTTATATAAAAGCAGATTAGCAATAATGTCTGTATCTACTTCATTCTGCTGCTGAAAGCTTGATGATAGCCCAGCTACTTAGCTGTGTTTAATTTGACATTTTAAGGAACATTGAATATTACACATTTTCACATTGGATCAGCAGAAAGCAACCGTGCATAATTCTTCATCTCTGAAACAAGATTGAGAAAATTCCATGGCTAACTCTGGTGGAATCTCAAATGTAGTTTCCATTTATGCAGTATTAAATGTAGCAATGCTGGATGGCTCAAAACTTGCTAATTTATATTTTTATCTAACCATTGGTTTGTCTTATTGGTTTATGTGTTTCAGCAACAATAATGGGAAATCATTTTAGGGGGGTTTCTAGAAGAGCCATTCCAGGGTCTGTTCTTGTCCCATTGCTATTCAATGATTTGTATCATTAATATGGAAGAAAACACAAAATTGCTGATAAAATTTTCTAATGGCACAAAATTGGAATGGTTTATAATGTTGGGCACAACTTAGTTACACAGACTGATCTGGACTGAATGCTAACGTAGGCTCATTTGGACAACCTGCAACTTAATACAAATCAGTTTGTGTTCTGTTTCTCTTTTGCTTTGAGGAGGAAGTAAATTCTGTCAGTCCTATTTCTAGCATATCTTACTCCCCCCAGATGCTAGCTTGGCTCTGATAGCTGGCACACTGTGAGAAGAGAATGAAGGCTCCACCAAATCCCTGGTCCCAGAAAGTCCATATAGGTGGAAGAGGAGTGATAGCTGTTCTCCTCACTAAGTTGTGACTAGCAATGCTGGTAACCTGCTCAAGACAGCAATGGATGGGTCTGTAAAATATGTCACAATTTGGTCTGCAAAGAACTCCAGCCTGATCAGTGCCTGTGCTCTGACACCACCACTGATCACTGTGTTTTAACAATGGCAGGAGATTGCACTTTTGTTATGGTAGAGTATAGGATGTGCAACCTGCACTTCCTCAACATCTTTCTCAGTTCATCTCACTCCACTCTCAAAAAGGCAAAGCAAGCTTATCTGTACCTAGTTTAGATGATAATTGTCTCTATTTTTACCTTCTAAGTCTTCTTACCCCTCCCCCATCCATTGCATACCTTCATCTATTCAGGGCCAGCATTTATAATGGACCATACATAAAATTGAGAGTAATGAGCTGGAGACCTGAACCTAGTTCTGCCATTGACTCAAATGGAAGTCTTTGGTAAGTCAATTTAATTCTCCCTGCCTTCGTTTCCTTATCTAAGGAAAGGCAGTATTGATTACCAGTAAGTAATACTTCTCTCAGAGCAGTGCTACAAGATGTAATTATTGCCTCTATAGTGCTTTGAATATGTTAAGATCTACATAAGTGATACTAGTTTTAATATTTTTAGACAATGAGATTTTATTTTTTATCTTATTTAATTTGTCTTTTTAGGTTGGACAGTGCACTTAAACTGTGGTTAAAGTGTGTGGGGGGGATAAATATATTTAGCTATTAATGAAAACACATCTGGGTCAGATGAAGTACCAGTGGATGTGCTGATGTCATTGGGAAGAAAAGCCATCAAGTATCTTACAAGTCTATTTCAAGATATTATTAAGAAAGAAACAATGTCAGATGAATGTCATAAAAGCTTTGTGGTACTTATTTTTAACACAAAGGAGATATTACACTATGTGCTGATTGTCACCCAATTAAAGTGATGCCACATGCTATGAAAGTATGGGAGAAGATTGCTGAAAAGCATCTGCTTGGAATATTTGACATTTGGAAAGTCAGTATGGATTCATGCCAGGAAGGAGCACAACTGATGGCATATTTGCACTACATATTCTCATGCAGATGTTCAGAGAAGAGATAGGAACTGGGTATTGTCTTTGTGGATCTGGAAAATGCGTATGATCATGTACCAAGAAAATTAGTTTGGAATTTCAACAGAGGTGTGAAAGAAGGATATGTCTGTCTTATCCAGGATACATATAATGGAACCACTGCCATAGTCAAAACTAAGTAGGGTTACAGAAGAGAATTTCAACAAGAAATCCCCTTTTGTTTGGGGTTGTCATGGATGTGACAAGTTACAATACATAAAGGGAGAAACCTTGGAACCTGTTATTCATTTACTTAAAGATACATGGCAATGTAGCTTTGAGTGAATGTTGGTAAGACCGAGACTATGATAACTCAGGAAGGACTCATAGAATATCACAGGCAGAGAGCTTAGAATGAAAGAATTTAAATAACTAGGATCAGTGGTGTTTGACAAGGGCAGCACCATCCTTAGTGTGGCCCAGGACAACCCCCACTCTCCCCACTCTGCCCCAGGCTCCTCCTCCATGCCTTTTTTCCAGGCCCTGCTGTGCCCCACCTACTCCCACCTTCCCCCAAGCCCTGTTCCTGCTCCTCCCTCACCCCACTCCCACTTCACCCCGGAGCCCAAATCCTGCCTCTCCCCCACCCCATTTCTCCCCACCCTTGCTCTGCCCCTATTCTGTCCCTTCTCCCAAACCCCCTCCATCAAGTGACGTGACCCAGGAGATTACTAGGAGGTCTAGCACTGGCTGCAGTGATCACCCCAGCCTGCAATCACTGCATCAGCAAGAAGTGGAGCAACCCAGCTCCAGTCTGGTGCACTCCCCTGAGTCAGACTCCCAGCTGCATTGTTCAGAGGGGCAGAACCCGGTAAGGCCGAAGCACTCCCCTTTCCAACCCTGTGGTGAAGCAGAGCAACCTCGCTGGAAGCTGACAGACAGCAGAGCAGGCTGGGGCTGGTTTGTTCCACATTCCGTGCCTCCACTGCCACTCCTGAGTGTATGTGTGTGGGTGGGGGGTGGGGAGGTAATCCTTGCTTCCTATGCCAGGCCCTCCAGTAATCGTGCAGGACATTCTGGGCCCCACAAGGCCTCTCACAGTGTGGGGACGGGGTTGCCACCCTGAACCATCCTATGGACATGACAGCTCTGGAGAAGGTTTACTATGACCCAGCTCTTTGTAACAAAAAGATGCCAATAAAGTTAAAAGGTAGAATGTACAAAACTGTAATTCAACCCATCCTAATGTACAGAACAGAGAGGTGGGCAGCTGTTTGCAGAGCCTTGAGAGTTATATTGGTAGGATGGTTCTTGCAATGATTGAGGATGGATGAAAACCAAGATGGATCAGATATTAGCTGATGTCAGAAAGACTAATCTATATGACAACCTGGAGTATGAACATGAATTTTGGAAGAAAGCTATTAAAGCTGCTGACTCCGAAAAGGGAAGTGACAAGGAGAAGAAATTATTCATAATTATTATTACCTTTCCATTCCTGAGTAGTGTGCAATGCCACAGGAATCTGTTTGGAAAACAGTTCTTAACATGTTTATAAGGTACTATCCCAAGATTTATTTCCTATAAATAGGCACAACCATTTCAGTTTAACAATTGCTTTAATTAGTATTTCAGAATGACAATTTAGCATTATCCTATTAATTTTGTTAATGCAACATTTATAGCCATTGTAATATAAAGCCATTTGGATTCTATTACCATATAACATCATTCAAGGCAAAGTGTGAAAGGAGATAAATGCACAGCTTTTGGTTCCTTTTATATAAAAATCCTTTTACATCTTACAAATGCCAATATATATAGGTAAATTCCTAATAAATTTACTAGTTGTTTAGAGAACACAGTACTATCTCTTTGTATCTCTGGAAATATTATTATTGTGCCATTAATTAGAAAATGATTATACCTCTTTATTGCCAAAATAATGTTATATCTTTATTTTTAGCTAAATAGAACCACTCACTATATTCAAAGTAAAGCCAGTGAGATATTTTCTTATTAATTCCCCTTGACAACATTTATGCAACTATCTTCTCAGCTTTGCTTCTATATCAAAGCACAATGTCACAAGGAAACAGGAATACACTGGACTTCTGATACACTTTATCAAAATGTAAGATAACAATGTAAAAAAAATAATAGTCTCAGACAGATCCCTGAGGTAAATGTATTTTTTGCAGAATCTTTAACTATTGTTTTTTAGTGCCTATGCTTACAGGAAATCATTGGAATTACAGGATAAGAATATATTCACAAGAAGCTTTTTAAACTGTGGCCAACAGAGGAAATCCCCCAACAAAAAGGCTAAAATTGGCTGAACTGTTAATCACAAATTTTATTATAAGAGGTGACCCCTTTTCCCCCCTTCAAGTTTTTTGCCTACAGAGATTTGTTTGGTGAATAGTATTTGGTGCTTTTTTCACTAAAAATTGATTGCAAGTACTCTTTAGAGTAGTCAAAAATATTAACTTCAGGCAGTGTTATAATTCAGATAAAATGTGTTTCCTTCTCTCTCTTTGTTAGATTGTGTGTTGAATGTTTCAGGGAAAAGGTGGGAGCACTTTAAGAAGTGACACAAAGGAAATAACGAGAAGTCCTATGGCACCTTATAGACTAACAGATTTATTGGAGCATAAGCTTTTGTGGGCAAAGACCCACTTCATCAGATGCGTGTAGTGGAAATTCCAGAGGCAGGTATAACTATACTGGCACATGAACAGAAAGGAGTACCAATCAAGAGGAAGGCCAGAGATAACAAGGTCAGGGAGGATGTGGCCCACTTCTAGCAGCTGATGTGGAGGTGTGAACACCAAGAGAGAAGAAACTGCTTTTGTAGTTGGCTAGCCATTGTCAGTCTTTGTTTAATCCTAAATTGATAGTGTCAAATTTGCAAATGAATTGAAGCTCTGCAGTTTCTCTTTGAGTCTGTTCTTGAAGTTTTTTTGTTGCAGGATGGCTACTTTTAAATCTGCTACTCTGTGTCCAAGGAGGTTGAAGTGTTCTCCTACAGGTTTTTATATGTTACCATTCCTGATATCTGATTTGCATCCGTTTATTCTTTTATGTAGGGACTGTCCAGTTTAGCCAATGTATATGGCAGAGGGACATTACTGGCACATGATGGCATATATTACATTGGTAGATGTGCAGGTGAGTGAGCCCATGATGGTCTGGCTGATGTGGTAAGGTCCTGTGATGGTGTCGCTGGTGTAGATATATGGACAGAGTTGGCATCGAGGTTTATTGCAGGGATTGGTTCCTGAGTTGGAGTTACTGTGGTGAGGTGTATAGCTGCTGGTGAGAATTTGGTTCAGGTTGTGGGCTGTCTGTAGGAGAGGACTGGCCTGCCTCCCAAGGTCTGTGAGAGTGAGCAATCATTATCCAGGATGGATTGTAGATCATTGATGATGCATTGGAGAGGTTTTAGCTAGGGACTGTAGGTGATGGCCAGTGGTGTTCTGTTATTTTCTTTGTTGGGCCTGTCTTGTAGCAGGAGGCTTCTGGGTACACGTCTGGCTTTGTCAGTCTGTTTCCTCACTTCCTTGGGTAGGTATTGTATTTTTAAGAGTGCTTGGTGAAGATCTTGTGGGTGTTTGTCTCTGTCTAAGGAGTCGGAGCAAATGTGCTTGTACATTAGTGCTTGGCTGTAGACAATGGACTATGTGGTGTGTCCGGGATGGAAGCTGGAGGTATGTAGGTAAGTAAATGAGATAGTTTGGCCTAGGAAATGTTACATCTTTCCCTGTTTTTCTTTTGCTCTTGAAAAAGCATTCTATTTGGCTTCATACATGGAGCACAGATTTAAGCATAGCTAGATTCCTTCCAATTAAGGGAAATAAAGATCTAAACAAGATTTATTAGCTGTCTAGCCAACTTTACATTTAAATTTCTCTTGCCACATTTTCACTGTGCAGCTATGCAAATGCATATATAACATACAAAACAATGTTCAAAGAATATGAAAGTTGCAATATTAAGTACCCAGAAATTAAAAAGTTGCAGAATTAAGGTCATATATGCAACTTCAATTCAGCCACTTTGTAGGATGTTATATAAATTGCCTCTATCCAAAAATTGTAGTTAGCTGAATCCAGAATGTTCCCCATATAGCCCTTTCAAATCACAAGCAATTCATTCACAAGGACAGAATACAGCAGTGATATCCTTCCCTATCAAGTCTAATTCATTGTATACCAGTGCAACACTAGATCCACTCACAATGTAGTTCCATGACTGCAAAATTGTGTCGAGTGCAAAGTACAACTTGTATGACTATCTATAGACTATGTATGTATCTATAGCGGCATCTGCAGTCAGCATTTCTCTCCCATCAGAGAGCTTGGCAGCCCATCCAGGACACGGCCCCTCCCAGTGTTCAGTGGGGGGGGTAAGGAGGATCTCACCAATATAAAAACCTTCAGTGACTGGCCATGTCCAGCCCAACATGGGAAAGGCATCCTGAGCCCCAAGACAGGAGAGATGGGGCAGGAACTGATACCCAGAGTGCTGCTATTCATTCTCTCATAGCCTAAAATGGCAACAGCAGCATCCAACCAGGTAAAGCAATGCCTCTGAATCTTCAGGATACCACTCCAAGCTATAACCGGACTTTACTGCTGTCTAGCCAGTAGCTGGCACCCAGATAAAAAAAGGACCACTTCCATTTACCCAAATGTTTGGTTAGTTGAAAGTTTTGGTGTCTCCCAGGCCATTTTGCACTGTGTGCACTGTATGCATTTTCCCACTAATTCCTTGTCCCCTTTCTCAGTCCTTGTTTCTCCACTCACCATCCTTACTGGTCCTTTTCTCCCCAGATCCCTGTCTTCACCTGACTGCCCAGACTCCATGTCCCAGTCTTCCCCAGTTCCTCCCTCACTAACCCCATTGTCTCACCAGCCTCCAGTTCTAACCTCCATCTTGATTTCTTTTACTCAGTCTAGTCCCTTACCCCTTGGTCTGTCTCTTGCCTCTTTGACCTTCACTTAAAGTGGCTTCTTCCTATATGCGGCCTGGTCACCAACAGGGGAACATTGAGAGCACAAGGAGATAGTCTTCCTGCTCTCAGTTCTGGTGAGACTGACAGAGGATGAAGCAATTGCAAGGGAAGTCCTTTTTCAGCTCCGGCAGCCCTGGGAAGCAGCATGTTTAGTACAACTACCATTTTCAGAGAATTTAGCTGCAAAGTCTAGCAAGGCTCTACTGAGCACGTGCAAGCTCATTTTTTTTTCAGAGGGTCATAACTTTGACAAATTTAGCAGATTTCTGTGGAGCCAGGACAAAGCACATCCCTGACATGAGCACAAGCTCCCTGACAAGGTCAAGACTGAGGCTGCTTCATAGTATTTGGTAGCCAGAGCTCCTCAATGAAAACGTCACCAGAGTTGTTTTTGCTGCTGTTTTAAACATGGGCAAAACAGCATTTTTCTGTTTTCTCTCACCTGCAAACAACTGAATTATTTTAGTTTAAAATTGTTCTGAAGCAGACCCCTGGCAAGGGAAATTTCAGCCTAATGGTCAGTTTTTGGCAAAGGTATAATCAACTGAAAAGTAGATACTTACAATATGAAATATCAGGCAGCCTTAATTATCAGTGACCCTACCAGCTCCTCCTGTAATGTACAGATACACACATGCACAAAGAGCATATCTGGGCAAGCACAACTAATATAAAGCACCTTTCATTTCCACAATAATGCCTGTATTCACATTAATAAAAGGTCCTCTTCAAACATTCAGACAGACAGAAATTGGTCTCTGACTGGGGAAAAGCAAATTTTAAAAGAAAGCATATGAATAAGATTAGATCAAATCATGATTACATTTTCCCACAGTTCACCTGGCTTTAGGCAAGACAATATTTTAGGTAAAATGATTTATACAGAAGTAGCTAGAGGAAAACTATCAATGAGTTTTGATTAGGGAACTCTACACAACTAACACACATACATCTAAAAATTAATTAAAATACAACATAAATTATTTTCAAATGAGACCTTCATTTTCATGAGTGCAGTGAATTACTGGAAAAGAATAGGAATGAATTTTGAGTACAATTAATTACAAGCACAAAAACATGCCTTCAGAAATCAAGGCACTATTTGAAAATCATGTGTACACATATTGAACTGTTTATACAGACAAATTCTGCTCCTATTAACAACAGAGTAAACCTGGAATAATGGATTTGAATTTATTGAGATGACTAGGGTAAACAAAAATGGAATTTGGCGACAGGAGTAAGAACTAGATAGAGGCACACTAAATAAATTAATTAGCTGATACAGGTCTGATCTTGCAATGGTATAAAACTACAAATCCTGTTTTCATTACATGGCACAGGTTGGACCTCCCTGGTCTGGCACCCTCGGGACCTGACCAGTCCCAGATGAGGGATTTTGCCAGACCAGGGGAGGTGATATCTGGCTTCCCTGCTACTGGCTCCCCCCAGACTTGGACCAGCCTCCGGCTTCCTGGCTGACTCCCCCTTGCCACCAGCCTCGCTGCCCTGCCAGTCCCCCAAACCTCTTTCCCTGTGGGCTGGACCCCTGGCAGCCCTGCTATGGCTGTCTGAGTTCCTGGCCCTGCCATGCAGCCCCACAATGCTCCTGTCCCCCCTGGGCAGCCCTGCTATGGCATGCCAGTTTCCTGTTCACTCCGGGCAGCCCCACAACACTGCACTGAGCTCCTGGCCCTGCTGGGCAGCCCCACTGCGTTATACCCAGATGCAGGCATGCAAGGCAACCCAGATGCAGGGAGCCCAGCCACCAGACCTCCACCAGGACTCTCTAGTCCTGGAACATCTGTGGCACTGCCAGATGACAGAAGTTGCCGGACCAGAGAATCCCGGATTACAAAGGTTAAACCTATACTGACTGGTTTCAGTGGGTAGTTCTGTAAAAAGACTATAGGAATGGGTTCCTAGGAAACTATACTATGAAAACACCCTCTGAAATGTAATGTCTTTTTTATCATACTGTACAGCTTCAGCAACAAGCTCTGCACATATTTCACAGGAAATAATCCATTTTATAAATTCTAGGAAGTAATGGATCAGTGATTTAAATGTCTTACCAGTGTCACATAGTGATGAACAATTGAGCCAAGATAATAATTTGGGTCCTGATTTTCCAAAACACCTAAGGACATGCTTAAAGTTAAGTACATCCTTAAATGCATTGCTGAATGGGGCTTAAATATATTGTTCATTTGAGACCTCTTTTTCTTGGAAATAAGGATGTGGTTTTGATGTAATGCTGTGGAACATAATACATATTTCTGATTATGTATATGTACAGTAAAAGTTGTTATGTTGTATATTGGTCTGTGACAGGGTGTACAAACCCTTTACTAGGACTATACAAGTTAATCTGAAGACCCTGCCCCCTCAGGACTTCTGGGTATGCTCCAGCTGGAGGCCAGGTATAAAAGTCAGTGGTGCAGCTCATTCTGGGCTGACTATGGATGGAGAAGGAAGGGCTGCAGCAGCTCCTGAAGAGGAACTGATGATATGCCAGGATGCTGATGCCAGCCAGAGGGAGGTGGATGTGGATGCCCCAGAGTGGGACACCGCTGAGTGGGGAGAAATGAAGACAACAGCCCTCCAGAGTTGGGCAGAAAGTAACCCAGGGGAATTTTGTGAAGAACAGCAGCCTGATTAGAACAGATACGTGTGTTTTGGAGAAATCCCCACTTAGTTGGTGATGGAGAACGCCACCACTGACAGGGTCTTGGGTTGGGACCCAGTTGAGAGGGCAGGGCTGGGTCCTCGTACCCCACCACTTCTGCCTCCCAAGGTGGTGAACCTATACCCAGTGTCACTGACTCTAGCTGGTAGATTACTTGGCCCTTCCAAGGGAAGGAAGTGTTACTAACCCTAGAAGAACAGGGCTTTGTTACTGAGTCTTGCTGCCCAACCAGGTTATCTGGGTAGTCAAGATTGTGGATGAGGACCCAGACTAGCAAGTCACATGGTGTTGAACACCACCCATGGGGCCTTTCAGCATGTGGCCCACCTCTAGTCACGTGCAACTTGGTCCCGTTTTAAACATGTGAACTCTTTGACAGCATTTATGTGAAGTGTGTTCATTATATTAATGGATGAGTGTATGCTGACACATACAAAACAGTCACAAATGCAAACATGCTAGGGATTTTCCGAAGCAAATACATATTGCATTATCATGCACACACATTGCATGTCTTATGTTGGCTGTGTAGATATTAAGTTCTCTCATCCACTGATGAGACACTATAAAACCCAACATAGTTCAGAAGAGCTGAACACCAATGAACCAGAGGCTTGTGAGGAGTATTGGTTATAGGAAGGAACCACATGGAAGGGCACCACACAGTCAGTCTGTAGGGGTATGTCTACACTAGCCCCCTAGTTTGAACTAGGGAGGCTAATGAGGGCGACCGAAATTGCAAATGAAGTGCGGGATTTAAATATCCCATGCTTCATTAGCATGTTCCCGGGCGGTCGCCATTTTGGAAATTGACTAGCCCGGAATAACTGCCCGCGTCAACATGCGGCAGTGAAACGGGAGTTCGAAGTTAAGCCCTAACTCGATTTAGCTGTTATTCCTCCTGGAATGAGTAGAGAAGTATTCATCATTAAGTCTCAAAAGTGACCCCTTTTGATACATGTCTGCTTCCAGGAGGAGGATCAAGTATGGCTTCTCAGATTTTGAGGTATGGAAGTAGGGGAGAGTCAGTAACTGAGGGCATGTCTATACTTACCGCAAGACTGATGCTCTGGAGTTTGATCTTCTGGTGTTCAATTTAGCGAGTCTAGTATAGACCCGTAAATTGAACATTGAGGGCAGCTCCCACCAGTGGGTATGTCTACACTGCAGAGTTTTTCCGGAAAAACTACACTTACATCCACACTGCAATTATGTTCTTTCGACAGAAAGTCAAAAGAATTCAGGGGGTTTTCCGACAGCGGTAAACCTCTTTCTATGAGGAAGAAGCCTTTTTCCAAAGGAGCTCTTTCAAAAAAAGGCGTGTGTGGATGGGAAAGAGGAGGCCTCCAGGAAAAAGCACAGGTGTCCTGGGGGCCACTCCGTCCATAGTAATCACAACTTAAATGCGAGATAGTGTCCAATCAATGTGGATCCTATCTTTTGAAAAAACAGATTGCTTTTTCGATGTGCTTTTGCTGTGTGGACGCTCTTTTTCAGAAGTTTTTCCTGAAGATACCTTCCGAAAAAGCTTCTTCCGAAAGAAGCCTTTAGTCTAGACATAGCCAGCATCTTTTACTCCTCCTTTTGTGAGGAGTAAGAGAAGTCAGCAGGAGCGTTTGCGTCTGTTGGCCTCTCACAACGTGGATACCACCAAAGCTCAGTTTAAGGTAAGCTGACTCCAGCTCAGCATTTTGTGTAGCTAAAGTTGTGTACTTTAAACCAATTTTCCTGTTCTAGTATAGACCAGGCCTGAATAAGTAACTCTGGTGACTGTAGTATGACATCAAGTAAGAGGACAGGTGGGATGAAAGGTGGGGAAGTGCTGTGATTCCCTCTCCTCCATTTAACTGTGGAGGGGAAAACACTTCCAGCATAACTGGTTCTTGCAATTATATCATAATTTGAAGCCTGTCTTTGCCTGGATACAGGATTTATTGTAAATGAAAGCATTGGTAATCCTTGGTCATTCTGCACCAGGTTAAAGTCTGTCTGAGCTCAGCTAACCATTCTGATGTCTCTAATTCAGCAGTGAATAACTTCTCAAAGTGACTTATTCACTCTCAAAATTACTCAGGATTTTCAGATAAATCTAATTTAAGCCCTCTAGTCTTTAAAACATCACAACACATCTTCTGGGTGCTGTCTCTCAAAAAGGGTTTTTTGAGTCTCTGCTAATTTTGGGGGACAAATTCTTCAGGCCACTACCTAAAATTAAAAATTTTGAGAGAAGCAGAAACAAATTCTGAAGATTTGAAGAGGTAGTAGATGTTTATTTTGGAAAAAGAACCAGTTTTAATCATGGCTACTGTATACGGACTATCTTTAAATGATCTCCAAAATCATCTGAAGAGGTGGTAGAGGTTTATTTTGGGAAAATAATCAATTTTAATCATGGCTGCTGTAGATGGGCTATCTTTAAATGGTCTCTAAAATCTTCATGACAAAAGATATGCTTGGTTGCTAATATATAGACCCTTACTAATCAGTACTTCACTAGTCCTCATAGCCACTAACTCCCATATGAAAATCATTGGTGTCTCCCCACTTCTGGGCAAAGATTTTATAGCAGAATGCTATAGCGGGATTTCATAGTACTAAGACTTTATTTTACAAAGTATGCTACATTACAGTGCCTGTAACCTGTAAAATGTTAACATTAATAACTGAAACAAAACTATGTTTGTTAAAGTCAAAGAAACACATTTTGTGATAGTATCCATGTTTTCTTTATTGCTTATTCCTGGGTTTCCTAAGCTGCTGAATTTATAGTACAGTGGTTGTTCTTACCTTTTATTCACTTTAAGGAGTATTATTAGTTGCAAAGATTTTCTCCACTTTGGGTTATATAGAATGTCACTCAAATGAACTGTAGTGACCACTGTAGAAATACTGTGATTTCTGTATATAATAATTTTCTTCGTGTAATTGTAATAGTGTTGGTCTCAGGCTGTCAGAGACAATGTGGGTGAGGTAGTATCTTTCTTTTGACCAATTTCTGTTGCCTGTTTCACCAAGAGAAGTCAATCTGATAAAAAATACTGCCTCACTAGCCTTGTCTCAATAAACTATAAACTATAATTGTCTCAATGGGCTTCACATCAGGGTGCTTCAGCAAAATGGCTATCATTTTCATGATCACACTGCTGGACATTCATTGCTCTCTCTACAGTGATAACATTTTAAAAGCTCTTCCATTCTGATAGATGCTACTGGTTTGTGAGAGATTCCCGCTAATTAAAATAAGTGATAGTCTGGTAATACTGCTACAGACCCTTTGGCTGCGTCTAGACTGGCATGATTTTCCGCAAATGCTTTTAACAGAAAAGTTTTTCCGTTAAAAGCATTTGCGGAAAAGAGCGTCTAGATTAGCACGGATGCTTTTGCGCAAAAGCACTTTTTGCACAAAAGCGTCCGTGCCAATCTAGACGCAGTTTTGCGCAAGAAAGCCCCTATCGCCATTTTCGCGATCGGGGCTTTTTTGCGCAAAACAAATCTGAGCTGTCTACACTGGCCCTTTTGAGCAAAAGCTTTTGTGCAAAAGGACTTTTGCCCGAACGGGAGCGTCAAAGTATTTGCGCAAGAAGCACTGATTTCTTACATTAGAACGTCAGTGTTCTTGCGCAAATTCAAGCGGCCAGTGTAGACAGCTGGCAAGTTTTTGCGCAAAAGCGGCTGTTTTTGCGCAAAATTATGCCAGTCTAGACGCAACCTTTAAGTTTAACCACTGTACGTTAGTAAAATAATTGGCCATTGCTTCATGTCCAAAACACTCAAGTTTTTTAGGTGTGGGGTGTGTAGCTACATTTCTTAAAAGGAAATTTGCCATTCTGTTTCCTATGTTGTGCACTTTTAAATGTAGGGGTGTGACAGGCTGTTGGTTAAGAAGCCTGAGCCAGAGCCCTGTCATGCCCGCTCCATCAGAAAGGACTAATTGGAGCTGGCTCAGTAAACCCAAGACTAAGGGTATCTTTACACAACAAAGACGAAGAATAACACCTATTCCAAAATAGCTATTTCGAAATACGGTGTGTATAGACGCTCTACTGCTGCTATTTCAAAATAGCCCCTCAACAGGGACATTCTAAGTTATTCCTCCTGGGGCTCTAAATCAAGATAGCTTATTTTGAAATAGCACGTCTACACTGCAGGGAAGCCAAAAAAATTAGTCCGAGGCAGGTTTTCCTAATGTAGATATGCTATTTTGGAATAACTATTCCAGAATAGCTTATTTCGAAGTATCTGTGCAGTGTACACATAGCCTAACAGTTTGGGGAACAGCTGCTGGCCACATTAGCCAAGGTGCTATATAATGCTGACAGGCAGGAAGCAGAAGGTGAGGAGCCAGGGAGTGGAAGGTTTGTGCTCGCTGTAGAAGCTAATGGCCACTGAGGCTGCAGTTCTGAAGTTTTGTAAATAGAAGGTGTGGGAATGGGTACTGTCAAAGAGCACAGGTGATTGCACCAGATAAGAGGTTTTGTGGGGGGGGGGAAATGGCCAAAGTTGAGGGGTTTGTGTGTGAGCCCTGTTACAAGTGGTGTCCATATTCCCAGGGGCTGAGATTTTTGCCATTTGTTGCTTCATTCAAAAGCAGAATGTTAAAGTGACAGATTGAGTGTTTGCATGTGCTCTCTCTAGAGAGCATGTCTAAACGACATTCCTCTTTCGAAAAAGGAATGTAAATTAGGCAAACCGAAAGTGCAAATGAAGTGTGGATTCAAATATCCTGCACTTCATTTGCATATTCACAGCTGAGCGCTTTTTCAAAAAAGGGTTTTTTGAAAGTTAAAGCACAGTCTAGACGTGGTTCTTTCGAAAAAACACCCTTTTTCAAAAGAACCCGCACTCATTCTTTCAAGAGTATGCGTTCTTTCGAAAAAGAGGGTTTTTTCAAAAGAACTGCATCTAGACTGCGCTTTCACTTTCGAAAAACCCTTTTTCGAAAAAGCGCTTGGACGCAAATATGCAAATGAAGCATGGGATATTTAAATCTGCACTTCATTTGCACTTTCGATTTGCCTAATTTACATTCCTCTTTCAAAAGAGGAATGTAGTCTGGACATAGCTTCTTTCTCAGGCATAGTTGTATAGTATGTATTTCACTCTTTGTGCATGCAAAACCTAAGAGTGAAAATTACTTACCATCCTTTGTTTGTTCTGAGGCTTGGAAGGATTAGATATTTACTGGTTATTGACAGTAAATGTTGAAATTACTGTACACCCACAAACCAATGGAATAATTCCATTAATAATCAATGTACAGATAGGCAAAGTATGAAAAATACTGCTTGAGAACATCTTACAGTTTGATTTAAGGATAATTACTTGGGAACTTGACAATTTGTGTTTTAATAGTTATAAAGCTTTAATATTTTGAACATTGAGCACCTGCTGCCAATAAGTAATCATCTGATCCTTCCCCCTACTGCTGACCCCTGCCCATAATTTCCTGCAACTGTGAAAATTCAAATTGATTAAAAATGCTTAAAATAAGCATCCAAATCTGTTGCAATATAAAAGTCAAATTAATGCCAAGCTTATCTGTACCCCATTCTACAGAAGCCTTTGAGTTACAAGTCTCTTGTCATATGAGTCAATGATCTAACTGAATTTTATCTTGAATTTGAAACTGAATTCCACATGAACCATGGCACCTTATTACCAGACAGCTACTCATGTAGGTAGTTGTATGTTTGTCAGTTGCAGTGCTTTGGGAAAAGCCCTGTGATATGACAGCATTGGCACTGTGGTAATAAAAATGACTATATAAACTCAGGGACAATATTTTCCTCCTTGAATCAATTGGACACTGCATAAACACAGCTGTTTCCCCCCCCCCCCATACACTCTCACTTAACCACAAAATCATTACATGTCCTCTGAAGGGTAGCTAAATAGAGGATTAAATGACTTTTTGAATAATCATTAATAGTGCATTTATTTTTGCATTGATGCAATCCCTAAAACACATGCTATTAGCATGATTTTTCCACAATTGAACTGGTGCAAATTGTTAGTAAATCAGGCCTATAATCTTCAAACATACTCCCTAGGCCTTGAGTCTAAAACCATCTGGACACTGTGACAGTATTCTATTTATTATATACAAATGCTTGGATACTGTTGATGCATAAACAGTAATTAAGCACACAAGCCAACCATGCATGCCAGATTTGCTAGAGCTATCCTTTGAGTATCTTACAGTTTCCATGCCAGTGAGCTTATTGAGGCATTGGCTGGTGATTAAACATTAATGATTTATGGTGCAAGCAGGGTTCATTTACTGCTTACTGAAATATGTTTGACAGCATCTTTGTGATTTCCCAAGAATTAATACTTCATAGATAATTTTTTCAGTCATTTTCTAAATTACTTTCAGTAAAGAGATGATGTAGCAACTAATACAATAATATCTCATATGTGTAAGTCTAATGTTTTTGTTCACTGATCAGTGCCAGGCAGAGAGGAAAAAACTCACACCAACAAACTCTTATGAACAGATAAATTAAATAGTGAGTGTAACAGTAATTTTGATACTTGGAAAATATTTTTTGTGCAGATTTCAGGAAAAATTCTAAACTCAGATTCTCAAGGAAAACTATTAGACCAACATCAATTATCCATTGATTTTAGTGGCAGTTGAGTGAGGCCAGTAGTGTTTTTGATTAGTTCTAATTTGGGCCTCAATGTATTACAATGTTACATACATTTTATATCAGTTTACACAGGGGTTCATTTAGATATAAGCAGAATCTGAAGGAATGTGTCCCTTACAGTTAGTTGGAAGGGAGGAGAGAACCTGAATGTGTCTATGTAAATAGTTTGCTCCTGCTTTACTTAGATTTGTTAGCTGTTCAGAAGATGGGGTGGTATTTTGTTCACTGTAATCAACTTAATTTGTGATCCAACATGAGTTATGTTTGTATTAAATGCAGGGTTAGCTAAAATATGGTTACCGGTGTTTGTCATTTTGTGGGAATACAGAAAAGTAGAACTGTGCTAAATTGTTCCAAAGGAAAGGGTTCACAGTTAGCAGAAAGAACCTTGCTAATGCAGGGGCCTTACTTTCAGAGTTCAATGAAAGAGGGAGAGGGGGTGAGGAAAAGTCATTCTTGTCATGAGGTTATATGTTCTCCCCTGCCTGGACTGGTTTGACCTGTTCTTCTCAAAGAACAGAGCTTTAATAGGCATAATTAAGAGCCTCTTTCTTATATTAATTGTATTGGAACTGTTTCTTCCATCCTGCTTGCTAAGAAATCATTTGAGACTGATGGGCAGAAGTCACAGCCAAAAGGTGGATAGCAATGGATGGGGTGGTGGAGAGATGTGGCAAGAGGCCAGCAGGGCAATGGCAGTGTGCAGGTGGATGGCGAGTCACCAGTGGTTACCTCCCCCCACCCAGGATAAGAGGTGCACCTCTTCAGATGCACCTCTGACCTGTGGGTCTGTACTGACCAAGGGCAGCAACTGTTCGAGGGGTGCAGAGAAGGGTTGGACATGTGAAGGGGACATTTAGATTCTTGGATGCAAAAATCTGAGAGGAAAAGGACATTGCCCAACCTACTTGGAGGGAACTTTTACTCATGGTTTATTAACCCTGTTTATAGTGTTTTCCCAAATTAATGCCAAGTCACTTTCATCCCTTTTTACCACAGTTCTTTTCTACTCTGAGACTCTGTGCTTGATGGACACATGACCAGAAGTAAAAGGTGTCATGCACCCCTCTCGAAGGACTTTTCCCACCATCCTCCTACCAACAGGGATTAGTTTGGCCCCCACCAAACCCCCCTCATGCAACTATCCTGCAGTTGCATTAACCCAATGTGTGTGACATTAACTCAGGGGCAGAGAGACTGGGGGAAGTGTTCCCTCTAAGGCTATGTCTACACTCGCGGCTTCTTACACAAGTACAGCCGTTCTTGCGCAAGAACCCACAGAGCAGCCACACTGCTCGCCTGCTCTTGCGCAAGGAAATTTGCAGTACGGCGCGGTAAGAGAGGGTGTCTTGCGCAAGAGCTATGCTCTTTTCTAACAGATGTAAGCTCTCTTGAGCAAGAGGGCAGTGTGGATACTCGGCAGGGATTTCTTGCGCAAGAAATCCCTATGGCTAAAATGGCCATTGGAGCTTTCTTGCTCAAGAGAGCGTCCACACTGCCACGGATGCTCTTGCACAAAAGCACAGCTTGCACATTGCAGTGTGGACGTGTTCTTGCACAAGACTTCTTGCACAAGAACCCTTGCACAAGATGTTCTTGCGCAAGAAGCCGCCAGTGTAGACATAGCCTAAAAGTTTCCTCCCATGAGCAGAATGGATTTTGTGTTGTGCACCTGTACTGAGTTCATGTGGCTTGTTTGGATGTGCCACCAGAGGCGCAGTGAGGGTGTTATGTGCCCGGGGGCAAAGGAAAAATTTGTGCCCTCTCCTCCCCCCCCCACCGCCATGTGGCATGGCCCCAAACCTGGTGCACAGCTGAGGGGAACCTGTACCACATCTTCCCCCATCCCCTACAGTTTGGGGCCGGGCTCCCACATGCATTAACCCTCCAGTGGAGATGGAGGAGGGTCGGGCTTGGAGCAGGGTCGGGCTTAGAGCAGAGAGGCAGGGAGGAGGCTCCAGCTGCTGGTGACAGGCAGAGTAGGAGCACGTGAGCTGAAGGGATAATGGGGGGAGCAGAATGGGATAAAATTGGAGCCTCCCTAGCATGGTGCCCAGGGGCAACTGACACCTCCGGCCCCCTCGCTACGCCACTGCCCCCCCCCCGCCCCGCAGATCTATCATCTTATGCATGTGCAAGATCTGTGAGAGCCATCCCATGAACCTGCAGTTAGTATCTGCCGGCTTCTGGGTGGTGTCTCAATGCTGCCACATTCACCTCCAAAGAGGGGGCTTCCCAAAGCAGACCCTTGCTGCTGACCCCCAAGGCATCCACAGGTCCAGTCTCCTTTCAATGGGCCCACTTCCCAGGGCTCATTGATCTTGGATCTGGCTTCCATCCCCTCTCCAACCTTTGCAACTGCCCAGAGGTGCTCACCTTCCGCCTTATACATTCCCACTTCATTCACCCCACAGGGACAGTCTCTGCCTCACTTGTCCTAGGGACTATTCTACCAAGACGTAATACAAAGTTTCCATGTAAAAGGACTCACTACAAAGCTAAAAACTTCAATGAGAGAATGATTAATACAGAGACGTGTCTACATTTGCTGCAGGGAGACACCTCTGCGTGCCTCCACCCCTCTCCCCCCAGAGTCTACAGCCCCATTGCAAAGCGGGGGAGGGGAAGGAAAGAGGCTGAGGCCCATCCAACAGTACTGAAGCAGTCATGAGCAAGCCACGCCCGGGAGCCATTCTCCTGTCCATTGCTGGTGTTGTGTTGCTTCAGGCACGCTGAAATGCAGTCACCTCTAGGGTGGGCTGGACAGCTGTTTAACACCTGCACAAGCTTTCAGGCAGGGGGCAGTGCGGGCTGCCTTCCTGCAGAGCCCCCATCAGAACTACCGTGCCCTCCTGGCTTAGGAAAAGAATTAACAGGAGGATTGGAAAATTAACCCACCCAGTCTCATGTCCCCTAGGGAGGGACTGAGCCATCTACATTAGGCCCCAGCTAGAGTATCATGTCCAGTTCTGGGCACCACATTTCAGGAAATGTGGAGAAACTGGAGAAAGTCCAGAGAAGATCAACACCAGCGATGAAAGGTCTAGAGAACATGAGGTATGAGGCAAGGCTGAAGGAATTGGCCTTGTTTACCTTGGAAAAGAGAAGACCGAAAAGGGACATGAGAGCAGCTTTCAAGTATCTAAAAGAGTATTATAAGGAGGAGGAAGAAAAACTGTTCTCCTTGGCCTCTGAGGTTAGGATGAGAAGCAATGGGCTTAAATTGCAGCAAGGGAGGTTTAGGTTGAACATTAAGAAAAACTTCCTGCCTGTCAGGGTGGTTAAACACTGGAATAAATTGCCTAGGGAGATTGTGGAATCTCCATCACTGGAGATATTTAAGACCAGGTTAGACAGACACCTGTCAGGAATGACCTAGGGCAACTCAACTTTGGAAGCCCCAGGGGCCACACTGATACTTACAGAACATGCTGAGGGCCTCAACTTAAGTGTGGCTGCATATGCAAGCAAATATATACAAATAGCTTGTCTCACACTGACAGGCATGAATACAAAGATTAAGGCAAGACTACACAACATACAGGCCCCATTTAAGTCAGTTCTGCTGATATTAGTAAAATGCAATATTTACCCGATTTCTACCCATGTGACAGCACTTTTCATGAGCAATGACAGTCCAAGAATTTAACTACTAAAACTCATATCAAGATCATTACACTGACTACTTTTTTGTTTTGGATCCCACTCGCCGGCCACGTGTTGATCCCCACATAAACCCAAACTGAACCGCGGGGCGCAAACAAACTGGCCGTGGGCAGCATACCAAGTTATTAATAAATATTTTTAAACCTTTACCTTTTCTCTCTGCTGCCATGTCTCCTCTCCTTGCTCCATCAGCTCCCCTGGTACCTGCTGCCCCCCAACTCCTCACCCTCCTCTGCTGTCCTGACTCCTGCCCTTCTCACTGCCCTCAGCCCTCCTGCGACCTGCCCCCCTCCACCAGCCCTTCACTCCCCCCTGTGCCCACTCCTCCAGTAGCCCCACTCTGATCAAGTGAGCTACCTCTCCTCATCCCCTCTTCCAACACCTCCATCTACACTCCTGCCCTGCCTCTCTCCTCTGGTACTGGTCTCTCCCCTGCAGGTGTCTGCCCTTCTGCTTCACCCCAGAATCCCCTACCTGCACCTTCCCTTAGCCCTGCACCCTCCTGTTGCCTCCCCCTTCCCTTCCTGCCCCTGCCCCCTTTGCCCTCTTTTTCCCTGATGTCCACCCCCTCACCACTCTCTTCCCCGTTCCCCTCCTGCCCCTCTGTGCCCTCACACATGACTTGCTCCATCCCCACCTTTCTCATGCCCACCCCTTCTTTCAAGCCTTCTCCCAGCACCTCCCCCTCCCCCTCTAGCCTCCAATGCCCTTCCCCTCTCCTTTCCCAGCATCACCCTGTCCCCCCTCCCACTGACACCTCCCCTCCTGCCCTTTCCCTCATTGTCTGCACTTGGCCCCCTGCCATTTGCCTCTCCTCCACCCTGTCTTTTGGTGCCTTCCCCTTTCTTCCTCCTCCTCCTCTGCACAAGCCCCTTCCCCTCCCCTTTCCCTCCGCACAAGCCCCTTCTCTCCCCCCACCCTTCTCTCCCTCCGCACAAGCCCCTTCCCCTCCCCCACCACACAAGCCCCTTCCCTACCTTCTGCTTTCCACTTTGCGGGGCTGGAGTCTGCACTCAGGCCCCAGACTCCGAACCTGGAGCCAGCCATGCCCTGCAACGTGCCTCCGAGGAGTTTTAAAATCCCGGGCCATGACGTCATGTCACGCCCGGGCGTCTCCTCGCCCACCTGCAATGCCACACATGGCAGCAGCAGCCGGCGAGGAGGAGCCACGCTGAGAGCCTCACACGGCAGGGATGGTCCGGGGCCGAGGGGGACGCTCTGGGGGCGGGGTGGGAGGACGCACGGGGGGTCTGGGGCCCGCTCCAGGCAGAGCCGGGGGAGAGACCTAGCTCCACATATTGCTGGAGCAGGGCCCCCGGCTCTGAACAGTAACTCACTGCCCATGGCCCGGCACACTTCCAGGCGCAGGGCCCCCTTAGGTGTAGGGCCCAATTCAGCCAAATTGGTTGAATCGGCCTAAGGCCGGCCCTGCATGGAGGCCCTTGTGCAAAAGCACATCTCTTGTGCAAAAGCACATGGCGGTGTGGACGCGCTCTTGTGGAAGATTTTTTGCACAAGAACTCTTCCGTAAAACAGTTCTTGCGCAAAAAGCCTGCAGTGTAGACATAGCCATGGTGTATTAAAAACCCAAGCCCTTTTCCTTCACTAACTACTCAAAATAGGATTAGATGGGTAGTCCAAATATTAAGCTAAGTGATACAACACTAGATTTGATATTGAATGACTTTTCAGCAACAGAAAACTCACTTAGGAAGAATGGGAAAATCACGCCTTACTTATGTCACTTAAACTATTTGAGGAGTAAATTACTGCTCAGCATGGGTAACATAGCAGAATCTGCCCCTTGCTGATTGATATTTTAAGCGCACTAGAAAATCATTGACCTAATATAAAATTTGCATAAATAAGAGCACAGACACAATAAAGAATAGAAATCATTGTTAAAGAAAGACAGATTCAAAAACTTTAAAGCCATTGTGTAAAAACCATCAGTTATCTTTACTTGGAAAATGAAAGGTACTCACAGTAAAATGTGTATGAGTACCAACTGTGGTGTGAAATTTAAAGCTCTAAAACGTAATTAAAATCAGACTCTTAATGATGCAGCATATGCACTGGTCTGCATTTGCCTCAGGACCTCCAACTTGGGGTTAATTTTCTTCTGTCACACCCCCTTCTTAAAAGGATGACTCAAAATTTTTTGATGAAGTGCTCAGAGGCCAACAGGTAGGATAGGCCTCATGGAAATGATCATTTGCTTCACTATACCCTTGGGCTGCGTCTAGATTGGCATGATTTTCCGGAAATACTTTTAACGGAAAAGTTTTCCGTTAAAAGTATTTCCGCAAAAGAGCGTCTAGATTGGTCCCGGAGTTATCGTTAGGTAGATTGTAAAGAAATAAAAAGTGATGGAATGGAGAAGACAGAGTCTGTTTGGGCAAAAATCACATTGGGGAAGAAAACTATCAGATCCTCCCCTGGGATAGTGCTTGGGATGTGTTATAGACCACCAGGATCCAATTTGGATATGGATAGAGACCTCTTTAATGTTTTTAATGAAGTAAATACTCATGGAAACTGCGTAATCATGGGAGATTTCAACTTTCCAGATATAGACTGGAGAAAAGTGCTAGTAATAATAATAGGGCTCAGATTTTCCTAGATGTGATAGCTGATGAATTCCTTCATCAAGTAGTTGCTGAACCAACCAGGGGGGATGCTATTTTAGATTTGGTTTTGGTGAGTAGCGAGGACCTCATAGATGAAATGGTTGTAGGGAACAATCTTGGCTCGAGTGATCATGAGCTAATACAGTTCAAATTAAATGGAAGGATAAACAAAAATAAATCTGAGACTAGGGTTTTCAATTTCAAAAGGGCTAACTTTAATAAATTAAGGAAATTAGTTAGGGAAGTTGATTGGACTAAAGAAATTATGGATCTTGAGGTGGAGGAGGCCTGGGATTATTTTAAGTTAAAGTTGCAGAAGCTGTCAGAAGCCTGTATCCCAAGAAAAGGGGAAAAAATTATAGGCAGGTGTGTTAGACCAAGCTGGATGAGCAAATATCTCAGAGAGGTGATTAAGAAAAAGCAGAAAGCATATAAGGAGTGGAAGATGGGAGGGATCAGTAAAGAAAGCTACCTTATTGAGGTTAGAGTATGTAGGGACAAAGTGAGAGAGGCTAAAAGTCAGGTAGAGTTGGACCTTGCAAAGGGAATTAAAACCAATAGTAAAAGGTTTTATAGCCATATAAATAGGAAAAAAACAAAAAAAGAAGTAGGACCGCTAATTACTAAGGATGGAGTGGAGGTTAAGGATAATCTAGGAATGGCCCAATATCTAAACAAATACTTTGCTTCAGTCTTTAATGAGGCTAATGAAGAGCTTTGGGATAATGGTAACATAACAAATGGGACTAAGGATATGGAGGTAGATATTACCGTATCCGAGGTAAAAGCCAAACTTGAACAGCTTAATGGGAGTAAATTGGGGGGCCCAGATAATCTTCATCCAAGAATATTAAAGGAACTGGCACATGAAATTGCAAGTCCATAAGCAAAATTTTTTAATAAATCTCTAAACTCAGGGGTTGTACCATTTGACTGGAGAATTGCTAATATAGCTCCTATTTTTAAGAAAGGAAAAAAAAGCGACCCGGGTAACTATAGGCCTGTTAGTTTGACATCTGTAGTATGCAAGATCTTGGAAAAAATTTTGAAGGAGAAAGTAGTTAGAGGCATTGAGGCTAATGACAATTGGGACAAATTACAACATGGTTTTACAAAAGGTAGATCGTGCCAAACCAACCTGATCTCCTTTTTTGAGAAAGTAACAGATTTTTTAGATAAAGGAAATGCAGTGGATCTAATCTACCTCGACTTTAGTAAGGCATGTGATATAGTACCACATGGGGAATTATTGGTTAAATTGGAAAAAAATAGGGATTAATATGAAAGTTGAGAGGTGGATAAGCAACTGGTTAAAGGGGAGACTACAGTGGGTCATACTGAAAGGTGAACTGCCAGGTTGGAGGAAGGTTACTAGCGGAGTTCCTCAGGGATCAGTTTTGGGGCCAATTTTATTTAATCTTTTTATTGCTGACCTTGGCACCAAAAGTGGAAGTGTTCTGATAAAATTTGTGGATGATATAAAGTTGGGAGGTATTGCCAATTCAGAAAAGGATCAGGATATCATACAGGAAGATCTGGATGACCTTGTAAATTGGAGTGATAGCAATAGGATGAAATTTAATAGTGAGAAGTATAAGGTTATGCATTTAGGGATTAATAACAAGAATTTTAGTTATAAGCTGGGGGCACATCAGTTGGAAGTAACGGAGGAGGAGAAGGACCTCGGAGTCCTGGTTGATTATAGGATGACTATGAGCCGCCATTGTGACATGGCCGTGAAAAAGGCTAATACGGTCTTGGGATGTATTAGGCGAGGTATTTCCAGTAGGGATAAGGAGGTGTTAGTGCCATTATACAAGGCATTGGTGAGACCCCATTTGGAATACTGTGTGCAGTTCTGGTCTCCCATGTTTAAGAAGGATGAATTCAAACTAGAACAGAGTACAAAGAAGGGCCACTAGGATGATCCGAGGAATGGAAAACCTGTCTTATGAAAGGAGACTCAAGGAGCTTGGCTTGTTTACCTTAACCAAAAGAAGGCTGAGGGGGGACATGATTGCACTCTTTAAATATATTAGAGGGATAAATACCAGGGAGGGAGAGGAATTATTTAAGCTTAATACCAATGTGGACACAAGAACAAATGGATGTAACCTGGCTAGTAGGAAGTTTAGACTTGAGATTAGACAAAGGTTTCTAATCATTAGAGGAGTGCGGTTCTGGAATGGCCTTCCAAGGGAAGTAGTGGGGGCAAAAGATCTATCTGGCTTCAAGATTAAACTAGATGGGTTTATGAAGGGGATGGTTTGATGAGATAACATGATCTTGGTAACTAATTGACCATTCATTATCAGTGGTAAATAGGTCAATGGAGGGATGATAGGAGTTACTATTGAGAACTTTCTGGGTGTCTGGCTGGTGAGTCTTGCCCACATGCTCAGGGTTTAGCTGATCGCCATATTTGGGGTCGGGAAGGAATTTTCCTCCAGGGTAGATTGGCAGAGGCCCTGGAGGTTTTTCGCCTTCCTCTGTAGCATAGGGTACAGATCACAGCTGGAGGATTCTCTGCATCTTGGGGTCTTCAAACTATTTGAAGGCTTCAATATCTGAGATATAGGTGAGAGGATTATTCTAGGAGTGGGTGGGTGAGATTCTGTGGCCTGCATTGTGCAGGGGGTCAGACTAGATGATCATAATGGTCCCTTCTGACCTTAAAGTCTATGAGTCTATGATGCGCTTTTGTGCAAAAGCGCGTCTAGATTGGCGGCGCGCTTTTGCGCAAAAGCAGAAGCCCGGAACCATTTTGAAGAGGGCAAAAGGTCACCAGCCCTTTCCGGGGGCGGGGCTGGAGCTCCGTTCAGACATGTGCTTCAAGGGATCTAGCCGGACAGCCGTTTGTCTCCTGCTCTTTGAGTTAGGACCTCTGGCAGGGACTGACAGCCATAGCAGGTTTGGTGGTTGCCCTCTGCCTTTTGGACACCACCCTTTTGCCCCCTAGTGCTTTTTCCTGGTTTTGGTTTCTTGTGCCTTGCTTTGTCTGCCATGGAGCCACAGGTGGCCAAGTGCCTGCTCTGGCCCCTGTCGGCCATTTTCAAGTGCCTGCAGCTGGTGCTCCAGGCTGGTGCCCTCATGTTCCAGGACCAGGAGGCACAGATCGCCTTGGACTCCCTCACCAGGGAGGCCATGGAGTCCCTGTGGCATCCCCACCCCACCGTGGAGAGGACACTCTGGAGACTGGACACCAGTACAGACTGGTGGGACCGGCTGGTCCTTGGGCAATGGGATGACCAGCAATGGCTCCGGAATTTCCGCATGCAAAAGCGGACGTTCCTGAAGCTGTGTGCCTGGCTCACCCCCATGCTCCAGAGAGCCACCACCCGGCTGCATGCACCCATCCCCGTGAAGAAGAGGGTCGCCATTGCTCTATGGAAGCTGGCCACCCTGGACAGCTACCAATTGGTGGCACACCAATTCAGGGTGGGAAGATCCACCGTCGGTGTGATCGTCATGGAGATAAGTCCCAGGGGGAGTGGGGAGTGGGGTAGAGGGAGGGTGCTGCACTGCATGCCCAGGGGCAGCCAAGACTCCAGGCTGGGTCACCCAGGGGTTTGGGCCGTCCCTCCCTTGCACAGGCCTGCTGGTGGGGGGGGGGGGCGTGGGGCGAGGGGGAGCTGGTGTGTGTGTGTGCGTGTGCGTGTGTGTGTGAGTGTGTGCGTGCGTGAGGACAGAGGGAATCACGGGGGGGGGGCCCAAGGGAGCTCACACTCACCCCTGCCTTATGTGATGTGTTCCCTTGTGTTTCTCTGCAGGTCGTCCATGCCATCAATGATGTCCTGCTCCCGAGAGTGATCCGCCTGTGCGACATGGACGCTACGCTGGCTGGCTTCGCTGCCCTCGGGTTCCCCAACTGCGGGGGAGCTCTGGATGCAACCCACATCCCCATCCAGGCCCTGGAGCATCGAGCAGCCCATTTCACGAACAGAAAGGTGTACTGCTCTGTTGTTCTCCAGGCCCTCGTGGACCACCGGGGCTGCTTCCTGGATGTCTACGCGGGCTGGTCCGGCAGGGCACACGACGCCTGCATCCTCCACAACTCCGGACTGTTTCGCAGGCTGGAGGCGGGCACCTACTTCCCCCGGCGGGAGTTGACTGTCGGGGATGTGCCTATGCCCATATGCGTCATTGGGGACGCGGCCTACCCCCTGCTGCCCTGGCTAATGCGTCCCTACACGGGGTGGCCGGACCAGAACCAGGCCCGGTTCAATGACCGCCTCAACCGGGCCCGAAATCAGGTGGAGTGCACCTTCGGCCGCTTAAAAGCCCGCTTCCGTTGTTTGCTCACCCATCTCGAGATGGGTGAGCAGAATGCATCACAGGTACTGGCCGCGTGTTGCGTGCTCCACAACATTGTGGAGCGGAGTGGGAAGGCCTTCCTCCCTGAATGGATGGCAGCCGAGGCACAGATGTTTGAACAGCCCCACACAGCTGCCATCCTCCAGGCGCACCAGGATGGGGTGCACATCCGAGGGGCCCTGACGGGCATGTTCACACAAGCCCCAAAGTAGGGTCGCCTCGGTCTCCCCATACAACTCCCTCCCATTCCCTACCCTTCCTCCTCCCCTCCCCTTACCTCCCCCCAATTGTAAAGCGTCGGTTCCAAGCACATCGGCCGTCATTGTGAATGTTCGTCTGGTGCGTCGGACGTAGCTAGGATTTTTCTTTTAGTTTAGGCTAGGGTTTAGGCCACCATCGCCTGTCCGAGCTGTCCCGAAGAACAGGAAGAGGATTCGTGGTTCGTGTGGAAGGCTCGAGTCAGCGTACCCGATTCCAGTCGTCTTCGAGGGATCTCCTGGCTGTTCCTCTCCCGAGGCCCGGAAGGACCAAAGGATTGAGGTTGCCAGCTTCACCGTCGTCTTCCATCGAGGGATCTCCTGGCTGTTCCTCTCCTGAGGCCCGGAAGGACCAAAGGATTGAGGTTGCCAACTTCTCCGTCGTCTTCCATCGAGGGATCTCCTGGCTGTTCCTCTCCCGAGGCCCGGAAGGACGAAAGGATTGAGGTTGCCAGCAACACTACAATTGTCCCTGCGTCTATACTATGTACATATTCTTTTGTGTGCGTCTTTTAACCTTTCTTGCTTGTTTGTTATCTATGTTAATATAGTTGTGGTTTAAATTTTACTTAAAAGTGTCAGTATTTATTTATGCGCCACAAACCAATGACCACTTAAAGGAACAACCGGTGATAGATACAGAATTTGGTGTCTGCATTTTGTAATCCTCTTAAATTTAGTTGGCTAATTGGCATCTCAAATCATTTATTACAGTTACCTCGAGTAACACAATAACCAACAGAGTTTTGTTTTCAACTGAAAAACTTGTATGTTTTTATTTACAAGGGGGAGAGGGGGAGGAGACCTTCAACTGGGAGGGGGAGGGGCTACTCCTGGGAGGGGTGGCCCCTGCTAGCGCTCCTGCGGGGGCGGACCTGGACATGGGGGGCAGGCCGCATCGGGGCAGGCTGCACAGGGAGGTGGGCAGGAGGGGCTATTGCAGGAGGGGGCATTGCAGGAGCGGGCATTGCAGGGGCAGGAGGGGACATTGCAGGGGTAGCAGGAGGGGGCATTGCAGGAGGAGGCATTGCAGGGGTAGGAGGGGCATTGCAGGAGGGGGCATGGGCAGTGCTAGGGGAGGGATGGCGGGGGCATGGGGTAAGGCCATGCCATAATGGATGGCATGGGCTATGTGGGCAGTGAGGGTGGCGATGGAGTCAGCCATCCTGGTGCACTGGGCCTGGAAGGCGGCCCAGGCCTCCTGGCGCCACTGCAGATCCCCCTCGACGCGTTGCCTAATCGCAGCCTCAATGCGCTCGACGGCCTGCACATCGCGCCGAAGGAGCTGGTCCCAGTGGCGGAGTCTCTGGCTCTGTGGCTGGGCAGCTGGGGGTGCCTCTGCTGCCGGACTGGAGTGTCCCCGGCTTGTGCTTGGTCCCGCTGCAGGGAAGAGAAGAAAGGATGGGTCAGTCAGGTGGGCCGGCCACTGTCCCCACACCTCATGCCCTCCACCCCTGAGCCCAGGTGACACCACAGTAGTGTGGCTTGGGCCCACTCAGTTCCCCCCCTTCCCCCCTGTGTTGTATGTTTGCAAGGAGGACCGCCCCTGGAGTAGGGTCCTCCTCCATGTATTGTAACCACCGGTCTCTGTCCTGGCCCCATGGAGGGCGGGAGGGCGCTTGTGTTGTGTTAACCTGTGGAACTCCCTTCCAGTGGAGGCTGTGAGGCTTTGGGCTAATCACTGGTGTTTGACAGGGAGCGAGATGCATCCCCGCACAGTGCCTGGGAGCACATCTGGCAGAGGTGGTCTGGGCTCTCAGATCCCAATCGCGTGGGATATCTCCTGGACGGAACCAGGAGAGTGACTGGGGCGGGGGGGGGGGGGTGTCCCATCCTTGCAGCAAAACTCAGGCGGCCCTAGGGGCGGCCCGAGCGCTTCCCCCCCTTCTCCCTCCCACTATCCCTCCCACACGTAGCCCAGGGACATGTGTGGCCACAGTGGGGACTTCCCTCGGGGAGCCAGCCAAGGCACCGGGAGCAGGCGAGGGGCTCAGTGGGGGCCACGTTCACAGGGCTGTGACGCTGCGGTTTACCCAGGAGCAGCTGGCTGTGCCTCACAGCCAGGCATGAGACAGTGTGCCGTTCTGTGTGCTGCACCATTGCGGAGGTGCGGGCTCTGGCCTGAGTCCCTGGGGCCCTGGCTGGTTCCAGCCGGCATCCACCCTTCCCCCTGGTCCCGCCAAATGTGTGTGAGCAGCACGGTCCCAGGCGTGCCCTACAGCTGCCTGCCGCAGACACATGCCGCTTGGTCACCAGGCTGCAGGTGGTTGCACGTGCTGCTTCCTGCCTAATGCTACACAGCATGCAGCTCACGTGGCCTGAGTGACATGTTCTCCCCCTCCCTGCTCCGGGCGCCTGGCTCCCCCCTCCTAGCCCCCCGCCCTTGTGAGTGCAAAGTGCAAGACTCACTGGTGGATCCTTCCCCGGCCTCGGAGGATGCGCGGGAGACGTCAGGGCTGCTGGAGGGGGCCTGTTGGGTGGCAGTGCTGGCCTCATCCTCTGATGCACTGCTGTCATTTCCTTCCCCCGCCTCAGTGGTCCTGGTGACGGGGGGGCACACGCTGCTGTCGACGGGCACATCCAGGGCTTGTGGGGCTGGCTGGCCCAGGATGGCGTGCAGCCGGTCACAGTGGGGGCAGGTGTCTGGTCCTGCCCCCCGGCCCTCGCTGGCCCGCACATAGCCCAAGAAAAGTTCTTTGACTTTAGCCCGGACCTGTTCCAGGTTCCGGGCTGGATGGCCCTGCTGGGCTAGCGCCTGGGCCATGCGGCCAAAGATGTTGGCGTTGTGGCGCCGGGACCGGGTGTCGTGGAGGCCCTCCTCCTCCTGCCACAGGTCCAGGAGTGTCTCCAGCTCCCCCGAGGACCACGATGGGGCTCTTCTTCTCTGGCCCCTGGGGGCCTCCTGCGCTGGGGGTGCAGGTGGCTGAGTGCCCAGAGCTGCCATGCTGGGCTGCGAGGTGGCTGCTGGGCACGGCAGGGGCACCGTGGCAGACCTCAGGCCAGAGGTCTGAGGCACGCTCCTGCCACGTGCACTCAGCAGCCTGCGGCTACTTTAAGAGCTCGGGTTACCAGGAAGTCCGGGGCTACTACGGGGTCTCCCAGCGTCCAAACAGCTTTTTTCCGTTTAGCCTGCTTTTGCGCAAAAGTCTTAGCTAGCTGTCTACACTGGTCCTTTTGCTCAACAGTTTTTCGCAAAAAGGACTTTTGCCTGAATGGGAGCGTCAAAGCTTTTCCGGAAGAAGCACTGATTTCGTATATGAGAACGTCAGTGCTTTTGCGGAAAATCAAGCGGCCAGTGTAGACAGCTGGCAAGTTTTTCCGGAAAAGCGGCTGATTTTCTGGAAAAAGTGGCCAGTCTAGACACAGCCTTGTAGATTACAGGCATTTGCTATTTCTAGGACAAACTGAATTCCTTATTTCTAAAATTAACTACAAACATGAAACAAGGCTATTAGAACACATATTCAAAAATTACGCTTTCAAAACTATAAACTATGCAGCCTCAAAAGGTAAGTGCTTTTTTTATTTAAAAAAAAAGGATGAGAGACATAATTCTTATAAAACCTTTTTTACAGAAATGGCTGATAATATATTTGGGAAGTATGTTTTATGGGGATTGATGCATTAACCAGATTAAGCAGTTGATTAGACAACATAGGTGAAAGGCTGCATATCTCATTATTATCCCTTCACTCATACAGAATCCATACACGTGTTTTAATCTAAAACTTTATTTGTTTTTTTGTTTCCCTTTATAAATTATTCAGGGCCTGTTCTTTCAGTATATACAGTAATGCCAATGGACGTTATGGCTATGTATGGAAAGTCAACCACTTTTGTGTGTATCTGCAATCTATTAAAAGTACAAAAAAGTCAACATTAAGGTAATCATCTAAAATTTAAAAAGTTAGGAATGACAAAAAAATTAAGATTACCAAAGAAACCTTGACTAAACCTGATTCCACCTACATGGTACATACTCTTCCTCTTTTTCTCATTCAATGGGCTTGAATTTTTGGTTCAAGTTGCTAAGCATGTACCATAAGCTAGTAAGAATGCACAGAATGGTGGAGTTAATATTATTCTAATAATTTTAACATATACATTTCCTAATTTTTTAAAATTTATTGTGTAACATTATAACTGCATTAACATAGGATAGACTGTAGCTGTATACTGTGGAGGAAGAATATTGCACTGAAGAGCCCATGGAGTGCAGCAGAAGGTAAGGGGTCAGAACACTTTTTACACCTCATTTTGGAGATGCAGTATTTGTTCCCACCATGTTTCCTCTATAGATTCTCAGAGTGAAATGGGTCACATTGTAGTTCCATACCCATGGTGTCATCTGTGGTGTATAATACCACCGGTGGAACTTTGACGCTATAATGTATTCTATTGGAATAGGATAAGGAACCTATTGCAACTACCTCCTACGATATATAATTTTTCAGTTCAAACAGTACAGATCACTGGCTTTGGAGCTGAAGAACTAGGAGTTTAATCCCAGCTGTGCAAAAATCACTGAAATATGAGACTGTAAGGAACCTCAATAGATCATCCCCTGCACTGAGTTTGGACTTTCCTTGATAAGGCTTTGTCTAACCAGTTCTTAAAATCGTCCATGATGGAGATTCACAACCTCTCTAGCTAACTTGTTTCAATGCTTACCCACTCTGACAATTAGGAATTTTCCCCTGAAGTCTAACCTAATGCTCTGTTGCCTCCATTTAAGCTCATTACTGCTTGTCCTTTTCCCAGTAGATAAAGGATATGTCTACACTACAGTGTTAATTTGAGTTAACTTAGTTCGAAATCGTTAATAGTTAAGCTATTTCGAAATAGCGTGTCCACACTGAGTGGACTCGAACCTAAGTTAAGGCTGGCTGGAACCAGTGCCGTCAGGGCATCAGGTTAGGACTTAGTGTGTGGGGCTGCTGCCTGAGGCTAACTGAGCTCCCTGCTTAAAGGGACCCTATCCCCACCCCGGACAGACAGTTCTCAGGGTTCCCTGCTACCTTGTCTACCTTGATGAGGGACAGCAAAGTACTCGGCCACATGAAGCCAGAACTGCCCCTGGGCATGCCGGTGCATCCCATGGGGTGGTTGCCATCAGCCTGGCTGCACTCACTGCAGGCTGCCATCCGGGGAGTCCAGTGGGGGCTGTCAGGATCTAGGAGGCCCTGCGGGAGAGCGTCCACCCCGAGGAGAACTAAGAGCCTCCTCAGTCGTCCCCACCGGGGGCTCGTGCCCCATTCCTCCCTCACATCCTCCCACTGACCCCACCCTAGCCCCCCCTTCCTGATCTCAAATAAAAGACACATATGTTCAAAAATATAAACTGGGTTTATTGTACAAAACTGGGGGGGGGGAATGAACCTCTGGGGAGACCGGGGAAGGGTGGCGGGAGAGGGGAGGGGAAAACTTGGAGGAGGGAGCTGGAAGGGGGAAGTGAGGGGAAGAAGGGGGAGGGGAAGCTCAGCGCTCAGCGGTGGGGGTCTCGCCGGGCCAACTGCCTCGCAGCACCGAGGGGGAGGGGGGGCCTCGGCATCCCCTGGGGGATGGGGAGGAAGGTGCAGAGGTTGAGGTGGGGGGTGTGGAGATTGAGGAAGAGGGTGTGGAGGTTGAGGAGGGAAAAGTGGGAGAAGGGGCAGGAGTGGGAGGAGGAACAGTACCTGGAGGGGCAGCAGGCTCTGGGGCAGCACGGAGCAGCACACTCTGCACCAGGGCCTGCAGGTGTGAGCACATGGCACAGTACTGGGCAAGCTGCTCCAAGAGGAACTGCAGGTCCTCCTGCACCCAGCCCTGGATGGTGCGGTGCAGGGCTCGCAGGGCCCCCAGGTGCTGGTCCCGGTACCCCTGCCACGTGCTGGTGGTCCGGAGGAGCCCTTGGGTGTGGGAGGCTGTCCCGGGTAGGGTGGTGCGCCCTGCATGTGCAGCTGGTGTGGCTGTGGAGAAAGAAGGGGAGTGGTCAGTTCTCTCTGGGGACGCAGTGGATGATGCCCAGCACCCTCTGCAAGGTGAGGATGACCGTGCCCTGAACCATCAGAGCCGATGTGCTTGCACAGAGGCCATGGTTGGGATGTCTGGCTATCCCCGGGAGTGGGAGCTGCCCCAAGACCACACCCATGCCTCTGTGCCATGTATAGTATGGCCGAGGCGGGGAGGAGATGTCCCCTGCCTCTGTGTAGAGGGGGCGTGTGAAGGGAGGGCGTCCTGCTGAGTCCCGCCCTGGAGGTCGGGAGCGTGTCAAGTCTCTTCACACACATGTGTGGCTATTGGGCCACGGCCCCTGTGTGTCATGCAGCTGGAGCCACCTGCCCAAGGGTGGCACGGCACGTGCCCGCATGTGCACAGGTGGCTGCATGATCCGTGGGAGGCATGGCCCACGCGCGTGGTCCCTGGTTTCCCTCTTTGCCCCCCCCCCCCCGGGTAGGGGACAGTGATGGCATTACCTGGTGTGGCCTCCCCTGACGACTCTGCTGACTCCGGTGCTGGGACAGCTTGGGGGTCCCGCTGGCATGGCACCCTCTGCGATGGCCCCTCTGCCACGCCCAGGTCAGGGCCCTCTGGTCCCAGCTCGCTGCCTCCTGGGGTGGCGCAGAGCGTCCCACCTCCCAGGATGCAGTTGAGGGTGAGGAAGTAGGGGCAGGTGTCAGCCCCTGCTGCGGCACTGCCCCTGGTGGCCTTGGCGTACTCCTGCCGCAGCTCCTTTATTTTGAGGCGCACCTGCTCCTGGGTGTGCCTGTGGCCCTTTCTGGCCATGGTGGCTGCTATGTGGCCATACACAGCTGTGTTCCTCCACCTGGTGCAGAGATCATGGATATTGCGGGCCTCTGGGTGCAGGGCTGGCAGTGCTGGCAGTGCTGGCTCTCTGCAGGCAGGCCTCTGGCTCGCACGTGCCCAGTAGCCAGACTCTACCCCTTTTAAGGGCCCCTGGGCTGGGGGAGAGGAGAGGAGTTTTCCTGGTTGTGCCCAGAGTGGCCACCAGAGCTCCCTTGGAAGGGCTGGAGGCCCCTATTTTGAATTAAGTGTCTACACAGCACTTAATTCGAAATAGCTATTTCGAATTTGGTGTTACTCCTCGTAGAATGAGGTTTACCAAATTCGTATTAAGCGCTCCACTATTTTGAATTAATTTCAAAATAGTGGTTTGCATGTATAGATGCTAGTAAAGTTAATTCGAAATAACGGCTGTTATTTCGAATTAACTTTGCAGTGTAGACATACCCAAAGAGAATAATTTATCACCATTTTCTTTATAACAGCTATTTGTATACTTGAAGACTTGTGTCTGCCCCTCTTCTCCCCTCCCCCCCAAATCTTCTCCAGAATAAACAAAACCATTTTTTCCATCTTTCCTCATCAGTCTTGTTTTCTAGACTAGTGCTTTCAACCTTTCAAAAGTATTGAACCGCTTTTGGGAGACTGAATTGTTTTGCGTACCCCAAGTTTCATATCACTTAAGAATATTGGCTTACAACATCAGACTTAAATATAGCGCACTAGTTCTGAAATTGCTTACTGGCTCATTTTTTCCAAATAATTATAAAATCATTCATAATTTAAATATTGCATGTGCATATCAATGTATAGTTAGAATAATATAAATAAATCATTAGCTATATGAAATTCTAGTTTGTACTAATTAGTGTTTTTATATAGCCTTTTGTAAAACCAGGCAAATATCTAGATAAGTTGGTTTACCCTCTACAAGACCTCTATGTACCCTGGTTGATAAACACTGTTTTATGCCTTTAATCATTTTTGTTGTTCTTCTCTGGACTCTTTTCCAGTTCACATCTTCCTTGAACTATGGTGCCCACATCTAGATATAGTACTCCGGTTGAGATTTATGAATTCTGAGTAGAGTGGAAGAATTTCTTATGTCCTGCTCACAACACTCCTGTTGATACATCCTAGATTTTTTGCAACAATATTACATTGTTGACTCCCATTCAGTTTGTGATCCACTAGAACCCTCGGATTCTTGTCTGAAATACACCTTCCTAGACAGTCATTTCCAATTTTGTATATGCAGCTGAGTATTCCTCCCTGATTGTAGTACTATGCATTTGCCCATTTTTTCAGACCTTTTCTCCAATTTGTCAGTATCGTTTTGAATTCTAATCAAGTTCTCCAAAGAACTTGCAACACCTCCCAGCTTTGTAGCACTTGAAAACTTTGTAGCACTTGAAAACTCTCTATGTCATTATGGAAATTTCCGAAGATATTGAATAGAATCAGACCCAGAGCACATTCCTGCAGGACCCCATTTGAGATGCCTTTCTATCTTGACTGTGAACAATTTATAATTATTCTGAGTACAGTTTTCCAACCAGTTGTGCATTTATCATCTAGTACATTCATTTATACTATATTTTGCTAGTTTGCTTATGAGGACTTGTAAGAGTTTCAAAAGCCTTACCAAAGTTCATATATGACTTGTACTGCTTCTCCACTCCCCCTCCCCAGCAACAAGGCTTGCTATTCTGTCAAAGTCAGATACCAAGATGGCTTGACATGTCTTGTTCTTGACACATCAATGTTGATTGCTACTTATAACCTTATTATCTAAGTGAGGAGGTGAGTGGTGGGCAAAATACAGCTCAAGGGCCATGCTCAGTCCATCAGACTTATTAATCTGGCCCTCAGACTCCCACCAGGGAGCAGCTGCGGAGTAGTGTTAGAGGCTTTCCCTGTGTGTACTATGGCTCTGTGCTTGCTGTACATGTGGTGTGTCTTTGCACACCTCCCAGAAGCAGGAACATGTGTAGGAACTGAAGGAGGGACAGCCAGGGGACACTACATGTTGTCCTTGCTCCAAGTGCCTGCTCTGCAGCTCCCATTGGCTGGGAATCATGGCCAATGGGAGCTGTAGGTGTGACACCTGTGAATGGTCACTATGCAGAGCCAGTTGGCGGTTCATGCACATAGGAACTGGAGTGAGGACATTAATCTACTTCTGGAAGATGCTTGAGGTAAGCACTGCCCAGAGCCTGTAGTACTTACCACAAGCAGCTCCTGGAAGTAACTGTATGTCCTAAGCCCCCTTCACACCCAAATCTCCTGCCCCAGTCCTCATCCCTTCCCAACTTTTGAACACCTTGGCCCTAGTTCAGAACCTCCTGCACCCCAATCCCCAATTTCATGAGCATTCATGGCCTGCCATACAGAGATGTGGCCCTTATTTACCTATTCCTGTTTGCAAACTGTTTTCTCCATTATCTTCTGTGTACTGAAATTAAACTGAGTGGTCTATAACACCCTGGGTTGATATTATTCTCCCTTTTTACATATAAGTACTATATTTGCCCTTTTCCAGTCCTCTGGGAACTCTCCCATCTTCGACACTTGCTCAGAGGCTAAAGGCTCAGATAGCTCTTCAACCATTTCCCTAAGTATTCTAGGATGTATTTTACCAGGGCTTGATGACCAGAAGACATGTAATTTGTCTAAGTAATTCTAAGCTTCCTCTTTTCCTATTTTAGCCTCAGATCATATTCCACTTACACTTTTTGGTGACAACTGAAACAAAAAATGTATTGAACTCCACTCCTTGCTTCATTTTCTGTTGACTTTACTCAATGAGGAGGACATGGGACCTAGCCTGTCCTCAGTCTTCCTTTTGCTTCTAATGTATTTATAACATGGTTTCTTCTTATACTGTCTGTGCCTGGCTAGTTTCATCTCATTTTGTGCCTTCACCTTTCTGCTTCTCTCTAATTTTGGTTTTTACAATGAATATATTCATCCTTCATAATTTGACATAGTTTCCACTTTTTGTATGTTCTTGTTTTGAGCTGTTGGTTTTCAAGGAGCTCCTTGTTAAGTTGGGGAGTTCTCTTACCATATTTCCTATCTTTCCTTTACCTTAGGATAGTTGTTTTTTGTCGTTAATGTCTCTTTAAAAAACTAACAACTCTCCTGAACTCCCCCCTCCCCCGCCACACCCCCCCACAATACTTTCTTCCTGTGGGGTTTCTAGCTACTTCTTGGAGTTTGGTAAAATCTGCCCTCTTGAGGTCCATTGTCTGTTTTCTGCTGTTGCCCCTCCTACTATGTGTGAATTATGTTTTTCTCAGCATTCCTTACAACTTCCCATCTATGCTGGATAGAGAAGGAAACAAAAGATGGTATTGTGGTTCTAACATGGGACTGGCTGTTAGAAACCCAATATTGTCACTCATGGTAAATCACATGCACTATCTGTGCCACAATACCTCATCTGTAACTTGTGGTGAGAATAGTCAATTAATTGATGTTTGTAATGAACCTTCAGGCTCTCAGGAGGAAGATGACATGAAAAAGGAATGCATTATCAGCCGTAAGACCATCTTTCTCTTGCTATTATCAGAATAATTAAATCTCACTTTGTACTTTTATTGCACTGTCTGAAGATTTCAAAGCATTGAAGGCATTTAAAAAGTAGTGTAGGAATTTTTTTTCAGGTTGTGTGTGACAGTTTCAATGAACAAAACTGAACTTCTATCAATTTTCATATTGGGGTTTTGAAGCTTTTTTGAGCACATAAGAGGTACTGTAGTTAAATAAAAATGTCTTAAAGACTGGCACAGTCTGACTACTGTCTGAATTCTTTCTTTGAACTGACAACCACCTAGTGGTGTACCCGTAGTAAAATCTTATATTGAAAAATAAAGAATAATCATATGCTTTAGGGGGAATGAGCAGCTTCATTCCCAGTTATAGATTTTTTTTGCATGTTCAAAAAGTTCACTTGAAGGAAATAATTAAAAATTAATATCCCACTCATTCTGAAACATTTTAATTAAACCTTTGGGTAGTTTTATACATTGCTATACCTTCAGTATTAGAGCATGCTTTGGAAAAATAATGAAAAGGTCATATAACTTTCATGTTTCATTAAAAAGTGTTTCCAAGCTATGTTGGAACAGATTTTACCTTTGACTCTTAACAGGCCAGTAGAAAGTGTAACAAGAGTTGGTCAAACAAGGAGAAAAAATAATAATGTACATTTCTGCTTTGACTGAGTATAAATCCCTTATAGTTCCCTTTTTGGGAATATTCAAGTAGCAGAAGTTCCAGTCACAGAAAAAATATAATGGGAAATTTCATCAATCAAAACTGAAATTCAACTCAAAAGGGAAGTAGAAAAGATTGACAATGCTTAAGTCCTCCAATCGGGAAAACAGTCAGCAGCAATGACTTTGACTAATCACATAGCTCAAATGCTGAATTGGGTGTGTTGAATATTCAAAAAAAATAGTTGCAGTGAATGCTTCAGGAGCAATCTATGGGCCCCAGTTTTCACATAAAACATTTGAAACAAGTTGGAATTGTCAACAAATTATTAAATCCACATCCATAAAGAAAAAGAAGGTTCAGTGTGCTGAAAAAAAAAATCTAATTGTTCATTCAGCCATAGAAGTGAAAAGAAACCAATGCAACAGTGAACTTATCATTGATTAACACTCATATAACATACAAAGCTAAATGTTTTGGGTCCTGAGTAGTGTCTCTAGTGGGCTGTCTTCTGACATGATACTGATATACCTGCAATCATGTTTGATGCTCAGCCTGGCAGCTGCCTCATTTAATTACATAAGGTTGGGACAGGTGTTTCCAATAAGCAGACATGCTCCCTCTCTGAGTTGATGTACTTTAGAACAGTCATCTGTTCCCCCAATCTTTTCTTAATTGGTGGATATGAGTACACAGTGAGTATTTTGTGCATGCATAAACATCTAGCCAACCAATGGCCTCTTCAGTGGCATGATGCAGTGGAGTCGGGAAAGGCAAAAGCCAGAAGAGATTATTTTTTTTGCTGTGAGGTTTATTAGAACTTCTCTTAAATGTTTCCACCTTGTGTAAAGTAATTTATCATAAGATTTGTGTGTAGGGTTTCTAACTTTAAAACTCCATTTCTTTTTTTTTAATCTTTCTTTGTCTCTCAAGATGTTAAGACCACTGGGCATGATGGGTCATTTGTGAATCTTAAAGTTTAAACAAGCACATTTATCTCCCTCTGAAGCATCTAGTACTCACCTCATTCAGAGCCAGGATATTGGACTAACTGGACTTGAAGTCCAATACAATATAGTATATCCTATGATCCCAAGTCAATGGGATTACAAGAGCAAGATTTAGTCAATTACTTACAAAGCTACAACTCTGGAGCAAATTTTAAGGCTTTGTAATGTCTTGAATGTCAGACTACTTTCTGAAAGAAAAGTGTGGTAAAATGGTTAAAATAAAAAAAAATATTACAGAACATTTTCTTTTTGTTTTCCCCCGAATAGAACTGCACAAGTATATAGATATTGAACCATTTCAAGTGTTCTTTTCCTACTGACTTAACATTCAGTTGCTAATAAACTGTATCATGACACTGTTTCTGTATTAAAAGTTTTGGTAATGTATGCTTTTATTTTATGAGTATGACTGAAAGGACTGCCCCTTAAATGGAAAATTACCAGAGGCTAGTTTTAATCACATTAGGGGGGCTTTTTCCAATCACTTAATGAATACATGCAAAATAGCTGATGTTTCTTAAATTAAGTACTTTTCAAACGTGGGATCTATTTCTCATTAAATAGTACTAGGGTGTCATAGTGGTATTGATCTCATGGCTAAAGATATTCTTGATAGCTATCATTCAGCTGTAGCATGACACTGTATGAGACACTGATTGCATGAGCTCAGCAGGGAAATAAAGTTAACTCATGTGTTCCCTGTAACACTGTTTTAATTTTGATAGTGTCATTCAAACACAAGTTTAATTTGCTAATGTCTGTATAGCACTTTGAGGATGTAGAACACTATAAAAAGGGGGAAATAGTCTTTTGAGATAGATGCTGCCATATTTCTAGGTGCTTTTTTAAAATTGGGGTATTCCTGTAGTACAGAAAGTAATTCACTGTGAAGTTCAATGTCAATGTGTGTTTGAAATTAGATGATTTGCCTCTGTGAGTTAGCTGTATGGATTGGTATGTGGCAATACATGTCACTACCTCCATGATTGTCCTACTGTTATCAGGAAAACCCCTTGCCTAGAGGAGAAGTTATTAAATGGTGCAGTCCTCTGACATTAGAGATGGGCTCAAGCTGCAAAGTTCAAGTCCAGATCTCCATCTCCCCAAAGTTTCAGGAAACTCAGCTCTGTGGTTTTGGCTTTGTTATACAGAGAAGAGCAAGCTGTGGAGTTTGAAGGTATTTCACATTAAAACTTCAAAGTTGTGGGATGTTTAGATCTAAGTCTTTTATTTATGGCCATTGGAAGTATAAAGTCAGCAGCCATTACCTCTTGGGGAAGTAGCATCACTTCAGAGCCTAGCATGAAATGCTGATGTTGCTCCTGCAGTGCATTAGTGTGTTTTGAGGCCAGCACAAGTCAGGCAATCAGAGCATCTCTTTTCTGGAATGTAAAGGGTAAACTTATGTGTTGTTGTTATAGATAAGAAAACATGCAAGAAAAAAATGATAATTTAATCGCATGGATGATAACCAAGGGCAGGAATGTCTATGCATATTATCCTCAACATTTTAGTAAGAATTGACTATCATCACTGAGCTTCAAACACTTACTGCCTCAAAACTAGACCCCAAATCACAGATATTAAAAAGCACTCATAGTCAAAGGCAGAAGGGACCCACTCCGACATCACCCACTCTGCCCTCTTATATCACAGGCCATTACATTTTACCTAATTGCCCTTCTAGTGAGTCTAATATGTGACTTTTGTGCTCTTCTAGAAAGGCATCCAGTTGAATTGAAGAAATCAAGAGGAAGAATCCATGACCTCCCTTAGTAATATTTTTGCAATGATTAATCATCCTCATGGTTAATCTGTACCTTATTTCTAATGTGAATGGTCTGGCTTCAGCTTCTACCCACTGATTTTTTTTTAAACTTTTCTCATCTATATTAAAGAGCCCTGCAGTACCCAGGATCTTCTTCCCTGGAAGTTACTTATACATTGTAAACAAGTTACTGTCCCCTCCCCCTTTGGTGCACTGTACATCTCACACTGGAAGGCATTTCTCTTGCCCTCAGACAATTTGAGGTTCTTTCCTGGACCTTGCATATTTTTTCAACATCCATTTTAAACAGTACCAGAACTGAATGCAGTATTTCATATCCATCTCACCAATGTTGTATACTGATGTAAAATCACCACCCCAATTCTCCTGTTTATTCATTGTAGGATTACATTAGCTTGTATTGTCACAGCATCACACTGAACTCACACTGAATTGCATTTCTGCTATGATGCTTAGGTTGTTTTTAGAGTTATTGCTTTCCAGGATTCAGGTCCCCAAGACAATCCCATTGCTATGAGCAGGAGTCAAACCTGCACAGGAAAACCCTACCGTGTTTCAAGCTTAGGGTACGTCTACACTACAAAGTTAATTCGAACTAACAGCTGTTAGTTCGAATTAACTTTCATAGGCGCTACACACGCAAACCGCTAGTTCGAACTTAATTTGAACTAGCGGAGCGCTTAATTCGAACTAGGTAAACCTCATTCTACGAGGACTAACGCCTAGTTTGAATTAAGTAGGAGATAAATCACTTGATCATTGTCTTCTGTTCTCCTTCTCTGGGGCACCTGGCATTGGCCACCGTCGGCAGATGGGATGCTGGGCTCGATGGACCTTTGGTCTGACCCAGTATGGCCATTCTTATGTTCTTATGTTCTTATGTTCTAAGTAGTTCGAATTAAGGGCTGTGTAGCCACTTAATTTGAACTAGTGGGAGGCTAGCCCTTCCCAGGTTGCCCTGGTGGCCACTCTGGGCCAAGCCAGGGAAACTCGTCTGCCCCCCTCCCGGCCCCAGAGCCCTTAAAGGGGCACGGTCTGGCTACGGTGCCCGTGCCAGGTGCAAGCCTGCCAGCAACCAGACAGCAGACCCTGCACCTGGCACAGCACGAGCCAGCCACCCGCTGCCACCCAGCCCTCTCCCTCTTCCCAGGACCAGGCTGGCGGCTCCCAGGAGCCTGCCTGGGGCCGCAAGAGGCGGACGCCCTCCTGGTCTAGTGCGGAGATCGTGGACCTCATCCAGGTTTGGGGGGAGGCCTCCAACGTCCACAATCTCCGCACTAGGCACAGGAAAGTGGCCGTCTAGGGCAGGATAGCTGCCAGCCTGGCCACCAAAGGCCACATGCGAACCCAGGAGCAGGGTTGCATGAAAATCAAGTTGGTCCAGTGAGACCCCCGACCCTGAGCTTAGAACATAAGAACATAAGAACGGCCGCACTGGGTCAGACCAAAGGTCCATCTCGCCCAGTAGCCTGTCTGCCAACAGCGGCCAACACCAGGTACCCCGGAGGGGATGGACCAAAGACAATGGCCAAGCCATTTGTCTCGTGCCATCCATCTCCAGCCTTCCACAAACAGAGGCCAGGGACACCATTCCTACCCCCTTGCTAATAGCACTCCATGGACCCAACCTCCATGACTTTATCTAACTTCTCTTTAAACTCTGTTCTAGTTCTCACCTTCACAGCCTCCTGTGTCAAGGAGTTCCACAGGTTGACTATTTGCTTTGTGAAGAAAAACTTTCTTTTATTAGTTTGAAGCCTGTTACCCATTCATTTCATTTGGTGTCCTCTAGTCCTTCTATTATGGGAACTAATGAAGAACTTTTCTTTATGCACCCTCTCCACACCACTCATGATTTTATAGACCTCTATCATATCCCCCCTCAGTCTCCTTTTTTCTAAGCTGAAAAGTCCCAGTCTCTTTAGCCTCTCTTCATATGGGACCTGTTCCAAACCCCTAATCATTTTAGTTGCCCTTTTCTGAACCCTTTCCAAGGCCAAAATATCTTTTTTGAGGTGAGGAGACCCCATCTCTACACAATACTGAAGATATGGCGTACCATAGTTTTAGACTTCCCCTCCTCCTTCTTCCTCTGGCTTCCCCCTTCCAGCTCCCTCCTCCCAGGTTTCCACCTCCCCTTTCCCACTCTCTCTCTTCCCCTCTCCCACCTCCTTTTCCCAGTCTCCCCAGAGGTTAATCCCCCCCCCCTCAGTTTTGTTAAATAAAGAGAGTTTCCATTTTTGAACACACGTGTCCTTTATTTTTTACATCAGGAAGGGGGGCTAGGGAAGGGTAAGTGGAAGGAGGTGAGGGAGGAATGGGGCACGAGCCCCGATGGGGAGGACTGGGGTGGCTCTGTGGGCTCCTCGGGGTGGAAGCTCTTCTGCAGGGCCTCCTGGATCCTGACAGCCCCCCGAATGACCCCCCCAGATGGCAACCTACGGCAAGTGCAGCCGGGCTGATGGCCGAGTGCTGTAATGTGCTGAGGGTGGGCACTCAGGTCACTCCAAGACAGGACTGCTTTGCTGTCCCTCATCGAGGTAGACAAGCAAGTGGGGAACCGTGAGAACTGTCTGTCCGGGGTGGGAGTCGGGTCCCTTTAAGCACAGCCCTCGGCTAGCCTGAGGCAGCAGCTCCACACTCTAAGTCCTAAGCTGATGCCCTGCCAGCACTGGTTCCGGTCAGCCTTAACTTCGGTTCAGGGTCCACTCAATGTGGACATGCTAGTTCGAATTAGCAAAACGCTACTTCGAACTAGTTTTTAAGTGTAGATGCGCTAATTTGAATTAGCTTAGTTCGAATTAACTAATTCGAACTAAGTTAGTTCGAATTAGTGCTGTAGTGTAGACATACCCTTAATGTCTTAAACACTCACCAGGAACAAATGTATTCAAGTCTGTATTATTGTCCTTTTTTTTTTTTAACCTGAGAGGCTAGTTAAATTTCAGGGCCCTAGCCTATTGGAAGAAGAAATTGAGAATGAGTCTTATTTTTCTTTAATGCCTGATTATTTACAAGGAATGTATCAAGTCCTACTTCTTTAAACAATGGAAGTATGAAAAAGGAGAAGTTTCTAAGCTAACACTCACAAGTCTCTTTAGCCAACAGCTACAAGTTTTCTGTCTAGCTTTTCCTAGAGTCATCTAATGCTCACAGGCTTCTGGTTGGCTTTCTTGCCTTTTTGTCTCTACCTCTCTCTTTATTCTGCTCTGTTCTCAGTTTGGCTATGTCTACACTACAAGTTTTCTCGTCAAAAAATATGCAAATGAAGGACTCATTTGCATGAGTTGTTATCTCATTTGCATATTTTCTGCTTATCCGTTTTTGCACTGGGTTTTTTTTGCGCAAAAATAAGCAGTGTGGATGTTTTCTTTTTTGTGCAAAAAACCCTTTTTCTGCAAGATCCTTATTTTTTGAGCAGGGTGGAACATGCCTTCTTTCCTTCCAAGACACACTGCACATTTGATAGAATAATATAGACACTAGAGTCCAGTGCTTGCGAAAATCAGTGGGCTGTATTAATACTTCACTCATGTGAAAGTACCCAGTACGCTGCATGTAAATGACACCACACCTTAAAAGCCTGACATTCTCACCCTCAGTTTTTTCCACACATTTCTCATAAGCTTTGCAAATAGCACTTAAACAGATGAATCACTTACACTCCATTTATTCTGGAAGAAACTGCTTTTCTCTTCTTTCAAAACACAAAAGATGCTATATTCAGTTAACAAATTCAATGAACGTACATTTATAGCTAGAAAAAAAGGACCTTTTTATTGTGTTTTCCCAGACAAATTGAATTACTCTCCTTTGTTTCTAATGTGTTTCTAACCAGCTGTATTTTGCAATGCCAACAACTTTGATTCAACTGGCCATTTCACTCTGAACTGGACATAAGACATCACAGAGAATGAAAACTTTGTGCCAACATATTTAAACATCATTTAAATCAATACCCATCCAATCACTTGTATGGGTTCGTGTAATGATTAAAATTCACAAACATACTCCAGAAAAAAATTCAAATATAATCTTTCTCCAAACCTCAAGCTTCTTCTCTTCCTCAAGGAGCTGGAGAAAAGATGTGGGGTGAGATTCTGTTTAGTGCCTGCTGGGGTACTTGAAGATGAGGGGAAGTCTCTGCTGGTGGAACCAGTTACCACCCATACTATGCCTATAGCACAGGGGAAGGAAGGGATAAATCAGAGCTAGGGAAAATCTCTACAGCACCAGTCTTTAGCTAGCATAACTCCCCTAGGCTGCTGTAATGAATGTTGGTCCTAGAGAGATGCTCAAGGCTAGAGCCAATGCAGACCACACATGGAAATCCCTTAAAGTCACTTCGTTCTTCTGCACTGATCAGATTTTGAATGCATCAGAGAAAGTACTAAATAAATTAGACCTAGAGAAATACAGGCACAAATTTATTGTAAAGACAAGTAAGTAAGTTTGGGGAGGGTGTTCTGTGTCCACCAAATGAGCTAATTACAGTAAAACCTGTGTTATCCAGCACGCTTGGGGATTAGGGCATTCTGGTTATCTAAAAATTCCGGTTATCTGAGGGTCCCATCAACCTAGGAAAAACCAATGGACAATAATAGTAAAACTCAAGTTTTTAATATTGGTGGTTTTGTAGTATGAGGCAGTTGGTCTCACATTTCTATTTTGAGTGAAAGATGATTAGTACTTCTTAAATAAAAAATTGTTAAGCCAGTCATGGTAAACCAAGCCAGGCCAGTGCACCTGAAGATGTGATAGTATTGTGGCTTGGGGCAATGCCGGTTAACAAAGTTTTCTGGTTAACAGAGTGCCGGATAACAAAGGTTTCACTGTATCTGGAATCTAGATGTTTAGTGTAGTTCATTCCATTCCAGTGCTCTGACAGCCCCAATGTTCCCACAACAAAACAAATCTCAGGTTAGATTTGAATTCTTATATCACTGGTGAGGGGGCTTTTTTATAAGCAGCATTGCCAAGTTCATTAGACTCAATCTTAGGAAATAAAAATATATTACAAGAGGTGCTGCAAGGAACCAACGGGAAGGATATTTTTCAATGGCCTGTGCTGCTCCATGTTTTTATGAAGATAAGATGAAAAATTAGTAAGTTGAAGACACATCATGAAAACAGAGTATTTTGACACCAAAGACTTCTTTGAACTATGGCTTACACAACATATTATCCTTACAGCCCCCAAAGTAAGTTCTCTCTTGTTCTGGCATATAGGACACAGAGATGCATTGACACTTTTGGTGACAATTTAATTGGGGCCAGTAATTTGTCAAAGAGGTTGCTGCTAGTGTTGCTTACTGGTATTATTTAACACAGGGCTAGGAAACTGTTCTCTTATAAGTCTGAAAAGCAATAGAGTTTTCCTACTTTTTTTGCCCTCATCCCACTTTCCCAGGAGAAAGGCACAGAGCATCTCCTCCTAAACTTGTAGGTAATGGGACATCCACAAAAATCAAGTGCCTCCCCAAGTGACTTCATAGGACATCTTCACTATGTCAGCAGGCACCTTCAGGTGCTATGGACCGATGAAATCCTGTTTGAAACTGCTCCCGACCTCTCCTTTTAGGAGTGTCATTCAGCAGAGGAGCCACCACCTAAAGTAATGCAGAGAGGGATCAGATTATGCAAGGGAATCTCCCCAGATTTTTCAGATGGATGATGCGTGAATAGTACCCATGTCCCAGTTTTGCCCTCTCAGGATCTTGGATGCCCATCTCCAGATATGCAGTAAAATCAAGTAGCAGGAGCTGTTCAGGACCTGTGACAGGTTTTGAAGTTCTCACCTACTAGGCTTCCTTTAAAATATTATTCAATGGCAGTAATAAAATTATTGCCTAGGAATAAGTGAAAAGGGGGTTTCATGAACCACACAGAACCCTGTGAAAATAAACAAACCATCAAAACTGCATAGGGATTGCTGACCCTGTAATCTTGCATGTCACTATTAGATTCACTCATCTGTAAACATAGTAACATTAATTTGGCATTGAGTTAATATGTTATGGCTATTCTAGCCTGTGCATAAAAATACAATATGAAGTGAGGATGTTATTAGTTAGTCACTATGTAAATGCTCCAGGCCATAGTTACTTAACCACCACTCTTTCCCCAAACACATCCTGAGGAGACTCATTTAACTTTAAGAAAGTTAGTGTTAACAGGAATCGCAGTCCTGAAAACATCTTCATGTAGAAATTTCTGCAGGATTACAATTGTACATTGCCTTTGCATGCAAGTAGAACAGTCATTTGTTTAATTTGGTAAGGAAAACTAAAATTCTACCAGAACAAACAAAATATTTTATCATTTTCTCAAGTCTTTCCGTGTTGTTACCGGAACCTGAAAGTAAATCATAGCCCAAAACCAATTGAAAAAATGTTCTAAAGGAATAAGCAAAATTGGTATAAAAATGTGGCAGAGCATAGATGGGCAGGAATCATTCATAAAGGTTTTTGTTATTAAGAAATAATTTGTTCCAGGGTATTACTGAAACAAGTAATTAGATAATAAACAGGATAGACTAACATCTGCAGTTATTAGACAGGACACAGTTATTAGGGTTATCAAATCTAATGATATAGAGAACAAGCAGGGATCAGGTAGGAATCTCACCCCCACAGTATAATAGTGAGCATTGCATAAGAAAGGCATCATATTTCATTCCACCCACTCAACTTGCTCTGAAGAATCTAATACTGGCTTTTCTTGACGATAGGAAGCACTACCTAGAAGGCATCGTATTTCATCCCACCCACTCAACTTGCTCTGAAGAATCTAATGTAGGTTTTTCTTGACAATAGAGCACTGAGTGAGAAGGCCCACTGAATATTCTCTGCTCCCATATTTCAAAAGTTAAATTCCTGGTAGAAAATAATGGTGTCTCACTCTATTTTATTCAGAAATGTTTGATAAGAGTTGCTGCCGGCATGAGATTTAACAGGCTGTTCATAATGACTGACAAGTTCCAGCTGGAATTCAGGGAAAGGGTAATGGAGCACAAATATAATAACCCTTAAGTAAATGAATAACTTCCCTTTATAAAGACTAAAGTGTATGAGGTGGCAAGTACTTTGGAGATGAATGAAAGGGACACGTAGGTTCTACTTGAACTTTTATGTTTCATGACTAGAATATCTGGAGAAAATGGAATGAAAAAAATAAATTTACATGTGTAATATTGCGTCTTTATATACAAAAAATGACTCTGCTCAGGGTAAGTTTTACTGTTAGTCCTTTCAGACAATATTTTGAATACTGTTCTCAAATATTAGAGACCTTTATTTCAATGACCGTTCTTGGTGATAGATCATTATATTTACAATTCTCTTTTTTTATTTTGGCAAAGGAGTTCTCAAACCTTGGGAATTGAAGACTTATTTTATCCCTTTTATCCAGATTTTGCTGAAAAGAAGAAGCTAATGGAATTCATCCGTATGCCCTGCAGAACTGGAGACTCCCATTGTCAGTGAATTGAGCTGCAGAAAGAATTACAGGGAGATGTGCAGTTCAATCATGGCATTATGTCAGCAGCATATAATATTTATAGCACTTATGGCACAAAAATCCTAACACACAACATCACAATTTACTATCTTTTTATTATAGTTGTTCTTAGAAGCTATGGACCCATTGTGCCGTGCTATGTTTGCTGTATACAAACATACAGCAAAGACAATCTGTGCCCTGAAGAGTTTCCAATCTAAGGAAGCAATCCTGCAAGCATTTATGCTTAACTTTATGATGAGGGGACTAGTGAAGTTAAGCACATGTGTAAGTGTTCGCAAAATTGGGGCAGAAGTCTAAGATGAGATGGGTCAGGGAGGGACATGAGGGAATACAAGGAAATGAGATGTAATGGATGAGCATTAAGATGTGATCACAAGACACCAATTGTGTAATCATTGTCAATGTTTTTGTAGGCATTAGGGAGAAGAGTTTGAATGAAGGATTTGAAAGGCAAGAAGGAGGTGTTGGTGTGGCTATTTATAGGAAGCTTCTCCTAGGGCAGTATTTCTCAAAGTGGTCCGCAGACCCATTTTGAGAGAGCAGCTACAGGCTCCGGAACCATGGAACCTTGCAGCTCCCATTGGCTGTGGTTCACCATTTAAAGCCAAGAGGAGCCCTGGGAAGCAGTGGCCCAGGTCTACATCTGGTTAATATCTATATCTTAGCATTGATTAATGTCCATATTTTATTATTATATATTTTAGAAATGTGTGTCTGTCCATCTGTGAGTTCATTTGTTCAAAAACTCCTCCTAAACAGTAAGATGTAGGACCACCAAATTTGGTATGCAGCTCTTATAATAATTTAAAGCAAGATAAGGGTTTGGTTGTGCCAGGACAATGGGATGTGCCTGGAATTCAATTGTTTCTCATAAATAGAAAGGGATAGATCTGGTTGGAGGACAATTATACTGTAGAATGACCACAGGGGGGCAGCAAGGGTCCAGAGATGGAGATCTGGACAGCTATAATCCCTGTGGGTCAGCAGGGGATGGGATGGAGAAAGGGACAGCTATCTACTTTGTATTTTAGAAAATGTGTGTGTTTGAGTTAAGGACCTGAGCAACACTGAGTAAATCTTCTAGTGATTTATAATATGTAACAGATCGGACGAAGATAATCTGTGAAGGGCCTTCTCTGCCAAGACAAGTAGATACATTTGAAATGATAGAGAAAAGGGTGCTGGTGCAGAAGAGAGAGGTTTTATGGTCAAAGAAATGACTCAGACTTTTGTAGCAGCATTTTGAATGTTTATAAGTGGAGGAACGTGCAACTATCAAAAGGCAGCAGTAATCAAGACAAGATTCCATTGTGTGCATCTGATTCTGACTGACAAATCCTCTCTTCAAATCCTCCCTTCCCTCTACTTTAGCCTCCTAAAAACTTATGCAGAATCCTGGTTGTGAGGATGGGTCCTCTATTGTTTCCTCTTTCTGTTGGAATAGAAAGACAAGGAGGGAGCCTAAGGAGGGCCAAGAGGGTTCCATTCTGTTGACTTAGAACCTCCTGCAGAACTTAAGGTTAATCAGTTGCTATGCCACCAGCATTGTGCAGAGAGCATCACAGTCACATTGCTTCAGACACAGACCAGGAATCTGACTGACCCCTCAAGGTACCCACCTCCAACCTTGCCGAGTGTGGGAGAAGGATGAGATGGCAACAGGCATGGTCTGTCAGCACAGAGCACTGTCTTAAAGAGCTGGCTCAGCCTACTCCCTACTTTTCTCTGCCCACTCCTTTACCTCACAACATGTGTTTTATGAGAAAGCACTACTGTTGGCAAGAAAATACTTTGTGAAATGTATGTCCCCTCTTTCAAAGGCTTTTGAAACTCATGTTTTTTGGCTAGTCCTGCAACAGGCATGTCTTCAACTTCACCTTTACTAGTACAAACTCACAGCAGAGCGCACACACAAATTATACCAAAAATCCTCTGACACGGCTCTTCCCTAAGGCAAACGGTGTAATTCTTGTCACTTGTAGTCCATCAAATCAGTTAGGCTATGTCTACACTGTAGACTTTTTGTGCAAGAACAACTGTTCTTGCTCAAAAACTCGCCGGGTATCTACACTGCACACACGTTCTTGCGCAAGTAAATTTACAGTACAGCCTCGGAAAAAGGACTTCTTCCAGAAGAGTTGTTCCTCTCCCCACGAGGAATAAGCCCTCTTGTGCAAGAGCTCTTCCACAAGAAGGCAGTGTAGACAGACAACATGATTTTCTTGTGCAAGAAACCCCTATGGCTAAAAACGGCCATCAGAGCTTTCTTGCGCAAGAGAGCATCCACACTGCCATGGACACTCTTGCGCAAAAGCGTATCTCTTGTGCAAAAGCATGGCAGTGTGGACGCGCTCTTATGGAAGACCTTTTGCACAAGAACTCTTGCGCAAAACAGTTCTTGCTCAAGAAGCCTGCAGTGTAGACGTAGCCTTAATACATTACTGGATGGCCCTATGAAAAATGCAGTGTAAGAGAAGCTCATGCCTAAAAAGAACAGAATGACAGCCCCACAGAGGTGGGTCCTCCCAATATGGTAATCCAGGAAAGGGGACTCTTTAACCTTCAACTATGCATAAGTGCATTGACTCATCACAATTGGGTCCTTGGAGCATTTCAGATACCAGTGGGCATAGTCTGATAAAGCAGCATTCTGCTGGTTCTGACAATCTCAGGTCATCTCTGAGATAGGGACACATGCTGAGCCCCAGAAATGTAACCTCAGAGCAACAGGTTGAAGACCACTTATCTACTACCAAGATAAATTGCAGTCAGATATAGGCATCATGTTATGGGATGCTCCATCTGGATGGTTCTGGAAATGCTGCATTCAATTATTGGCACTCTAGTACGAGTTTTAAAAAAAAGACACTGATAGAATTCAGAAAAGCACAAACAAGATTAAGAGATTGGAGTGAGTAACTAGGAGGAAAGAATAAGAGGACTAAAGATGTCTGGTTTGGTTAAATGATGACACAGTGAAGGAATTTTGTAATTGCTTTTGTATTTGAAGGGTGTAAACACCATGGAGAAAAAGAAATCACCTAAAGTATTAAAGAGGTGATACAGTAACAAGGGTTAATGAAATTGAAATAAGAGAAGGAAAATGTAGGCCAAATAGAAAGAAAAACTTATTTAAGAAGTCACTTGGGTTGTGGAATAATCTCCCCAAGGAAGTCATGGAAGCACATTAGTCATTTAGAACTGGGCTATACAAAGCACTGAAAATATCATCAGTAAAAAATGGACTTGGCAAGGAGCTAGACAAGAACCCTAGGGCAATCTCTATTATCTATGATTAATTGGGATTTAGGGGAAGAGATTCAAAATATATTTGAAAGAACATTTTTGCAAAGCTCCAAAGAAAAAGGATGAAAATTCATGCTAATGTTGTTTCTGTAGTTTTATTTTTAAACAACCCTTGATCCTTTACAACATCTTGTATACATTTCTAAATATGGCTAGAAAGGAAAGAATTCTGAAATGTTTCTTCATTCCTTATGATCATACCTATACTCTTCTAAATATTTGCAAGTGCAGTGCACAATCTGAGTCCACAAATCTCATGGATGTTGACAGAAATCTGGCATTATCACACTGGCTGTTTCTATACTATTAGTTTAATCTCAAACCGTTTTGATTTGTCTGACATTTTTGCTCTTGTTTTATTACATGGGCAATTTGAAGCTCAAAAGTAATGTCAGAGGGAACACAATCAGACATTCAAAAAAAGCTAATTAAGAGTCCAGTCTTGCAGAGCACTTCCAGGTGCAACTTCACTTACATCTGCAGGACTGGGACTCTGACAGGCAGGAGGACATCTTGCGAGCAGTGACAATCACATTTATGGCACCACTCCACCAGAGAGTGTACATTTTGGATAAACTGATTTTCCCCTCAGTTTCTCAGGACAGAATCATGGATGTGACCATGAAGAATAAAATAGACAGCCACTACCATATAACATACTGAGGAAAGTAGAACAGGGGCAATATCCATGCTTCTTACCACAGTATTAGATACTGACATGCTTTTCAGAGAAAATGAAGAGATTTCCCCATCACGAACAGCATCTTATGGCATCATCATCTTAATTCAGCCAATCTTCTGCAGTACGAGGTGTCAAAGAAAAGAAATACACCTAGGGGAAGCAACACAGGGAAAGAAAAGGATGAAATCCTGCTCCATTTAAATTAATGGGTATTTTGCCATTGACTTCAGTGAAGCTGGGATTTCACTTATAGAGTACTGGAAAATTCACCCTGTGTTGCTCAGGTCCTTAATTTTTTTTTTTTGGAAAATAAAATGAAAATATACATGTTTCATTTAAATCATTGCTCTAAGGTGGAGCTGGGAATAAGGGCTCCAGTACTCAGGCTCCCCTGGGAAGAGAGGACTACCCTAGCCCTCTCTCATTTTAGCAGCTTGGAGCCAGGTGAGAAGTGTCTCTCCAAGGCCACTGTGGCTCCAGCAGGCACAGGTAAGGGAGGGGTGCATGTTCCCTGGCTGGGGCAGGTCCAGGTTCGCCTGCCCCCTGTGCTCCCCAGCCAGAGTAAGGAATGCAGCAAACTGTGCACTTTCACCTTGCTCCCTGACAAAGGGAAACAGCCAGTAATGTTCCTATATGAACTGGAGGGGGAGCTTCAGCCTTTCCCCCAGTCCTCCCTAAAGGATGCCCTGGGGGGTTGGAGGCTTAGGGTTGGGGCAGTCCCGAATGGGGGCAAGCCTCCATCCAGCCCTTTCCCCAGGCCCAGTTCCTGTCTCTTTTCAGTATGCTTTTTTGAGAAGCAATCCCATTCCAGGCACAACCATGGCACATCTCATTTTCCTGGCACAACCATACCCTCACCTTGCTTTAAATAATGATCAGAGGAAACTGTATACTGAATTTGGTGACCCTAACTCTTACTGTTGAAGAGGCGTTCTTGAGCAAACAGTCAGACAGATAAACTCTGTCAAATATATAGTAGATAAGAGTGGTGAGTCCTTTGCATGCAGTGCTTTAGACTGAATCAGCCAGTATGATCTTTAGTAGCTTACCCATCTGCTTATATGTTTAAAGGCCTAATTTGGGTCCCATGAAGTCCATGATAAAACTCCAGTTAAATATAGTGGGAGAAGGATTGGGGCCTGATTTTTAGTTTCAATTGCACTGATTTTACACAGCTGTGTTTCCACCACTTTCAGTGGTGTTACCTCTGAATTGCGGTGGGGCTAGTGAGATCAGAATCAGACTCTTGTGTCTGAATAAATCATAGGTGTATTCTGTGTATCCTTGTGTACAAGAGATTTATTTATAAGGTCAACACATTCTTTCTCACACTCTAGACCCACTCAGAACAGAAAGGATTTGTTTCTTTGCTGGGAAGACTTTAAAAGTTTAGGATCAATGATAACTTACAAATCTATTCAAGGGGACTGGGTGTGTCTTAAAATTCTGATGATCTGGATTTTTTTTAAGAGTGCAAGATTTAAAGATTTAATCAGGATTCAGATATTGACCATTTTGGTAATAGTATTAAGACATGACTATCCTAATTAGAGAGTTCTATAATAAACTTCTGTTCTTCTCTTTCACTTGTAGTGTCTCTGTTAACTACAAATACCTAAGAAATTCTAATGTGGAATGCTGGATAATTTTATTATTCATTTTCAGTTGTTGATAAATGAGTTACAGAAATATGCATGCTAATTATTTCTCATCCCCCCCCTTTCCTGTAGACTTATTTTGTAAATTAAGTTATGAAAATTAGGTCGAAATTGATAGGTTTTTCAAGCTATTTCTACATCTTCGGTACATATTTCCTACTCATTTCAAGAACAAATACCTTGTTTTGGCAAACATGCAAATTAATAAAGAAACTTCAGTTGTTTAAAGACTAAATAAAAGGTGTTTTATACCTTTAAGTACTTGAGGGAGAGTTTTTTTCCATTAAGTGTGTGTTTGCTGTAGAACATGCTGTTCCTTTGCTTCTTTGGTCCCTGATTCGAAGGCCACTGAGGTCAACGGAAAGACTCACATGGTATGTCTACACTAAGAAATTTTTTCAAAATAATAACTCCCGAAATAACTATTTTGAAATAGCGTGTCCACACTACAGGGAAGCCTCAAAATTAGTTTGAGGCAGGATCTCTTAATATGGACATGCTACCTTGACTTAGAGCCCCAGGAAGCAATGGGGAGTAATTACTCTGAGTAGTAGTTATTTTGACATTGCAGCACTGGAGCGTCTACACTACCACTATTTTGAAATAATTATTTCAGAAATAAGCATTATACCTCGTGGAATGCTGAAGTTATCATTTTGAAATAACCAGCCCCTTATTTTGAAATAACAGGGTTGGTAGGGTGGACACTCTGCTTGTTATTTTGAAATGAGGGGGGTTATTTTGAAATAACTCCCTACTGTAGACCAGAGCCCATTGACTTCAGTTTGATCTCAGAACTGGCCTTTAAATGAAAGCTATTTAAAGTGAAGCTCACTTGAATGCTGTAGGATTGTAATAGATAATTTTGTAAGTAGGGTTTTCTGGTCACACATTAGTCTAGAAAGACTCTTGAAGTATCACGCCCTCAAAGAACCAGCTATTAACATTCTAGGAACATTCTAAATTGAATACCTCCCCCTCCTTCCCCAAAAAAACCCCACACCAAACAAACCCAAACAAAAAATGGAGATTCAAGTTTGAATATGTTGCCTCTTCCTTGACTATAGCTCACACCTCTTCCTACCCCACCCTACTGAACATCTACATAAGATTAACTCTATCTACCCAAAATGGGCCAAGAAATCATTCTGCTCCTGAATAAATTTCATGACTATTGTCTTTCTGATATAAGAAGATTATTGGATAAATTCAGCACAGGCAAGAAGAGGCACACATCAACTGAACTCAGTAGAATTTTCTTTGGTTACAGCTATACTGAATCTGGTAGTTTGCCCACAAAAGGACACTACGTTTCTCCAGAATAACAAGGTTGTTTATGTCATTTGATTCACCACCATTAGAATACTCCATTTGCAAGAGCAACTCTCATCTTTTGAGGCCAGATTAAAATCCTACCTTTCTGAGGTTGTTTTAGCACTGGAGATAAGGCTGTTGATTATTTATGTCCTTTACAGACATTTGAAGAGCAGTGTGAAAACTGCTATCACATTTTGACTGCATTGTACCAGCCCATGTGCAAAACTGTGGCAAGGGTTGCATTAGCATTATTTTTTATGTCTGTTTTCAAGAAGTAAAAAAGTAAAAAAGTCATTATCAGCTAAACAGTGTTACAAAATAATGTAGCTTCTCCCTACAAATTGATTTCTTGGCATTTTATATATGTGAAATGTAAAACAACATGAAATTTATTGGAGTAAAGCTTTCTTGCATCTGCAAAGCTCTGTAGATGAACTGCTACTACCCCAGTTTAGAGAAAGAAATTTGGCAAACAATTAGTCCATAACATAATCTTCACATTATTCAATGTCAAAATGAAGAAAGGTGCATGAAGATGAAACCAAGGCTTTGAATACCTAAAATTGTTCTTTGTGTGTGACTGTAACAAAAGTTTTCAAAGGATAGTGTTCATGGAGACAAAATACCAGAATGATTGACATAATGGAGAATGTACGGGATGAGGGACCCACTCGTTGTAATAGTAAAACAGAGAATGGAAAAATAAGGCAGAAAGGTGGAGACAGGATTTGCCCCTTACTGAGCAAATAGAAGATATGAATTAATAGTGTGACATTGGGTGGTTTAAGTCATCGGGAGATACGTTAAGAATGGAAGTGAGAAGAGATTTATCAAAGGAAAGTGTAGACCACTTTTGCAATAGCTGGGGACAAACTAATTGGATTTATAGCACAAAGATGGGCAACATGAATGAATAGCCACACCAGGAGAATAAGACCCTTTGAAGCATTCATTCCTGTATATAATGGACACAGTACTAGTTGGACAAGAGATAGAAAAAAAAGGAAGTCTTAAAAAAAAAGACCTTTGGGCTTTTGGAAGCCCAAAACCTAACATTACTGAAACTTGATACATATTTTAGAAAGCCACATTACTGAAAGCAGGGTAAATGAAAGAACTGAAATGCAGAAAAGAACTGTTTAGGAAATGGGAGTGAGGGGAGCTTGCAAGGAATAGAAAGAAGCTGGTTGTCAAGGAATACAGATTTAAAATACGTAATGCAAAGATGCAAGATTAAATTATGCCAAATAATGGAAATGAAGGAAATAAGAAAGGGTTATATTCAGAAAAAAAAGAGCATTATAGAAAGATAAAACTGCTAGAAAAATGCAAAAGGTGAGCCGGTAAGTAATGACTCCAAAATGGCTGAAATTTAAATAACTATGCTTGGTTTTCTGTTTGAAAACATGATAACAAGAAAATGAGAGTGTTATGCAAGAAGCAGAAAAAAAGAAGATTGACAATAATAGCTGAAGAGACTGAGAGCAAAGGATAAACAAAGAGAATATCGATCACACACTGTGAGCAGTGAATAATTCATCGAACACAGTCAAGGCCCCACTGCTTTAACATTTGTTGTAGAATCCCTCCCTTGCTGAAGGAATATGCAACACTCTTTAATGTTTTAAATCCATATTTCTAGTTTTTTTGGTTTCAAAGAAAAGCCTTGAAGGTGGAAGTAGAGGGTAAAATCAGGCAGGCTTGTCTTTTTGAGTCTGTAAGTAGTCAGAAATAATAGCTCTCAGAGGTGTGAGCTGCCTCATTCATCAAGTGGGCTGTTAACTCTGAAACCTAACAGAATACCTTAAAAGCCAATACATACCTATTTTGTTACAATTTATTTTACTGAAATATCCAATGAATGTCTTTATAATCCCCATCCACCGCTCTCCATTTTATATGGTTCCCAGACACCCCTACCCAGCTGCTGAAAGATCCAACTTCCTCTACTAAAAACACGAGAAAAAAAGTCTGTACGGCACCTCCACAGGAAAGAAACTGAGGCTATGTTTATGCTAGGAACACTTTACCATGTAGGTATGTTATACAGCAAAGCCCTCAAAGCATGGGCACAGCTATATCAATAAAACTGCTCTTTGTAACAGGATAGTAAATCCACCCCCATGAGCAAAAACAAGCTGCTCTGGGAAAAGCACACTTTTGCTGGTGTAACTACAGCCACACAAGGGACTTCTGCTGGTAATACTAGATTGGTCAACCATGTGAAGAGGTATGATCCTTCAGCAGCAATGCTGTGTCAGTAGGAGTCTGTAGTGTAGATGCAGCTATACTGCAAAGCTATAAGGTGGTGTGCTCTCTGGATACATCTACACTGCACGCTTATTTTGAAATAAGCTATTCCAGAATAGTTAGTCCAAATAATTTATTTTGAAATAGAGCATCCACTCTTCAGGAAAACCTGAAAATTAGTTCAAGGCAAGCTCCCCTAATGTGGATGTGCTATCTCGATTTAGAGCCCCAGGAATCACTGGGGAGAAATTAGTTAGAATGGCCCTGGTGAGGAGCTATTTCGAAATAGCAGCAGTGGAGCGTCCACACTGCAGCTATTTTGAAACGGCTATTTTGGAAGAGGAGTTAATCCTCATGGAATGAGGTTGACAGAAGTTGGTATAAGCCGCCTGTTATTTTGATATTATTTCGAAATAATAGATCTGCAGTGTAGATGCTCTCATTGTTCTTTTGGAATAATGCTAGTTATTCCGAAATAACGGTGCAGTGTAGATGCACCCAGAGTGTGATGCTGAAAGGGATCCTCATCTCCAGTGCCATCTCTTGGCCATTTGCCTTGCCTTCTCTACTAAACAAGTAAGCTCTCCCCCTCTCTCAGGCTCCACTGAAGTATTTTTACTGACCTTACCTTCCCCTAGAGGAATCTAGAAAGCTTCCTGTGGATCTTGCCAGCAGACTTCTTGACTGTTTAAGACCTACCGCAGGATGTCTCCCATGACTCTAAACTATTCTGTATGAGTTTCTACAGGAGAACACTATTTCTTCTGTAGGATCCTTCCTTGCTGATTTCCCTACTGTTCCTTATAAGGATTAGGTGCCACATTCCCTGCCCTCACCCACACCCACACACCCCACTCCCACGGCCTGTAGACAATAAATCAGTCAGAAGTGCAATAATTGGCCCTTAATCGTAGGTCTAAGAGGTGATGGAAGTAAGCCTTATCAAACTGTACTTTTACCTGTATTTTGTTTCCCCTGCTATGTTACTATACCTGTACAAAGCATAGATTTGTCAGTTTTGCTGTGCAAACCAAGGATCTTTTGTCAGACTAGTGTACTGTTAATACTACCAAAGCATTCCTTGTGAAGACATAGCCTATGCAACAGCATAAGTCATGGAAGAATGTATTGTATAAGGGTATGTCTACACAGCAAAGTTATTTCAAAATAACAGCCCTTATTTTGAAATAACTTTACTAGCGTCTACACAGCCAAACCGTTATTTTGAAATTAATTTGAAATAGCGGAGCGCTTATTTCGAATTTGGTAAACCTCATTCCATGAGGAATAATGCCAAATTTGAAATAGCTATTTTGAAATAAGTGCTGTGCAGACACATATCGAAATAGGGGGCCTCCAGCCTTCCCAGGGTGCCTGGTGGCCACTCCAGCCGCAACCAAGAAAACTTCTCTCCCTCCCACCCTCCCCTGAACCCTTAAAGGGGTAGACTCTGGCCACAGTGCCTGTGTCAGCTCCAAGCCTGCCAGCCCAGAGCCAGCAGTCACTGCACCTGACCCAGTGGCCCCAAAAAAATGAGCCAGCAAGCCACTAGCAGCCAGCCCTCCACCGCTCGCCAGGAGCAGTCTGCCAGCTCCCAGGAGCCTGCCAGGTCCTGGAGAAGGCGGGAGCCTTCCTGGTCCAGGGTGGAGATCATGGACCTTATTCAGGTTGGGGGGGATGCCCCCAATGTCCATGATCTCCTCACGAGATGGAGGAACGTGGCCGTCTATGGCAGGATAGTTGCCAGCCTGGCCACCAAAGGCCACTTGTGAACTCAGGAGCAGGTTCGCATGAAAATCAAGTTGGTCCAGGGAGACCCCCAACCCTGAGCCCTGAGCTTCCCCTTCCCCTTCTTCCCCTTGCTTCCCCCTTCCAGCTCCCTCCTCCCAGGTTTCCCCCTCCCCTCTCCCACCCTCTCTTCTCCCCTCTCCCACCTCCTTTCCCCAGTCTCACCAGAGTTTCATTCCCCCACCCCATTTTATTAAATAAAGAGAGTTTGTGTTCATGAAAATACATGTATTTTATTTGACATCAGGAAGGGGTGTTAGGGAGGGGTAAGTGGAAGGATGTGAGGGAGGAATGAGGCACAAGCCCCCAGTGGGGCGGACCAGGTGGGCTCTGAGTGCTCTTCTGGGTGGAAACTCTCTTGCTGGACCTCCTGGATACTGACAGCCCCCCGATGGACCTTCCAGATGGCAGCCTGCAGAAAGTGCAGCCAGGCTCACAGCAATGCATCCACGAGAAGCACCAAAGTGCCCAGGGGCAGCTCTGGCTCCATGTTGCAGAGTGCTGTGGTGTCCCGAGTGAGGGCAACCAGAGCATGCAGAGACAAAATGCTTTGCTGTCCCTCATTGAGGTAGGCAAACAAGCAGGGAAAGCTGAGAACTGGCTGTTCGGGGGGGGTCCCTTTAAGCACAGGCCTCAGATAGCCTCAGGCAAGAGCCACACAAAGTAACTCTTGACCTGATGCCCTGCCGGACTGGTTCCAGCTGGCCTTAAATGCGATTCAGCATCCACTCAGTGTGGATGTGCTATTTCGAAATGCATTTTGTGTGTAGATGCGTTATTTCAAAATAACTTATTTCGAAATAAAATATTTTGAAATAACTCTGTAGTGTAGACGTACGCTAACAGAACAGTATTGAACCAGAATTCTGTAAAATATTTGCAAGTCTCCTAATAGGACAAATCTTGTCTGACAATAATGTGTATAGGATCAGAGGGAAGTCAGTTGTGTTTTCTCAGTGGTGGGATGGGAAGGAAAAGGTTAAGCATTTCTGAAAGTGGCCCAGTTGGACAAATGTTGGTTGTACCACTTCTAGTACCTCTAACTAAACAGTTAATGGAGAATCATTCATTCTGGTCTTATTCTTTTCTGTAATTCAGACTTCTATAGGGCCCTTACCACAGTATCTAAACAAGGCGACAAGAGGCACATCTTTGCCCACATTTGAATTGGGTCTTCTAATCTATGGAAGAAAATACAATTTTAAATAAATGCAGAGTGTTGGAAATAGTGAATAAAAACAACTACTGTGCAGCATTATACAGCACAGTGGATGATTAACATTTAATCTGATTTCATTTTAAATAATTCATATAGATTAGTTTCTGTGACTTTCATTCACAACTTGCCCTTATGCTTATCATTATAAAAATAGCTTGCTGCTTGTCACTCTGCCTAACTAATGAATTCTCATCAGTTTGCTATTCCTTTGAGAGTTGTTTCAGTTATTTTGAAATGCAATCTGTTATGGGACATATACGTTCCTGATTAAAACACCCACATACAAGCTACTATGAATTCCCAAAGTGTGGTGTCAATTATTGGACTCAAGGTCTGCAAAACTTCCACTGCCACCTGTGACTAGCTAGAAGCTCCCGTCCCATGCCACTGAACTCAGACCTGGACACAGTGTGTTGCACATTCAGGATCTCTGTTAACTTTCGCAGTGCATTTTATCTCGGAATAAAGACACTCTCCTGGAAAAGTTCCAGCTGATATAAAACCAGCAGTCTGTCTGCTTAGCAACACAGGTTGCTGAGAGCACATCATTCTAATGCTCCGCTCTCCAGGATAGCTCCTCTTTGAAGACACAATCTAATTCAAAGACCTTTCTCTTGTAGTTAAGGCCCCCACTGGATTGGATCCAGGTATCTCAGGGCCTGCTGATACTTCAAGACAATTGTTACTTCAATCCATGATATTTAACAAACTGAAAACGCTAGCATAAATGAGGGGGAATGATTGTTCAGTAGGTTGTAGGCTTCACTGTGAACTGCTGAAGCAATTGTGTCCTTGTCTGCCTTAGAATTTTCAGTTGTGTTAGTCAACAATTGTTCATTCAAGAGCAGTCCAGTACGGAGAGGGAACATCTCCCTCTAGGTGCTGCCCAACAGAAGAGAAGCAGCTGCAAGCAGCCCAGTATCAAGTATTCCAGCAGCCTGCAGTGGTCAGGGCAAAACATTGCTTCTGTTGAGAGAAATTGCAATTAGCGTCTGAGAGACCAACGGGGAGATCTCAGGACTGCAAGGCTGGGCACTACAACCCTTTGTTTAAACAACAAGCTGGAGGGCTCATTCAGAATTTAATAGGGGTGGTAAATAGAAGGGATTTAACTGAAAATGGGAAAGCCCAGAGATCAACCAGGTGTCCAACCAAAATAAAGAGTAATTTCAGCAGTGTTCCATGTTTGTAAAGTTTTAACAACCTGATTTAGATTTAAGAAGTAAAATAAATAAATATATAAATTTACTAATTAGGAGTGAGGAAAACTGCAGATGATGAGGTTATTAAGGGCTGCCTCTTCACATTAGAACAGGGCTACTCGACATGAGGCCCATGGGCCCTCGGCACAGTTTGCGGCCCTTGGCACAGTTCGGGTTGATATGTGTTTTAGTAGTTAAATTCCTGGATTGTCATTGCTCATTAAAAATGCCGTCATATGGGTGGAAATCAGGTAAATATTGCATTTTATTAATATCAGCAGAACTGACTTAAAAGGGGCCTGCATGCTGTGTAGTCTTGCCTTAGTCTTTGTATTCATGCCCATCAGTGTGGAAGAAGGTATTTGCATATATTTGCATATATATTTCCAGGTATATGTAACCACACTTAAGTTGCATCCCTCGGCATGTGCTGTGGGTATCATTGTGGCCCCCAGGCTTCCAAAGTTGAGTAGCCCTGCATTAGAATCTAGAATCACAGGAGTACTGGCCATAAAACTAGGCTTAAGCTCTCTTTCTCTTTGATCATTTTAACGCTTTCCATTTTTATTTTGTTCTGTCTGATTCTAGGGGGTTCTGCTGGTCATTGCAGAGGTTCTGGACCTTGCTCTTCTGACATAAGATGTTCAACCCCATTGTATGGGCAGCATCTTGCAAACCTTGAGGAGCAGGTCTGAAATTCTTTTGCTTCTCTACAAGCAAGGTAATGTCAATCAGTATAGTCTTGGTCAGTGAATACTTCCTGGCCAACCTCCAGTAACCCTAATAAATTAGTAATACTATTTGGAAACAGCTGATTCCATTGTGCAATATTACCCACATAATACTGCCTTTGGACGTTGCAAATACTCAAGGTATACCAGTGAAATGCTTGCATGGTGAATATGTTGTGTTCTTAAATGCCATTTCTATAGGAGAGTTCCATGGCAGGCTTTTTCTTAACCAACTTAAAATTGTATTTAGAAAGGCATTAAGTCCTGGACTATAAAAAAAGATATTTCTGTATGTTACTGTACCTATCACATAAAGAAATGATGGCATCAACATTTTTAAAAATAATTTATTGCCAGAGAAATTTAAATCAGGAATGTTGATTTGAGAATGTGAGGCCAACTGGTTTTTCTAAAGAATCCTTGTAGATAACATTTACATTTTTGCCCTCATTTAATCAATTAGAAAGTCATAGTCAGAGAGATATATGGATGAACTGCCTCATATGGTTGTCTTGTGCTTTATGCAAGTCTATATTTAGCAGAATAAAGAGGCTATTAATGGATTCAATTTGGTTTTTGTTTCTTGGACCAAGTATCTCAGACATGATTTAAAGTAAAAACCCTTCTATAAATGCTACTTAAAGAAGGAAAATAAAAATCCTGAAAGTTGATCTTGGACACATTTGGACTGGAAATATGGCATAATTTTTAAGTGAGGGTATTTAGTCACTGCAACAATTTACCAAGGGTTGCAGTGGATTATCCATCACTGGCAATTACTAAATCAATGCTGGATATTTTTCTACTAGATCTGCTTTAGTAATTATTTTGGGGAAGTTCTGTGGTCTGTGTTGTACAGTAGGTCAAACTAGATGATCACAGTCATCCACTCTGGCCTTAGAATCTATGAAAAAAAATAATTCACCAAACAAAATGAATGGAAACAACAGTTATTGTCAAAATCTTTTTTCATAAAATTTCTTTCAATAAAAAATTGGGCCATCCAGATACAAAGGAAAAAATAGGCACTGATCAATATTATTGTTTACTTTTAAGAAAAATGCAATTTTGGCTTCTAAACAGAAGGGAGAAAAAAATTAAGAATTAAAAAATCTTATTCTTTCTAAAAACACTGCTGATCAAAAATTTAGGGCCAAATTATCTCTACTGTGCATGTATGTACCAGTGTGGGGGTAACAGAAGTATCCATATTGCTACTGTTTATGCTCTGTCAGAATATTTAGACGGCTGGCTAATACTGCTGGAGGCATTTAATGCCCCAAAGATGGTAAGAGTCCTTCCAGCTACTTCTGCATCTGATAGTGTCCACAGATTGGAATGGTGGGACCACTCACATTACACCAGTTTAAAGATGCTGTAAATGCTGTTTCCACATAAATATTTTCCTGACTCTGCCCTATTGATGTATATTACACTCTCTTCAGCATTACATTGTTATCCTTTGCACTCCACTGTGCTTACAGTGCACAAGCCACGATATCACTTTTGGATTGCAAAAAATAAATGTAAATTATGATGTCTAGATCCCTACTATATTTACAAAGCTATTGCTACATTATCTGAACTAAAATCCTTGTGCAGAAATTTGAGTGTAATCAACACAACATATGCAGCAAATGGTCAGTATAAATTAAACCAGGTGAATGACCTCATATAACAAAAACCTCACTTGCTAACTGATCCATTCCAGCATCATTTGGTTTAGCCAATCGCCCGTCCTCGGTGCATTCCATCCTTAAAATTTAACTGCTGTGCAGGATGATTTAAGAGGGACTGATGAAAACTAAGTAGATATTAAGGCATGCTGTCATAACAGGATTAGTTTTATTTTCCAATCACAAAACTGGAAAAAACCCACAAACAACAAATGAAGTAGATTTCATTCTGAATTTAAAATGGGAGATTAGCTCTGCAGGTGGAAGAAGGTTTTTCGGAAAAAGCCATTAGCTTCACACATTGGATTTCTATTGCCTAACAGAGTGAAATCTAAATGAAAAATACATATGGATAAACTGATGGTTTGATATCTTTATTTCATACAAAAACAGGTGGACAGAGATATGCGCTAATTCAAGAGCTTTCAAGAAGTTTTTTTTTTTTAATTTTGCTGTTTTGGTGCCTGCTGTCAACAGCCATAGCTAAGCAATCTGGATGATATTGAATGTATTAAAACATTTCAGGAACACATTGCAAAGAAATTCAGGATGAAGCATATCCAACATTTCAAAAACTGATTTTGGGAATGCCTAAAAAACATAATTAAACTTATACGAAAGATTAATTAAATAACACAGATAAAAGGGGTCGATCCAAAGTGTTGAGCACTCTGGTCAAAATCAAGCAAACCAGCTAAAGCATGTACTTATCTTTAAAGATCTGAATAGTCCCACTGAAGCCAATGGACTATGCACAGGCCAGAAGTTAAGCATGTCCTTTAGCGGCTTTGTCCAGCCCAGAACGGACTGCCCAGCACTTAGCAGGATTGTGCTCATGTTGTTGAGTCTCTCCTTGCAGTTTTGATTGTCCTCAACGACTTCTACCAGAATAGTTTTGAGCAGCATGTAATGGAATACAAGATAAATAAAGCATAATGGGCTGGAAAACAGATTTAGGCTCCAATTTCCTCAAATGGAATTTTCATTATGTTTTCACTTTTCTTTTTTGTAACTGCATCAGACTGTGGGTCCATTTTATAACACATGGCAGGATTAGATTTTTATGAGTAAATGTTAGTAAATGTTGATTTTATCACACACACACACACACACAAACCAACAGAAAACTATTTCTATTGATAAAAATAAAAATTTACATGTAAGGCAAGGTAAGAAAAATGCTGGGTGCATAACTACATATTTGTGAATGAAGCCACTTACATATACAGCAGTTTTCTGTATGCAGAAAATTGGATGCCATTTCTGCAAATCACTCTTTTTATGCACCTATTTACTATGCACCTATTTACTATGAGATGCACTTATTTTTCAATGAGCAAGTTCTAGTCAAACACCATTAACATGGCATTTCATTTTTAAATGACCTTCAGCTATAGCCACATTCTTTTTTATAAATATTGCACATAATCTAATTAAAAGTACTGAAAATACTGTTAAAATATATAATAATATTTTATTAGGATTGAGCAAATAACATACCAATGGATTTCTTTTGCAGGCAGGTATATGTCAAACTCAGTTTATGAAGAGGGCTGAAGTGTATTGAAAATTATGTTATAAATATGGTTCAGACATGTTTGGGTAGAGTCCATGAAGTAAAAGCCCATTCTACTGTCCTTGATTTACAGTGGTTGTCCCATAGGGAACAAAGAGGTTTAATCAGAGATTGAGAACAGGAAGTATGTTCCTTCCTTGAGGGCTGCTACTTGACATGGTGGGATGGCTTGTGTGTTGTATTGATCGTGAGATCATGGAAACATCCACTCAATGTGCAGCAGAAATCAAAAAAGCAAACAGAATGTTGGGAATCACTAAAAAAAGGTACAGAATAAGACAGAGAATATTTTATTGTTTCTGTATAAATCCATGGGAAGCCCACATCTTGAATACTGTGAGCAGATGTGTTGCCTCATCTCAAAAAAGATACCTTAGCATTGGAAAAAGTTAAGCAAAGGGCAACAAAAATGATTAGGGATTTGGAACGGCTGCCATATAAAGAGAGACTAAAAAGACTGGAACTTTTCAGCTGAGAAAAGAGGAGACTTAGGGTCCATCTTCACAGCACCCACACTTTGAAATAAGTTATGCCATTTGCGTTATGCAAATGGCGTAGCTTATTTCGAGGTTATTTTGAAATAAAGCACTGTTCCGATAAATCTCTTAACCCATGTGGAATGACACTGGAACAACGTGCCACTGTTACAGAGACACTGGAACAACGTGCCCATTATTTCAAAATATATTTTGAAATAATGGGTGCATTTAAAGATGTAGAATTGCTATTTCGGTATACTTCCAGTACACCGAAATAGCCCTGCAGTCTAGACATAGGGAGAAATATGGGAGGTCAAAAATCATGACTGCAGTCTAGACATAGGGAGAAATATGATAGAGGTAAAAAATCATGACTGGTATGGAAAAAAGTAAATAAGGAAAAGTTATTTACTTGTTCCCATAACATAAGAACTAGTCGTGACCACATGAAATTAATAGGCAGCAGGTTTAAAACAAAGAAAAGGAAGTTTTTCTTCATGCAATGCATAATCAGCCTGTTGGAACTCCTTGCCAGAGGATGTTGTGAAGGACTTTAATGGGGATCAAGAAAGAGCTAGATAAATTAATAGAGGATAGGTTCATTAATGGCTATTAGCCAGGCTGGGTGTCCCTAGCATCTGTTTGTCAGAAGCTGGGAATGGGCATCAGGGGTGGGATCACTTGATGATTATCTGTTCTGTCCATTCTCTCTGGGGACACCTAACATTGGCCACTGCCGAAGAACAGGATACTGAGCTAGATGGACCTTTGGTCTGACCCAGTATGACCATTCTTATGTTTTATGCCAGTAGGAGTTGTAACTTGAGTGGAAAGATCAAAGGGCAGAGATCAGAGATAAAGCAGTCCACTGGCCCTCCAGGTTGGGGGGTTGAGTAAGTAGGATTCAGACTGAGGTTATGATCATTAGGTAGGGTGCCCATATTTCCCTATGGTCAATATGGGATACCTGGTAAAATTACTTGTATTCAAGTGAGTTCAATGGCAATGAATCAGAATTATGCATACAAACATTCAAATTAATATAAAGTTGTCTGAGCTTCCATTAAAAAGAAATACTGTGGAGCTGTATTCTTATTTACTTTATCTCTAAGATTTTAGGGCTAACACAGGGTGGGGAGTGAAACATACAGGCCACCCCCCAACACATACAGCTCTATCTCCCATAAACACTACACAGGAAGAGGTAACACAGATACACTTCCATACACCTCTATCACCTGGGCGAGGAGGGGGACCAGCTGACCCAATCCTCCCTGTCTAGTGCTCTCCACCTTACCTGCCTGGCTGGGTCCCCAGGATGGACCTACCTCTCCTGGTACTGTGTTTTCAAGAGGGAACATGTGGGGGGCACATAGGGTCACATGCCTCCTCACTAGATTTCTGACAGTGATCACTTGAGAATGTGGCCAGCAGCAGCTTTTTGGCAGGAAACACTTGCAGAACTCACCTCTTCTCCCTCCCCTTCCCCCATGTGGCTGGACACAGCTTGTTCCTTACTGCCGGCACTATGTTGAAAGGCAGCTAATGCCTCTAGACTGCTGTTGGCTACTAACATAACCAGCCACTTCTTGTCCACTGGATAAAGTACAGACAGGAAGAGGTTAAGACCTAAGAATGTATTGTGCCTCCGGACCCAGGGAATCTGACAGCATGAGTATCAGCAAACCTGGGCAGAGGGGTGGATCAGCAGGAGAGTGCCGAGGGGATGGAGCAGCCCCGGGCACCCTGGGAAAGAGCGAGCATGGCAAGTAGTAGGCAGCATGTGAAAAGGGTGTTAAATTAGAGGGTATGAACTTGAAAGTCCCCTATGCCAGTCTCCTTCAATGCATCCTTTATCTATCAGTGTTAAAGGTTGCAGCCAGATATGGGCCTCATGCTTTAGCTCATTAACACCTCTTTAGGTCAAAGGCTCCAGATATATGTACGGTAACTTTGCCTTAGTGCAACAGATCCCTTGCAATATGGCCAAAGTACTTTAATATAAACTTATTGTAATCTACTATAATAAAACAAATAATCAAAATCATGAGGAAATAAGAAATCCATAAGAAAAGATATATAAGCAAGCAAGTAGGTTAGCCCTATGGGCTACCCCACAATGGTCAGTGTGGATGCCAGCAACTATAGCCTAGGCTGTGAGTGGAAACCAGTTGCATTTTGCTCTTGCGCATTGCCAGAAGAAGAAAAGTTATGTGCAGAGATTGAAAAGGAGTGCTTGCTAAGCATGGGGACTTATGAGAACATTTACAGATATTTGTGTGAACTAGATTTGGTTACACTGATAACAGACCATAACCACTTCAAATCTTCATTAATGGAAAATAACTGACTCAAGTACCATTGAGATGCCAATAGCTAAATTTAATGTGATTTAATCCAATTGCTAAATATGTTCCTGAGAAAAATCTGGTCATAGCAGACACTCTGTCACGGAACCTAGCAATTTGCTCAACTACACATGAGCTTGAAGATGAAGTAAAGGCATGCATACATGGATGGTATGGTTGTATACAGACCAGTGGAAGAAAATAAACTGCACCAACTTCAGAGAGTAACCTAGATGGACATATAACTTCATGAAGTTCTAAGTTACACTAGAAGTAGCTCATTCAACTAGCTGAGATAGATTAAGGAAATGAAAAGACACTACTTTGTGGTATATGGACAATTATGCAAGTCAAATGGACTCGTGATTAAAGGTAATTGCATCATAATTCAAAATGAAGTGAGAGGAGAAATCCTAAACCTCATCCCTGAACAACATCAAGGATTAATAAAATGCCATGAATGGGCCAACCAGTCAGTGGGATAGCTAGGCATCAATAAGGAGGTATAGAATAAAGCATCTGCATGTGAACATTGTAGAACTAACAGAACAACATAAGGCATAGAACTTATAATAACAACACCTCCTCCAAAGGGATCTTAAAAGAAACTAGTTGCAGATTTATGCAAATTCAGAAGATAGCATTACTTGGCAGTCACAGACTGTTTTTCCAGCTATATAGAGAGATAATGTGCTTGAAAGACAAAACAGGTTGCAATATTATTGAGAAATTTAAGTGCACTCTTGTTCACTTTGATATTTGAGAATAACTAGTGATGGAGAGGAGACCACATTTCACCTCAGCAGAATTTAAGATGTTCTGAATGGAATATGATTTAGATAATATTATTAACAGCCCACATTACCCAAAAGGGAATAGAGAGGCTGAAAGAGCTGTACAGACAGCCAGGAGAATCCTAAAGCAGGAAGATCCATTCCTCAGTCTTCTGAGGTACAGATCAACACCAGTAGTGGTTGTTGGATATAGTTCAGCACAACTCCTGATCATCAGCATATGTGCAATGTGCCCAGCCATTTAATAGCATTGTCATCAGCCAGATGGAAAGCTGATAGCCTGCCATCAAAATAAGTCAGTGGCACTCAACAGTGATATGCAATACAGTCTGAAGTTGCCTGCAGCTGAATTGGTGGTCACTAGAAAAACTTTATTTAAAGAAATTGGCCACATAGTTACCCTGCCCTTTTCAAAACAGGTCTAGGGAAGTCCACAGGTGCCTTTGCAGATTAAGAGCTGATGAAGAGAGGTTGGGTCACTGACAAAAGAGTGATTAACCATTATTGGTGTTGACCACTTCTTGTGCAAAGCAAATTCCATCGTCATGTCCTGTGGTGTCATATATGACTGAAAAGGGCGTCTAGTGACAGGAGAGCTGAACGGTGGCTGAAGAAATCTATGTAAAATGGTAACTCACTGCTATCATTAGAGAGCAGAATAACAGAGGCCTTTTCACGGTCAATATAGGGAAGTTCTATGTTGCTAAGTATTGGTAGCCATGGCAACAGAGTTACCTGTAGAGCCCAGGTAACAACAATCACAGCTTTGTTAAACTGATCACTGAGGAGTCTCACGTGAAACAAACACCACCAAAGAAGAACATTGTACTAAGCTGTTGTATAACAGAGGGCAAAGGCTGATGATTAAAGCATTCAGGGTCTTGCTCTGCAGATTGAACTGGCCAATTTTCTGAGCAAGTTGTTCCAAGTGCTGACACACAAACATACTGACAGCAAGGATATTGGATGCTAACTCAACAGGTTATAGGCAGCAAGGACAGTGGATGGTAACTTAATAGGTTGCAGGGATCCTTGTCTGCTTTAAGAATGGCCATAATCTGCTTTATGCCAAGTCCATAGTAACGGCTTATTGATGACCCATACATAGAAATTAATAAGGTAATATGATGCCTTTGGTCCAAGATACTTGAATTCCAGCAAGATTATTATCATAGCCCAATGCTGTGCCTAGCTTGGAGGGGTTAAGGGCCTTATCTAGCTCGTTGACAGTAAATAGCTCTGGTGGAGCTACATTTTGATGTCAAAGTTGGCACTATTCATCATATATTTTGCATTTTAATTCCTTCTCCAGTAGGAGATTTGCTACCCAAAGAAGATGACTTGCAACCTCACTGATCTTAATCAGAGGGTGATATTGAACTTGAGATTGTTGAGCAGTGCCCAACTGGTGGATTACATTTCTGTACTTACTGCTGAAATAGATGAAGACAAGCTTCTCTAGAGTCCTTCAATCGAGTGAGCATGGAGGCTCAATCAGGTGAAGTTGCCAGATAATTCAAATTTTCTGAGCTAGGCTTGACATTCAGCATTTAGTCAGGGAGTGTAAAGTATACAACAACCCTGTAGCCAAGCATGCACCTTTATAAATGGTGGGAAGACAACTCATTTATACTGTTAAAAATTTGAAAAAGAATCTTTCTCCAAAGTGAACAGTCTTGAAAAGAGTAGCCAAGTCAGTTTAAAACAAAACATATGGCTCGATTTTTACAACATATACCACTCAAACAACTGTCATGTCGATAACCTGATGATCATGTTCATGTCTAAATGGATGGAGAAAAAGGATGGAGAAGTCCAGCTGTTGTAAAGAAAAAGAATTCAATGCCCAGACCACATGTGATCGAAACAGTGGATACTTCAACAGAAACTGTAAACATCTACAATTTATACCTCAGAAAGAACAGACAACAGAGCAGACTATAGATGGCATATGCATAGCAAGAAGAATTGTCTACAATCAGTCTTTGCAATTAATGGACAGCCAGATGACCAAGTTGTTACGTACTCTGGTCATGCAATTAGAAAACCAGAATTCTCTGAAACCAGTGTAATTCAGAAATACTTAACAGACTGGTACATACTGAATTTCAAAGACAGAGTGATGGTATAAACATTGCAAATGGTAGGAATGTAGAAGTTAAAGGTAAGGATGTAATGACATTCTTAATTACATTAAATGGCTCAGGTACTAGCTGGCACTGTGTGTAAAATACTTATTTAAATGAACCACCGCCACACTTGGGCTATGTCTAGACTGCACGCCTTTTTCGACAGAGGCTTTGTCGACAGATACTGTTGACAAAACCTCTGTTGAAAAAGAGCATCTAGACTACGATCAGTATTGTCAACAAAGCAAGCCACTTTTTCGAAAGAGAGTCTAGACGCTCTCTTTCAGAAAAGCAGTTTGCATGCAATAGCACCTTTTTTCGAAGAGTACTTTCGAAAAAAAGCATTATTCCTCGTAAAATGAGGTTTACCACTGTCGACAAAACTGCCGTGTTCTGTCAACTTACTGTCGACAGAATGCAGAGGTAGTGTAGACACAGGTATAGTTTTGTCCACAAAAGCTAACTTTTGTCGACAAAACCCTGTAGTCTAGACACACCCCTTGAAGAACAGTAAAGAATTTTTTGATGAAAGGTGTGTGTAAGCAAGCACTGTAATCATATCTGGAACAGAACTAAATGGTATCCATGTACTGGATCTGCCCTTTCTTCTCTTTTACCATCTGCTCTGGGAGGAAGGGGGGAAATAGTATACAGTCTGCATCTGACAATCCCTTTATAGCTGGAGTTAGGTTCAGGTAGACCATACAACTGTGATTTACTCTGTGTAGGTGTATTTTCAATGAAAATGTCAACTCAATAGTTAATAAAATAATATACATTTCTAATCAGCATCACTCAGTGGGAAAACAGGATGCAGGTCACTTTAAAACCCACTATCATGTCTATCCTTTGTTGGACATTTATGAACAAAGTTATCTAATTTGTACACATTGCAGTCAGAAGTCTCCAGGTATTATATCTTCTTCCTATCTGCTAACCAGATCAAGCCATATTGTTTTGTACTGTGAAATTCTCTGCATGGCAGCAGGTATATATGACAAGTAGGCAGGAAAGGGTTAAATTCAGAATGAGTAATGGTGTTTCAAAACTCCACCATCTCATGTGCTCTCTTATCTGGTGATCTCAGCAACATTTCTCTGGTTTGTTTGTTTCCCTTTGTCCTCCTTTTAGTAATGGATGTCTGTAGTAGACTGGCCTTTCAATGAATAGGCTGGCTTCCTAATCATCCAGGTTGTGATCTTTTATGGATTCTGGATAAAGACACAGAAGGCTTGGCTAATCAACATAGTTATTCCTAGAGCACTTGAACATTTAATATCTTTATATGAATATGCACAAGGTACTTCATCCTGAAAAATAAGACAAGCAGAACATGAAGTACTGAAGATACTTTTAACTGCAAATATAAACAAGAAGAATCTAGAAAATCTTGACTAAACCAGTTTAAATAAAATGAAGCTGCATAGGTATATGTGACTATTTGCTTTATCAATGCAGAGTTTAGAGACATTATTCTTTCTTTATTTGGCACCAAGGCTATTTGAACTTTTTCTACCACTATTAATCATTCTCTTTCTCATCTTCAACTACTACAAAGATTTGACAAGGACTTACTTTCACCTTGAAACACACTAGTAAAAATTCAACTTGAGCTTTACTGAGAAGGGCTGCTGAAATATCTTTTGCTCTTCTCCAGAGATCAGTTTTATAAGAGAGAGGATTTTGTCTGTTTTTTCCTGTAACTAAGAATAATGTTTACTTATTTTTTATACAAATGAGCCCTTATGTAAAAATACCCCACCTAATAAATGGCACAAGATGTAGTAGTGCAGTGTTAATGATTTTTTGCACAAAATAACCTTGGGAAGCCTTTGACTGATAGTAAAGCAGGCAGGGTTAGCTCTGGGAAACTGAACTGGTGAGCAAGTGCTTTAGGACACAGGAGCCAAAGGAGAACTTAATAAGAATAAGCTGCTGTTTCTTTAAACAGGCCTCTACCTGTTTTGGTGCTACTGCTAGGGGCACCCAAGGAGAACATGATTATACTGGCTGGTGCTCTTTTGTGTTACCACTAGCATATTTCTTCCCATGGGACTTGTCCATTGAGTGGTGGGTGCAATTTCTTCCTTGCATTCTAGGGTACATCTACACTGCACACTCCTTTGGGCTCTGTGTACAGTACATAAACACATGCCCCTTCTTTGGTTTAAATACTAGTGTAAATGGTGAATAAAGGCTCATGGCAAAGTTCTGGCAGTGGGGAGGGAGTGAAGAAATGCTCCGACAGCTCCCCACCACCAGGGGCTGAAAATATAACAGAGCAGGTAGGGTTGAGCCTTCCCTGGCTTTGCTGTTGCCACTGGATCCAGGGTTGTGGGGTTTGGTCGTTTCCACATCTGGGCTTTTGCTGAAGAAAGCTTTTATTATTCACTATGCAGTTCCAGGAAGGCTGAGGAGACAATATATGTTACTCAGCATCTCAGGTTCTTCAGTATTCTCTCTTGCATCCAGGGACCTGTGAAGCTGAATATCAGATACCACAAACTCAACTCTGCAGGTTTGAACATATAAAGCTCAGAGGCAGCTCCAACTGGTTCACCACTGTTTGGTTGTTCCTCTTCTCTCCTGTAGGCCCCCCAGTGTCTGGTCCCTCCTCCCTGGGATATGGCAGACTTTCTAGACAGATACAGTGGCCTCTGGGTACCATACATACCCTTTTAATGTTTGTAGAAGATCCCCATGCCCAGGGGATGTGGAGCCCCCAAGGGACAGAGTCTGGGGCAAAGGGACTGCAGTGCAGATCCTTACTAGGATCCAGGAGGAGATGGCTGGGAAGAATGGCTGTACTCCCTGCAGCCCAGCAGAACCCTGAACTCCCTACCTCCCTGCACTTCCTGCTGCAGTGACTCTTGGTCCCACTCTTGCAAGGTCCTCAAGCCCCAGGGCTTCTGCTGAGGTACCTGGAGCACAGGTTGCAGCTGGGAGAGTTGACTCTTGAGCAGTACAATATTCCTTTCTAATACAATTTTACTGCTCCCCTTGTCTATTAGTGTGGAGTGTGGCTTTTTGGGGTTAGGTGAAGGAGGAGACTCTTCTAATTGAAGAGATTTTCCTTCCCACTTCTAGGTATCACACTTTTGCTGATGAGCCTTTCATTTCCTCCACCACACCCACTTGCTCTGAAGCTAAATGAAAAGTTACTGCTGCGTTTGAAAACGATATTCTTGACTTTCTCCATTTGTGGAGCTCATATTGTACTCTGTGTGCTCTGAAGCAGGGCAGCCTAGTGTGCCTCTTGCAGGGACAATCCATGTATCAGCTGTCCATGGGTGTGGGCAAGAGGGAATTGAAGGGGAAACAGGACTGTGTGAAGGGGCCAGAGGCAGGTGAAGGAAGATGTAGGGGCAGGATGAGATAGGGAGCACATGTGGTGAGTGCCATGGGGCAGTGTGGAGGATGGGGCAATGCTGGGAAATCAGAGGGTAGGCCAAGAATTGAGGAACTTAGGCAGGAGGAGGGCTAGAGGGGGCGATCAGGGAGGAGGGAAGGAGAGGGGGAATATGGCAAGAGGGAAGGAGGTGGCACAGGGGCAGATTGTGGGAGGGGCTGCAGGTGGAAGAGGCAGCTGGGGAGCTAGCTTCCCTGAGGGGAAGTGTCACCTGCTGCCCAGGCCTACCACAGTGAAAAACTCCAGCCCTGGCAGGGGAGTTAGGGTATGTCTACACTGCATTCCTCTTTCGAGAGAGGAATGGAAATGCAGATGAACGAAGTTGCAAATGAGGTGCGGATTTGAATTTCCCGCGCTTCATTTGCATAATTGCGTCCGGGCGCTATTTTGAAATACCCTATTTTGAAAAAAGAAACGCTGCCTAGATGTGGTCATTTCAAAAGAAAACCCTTCTTTCGAAATTACCCTTAAACCTCATTTTATAAGGAGTAAGTGTTTTCTTTCAAGAGAAGGGTTTTCTTTCAAAATAACCACATCTAGACAGAGTTTCTTTTTTCAAAATAGGGTATTTCAAAATAGTGCCCAGATGAGATTATGCAAATGAAGCACGGGAAATTCAAATCCCCGCTTCATTTGCAATTTCGTTCGTCTGCATTTGCATTCCTCTCTCAGGGTATGTCTACACTACCACCCTAGTTTGAACTAGGGTGGTTAATGTAGGCATTCGAAGTTGCAAATGAAGCCCGGGATTTAAATATCCCGGGCTTCATTTGCATCTTGCCGGGCGGGCGCCATTTTTAAATCCCCTTAGGTCGAACTCCGTGCCCGCGGCTACACGCGGCATGGAGTAGGTAGTTCGAATTAGGATCTCTAGAGATCCTAATTCGAACTAGAGATCTCTAGAGATCCTAATTCGAACTACCTACTCCATGCCGCGTGTAGCCGCGGGCACGGAGTTCGACCTAAGGGGATTTAAAAATGGCGCCCGCCCGGCAAGATGCAAATGAAGCCCGGGATATTTAAATCCCAGGCTTCATTTGCAACTTCGAATGCCTATATTAACCACTCTAGTTCGAACTAGGGTGGTAGTGTAGACATACCCTCAGTAAGGAAGAGTTAAAGTGGCAAGCCAGTAACTTGCTCCAAGTTCTCTCTTCAACAGAGCTCGTGCCACCTCCAAATTATTCCCTGTCTAGGTTTGTATATCAAGGAGCAAATATTTTGAAATATATGATGAGGGCATGAAATCCTTAGCACAAGAGTATGTTTCATTAAAAAAAACCCGCTCATAACATTCTTTTGAAAACTTTCACGTAACACACCCTTTCATAAAAGGTTTAGCAAAAGCCTGATTTACGATTCCTGAATTTAGTGAAAATATGGCAAAATATACAATCAATAACAATAGATAAATGCAACATTCAGTTTGGGTTAAAGTGAAAAAAACCCAAGTGGATATATAAAAATTGAAAACCTTTTATAAACATGCATAGAAAAATGAAAAAGACATAGCAAATCAGCAAATAAAGAGGCTTATGGAACAAATACACATTTAAATAATAGTTGGGATTTCAGGAGTGCTTTCTGAGTTGGCCTTACTCTGCTCCCACTGAAGTCAGTGATAAAATATCCATTGATTTAAAAGGGAGCAGAATTAAGCCAACAATGAGCACTTGGGGAAAAATAATAATCCCATGCTTTGAGTATGAGCTAAACTTGAGTTAATACATGACACTCTTGTTACATTATTCTCTGAAAAACCAATAAGGTCAGAGATTATTTTAAAGTATGTGTAATGTACAAAGAAGCAATTAAATCTATGTTCAAGTGAGTATAATAGCAAATTTTTATGATATGCTTTTGACCCAGCAGTGACGCAAAGAGTGACTTTCGGGCATTCAGCCAATGAAATGCAGATAGGAATTTCAAACCAAGAGAGGGTTTTTTAAAAATCTCTCCCTTTGTTTTAAGTGCAGAGCAGTTTGCCCGTGTATCAAGTGAGATGGGCTCTCCCAGGAATAGACTCCTTGAAATGTGTAAGTAGGGAAAAGTTTAGATCGTCTGTAAGGTTTTATTGTTTACCTTGTTTGAGGGATTGGAAATCATGTCTGATCTGGTTAATTGTTTTTCTCTTTTGTAACTAAGGATTACAACTCAGGGATTTCTCCTGAGTCTATTTCATTCCATGGCTTTTAACATCCAGTCATTTACTATGCTTGCAATAATAGTCTTGTTATGATAATAAAAGTGTTTTCCTTTTTATTTTGATTAACCAGTATTGGTTGATTGTTTTGTCCTTAAACCTATGTGCCTAAGTTACCTGGGAGAAGCAGAGCCCCATTGTTCTCTGTGGATTCCCTCTGTTTGTTTTCCCAACTCCAAGCAAAATGGAGTTTGGGGTAGGGGGGAGAGCTTTGACTCAGAGAGGGGATTCCCAAGTGATCTCTTCCCTGGAAAAGAGTTGTGGGTTTTTTAAATTTCACTTGGGTAGTGGCAATGACCAATCATCTCTTTTGGGTCTCAGGTAAACTGAGACTAGACAAATTTGTCTCTGGAAGTTCTTGAGATAGGTTTTTTACAGAGTTTATTCTGCTAGCCAGCCCCCATATCTACACTCGAAGTGCCAAGTTGGGGACTTGAGCTGTGACACCTGCATATGTAACACTGCTCTACAGCCAAAATGCTTCTGAAATAAATGTAGTCAAACTTTACTAATTCAGGGTCACTGAGAACAAAAATGATGCTTAAAATTGTTGATTGGCTCTAGTTTTCAAGATATGCTATTGGGTCAGTATATACGACCCTTGACTTGGGAATGGCGGAGGATAAGGGAGTTATAAAGGGAAGGGATCTCAATTTAAACCAGAAATGACTAAAATACATCTTTGACTGGATCTATGACTAAATCTATGACTGGGTTTGGACAGTACTTGCTTTTTAGGCAAAACAATGAATGATGCAATCTGAAGCTGGTATTGCGTCATACATGATATGAATTGCATCATGTTATTCCTAGAAGTCATGGATGATGCAATCATAACGAAGCTTACATCACTCTGCTGAACAAATTGGCCTATATCAGCTCTAGAAATCATACAGTGTTGTGCTCTCTTATTTGTCAGTGTTTGATTTTGCAAAGGGACACATTTCTGTTTAGCCAAAGTGAGCAGAGATGCCTCGTACTTGTGTGAACAGTGCAGATAACTTCTGCTATGTTTGTGGTGAAGTGACTTTTGCATCACAAAAGCGCAGTATAACCACTATGGTTAAGAAAGCCTATCACCTTTATTTTGGCTGCAAAATTGGAGATCAGGACAAGAGGTGGGCCCCACACATATGCTGCAACACTTGTGCAACAAATCTTCACCAGTGATTGAACAGGAAAAGGAAATCTATGCCTTTTGCAGTGCCAATGATTTGGAGAGAGCCAACAGATCATACCAGCAATTGTTACTTCTGCATGGTGCCTCCAGTTGGGAAAGGTATGTCAAAGAAGAAAAAGTGGACTGTGCATTATCCAAACATTCCATCAGCTATACGCCCAGTACCCCACAGAGAAGGATTGCCGGTTCCTGATGCACCAGAATCATTCTCACTTGAGTCAGACGAGGAAGAGGAAGAGGATGAAACTTCTGGTCCTGAACCATCAATGTCACAGGACCCACATTTTCTCCCATCCTCCTCCTCTGAACCACATCTCATAACACAAGGTGAACTGAATGACCTTGTCAGGGATTTGGAACTACCCAAGAGTAAGGCAGAGCTGTTGGGCTCCAGACTACAGCAGTGGAATCTCCTGGCAGGTGATGTTAGGGTTTCCATGTTCCGTGACCGTCACAAGGATCTTGTCCCATTCTTCTTCATGGAAGGTGATCTTGTAGCCTACAACAACATCGATGGTGTGATGGCAGCCCTCAACATCGTTCACGATCCAGATGAGTGGAGACTGTTCATTGATTCATCGAAGACGAGTCTTAAAGCTGTTTTGCTGCATAATGGCAATGTTTTGCCATCAATTCCAGTTGGTCATGCAGTCCATATGAAGGAAACCTATGACAACATGAAACAACTTTTGAGGTGCATAAATTATGACCAACATCAGTGGCAGCTTTGTGGAGATTTGAAGGTTGTTGCTCTCTTGCTTGGTCTGCAGACTGGATACACAAAATACTGCTGTTTTCTCTGCAAATGGGATAGTCGTGCAAGAGGTTCCCACTACATCAAGATAGATTGGCCACTCCGACAGTCATTGGAGCCTGGGAGGAAAAGTGTTCAGCATCCACCACTTGTTGAATCAAGGAAGAGTTTGTTACCACCCTTACACATCAAGCTTGGTCTGATGAAGACCTTTGTCAAGGCCATGGACAAAACACAAGCAGCTTTCAAGCACCTCCGTGGAAAATTTCCAAGGTTAAGTGAAGCTAAGATAAAGGAAGGTGTCTTTGTTGGTCCTCAGATTTGTGAACTTCTTCTAGATGATGCATTTGACCATGCACTACGTGGCAAGGAAAAGACGGCATGGAAAGCCTTCCAGTTAGTGGCAATAAGGCAGACAGCTACAGGTTGTTGGTGGAAAACCTCCTCAAGGCATACAAAAGCCTTGGTTGCAACATGTCACTAAAGAGACATTTTTTGCACTCTCATCCAGATTTTTTTCCACCGAACTGCGGAGCAGTGAGCGACAAGCACGGCGAGCGATTTCACCAGGACATTGCAACAATGGAGAAACGCTATCAGGGCAAATGGAGCCCATCAATGCTTGCAGACTATTGCTGGACAGTGACAAGAGATGCTCCATTTAATGAATACAAGAGACAAGCCAAGAAGCACCGAGTAGACACTGAATAGGACCAAACTATGTACATAATAGTTTTTTGCCTTTTGTTTCATAATAAATTTTATTTATATAACCCTTTTGCTGATTTTTAAAGTGTTACATAACAGGACAGGTGAAATATTATCATGTAAAGCAACCATAAACACATGACAAGACCTAGGTTTACGATTTATGATTAAAACTCTACTATCTACACAATATACATAGACGTAAAATGTAAAAATGTAAATATCTTGGAAACAGTAGCCAATCAGTTGTTTTAATTGTCATATTTGAATTCAGCACATCAAAATACATAATAAATAGCACATTTTATCTCTGAAGCAGACAACTTCTAAAAAATTGTAGACCAGTGTAATAAGTGATAGGATTTCACTTACAATCTTGATGCCTAATATTATTAATGACCACCACACAGGTACCATACAGGAAAACAATACACAGCCTCTTGCAGATTTGCTAGAACTTATCAGAACAAGGTTAAAGCTGTAGGAGAAGAAAGGCAGAGTCAGGACTCCAGCCAGAAAGTGTTGGCACTTGCAGCTTTTGAGGGCAGGCTGATAGAGGAGCTCTGGGTGTGTCTGAAGAATTTGAGCTAAAGATGAAAGACTGAATTATGGTTATGGGCTTTATGTTGGGATCTCACTGAGGTTTATTTGCATTATTTTGTTGATTAAGGAGTCTGACTCGGTGAACTTTATTTGATATTAAACAACCCTGGCAAGGGGTATTGTAAGACATAACAATACCTCTTTTGTTACGATCAAAAGTCGTCAAGGTACAAGGTGCTGGCAGAATGACCCCTGATCATGTGAAGGTGTTCAGTAAGCAGCCACCACACTACACTAATATTTCATCATAGATAGTGTATCTTTCACCTTGAACTCTGTTCAGTGTGTTCATCCCATGTCATAGCGAACCTGATCTCACTGACAGCAGTGGGAGTCTTTCCATTGACTTTTGTGGGTTTTTTTCAGATCCTGAATGATCAAAAGCATATAGAAGGCATTCCCAAGGGGGAGAGACTGTAAATACTGGGGACATTTAGAGAGGAGATTAATAAGAGGTGACAGGACAGAGGTATATAAATAATGACTGCTTTAGAGAAGGGAAATTTGGAAAATCAGTTTTCCCCTCTCATAGCAAAGGAACTGGACAGTCAATGTAATTGAAAAGAGAATTTTTGATTTATACAATACATAACTGGGAGGCAGAGCTCACTGTCACAATACACTATCCAGTCTAAAGCTGAGCAAATTTAACAGGAATAGACATTTATAAGAATAATCTGAGTATCCAGAGCTTGCTAGATAGGATAAAAGCCTGAAAGTTAACAACTCTCTTGCTTCAAGGCAAAAATCAAGACTACCTGCTGGGGATTTGGAGGAAACATTCCTTCATAGGCAGTTTACTATTCTGTAGTTGCCCATTACTGATATTCTTCTATCTTCTTCTGAATTTTGTTGTACTGACCACTGTCTGAGGCTGTGTCTACACTAAAAAGAAAAGTTGGGAAAAGATATGCAAATTGCGAACTGAGAACAATGGGGCTCTGCTTCTCCCAGGGTATGTCTACACTTGCCCCCTAGTACGAACTAGGGAGGCAAATGAAGCATACCAAAGTTGCTAATGAAGCACGTGATATTTAAATATCCCGTACTTGATTAGCATATTCGCAGCCGGTCGCCATTTTAAAAAGCCGGTAGCCCGAATTAACTTGCCGCGGTTGCACGAGGAGTAACAGTTAATTCGAGGGAAGGGTTTTGGATTGGACTATCGTGTCTACACATGGCGAGTTAATTCGGGCTACTGGCTTTTTAAAATGGCGACCGGCCGCGAATACGCTAATCAAGAGCAGGATATTTAAATCCCGCGCTTCATTAGCAACTTTGGTATGCTTCATTTGCCTCCCTAGTTTGATCTAGGGGGCAAGTGTAGACATACCCCCAGGTACCTTAGGAACATAGGTTTAAGGACACAACAATCAATGATCTACACAGGTCCAAATGTCAGAAAAAAAACCCTCTTTTGGAACATCTCTTCATCCTCATAAAATGAGGTTTACAGGGATGCTGACAAAATGCGTCTGCTTTTCTGAAATTTTTTTCGGAAAAGCAGACGCATTTCTTGGATGTGGCAGAGCTTTTCTGGGATATCTCTTGTATCCCGGAAAAGCTCTGTAATCTAGACGTACCCTGAGATGCAGTACTGTGGTAGATACATGGTCTTGTCCATATAATAATTATTATGCTGCAAAAGATGGAGATGGAATAAGAAATGGAACCATTCCCTTCCATATACAACAACTCTACAAGCACTCAATATGGAAATGAACACCTTCATGAATGGCACATCAGGGAAAAAGGAATGTGATCTTTTGGTTTGTAGCATCAGGATTCTGAACCTCCTTGAGTCTATGGAGGGTTGAGTATCAAGCAGTAAAGGTATCAGTTGCTTTTTGCAGAACTCAATTTCAGTATAAAGAGTGCCTGCTCGAGCCAACCTGCCATTTAAAAATCGATTGCAGTACAACTATTTGAAGCCAGTAACTTCTTTACTTCTCCAGTCTGGCATCGCAATAAGCATAGGTCTTCACTCTAAATATCAGATATACTGAAGGACAGTGAAAATGGTAAATACTGATATATTCTAAGGGGAATAAAATCTGCAATATAACCAGATTAGGAATGCCTCGACTGACAGCACTTTTGATACACACAAATGAAAATAACAATTACAAATGAGTGTTAGTGAATGGAAATTAGTAAATAATTGAAAAGTCATGTTGCTTGTTTTTAACATGAAGTGGGTGTATATTTGTCTAAATGAGAAAAAACAAATAAATAAAAATAGATATAAAAGCTGAGGAAACAGGTGTACAGATAACATCCATCAGGATTATTAAAAGTTCTTAGTGCACTGGATCCGTGTACATACATTTGTGAATGCTGAAGTAATAGGAATACAAATTAAATGCAAAATTCAGATTATTGTAAAAAAATTTTGAATTCATGACAGACTTTATATAGATTTTTGCTAGGTGGAAGTATATCTTTGCATGAACTGGAGATGGAATGGGATAGAGAATGGAATCATAGAGTCATAGAATTATAGAAATATAGAACTGGAAGGAATCTTGAGAGATCATCAAGTCCAGTCCCCTGCATTCATGGCAGGACCAAGCATCATCTAGACCATCCCTGTCAGGTGTTTGTCTAATCTGCTCTTAGAAATCTCCAATGATGAAGTTAGCATTACCTTCCTAGGCAATTTATGCCAGTGCTTAACCATCATGACAGTTAGGAAGTTTTTCCTCATGTCCAACCTAAACCTCCCAAGCTGCAGTTTAAGCCCACTGCTTCTTGTCCTATCAGCAGAGGTCAAGGAGAACAATTTTTCTCTCTCGTCCTTGCAATACATTTTTAGGTACTTGAAAAATGCTATCATGTCTTCTCTTTTCTAGGTTCGTGCATGCGCAGTGCGGGGCTGGTGAGTGGTTTTCACCGCGATCGTTGAGCCCTGCAGATACGCATAACTCAAAGATGTTTGGGACAAATAACCTCATGTAAGATATCAATCTTAATGTCATAATCCTCTGGCTCTGTATATCTTATTTTGGTGTATGTATCATTCTTGTGTGTAAAGTTAGATATATGGAGTATGGAATGCTTTATGGTTTGGATGTGTGAATGAAAGCCATCAAGGGTTTTACCCTCAATGACTAGATGACCAACTGTAAACAGCCTCTTTTGTCCTTTAAGTTTTAGCAGTGGTTGGCCCTATGAAGGCATGTGACCTCCCTAACTGGTAGGGTTGGCCAGGTGATTTTTCCATGTAAGGTTGGAATGTAGAAACAGAATTCCCACCCAAAGGTGGAATCTATAAAACAATGGGAAGCTAGTAGTTTCTTTGTCTTTGGCTGACATGGCACCCCCAAGAAAGTGAACCAGAGACCCCACGGGGAGGAATTTCCCTGGTTTGGAGGCTTAGCTGCAATAAGAACAATTTTAGGATGAGTTTGTAATAAATTTGTACTGAGGCTTTAGTGTTAGAATTAGCTATGTGTTTCCTGTAATCGACTGTGCTCTCCCTGTTTTCACTTACAACAGCTTAAATCCTTGTACTTAATACAATAACTTTTATTTACTATCAAGCCCAGTGTAAACAATCATTATCTGGGGAAGTGATCAATGTGCACATCTTCCTTTCATTATTCAAGAGGGCTTACCTAAATAATTCATTTGGGGTTCTGATCCCATTTGGGGAGTGCTATCCCTGCAAGCTGAGCCAAAACCTGCATTTTCTTTGGATCCGAAGAGTTTCAGTGTTTGTACTGCTCCTTGGAGGGGGCAGTGATTTTGGCTCTGTGTCTTGGCTTGGGAGAGATTAACGAGCTGGCTCAGTAGGACAGGGTAGTGAGAAACCCCAGAGAGCAGGAAGGCAAGTGGCAGTGACCTTGTCAGCACTCTGGGAAGCACCACCAAAGGGGTCTCTGTGACTTCACCCCATCACAACTATTTCTCTAGCTTTTCTAGATAATTTTGAATTATAATCCTATCCTCCAAAGCACTTTCAACCTCTTCCAGCTCGGTGTCATCCACAAACTTTATAAGTGTACTCTCTATGGCATTATCTAAATCATGGATGAACATACTGAACAGAGCTGGTCCCAAAACTGATAGCTAAGGAACCCCACTTGTTATGCCCTTCCAGAATGACTGAGTACCATTGATAACTACTCTCTGAAAATGGTTATCCAACCAGTTATGCACCCACCTTATAATAGCCCCATCTAGACTGTATTTCCCTAGTTTATTAATGAGAATATCACTCAAGACTTTATCAAAAGCTTTACAAAAGTCTCAGTAATACTAAGACTGCTGCTTCTCCCTTATCCACAAGCCTTGTTATCCTATCAAAGAAGGCTATCAGATTGGTTTGACATGATTTGCTCTTGACAAATCCATGCTGACTGTTACTTATCACCTTATTATCTTCCAGATTTTTGCAGATGGATTATTTATTTATTTGTTCCATTATCTTTCCTGGCACATAAATTAAGCTAACTGCTCTGTAGTTTCCTGGGTTGACCTTATCTCCCTTTTTAATAGATGGGTACTATATTTGCCCTTTTCCAGTCTTCCCGGCTCTCTCCTGTAGTCCATGGCTTTCCAAAGATAATCACTAATGGCTCAAATATTTCTTTAGTCAGCTCCTTGAGTATTCTATGATGCATTTAATCATATTAAAGACATCTAACTCATGTAAGTAATTTTTAACTTGTGCTTTTCCTATTTTAGCTTCTGAACCTGCCCCATTTTCACTGGCATTCACTATGTTAGGTGTTCAATCACCACCAATCTTCTTGGTGAAAACTGAAACAAAGAAGTCAGTACGCACCTCTGCCATTTCTGCATTTTTTGTTATTGCTTTCTTCTCTTCATTAAGTAATGGGCTTACCCTGTCCTTGGTCTTCCTCTGGCTTCTCATGTATTTATAGATTATTTTTCTTGTTACCCTTCATGTGTTTGAGATCATTTTGTGCTCTGGCCTTTTTAATTTTGCCTCTACATTGTTGTGTTATTTGTTTATATTTATCCTTTTTAATTTGACTTACTTTTGTAGGACTCCTTTTTATTTTTAGATTATTCAAGATCTCCTGGTTAAGTCAGGGTGGTCTCTTGCCGTACGTCCTGTCTCGTCTATGCAGTAAAATAGGCTGATTGGCTTGCAAGATTTTGCCTTGTTGCAAATGTATGTATTGGGTGAGCAAATTATGTTGTGGAAGTTTGCCTGAAATGGTGAAACTGAACCCTCAAATACATTTTTAAATTACAGAAATTTGGAACCACTATTTTCAGGTGGAAATAATCAGAAGCTATATGCATAGCTTTTGGGGATGCATCTTTGTCTTATATTTGTTGTTATACAGGAATCATCCTGATAATTATGATAAACAAGAACTGTAATTTAGTCCTCCACAAACTCTGCTTCATTAAATAAACCTTTAATGGAGTAGTAGAATTCTCCAACACGTTGATTCTTTTTTTATTGAAAGAAATGTATTATAGTTTTGTTTTTCTCTAGATAGGAAAGGGACAAGCACTTACAACTACTAAAAATAACCATGTATAAGGGTTTCAACATATTTCATTGGCTTTTCCCACAGACAAAGAGCAAAATATGTACTTTATGTCTTAAGGATGTTTGCTCGAGATTAATAGAAATAGCTAAGAAAAAATATGTATTCTCTTGGAAGGAGCACAGAATGTTCAGCTCACTCTGTATCACCAGCTGTCTTGTAGCAATTCACAAACTGGGGGGGTTCTATTTAATTTTAAAGGTAGCAGTACAGATAATGCTTTAAAGTTACATAGCTACATTCACTGGCCCCAGCTTTCATCATGTGGCTCCTGTTTCTGCATTCCATGATATTTTAGATTCATTCAGGATTAAGGACTGAGTCTCTGAAGTATAGACAAGAGCAATGCTGAGAGCAAACAAAAAATTAAATAAATAAAATAAAAAGGATCTTACAGAATGTGAGACACAAATAACAATATTGCCTTTTATCACCCCAAATCAAAGATTATTTTCATAATGATCTTTTTCATAATACGTTGCCTCACTACTGAGAATAAACTTTATCATACACCTCTCTTCCTAAAAATCTGGATGAATACGTGAATTAGCCCAAAGTTGCCCAGAGGAAACAGAGTCATCCTTTGAAACTGATATCAGAATCTGGCCCACTGACCATAAGATTTCATTAAGCTTTGTGATCAATAAAGCAGCTCTTTTACTAAAATTAATCAAGGGGTTTGATTGTTTGTATATCTGTCTAGTGCACATACGGTGAGAATGAGCCTTTGTCATTTGCATTTTTAATTTCTGTGTTACTATGTTCAAAATTCATCTGTGTAATTAACATCAGCTATGTCTACACCGCAAACATTATTCCAAAATAACATAGTCCTCGTCTATACACAAGCAGTTATTTCGACAAAATGTTGAAACAATGTTGAGCTGGAGGACTGCTTATTCTGACTCCTGTAATCCTCATTATATGAAGAGTAAGGGAAGTCGGAGGAAGGTGCTTTATCTCAAAATAACTGCTGTGTAGACAGTGCCAAAAAGTCGAAATAAGCTATTTTGACTTAAGCTACGCAATTAGCACAGCTCAAATTGCATAGCTTATTTCGAGTTTAACCTTGCTGTGTAGATGTGCCTATCCATGTCTGCAGTAACAGGAAAGAAATAATATGCACAATGGTATCATGCGTTTTTATCTGATTATAGATTAGAGTTCTTGAATAACAAATGTCCACAGTTAAGGATGAACTTTGTCTTTTGAAAGCAAGTAAATACCTGGATTAGGGTTTTTTAAGTGGATTTTTACTTTCACTTTATAAATACATTGGGGCTATGTCTACACCACAAGGTTTTTGCGCAAAAACAGCTGTTTCGGTGCAAAAACCTGCAGAGCGTCCACACCTCAAGCATGTTTTTGCACAAGAAAATCTACAGTTAATTGACAGAACAGAGGGCTTTTTGTGATGTAGGTAAACCTCCTTCTATGAGGCATAACTCCTTTTTGTGCTACAGCTCTTGCACAAAAACGCCTGTGTGGATGTTCCACAGGGGTTTCTTGAGAAAAAGAGCCTATCCGAAAAAGCACAGGTGCTCTGATGGCCATTCGCAGAATGGCCATCAGAGCTTTCTTGTGCAAGAGCATCCATGCAGTGTGGATGCTCTCTTGTGCAAAAGCGCATCACAAAAGTGATGCGCTTTGAGGTCTGGACGCGCATTTGCGCAAGAAATTTTTGCGCAAGAACTATTGTGCAAAAGGCTTTTTGCATAAAAACCCTGCAGTGTAGACAAAGCCTAGCAGATTTGAGGGAGCACTAAAGTGTTACCTTCTGAACAGAAAAAAAAAGCCTTTCTATATGTCCAGAAAACATTTACAGTTTTACTGAAATCCTATGACAGGAGAGAAAATTATATGCTAAAAAATCATTGAATTCTGAACTTGTAAATAATAGAGCAGTTATGATGGTAATGCAGCCAGAAGAAAAGTATAAAAAAGTTTGTTTATTATTAAAGAAAAATTGACACTGTGCTGCTTTTGCATATGCTCTGATAAAGAATCAGTAAATACATCATGGCTATACACTATAGTGTACACATTTGTTAATGGCTTTCTGTAAAAACACAAAATAAAACCTAAATTCAAAAGAGAGTATGACACATTTGAAGACTTTTTTTCTTTTGCACAGATGGTTTAGTTTTAATGGCAGTATGAAAATGAAAGCATTGGTTGGTTGCTCTGAAAGACTAACTCTTTGCTTTGCTATTTTTATAGTAACTATTGAACTGTAAAGGCAACAATGGAAGCAAGCAGCAACATAAAACAAACCTAGTTACTACTGTTGCACAGTCTGATTCACTTGCATGAAAACTTGATGAAGCAGGACATAGTAATACTATAATAAAATATTTATAGGAACGACAGGGTAGATCATACTAGTGGGGAAGCAGTACTATTTGTAAAGAATAAAGAGTCAAATGAATTAAAAATTGGAATAAATAAAAAAAGTACTATAGAATCTCCCTGGATGGAAGTTCCATGGCTGAACAATAAGAGTACAGCAGTATAAATATACTACTGACCATCTGACCAGGAAGGTGATGTTGATTGTGAAATGCTCAATGAGAGGAGCGTGCCTACATAGGCAAAAAATGGGGAACAACAGTAGGATATGACAACTAACCTTATATTGATTGACTGGGTGTATATCACCTCAGGATGAGATGCAGAGATAAAACTTCTGGACAGTACAAATGACTGCTGTTTGGAGCAGTTTATCCAGAAGGGGAGAGGCAATTCTTGATTTAGTCCTCAGTGGGGCACCAGATCTGGTCCAAGAAGTGAATTTAGCTGAATGGCTCAGTATAAGTGACCATGTGGAAACCAAGGCCATTGTGAAGAAGCTAAATGAATTATTTGCTACATTCTTCAAAGGAGTATCTAGGCCGGATATCGCCAGACTCAAGCCATTCTTTTTAGTGATAGTCACTGATGAAGGTGTCCATAGAAAAGATTTTGAAACAAACTGATAAATTAATAAGTCACTAGGACCAGATTCACCCCATTTTGAAAGAGCTCAGGTATGATACTGTAGACCTATTAACTGCAATATGTAACAACCTGTCACTTAAATCAGCTTCTGTATAAGATGACTGTAGGGTAGCAAATGTACCATCAATCTTTTAAAAAGGCTTAAGAGGGAATCCTAGCAATTACACATCAGTAAGCATTACTTCCCCCAGGCAAGCTGGATGAAACTACAGTAGAGAACCTAACTATCAGACACACAGATCAAGATGACATTTTGGGGAAAAGTCAACATAGCTTTTGTATAGGGAAATTCTGTCTCACTAATCTATTAGAATTATTTGATGGTATCAACAAGCATTGGGACAAAGTATTTATGATCTGGTGTTTATGGTGTATTTGGACTTTCAGAAATCATTTGAGAAGATCCCCCACCAAAAGTTCTTAAGCAAACTAGGCAATCATGGGCTAACATGAATCATAGAATCATAGGGCTGGAAGAGACCTCAGGAGGTCATTGAGTCCAGCCCCCTGCCCAAAGCAGGACCAACCCCAACTAAATCATCCCAGACAGGGCTTTGTCAAGCCAGGACCTCTAGGGATGGAGATTCCACCACTTCCCTAGGTAAAGCATTCCAATACTTTTCTACCCTCCTGGTGAAATAGTTTTTCCTAATATTAAACCTAGACTTCCCCCACTGTAACTTGAGACCATAGCTCCTTGTTCTGCCATCCGTCACTACTGAGAACAGCCTCTCTCCATCCTCTTTGGAACCTCCCTTCAGGAAGGTGAAGGCTGCTATCAAATCCCTCCTCACTCATCTCTTCTGCAGATTAAATAAGACCAGATCCCTCAGTCTCTCCTTGTAGGTCATGTGCTCCAGTCCCCTAATAATTTTGGTTGCCCTCTGCTGGACCCTCTCCAATACATCCTTTCTGTAGTGGGGGCCCCAGAATTGGATGCAATATTTCAGATGTGGAGGATCAGATCACAGATCAGTAACTGTTTAAAAGATAAGAAAGAAAAGATAGGAATAAATGATCATTTTTCACACTGTAGAGAGGTCCTCCTAAAGATCTGTACTGTCCATCCTATTAATAAATTATCTGTTAAAAGGGCTCAATGGTGAGGTAGATGGCAGAGTTTCTAATGTCAAAGTAACGTACATGGAGAAAAATAAACCCCAACTATATATAAAACATGATGAGGTCTAAATTACACCTGGTTCCCGAGTTACAAACGAGTTACAAACCAAACACTTGGCCGTAACTCAAAGTGTTCATAACTCGGATCCCATTGAGTTACATGGCAACCGCGCTGTTCATAAGTGCGGATCGCATTCTTAACTCGGGGACCGTATTTATGACCGCTTTGGTCATAAGTGCAGATGGTCATAAGTGGAGGTGGTTGTAAGTTGGAGACCGGCTGTATCTGTTATCACTCAAGAAATTTTAGAGACATTGGAATACTCCTCTGAAAACATCTGCTCATAGTGCTTTGGCTGCCAAGAAAAGTAATAGAATTAGAAAAGAGATAGATAAGAAAAAAGAAAAGATAACAAAGATAACAAAAAGTAATGTCACTCTATGTTTCCATGGTATGCCTACCCTTTGAATACTGCTTGCAGAGACAACTAAAGTGAGTTTATGATAACAGCCTCCAAAATCACAAATGGTATGGAGAAAACGAATAGGGAAATATTATTTACCTCTTTACGTAACACAAGAATTAGGTGTTGCCTGATGAAATTAATAGGTAGTAATTTTTTAAAAAGACAAAGGAAATATTTCTTCACACAAAGCATAGTCAAGCTGTGGAACTTGCTGCCACGGGATGTTGAGAAGGCCAACAGTATAACAGGATAAACTTAAAAAATAACAAAAGGTCTGGTATAACTTTATAGACTAACAAAACATGTAGATGATATCATGAGCTTTCGTGGGCACAGCCCACTTCTTCAGATGACTGGAGTTTTGAGTTTAGGATGTGCAGACTCAAAATAAATAGGGGAGAAGGGAGAAGGGGGAAGGAAAAAAAAGGAAGGGGGTGGGAAACAAGGAGCAGAGGGTATGAAAATATCAAAGGAAAAAACATGTAGGCAGAACTGGCAATTTATAAGCACCTGAAAATTGGATAGTTAAAAAGAAGTGGATAAGGATGAAAGGATAGCAGTTAGATAGGAAGGGTACTAATGCAAGAACAGGGTTCAAAAAATGGGGGCTATTAGCCAAGAGAGTCAAGGATGAAACCTCATACTCGCTAAACCTCCACCTGCCAGAACCTGGGACTGGATGACAGGAAATGCATCACTTGAAATTACCCTGCTCTGTCCATTCCTTCTGACTGGCCACTGTCACAAGTCAGGATTCTGGGATAAGTGGACCGCTAATCTGACCCAATATGACCATTCTTATGTTATTCAGAATACTTGTAATGAAGTCTCCAGTTCACTTAACATTGCGATCCTTCCACCTATGAGTTAGAGTCCTCAGTGACTGTTGCACACAAGGTTTAAAACTGCAGTGGTGTAGTCACAAATTTAATAGTATGCTCTTCAGTTGTGTGACCCTACAGCCCATTCAAACCTGTCCAGACTACATTTTATACAAAATGTTCTGTTATATATCAGAAAGGCTTCTGGGCAGATAGATATATTCTTGCCAAATGGAGCTCATGTTTGAAAGAACCCCCAAATATATTTCAGCGGGCAGTCCACAGCTGATTGATGATTGTGAGTTGCTTCTTGTGGACTCACACCCAATTGTCAGAGGAACAGGAAAATGCATGTCCAGAGCTACTCCAAAACATCACATGGCTAGATGCAGCACGGGTATGGCAAGTGACATGCCCAGTCAAAAACCTAATGGAATCTGGCTCATGTATTGGAGAACTATAAGCTGCATCTTTCATTACCATATTTAAAGGCACATTACACAATGTGTTACATTCTGTAGGCTTACGTCTACTTCTGTCTTGTCTTACAGCATCTTCATTTGCTCACTTGCATCTTCAATTCCTAAAGCTCCTCACAGGGTGTAGACCAAAATCACTCAGACACTAACCTGAGAAAGCAAAAATCATACAATGTTTCAAATGTATGCTTTTGCTTCTAGTCCTTAATGCTAGATTCTGCTTTATGTGGTTCCCATAGCCATAGTATGTGTGCAGCTCTCAAATGTATAAAAATCAGAATTAGTGTTTAATATATACCATACAAGATTGCTAAGAACAGATTTGTATTTTAGTGATTTGAAATTGGTTAGCAGAAGTACCTCAAGACACGCACAGACATTACAAATCAGGTAATTTAACATCACTCAGATGGAAAGTTTTAAAAACTTCAGGATCAAAGAGGAAGAGATGCATAAGGAAAACAGTGTGATTAAGGGTTGTCAGTACGGTTCATGAAAGGATCATGCCTGACTAGCTTGATTATATTCTTTGAGACAATTACTACCAGGGTAGACAAGGTGACACAGTGGGAGCTCGTGCTCGTAAGTTTTCAGAAAATACTCCGCAGCAGCTTCACTGGGATCATGTTAAACATTTTAAAACTGCTGCCCAGACATACAAATAACACCAGCAGGAAAACGTGAAAATACACTACAGAAAATTGCAGGAAATATTGGCAAAACACTCTGCTAGCAATTCATGCAGGGCTTGATCCTGAGATTTGTTCAGCTCCTTCCACTATCATTCATCAGGTGCTTATCTGGCTGTTGAATATTACATGGAAACAAAACTAACCTAGCACCTAACACTCTAATACACAGCTAGCACCAATCACCACAGACTAACTGCTGATGAAATTTTGCCTTCAAAATGGGTTGTTTTCAGTGCATTAACCATTGCAAAAAGCTTCTGAGTCAGAAAGTCATTACTGTACTTTGGCCACATATGCCTCTTTCTTTCATCTATAATTCCCTGCAGTCTAGCAATCTTCCTGCAATGAACAAGTAGACACAATGTCTCTTCAGGATATCAAGAGGTGGAAAGAAGGACCATCCAGGAACTAGCTTGGGATATAAAGGACTCGGCCTGAATTACCTGCTGTGTCAGTGACTTCCTGTGTGACCTTGGTCAAGTCATGCTAGTTAGGGATGTAGGGTGGTGTAGTGACTAGAGCACTGAATGGGGGATTCAGGACACTGGGCTCTATTTGTGGCTCTGTTATTGATCCAGTGGATAATGTTGGGCAAGTTTCTCCATCTGTGAAATGGGGATAATGATACTGATTTCACTTGTAAAGTGTTTTGGGATCCATGGATGAAAAGAGCAATAAGACCTGTGTACGATAAAGATCTGTAAAAGGAGGAGAATTGTGCTTCCCGACCTCATGGGGCTTTTGTGAGGATAAATAACAGCACTTAAGACTGCTAACATGTGCCATGGTTATACAACTTTATGAGATGCTTTGTGAGCATGAGTGCATTGTTTAGTCTTTGAAGAAATGCAATTATTGTTTTTTTACACCACTTCTTTTGGGAGGTGCTGTACCAAGAATCTCCAGTGGAAGTCAATTCTTGAGGCTGATTTGTTCCCTGGGTGAATTGGCTGGGAAAAATTAAAAAGGGATTGCATCTGGATTATTTGTAACCACCTCTGCTCAAAAACTGGTGTATGAAGTCTAAAATAAACAAACTGCACTAAGAATGAACTGTGCCCAGAATTCACTGACTTCGTCTCCAATCAGAAACTGAACTGCAAGTTCAGACATCTGTTACCTCTCAGCAGAGGGGCAACAGTATGCATAGAAAGAATTTCCTTTAGCACAGGCAGACAAGCCAAGCAAACTAATAGATATACACTAGCAATGAGTGCTGCCAAGTCACAAATAGCTTTATGTTGTCAGATACATTAGCAACAGCCAACATAATTAAAATAGTAAAGTAACACCAGTTATGTGCAGTTTGAGCTGGCCAAACGTTATGGAAGTTATTTGGGGTGATCGGAACAAATGAGGTTGCCATTCCTTGCTTCCTTCCAGCCTTGCAAGATTTTTTTAATCCACTGGAACCACAGGGCAGTCCCAATATTGGTGCTGTCTGTCAGTCATTTTGCTGCTGGTGGTGCTGGCGGGGAAATGAAATTCCACTATCTGTATTTTTGCCTATCCAAGTGTGGCAAGGATCTATTTGCTCTGGCTTCAGGCCCACCTCATACCCCAGTTCTCTTCAGATCATAAGGTTGCCAGCCCTCCAGGACTGCTCTGGAGTCTCCAGGGTTTAAAGAATAATTTTTAATTAAAGATGATGCCATGTGATGAAAACTCCAAGAATATGACCATCTTACTACCTCTGCCTTCACCATGCAATCCTCCAGCTCCCAGGGCTGTTAGGTCACAGAGATGATTTAGCTCTTTGGTCTAATTCCCAAAAGTCCGTATTTTCTGGAAAGTTGAAAAGTAAACAATACCATTTTCTGCTTCTTGTTAGAGACTGCCATTCTTCAGGGGCTCCATCCCCTTTCATAACAGACATTACCATATCTTTTGGGCTCAGGTGCCAGTTGTTCTGGTCTTCAGTCAGTCTCTTCTTCCCCTGGATGATTAGAGTGACTGTATCACCTCACAACATGACAGCGCAGGGAGAACTTACACCCATTCTCTACTTTGGGTACTTTGATGGTGGGACCCTGAGAGTTGTCTTTTCTTTCAGTTACCTCTTCTTATTTACTTTGCCTATTCATCCTCACCAATCCTCTCTTGGCTGCCCTTTTACCCTTTAACAGAGAACATCCTCCTTCCACTGTTCAGTCTCCTACTGAATGGCCACAGGCTGCCTTTATGTCTCTCAGTAGATCCAGCTCTTAGTCATATGCCCCAGTCACATAATACTTATATTTTCATTCTCTTCAGATAGATAGGTGGGCTAAACCTGGTTTAGGTGAGACTGATCCTTAATCCCTTTAAAGGGCTAGTGACATGGATGATTCTTTAAAAAACTCACTCCTTTAGTATAAGTGATCTCAAATTAGGTGTACCCAATGAACTCGGAAAGAAGAACAGACATGTAAAGGTTAAAAAGAAATCAGCGAATCAGTGTTAGCATTCTCTGCCTGTGATTTTTATTCCACTTGTTCTAAAATAAGTTACTGCATGGATTTTTCTTACTGAAATCCTTTACGTTCTCTGTGTTTTCCTTCTATTCTTGATTGTAATTCGAAGTCAGGTTGTTTCACAAATCCTTTATGCCTTTTTAATCCCAGACAGTGGCATTCACTAAAGTAAGAAACTCAATATATTTTTGGAAGTGTGTACCAAATTTTCTAAGCTGGACAGCTAAGTTGGCCCCCCTCCCCCACACATCCATATTTGTACATGGAGACATTGTGCTTTGAAAGTTTGTCTGTGCACACCCAATTACCCATATGCATGTTTCCTCTGTTCAGGTAGTTTGGCAACTTGCAGCATTCCCCTCCACACTTTCCTCCCTCAGATAGTCCTAGACAACATGCAGCAATAGCACAGGACTCCAACGTTGCCAAGGAGATTAGTCAGATCAGACATTTCCAGAGTGAAGGGATCCATTTCTGTATATTTCTCTATCCAGTTCAAAAATTAACCTGGAGCAGTTGCCACTTCTAAAAAGGACAAGCAACCCACCTGTTGGTTCTACCTTTGGAGATGTTGCTGGATTCTTTCCAGTTTCCAAAAAGAGTAGTAGTACACTGCAGACATACAAATGTGTGTTTGTGATCGATGACTAGATAACTACTTTGCTACATGAAAAAGTGGGGCATCTGTCATCACACACACTTCTGACCTTCTCCTCCCCAGCAATTAATTCTGCCCCATCCCTAAATTGATCCTGACTCTGCACATGAATTTTGCCCCCACATCTGTTATACCCCCTTCAGCCCCTGCATCAATTCTGTCACATTTGTTCTGTCTCCTCAGCTTCACCTATTCTCCCAGGCTAGGGGGAGCAGCAGGAAGGCCCTCTTCTCACTCTTCCCTGGTTGCAGGAAGGGAAGGAAAGAGGAGCAGTGAGCCATCCCATTGCTCGGCATGAGGGGTGGGGGAGCAAGGAAGAAGGAATAAAATAATTCTGAGGTGCTGGGCCCTGGCTAGAGTCTTTCTGCTTCCTCCTTCCCCGACCCCTCCTGGGATACTGGCATTGGATCCTGAGGAGAAGATAGCACTGCAGGTTCTGATTAGCTGCTGTTACCTATGGGCAGGTCGTAGAGAAGGAAGCCAATAAGATAGGAATTTACTCCAACCCAAAACCTGTTCTCTTCTCAGCAACCTACCTAGCTTGCACTGTAGAAATTATGTTTCCAGGATGTGTGATGTGGCACACTTTCAGCATTGTTACTAATACAATTGAGTCGCTTGCCTTTGGAAATGCGTCCCATGGTATTTTTAAACTCATTCTTTCCTGAACTTTCAATTGTCTTTCACCTGTAATTTTAACTTTGAACATTGCAATGCACCCTGAGATGCTTGTAGAGATGACAGTACTGAAAAGCAGGAAATGTTAGTATTGTTTCTTGGGGAAGTGTACAAGGTAGATAACATAAGATTGAATCTTTCCTAGATATGTGGAACTCTATAGTGCTGCATATACAATTTTTATGAGTATGCAAGAAAAGCTTGTGCTTGTGATATGATTTAGTGGTACCCTTAGATCTCAAGCTCAGAGCATCTGAAATGCTGGCCCAGGGGAGTGCTGCAGGCAGCAGGCTGATGCAAGATTATCTAAACTCAAGGGCTTTTAGGACACTTCCTTAAATGAAAAATAGACTTGAAATTGAGGATTTGCTTGTTCCTTTGATGCACCTGTATTTCAGACAATATATTTTGTATGCCTAAAAAATTACTTGCATGTAATATCACAGACATTATATCCCATATGCCTTTTTTAAAAACTCAGCGCAATCAGCTATTTCTATAGTCAGACAGTAATTTCTCAGATGACTACAATTCTGCCTCTTAATTGTGTAGGTTATGGAAACAATGTGAGTCAAATGGCTCAAAGTTCAAAACAGCCTGGCTTCTCCAACCGATTGTCAGTTTCAGAGGGATAGCCATGTTAGTCTGTAACTTTAAAAACAACAAGTAGTCCTGTGGCAGCTTAGGGCATGTCCACACTAGGAAATTATTTAGAAATAAATTATTTCAAAATAATAATCCCCAAAATGATAATTTCAAAATAGCACATCCACACTACAAGGCAGCATCAAAATAGCTCCGAGTTATTTTGAAACAGCATGTCCACACTGACTGGAGCCTGCATCAGAATTAAAGCCCCTAGAAGCACCCTGGGGAGGGCACCAGGAGAGTGAACACTTCTTGTGGCTTCTTACTGAGGCTACCTGAGACGTGCTTTCAAGGGCTCTTCTCTATAGCTATGTCTCACATGCCACTTCAAATCCACACCATGTGCTCTGGTAGCCCTTGTGGATGCCACAGCACTTCCAATATGGAGCTGGAACTGCTGCAAAGCAATGCCGGGCTAATGGGCCTCATGCTGTGCCTCGTGGCACAGTTTGTCCACACTGCCCACATACTGCTTCAGGATGACAATGACCAGCCCAAACTGCAGGACCCCTTCACCCAGACCTTGGCACTCCTGCTGCAGCAAATGATCTTTAATCTCCTGCACACTGTGGATCAGCACTTCTGGCTGAGGGAGACCAGTTTGGAGTGGTGGGACTGCAGTGATGGGATGACCAGCAGTGACTCCAGAACTTCTGCATGCGGAAGGCTACCTTCCTGGAGCTCTATGAGTGGCTTGCCCTTGTCTTCAGGTGACAGGACACCTATATTAGACCTGCCATCTCCCTGCAGAAGTGCATCGCCATCACCCTATGGAAACTCACCACGCTGAACAGCTACTGCTCCATGGGGAACCAGTTCAGCATGGGAAAATCCATGGCTGGGGGCCATGCTTCTGCAGATAGTCAAGGCCATCAATACCATGCTGCTGTGGAGGGTCATCATCCTGGGGAACGTTGCCCCCGATCGTGGATGGCTTTGCTGCCATGGGCTTCCCCAACTCCAGGTGTGGGGAGGCATTGATGGTGCACACATACTGATTCTGGCCTCAGATTGCATCACAGAAAGGGGTACTTCTTAATGGAACTGCAGGCCCTAGTGCACCACAAGGGATGGTTCATGGACATTATTGTCAGCTGGTTGGGGAAGGCGCATGATGCTCGCATCTTCTGGAACTCCTGCCTGTTCCAGAAGATACACATCGGCAATTTTTCCCCTGACTGCACCATCAGAATCAGGGACATGGACATGCCCATGTGCATCCTGGGTGATGCAGCCTACCCCTTGCACCCCTGGCTGATGAAGCCCTACACAGGCAGCCTGGATCCCACCAAGAAGAATGTCAGGTGCCAGGCTCAATGCCAGGCTCAGCAGGTGCTGCATGGTGGTGGAATGCGCCTTTGGCTGCCTAAAGGGGAGGTTCAGGAATCTCCTCATCTAGTGACCACAACATCTCCTGTGTGATGGTGGCATGTTGTGTGCTCCACAACTTTTGTGAGAACAAAGGTGAAGCTTTCCTGCCAGGGTGGGGGCCAGAGGCTGAACAGCTGGCCAGAGTTTATGAGCAGCCAGATACCAGTGCCATCAGGAGAGCACATCAGGGGGCTGAGCTCATCCAGAAGGCCTTGAGGGAGAGTTTTAGCCAAGGCCACCTATGAGACTCTCCCCTGGGCCTCTCCACAAGGGGTCCCTGTATTGCCCCTATGTGCCTTTCCTGCCACCCTAACCCTTCCCTGACCTCCCCTCTTACCTTTCCCTTCCCATCTAGAGCAAATAAAAAGCCTTTTTGTTTTGAAAACACAACTCTGTTTTTTTTTTATTTGGATGATATACGACAGGGGAGGGACTGGGGAAAGAACCTGGAATGACAGAGGGAAGTAGATAGGGGAGGGTAGCTCAGGGCTGGGGCTAGGATGGTGCTTCTGGTAGGTTGGGAGGCTTTGGCTGAGCAGTCCCACTTCCACGTGTTCGAGGGCCTCATATGTTTGCAGGGGACTAGTAGGAAAAGCCAGGGGGTTGGCGATGGGTGCAGGGAGTTCAGGGGGCAGGGTATGGGCAGGGAGTTGGGGCAGCAAGGATTTGGGGGGCAGAGGTAGGGAGGTGGCTTTTGGCCTGCTCCATGCATGCGGCCATGTACTCCATCACAGAGGTGAGGGAGGAGCACGTGGCCTCATGCTGGCATGCCAGCTGGTCCCACATGGCCTTCTGCTGCTCCCAGTCAGCCTGGCACTTCTTGGGGTGGGTGACCTCATCAAATCCCCAGAGAAGGGACTGGAAGCAGGCCAATTGGTCCTCCAGCACGTCATCCCTTCTTTGCTTCCTTCTGTGGATCCCATGGAGTCGGGAAGATGGTGTGGGAGGTGGAGGACATGCTATGCTTGCAGCTGGCCCAGCTGTGAAGAAAAGTGACAAGGGCAGCCATCTCAGGAGACACTGTGTATGAAGCCTAGCCATCTTCTCTGAGCCAATACCAAAGGTGTTCGTTCAGCTGATGGTGATGTGCTTTGACCAAGGCCATTTGTTGCCTAAACAGCAGACATTTTCCTCCAGAGGCATTGACATCCTGGGGAAGCATCACCACACCCACAGCCCTGGAACAAGCAGGCATGGGAAGGTGCCGGCCAGGCTAGAAGCCTGCAGATAGGAAGGGGGGACGGGGCAAGTCAGCTTCCTTCTGTATCCCACACACGCCAAGTCCAGCATTGGAGGCGTCCCGCAAAGAGAGAACTTCTAGCCCTGCCCTCTGGAGGGGAGGGCAGAGATGGGGGGTGGGCAGGTGTGTGTGAGTGGCAAAGACCTCTATCCGGAGAGAGTGCTACTGGGGTCCCCTCTTCTTCCTCTCTCCAGTAGGTTTCCATGAAGGGGATAGGTCTTCTCTTAATTGCCACGCTTGACAGGGAGTGGTTGCTGCCAGAGTGCGGGCATGTGCCTATGTCATGTATGGCACTGCTGTTTTTCCATGTCCCCAGCCTCTTTAATGGTGACTTGCCTTGGGAAGGTGTCCCACCACGGAGTCCAGTGTAAGGCAGGTCTATCCAGGAAACTTGTCAGAAGGAGCGAGGGGTTCCTATGTGAAAGCAGCATATATCTGAGTGCTCTGGACTGGCGCTCCATGTGCACCCACGTGCACAGGCTGTTGTGTGACCCCCAGGCCATGAAGGCTGAGTGAGGAGCACGCAATTTATTGCAGCCTGCCACTTGCCCATGTGTGTGTATTGGGAAAGTTATGGAACTACAAGTGAAGTGCCTTTACCAGGACTGTCTGAGGCCTAGGAGACATCTTGGGAGGGGGGAATGGCTCCAAGGTGAAGAGCATGGCTGGTGGGCATGGTGTCCTGGTTGGATGGCTCCTCCTCCACAACTCCACACTTGTAATGGCTCACACTGGGCATGTCCTGGCTGTACTCGATGAGGACGGGGGTGGGAGGAAGGTGACCAGCCCCCTGTTGCAGGATGCCATCCAGCTGCTAATAGTAGTGTAGGCCTGCCAGAGCTCTTTAATTTTGATGCAGACCTGGTCAAGGGTCTGCATCTGTCCATTCTCAGCCAGGCTGGCAGCCATATATCCATAGACATTTGCATTCTGCCTCCTGGTGTGAAGATCCTGGAGGCTGGTCTCCTCCCCCCAGACCTTGATGAGATCTAGGATCTCTGTGCCAGTCCAGGCCAGTGCCCTCTTTATCCCTGGCCAGTGGCAACCGAGGGTACTGCAGGAATTCTGGCAGCCATGGGGGGCTCAGAAGGAGCACTGGGGTTGGCCATGACTAGTGGGATGGGTGTTGTATGGCATGGGGCTGGCAAAGCTCTCCTTGTGCTACAAGCCCTTTGCTTTCTGCCTGCTGCTTTAAGCTCTGCAGGAGAAGGGGAGCATTGGAGTTGTCAGGGGTATGGACAGAGCAGCCACAAGGGCAGCTGTGAGAGGCCTCTGGAGGCCAATTACTTTGAAGTAGCAGCAGCTGAGCGTCCACACTAATGCTACTTCAAAATAACAATTTTGAAATAAGTGTTATTCCTCATGACAAATAGGAGTTATTATTTCGAAATAATCAACCCATTATTTTGAAGTAACAGGCTTGGTAGTATGGATGCTCCACTTGTTATTTCAAAATAAAAGGAGTTATTTTGAAATGACTCCTTAGTTTAGACCAGGGTTTAGAGACTAACAAAAATATATGTAGTATCATGAAGAAGTGCGTTTTGCTCAGTCATACTATATATATATTTTATTAGTCTCTAAAGAGCCACAGGACAACTCATTGATTGTCAGTTTGTGAGCTAAGTTTAGAGAGCAAATTACTACTATTAGGAAATTTGGTTACACTGATGTGTTTTATTTTCAGTGATAAATTGGTGATGCACTTGTAACCCTTCTGCTGGGTAGTGCCAGCAGCAGCCAGGGCCGGGTTCAATATCTAGGGGGTCCATCTCACACAGAACCGGCTCAAGCCCCCGCCCAGTAGCCTGGGAAATGCACACACCCCTGGGCGCCTCTGAGAGGCAATGCTTCCCCACTCATAAGCACAGAGTCTGAGCGTAGAAAAGAAACTTTTAATGAAAGAGAGAGAGAAGTGACATAGCATTAACTTGGGAAAATACCACAAACAGAGCTCATAACCCCCCCCCCCCACGAGTAACCATCCCAGCTCAAATGGATTGAGCAATGCCTTTTGCCTCTCAGGATCACTAGTCCAACAAGATAAGCTTTCTCTGTACCCCACTTCAAATGCTCCACTTCAGCTCTGTCCTGTCAGTGCAGACCCTGACACATCACCCTGATGACTCTACTCCTTGAGCCTGAGGCCATGACACCTTTGTGCTGATCCTGTAGTGTTCTTGCTCCTCTGGCCGTCTGCCACCCCTCCTACCGGCCACCCATCGCTCCTGCCAGCCGCTCCGCTAGCTGCAATGGGTCTGGCTCCAGGCCAAACCAGTGACTTTAGCTTTTAGTGATTTCAACTCTTTAGCCATCACCTCAGCTGGCAAAAGATTCCAGCTTCCACTGGAATAGCAAGGAGACTCCCGATGGAGTCTGCTTTAGGTCTATCCTTAAAACAAGGGGAAAGAGGCAGATTGAACCAGTCTTACAGCTCATATCTGGCAAGCATGAAACAGGCTGGCTCAAACCCTTCCGCCCTCCCCCCCCCCCAAGTTCTATACATTCAACTCTGGAAGGGGGAGCTTGCTCATCTGAGACCTCTTACAATGATGGTGTCTCTCCTGCAAGCACTGGGGTCATATTTTACAGTTCCCACATTTAGGGGTAGCATGATTTGTGACCCCCCCCAACAGCCCAAATTAGTTACAATACATCACATTCCATTCCAACAACTGATCCTCCATCAGCCGTGGCTGAATTGGATTTACATAACCACACCTTGGATTCCCTCCCCATCCTGGCATGAGCTGTATTTACATATCAACAGTTAACAGTTAATTATCTTGCAGAGCTAAACAATTTGAGTGAGCACACCCACCCCCCCAGGGCAGCTTTCTCCTTTTAGCTGGCTGATAGCAAGCTGTAGTTCAGCCCCTGCTTGCAAACTATTAAGCAAGAAAAGTAAAATTAATACCACAGGGCAATGTGTATATGGTTCAGGTTTGGTCAGCTTTTAGATATTCTGTAAGTAGGAACCAGACTTTCTAATGGAATTTACAGGAACTGTGTTCTCCACTTCTTACTCATCAGAAAAGTTACAGGCCTAGATTCACCTTCATTAATAAGAACTGCACCTCTGTGCCAGCATAGGGCTGCCAACTCTTCAAGATTGTCCTGAAATCTCCAGGAATTACAGGCTACGTCTAGACTGCATGCCTTTTTCGACAGAGGCTTTGTCGACAGATACTGTCGACAAAGCCTCTGTCGAAAAAGAGCGTCTAGATTACATTATGCGGATCGAAAAATCGATCCGCTTTTTTGAAAAAGAGCATCCAGACTGCTGGACGCTCTGTCGACAAAAGAAGGCACCCAGAAGTGCTTCTGGCAGGGCATGGGGGCAGCCTTTATTTCCAGGTGCTGCTGCCTGCCCTTTGCAGAGTTGCGTGCTTAAAGGGATCCCCCTGGACAGCAGTTGCTCTTCTCCTGCTTCTGGCTTGCCTACCCCCTAGAGGGAAAGCAAAGCTGCTGCAGTGCTTGCTCTGGTTGCCCTGCTTCCTCAGATACCACAGCAGTTTATTTGCAGGGTTTTTTTTTCCACTTTTCACCTTTTATTTGACCATGGAGCCTGAGCCGCCCCTGGGCAGGCAGTCTGGACGCTCTGTCAGATTCATGACAGAGTCTGCTGCATTTGCATGACTCTGTCATGAATCTCCTGCCCCATATGGACCCATACTGCACCGAGGAGACCCTCCTCTGGGATGCAGGAGCTCTGCCCTTGCCCCCAAACTTTTTTGGGACAGGCAGATTTGGAGGCACGAGATATGTTTGGACTGGTGGGACTGGCTTGTCCTGCAGCTCTGGGACAATGACCACTGGCTCCGCAACTTCCAGATGTGGAAGGCCACATTCCTGGAGCTGTGTGAATGGCTCGCCCCTGCTCTGGAACACCAGGACACCCACCTGCGGCCCACCATCCCCCTGCAGAAGCGGGTCACAATCGCCCTGTGGAAGCTGGCCACCCCCGACAGCTACCGCTCCATGGAACACCAGTTTGGCATGGGGAAGTCTACCATCAGGGTAGTCTTGATGGAGGTAAGTCACTTTCGGGGGACAGGCCCTGTTGAGTGGGGGGGAGAGGGGGTTGAGAAAGGGGGACTGCCAGGCAAGGGTAAGCGGGAATGGGGGATGGAGTCGCACTTGGAGGCCGCTCCTCGGCCACCCCTGCACTGATGCGGGGGTTGGGGGCGTCCTGACAAGGGGAAGGGTGGGCTGGAGGGGAGTGTTCTCCTCCCAAGCGCTTAGGTAACCTGTCTAACTTCCTGGTTTCTATCTGTCTATTTGTCTCGTGCTGCAGGTGGTGAGGGCCATCAATGTGGAGCTGCTGAAGAGGCTCGTCCGTCTTGGAGACCTGAACAACATCATCGCCGGGTTTGCTGCTCTTGGATTCCTGAACTGTGGAGGAGCCCTCGATGGGACACACATCGCAATCCGTGCTTCGCCCCATTGAGCAGCCCAATTTATAAACTGGAAAGGCTACTATTTGATGGTGCTGCAGGCCCTGGTCGACCACCGGTGGCACTTTATGGACATTTGTGTCGGGTGGTTGGGGAGGGCACATGATGCCCACATATTCCAGAACTCCTACCTGTACCGCAGGTTGCAAGCAGGAACATTTTTCCCCCAGCGGCACCTTGCACTCCGGGATGTGCAGACCCCCTGATGCCATGGCTCATGAAGCCCTACACCAGCCACCTGGTTGCGAGCAAGGAGCTTTTCAACATGCATCTTAGCCAGGGTAGCATCCAGGTGGAATGGGCCTTCAGCCATCTGAAAGGGAGGTTCCGTTGCCTCTTCACACAGCTGGAGATTGGTGAACGCAACATCCCGGAGGTGGTGGCCACATGTTGCACCCTCCATAACCTGGTGGAGAGGAAAGAGGAGGCCTTCCTGCCAGGGTGGGGGACAGGTGCTGATGGCAAGGACAGGCCATTTCAGCAGTCCCGGATGGCTGCCATCTGCTAGGCTCACCAGGCTGGTGTCCAAATCTGAGAGGCCCTGAGGGAGAGATTCTCAGAAGGAGCTCACTGACTCTCCTTAGGGCCTTCCCCATGGAGGGTTTGGCCTGGCCCACCCCTACCTGTCCCTCTACTACCCTCGCCCTCTTCCCATAAAGAATACATACACATCCAGTTTTTTTTGTACATAGACATTAGTTTTTTATTAGAAACAGAATCAGTAAAGAAAATGTGCTAATTGTTAAAAAAAATTCTCTGTGTACTGTTCAAATGTGTAAAGGTAAATCTTTCACTCAAAAATAAAGATTTTGTTATATAACTGAAATGACCTTTAACTGGGGTGGTAGGGGACTGAAAACCTGGAGGGGGGAAGGGGGCCTGAAAACCTGGAGGAGGAAGGGGGGCTCAAGTAGGCCGCTGTTTCCCTGATCACAGGGTCCTGCCACCTTCCTGTGTCCTGGGGTCGCCATGGCCTTGGGATTGCATGGAGTGAGACCTAGTCCTGGTCTGGGAAGGAGCGGGGGCAGCTATTGGGCCTGTGAGGGCTCGGGAGCAGATGGGGCTGGGGGGAGAAGGGAGGGTTGGGGGGAAGCAGGGGAAGGGTAGGTTGGGGGGGTTGGGGAGAAGGGGGCTGGGGGGAAATAGGAAAAGGGGGGGCTGGGGAGGAAGGAGGGGCTGGAGGGGCTGGGGGAACTGGAGAAGCAGGGGGAGCAGGGGCATGGCATGCAGGAGGAGCGGTACCCGTGACAGGGGCAGGCAAGGCGAAGAGTTCCCTCATTGTGGCACAGATGGTAGTGCGCTGCTGGACCAGCTCATCCAGCAGCCTGGTGCTCCACTCAGTCTCTGCCTGTGTCCTCTGCTGGAGGGTCCTGTTGAGGTCCTGCAGTGCCACAACGTGCTCCCTCAGCAGGTCCGTGTACACACGCCAGTGCCTGCGGGTGCCACGGGTCCAGGATGGTGGTGGGGCGGGTGTGGTGCTCCCTATTAGGTAGAGGGTCTGGCTGTGGAGGAAAAGAGGAGGAGACAATCACTGTCTGTGTGCACCCCTGCTGTCTGTGAGGGCATGCTGTGGCTGTCAGGGGCTCTCCTTTGGACAGGAGACTCAGGGGTGTTACACGTGACACCACATGTGAGTTGGGCAGTGGCCTGAAAGCCTCACAGGGGCCCCACAGTGGCAATGGGGCTAGCTGGCCCCACACACTGCCAACCCACCCATGTGTGGTGACCCCTCAAGGCACTCACCTGATGTTCCCTCCCCACTGTCCACAGACACCTGGGAGGCCTCTGGGGTCTGGATCCCTGCTACTTCCTCTTCCTCCTCTTCCTCCTCCTGGTGCAGATCTCCCGCCTCTCCTGCCTGGTCCTCCTCCCTCAGGAGGGGTCGGTCCACGATGTGGTGGGGTAACCCGGATTCCACCACAGGCAGTGGAGTCTGGGCTTCCCTGCTGCCCAGGGTCTGCTCCAACTCCTCGTAGTATGGGGAAGGTCTTGGGGTTTGCCCCGGAGCAGGAGCTCTGGTCCCGGGCCCTGGCATATCCCTGGCGCAGCTCCTTTACCTTGGCCCTGACTTGTGCCATGGTGTGGGGGTGATACCCTTTGGTGGCCAGTCCCTGGGCCAGGCTCTCATAAATGTCCACATTCCTGCGGCATGTTTGCAGGGCCTGCAGGGCTTCTTCCTGGGACCAGAGCTCCAGGAGGTTTTTGATTTATGGCCCTGACCAGGCTGGTGCCCGCCTTTTAGTGCCCCTGGGTGGATTCTCCTCACTGTCCCGTGAAGGGCCAGGGGGCCTTGAGGCTGGGACATGGTTGTTATGGCTGGCATGGGTGCTCTGGCTAGTGCCGGACAGCAAGGCCTGTCTGGGTGCCTGTGCCTTTAAGAGGCTGCGGCCAGGAATCACAGAGGTGCTGTACCTGTAAAGGCTAGACTGTCCACCAGGGCTTCTTCCTGGAGGCCTTTTTTGTCGACAGAACTGGCTCCCTGCGTCCACACACAGATCTCTGTCGACAAAGGCATTCTTCCTCATAAAAGGAGGTTTACCGCTGTCGACAAAACTGCCGCATTCTGTCGACTTACTGTCGACAGAACACGGCAGGTATAGTTTTGTCAACAAAAGGCCACTTTTGTCGATAAAACCCTATAGTCTAGACATACCCACAGATGGTTTTTAAATTAACAATGATATTGTGAGATGAAATCTCTAGGATTACATCTAACCAAAATTGGCAACCTTAATCAGCAAGGAAGACAATGTCTCAGTGCATGAAAAAAATGCCCATAGTGGACAACATTGTACCATTGGGTTTTGCAGGAGGAGGCAGCTTTAAATTCTGCAGGGAATACCATAGAAATCCCTTCAACAATAGGATTGTCGACATTCTAATGGCACAAAACTGAACACTTTTGTTCTGCCCCCTGCTTTGATCCTTCCCGAAGGCCCCACCCTTTTCCTGAGGCTCCAGCCATTCACTCCAAACAGCCTCTGCTTCCCTCACTTTCACCTGGCTAGAGCAGAAGCTGAGGGAGGGAGTAAGGGTTCTGGTTCAGGGTGTTACCTTTGAGGTCAGGCTGGAGATGAGGGACTTGGGATGTGGGAGGGGGTTTAGGGATGGGGCAGAGGGTCAGTGTGCAAAAGGAAATGGGATCTAGGGTGGGGCCATGGATGAGGAGTTTGGGGTGGAGGAGGGGGCTCTGGCCTGGGGCATTTACCTAAGGAAACAGCTGGCAGGTTCCTGCAGCTCTTAGGCAGGAGGCCAGGAAGGCTCAGTGCACTCCCCATGCTTGCAAGCAACATCCCCCAATTCCCATTGATTGTGATTCCTGACCAATGGGAGCTGTGGAAGTGGTTCTCAGGGCAGGGACAGTGCACAGAGCCTCCATGGCCCCTCCCCTGTATGCCTAGAAGCTACAGGAGCACTAATTGTGGTGCTGCCCAGAGCCACCATGGTCCCTTTTCACCCAGATGTTTCAGTTGAAAAGTGGATGCCTGGCCAACCTATTTGATAGAGAGTTCCTCACCATGGCTACACCTGACCATGGTTAGCACTGCCTACTTTTGGGGCTGTGAAGAGCACACATGGGCCTTCTAGTGGATAGAAGGCTGCAATGACTCTGCAGCTTTCCCCCTCCCTCAGACCCTTTTTCCCTCCCTCTACCCACTGTCAAAATGTAAGTCCTCTCTCTGTTCCCTTTCCTCTTCCACTTTACCTAACAGTAGGCCGTCCTTTCAATAAGGTGCTGAATCATCAATTCCCAGCCTTTAATATGAGTTATTCCCATCACTTACTTTCCTAGTTTAGATTTTTCCTCCGAGTGTTTTTCTTTGTAGCTGAATGGAGGAGTTTAAAGGAGCTGGAAGGCTACAGCTCAGTTTATTCACCCTTAGATCCTCATTCATACATTTGATTTCCCTTTTTTTTCTCACTGTGATACAGGGTCTTGTTTCTGCTTCTTTCTGACTCTTCTTTACTGAAGATTTTTGAACCTTTCTTTTCCTCTCGACAGTTTTTTTTAAATGTATATTCTGAACACAACCAGTTGGCACACAGAAATATGGGAATACCTTATCCAACATAAATGTGAATACAGATTTTCTTTTGCCTTCTGTAGGTATTTTACCAAATACGTTTGTCTGATCTCTCTCCAGATCAGTATATTTCTTGTTCTTACAGGGAGTAACAAAGGAAACCTCCTACCAAGCCCATAGACAAATTCACTTCAGCTAACCAAACTAGAAGTTACATTGACCTTAATTTTATGAATTTAAAAGATGGATTCCTATACAGCTTTCCCCCCTCTCTCAGTCTCTTCTTCAGTCCCTCTATCCATTGTCAAAATGATGTAAGTCCTCTCTGTGTTCCCATTCCTTCCCTCACCCTTTTCAATATTCTGATAAGCCAGTAGTTGTAAGAAATATAATGAGTTTAATATCATGTTCCAGATTATAAGGAATGGCCATTTTTATATTTGCAACTTTGCATGCACAAATAATCGAGTCCAAATTATTGCATGCACAAGTGTAAATATTCTTCAGATAAATAGATAACTGCCTATATTATGCTCACAGTTAATTTTATGCGTACAGATATAGGTGCAATTATTTGGAAGTACAAAATTGCATTTTTAAAAACAGAAGGGAGGTTGAGGCTTGTCAATTCGGCCCTGTGTTCAAATAAGTTTATGCTGATTGCTAGACTGTCAGGGCTCAATCCTGGAAGGTTCTAAATATTCCTAAGAACTGTTGAGAACCTACAACTCCAGTTTCAGGCATGAGGGAGTAGAATGTGCTCAATACCTTGTGGGATTTCCCAGGAGCAGTGTTCCCTTTAATTTTTTATGTTCATGTGTGCAATGAATATAGTTATGTGCACCAATATGGAGGTGAATTGTGACACATCACCTCCATATTCATGCACATAACAAAATTCATTCTGTACAAAGATGGTGTGTGCCGGGGTAGAGCTAAGGGGTTCAAAGTGTGGGAGGAGGCTCAGGGCTCAGGGCTGGGGTCTGGAGAGATAAGGGCTCTAGCTTGGGATGTGGGCTCTGGGTTGGGGCCAGGGATGGTGGGTTCAAGTTGTGAAGGGAGGGCTCAGAGTAAGGGCAGAAGGTTGTGGTCTGGGAGGTGAAGGTTCCAACAGGGGGTGCAAACCCTCAGATGGGGCCAGAATGAGAGGTTTAGGGTATGGGAGGGGGCTTAAGGCTGGGAGAGAGGGTTAGAGTGTGTGTGTGTGTGGTGGGGGGGGGTGAGGGCTTTGTCTGGGGTATGTACTCTGGGGCAGGGTTAGGGATGAGGGGTTTGGGATGCAGTCTGGTCTGGGGGTGTGGTGGGGAGAGAGGACTCCCCTCAGCCCTCTCTTGCCACAGCAGCTTGGGGAAAGTGAGAGGCACTTTTCCATGGCTGTGGTAGCTCCGGAGCAGCTGGGCTGGGGGAGGGGTGCCTCTCCATGATCATAGCAGTTCCATCAGGGCTGGGCTGGGGAAGGGGTACCTCTTGACAACCATGGTAGTTCTGGTGGGGCTGGGTCAAGGAAGGAGTGCTTCTTGATGTCTGCCACAGCTCCGAGTCAGGGCTGGCCTAGGTCAGATATGGAGTGCCTGTCCTCATCTGCATTGCCCTTGATAGTCTGCTGTGTGGCCGCATGGCCACGCAGTTTACATGGAACTTAGCCCAGGAACTATTTTTGTGAACTGACTTCACTTTAAGGACCCTTTTCATCAAGGCACTTAAGCACATGTCTATCTTAATGCACACACGCAGTCCAACTGAACTTATATATATATATATATATATATATATATATAGTTAATCATGTGCTTAAGTACCTTGCTGAATCAGGTCCAATTTAAGTGGTTAAGATCCTTCTGTGGGAGACAAGATTTATTAACATCTTAAGAGACTCTTACAAAGAAGAGATATTTGCTCAGAAACCATTTGAGGGCTAAGCTATACTGAAAACTTACATTGGCATAGTTACATCTCTGGGTGTGAAAAATCCATATCTCTGAGACATGTAGCTTACCAACTTAATCTCCCAAGTATTCAGTTCTAGGTTGATGGGAGAATTTTTATGTCTACCTAGCTAGTGCCTCTCAAGGAAGTGGATTAACGACAGTGCTGGGAGAACCCCTCCCATACCTGTAGTGAGTGTCTACACAGAAGTACTATTGTGCTTTTCCACTGTCGCGTTTTAAATGTAGACATACAAAAGGTGTCCATCCTTTTAGTGTATGTTACCAAGCTATTACCAATAGTTTCACTTAAACATTCTTCTATTTTGGAAAATTCTATTTCAGTGAGCTATTCTCTATAATTAAAATATTGTTGGAACTGGTAATAAGAGAAACTTAAAATGTGACCACTGTCTGATGAAGTTCTTTAGTTTCATATTTACCAGAAGATCAAAATAAGTCCCTGTAATAAGCAATAACCTTTGCCATGCCCAGTATACCCCAAATACAAATAAGGATAAATGTATGGACCAGGAACTTAATTAAAATGTTCTAACTGTAATTGTGTAAGGATGTTTGAATTAGAAGAATGTCACAGTGTTCCTCAACCTAATGATGGGTTTTCACATATGAACCTAGTCCCCCCTAAAGAGTACAAATGAAAGTTCTATAATTACCCAGAGTGGATTGACAGACATGCACTGACCCTAGACACATTCTGAGACAGTGTGCTACTAAGAAAAGAAATACTGATCTTTCTGCCATCTATGCTTTTATTCCTGCTTAATCGATTTCTGCTAAGAGATGTATTCTAGTTTATGATGCTATTTCACAGTATATGGGATATTTATTTGTATGGCTATGTCTAGACTGCAGAGTTTTTCTGGGATACCTCCAGTATCCTGGAAAAGCTCTGCCACGTCCAGGAAACACATGTACTTTTTCAGAACAGTTTCTGAAAAAGCAGGTGCATTCTTTCGGCATCCCTGTATTCCTCTCTGTGAGAGGAATAAGGAATGTTCTGAGAAAGGAAGTTTTTCCAAAATTTTGCCCCATGTAGATGGGTCAAATTTCAGAAAAGCCTCTTTCGAAAAACGAAGAGGAAAAAGACACACAAATTGCGGTTCACAATTTGCATATCTTTTTCCAAAAAAACCCTGCAGTCTAGATATAGCCTAAATGTAGGCTTCTCTCCTTCTTTTTCCAATAAACTGAGTTTTAATTATTATAAAACAGTCTAAATTTGTAATTGCTTGGGGTTGTTTCTTTTATTTTTGGAAGTGCTCACTCTGACACTTCTGAATATAAGGCATCTAATCTTGTTCTCATTTATGCCAGTATAAATCGGGAGTAATTTAACTCAAGTCAGTGGAGCAAAATCAGTAAACAACTAGGCTGTGTCTATACTGGCGTGATCTTGCGCCAGAGCTATGCAAATGAGGCTCAGCATGGAATATCGCCGAGCCTCATTTGCATAACTAATGAGCCGCCATTTTTGCGGAAGAGGCTCTGATTATTTTCAGGCATAACGGCTTTGCGCAAGAGGGTTTTTCTTGTGCAAGAAGGGGCAGTGTAGAGCCTCTTCCACAAAAATGGCGGCTCATTAGTTATGCAAATGAGGCTCAGCGATATTCCACGCTGAGCCTCATTTGCATAGCTCTGGAGCAAGATCGTGCCAGTATAGACACAGCCCTAGAGTGAGTGAGATGAATAGGAATGGATTATATATTCTGAATTCCAAGAAGGCGGGAGAGGCATAGACTCTCAGGCCCATATCAGAGATATTTGGTGACCTAAATTCCATCAATTAAAAAAAATATTTCCATGGAAAGAAGATTTTCCACTACATGTTTTCTCAGCAGAACATGCTAATTTGTGAAAACTAGGGTTTTTTTTCTGTTTTTTTGGTTTTTTGCCAAAGCCTATCAGTTTTCAGCAAAATCTTCCTACAAGTTGGAATTTCTTTCTTATCAAAAAAGAGAAAGCAAGAACCAAAATTCAACTCCCTTCTCGTTTGATTAATATCTGGGACTTGTAACTGGGACTTCCCCATTCCATGTGAGTTTCATAAGACTATTATGCCTGACTCCCTCTTCACCAGTTTAGCCATCCTCCACTGGATGCTCTGCCACCTTTTGGGTTCTAGGTATGACAGCTCCAGCTAGGCACCTCCACCCCACTTGGCCACTCACCACTCTGTTGTGAAGTGATTCGGCTTTTGAATCTCCAATGATTTTAAGCCCCAGAATCTGAATCAAGCCCAACCATTGGTCCTATTTTAGGGCCTCTGAGCACAGTCTTAAGGTCTAATTCTTCTATCTGGCATCCCTTCCTAAGGCTATGTCTACACTGCAGGCTTTTGTGGGCCCAGAGTATGCTAATGAAGCACTCATTAGCATTTGTTGCGCTGTCATTGCATATTCTCTGCTGATACTTTTTACACAAGAGGTTTTTGCGCAAAAACAAGCAGTGTAGATGGGTCCATTTTGCACAAAACCCCCTTTTTGCGCAAGATCCTTATACCTTCTTTTTTGAGGCATAAGGATCTTGCACAAAAGGGTTTTTTTTGCACAAAACGGACCCATCTACACTGATTGTTTTTGCGCAAAAACCTCTTGCACAAAAAGCATCGGCAGAGAATATGCAAATGACAGCGTGACAAATGCTAATGAGAGCTTCATTAGCATACTCTTTGCCAACAAATACCTGCAGGGTAGACATAGTCAAAGAGAGAAGCTGAAAGGAGGTTAAGCTGAACAAATGGAACTTTAAACACTGCAAACGGCTCTATCCATGTGGCTGAGTTGCTTCTAGCCTCACTCTCCATGTTCCCTGCTCCACCAGTAGCCACTCCACAAAGTCTCCCCATTAATGTGGACTCTGTCTCCGGCTCCTAAGATCAAGACACATCCTGCAATTCCACCCAGAAGTGTAAGCCTTTATCTGATAAATATTCTTCAGATATTTACCTATTCAAAGGTCTACATGATAAAGTGTATAGCTCAACATACGCACACACACTAACTTTGCACAAGATTCTAAACACCGTATTTAATAGCACAAGAAATACCCAAACATAGTAAATCTTATATGCATTTTTCAGACTCCTCATTCCAGAGCATTTTTGGGTTGAACTCATGGTCTTGGGCTGTCAAGAGTTCTTCTGTTATAGGGTAGGGGTTGATTTCTGAAATATGGAGCCTTCTTTCATCAGCTTACTTCCTTTGATCTTGGCTGGCCTGTCTCTTCCTTCTTCTTGCTCACATGTCCTGTATGATTCTCAGTCTTTCCACTGTGAGTCCGTTTATAAGCTTTCAATTCCACCATCAAGTGATTCCTAGATCACTGCTTCAGGTGATTCCAGACCTTTACTGTCTTTGTTACTAAGCAGTTTCCTCCATGACAAACAAGTTGTCTTGGGTGTGAGCCAGTCTATCATCTAGGATTCTCATATTCATAGAATCATAGGTTTGGAAGGGACCTCGGGAGGTCAAGTTCAACCCTCTGCTAAAAGCAGGACCAGTCCCAACTAAATCATCCTAGCCAGGGCTTTGCCAAGGTGGGACTTAAAAACCTCTAGGGATAGAGATTCCACCACCTCCATAGGTAACCCATTCCAGTGTTCTACCATTCTCCGAGTGAAAGTTTTTCCTAATATCCAACCTAGATCTTCCCCGCTGCACTTTGAGACCATTGCTCCTCATTCTGTCATCTGTCATTACCGAGAACAGATTCCCTCCACTCTCTTTGGAATCCCCCTTCAGGTAGCTGAAGGCTGCTATCAAATCCCCCCTCATTCTTCTCTTCTGTAGACTAAATAAGACCAAATCTCTCAACCTCTCCTCATAAGTAATGTCCTCCAGCCCCCTAGTCATTTTTGTTGATCTCTACTAGACTCTCTCCAGTGCATCCACATCTCTTCTCTAATGTGGGTCCCAGAATTTGATGCAGTTCTCTAGATGTGGCCTCACCAGTGATGAATAAAGGGGAATAATCACTTCTCTAGATCTGCTGGAGATGCTCGTCCTAATTCACCCCTGTGTGCCATTAGCCTTCTTGACTACAAGGGTACAATCTTGACTCATATTCAGCTTCTCATTCACTGTAATCCCCAGGTCCTTTTCTGAGTTAATGAGTCTATATTGACATCCCTGTATCATTACTCATTGGAATTTCAATCCAACACAGAGGTAGAAAAACAACAACGCAGGCAGCTATCCTCCACAATCTAAATGGAGTTCACAGCTTGATAAAAATCCATACAGAGAATTTATAATCAAGCACAAAATTCATAAATTGTACAGATTTGTTCGCCAAATTGTCCCATTAGCACTGCATGTTTTTAAGTAGTTGTTATGGAATCCCGTTGGTTTCATCCCTGTTAAATCTATAATGCTTTTGCATAAGGGTATTGTTGGAAAGGTGGGGAGATTTGGGAGCATGTTTCTCTCCCTCAGACCTGGGGACATAACGATAACTGGAAGGTTCTAAAGGATATAAATTGCTCCTATAGATGGGAAAAGCTCATCTGACTATAGATCCATTTTGTACAGTGTCTAAGGGACATTTGTACACAGTTTAGGTGAATCTAGATTTATATATAACATAATCTATCCTTATGCATTTATTTTACAAGAATAAATTCTATCGAAATATCAATGTAAACAATGCATAACTAGGCCTACACTATTACTCATTTAATAATGTTTAAACTGACTATTGCCATGACATTTTAGTGGTATATATTTTATCAATTTTACTGATTTATTGATGCCTATCAGTGCAGCAACCTAATTAAGAAACATAAAGTATAGCAATGGGTATCATGAAAAAAGCTAATGCTGGGCCCATGACAAATATTTAAAGAAATAACACAAATCAAATAAGGCTAATACTACAGTAAGGGAGTTTATTGTAGCAAGTGACAATCATTTTGCTCCATGCTTATAATCTGTTATTCTCATATACTATATATATTTGAGAGAGTTTGCCTATCTGTGTGTTTGTGTGTCTGGCTGTTTGTTCCAGAACTCCTCCTAAATGACAAGAGCTAGGAACACCAAATTCAATGTACTGATTCTTCATATAATAATTTAAAGCAAGGTGAGGGTTTAGTTATGCCAGGAAAATGGAATGTGCCTGGAAAGGGGTTGCTTGTCATAAAACCATATAGAAAAGGCAAGGGAAAAGGGGCTGGATGGGGGTGTCCCCTCCCCCATGTGGAACTGCCCCAGCCCCAGTTTCCCACCCCCAGGTACCCTTTAAAAAGGGGGGGAGATGAAGCTTCCCCTCCCCTCAGTTTGTATGGGAACATTACTGGCTGTTCCACTTCATCAGGCAGCAAGGGGAAAGCACACAGTTTGCTGCATTCCTCACTCTGGCTGGTGAATGCAGAAGGCAGATAAACCTGGACCTACACAGCCAGAGGACATGCACCCCTCCCCTAGATGTGCCTGCTGGAGCTGCAGTGGCCTTGGAGAGGCTCTTCTCACCTGGCCTCAAGCTGCTGGGGTGAAAGAGGGTTGGGGTAGTCCTCTCTCCCTGGGACAGCCTGCATACTGAATACCCAAGCCTCAGCCCCACTCCAGAGCAATGATTTAAATGAAGTATGTTCATTTTTATACTCCCCCCCCCAAAAAAAAATTGAGTTAAGGACTCAAGCAAATCTGGGTAAATCTAGTATTCCATATTTATAAATAAATAATAGACATGCATTCTATTAAAGTTCAGGCATAAGCCCAGAATACAATATAATTCTAGCTACGTCTAGACTACAGGCCTCTTGCACAAGAAGCTTTTTTTGGAAGAGATCTTCTAAAAAAACTTCTTGTGAAAGAGAGCATGCACACTGCAAAAGCGCATCGAAAAAGCGATGCGCTTTTTCGAAAGATAGCGTCCAGACTGCCTGGACGCTATCTCACATGTAAACTGTGATTGCTATGGACAGAATGGCCACCAGGGCACCTGTGCTTTTTCCTCTTCTCTCTTCTTCTGAAAACTCCCTTTTCCCGGTCCACACATGCCTTTTTGTGAAAGAACTCTTTCTCAAAAAGGCTTCTTTCTCGTAAAATGAGGATTACCAATTGCGCAAAAAGCCCTCTGTTCTTTTGATTTACTGTTGAAAGAACACACTTGCAGTGTGGACATAACTCAAATTTTGTCAGAAAAATGGCTGTTTTTCCGACAAAACTCTGTAGTCTAGACATAGCCTCTGAGTTTAGGCTGACACTTATTTGAGCCTTATGGTTTTTAGATTACAACATATATCTAAATCCCACTTTTAATGATAATTGTGGGAGAAAGTTAGCACATTATAGGACACTTTTGAAAATCTCAGCTTGTAATCTGCTGAAAAACAGCACGACGTGATGACACCAGGAAGTGTTATTAGAAACATGCCAAAGCAGGAACATGAATTCAAAGGAAGGAAAGTAACATAGCCCTTAGTTGGTCAGCAGTGTCAATTCAGTGACTTCGGTCAGACAGCTTACGCAAGAAAGTCACACAAGATTTAACCCTTATTCTAATTCTATATTCAAATCACAATCATAGAGTTCTATCATTTATTTTCAGTCATATGAGTCTGTGACGCCTTCATTGTGGCAGCTATTTTCAGAAAGGTAGCATGTTATTTTTGACATCCATATGGAATGGCCTTGGAATGCAATCTAGTGACCCTCTAGAAAGCATTGTGACTGCCTATTCCTGATTTATTTTCTGAAAGAATGTCAGACTACGAACTGTATGTTCCATTTTTTTAATAGATGTAAGAGGCTGAGTGAAGGTAGGCTTTGTACTATTTGTATAAATAATGTAGGGAGCTGATCATAATGAGTTCTGAAAGTTTAGAATGACTTTGATAGTTTTGGTGCCTAATCATATTAAAGAATGTTAATGTGACAGACAGGTGCATTACAAATTCTTCTGCTAAGAAGACAGTGCTTTTTAAAAAATGTAATTTGAAAGTATGAGTGAGTCTACAAAATTTCATTGCTCAAAATTCACACCATTTAGTTTTCTGTGAGGATATTTCCATTTTGTTACTACATTTTGTAAAGAGAAATTGTATAGTTATTGTACATGATCCAGTACTGGTGAACATGAGCAATAAAATGGGATTGAACAAATTTTGATTTTGATTTAATTTGACATGTCAGAAACCTTGTATCAACACGTGTTTCTTTGTAATCTATTCACTAGTGTCAGTAGAATGTAAAAACCAATTTTATACCTCTAGTAAAACTTTGACTACATAATAGAACTTAAACACTGGTGCAATTATTTCATTTTTGTTTGAGTGACAAATTAAAACTGACAAAGGAGAAAGAAAATTAACAAGTTTTGGGATGGAAATGTACAGGGTAATGGATTAATATTTATATTCACTTGCCATTGTTCTGTTTCGATATAATCAGAGGGAAAAACATAATAAAGTAGGATGAACCCAAAAACGTTCACAGGACACGAGTATTATGATGTTGTAATTAAGGCTCTATATTTCAAGTACAATCTCATTTATAATTCAGATACAAAAATTCCAGTATGGGCTGAAATTTGGTGAACAAGGACTTTTAAAATATTTCTTAACTGGACATGGGCTTCTGTTTGATGAATGGTAACTAAAGTACGTACATGACATTGCTTTGGGATCACTGCTAGTACTTTCAAAATTATGACGTGTTTAGTTGTTATTTATGTCAGTGTGTATGGTGTCCCTTATGGTTTGTTTGGTCTGTCATGTTAACATTCATTGCCGTAAATTGTTTTTTCTGGGGGGGAAAGGGAGGATGGAGTGTCACCCTCTGAAATTCCCACTTTGGGAAGAAATAAGTTACTTTTTACTTGCCAGTCCAACTCCATGTCTCATTCCTCTTTGTCCCAATGGGCACAGATATTCATTGTTCTCATTTGTCATTAACACTTGCTGCTGTGACTCAAGAAAACTGTTCCATACTTCAGGAAAGCCACTTGGTTTGTGCTTTTTAATGTATTCTACATTTTATGGGTCCTTTCACCTTTTTCTCATTGTTTTCACTTTCATCATATTGAGGATGGTTCCTGCTTTAAGATCCATTCCCTTTCCTCAGTAGTAGCTTCGCTATGTACTTCACATAGAGTCTTGGGGATATAGGTGTCCATTTGCTTGAGGCAAAATTAACAGTGGTCAGCAGAGGTAAACAACAAGGTGGTTAATTTTCTAGCCTCCTCTCTGGGACTCAATGCCTCATTTCCATCATACACTCATATCCTGAGGACCTCAGGGTGCATCTACATTGCGCCATAGATCAAAATAAGATACACAATTTGAGCTATGCAAATTGCATATCTTATTTCAATGTTACTTCAAAATAGCTTATTTCAAAATTTGGCACTTTCTGCACAGCACCTATTTGAAATAAATCACTATTCTGAAATGTCCCTTACTCCTTGGCTGTGTCTATACTGGCGCGATCTTGCGCCAGAGCTATGCAAATGAGGCTCAGCATGGAATATCGCCGAGCCTCATTTGCATAACTAATGAGCCGCCATTTTTGCGGAAAAGGTTCTTGCGCATGACGGAGCTGTCTACGCTGCCCCTTCTTGCGCAAGAAAAACCCTCTTGCGCAAAGCCGTTATGCTGATTATTTTCAGGCATAACGGCTTTGCGCAAGAGGGTTTTTCTTGTGCAAGAAGGGGCAGTGTAGACAGCTCCGTCATGCGCAAGAACCTCTTCCGCAAAATGGCGGCTCATTAGTTATGCAAATGAGGCTCGGCGATATTCCACGCTGAGCCTCATTTGCATAGCTCTGGAGCAAGATCGCGCCAGTATAGACACAGCCCTTGGGGAATGAGGTTTACAGGGACATTGGAATAGCAAGCCTGTTATATTTCGAAATAATGAGCATACTCAAAAGACGCAGAATAGCTATTTCGGGATACCTCTAGTGTCCCAAAATAGTACTACATTATAGACGTAGCCCGAGGCAGCTGAAATGGAGTTTTGCTTGGCTGTGCGTTGCTTTAACATTCAGTTACACGGCTATTCTCTGACTAACATTTATTTTAACATTTGTTTTTATGGTTTAATTATCTTCCAGACAGTGTGCTGCTTCACTAGCTATAATCATGCAGATTACGGTCTAGATGATTTAGTGTTTACCTTTCCAAACAGATTTAGCAAAAAAAACCCCAAAAACTTCATGTTCAATGAAGGAGTAACAAAGAGGACAGGTTTCAAAACAGGAAGGAAAGCATAGGCAAAAGTTATAAAGTGTGGGTTGTTTGATTAATTTTAACAGATGATTAAGTGTCTAGTAACCTTAAGTTTCCACATAATTAAATGTGCATGTAAATTTGAGTTTCTGGATTTTGATCAGGTAGATATATAATGGTATGTTGTTACTATACTGTAGCATCTAGTGAGTAGTTGATTACAGCTTCAATCAGTGTACCATTTTAAAATTAATTTCATTGGTATTTCTGAATGTAAGCTGTTGTATTTTCACTACATTCTGATTGGCTGGTATTTTCTTCTCTAGGGCAGTATCCTCTTTGGTGAAAAAATATGAAGTTGAACCAAAACCCAACTCATCTGTTAGTGCCAAGGCTTGTTAAAATTTTTGCTTTGTTTTCATTCTTGATTACACTAAGTATATGATTCAAAATTCATAATGGTAGCAGTTGATAGTTTTTCATTTAAAACAACAGCATTTTGCCTTAGAGCAAACTGCACATTTTAATTACATATCATTCTGGTGATTGAAAACATGAAAAAAAAATAAATCACACTGCTGCTTAGAAAAGACATTGTCATTTCTTGTAAAAATGCACAAATTAGTTATTTTGGGGTTTAAAATACAGATGAAATAATTATGTTAGTTTAGTCCAGCTGGGGCATGACTCCTTCCTTTCTGGGTCTGTGGGTGGCCACATTGCCTCACTACGTCCTACTCAGGTGTTAGATGGAGGAATTAGCAGGGTGATGTGTATATGGCTCTTTACTGGGGGCCACACCACAAATGCAGTCAATTAGTCCAGGCCCGGGGGTCAGAGCTGGGCAGCAAAGAGTCCAGGTGCTCAGGCCTATGCTTCCATGCAAACAGTCAGTTAGCCCAGTCCCTGGTTCAGGGTGGAGCAGCAAAGAGTTTTCAGGAACTCAGGCCTATACCCAGGTTGATCCTTTAAACAATCAAGAAGCCAAGGCCATAGGCCCTAACTCAGGGTGGGGCAGCAAAGCAGTTGGGTCTCCTAACTCTGGTGGAGAGTGGACAAGCACAGGCATTTTGCTAGGAAAAAGGGGAAGAATGCCACCCATGGACTGGGGTGGCACAGGGGATGCAGGCCCAACCACTCTATTGTGTCCCAGCCCTGAACTCTAAGGGTATGTCTACACTAGCCCCCTAGTTCGAACTAGGGAGGCTAATGTAGGCATTCGAAGTTGCAAATCAAGCCCGGGATTTAAATATCCCGCGCTTGATTTGCATCTTCCCGGCCGGTCGCCATTTTTTAAATTTACAAGTCCGGACTAACTGCCCGCGTCTACACGCGGCAGGGACCCGGTAGTTCGAAATAAAGCCCTAGTTCGAACTACCTGTTATTCCTCCTGGAATGAGGTTTAACAGGTAGTTCGAACTAGGGCTTTATTTCGAACTACCGGGTCCCTGCCGCGTGTAGATGCGGGCAGTTAGTCCGGACTTGTAAATTTAAAAAATGGCGACCGGCCGGGAAGATGCAAATCAAGCACGGGATATTTAAATCCCAGGCTTGATTTGCAACTTTGAATGCCTGCATTAGCCTCCCTAGTTTGAACTAGGGGGCTAGTGCAGACATACCCTAACACTGGGTCATCAGGAATCCTGACTGCAACATGTGGACTAGTTCACTGGCAACGTTTCAGCCAGTCCAGGGTTGGCTACCCTGAGCTACTTCCTAACTCCCCCTCTGGGTATACCTGCCTTTGGAACAGGTCCTCTGGTGAATGGGGCCTTCATCAGGGCTCACATCTCCTTTGGGCTCAGATCTGTCTAGTGTCTTGGCAGTCCAGGCCGGTCCTCCACTTCCTTGAGGTCCAGAACAACTTCTCAGCTTGGGAGCTCAGGGGAGGTGTCTGACTCCTCCAATGTCTGGGGCCCAACTGAGCTCCTGGACCTGCCTTTTGTACTTCCTGTACAGCCCACTGTCTTCTGGCAGGATGGTGGGATGGGGTGGGACTCCACCTACCCACCAGGGTTCGGGGTCATAGGCAGCCACTCTGCCTCACTACAGTGAGGCAAAATGACCAGCTCTTGGGGTATCCTGAATTCCTTAATAGGATTGTGACTGAGGCTTTGTTTACACTTAAGAGTTTACTGCACAGCCATGGCAGTGCTTTAAACTGAAAGTGTGACCATGGCATGAGTACTGGGAGAGAACTCTCCCAGCGCTCTGTGTAAATCATCTCTGCGAAGGGAGTAGCTAACAGTGCTGAGAGTACAGCTTCCAGTGTAGTGTAGCCTGATTCACACAGGTGCTTTATGGTTGAACTCAGGGAGCAGGGGTGTTCTTTCACATCTCTGCTCTAGAAAGTGATAGTGCTGTAACGTGCCAGTGCAGACTTGACATAAGATTTTTACAATTACAATTGAGCAACAATTGTCATTCACAAGTGCTTACCCTCTCCCCATGAATGACAAAAGCTTTGCGGAGGCAAATACCAGGGGTGGAATTTTTTTGCGGGCAAAAGTGCTGACAAAAAGTGTTTATGCTGCCTGAATTCTAGTGACATGGCTGTGTAGACTCGGCCATGTCTCTAAAAGCTGTGTAGTATAGACATACCCTAAACTTAGAGGTCATATGAATGTATTCAGTTTTCAGTAGACACGTACTTCTGAACAAGGAATTATTTACACATATTGTAGATCTGATTCTTGCCTTGTTTTACCATCTTCCAAATTGGTAGGTGATCCCATCTTGTTTGCTGTCAACTTAGAAAGTCCCACCTCAGAAAAGGGTTCTTTTATTTTAATTAGGTTATGTGGTAAGTGGCAAAAATATTTTCTAGGGACAGTAATTCTGGGGGATAATATAATAACACATTAAATTCCCACTAATTTGGTGCATTCCCAGGTGTTTAAGAACTTGTCAGAGGCAGCAAGATAAAAATAATTCTACCCATTGCATTAACTTTCAGTCATTTACAGAGACTGAAAATACCAATGTCTTTAATATAAAAGTCCATTTATCATCATCCATTTTCTATCATCTGTATAGTCAGCAATAAACAGGTGGAGAGACTATCACAAATACCAGTTCAATCCCAATCCAATGGTCCATTAGTACTGGATGATGAAGTCACTTTGCTAGAGTGGCTGAGGATTGTTTGGCTTCAGAAACTGAAGTTCTACTGAATATGTGTGAGTCTCTTTGTGAAACTGTAAAAAGAAATTCAACATGAGCTTGTTCATTTTTCAAATAAGAGAGGTTAGCTCTCTGGGAGCGTATGGGATTTACAGCCCTGTACCCTTAATTTGATAAATATGGCAAGGGCAGCAGCACGAGTTCTCTTGATGCATCCACAATGGTGGTTCAACCTGGAGCACAACTTCTTGTACAAGGATCATTTGATCCTTAGCTTCTCTGCCAACAAGGCTGGCAACTAGTGCATTAACAATAGCACTGAGTGCCCTGATTTATTCCTCATAACTAAGGAATTACATTTCTGGTGATGATCATCAGTTATTGCTGATCTGTCCCAGACTTGAACCAGCAAGATAGAGATGATGGGATCTATTCTGTACCTCTTTGCCATTCTCCTGAGCCATCCAGTCCCAGCCATCTTTTGCTTCCTTGATTTTTCCATTCATATATAGCACTTATTTCCCAAAATATTAAACCTAATTTGTGCAAGCACTTTGTGTAAAAGACAGTCTCACATGACTCCTAAATTCAAATGTACTGGTATCACATATGTCTGTCCACTTTTTGGCAGTTTATTCCATGTTTATTAGTTCACGTTTAAAAAAATGTTGCCTTTTTAAAAAAAACTTTCTTAATTGTGTTTGCCTCGACTATGCGTATTTCCTAGGTCTGAAGGGTTCAGATGCATTAAGAAAGCACTAAGCAGCCTTTGCAGCATGTAAAAATCTCAGATCTCATCCCAATCAGATTTATTTTACAGTGAGTACAATTTCCTCAGTTGCTTTCTAATGGAGTGTGTTTGAGAAACAATCCTAGCACGATCATAAAATCATAGACATGTGGGGCTTGATGGAACCTTAACAGTTCATTAAATCCAGCCCCCTGCACTGAGGCAGGACCTAGTAAACATAGGCCAGTGACCCTTCTTTACTGTAATGTATTCCCTCCATCTTCAGAGACAGTTAGCTGGTTTACATTTTTTCAGTGCAGCTGTGCCTCCCTGAAAAGCTTGCATATGGGATTTTCATAATATTGGTAACATATTTTGCATGGCCACAATGACACTGCATTTTTCCATTTATGCGATGTGACATTTGTGTGCCACCATAGCTGCCTGCTGAAAACCAAAGTGAGCTTCAGAATCTTTCCCAGCCTTTATTCTTCTTCATACTGGAGACACACATTTTACTTCGGATGTAATTTACCAGCTTTTTTATTTGTCTGTTGCCAGTCACAAACCCTGTGTTTGAGTAATGTCAGCCTAGACTAGGAACATGCTACCATTTCTTTCACACGTTACATAAAAAACCCTTTGAAGCACAGGTTGCCCCCAACTCCCTGTGAAGACAATATTGATATCAGAATGTTCAGCACTTAATAGGATTGGAATTTTAGTTTGTAATTCACTGAATCATCTTTCTACCTCAGCCCTATTGCAGCTCTTCTGAAAAAATACATTGTCGGAAAACATAGGAAAACGCATTTCTTATATCTACAGCGATCTCCCCAGGCAATTAACTGTCTGCTCAAACAGTGATCGCATGTAACATTATACCAATTATGACTACTTGAGTGGACCAATACTGAATGCCTGACCTACTTGGGGGCCCATGAGTACTTGTAAAAACCAAGATAGATTTCTGAGTGCATGGGCAGAGAGTCAGATGTCTCTGGGTATGTCTACACACAATTTTTATTTCAGGAGAAGGATGCAAATAGCACTGCGCATTTGCATACTTCCTCCGTTTTTTTTCCGGAAGACGCTCTTCCGGTATTTACACACATCTACACGGGGCCAAATTTTGAAATAAACCCTTATTTCGAAAGACCTCTGTAAACCTCATTGTAGGAGGAATAAGGGGTCTTTCGAAATAGGGGTTTATTTCAAAATTTGGCTGCGTATAGATGCGGGTAAATACCGGAAGAGCATCTTCCGGAAAAAAAACCTGGAGGAAGTGTGCAAATACGCAGTGCTATTTGCATCCTTCTCCCGAAATAAAAATTGTGTGTAGACATACCCCCTTTGGCTATTTTTGCTTCTCCAGTTTCTGTTCAACTGGATGTTCCTTCACCCCATCCCCAACCATTCCCACTGTGACTTGGAGGGTTTTATTGTGGTTGAATGGCACTTGTGAGTGGCTTTTTGCATATGGTAATAGGGGGTAATAAGACAGAGAGAGCCAGGCTTCTGAGATAACAATTAACTCTGACAAATATGAACATTTAGCTTTCTAAGTACTCTTTTTCCAAAGGAGGAGGGCTGCAAGAGCCTACCACTAAATAATGGCAAGGCCTTCAGGAGGCACTATTCCTGCTGCAAGGGAATTCAGATGAGTAATGTAACAAACTTTGGAGTTAGAAAATACTAACTCCTGCCATGTGACAGAGGTATTAATATTATGTAACATTGTCCCATCTCTTGTGATGAAGGCCAGAAAATAAATCCACATTGCAGGCAGATTTTCTCTTTTTTTTTTTTTTTTAGTGAAATAAATTTTGGGGGGATTATTTTACTTAGGAATGTTGGATCACATGTGATTTTTTTTTTTTTTTTTGCTTATGAGGGACAGTGGGTCTATATGGAGTTTCTCATACTTTGCATCCAGATTCAAAGCTTTGTAAAATCTGTCAACGTGTACAGAAAAGAAATATGGGAGAGTTAGATTATGTGCTAGAATCTGATATTAAAGATCTGAAATATAGTTCTAACATGCAATGGATAAAATTCATTCTGGTATGGCTATATAAGAGATGGGTTCTAGCTGAGGGGAAGTTCTGCATGGACAATTGGAAACAGAAATTGTCCCTAAGCATTATTATTTCAAGGGAAAAATTGTGGCCCTTTATGCTTGTTATCAAAGTAGAAATGCACACTGATGACATAGACAAGTGATAAAAGATAAATAGGTTCCAGACAGAAAACAGCATGTCGATAGATAGCTATACATGCAGTGAGAATGCAGAGGAAAACTTTTACCACCCATCTAGTAGCCAAAATTCTGATGGGAGCAAAAATCACTTTCCAGCCTAATGTCTCTGCTTCTCTTTTTTTCCAGCTTCTGTTGGACCATTAACTTTCCTGTCTTCTTCTCTTTTATTCTTTCCCTTCCCCAAACATTAATTATACTTTATATTTGCTCTATATGGTGCATTTTATCTATAAAATGTTTACAACTAATTAATCCTCATGAACACTCTGTAAAAGAGTGGTGTGGGTCAGCAATTTGTCTCTGAAAGGTAAGACAAGCAGTACAGTGACCCAGTCCTGTAACAAATGGATGTGGATTGCCAACTTGTCCTGGGGGAATTCTGCAATTTTAGTATAGGTCCAAATGCAACAACTGCAGAATTCCCCCAGGACTAATCATTCCTTTGAATGCGTAAGTGGTGCATAACTCCTTTGCTGGGTGAATTCCAATCCTCTGTATCATGATCTTTCATGGGTACAACCCACTACTTCAGAAGACAAGTCTGAAGAAGTTCATTGTGCCCACAAAAGATCATGATATTATCTATATATTTTTGGTTAGTCTTGGAGGCGTGTCTACACTAGGAAATTATTTCAAAATTACTTATTTTGAAATAATAACTCCTGAAACAATTATTTTGAAATAAGCTTATTGCCCAGGGAAAGCAGGAGTTATTATTTTGAAATAACCAGCCCCTTATTTTGAAATAACAGGCTTGGTAGTGTGGGTGCTCTGCTTGTTATTTCAAAATAAGGGGAGTTATTTTGAAATAACACTTAGGAAGGAACAATCAGTTTCACACATATAGAATGGGAAGTGACTGTCTAGGAAGGAGTACGGCAGAAAGGGATCTAGGGGTTATAGTGGAGCACAAGCTAAATATGAGTCAACAGTGTGATGCTGTTGCAAAAAAAGCCAACATGATTCTGGGATGCATTAACAGATATGTTGTGAGCAAGACTCGAGAAGTCATTCTTCCACTCTACTCTGCACTGATTAGGCCTCAGCTGGAGTATTGTGTCTAGTTCTGGGCACCACATTTCAAGAAAGATATGGAGAAATTGGAGAAGGTTCCTAGAAGAGCAACAAGAATGATTAAAGGTCTAGAGAACATGACCTATGAAGGAAGACTGAAAGAACTGGGCTTGTTTAGTTTGGAAAAGAGAAGACTGAGAGGGGACATGATAGCGGTTTTCAGGTATCTAAAAGGGTGTCACAAGGAGGAAGGAGAAAACTTGTTCTTCCTGGCCTTTGAGGATAGAACAAGAAGCAATGAGCTTAAAATGAAGCAAGCTTGAACTGAAGCAAGGGAGGTTTAGGTTGGACATTAGGAAAAAGTTCCTAACTGTCAGGGTGATTAAACACTGGAATAAATTGCCTAGGGAGGTTGTGGAATCTCCATCTCTTGAGATGTTTAAGAGTAGGTTAGATAAATGTCTATCAGGGATGGTCTAGACAGTACTGGGTCCCGCCATGAGGGCAGGGGACTGGACTCGATGACCTCTCAAGGTCCCTTCCAGTCCTAGTATTCTATGATTCTATGAAATAATTCCCTAGTGTAGATCAGGGCTAAGGTGCTACAGGACAACTGTTGTTTTTTAAGTTTTTTAGTTACAGACTAACTTGGCTACCCCTCTGAAACTTCCAGTCCTTGTGTGTAAGGACTTTTTGGAATCCTGTTAAAGTCCTGGTTTTCACAACATCCTCTGGCAAACATCCAAGCTCCTTACTCATATATAAGCCTTCCTGGGGCTCACCTATTAGAATCCTATCTTGTCTATAGGGTCTAATCTTGTGCTCAAAGCGTGCTCTAGAATAGGGCTACTCAACATGTGGTCCATGCTCCTCTTTGTTTGCGGCCCGCAGTGTGGTTTGGCTTATGCAGGGCTCAACACACGGCCTGAGATCCTTTGAATATGGCCTCCACTGGGAACACATTCCACAACAGCAAGTCAATATAATGGTCTTCTGTTGATATGTGTTTTAGTAGTTAAAGTCCTGGACTGTCACTGCTCATTAAAAGTGCTGTCATATGGGTGGAAATAGGGTAAATATTGCATTTTATTAATATCAGCAGAACTGACTTAAATGGGGCCTGCATGTTGTATAGTCTTGCCTTAATCTTTGTATTCGTGCCCATCAGTGTGAACGAAGCTATTTGCATATATTTGCCTATATATTTGCATGTGCTGTGAGTATCGCTGTGGCCTCCGAGGTTTCCAAAGTTGAGTAGCCCTGCTCTAGAACATGTCTATTAGATAAGGCCCTGCATAAAACACAGGATGTGGTGATCCTGGTTCCCTCATACCTAAAGCCAGTGTATTCTTTCATGATGTTTATTTTGAACCTCGATCTCCTACATCATCCAGATGTGTACAGAAAATTTAAGCCTCCCCAAAATCAAATGAGTGTCCTAACCACTGAATTTAGAATATTCAGATCTGGGTCTCTCTCAATTTCTCCTGTTGATGTTTATACCAGTTTGTATAAAATACTGACACAAACATTGGGAAAGGTACTTGAACACAAGTCTCTGAACCCTAGTCTATAGTCAATCTCTCTCAAGCCCAGTGAATATTTCATAACGTTGCTATTGTAGCCATCTTGAAACACATGCACATGCTTTAGCCATATCAGTGAGCTGTCTTTGTATCCCTTGACATACTTATCTGTTTCCAGGTAACTGTTACATCTGTTTTGTTACCTATTTTAATGATATCAGAAAGCAATGTTAGAACTAACAGGATGGAATTCTTTCTTATATGGAGAGGTCATTATAAGTAGAGATAGTGGTTAACAATCAACATGTTTCTGTCCATAAAGAGATAGGAGGAAAATGTTCAAGGAAGGATTTCTATCACCAGATTGAATTAATATATTTTAGAATCAGAAGTCTTTATAAGAATCATGGACAATTTTAATGGGGTTAAGGGTCTCATTGCTTTTAAAAGTGCTTTGCAGCTTTATAGACACCTTAATGTCATTTTTCATTTGTGATGTATTATGTTCTCTTAGGAAGATGGAAGTTAACACTAAGGACTTAGGAAAGACATTTAATTTCACTCTGAGGAAAGACATTTCTTCCCTATATAGTTCCATTTCATTTTAAAAATATATTTATTGGTTTCTCATGATGATCTTCTGTATAGGATGGTTTCCTTATAAGAATATCGGCCCATTTTCTTGGGAAGTTTAACTATTTGTACTCCTAGCCACCCACCCTTTTGAGTCCCCTCTCTAGGTTTTAGAATTTCTCTCCATTGAATAATGAAGTTATTATTTTAAACTATAAAGCCCATCTCAGGGACTAAACCCTTAAAACCTCTTTTTAAATATAAACCCTGCTTGTAGTTTAATTCTGAATTCTACATAACTATAGGATTGCAGTTTAATTTTCAATTAAACAATGGAAAAAGAATGAAAAATCAGATTTTCAATTATTTATATTTTGCTCAATAATTCTATTGCTCCCACACAGACACTGGACATACTAAGTGTGTCCAACCTATTTTTGCTTTCTGCAGTACTGATTTGGCACTTTGGAAAGCAAAAGACTTCAGGCACTATTTACATGCAAAAAACTTCACTAATGTGGCATTTAGGATGTAAATGCTTAATGGTGATTTGTACGCCTGATGCCTTTCCAGAACATGAGAAGTAAGCCAAAAAGGGATTGCAAACAAGGGAACTTGAGAGGGAGAGAAGGTGATCCCTCTGGTGAACGAACAAGGTCTGAGTACAAACCTTGGGATGGGTGAGTTTGCGTGGCTGTTTGTTTATGTTTTTCTTTCTCTTTCAGGTTATTTAAGTTACTAGCTCAGTTGGAATTGTGTGTCTGGGGTCTGTTTGAGCCTTTGATCCCTTGATCACCCTTGATCAACTTTGAACAGTCTCAGTCAGCCTTGTGATCACCCTCCCCTGTGTGGTTAACAAGGAGGCAGGGCTGCCTGAGGAGAGAAAGCCTTAGAAGTTAGAAAACCAGCAGGACAGCAGTGGAGAGATGCAACAAGTGGCAGGCAGGACAATGGCAGAGAGATGCAATGAACAGCCAGCAGGGCAGCAGCAGAGAGATGTGATGAGTGGCCAACAGGGCTTTGGCAGAGAGCAGTGAGCAAGCAGAGTAAGATGTCTCCCCACCTGGGACCAGAGGAGAAATCTGCAGATGCATGTCTGAACTTTGGGTCTGCACTTGCCAAGGGCAGCAACTGTGAGTGGGATGCAGAGAAGGGTTGGGCATGTGAAGGGGACATTCAGATTGCTGGATTCAAGATCCTGAAGAGAAGGGACACTGCTCAGTTTACTTGGGGGTGGGATTTTTTTGCTCATGGTTTATGTTTATGAAGTCTGTGTGTTTTTCCCAAATTAATGCAAGTGACTTCTCTCCCTTTTTTAGAAGTTTCTTTTTCTACACTCAGACTCTGTGCTTGTGAGTGGGGATGTATTGCCTCTCAGATGTGCCCAAGGGTGATACCTGCATGGAGGAAAGCTGTTTGTGAGTGGCTCAGGTGGGAGCTACAGCAGCCAAGCATTGCGAAGTACTGAGGTTTTTAGGACAGGGGTGTCACCTCTTTCTGGTCTGGATTGCACACGAATGCCATACTCCTTTGCTGCAGATTTCGCAAATTGCTATTTGTCCTGCCCTGAATGGAATAGAATCATAGACTCATAGAATACTAGAACCCAGTTAAAAGCCCTCCTTACTAGGTTAGCCAGTCTGTATCCAAATACTCTCTTTCCCTTCCTCGATAAGTGGACCCCATCTTTGCTTAGCTTTCCGTCTTCCTAGAACAGTATCCCATGTCAAGGAAGCCAATGTCCTGCTGGCAACACCATTTTCATAGCCAGGGTGCACCTGTCTCTGCCTGGACCCCTATCTTTGGGTACACTAATAATACTGCAAGGTGTGACCCTGAGCAGTTAAAAAGTGACTACAGGGCTCTGCGAGTATGGGTGAGGTAGTTTGGGGCACACATACTATTCTTTTCTATCCTTCCAGTGAAAGGGTATGTCTAGATTACATGCCTCTGCCAACAGAGGCATGTAAAATAGGCTACCCGACATAGACAATGAAGCCGGAATTTAAATATCCCCAGCTTCATTAAAACAAAAAGGGCTGCCATGCTGTGCCGGCTCAGCTGATCATCGGCACAGCGCACGAGTCAAGACACGGATCGGTCGACAAGGGAAGCCTTTGTCGACTGCTCCTGTAAACCTCGTCGCCATGAGGCGTCGCTGTGCCGATGATTCATCCTTTGTAATTTGACCTAGTTTCCACTTTTTATATGACTCCTTTTTGATTTTGATATTTGATGCAAGATTTCCTGGTTAAGCTAAGGTGGTCTTTTGCCATACTTTCTACCTTTCCTATGCAATGTAATAGTTTGCTTTTGGGCCCTTAATAATGTCCTTTTGAAAAACTGCCAACTCTCTTCAGTTGTTTTTCCTCTTTGTCTTGCTTCCCATGGGACCTTACCTACTAGCTCTACTAAAATCTATTAGCTTTACTAAAATCTGCCTTCCTGAAATCCATTGTCTCTGTTTTGCTGTTCTCCCTTCTACCATTCCTTAGAATCATGAACTCTATGATTTCATGATCATTTTCACGCAAGCTGCCTTCTTTCAAATTTTCAACCAGTTCTTCCCTATTAGTTAAACTCAAATCTAGAGCAGCTTCCCCCCAGTAGCTTTCTCAACATTCTGAAATTAAAAAAAATTGTCTCTAATTCAGTCCAAGAACTTATTGAATAATCTGTGGCCCACTGTGTTAGTTTCACAACATATGTCTGGATAGTTGAAGTCCCCCATCACCACCAAATCCTATGCTTTGGATGATTTTGTTGATTATCTAAAAAAAGCCTCACCTACCTCTTCTGCCGGGGTAGGTGGTCTGTAGTAGACCTGTAACATGACATCACCCTTGTTTTTTACACCTCTTAACCTAACCCAGAGACTCTCAACAGGTCTGTCTCCTACGTTCATCTCCACTTCAGTCCGAGTGTAAACATTTTTAATATAGAAGGCAACACCTCCCCCTTTTTTCCTGCTTATCTTTCCTGAGTAAGCTGCACCCTTCCATACCAATATTCCAATCATTTGTATTATCCCAGCAGGTCTCTGTGTTACCAACTATGTCGTAATTGTGTTTATTTATTAGCACTTCAAGTTCTTCCTTCTTATTACTCATACTTCCTGTATTAACATGAAGGCATCTAAGATACTGATTTGATTTGCCTCACAGTTCTGCCTTGTCCCTCCTTTATCTCTGCTATTATAGCCCCTGCTCCCTCCCATTTACGACCCTGTGGTCTTTGGTCACAGGTAAGTGATTTTACTTTATTTAAGGCAAGCAAATCTATCCAAAGACTTAACATAGCAGTGTGTTTGCCCCTATTGCTAAATTCTGCTCAATTTACTCATATGAGGAAGCCCGGTAAGTTAATATTATTACAATATACTGCATACTATGGCCCAGATCCTGCAACTGAATCTGTGTGTGATTCTTTCCCAGATTGAACTGGCACAGGGTTTTGTCATTGTAGATCAAGCTGCAGGTTCAGAAATTCTGTCTGCCACAATTGATGTTAAGTGACAACTGGCTACCAGGGGTGAAGATCCTTTGCTTAAAGTCAGACTAGGATTCACCGTCCTTTATCCATGTTATTGGTTTCTGCATGCTTATTGATTAAAAAAAAACCCTCAGTGTTGCAGGCTTGATATATCATTTTGTCTCTTAATGTCCAGTTAGTACACAATCCTCCACTGCTCACAACAAAATTAACATCAACTCAATAGCCTCGATTAAAGAATAAGGACTATGGATTCTGGTGGCATGCAATGAGACTCACAAACAGATTACAACTGAGGTCATGAAATTCATCACAGCTTACAGTAGCATTCTGATGAGAACAATTTTTGGGTAGTCTTTTTAGTGCTAGATATAAACTTTAGCCCAAATCGTGAAAGATAAGAGTTTAATTTATATAAGGCACCTAATTCCCGTTTCTGATAATGAATTTATTGTATAGATGTAGTGTTTAGCATTATATCTCATTTGTAAACATATTGTATACACTTAGCTGGAGTAAGTTTTAATATCTTAAATAAAATGCTCTATAAAGTTGATTGTCAATATGCAAGTTTGACAGCAAATTAAGGAGAAAATATATCTGCTATATAGGTCGCAGTCTAAACAATTGATAACTGTGACAAATATTTTATATATAGATGGATATGTAGGCTTTGAGGAATTAGATTTATCACTAAAAAGTGGCAAACATTGGTTTCACCATGCACACACAAACCAGAAAAAAATATTTCCATCTATAGTAACTGAAATTTACAGTTAAGCTAAAAATGAAAAATGTTGCTTGGGAACTTATTAGACTAAAAAAATGGTGATTCAGACTTTTGAATGAAGCCCATTATAAATGAACTAGTAATTGAAAATTTAAAATGTGTATGATTTGTTGATTTAGGGTATATTTAAATGTTTATAAAGCTTTAAGTTCTTGAATCTCATTGTCTGCTATTGTGAAATTATCTGATCCACCACACCTCCATAATTTCCTGCAACAGTGAAAATTTAAAAATCAGTAAAAATAGGAAAAATACTTAAAATATCAAAATGATAAAAACATAAAGCTAAATTCTGCTAAACTTACATATATGATGTGCTCTACTAAGCAGAAACTGTACAGATTAGTTTCAATATTTTAGTAGAATTTCTATAATATATATAAGATTGTATTTTAGGGGGATGGTTTGCACATACTGTGCTAGAGAGCAAATCTTCCAGAAGTGTAGAGAGCCCACACTTTAAACTGTCCCTTATAGATGTAGTGTTTGATTTCCTGTGATCTACTTCCTGCTGTGCTAGAAGCAAAGAAATCCAATACTGGCCAGTCAAAACACACACCTATGGAGCATGTTTGCTCATAGCTGCAGATAGCTTCTGTTCATTAATAAAGGTTAGTTTTGATAGAAGAGTGCCAGAGCCTTCACAAAAGTGGAAGAGCTGCCACCCTGTGGCCCTATCTCTCCTTACCCACCCGCCCCGCAGTCCCTGCTTCCAGCCAAGATGGAACCTGGAGAGGAGCTGGGAAGTCTATCCCTCTCCCCACGCAGACCCTTGGGGTGGTTGGGGCCAAAATCAGTCCCCTGCCCATTCTTCCAGTCCCCGGACCCTGTGCCCTGGACATGTGAATGGACCCACTCTCCACAGCTGTCTGCCCAGCATTATCTGACCTAGCTTCAGCTGTGGAGGGACTTGGAATTGCAGCGTAAAGGATCTGCCGACAAAGGGTTCTGGGGTCGGCAGATCCCCGTCTAGACTGCCGCTCTGTGCCGACAAACAGCTGATCGGCACAGCGCAGCGACCATTTTTATTTAAATGAAGCGGTGATTATTTAAATCGCCGCTTCATTTCCCTTTGTCGTCCTGCCTCATCTACATGGCTCCGTTGATGGATCCATGTAGTCTAGGCACACCCCTAGAGACTACCAAAAATGTAGATGGTATCATGAACTTTTGAGGGCACAACCAGTTGTTCCCATGAAAGCACACGATACCATTAACATTTTTTGTTAGTGTCTAAGGTGCTGCAAGACTATTTGTTCAACTATTAAGTTCAATCAGAAACCATTTCACATCTCGATTGTACCTACCAAATGTTTTACTCTTTCCTCAGTCATTGTCTTTAGTAGCTGATCAGGAGAATCTACAATTTCTCTGGATAAAGCATCACTGACAGGCAATTCTTCACCCAGAGTAAATGTTATTAATCAGTTATAGTTTTGTTAGCGGAACAACTTTTGTACTCTGTCAGGTGCTTCAAACACATTGATTAAATGTTTTAGCAATGTAAACCACTGTCCCCAACCTATTTTTTCTATTTGTGCATATTCGTGTTCAGTATACACAAATAGACATAAAGCTCTAAATGCATATTGAGCATCAAATTTGCACAAGGCAGACTCTAGATCATTACTGGAAGATGTGGGTTAATATACAAAGGAAGTAGTAAATATATTCTTCATATATGCAGTCCCAGTACCTTGTTGTTACCACAGTGACCCCATAGTTTCTGTGTAAATTGGTGTACTGATACGATAGTTGAATGAATTGCTGGATTAGACACTTGATCATATCTAGCATTCACAGAAGAGCCTTTTTATATGCAGGAGCCAACCTTTGAGTTATAGCTTTAACCTTCAGTTGATCAGGTCCAGCTCCTTGTAAAATCAGTTCATCAGCCATGTTCTTTTCCTCAGCTACTTCATTCTGTGTATTTTCTATATTCAATCTAATGCTTTTTTCTTGTTCTCTGCATTGCATTTGTTTGTAGGCTATCAAGCTAAGTCTTATAAGCTCAGCAATAATCATATCAGCAACTGTACATATTCAAGGAACAACATCATATATTTCATTTGTCTTTTGCTGGTATGGAACATTGGAATATTTATTCCCAAATGGTAATCTATTGGACTGGTAGAAACCCTGTTTGCTATTCTATGTACATAACAAGGAGAAGTCTTTCATTAGTTTCACTTGCCAATATCCATCTTTCTCACTTAGAACAATAAAAATATGCCTCCTTGCCAATGCTGAAGACTAGCACTGTTTCTAAATGTATTTAGCTCTCTGGTGCCCCATTTTCTGTGTTAGTTCCAAATTACTGACCTATTCAGTGGGAACATTCACTTTCTTAAAGGTGACCAGTGGAAAAAAATAAATTGGGTTGATCTCCTTTTCCACTTCTTTATAATTATATAGAGAGAAGACCTGAAAAGTTTAAATAATGTACTGGGGAAGCAGTTGGAGTTTTGAGCTTGAAAATATCAAGAAAATCTAATTTAGGTTTTCCTGCTTTTGTTGAAGGTCTTAGCCATTTTGTCACAGTTTGGGAGCTTTCTAGCCTTTAGCTAAAGGGGGTAGGATAATGTATCATGACCATAAGCAAGATTTTGAATTTTACATAACCGTAGTCTGGTTGCACCATCGGTTACAACCATAAGCTTTACTCAATTTATGTTCAACGAGTAGTCTGTGGCACCTTACAGACTATCAAAAAAAGGGTTGGACCTCCCTGATCTGGCAACCTTGGGATCTGACTGGTCCCGGATATGGGATTGTGCTGGTCCAGGGGAGGTCATATCTGGACCCCCTGTTACTGCCCCCTCCAGCCCTGGACCAGCCATCGGCCTCACTGACTGCATGTCCCCCTCCCCTCTTCCTTGCTATGCTGGGCAGTCCAGCTCCAGCCCAGTTCCCTGTGTGCTGGGCTCCTGGCAATGCTGAGCAGCCTTGCTGTAGTGCACCAGGTTCCTGGCCTTGCTGGGCAGCCCCACTGGGTTGTACCTAGCAGCCCAGATGTGTACCGGGGAGCCCAGGTATGTAAGTTGCTGTGCAAGGGAGTCCCAGTTAACATCATCAGATGAGCTGGAGTGGAAGCCACTTCAATATATATTGGTAAAGTGCCAAGTATTTTGGCACACTGCCGTCTCAGATCAGGAGTCTGCCTGCACATACTCATACCTATAAGTGTCACCCAACAAACACTGATTGACAACCTGCGGCTGCATTTACTTTGCTTGCCACATCCTGTTATTATGCTATTAGTGCAACCTACTTTTCTGCTTCTTTTCTTTCCCTTCCCAATGACTGGACCTATCTTAGGTTGTCCCTGGTTTCTACTCATCACTGGCTCTCCGGTTCTCAAGGGTGAATATTTCTTATGGTTATGATTCATTCCAGGTCCTATTGATAATTTGTTTCACTGACTAATGCTTTATTTAACAAATTAATTTAAATTTCCATTTTGTTTTGAAGCTTCCACAATCTAAACTACATCCTTTAGATTCAACACACTGAAAGCCTAATTAATACATGAACAATTTGAATATTACATAATACAGCTATAGAAAATACAACTATAGAAATACATTCAGCATTCTCTTTATGGTACCTCAAAACTCAATCCCGCCAAATATGCTGTCCAACATTTTTAATGATTCCAACTTGCTTTAAAAATTTTCTATTCACAATTGTTTTTTGTACTAATTCTGTATCAAGTCATGTAATATTTGTCATGTTTTTCAAATGAACTGGGATTTGATCAGACAATCCCATCTCCACCCCTTTGAGATGTTCTAAAATTTAATGCCATTTCTTGATTCTATAATGCAAAGATAGGTATAGTATGCTTTGGTTAGTACACGGTTCCCACAAAAGTAATATTTTCAGTTTCAACATTAGCAAGCTCTCTAACATGAAAACAAACTCCCAAATAGTAGAAGTGTTTACGATGGCAACAAACAATTCACAGTCCTTTGTTGATTGTTATATTTGGGTTCATGAGTGTCCTACTCCCCTTTTTCACAAATTCATCCCTTTTGGACGTAATAGCATCAATCCTTCTGCCCACCCACCCCACATGACAGAGAAATTATCCCCTTTAATGTACCAGTGCTATCTTTAACAGGATAGTACATTTTGGAGCTCTATTTCCAACCTTTATTAACAACCAGCCCAGTTTATTTTGTGTAGGTCTTTATATATCAATGGTGCATTTTTATGCAGTACATTTTGTGCAATGCATATTAATATACTACCATTGCTGGTAATTACTTTCTGGAGCCAAATTATTTGCAATCCAGTCTCGTAGCAGGTCTGGCCATCAGGCATCATCTAGATGAGTATTATATTGTTTATATTATACATGATAGACTGTTTTTCTTGTTGGCAAGGCAAAGCTCATGCTACTTTTTGTGTAATTGTGCCCATGATTTGTGCTATGAATTGAATTTTACTTGCCCAAACATTACTGGAATTTGCTACAACTTGACTCAATATATGAGTCCCAATTTATTTTTTACAATGTTAGCTCCAATCTATTATTTAAAATCACTGCTGGTGGCATCTGAAACCACTGCTAAGACAAGCACCTGCCCTATTGACCCAGCAGCCTAATACCAATAAGGTATTATTATGCCATGATGCCTTTGCAAGGGTTTTTTCCCCCATGTTATATTCACAGGTTAATGAAGATAGCCATTCCCACAATTCTCACCAGAATCAGAGTTGCATCACTAAAAGCATGTTTACACAGCAGGGCTAAACCGAAATAAGCTATGCAACTTGAGCTACGTTAATTGTGTAGCTTAAGTCAAAATAACTTATTTTGGCTTTTGGTGCTGTCCACATAGCAGGAAGTCTGAGAAAGAGCACTCTTCCTCCAGCTTCCCCGACTCCTTGTAAAATGAGGGTTACAGGAGTTGGAGTAAGAAGTCTTCCAGCTCAACGTTATTTTGACATTATGTCGAAATAATGGGTTGTCATGTAGATGCAGACTGTGTTATTTAGGAATAATGTCAGTTATTCTGAAATAATGCAGATGTGTAGACGTACCCTAACAGACCCTGCATGTTTGTTGGGCTTCCGTAGACTCTCTTAGCTAATTGTCCATTGCATATGAATGGCCAGTTTACTTCTAAAGACTGACTAATTGCACTTCTTACCTGATTATAAGCAGATACCATTGTCAGACATTCAGATTGCAGAATCTTTCAAACATCAATAGCTAGAGTTGTGGCTTGATCCCTTTATTGAATTGTACAGAGTTAAAACCCCAAAAGTTTACAGTCTGATTGATTCTATAGGCATTGATCTTTCCCAAATATTTTGGTAATGGGTGACAGTTCAGTCCAGTCACAACGAGTGAGCAACTTGGTACACTCCTCTTGTTTTACATGCATCACCATGACAAGGATGATTTGAAGAATAATATTGCAAGCAATTCTTTTTGGATTCCCACATCAGTTGCAAATCATTTAAGGAACAAGAAATTTATTTAACAAAGGACAAATTTGTCAAACTATTTGAGGGCTGAGATTTGGTCACAGACTCACCATCTTGTGCCCTCACCAGCCACTGAAGGATTCCAAGAGTTAATGAGTTCCACATTCTAGAAGAAAAATAAATTTATTGTTGTTCATTCATTAATGGAATGTCTACAGTACCATTTTACTTTTCTGGAAGCTACTGCTGAGGCCATAAATTTAGTTAAATCATTTAACCACTGTAGAATAATCAGTGGTTAATTGAAAATGACCAGTTGGTTTCTTAACAGGCCATGCCAGAGGATTATCGGCTTGTCTTCTAACTATACCTCTGTCTTCCAAAGTTTTCAGGATGTATGTTACAGGTGCTATGGCCTCCCTGGGCACTAGATACCATAGTTTTAATATCTATCTGTCCACTGACCAATTTGTTGATAGCCCACACACATGAGAACATAAGGACCATTCCTTTCACCCTTTCTTGATCAACAGAAGGAGGACCTCTCAGAGCTGTACTTTTAACAGTTCCTGTCATGGTTCCCAAGGCAATAAACCTTCCATCTCCTGTCTGAGTTTGCCATAGAAGGTCATTAGCTAAGCCTACAATGAGACTCATGCCACTACTTTTTAATGTCCTTCCACAATGTCCAAGTATTTACTATTAGCTGTTAGAGCATGTAACTTACACACTTCCTTCTTCTCAATATTATCTGCTAACTGCACTTTCAATTTATAATTCTGTGTCATAAGGACATTATTTTCTGGAGCACAAGCCTGAATTTCCAACATAAGGCCTTGAAGAAGGACTTCCATAACCCAGTCCTTTCATTTTATATCCTCCATATTCTGTTTAAGAAACCTTTCAATATCACACCAACCCAACATGGATCATTGAGGAAACCCCAAAGGGTCTCCTTTCTGTTGTATCCACAGTTTTAAGGACCCTGCCTGACAGAATTTAAACCCTTCTATCATTTTCTCTCTGAATGGAAAGCATGCTTATTTGGATAAATGGATGGCTTCCCCAGTTTCAGCACCAAGAATTCTTGGGGGCTTCCACTCCATCTTTCCCACTGGGTTGTTAGAATCCCCTTGAGTTGCCTCCTACTATCCATTAGGTTTGAGGCAACTGATTCCGGAATTTTGAGAAGCACTTACCAGTGTTTTTAAAGGAAGTGAGACACTGAAGCTCTGGTAAGCAGATGGAGTCACAATGTGGGAACCTGACAGGCAGATAATTCCAACAAAGTGCTAACATAATACAACATATATTTTGACACATAGACATGGACTCTGTGAATACTACAGGGCTGGTGCATACCCAGAGAAAAAATAGTTGGTGCTGAGCATCCATATGCACAAACCTCCCCCCTCTGACTTCCTCACCCACATGCCTCTTGCCTGCTTGTGGCCTTGCTTATCAACTCTCCTCCTCTCTGCCAGTACGTCCAGAACACTGCAAACAGCTAATCTGTGGCATTCAGGAAGATCTGGGGAAAGGGTTGGAATAGGGTGGGGTGTGGGACAGGGATTAGGGTAAGGAAATGGAATGAGTGCAAAAATAGGGATGGAGCAAGAGTGGGAGGAAGTGGGGCAGTATTGAGAGTCTGGAGGGAGGCAGAGGGGGAGCAGGGCCAGGGGTGGAGGGGGGGTCCTGGTATAGGCAAAGTTGGCATTGATGTTTTGATAGTCAACCAATCAACACAGAGTCATGCAACTATCACATGTGGTCTTGATGGATAAGCGGGTGCCACTCACATGAATCAGAAACATAAGAACCATTGTGAATTCTGTAAAAACTTAAAAAACAATGAATAGTCTTGCAGCACCTTAAAGACTAACAAAACATGTAGATGGTATCATGAGCTCCTACCATGTGACAGAGACTGTATTTACTCCTTAGTACATTCTCCAAATGGCTGAGATTTAACTTGTGGTTCAGTGTCTCTCTTGACTGTACCTCTCTCCTGCCACTCTTCATTTCTGGATCTCTAGCTTTTCGGCGTGACCTTCGTGGGACCTGGAAGGGGTATAAAGTGTCTGCTTATGCCTTTTTAGGTGTATTGAACTGATTCTAGGTGGCAAATTTGATTGGCTCTGTCACATTTTTTGACCACGTGGATCATACTCTGTGGAGTGTAAATGCAAAGTTGAAGTTCTACTTTTACATAAATGTGTAGTTTGGCTGTGGAAGTTGGAGAATTATGGCTTTATATTTTATTGCCAATTATTGATCCTGGCTGTAGAATTTATAGTAATGCATCTTCCAAATTATATAGAAATTGATTCGTTATTTCAGCATCATTACTCATTATATGGCAGACTTAATTGGTTTTTTCCTGAATTATACATATATATATATATACACTCTTATCATACAAAATTATTGTTAATCGTTTAGGCTTCTGTATTAAAATAACCTGAAGGAAAACAATTGGACACAATTGGAATTGCAGCTAGCAAAGGATGTGAAGGGTAACAAAAAAGATTTCTACAGGCATGTTAGCAGTAAGATGGTGATCAGAGAGAGTGGGGGGGGCCCTTACTAGATGAGGGTGGTAACCTAGTGACAGATGATGTGGGAAAAGCTGAAGTACTCAACACTTTTTTTGCCTCTGTCTTCACAGACAAGGTCAGCTCCCAGACTAATGCACTAGGCAACTCAGTATGGGAAGGAGGTGGACAGCCCTTGGTAGGGAAAGACCAGGTTAAGAACTATTTATAAAAGCTAGACATACACACATCCATAGGTCTAAATTTAATGCATCTGAGGGTACCGAGGGTGTTGGCAAATGTCATTGCAGAGCCTTTGGCCATTATCTTTGAAAACTCATGGAGATTGGGAGAGGTCCCGGATGACTGGAAAAAGGCAAATGTAGTGCCCATCTTTAAAAAGGGAAGAAGGACAATCCAGGGAACTACATACCAGTCAGCCTTACCTCAGTTCCTGGAAAAATCATAGAGGGAATGCTCAGGGAATCCATTCTGAAGCACTTGGAAGAGGGGAAAGTGATCAGGAATAGTCAACATGGATTCACCAAGTGCAAGTCATGCCTGACCAATCTGATTAGCTTCTATGATGAGATAACTGGTTCTGTGGACATGGGGAAGTCAATGGATGTGATGTACCTTGACTTTAGCAAAGCTTTTGATACGGTCTCCCACAATATTCTTGCCAGCAAGTTAAGGGAATAGACCCATTATTCCCCTTTATTCGGCACTGGTGAGGGCACAGCTGTAGTATTGCATCCAAATCTGGGACCCCCCACTATAGAAAGGATGTGGACACATTGGAGAGGGTCCAGCGGAGGGCAACCAAAATGATTAGGGGGCTGGAGCACATGACCTACAAGAGAGACTGAGGGATTTGGGTTTGTTTAGTCTGCTGAAGAGAAGAGTGAGGGGGGATTTGATAGCAGCCTTCAACTTCCTGAAGGGAGGTTCCAAAGAGGAACTGTTCTCAGTAGTGACGGATTGCAGAACAGGGAGCAATGGTCTCAAGTTACAGTGGGAGAGGTCTAGGTTGGATATTAGGAAAAACTATTTCACTAGGAGGGTGGTGAAGCACTGGAATGGGTTACCTAGGGAGGTGGTGGCATCTCCATCCTTAGAGGTTTTTAAGTCTCGGCTTGACAAAGCCTTGGCTGGGACAATTTAGTTGGGGTTGGTCCTGCTTTGGGCAGGGGGCTGGACTCGATGACCTCCTGAGATCTCTTCCAGCCCTAGGATTCTATGATTCTATGAAAACACAAATGCAATCCTGCCATGGCGCAAAATAGTGAGATTCTATTCATTAATGTTTTTAAAACAGATTAAATTTCACAGTTAGAAGGTGCTATGTGCATATTATTGTGAGGTGAGATGCACTCCTGTAGAGAGGGACAAACCAAGGTCTAGCTACCATTAAATTACAACCAGAGCCTTCAAAAGGGGGCTTCTGTGGAGCTTAAGTTACACAGATATCTTGTGCTAGGCCTCTGCATTTTACCACCTTCTCTGTGGTAAAATGTTGTCTGTTGGCTAATTCAGATGACAGAACAGTGAAGTGAACCTCAGTATTTCTCATCTGTGTCTATGATCATGATGATACTGAGATAAAAAGGCAGTTCTGCAGAACATATCACTCTGTTTATTAGGGAGAAATGCAAGGATAGTCAGGAATACACTTCTGAAATTACTGTGCAGAAACAAAACCCCTCTGATACCCTCAAGGGATTTACCATGCTCATTTGGATATCAGCAGTCAGTAGGATGAAGGAACATTGCCTTTAGTGAGGAATTATATTTGAAAGTAACTTGGTGCTCTAATGTGATTGGCCTTATGTTCCAAAATATTATAGCCAGAAATAGAAACTTCTTTGATACACGTTTTTTTTTAAAATTATTATTCTGGTGTTCATGGCTGCATAGCTCATATTAGAAGAGGGGATGCCCTTTGCAAAACAAGTACTTATTGTAAGTGAAAATCCTGATGCCAATACTCAAGAAGATCAGGGCAATTTGAGAGAGTGCTGCCTCTACACACATTCAAGGTTTGAAGCAGTCCTAGTAAATACGCATGATTGACACCTATTCTATTCTATTCCATTCTATTCTATTCTCATCCTGTGGTCATCACTGTAGAAACTGAGTGCCTTCCAGCATTGTATTATGTGATGTGACTAATATCTGTCATGTATTTGTTCTTTCATCACCTGCTCAAGGGGAAAAATGTGTGCATTGGAGTGTTTGTCTTGTCAGGAATATTTTATTATCTAAAATAATTCATGTGTGAAATAAAACAAACTTTGCTAGATGTTGGTTAAAGAAGGCAAGGCCAAAGAAATGCTCCTGGCACTTAAGTGGAAGATGGTGAAGCTTATAATGGTCCTTACTTCCTGTGGGAGTTCATTCCACAGTGTTGAGCTGGCCCAAACTGTGTCCTCTTATATGGGCTTTATCCTTTTCATAGAAAGTTTCATTGAACCAGGTTATGTCTAGACTGCAGAGTTTTTCTGGGATACTATAGGTATCCTGGAAAAACTCTGCTACATCCAGGGAAGGAGTCCACTTTTTTAGAACAGTTTCCGAAAAAGCGGGCGGATTCTTTCTGCATCTCTGTATTCCTCATTTTATGAGGAATAAAGTATGTTCTGAAAGAGGAGGTTTTTCTGAGATTTGGCCCCGTGTAGATGGGCCAAATGTCGGAAAAACCTCTTCCGAAAAAACAAGCGGAAAAAGGCACGCAAATTGCTCTTTGCAATTCGCATATCTTTTTCTGAAAAAAACCCGCAGTGTAGACATAGCCCCAGAGGAGCAAAATTGTCATCCACAATTTTCATCCCAGAACTTTAGGCAATTGGTTAAATATCTGGGTCCCAAGTCATTGAGGGTATGGTCTACACTACAGTGTTATTTCAAAATATCTTATTTCAAAATAGTTATTTCGAAATAGCTTATTTCGAAATAACGCGTCTGCACACAAAATGCATTTCGAAATACCATCTTGCTATTTCAAAATAGCGTGTCCACACTGAGTGGACTCTGAATCGCATTTAAGGCTGGCCAGAACCAGTTCCGGCAGGGCACCAAGTCAGGATTTACTGTGTGGGGCTGCTGCCTGAGGCTATCTGAGGTCTGTGCTTAAAGGGACCCCCCCGGACAGCCAGTTCTCAGGTTTCCTTGCTTGCTTGTCTACCTAGATGAGGGACAGCAAAGCATTTTGTCTCTGCATGCTCTGGTTGCCCTCACTCAGGACACCACAGCATTCTGCAACATGGAGCCAGAGCTGCCCCTGGGCACTCTGGTGCTTCTCGTGAACACGTTGCTGTGAGCCTGGCTGCACTTTCTGCAGGCTGCCATCTGGGAGGTCCATCAGGGGGCTGTCAGTATCCAGGAGGCCCTGTGGGAGAGCTTCCACCCTGAGGAGTACTAAGAGCCTCCCTGGTCTGCCTCACTGAGGGCTTGTGCCTCATTCCTCCCTCATGTCCTTCCACTTACCCCTCCCTAGCCCCCCTTCCTGATGTCAAATAAAATACACATATTTTCATGAACAAAAACTCTCTTTATTTAACAAAACTGGGGGGGAGGGAATGAAACTCTGGTGAGACTGGGGAAAGGAGGTGGGAGAGGGGAGAAGAGAGGATGGGAGAGGGGAGGGGGAAACCTGGGAGGAGGGAGCTGGAAAGGGAAGAGGAAGAGGGGGGAGGGGAAGCTCAGGGTTGGGGGTCTCGCCGGATCAACTTGATTGTCATGCAAACCTGCTCCTAGGTTCACATGTGGCCTTTGGTAGCCAGGCTGGCAGCTATCCTGCCATAGATGGAAGGCACCCGCCTTCTCCGGGCCCTGGCAGGCTCCTGGGAGCTGGCAGACTGCTGCTGGGGAGCGGTGGAGGGCTGGCTGCCAGTGGCTTGCTGGCTTATGTTTTGGGGCCATTGGGTCAGGTGCAGTGACTGCTGGCTCTGGGCTGGCAGGCTTGGAGCTGGCACAGGCACTGTGGCCAGAGTCTACCCCTTTAAGGGCTCCAGGGAGCGGGGGGAGGGAGTGAAGTGTTTTTGGTTGAGGCTGGAGTTGCCACCAGGGCACCCTGGGAAGGCTGGAGGCCCCCTATTTCGAAATAAGTGTCTACACAGCACTTATTTTGAAATAGCTATTTCGAATTTAGCATCATTCCTTGTAGAATGAGGTTTACCAAATTCGAAATAAGTGCTCCGCTATTTCAAATTTATTTTGAAATTGCAGTTTGGCTGCATATATGCTCGTAAAGTTATTTCGAAAAAAGGGCTGTTATTTCGAAATAACTTTGCTGTGTAGACATACCCTGAGTGACTTGATGATGGGCACTGAGATCTGAAACTTGACTTAATTTTCTTCAGACAGCCAATGTTGAGAAGAGGACAGATTTAATGTGCTTGCAGTTGATTGTATAGCTGAGATATGCTGCTACATTCTACACTAGTTGGAGTTTCTGGAGACTTCATGTATTGCATAGTATATTGCTATTGTCCATCAGAGACATGGCAAAGAGGACAGTAACCGATAAAGGTGTGAATACTTGTCATCAATCACTTTAAAATGAGATTTTGGGGATGATTCAAGTTTATATAAACACTTAAATGTTGGTGAAGAGTGAGTGCAAAATGTTTCTAAATCAGCCTAATAGTATTTTATGTGTAATTCTCACTCTACTTTCAGAGGAATAAATAAATAGCCAACATGCAAAGTGATGGACATTCTCATGATACAAAAATCGAGTAGAATGATATTAAAATATTTAACTAAAAGTTCTACAATCAAATATTCCTTCATCAAAAAATGAGTGGTTTTTTACATAGCATTTTGTTTCCAGAGGGAATCCAGACAAATATAGCCACCAGTGACACCTCAAAGTAATCACTAACATCTCAAATATAGAAACAGCCCCAAAAGGATCAGGTGATGTTCTTGAATCATGTTTAACAAGTCTCTGATGTACAGTAATCAGGGTGTTGGCCAATTTTCTCTAGTCTTCTAGCAGTGATTGGGCAGGAAATACTATTTACTGCCACAAATGATATACGTATTTGGGCATTGCTGCCTGATGGTTCACCACTCTAATGTTCAGTGTGGTAGAGCCGAACATCTTACTACTAAGCACATCAAGCTTCTTATCCATTCTGTCCAAAAGGGGTAGGGTAGATTTGTTGCACTTTAGGTCTGTGACCAGCAGCCATCATTATCAATGAATTTGAAACTAGGCATTGGAAGAACAAGAAGCCCTCCAGAGGCAGCTTTTTTTTTCTCTGTCCAGTTGCCACATTTAATGAGAAAATTTTAGCTGTCTGTAATAAATTTTCTAGATTGATAAAGAAAAGCAGATTGTTCACTGGGCCCCATTAAGAACAATGAGTACAGGTAAGATATTTCCCTTGAATCATTTAGTAAGAAATTGTAGCTGCCTTTCTGTATGCCTTTTAAATTCAAAGTAATATCTGAGGAAGGTCAATATGGGGATACTGGCTATAATGATACTTCCCAGTCCTTGATCTTGTCACAGGCTTCTGAAAGCCTAAGAACACTATGTCTATTGGATCTATTATCCAAATGTTTGTTAATTCCCAGAAAGAATTCTAATAGACTGGTGAGGCATGACTTCTCTTTACAGAAATAAAATTGATTCTTCCCCAGGAATTCATGAACATCTATATGTCTGATAATCAGGGCCGGATTAAGACCTTTAGAGGTCCTAAGCACTGAAAGGATTATGGTGCCCCCCATATGTAATTCAAAATAAAAACAATATTATACCGTAAAATCTCATTTTTTTTGGTGCCCCTGCTTTGCTGGTGCCCTAAGCACGTGCTTAGTCTGCTTATTGGCTAATCCAGCCCTGCTGATAATTCAATTTTTCTTAAAAAATGGTGTCACATTAGCTATTCTACAGTTATCTGGTACAGACGCTGAATTAAATTATAGGTTACATACCACAATTAATAATTCTGTAACTTCGTATTGGAGCTCCTTTAGGACCCTTGGGAGAATACCATCTGGCCCTGCTGACTTACTACGGTTTAATTTATCAATTTGTTCCAAAACTTCCACTAATGTCACCTCGATATGGAAGAGTTCCTCAGATTTGTCACCTAAATACAATGGCTCAGATATGGGAATCTTCCTGACATACTTTTCAGTGAAGACTGAGGCAAAGAATTCTGCAACAGTTTTATCTTCCTTAACTGCTCCTTTAGCACTTCAATTGTTCCATAGGGCCACTGAGGCTACGTCTACACTGCATGTGCGTTCTTGCTCAAGTAAATTTACAGTAAAGTATCGGAACAGAGGGCTTCTTGTGCAAGAGTTATTCCTCTCCCCACAAGAAGGCAGTGTGGATGAGCAACAGGGGTTTCTTGTTCAAGAAACCGCTATGGCTAAAATGGCCATCAGAGCTTTCTTGCGCAAGAGAGCATCCACACAGCCATGGATTCTTGTGCAAAACAGTTCTTGCGCAAGAAGCCTGCAGTGTAGACGTAGCCTGATTGTTTAGAAGGCTTCCTGATTCTCATGGCTTGTTTTAAATTGCTGTTAGTTTTTTAGTCTTTGGCTAGTTAAACTTCAAATCCTTATTTGCCCTGCCTAATTAAACTTTTACACTTCATGCTCCTTTCTATTTTCTTCAGTAGGATTTAACTTCTGATTTTTAAAGGATGCCTTTTTGCCTGTAACTGCTTCTTTTATTTTGTTGTTTAGCCATTATGGTGCTTTTACTCCTCTTAATATGTTTCACTTTTGGGTACATATTTAATTTGAGCCTCTATTATGGGGTTCTTAAGAATTTTCCATGAAGCTTCCAAGTATTTCACCTTTGGAATTGTACCTTTTTGCTTCCATTTAATTAAGTTCCTTATTTTTGTGTTGTTCCCCTTTCTGAAATTAAATACTACTGCAGTGGGTATCTTTAGTGTTACCAGCTCTCTTCTTGAGAAGTTTCATTTAATTATATTATGGTCGCTGTTACCAAACAGTTCAATTATATTCAACTCTTGGAGCAGACCCCGTGTTCCACTTAGGACTCAGTCAAGAATTGCCTCTCCTTTTGTAGATTCCAGGACTAGCTGCTCCTACAAATAATCATTTATGTTGTCAAGAAATGTTATCTCACATCCTGTCCTGAGAAAACATGTACACAGTCAATAGAGGGATAGTTGAAATACCACATAAATATTGAGCTTTCTATTTTTATAGTCTCTAATCTCCCTGAGCATTTGACAGCCACCATCCTGGTCAGTGAGTTGGTATAATATACCTGAACTACTGCTTGCTATCAGCCAGCTAAAAGGAGAGAGCTGCCCTGGAGGTGGGTATGCTCACTCAAATTGTTTAGCTCTGCAAGATAATTAACTGTTAACTGTTGATATGTAAATACAGCTCATGCCCGGATGGAGAAGGCATCCAAGGTGTAGTTATGTAAATCCAATTCAGCCAGGGCTGAATGTGAGGAATGTGATGTATTGTAACTAATTTGGGCTGTTGTGGGGGGGTCACAAATCATGTTACCCCTAAATGTGGGAACTGTAAAATATGACCCCAGTGCTTGCAGGAGAGACACCATCATTGTAAGAGGTCTCAGATGAACAAGCCTCCCCCTTCCAGAATTGAGTGGACTGAGTTGCGGGGGGGAGGGAAGAGCTTGAGCCATCCTGCTTCATGACTGCTAGGCGTGAGCTGTAAGATTGGTTCAACCTACCTTTTCCCCCGGCTGCGTCTAGACTGGCATGATTTTCTGCAAATGCTTTTAACGGAAAAGTTTTTCCGTTAAAAGCATTTGCGGAAAAGAACGTCTAGATTGGCACGGACGCTTTTCCGCAAAAGCACTTTTTGCGGAAAAGCGTCCGTGCCACTCTAGATGCAGTTTTGTGCAAGACAGCCCCAATCACCATTTTAGCCATCGGGGCTTTATTGCGCAAAACAATACCGTGTTGTCTACACTGGCCCTCTTGCGCAAAAGCATTTGCGCAGGAGGGCTTTTGCCCAAACGGGAGCAGCATAGTATTTCTGCAAGAATACTGACAATCTTACATGAGATCGTCAGTGTTCTTGCGGAAATTCAAGCGGCCAATGTAGACAGCTCAAAGGACATTGCTCAATCCATTTGAGCTGGGACAGTTACTCATGGGGGGTTAGGAACTATGTTTGTGGTATTTTTCCGAGCTAATGCGAAGTAACTTCTCTTCCTCTTTCATTAAAAGCTCCTTTTCTACACTCAGACTCTGTGCTTGCGAGTGGGAAAGCATTGCCTCTCAGAGGAGACCAGGGGTGTGTGAATTTCCCCTGGGTGGGGGCTTGAGACAGTTCTGTGTGAGATGGATGAAAAGGGACTCCTAGATATTGAACCCGGCCCTGGCTGCTGATGGCACTACCTGGCAGAAGAGTTACATACCTACTGCTATATTCTTATTATTAATGCAGCGGTGGGGGAAAAAAAACCCAACTGGCTTCAAGACTGAGCTTGGTAAGTTTATGCAGGAGATAGTATGATGAGTCTGTCTATTATGGCACCCATCTGTGATTTCTGGTAGCAAATATCCCCAGTGGCTGATGACAGTACATCACATGGGAAGGGCTGAATTATTACTGAGAATTCTTTCCTAGATGTTTGGCTGCTGGGTCTTTTCCACCTGACAGCCATCTCTGTGGCCTACAATGTGCAGGAGGCCAGACTAGATGTTCATGGTGGTCCCTTCTGGCATTGAAGTCTGTGAATCGGGAATTTCCTTTCCTAATCCATGGGTAAGGGATTGTGGTCTATGTGTTAAAAGTTTAAGAAATGAGTCTCCATAATGCTTTCTAGGGTCCCTGATTCACTCTCAGGAAGCGGAAGGATTTGGAAAGATACCAATCCTGTCATGATCCAATTCCACATCAGAGTTCAGTTCTGAGGCATTTTCCAAGGGGTGACCACATTGACTTGGTTAAGTGAAAATAATAATAATAAAAATCATATTTCCCTGAGGAGACCAGTGAGGTTTCTAGGGTGTAGGGCAACCTGAGAGGTTTGCATACTTAGGGAAAGGGTTTAGCCTTATAAGAGGGGTTTTTTTTCTTAAAGAAGGAGGAAAATCACCTTATACCTTATGGCTACGTCTACACTGCAGGCTTCTTGCACAAGAATTGTTTTGCTCAGGAGTTCTTGCGCAAAAGGTCTTGCGCAAGAGTGCGTCCACACTGCCATGTGCTTTTGCGCAAGAAATGTGCTTTTGTGCAAGAGTGTCCATTTTAGCCATAGGGGTTTCTTGCGCGAGAAACTCCTGTTGCCCGTCCACACTGCCTTCTTGTGCAAGAGCTCTTGCACAAGAGGGCTTATTCCTTGTGGGGAGAGGAATAACTCTTGCGCAAGAAGCCCTCTCTTCTGATGCTTTACTGTAAATTTACTTGCGCAAGAACACGTGTGCAGTGTAGATGCTCCGCAAGTTTTTGCGCAAGAATGGCTGTTTTTGCGCAAAAAGCCTGCAGTGTAGATGTAGCCTATATGTCTTTCCTTTATCTTTAGCACGGAGGATTATGTATACAGTGCTGCATGAGAGACTTTCTGATCCAAATGAAATCCAAATGGATTATTCCAAGAGCTCAAGGAGATAAACCAATATGAACTCTGAGGAACTCTGAGGAAATATCAGGGGCCTTTTCAGTCATGGAACTAATAGTTTCAGACCCAGGCCAAGGTGTGGATCCCTACCCTGGTGTTGGCCCTCTGACTTCCATGACCAAAGCCTTATGAGTATGCATTTGCTTTTCAGAAGCTGCAATGGGAAGTACCAGATTCTGAGGATTATGGTCTCTAGGACGGGCTATTTCAGCTGAGGCAGAGACCTGTGAGGCTAGTCATCTATCAGTCTGTCAGATCTGGTCTTCACTTATTCATTGATTCATAGAGACTGGTCCCTTAGGTATGACCCCAGTCAAGTACTTTGCTAGCTTTCTAACCTCCCCAGGGGTTGTAGCTGAGGCTTATCTCCCAACACTTACATTCCCTGTGTTATGGAACAAGAAGAGTTAGCTGCTAGTGCTTCTGGCAATAGCATAGCTAGGAGGTAATTCTGAGAAACATTTCTGGCCCTGCAGATGAAGTTTCTGTATAAGGAGTGATAAAAGGCACAGGACTTTCTCCCAAGCAGGCCAAATAATGTACATATTCATCCAAAGCAGGAAAAACATCAGGACAAGAGGGTTACTTCTTGAAATTGTGTTTCTGTGACTTTGGTCCCCACACAGGAGAATCAACGATATGTGTCAAGGTCCTAATATCCTTAGTCAAAAACAAACAACCAAACCAAACAAACAATGAAAAATAAGAAATAAAAGAGAACTAACTACACTAAGAGTGTGTCTAGACTACAGGGTTTTTTTGAAAAAAGTGGCCTTTTTTCGAAAAAACTTCCCCTGCGTCTAGACTGCTGCCGTGTTCTTTAGAAAGTAAATTGACAGAACGTGGCAGTTTTTTGGACCGCGGAAAACCTCGTTTTACGAGGAAGAACACCTTTTTTTGAAAGTGCTCTTTCGAAAAAAGGCACTATGTAATGCAAACTGTGCTTTTTCGAAAGAGAGCATCCAGACTGCCTGGATGCTCTCTTTCAAAACAGTGGCTTGCTTTTTCGAAAGTACTGGTTGTAGTCTAGATGCTCTTTTTCGAAAGAGGCTTTTTGAAAGTATCTTTTGAAAAAGTCTCTTTTGAAAGAGGCTTGCAGTCTGGACGTAGCCTCAGAAGGCAGAAGCACTGCATATGATCCATTCTGACAAATCAGGGTCAAAGGACTTAGAGAGATTTCTGATCCACCTGCTATAATGGGTGGAAGAAAATGAAGTGTTTGGTGTAGCACACTTCCTTTTGAAGCCTCCTTGTTTGGACCTGCAAAGAGAGAGGCTGAGGGCATGACAGCACTCCAGCTAACATTGATATTCGAAGGCTCTACCAGTCCAAGCTGCACTGTCAAGGCATCCAAAGAGCACGAATGTGAAGACATCACTTCAAGAAATAAGAGATATACATCTTAATTATACATATGCCCGGCTGTCTTTCTAAAAGATATATTCTAGTTCAAACAAGAGTTATTTCAAGGAAATTCTATGGCCTGTGTAAGCAGGGAACTAGACTATATGATCATACTGGTCCCGTTTGGCCATATACTCTGTGAAGCGTTAGTTTATGGTGGAATAAAACTCTTGAATGCAGATCCAATAAGACAAGAGCATGTTGAGCACATAAGAGACTACCTTAATTATAGAGAACTGGAATGTATGGAAAAAACCCTGATATGTTCTTTTAAATAAATAGAAAACTGATTATTTCTCTAAATTACTTAGTAAATCACTGCATGAGAAATGTGTCTTTTTATGGGTGATGAATATTCCAAATAAAAAAATACTTGATAGAATTTAAACTCTGAGTGCCAATTCTCAGAGAACTAGGTTATAGAGCATTTTATAGGAAAGAAGAGCAAAATTAGAATTCATAAATGGAAAGCACTCAAGAAAAAGGGCTTATTAGTTTTAAACCCAAAGGGTGCAATAAATATGAGTAAAGTATAGTTACCTTTCTTTTTGTGTCAATGAAATTGGATAACATATTATCTTGTGCATATAACTCATTTTTTCTGTCAAACTCATTCTATCATTTTATTTCAGGGCCACTATAATGCAGACGATATCCAAGTGCTAATTTGATATACAATTAAATATTGTGATAGAAGGAACATTTAACACCTGATGCTCATGCTACCAAAAATCAGCTTGAAACTGGATGCCAGCTCTCTGTAACAACTCTGTTTATAATGCACATTTGAGTAATGGGGAATAAAAGGACCCTAGATTTTCTTCTGAAGTATCTCTGGATAGCAGCGTTAATCATCCTTCTGGATAATAGCCCAAAAAGCAATAACTGGTGCAATATATAGAATGGTTTTCACTCAGAATATCAGACCACATTCAAGGCATAACTGCTTTGAAAGTTTTAGATGCACACTGTAAAAGTAGAGATATAAATTAACCAAGTTACTCTGTCCACCACTTCGAAAGTTTGACAGACAACACCATTAAGATAAAACAGAGACAACAGAATGACAGCAAGGGCCTGATCCTGAAATTTAATGGTGTTCCATGTTTGCAGCATTAGTGGATGGTTCAATAGACTTACTTTCAGGTGAATTCATATGTAGAAATTTAGCGCAAATTAAATATAGTACAGGGATGATGACATATAAAATTAAATCAGATTGAAATTGCTGCTTGGACAGCTTCAACTTTTAAAAATTTTTCCATATTTGAAATGAAACAAAAAAAAAGTGTCCTGTCTGCTTTTGTTTAAGCCAGTGCTACTACTGAACCACGGAGAGGTGCTGATGATAGGTCATGACAGGATACACTGCAGTCAGTTCACATTTTTAATTATAAACACCAAATATCATGACTGTTTGTAATACTGGGGACCCGGGCTGTCCTTCAGCACAGTCAGCAGCTCCCTGTGGTTGCTGTGTCTTAGGAGGCAGGCAAATGGGGAAAGGCAGGCAGAAATGATTTTTCTGTAGTGCAGCAGTCTTACCCACCAACATATCACCCGTGCAAAAAACACTATAGAGTTGACAGGATGGGGAACTGAACCCCTAAATTTTCAAACTACCTATTAATTTCAACTAAAATTTCAGAAAAAGGAGCAAGAGTTAATAATTGTCCCTAGCTGTTTAAACAGCTAGGCTGTACATTTGTGTGTAACAACTGTAAAGTGCACATAAATTAATCAAATAGACATCTAAGTTAGGCACAAAAATAAGAGCCCAATCAAATTATATATAATAATAACAATACAGCAAAAGCTGCAGGTTTTTCTTCATTTGTCTAGGCTGGTCTTAAGCAACAACTAAAATCCCTACCATACTGAAAGTGAAGGAATGAGAAGAGCTCTCAGCATTACAGTAAATATCTCTAAGTAAATATTTTTCTTTGCATTCAAAGTATATTCCATCTGTTATTGCCAATTTTTCATTCTCCCACATCTCTTCACTGCTGAGCACATATGTCTGAATTTACACCCTTTTTCTTGTTTTTGGCAGCTACTAAAAAAGGGTTTTGAATAATGAGAGGACAAAAATACTTTCAGCCTGCAGGTGTAATTTACAGTTTTGCTGAGAGCTGTCAGGCCCTTTAAATATTATTGTTAGCATTTGGGTCAGATTTTAAGAGCACATCATCCACATTTGGGACTATATTTTCAAGACAGAGCAGCTCTGCCTTATGCACCAAGATAAGAAGCAAGATTTTCAGTAGTTTGAGTACTGTGTTCTTTGACAAATTTAACCATAGGTATCAAATGAGAGCAGCTGTGTGGTGAAAATTCAGTCCTTAATTTATGTGCTTATATGGGAACAGAGCTCTTTTGGAGATTTGACCCAGTTGTGAATGCTGAACATTTCAAAATCTAGTCATGATCCCTTTATGGTTTATATACTAAATCGAGCTCTTCCAAGAAATAAATCCCTTTAATGTATTCCCTTGGTCATTTATTTGTGCCTATGGCTGATGAATTTTCCAGTAGCATGCAAATTTCACACTATCTGATTTTTCTAGCCATACAATACTTGTCTTGTTCAATGGGGCAAAAACAGAATTATTTAAATTTAGGAGCGGGAGGACTCAGCAAAACCATCATAGAACCAAGATTCAGCCATTAAGACTCAATATCTTAGTTTATTGTCATCTCCCAGGCTTCATTTTCCATGGAGTTTCTTCAGACATCAGGTGGTTGCATACAGCTTTAATTTGACAGAACGCTGTAGGGCAGGGGTGGCCAACCTGCGGCTCGCGAGCCACATGTGGCTCTTCTCCCCCAGAAGTGCGGCATGTAAAGCTGCTCCTGTACCCCCCCTCCCAACAGCCCCTGCCTCCCCCCCGGTCCCCGGCTCCCCTGTGCTCACTGAGGCGGCGATTCAAAATGACACCCAAGATGGCGGCCATCGATGGGAGCCTGATATGTCCAAAAAGTCTAAGCTTGTTTCTTTTTTTTTTTTGCTTGACAATTCTGGTGTGGCTCTTCTCATTTTTTCTGCCGCTGTTTTGGCTCTCTTTGTTAAATGGGTTAGCCACCCCTGCTGTAGGGCTACGTCTAAACTATGATCCTCTTGTGGAAGAGCAAATGCAAATGGAGAGCTTATTTGCATATGCTGTGTTCTCATTTCCTCGTCCTTTCCCTTTTGCGCAAGAAGTTTTTGCGCAAAAAAGCACTGTGTAGATGGCGCCTTTTTGTGCAAAAAACCCCTTTTGCGCAAGAGCCATTCTTCCTAAAAGAAGGGAGGCGGGTTGCAGAAAAAGACGCCATCTACACAGCGCTTTTTTATGCAAAAACCTCTTGCGCAAAAGGAAAAGGAAGAAGAAATGCAAATGAGAGCTTGACATATGCAAATGAGTGCTTCATTTGCATTTGCTCTTCTGCAAGAGGATCATAGTTTAAATGTAGCCTAGTAAAAACTCTTTTAGTAATTTCTCTATTATTACAAATGTAGAGACAGTTTTTTCTCAAAGGTTGTTTGATGTTTGTAATTCTTTTAGTGAGCCATGCTGAAATTCAAGTGAACTTGGGCTAGTATTTAATTTCCACTTGAAATCAGGCAAAAGTCATCAGTTCAGGGTCAGTTTCAGCTTAAAATTTTGGGTATAAAAGAACCTGAATCACAAAGCAACACTCAGTGCATGTGAACTCACTGGAACTGAGCTAAAAAATAAAGGTTTGTGCTCTGAGACCCAAAGCTATTGGGATTTTCTTTGCTTTTTCTGCAACTATTTTGTTAGAACCAGTCCAGTTATGGAAGAGCAAGATGAAGCATATGGAAGAAATGAGATGGTATAAACATCTTCAAGCCGTTATTTCAAAGTAATGGGATGAAACTGAGCGAAGAAATTTTGACTGAGTATTTATTGATTAGGAAAAAAAACCCCTAAATATATAGCAGATTAGAAAAAAAACCCTAACAATAATATCTATTTGACATATTTTAAACACTACCAAAGGGATTGATAGCAGTACATTCAATTCAGACATTTAAATCTAAACAGGCTAAAGCACCAGACAGAATACACTTTAAGGGAAAAATCTGCATTAACAAGCAAATGGGGTGGATGACCTCATATAGGTTTATTCCATTTATAATTTCTATGATTAAGTACTTTCTACCAAAATTGCATGGTATTAAAGCTAATGTACTATCAGAATTCTTATAAATCAGAATTAAACATTGCTTCATTTTTTTACATTCTGATGTGTAACACAGCTGATGCAACTAATATAATGTTGCAAATATTTTATGATGTGGAAACGCTGGCCAAACCTGTTGTCCAATCCTATAGCGGTTATACAAGACTTCCCCATAAACCAGGAATGCAGACTCAAGCTCTTTATTAAAGAACAAGTAAAAATTACTGAGACAAGTTAGATGCCTTCAAGTCACCAGGGCTTGATGAAATACATCATAGAATACTCAAGAAGCTAACTGAAGAGATATATGAGTCATCACCAATTATCTTTGAAAAATCATGAAACACAGGGAGATTACAGAAGACTAGAAAAGGGCAAACATAGTGCTCATCTGTAGAAATAAGGACAACCTGTGGGATTAAAGAACAGTCTGCTCAATTTCTGTACCAGGAAAGATAATTGAGCAAATAATTAAGAAGTCAATTTGCAAAGCTCTAGAAGATAATAAGGTGATAAGCAATAGTCAGCATGGATTTGTCAAGAACAAACTGTGAAACTAACCTGATAAGTTTCTTTCACAAAGGCTATGTCTAGACTGCATCCCTCTGTCGACAGAGGGATGCAAATCAAGCACATCGAAATTTCTAATGAAGCAGGTATTTAAATATCCCGTGCTTCATTAACATAAACATGGCCGCCGCTTTTTTTCTAAACGGAGTTTTTTCAAAAAAAACGGCAGTCTAGACGTGGATCTGTTGAAAATAAAGCCTTTTCAACAGATCCTGTATTCCTCAAAAAATGAGGTTTACAGGATCTGTCGAAAAAGGGTTTATTTTTGACAGATCCGCGTCTAGACTGCCGTTTTTTCGAAAAAACTGTTTTGAAAAAAAGCAGTGGCCATGTTTATGCTAATGAAGCATGGGATATTTTAATCCCTGCTTCATTAGCAATTTCGATGTGTCTAATCTACATCTCTCTGTCAACAGAAAGGTGTAGCCTATACACACCCAATGTGACAAACCTTGTGGATAAGGAGAATATCTAGATTCAAATATGTAAGGCATTTGATACAGTCTCACATGACCTTCTCACATGACGTTCTCCTAGGGAAATACAACCTAGATGGAAGTACTAAAAGGTGGGTACATAACTGGTTGGATAGCCATTCCCAGAGAGTATTTATGAATGGTTCACAGTCATGCTGGAAGGGCATAACAAGTTGGGTTCTACAGGGATCAGGTCTGGGACCAGTTCTGTTCAAAAGCTGCATCAATGATTAAGATAATGGAGTAGAGAGGACATTTTAAAAGTTTACAGATGAACCCAAGCTGGAAGAGGTTGCAAGTGCTTTGCAGGATAAGATTATAATTCAAAATGATCTAGACAAACTTGAGAAATGGTCTGAGGAAACAGCATGATATTCAATAAGGACAAATGCAAAGTACTCCACTTATGAAGGAACAATCAGTTGCATAAATACAAATGGGAATGACTGTCTAGGAAGAAGTATTGTGGAAAAGGAACTAGAGGACTAAAAACTAGTGTACTACAAGCTATCTATGTGTCAACAGTGGGCTAAAAAAGCAAACACCATTCTAGGATGTATTATTAGAAATGTTGTAAGCAACAGTCAAAAAGTAATTCTTCTACTCTACTCCATAGTGGTTAGCTATCAGTTGGAGTATTGTGTCCAGTTTTGGGCACCACATTTCAAGAAAAATAAGGATGAATTGGAGAAAGTCCAGAGAAGAGCAACAAAAATGATTAAAGGTCTAGAAAGCATGACCCATGAGGGAAGATTGAAATAATTGGGTTTGTTTAGTCTGGAAAAGAGAAGACTGAAATGGGACATAAATCTTTCAAGCACCTAACAGGTTGTTGCAAGAAGGAGAGAGAAAAATTATTCTCAACCAATGATGAAAGGACAAGAAGCAATGGGTTTAAATTGAAGCAAAGAAGGTTTAGGCTGGACATTAGGAAAAATTCCTTAACTAGCAGGGTGGATAAGTATTGGAATAAATTGCCTAGTGAAGTTGTGAAATCTTCATCTTTGGAGATTTTTAGGAGCAGGTTAGACAGACACCTGCTAAGGATGAGTGCATGGGACTGGACTTGATAATTTCTTGAGGCTCCATGATTCTATGTTGTAGCACCCAAAAAAGTTTGTAAAACATTAAAAGGGTTTTATAGGTCTTGCCAAACCCTAGGTATAGCTGATTGTGTGAACCAAAGCAGGTATGGCCTTGGAGGAACAGTAACATATCAGGTGTTAGCTAATGAAATAAATGCATTCTTGACCTGATAGTGTGGATCAAGAACCATCAGAATTCTCAAGTAACTATGTAAATGAACTCCCAGGCCCACCAACAAGGGGGCAATTGCCCCATGAGCTTGTGATTCTGAAGGATCCAGGGCAACAATAAATCTGGCTGAGTGACCTGCCTGCTGAACTGAACCTGTGTTCTTTCTGTATGATTAACATCAAGCTCTGCTGAATCATCACGCTTCACTCTTTAAAGTGCTGCATAGTCCTGTCTTTGGTTTCAGCTTCACTCTTTGTTAGTGCAGCTAATGTTGGAGCTCCAAGAACTGCAACAATTAACAACACAGTAGCTCTAGCTGCACTAGCAATACAAACAACAGGTCTCTTGAAAAGAGTCTACTAAATTGGAAAAGTGTTGTTTGTCTCAAGTAACTAAAGTGTTTCCAAGCAAAGAAAGAGTTAAGCAAAAAGACTATTATTTTGTCAAGTGACTTTAGAGCCTATTATATTTTCAAATCTTTTAGTTGGCTAAATCCTTGTGATTTAGACTCCACTAATTCAAATTTTAAAATATATTGAGGCACCTAACTCCCATCAAAATCAAAGGGACATAGCCACTTATATACCTAAAAATCTGGTCTTAGGTGCCTAAGAGACTTTTGAAAATAGGACTTGAGGTATAACATCACTTAGGCTCTTCTGATTTTCCCCCAAATTACTAATGGGATGAACTCGAAACTTCTGTTTTTGAAGAAATACAAAAGTCTTTGCCTAGTATAGGATGGGAAAGAAAGTATAGGTATGTTAAAGGTTTTAGACTCCTTAAATGCCCAGGCGAAGGAATGATAAATATAGTTCAAGTAAAATATTAGTTCAATACTACATTTTAGACTCAAAATTAAATGAGAAAGATATCTGTTTAGTAGAAAGATACTTCAGAATACTTATTAGGAAAGGAATTAGGGAGCTATTATAGAAAAATCCATAAAGCTTTCAACCTAATATTCAGCTGTAGAGAAGAAGGCAAACAGGATGCTAAATTTTATTGGTAGAGGAATACTGTATAAATCAAAGAAGAGAATACTACTCTGCTGGTTATATCTCATGTCAAATACTTTGTAAAATACATTTCAAAATGCTTTATGAAGGTTAAAAGAAGTGCAGCATACAGCATCCAAAATATCAGGTTTTAAATTTGTAAGTTATGGAAAAAGATTGGGAAAAATACGAGTTCGAAAAAAGAAGAATTCAGAGTGACCTAACAGATATCTTAAAAGATAAAAAAAAACCCACCAGGGGATTCATCCTGCATTCTTTTTAACAAAAGTGTTTACTAAAAGTAAAGACAGTTTTCAAGGAATGAGAAATGTAAGAAGTTTTAAATAGATTCTTTGTTGGGTAATTTTTAGACCATGTCTTCTGTTCATTCATACTCGAAATTGCATATGCAAAGAGTTTATGTTTTGCAAGAGCAAATAGAGTGTGGGAGGAGCAAAAATCCTAATCTAATCTAATCTGGCATCAAAGATAATTGAAATGCCATAATTACATAGTTAATGCATGTTGCCACTATAAGAAAGAGTTATGGATGTTTGAGTGTCTTACCTGTGTATTTTTATACCTTGTTTGTACTTTGTTTTAGCATAAATTTAACTCTGTTTCCTGAGTTTGAAATGCTTGTTTTGAAGATAATTATTTCACCCCAACATATATTTTACTCTAATTACTGATGAATAATCTGAAACTTAGCTCCATTTTAAAGTAGTTTGGAGATTTTGAAAATATAAGAACAAACCTCAGAATCAATGTGCATCCATGTCCCGGAAACTCAATGGAGGTTTTTTCTTGAAATGTATCCCTATGACAATAAAAATCTACCACAAATTAAGGCTCTGATTCTGCAGACACTTAAGCACATATACGGTATTATTTGTCTGTGTAGTGTTATTGAACATTATGGGGCTATTCATCTCTGCAATGTTCTGCACATTCTGAAGTGTTTGAGGAATCAAAACCTGTTTAACATTTAAACATTAGAACCTCAGCTAGGAAACGGGGAAGTTCAGGCCAGTAGGGTGTACGCAGAATTTTATGTATATGTAAATGTCTTGATTATTATTATTATTATTATTACTATTATTGTATTTTAATAAGAGCAAATATGGAAAATGTAAAGCCTGAGTTCATACGTTATCTGGACACCTTATGTAAAGAAAACAGAAAGGAGAGCATTAGAATGAATTGAGATAAAATGTCAATCAATGAGGTTGTCAGTCATTGTAAACTACCATCATGACAAAATGTTTTGGCACGTAGCTCACGTATGTCACATCCACCAACTTACCTGTTGGAATTTGAAAGATAATGTATGCACTTGTTATGATTCTCCTTAGCCAATCATTGTAAAGCTATGTAAATTAGCATTTTGAATGAGCCAATCAGTTTAAAGTGAAATATTATGAATATTCATGAACCCATGTTATAAAAGCCTGTACCACGCAACAGTTGGTGTGGTGTCGCGTATATGTGCATCGAGTTAGGTATAGTGTAAGAGAGTGAGAGAGGTCCAAATCTTAGTCCTAGGTCAAGAGAATGTGTGAGGTCTAATACAGTCTTTAAGAATTAAGCAGGGCGGAAGGCTTTGTTTCTTTCTTTTTAGGTAGTGTTAGGTTTAGTTAGCTAGTTTAGTATTTCAGAGTAGTTTAGCTTTCGTCGTCGTGCTTGTTCGGCAGGCTGCGTCGCGGTACCGCTTGTCAGCCGTCATCGCGTCTGTTCGACGGGTGTGTCGGTGATTAGATTAGGGTTTTCTTTTAGGTTAGATAGGATAGGATTATTAGAGTCTAGCGTCCATCGTCTGCTCCGGCCGCAGCTGAAGAGCGGGAAGAGGACCGAAGACCAGACGCATCTGCGGAAGGTAGATCGGCCGTCTTCGAAATCTTCCTCAGCGCTTCGAGGGATCGCACAGGCTGTTCCTCTCCAGGGGCTTCAAATTAACCTAAGGATTGAGGTCGCCTGACCAACGAACCTGCCACCGAGGGACTCCTGGTTGTTCCTCGCCCGAGGCTCTCCATCAGCCAGAGGCTTGAGGTCACCAGCATCGCCACCATCGTCCTGTTTGCGCCGAGGACTCTGGTAATTATTATTAGGGGTAACCATAGGAGGATTGCCCTCCATGGTTATTCGATGTATGTTATTTAAATTTGCACTACAATATAGTCCTGTTGTTTAACTCTAACCACTTGCCAGTTTTTATTGACTGCGCCTAAAATCTACTGATATTACGACCGGTGATAGATCCGAGTAGTGAGGACCTTAGTCCATCCCACAAGGATGTGAATCAACTGTAGCTTCCCCGCTAACAGGGTGCATGGAATTTATTTCACAGAAAAAAGTTTTTTAAAATAGCATGTTAGATTACATGCACTACCCAGAGAATCCATGACTACCAGGTGTATTCATGCGGCATAGTGAGAAAAGGAAAATGATGACGATGAATTCCTAATCAAAACGAGACTAAAGAAAGGCATGGAGGTGGGGAGAAAATGAAAAAATGGAACAAAGAAAAAGAATGAGAGGTCTGGTGGCATATGTTATTTTTATTTCCATCATTTTAACTTTAATTGACTTTGATTGATTTAGAGGTACTACATTTTATTAGGATTCTATTTTGGATTCATTATGTAACTAAACACCTGAAAGATGAAGAGAAGAGATGTATATCTAGATCAATGTATATATACATAGACAAGTGATACTGATATATACTTATTGGTAAAAAGAATTGATTCTGGGTGAGAAAACAAAGGAATAATTGTAGTATGAGTTAATGATATTTTTAGATAGCAAGATGAATGAGGAAAAGACTATGTGAGGATCTGAGTCATGTTTTTCATGTTAGAAGTCAATAGTTTAACCTTTTTTTTTGTCTCATCACAATCAATGAGATTTTTTCATGGGTCCTATATGGGTGAGTAGGGGAGTAATGTCCTCTACACTCGAATTTCCACCCCTCTGTAGTGCAGCTGTCTAACATCTCACCAGGTCTTGTGACCAAACCAGAGGCGGAGGTGGGAGAGGAGGGAGAAGATAGACTGAGGAAATACAACATATACATAATACTTCCTCGCTCCCTAGGAGCAAATGGGTGGCTAGGGGACACAGAGTAGTGTAGCAATAGTTCTAATCCAGGGAAAATGTTTCTGGTAAAGGGATGATGCAGTCTAGTTCCCCCCACACTCGATCTCTGGAGGAATTACATCTCAGGATGCTGTGTTGGAGGTGCAATTATTAATGGTATTATTTTTGCAAAGTTCTTCATTATACCATTCTGAAATGGAGGTTAACCCTCATGGTGCAATCTAGTAACAGTAACAAAATGACTGTTAACATTAAAAAATAAAATTTGGGTAGGTTTTTTTTTGTTAATGTTGGTGAACCTTAACATTGTTTAAAAAGTATTTTGTTTTTAAAAGTTTTTATCTCAGTTTGGCTGGGGTTTTTTTTGCTAATGGTGCTGTTTTTTTGTGCTAATGATGTCAGTTTGTAATAGAAAATATTAGAAAGCAGTAGTGTTTCTGTTGGCCTCAATATCATGAGCAAACTTACATGCGCAACACAGAACATCTGTCAACTGAGATGAAAGATTGTACAGTTGCCAAGTATCTAAAGGATACTTGATTTTGATTTTGTTACAGACAGGATTAATATTATTTGACTTAGAAGTTGAGAACTTATTTACAATTTTATCCTAAATTTCACATTTTCCTATAAGCTCTTGCTGTTATTAGAAAGCTGCAAATTCCAAATCATCTCATTTAATTTCTGTCTTCAGAAGAAATGATGTAGTCTTACTTTTAGTTAAAAATATTAATTGCAGTCTCTATAAATGAATTGCAGATGTGTAGGCCAATATACATTGGACTGCACTGATGTCATATACGGTCTTTAGATGTCATAGAATAGGTCTTTCAGTCTACTTAATGAGGTCTTAAAAATAAAGAAAATACTAGCTTTCTTCAAACCTCTAGCTACTTGATAGGTGACATAAGGAATATAGGACACAGTGGCAAGCAGATATTTGAAGAGAGAGGTGGTGCAGAAATTCATCTAATTTTCAATAATTCTATTTATCAAATTTTAATTAGATCCTTTGTAGCTACTTGTGCTTTGATCTGAGCTGATTGATCAATGCATTGTGTTTTTAATAGGTTTCATAATAATAATACTTGGCATTAATGTAGCAATTTACAGTTTTCAAAGTACTGTATAAACATGAGCTAATTAATTCACATAATATCTTTAGGAAGTAGGAACAGTAAGTATTATAGAATAGAGTAGTTGTAGAAACAGAATCTGAAGCACAGAAAGTCTAAATGATTTGTCCAAGACCAGAAAACGAGTCAGCGAAAAAGCACCAAACAGTATTGAGCAGTTGCTAACTCCATTCCAAATTCACAAGAGCACAATTCCTCTCAAAAAAGAGACCACTGGCTGGAATTTGAGAGCAATTTAAGGAGCTTTACATTTTGTGGTAGGTTTGCTTTTGCCAAACTGTTTGCTTCTTCTTTGATTTCAACTTCAGCAGACCAAAAAATCCATGGAAGTCTGAATCCCAGATATTCGTCTTGAGAAGAGCCATGAAAATCAATGGATAGTAGTATCGTGTCTATCTTGATGATTCATCGGTAGCTGCTGTTTGTCACAGTGAGACTAGAAGGACTGATGGTACTATTTTTTAGCCCCTGATATCTGCTTGACTTGATTAGCTAGTTAATGTCTCTTACTCTATGTCCCATCTTGTGTCATGCAGTAGAACCTACTGGTGCAGAATAAATGTATAGTATACCACTTCAAACCTAACTGTAAATCCTTGATCTCCTATAACCTATATTTTAAAATAACTACTCTGCTTTTTAGGAGTGTCAGTAGTTTATCTTCAGTTCATGAAGAAGAACTGAAGACTTGATGAAGTCAACTATGGATCTCATTTTCAATTTTATGTGGAAGTTGCTCAGACAGTGTGCTGATGGGTGACAATACAAAACAGTTAGGAAGACAAATGTATGCCCCAGAGTAAGAGGGGTGTAAGAGAAAATAAGTGTTGTGCTCCCCCTACAGGAGATAAAGATAGTTATGATGAAGTATCATAACTGCATTATCAGAACATAAGTACTATGCAGTGTTTTGGTATCAAATTGGGTGTTTTGGTATCAAATGTATTTATTTGCCATTCTTCTGGAAATATGAAATGATGCCTATAACTATATTTATGAAAATATGTGTGTGATAGTATAAAGGTTATAATATCACACATACTCCCATATCTGGTCTCCCTGATCTTGCAGGTGGTGGACTCTGATGGGTGCTGAGGCAAATGAAATAAGGTAACCAAAGACTTTGATGGGAAAAGTAGAGACTGTTCAGAAATCTTGCTGCATTCTGAGTTTCCTGCTTAGAGATTCTGAAAACTGCATGGACAGGCCTTTCCATGACTGGATCCAGGAATAGCCAGCCTGGTGAAGCAGACCTAGAAGCAGTGGGATGGCTGGTGGAGCTGATTTCTCTGAATCAGGACTGGCAGCATAAAATCTTCTTGAAATAACTGTATCAATGAACTTACTTGCCAGCCACAAGTAAGGGTATACATCACAGAACAAGAACAGGCAGGCTGAGGAGAGACATCTGTTAGGGTATACATCACAGAACAAGAACAGGCAGGCTGAGGAGAGACATCAGGTGCCAGTTCACTACCTCAGGGCCCATCTGGATTAATGAGTGAAGTGGATGATAGGGATGTTAGATATTGGGTAATTGAATAGTTGTGTAATCGCATGAAATCTTAGCAGTTACATGACTATTAGAAAGTCCCCGGGGGTAGGGCCAATAGCCAGTGAGCTCCTGGCCCCACTCCCTGGGAGCCCCCTGTTACCTTGCATTGCTCCCTCTATATCAGAGGTAGCAGTTCAGGGTGCCAGGGGGAGACAGTCCATGAGGAGAGCCAGTTTAAAAATGAACTTCCTGCGCAGACCAGCTGCCTGTAGCACAGGGTAGCAGCAGTCCCTGTCCATGGGGGTCTGAGTGGGATGCAGGCAGCCTCTGTCTGCAGGGAACTCAGATGCCCCACGGAGAGGGGCTACTGCCACAAAGATAGAGGCAGCAGCGGTGTATGTGTGGGGGGGGGTGTCAGGAGGCAATGAGGAGCCATTGCTGTGGGGAACCGGCTGTTAAGCCAGCTCCCACCACCACCGGCTCCTGCTTCCCCCTTGCTGCCTCTGCTACAAAGGCAGCAAAAGGGGAGGAATGTGTGTAGTCAACAAGATTAACTGATAAGCTTACGCTTATCAGTTAATCGTATAGTCAACTACACGTTGATGTCCCTAGTGGGTGAGGGTTCTTTTGTGAATACAATATGGCCCCACCAAAAATAGGCAATCACCTGTAAATCCTGAAAGTGGAAGGCAGCTTGGGAAAAAGTGATCATGAAATGTAGGAAGGAAAGCAGCAAAATAAAAGACAATAGATTTCAAGAAGGCAGATTTTAGCAAATTCAGGGAGTAAGCAGGTAAGATCCCATGGGAAGCAATGAAATAACATTTGACGAAGGTTGGCAGTTTTTCAGAGAGACAGTATTAAGGGCATAAGAACAAACTATTCCACTGCATACAAAAGATAGGAATGAGGCAAGAGACTGCCCTGATTCATTAGCGATTACCTTTGAAAAGTCATAGAAGACAGGATAGATTCAGAGGACTGGAAAAGAGTAAATATAATGTCCAGGTATTAAAAGGGAAGTAAGGGTAACCCAATGAATTACAGACCAGTCATCTTAAGTTCTGTACCAGGAAAGATAACAGTGCAAATAATTAAAGAATCAATTTGTAAACATCTTCAAGATCATAAGGTACTAAGAAATAGTCAGTATGGACTTGTCAAAAACTAATAATGTCAAACTGACACGATAGCTTTCATTGACAAGCAAACAAGTCTTGCTGATGGGGGAAATGGTAGATGTGGTATATCTAAACTAAAGCATTAGATATAGTCTTGCCTGAACATCTCATTAACAAACTAGGAAAATACAAGCTAGATGGAGCTACCATAAAGTGGCTACTATAAGGGAGCGACCATAAGGTGGGTGCATAATTGGTTGGATAAATATTCCCAGAGAGTAGTTATGAATGGTTCAAAGTCATGCTGGAAAGGCATAACAAGTGGGGTTCTGTAGAAATCAGTTCTGAGTCTGGTTCTTTTCAATATTTTAATTAATAATTTAATTAATGGCATAGTACACTTATAGGATTTGCAAATGATACCAAGCTGAGAGGGATGCAAGTTCTTTGGATGATAGGATTATAATTCAAAGTGATCTGGATAAAGTAGAGAAATGGTCTAATGTAAATAGGGATGAAATTCAATAAGGACAAATGTAATGTACTCCAATTAGAAAGAAAGAATCAGTTGCACACATACAAAATGGAAAATGACTGCCTAGGAAGGAGTATTGTGGAAAAGGTTGTGAAGGTTATAGTGGACCACAAGCTAAATATGAGTCAAGAATGTGACACTCAGTGTATGTCTACACTACAGAGTCAATTAGAAATAACAGACGTTATTTCGAATTAACTGTAATAGCTGTCTACACATACAAACCACTATTTTAAAATAAATACGAAATAGTAGAGCCCTTATTTGAATTAGGTAAACCCTCATTCTACGAGGAATAACACCTAATTCGAAATAGCTAATTCGAAATAAGTGCTGTGTGGACAGTTATTTCGAATTAGAGGGCCTCCAGCCCTTCCCAGTTCCCCCTGGTGACCACTCTGGGCCAAACCAGGAAAACTCCTCTCCTGTCCCCCAGCCCCGGGGCCCTTAAAGGGGAAGACTCTGGCCACCGGGCACGTGCAAGAGCCAGGCCTGCCAGCAGCCACAAACCCTCAGCCAGTGGCCACAGGATGGCAGCCAGTGGCAGTCAGCTCTCCCCTGCCTGGACCCCCAGCACCCAGGCCAGCCAGGGGCCGTAGACAGCGCGCGCCCTCCTGGACTACTGCAGAGATCATGGACCTCATTGAGGTTTGGGGGGAGGCCCCCAACTTCCATGATCTCTGCAGTAGGTGGAGGAACACGGCTGTCTACGGCTACATAGCAGCCATCATGGCCAGGAAAGGCCACAGGCGCACCCAAGGTGCCTGAAGGTGAAAGTGCTGCGGCAGGCATATGCCAGGGCCACCAGGGGCGGCGCTACTTCCCCACCCTCGACCGACTCTTGGGGGGCGGGGCGGTCCACGCCAGCCCGGGAGGCAGTGAGTCAAGACCGGAGGGCCCTGACCCGGGCACACCAGAGGGGCCAACGCCAGCTGTTCTGGCACCGGAGTCGGCAGGGTCGTCCAGGGAAGCCATACCGGGTAAGTGCCAGCACTGTCCCCTACCTGGAGGGGAGGCGGGGAGGGAGACCAGGGACTACGCGCATGGGCAATGCCTCCCACGGATCACGCAGCCACCCGTGCACGTGCGAGCACGTGCCATGCCACCCTTGGGCAGGTGGCTCCAGCTGTGAGACACCCAGGGTCCGTGGCCCAATAGGCACATGCGTGTGTGAAGAGACCTGACATGCTCCCCACCTGGGGGCGGGACCCAGCAGGACGCTCTCCCTTCACACACCCCCTCTACACAGAGGCAGGGGACATCTCCCCCCTGCCCCGGCCACACTATACATGGCACAGGTGCATGGGTGTGGTCTTGGGGCAGCTCCCAGTCCCAGAGAGAGCCAGACATCCTGACCATGGCCTCTGTGCAAGCACATCGGCTCTGACGGTGCAGGGCACGGTCACCCTCACGTCGTAGGGCGGGGCTGGGCATCATCCACTGTGTCCCCAGGGAGAACTGACCACTTCTCTTCTTTCTCTACAGCTGCACCAGCTGCTCATACAGGGCACACCACCCTGCCCAGGACATGCTCCCGCACCCACGGCCTGCTCTGGACCACCGGCACACGGCAGGAGTACTGGGACCAGCACCTGGGGGCCCTGTGAGCCCTGCACTGCACCATCCAGGCCTGGATGCTGGAGGACCTGCAGCTCCGCCGGGAACAGCTTGCTGAGGACTGAGCCATGAACTCTAACCTGCAGGCCCTGCTGCAGAGCATGCTCCCCCGTGCCAGTCCTGTGCCTGCTGCCCCCCCAACTACTGTTCCTCCTCCCACTCCTGCCCCCCCCACCTCTTCCTCCTCAACCTCCACACCCTCCTCCTCAATGTCCACACCCCCCCACCTCAACCTCCGCACCTTCCTTCCCATCCCCGCCGTGCTGGGAGGCGGTTGGCCTGGCGAGACCCCCAGCCCTAAGTGCTGAGCTTCCCCTCCCCCTTCTTCCCCTTGCTTCCCCCTTCCAGCTCTCTCCTCCCAGTTTTCCCTCTCCCCTCTCCCACCCTCTCTCCTACCCTCTCCCGCCTCCTTTCCCCCATCTCCCCAGAGTTTCATTCCCCCTCCCCAGTTGTGTTAAATAAAGACAGTTTATATTTTTGAAAATACGTGTCTTTTATTTGACATCAGGAAGGGGGATTAGGGAAGGGTAAGTGGAAGGACGAGAGGGAGGAATGGGGCACAAGCCCCCAGTGGGGCAGACCACGGAGACTGTTAGTGCTTCTCGTGGTGGAAGCTCTCCCGCAGGGCCCCCTGGATCCTGACAGCCCCTCGATGGTGCTCCCCGATGACAGCCTGCAAACAGTGCAGCCAGGCTGCTGGCAATGTGTCCATGAGATGCAGCAGAGTCCCCAGGGGCAGGTCTGGTTCCATGTTGCAGAGTGCCATGGTGTCCCGAGTGAGGGCAAGCAGAGCACTCTGAGACACAAATGCTTTGCTGTCCCTCAGCGAGGTAGACCAGCAAGCAGAGAAACCTGAGGACTGTCTGTCCGGCATGGGAGGTTGGGTCCCATTAAGCACAGCCCTCGGCTAGCCTGAGGCAGCAGTCCCACACACTAAGTCTGAACCTGATGCCCTTTTGGCACTGGTTCCAGCCAGCCTTACCTTCGATTCAGGGTCCACTGAATGTGGACGCGCTATTTCAAATTAGAAAAACGCTATTTCGAATTAGTTTTTAGGTCTAGATGCGTTATTTGGAATTAGCTTATTTCGAATTAACTAATTTGAAATAAGTTAATTTGAAATAGCGCTGTAGTGTAGACATATCCTTAGGCAGAAAAAGCAAACATAATTCTGGAATGTATTTGCAAGAGAGTTGTAAGTAAGAAATGCGAGGTAATTCTTCTACTCTACTCCAGATTGATTAGGTCTCCCCTGGATTATTGTATCCAGTTCTGGTTGCCACATTTCAGGAAATATGTGGACAAATTAGAAAAAGCCCAAAGAACAACAAAAATGAATAAAAGTCTGGACAACATGATCTATGAGGGAAGATTGAAATAACTGGGTTTGTCTAGACTGGAAAAAAGAAGACTGATAAAGGAGATAATAACAGCTTTCGAGTACCTAAAACGTTGTTGCCAGGAGGAGGGAGAAAAAATATTTTCATCAATGTCTCATGATAGGACAAAAAGAAATGGACTTAAATTTCAGCAAGGCAGGTTTAGGTTGGAAATTTGGAAAAAACTTCTTAACGATCAGGGTGGTTAAGCACTAGGATAAATGACTTAGGGAGGTTGTGAAATTGGCTATGGTGCTTGGTCCTTCCATGAGTGCAGGGGACTGGACTTGATGACCTCTTGAAGTCCCTTCCAGATCTATGAGTCTGTGACAATTTACCATTTAGATTTTACCAGTTTCATTTTATTCTATAAATAGTTATTTATATTATTCTCCTGAGGTAAGGGTTACATATTTATATATTATGCAATGGATGCTCAAGTTGGTGAAATTCACCACTATGCAGAGAGCCAACACAAGGTTCATTCCCCACTTAAGTCCTCAATGGACATACATTTTCTGCTTTACCACTGAGCTGACAGAAAAGAAAATATTAAACTACATTTTAAATATTAACATTTATTTTGCTGTTGATTCTGAAATCTGAAAAACACTTTTAATCAATAAAAATATTGACACATTTCATATCTGTTTCTGTCTTCTTGATTAGCAAGAAATAGTACCATTATAATTAGCTTTGTTTCCTCTTCGTAGTGGCCAACATATGATTTCTGATTACACATCATCTGTTGTGTTTGTCTTTTTATTTGACTTCAGGCATCCTATAATTAAAAGGAGAAAATCTGTTGGCATTTTAGCATGAAGCTTGGTAAAATGCTGCAAGACTCTTTAAAGACAAAGTCACCAAGAAGTTGAAAGATCAACTGATGGGAAGAAAATGGCTTATCTTGCACTTTATTGCAGATCCCTTCATTAAGCATGCTGAGAGAATGCTGGTAGGTCATGAAAGATCAGCAGGCTGTATCATATCAAGCTGCATGATAATTCTGATTACTGCTGCAGTTACAGTTATTATCCACTAGGTAACAGAAATAAAGAAATACACCACAGGGTAATGCATGCCTTACTGGTCTGGAACAAAAGTAAAATACATATTGAGGTGTGGTGTTTTATACCACCCTCACTAAAATCAGCCAGCAGCTTAGAATGGAACAGTGTAAGTAAATTATACACTTCACATCATTATGTAGAGTAAATAAATCTTTTTATATGAAAATTAGTACCTTAGAGGAAAAGGAAGGACAGAAAGTGTAAAACTGTGCAACTTTCAATTCAGCTTAGTATCACCAGTGGCAGTTTAATGAGGGAAGGTTTCATTTTGCAAACAGGAAGCATGGCTCTACTTCCAGCAATCCTATTATTCTTAAATCAGAAAGAGTATTTTATGATGGTGCTTGGTGTTACAGAAAATCAGAAATGTTGGGATTCGTTCTTATTAATTCTACAAAACACAATTTCCACACACTTGCCTTCTTCCATAGTTCATACCCTAAATACTAACTATTTCAAAATGTAAGGAATTTGGGGTGTGGGGATGTGTGTGAGTGGGGTGATCAGTAGGTTGCTCAGTGGGTTTTAGAGGAGTCAAAGCTAAGCAGCATTGAAATGGGTGCTAAAGTTTGGGAAACAGAGGTATCTGTAGTTACGAATGGATGGGTGGGTGAGGGTACAAAAAAGCAAAACGAGAGATCAGAGGAACCGGAATGACTACAAACCAGTTACAACTGCTGGAAACTGCTGGTGGGGACAGAGGAGGTCATAGGAAGAAGAAGATAGGCAGAAGCAGAAGCCAACTTTGGTCAGAGAGGTGTTTCAGTTGTGAGGTAAATAAATGTCTTCATGAAATGAATACCTCATGAGAAAATACTGGGAGAAGGGAAAAACAACAGAAGAGCCTCCCAGGGTTCAGTAGGTCCAAGGTACTGAAGCCAAGGTTTCTAGGTTGTCAGCAACAGAATTTGAAGTCTTCATGTAAAGAGGATGATCACTGACTTCAATTACATTTCCTGTTTATCAAAAGGAAAAAAAACCAGGCCTTTCTAATGAAATTATGCTCTGCTGTGAAAACAACAGAAATTATACGGTTAAGGATTGAGAGGGATAGGGATTACCATTGCACAGAAATGATGGGCCCAAATCTCCTTTCAGTTTCACAGGCTAAATTAGGAGTAACTTCATTGAAGTTAATGGAATTACACTGGTGTGAAGATAATTAGGGTTTGTTTACACACAAACTTGCACTTGTTCAAACCTCAGAGTGGTTGCTCTGATTTGAGAGTAATTTATTTAGGTTTAAGTCCATTACCCTGGCTAAATCTTTAAAAAGATTGTCCAAATTTCACCAATTTCACTAAACAGGTTTAAAGCAATCACACTTTTAGTTAAACTCATGGATTTATGAAAGACTTGGGGCTCCATTATTTGCTCTGGAAGCAAACAGATGAACAGTGTGGAGGTGTGAATAAAGAGTGGTATATAGCTTGTTATATCTACTGTCCCCCCCGCCCCAAGAATAAGCCTAAATATCTGGGAATCAACTAGCTCAGCAATATAGGATTATTCTGGGACTGTGTTTACTCCTTCTCTTTCAACAAAGAATACTTTCCTCGTTCTCCGTGCTGAGGCTTTTTTGAAGTAGCAAGTTTTTTTTGACTAGTATCATTGATTGGGCTGCATATTTACACTGATGGGAATCTGAGCAATGTGATAAACCGCATCCCGTTAGTGCTCAGTCACTATCTGTAGATGGAGACTACAACTATGGAAAGAAACTACATTTTATAACAATGATACCATGACGATGTCTCCCTTCTTCCTTTCACCTCAAAACTCAATTGTGCTGTCTAAAACCAGAGTCTTAAAAAAATCTTTTAACTCCTTCTCGGACTTTCTTCAGTCTATTTGGTTTACCTTTGACCTCTTCTATTCTATCAAGCCTTTAGGTGGAGCCTTCTCTAGTTTTACACTTTCAGCTGGAAACCCAGAAGGCTGTGTCCTACATATCTCTTTCCTCTTTTTCTGCACTCTGTGCATGGTCTCATCCACCTCAAATGTGGCTTACAACTGCTATTACAGCAATGAGGTCACACAAGTCTACTTCTGCTCCACACCTGGTTCCTTCTATCTGATCTTTCATTACCCTGTCAGATATATTATCATCTGTTTAAACTTAGTGTGGCCAGATCTGGACTCCTTATCCTCTAGAACCCTATTATCCTCTCTTTGGCTGCCACCACCATCCTTCCAGTCACTCAAGCCCATCACTCAGTACCCTCATCTCACATATTCAGTGTTGGCCTAATTTTGCAGCTTCCTTTACACAACATAACGAAGTTCACACTATTTCTGTATGTACAGTTAAAATTATCTTCCAGGCCCACAGTCTTATCTTGATTATGTAACCTGTTCCTCACTGGCCATCCTGTCACCCACAAACACTCCCTACTCCAGCCCATATAAAACACAGTAATTAAGATTAATTTCCTTGCCTGTCTTTCAGTATATGTCATCTTCTCCACACTTTAAATGGACTCCTCCCTGTCTGTATATGTCTGGAAATGGACTGACACAGCATATTCTCCTTCCCAGCCCCACACAGGAGTGAAGAGTGAATTGTGGCTTAGAGCAGGGGTGGGGAACCATTTTGGGTTGGGGGGCCAATGACCCACTGAAAAATCAGTCAGGCAGAGGGCAGCAGGGGCTGGAGTGCCAGCGTGGGCTCCCCAGAGCTGGGCTGGTGAGGAGCCCTGAGTCCCTGGGCCTTAGGTTCCCTATCTCTGGCTCAGAGGGATGCTTCTGAGCCACAACCCTTTCACAGACCATTTTCTGAGGCAGCACAGCCTGTGCCAACTTATACTAAGGGCTACAAAGAAATTTTCAGTCTTTCCACAGATGATGATAATAAATAATAAATCAATTAATAGAATTCCACAAAATTAAACTAAGTGTGGAACAGTTGTTATGATGAATAGCTTTAAATCGGCAATGGGGATTTTAGGATATGCAATTAAATGGTTGTTACTGAAGGATACAAATAAAATGGATGAATTAACTAATGAAATATTCCTGTTAATAAATGATAAATTACTATTAGGGAAAAGAATGAAACAACTATGGCACGAGCTTGCAAATGGATCAGTGCAGGCAGATTTCTAAATAAACTCCACTGACACTATGCTATAGCTGAAACAAAAGTTATGGGTTTGAAGCAAAAATTATTAATCTGTATAGGTGTGTATAGTTGTGTTATGCAGGAGGTCAGACTGGAAGTTCATAATGGTCCTTTCAGGCCTTAATATTGAACTAATCCATTTGTAGAATCCAGTTACAATTATCTAGCAGTATACCAAACTATGCTTATTATAGGGCATAATCCAATGTTCACTGAAACTAGTAGATAGTCTTCCACTAACTTTAATGGGCCTTGCATTAGACCCTCATTTTCTAAAATTCACAGTTTGTTACCTATCCTGGGAAAACATACTACGTTAGGGGCAGATTTATTGTGAGCCCCTAACAAGGCTTCTTGATTATTTTAATTAAATTTAAATTTTAAAATTACATTTTAATTTTATACACTTGTTAAAGGAGTATGATGTAAGCATTTCTAAATGGTTGACTGCACTGGATATGTTACATTTTCCTACCAATATTCTTCATGATGAATATGTGAATGAACAGGGATTTTTCTCTCTCTAAAATATGCTAATCCATTTAGGAGACACTAGGAAACAAAATGAATATTTGATAATCACTTGCATATGAACAGAAGTTGGAAATGTTTTATTAACAATACCAAATCTTAAATGTATACAAAACATTGATCCTATTTCAGTCAATTTGGGGAAATGTGAGCATTTCCAAAGATACTAGTACTTTCATTAATATGACTCATAGAAAATCTCAGTGATTTTAATACAATATTGGATTTATTCAAAAATGTACAGTTAAAAGTGCCATAAGAGGCATTGTATGGATTGCTCTAATTTAACTGTCTTTGAATTCAATCTAATGAAGTGTTTGATAGATTTACAACATGAGGATATAAGAATGATACAGTCAATACTGTATTTAATAAAGAAACATGAGAAAAAACAGTTGGCATTTCATCCTGCAACCTTGTAAAATGCTACCATTCACAATGAAGACAAATCACCTGGAAGTACAAAGATCAATTGATGGTAACGAAATGTCTTATATTCCACATTATCACAGGCCCCTTCATTACACATACTGTGAGAATGTGCCAAGTCATGATAGATTATTATGTTGGACCACATCAAGTTGCACAGTAAATCAGAATGCTGCACAGACATCAGACTACTAGGCACCATTTAGCTAGAGGGACATTATGTAACTTCACTAAACCACAGCTCCAATCTCACAATCCCTGGTTACAGATCTACTCTCATTTAATTCAGTGTGATTAGTCACATGATTAAAATTATCTGTATGAGTACAAATTGCATGATTAGGCTCTAAAACTCCATTTTCAAACTTTGTTCCTACTATACAAACCTCAGGGAATGCATTTTCCTTATAGGGTTGCCAGATGGCTTCAACAAAAATACCGGACACATTACACCACAATCTACATTACATCTTATTTAGAAAATACCGAACATTTATATTTTCTCAATTTGTTTCCCGAACAAAAAGCTCAAATACTGGACTGTTCGGTTCAAAACCGGACACCTGGCAACCCTATTTTCTAATGGTAAATTCTAGAATTCACCCCATTTCTGTGTTTTGTTCTGATTAGAAGGTGGAGGAGTGATGAGAAAAAAGCTTTTTATTTTATTTCAATTAATTATTTTACTTCCACGAGTCAGTTGTTGTGGTGGTGCGTTCACATTAGTGTGTATTGTGAAAGAGAGAAAGAATGTGGGTTTTTTTTATGTGCGCACCTGTTGTCTTGGCATAGTTATTGCTACCAAATTGTAAAACACACTTTAGTGAATGGAAAACTGTAGCACTCTACATAGCATGCTTTTAAACAAACCTAATTTATCAAAGCAAGTCCTTTTGTAACATTACTACAGCAACATGCAGATTTTTATTGTAAAAAGAAATATCAGTTTTGCAGTGTGCCAGCAAAAGAAAAGTCTATTCCTGAACTGATTATAACTGGGATTACATAGTCAACATTCACATTCTAGTATATTGAACTGAGTAACAGCTCCAGCCATTTTTAGGATATAGTTCTCTCTCTGTGGCTATATCTAGACTGCAGGCTTCTTTTGGAAGAAGCTTTTCCAGAAAAGATCTTCCAGAAAAACTTTCTTTCGAAAAAAAGCATCTGCACAGCAAAAGTGCATAGAAAAAGCGATCTGCCTTTTTGAAAGATAGCATCTACACTGAATAGATGCTATCTTGCATTTAAGCTGTGATTAGTATGGATGAAGTGGCCACCAGGGCACCTGTGCTTTTTTCTCTTTCCTCTTCTTTTGAAAGAACTCCCTCTTCCCCGTCCACACACGCCTTTTTCCGAAAGAGCTCTTTTTTTTCAAAAGAATGTGATTGCAGTGCGGACGTAAGTGAAGTCTATTTGGAAAAACGGCAGTTTAAAAAAAAACAACAACTCTGCAGTGTAGACATACCCTGTATATGTGTATGAGATGTTCCAGCAGAAAACTCAAGATTGTTGTCATCAGTTCCCCTTTTTGGTAGCACTTTATTTCAAGACAAATGTTATCAGAGCATTTCAGCAGCCATTTTGGAATTAGTTATATGCTTCGTGTTAAAAAATGAGAAAAAGAATATGTCATTCTTTGATTGTTTTGCACCAGTCAGGAAACAATGCAGCATAAAGCTTTTGGATCTGGCCAGCAGAAGAAGGGAAAGAGAATCTGACTACCAAAAAAAAAAAGGGAAATTGACCAGTGTAGGATCACTTTCCGTTGTGGATGAAATACTAAAAATAAAGAAAAATAACAAATAATAAAATAAATTAAATGCTTTAAAAGTATTTGTTGTATTGATCTATGCGATTAGTAATATAGGTAAGGGGTTGTTAAATATATGGTTTCTGTCTTGACTGTGTCCTTTTAGATTAACAGCATGGCAGTTGGTGTCAGAGGGAAAATGATAGCTGAACAAGACTGCCAGAGATAAAACAGAGCTCTAAATCCAAGATGAATTAATTGCCCATGGTGAAAATGTATTTTTCATCGGAGACACTTGTTGGAAATGCCATTCAAAATTCAGTTGAAGAAACGATGTTTTCCTTCAGAAAAAGATAGACCTATATTTCTTAATTGACAAAAAATATATTCCACATGTCTAGAGAAAAAATAATTACCAAATATATTCAGCAAAAGAGAATAAAAAATTGGCAGACTGACAACCACTGCAAGTAAAACCTTCTTCATAGTCATTCCCATCTAATACTTTCCTTCCCCAACCCCCTCCTACCTCAATAGTCAATTTAAAAATTTAAGATGATATTTCTGTGGCTCAAGGTTTTATAACTTGCTATGCTGTGAAACATCTATCCTTCTAAGGATCTTGACAGCAAGTGACAGAAATATATTTAAAAGATGAATTTGTAAGATCAGATGCAAAATTGTTGGGCTGCCCATATAGCCCAACAATAAACAGTATAGCCCAACAATAAAGTGGTCATCATCGGTCATAAAATGAGATATACAGTACTCTCAAAGTAATGCGTTTTGGAAAATGCATCCCAGCTATACATACAAAATAATGGGTTTTAAATTAGCTGCTAGTCCTGAAGAAAGAGGTCTTGGAGTCACTGTGGATCACCTCAATGTGCAGTGGCAGTAAAAAAAAAAAAAAAAAAGCTAACAGAATGTTAGGAACCATTAAGAAAGGGATAGATAATGTGACAGAAAATATCACAATGTCACTATATAAATCCATGGTACACCCATACGTTGAATACTGCATATAGTTTATGTTACCCCATCTAAAAACAGTTTTGAATTGGAAAAATACAAAGAAGAGCAACAAAAATTATTAGAGGCATGAACAACTTCCTTCCGAGGAGAGATGAAAGAAGACTCGGAATGTTCACCCTAGACAAGAGATGATTGAGGTGGAATATGATAGAGGTCTATAAAATCATGAATGGCCTGGAGAAGATGAACAGGATACTGTTATTTACTCCTTTAGATAAGATAAGAAACAAGAGCCATCCAATTAAATGAATAGGCATCAGGTTTAAAACAAACCAAAACAAAGTATTTTTAAGTAAAATACACAGTTACCCAGTGAAACTTGTTGCCAGAAATTTTATGAGGACTAAAAGTATAACTGAGTTCAAAAAAGAATTAGATGAGTCCTTGGAAAATAGGACCATCAATGGCTATTCACCAAGATAGTCAGGGATACAACCCCATGCTCTGTGGGTCCCTAAGCCTCTGACTTCCAGAAGCTGGGACTGCACAACACGCATTTCCTCAGAAGACAGGCTAGTGGACTGAATGGACTGTTGGTCTGACTCAGTATGGCCACTCTTCTGTTCTAAACCAAAACTTTCTTATTGACATTTGGTTAGACATTCTTTTCCTTTCATACTTACATGGCTGCAACTTTTAAAGGAAATAGCATGGTCCAGGTTCCTGAGAACTTGGAGAACCCAAAGATGGCAAACAAGCTGCCTCTTATACTAAAACTGTCACCAAGCTCAAAAGTCTCCCAGGGTATATCTACACAGCAGTGTTATTTCAGAATAACTAAAGTTAAGTGGACATTTACACTACACACCTTTATTTTGAAATAATGTCGAGCTGGAGGACTTCTTACTCCAATTCATGGTAACCCTCATTTCATGAGGAGTAAGGGAAGTCGAAACAAGAGTGTTCTTCCTTTGACTTCCTGCTGTGTAGACAGCACCAAAAGCTGAATTAAGCTATTTCAACTTAAGCTACACAGTTGATGTAGTTGAAGTTGCATAGCTTAATTCGACTTTTGCACTTCTTTTGGGTTGGATAGCCCAAATTTAGTGTGTCCTTCCCAAGGAGTGGCAGGTCTGCTAATGAGGTTATAGAATGGAAAAACCTCAGGCTGAATTGAGGGCAAATTCAGCTCCTTGCCTGATTATGTGTTTAGGAACAGAATTACGATTGTCACCATGCACAGTCACATATGCAATACAGAAAGGGGAGCAACCCAGTTTTGCCTTTACTAGCCTTCTCTCCTGTGCTGAGTGCAATTGACCCTTCACCTGAAGTAGCCTCCAGTGGGAGCTATTCCTTTCTAGGATTCCATTCTTGCCTTGGGGTGGACACCCCTCTTAGGCTATGTCTACACTGGCGGGTTCTTGTGCAGGAATATCTTGCGCAAGTATACTTGCGCAAGATCTCTTGTGCAAGAAAACGTCCACACTGGCCAGAACCGCATTGTAAGAACGCTGAGCTCTTGCGCAAGAAAGCGTCCACACTGGCGGGAAGCCCTTGTGCAAGAACGTGTCTCCAGAAGCAAATCGGCCATGTCAAGAGGTCACCAGCAGTGTCTGTGGACATGCTCTGGACCCCCACTAGTAAACGTACTTAAAGGGACTCCTGGACGGCCATTTCCCTGTGGCTGCATGCTCACGCACCCTTCTGAGGGAGCAAGAGCCAGAACAGCACCTGTCACCTCTGTTCCTGGCAAGTGCCCCTGGGCACCCTTGCTGCCACCGTCACAGCCATGGAGCCGGAGGAGGACCCCAGCCAGCAACATCCACTCCTCATGGCCATTACAGAGGCTGTGGAGCTCCTCCACCAGGGAGCCACATTGCTCCAGCAGGAGCTGGAGACTGGGCAGCAGGTGCAGGACCTCGCCGAGGCTGCAGCTGGGCTGGGGCACCCGCACCCCACCACTGACAGGCGCCTCTGGAGCTACGACACCAGTGGGGACTGGTGGGAGCGCCTGCTGCTGGGACAATGGGGAGACCAGCAATGGGTGCAGAACTTTCGGATGTGCAGGGGGACATTCCATGAGCTCTGCACCTGGCTCACCCCTGTGCTCCGGAAGCAGGACACCCGCCTGCGCCCCGCCATCCCCGTGGAGAAGAGGGTTGCGCTTGCCCTCTGGAAACTGGCCACCCCAGACAGCTACCGCTCCATGGCAAACCAGTTCGGGGTGGGCAGGTCCACCATCAGCACGGTCGTCCAGCAGGTAAGGCCCTCCGTGGACCACGGGCTCGTCCTGGGGGAAGGAAGGGACCAGACCGGGTGGGGGAGGCTGTAGGGGCAGGGGGAAGCCCCACACACAGGGGGTCACGCTGTCCCTCCTGCACACAGCCCCGCTGGTGGGGGAGGGGGAGATCCTGGGGGACAGAGGGCCCTGGCCTGCGTGGGGGGAGGGGCTCCAGGGGCCCATGTACGCACTGTGTCTCATTCCATGCATCCCCTGTGCTCCCATGTGCCCCTCTGCAGGTCGTCAATGCCATCAATGACATGCTGCTCCAGAGGGTGATCCGCCCCCGGGACATGGACACCACCATTGCCGGCTTCGCCAGCCTCGGGTTCCCGAACTGTGGGGGAGCCGTAGACGGGACCCACATCCCTATCCGGGCGCCAGAGCACCAAGCGGCCCAGTTCATAAACCAGAAGGGCTACTGCTCCGTGGTGCTCCAGGTGCTAGTGGACCACCAGGGCCGGTTCCAGGACATTTATGTGGGGTGGTCCGGGCGGGCCCACGATGCTTGCATCTTCAGGCACTCAGGCCTGTGCCACAGGCTGGAGGCGGGCACCTACTTCCTCCAGTGGGAATTCACCATTGGGGATGTCAGGATGCCAGTCTGCATCTTGGGGGATGCGGCCTACCCCCTGATGGCCTGGCTGATGCGGCCATACACCGGCCACCTGGACCACAGCCAGGCCACCTTCAACAGCCACCTGGACCGGGCCCGCAATCCCGTCGAGTGCACCTTTGGCCGTCTGAAGGCACAGTTTAGGTGCCTCCTGACCCGCCTGGACATGGGGGTGCAGCACATCCCGGAGGTCATCTCGGCATGTTGCGTGCTCCACAATATTATTGAGGGGATGGGGGAGGCCTTCCTCCCGGGGTGAATGGTAGGTGAGGGCCAGGCCTACCAGCAGCCCCACATGGCCGCCACCTGGCAGACCAACTGCCATGGGGTTCGGGTCTGGGAAGCCCTCCGGGTGATGCTGGACCAGGCCCCACAATAGGCCACTCCTACACCTCTGACTGCAGGGATGCCCCTGTGCCCCCACTTCCTGCTCCCATCACCACCCCTTCCCGCCACCCTTCCCTCACCTCCCAATAAATACAATGCACTTGCTGTACATAAGGCACTTTTTTATTTACATGGGGAAGGGAGTGCACTGTGGGGAGTGGGGAGGAGGGGACCCTGAACTGGGAGGAGGGCGGAGGAGGGGACCCTGAACTGGGAGGGCCTCATGATGGATAATGGAGGCCTCTCCTACCCCCATGGGTGTGGGTGTGCCTCTGCCCCTCGTGCCGGGTTGGGGCAGGCTGCACCAGGTGGGGGACCTCAGGAGGGGGCATGGGCAAGGCAGGGGGAACCTCGGGAGGGGGAATGGGCAAGGCAGGGGAGACCTCGGGAGGGAGCTGGGGGTGGCAGAGGGGGGCCTGGCAGCACTGGGCTGCTGCACAGGGCCCATCCGGTTGGCAATGGTGCCCAGGAGAGTGCAGACACGGTTGCAGCGCTCCAGGTACTGGCCCCACACCCGCTCCCGCCACTCTGCATCTGCGTGGATCTTCTCTGTCAGAGCGCGCTCCATGCGCTCAATCGTGCAGACGTGGTGGCGGAGCAGGTGGTGGCGGTCCCGGGGGTGCTGCGACGGGCCCTGGATCCTTTGCGCCAGCAGGATGGGGCTGGAAGGTCCCTCGGTGGCAGGGGGTCCCACTGCAGGAGAAGCAGAGGAGAGCAACATGGTCAGTGAGTCCTGCCCCAAATGGTGTTCCAGATCCCCGTGCCCTCCTCCCAGCACATCACGATGCCCGGGGACAGGTGTGGCTGGTGAGGGGGAATTCCCCTGGGGCAGCAGGAGGGGGGTCCCAAGGTGGCCCAGGAGCCCCCAGGAGGGCTGCATGTGCTTGGGGGTCCCTGTTGTGCCTTCCCCAAGGGAAGCTACAGTGTCCCAGAGATGGCCATGGATGTGTGCTGTGTGCAGCACCCTTTAGGCTGTGTGGGGTTAGGCCTGCAACCTTGGGGCTGGCCTACTCCTGGCCAAACCTCCCCCTTCCCCCCCCGGTCTGGTCGAGCGGAATCCCTGGGGTCCCAGGCGTGTGCTGGGGCTAGCTGCCACTTCTCTGTGCCACTTGGTCTGGCTGCATGTAGCTAGACAGGAACCTCCCCCCCCACCCCGTAACATCTTGCTTGTCCCTCTCTGAGATACCTGGAGCACACAGGGCACACAGAGCAGTAAAATCAGCATAGTCTTTGAAGAATAGACAGGAGGTCCGGATACGCTGGCTGCTGTGACCCTGGGTGGCTGTAAACAGAGATACGCCAATTGCTGACCTAGAGGCTGCAGAGGAGTGCCCTTGACTGAAACCCATATTGACACGAACACACACTCGTCCAGGGGGAGGAATCTCCCACCCAGTAAAGAATGTCCAGTACTCACAATTTAGTTATCTTTCTTGCAAGTGTAAATTAAGTTCAAACTCCCTTGTAAGAACTGGCGTCACAAAGACAGACCAACACAATTTGGCATCTTAGATAAGAAAGAGGATACGGGCCCCTATGGGTATAAAGATGGGTCCAGCAGCACACTTACTCTGAGCGTCAATCTACCATCTATCTGCTGGTCGGGTTAGGTGACTGGCCTCCCGAGGTTCCACGGGGTCGCCCACCTCGTATTCGTCTTTCCTAGGAATTGAGGGACCGGCCCTGGCCTGATACGCTGGAGTCGAGAGGCACAGAAGGGGGTAAAAATTGTACCTGGATGTGTCCTTTGTCTTAAGTATACACATAGACTTAGAGCTCTTTAAAGATTAAGCTGTCACTTGGTACCATTATTTCTATTTTCTATCTTTATTTTCTTTGTAACCATTTTTAAGATCTATATTTGCTAGCAGTTAAGAAATAGAGCAATAGCCATTGTAACCATATGATTTATAAGCTTCTTTAATAAACCTGTAACTGTTTAAGCTTTAACCTGACTCCTTCAGTTGCTGTAACAGAACCAAGCACAGTTTAAAAGAACTTCAGCCGGTCATAAGGGACAGATATAGGGAGAAGCTTGAGCGTTTGGATCGTGTCGCTTCCAGGGGACAGATCCGTGGGGCATCTCTCAGCCTTCCCTAGGCTGCCCACTGCAAAGGGATCCTGTATCCTCGCAGTCAAAGTCTGAGATGTAATAAGCTCTCCCTGTAAACTCTGGAGCATCTGTCAGCCTGTTGGCTGTCCGCCGCGAAGGGACCTGATCCTAGCGGTTAAAGACACGGACGTTAAACTTCTCAGGGCGCCCTTCAGCCTCCCCTAGGCTGCCTGCTGCGACGGGACCTTGTGTCCCAGCAGTTGAAGACTTGGGTGTATCACACACACACACACACACACACACTGCCCTGACCGTCGGCTGACACTGCACGTAGGGTTGCCGGATGGTTTCAACAAAAATACCAGACACACTTGACGTTACATGACAGTCTACATTACATCTTAGTTAAAAAATACCAGACATGTATATTTTCTCATTTTTATCCTCTCAATTTGTTTCCCGAACAGAAAGCTCAAAGACTGGACTGTCCGGTTCTAAACTGGACACCTGGCAACCCTAGCTGCATGAGGTTGCACGTGCTGCGTGCCTCTGCGCAGCATGTGGCCAGGCTGTGCCATGTGCTGCTACCTCTCCCCCACCAGGTGGCCCTCCCCCCGCTTCTCCAGCACACTTGCGAATGGTAGCCACTGCACTCAATATACAATCTGTTGCCGGCTTCAGAGGATGCCCGGGACACATACTGACGCTGCTGGGCCGGGATGGTGAGGTCTGGCTGCTGTCCTCTGCCACCTCCTCCTCCTCATCTGAGGACCGGACTCCCTCCTCCTCCTCCTCCTCCTCCTCCTCCTCCGGTGGCCTGGGTCGGACCACTGGGGTGGCCACTGCCATGTCCACCTGGGACAGCAGGGGAGTGGCCCCTTTCTCCCCCAAAATCTGGTGCAGGCAGTGATACTGGGGACAGGCAGTGGCTAAGCTGCCCCCACACTCGCTGGCCCGCACGTAGGTGAGGCGCAGGTCCTTCACCTTGGCCCAGACCTGTTGCAGGGTCTGGGCCAGGTGTCCCTTTGCAGCCAATGCCTGGGCCATCTGGGCAAAAATGTGGGCATTTCTCCTCTGGGACTTGGGGTCCCGGAGGGCCTCCTCCTTTCCCCAGAGGTCCAGGAGGGCAGTCACCTCAGCGGTGCTCCAGCATGGAGCCCGCTGCTTGGTGCCTCTTCAGGCCTGCTGGGTGCTCTGGGGTGGCTCCTCCATGGGGTCTGAGGGACCTGGCTGAGGCTGGGCAGCTGCCATTCCTCCCTCTGGCTGTTACCCGGGCTGCACGTGGCAAATGGCTGTGCTCCGTGCCTGTGCCTTTTAGGGGGGGTCAATTAGGGGAAACCAACGAGTGGTGATTGCCTGTACGGAGTGTCGGAGAGGCCACCTGTGTTTTTCACTGGAGGCCAATTCTTGTGCAAGTACGCACTTGCCGAACATCCACACTGCCCTCTTGCGCAAGAGTGTCTGCGCAAGAGAGCTTAAGCCTGAAAGAAAACAGCGTAGCTCTTGCTCAAGGAGCCGTCTCTTATCACGCTGTACTGTACATTTACTTGCGCAAGAGCGGATGGGCAGTGTAGACACTCTGCGGATTCTTGCGCAAGAACGGCCGTTCTTGCGCAAGAAGCCACGAGTGTAGACATAGCCCTGGTGTCTGTACTGCTGTGGCCTCAGCTCTTCCTTTCACTTCTTGAAAGACCTTGCCACAGGAAGTTGGTGCAGCATTTCCTGCCAGCTTCCTGCCCAGCTCCTGGTGGCTCATCCCCCTGCTAATCAGGGCTTGAGAACCAGGGTAAATTTTCACAGTGCTGCTGCTGTTTTTGGGAAATGGGGCTTCACACTGCACAGCACGTAGAAGTTCTAAAATAGAAAATATGCTTCTGCTTTAAGGTTTACTTAATATATCTTATGTAAAAATAAAGCATGCACCTTCTATCCTGTTCTGGGAAAAAGTTCACCAGTGCATGGTAGTACGTGAAAGGAAAGGGAGCATGCACTTCAGAAGAGAAGGGTCTGTTGCTGATTAAGAGGTCTACCTGTAATGTGAGAACTGTTCATCCATACTGTACTTTTAGGGATACACACTTTATTTCCATGCAGTTCTCCTACAGCTAAATGAATATGTGATAACTACCATCTGGTTAACAGCAGCTTGAGCCAGAAATCTCCAGAGCTTAAAGCATTCATCTCAACAGCTTGAGTTAAAGAGCCAAGATCTGGAGGCAGGGAGTTATAAAATACTTTCATCCTCTGTGAACAGGATATAACAAGGGACAGACAGCACACACTGGTCATTGGATTACAAGTACATTTGAGATGATTAGAAGTTCCAGACTGAGCTCTACTCCCAATTAGCGGTGTCTCACTGGGCAACTCATTTAACTTCTTTGTAACTTAGTTTAGTCCACCTGTAAGATAGATGTAATACTGACCGTGCTTTACAGGTAGACTTTATTAATGAATGCTTAAAAGTACTCTGAAGTACTTGGATGAGAGGTGCAATGGAAGGGCAATGTTTAAATGTTTAAATCTATTACTGCATGTTATTACTATTGGCAAACCATCAGAAGGCTCCCAAGTACTCCTTTCCATCATGAATACACAGCTGTCCAACAATTATTCATATGGCTCCCTTTATCCAGAATGATCTTCAAGTGCTTTAGAAACCTCAGAAAGTTGATTGAACTTTACTGATGTGACTAACTTCATCTAAACACTGAAATGCAGGCATAAAACACAGTAATTGGTTATTTATGCACACCAGGGCTGCAGGGTGGTTTAAGTTGAAAATGAGTGAACACTGCCTTAAGCAATACCTTATACAGATGTGATTTTGGTATCTAATTTAGGCTGGGTGAGTACAAGGGTTTTTAAAGTGGAGTCAGCTGGTTCTGCTAAAGTTAATAGGACCTTTGCCACTGACTTCAATGAAGCCAAGATCTGAGCTAGCTATAGTCAAATTGGGCTGGTTCCCAGCCAAGCACAGATTTAAAAAAATTGTAACCATTGGAAAAGAGAGTTCTGACTCTTCAAAATGGTGAGGAAAATAATCAACCCAACAACCAAAACCAGATCTCTGCACATTTATTTTTAGTCAGGAGAGTATCTTGCAATATCCTCTTCTTTTGGCTGCCTCCCTTCAATGGTGCTGTTGCTCAAGATCTTTCCAGAACACATTGGCTATGTCTACACTGGCGGCTTCTTGCTCAAGAACATCTTGCACAAGTGTTCTTGTGCAAGAAGACTTGCGCAAGAAAATGTCCACACTGCCATGTGCGAGCTGTGCTTTTGCGCAAGAGCGCCCGTGGCAGTGTGGATGCTCTCTTGCGCAAGAAAGCTCTGATGGCCATTTTACCCATAGGGATTTCTGCCGAGCGTCCACACTGCCCTCTTGCGCAAGAGCTCCTGCGCAAGAGGGCTTACACCTGTTAGAAAAGAGTGTAGCTCTTGTGCAAGGAGCCCTATCTTACCACACCGTACTGTAAATTTCCTTGCGCAAGAGCGGGCAGGCAATGTGGACGCTCTGCAGATTCTTGCGCAAGAACGGCCGTACTTGCGCAAGAAACCGCGAGTGTAGACATAGCCATTGTGAGTGCCAGCACCATGAAAGGGAGGCTAGGTGCAGCATTGTCTGTTCCATTGTGGGACAAAGTGTTTCCAGGCAAGGTAGTAGCAGGTTATCATGTTCCACAGCAATAACAATCAATAGTTGGGTTCCATGCAACAAGCATCACAGGAGGAAGCAGGAGGAGATACCATTGCACAGGAGGAGAAACCATACTCATGGTCCCAGAATGTAGACAGAGCTGTAGATGGCAGGCCCTTCACTCCAAGTCCTGAAGCAAGGGAGAACAGCTCTTTGATATCCACACCCCAATTCCTCCTATGCTGAAACCATAACTTGGGAGAAAGTAAGTAGGAACTGACTTGAACAGTCACAGAAAACTTGACTAATGCTTAAATCTCAGCACTGTGCAGAGATTCAGTCAATAGGCTTTGACTGGGGAACTATGTGTGGCTAGAGGTGATGGACTTCTCCATATGACACAGAGTGACAATGGAATTGCTCCTCTGCAGGCCTCAGTAGCACCCAGACCTCTCTGGTACAGATTTTAGGGCTGTTGGAACCCACAGACTGTGCAACCCTAATTTGAATACAGAAGGAAGGAACGATATATGGTGTATAAGAACCTCATGCAGTTTCATCTTCATTATCCCCTTTATAAGAATAAGAGCTTTCTGTGGACCTGAGCTGGTTAATCTTGGGAAGGAACTTCTAATCTCATATATGTCTTCAAACAATGTTGTTTGAGTTGGGTTCTCTAAAAGGGCAAAGGTCTTGTCTAGTTCCAGTTTTATCTAAACTACAGTTGGTCAACAATTCTGAATGAGAACAGTTTTCTGGCAGAAAACACCAATTTAGTGGATTAGAAACTTAGAACATTTTTGATGACATATTGATTTCCTCAGAACTTTCAGCAGAAACCTGCTGGTGTTCTGCCTGCTCGCTTCCTGGATTCCCAGCTCTTTGGAATTCTCCCTGTTCTTCCCAGAGAGCTGGTTCCAGCTAGCTTCCTTTCTATGCTCCTGGAAAGCCTGGGAAATTGGACGGCTAGGGAGCTGGCCAGTTTGCTAATTCAGATGTTAGCAAAATGAAGAATTTGGTTTCCATTCTCTTAAATTGCAGTTTTTCTGGAAGTCCTTTCACTCTGTCTGACTTTTTGTCTCAGTTCTGGATATATTTTTTTTCAAAAACACCAATCCAAAAACTCATGGGAAGGGATTTCCATTTTCTAAACAGCTCCAGTCTGAATTAATTCATTCAGATGTCTTTGTGGAACCCCAATGTTCATGGGCATGAGTATGATGTGCTTTAGGGACAGGTCACGCCAACCTGGAAGTGAAAACGTGCCTTAGCATAAATGAAGATAAAGAAGGCCCGAAGCACCTTTAGCCATTAGAGGAAATAAAGCTTCTCTCTGTCTCCATGTGGCCTCCATCACCTCAGTACTTGAACTCCTCACAAACATTAATTAATTTATTTTCACATTGCTTCATAAGATTGGAAAGTATAATTATCCCCATTGTACAGTTATGCAACTAATGCACAAAGAGCTTGATCTAAACCCTACTAAAGACTCCCATTAACTTCACAGGGCTTTTGACCGTTCCCAAAGAGAGTAAGTAATTTGTTCAAGGCCAGACAGGGTGTTGACAGTGCCAGAAATCAGAATCTAGATCTTATCAGTCCCATCCCAGTGCTTTAACATATCTTTGTCCTTCTGGTACAACAGTTCTTAGCGGGCCTGAACCAGTAAATCTTCCCAAAGGTGAAATTTCTCTTTAAAAGCCAGTGGGAAATTATGCCTGAGTAAAAAGTCCATGATTCAGCCCAACCTGTGTTAATTTTCTTATATGTGGTTTATCCTACAGCTGGCTAATAAGTCCAGAAACATGTTATGATGTTGGATACCTCCAAAGTCAGAACATCCATCAGTCAATCATATTTAAATCCTGTGCAAATCAAGTATACTGATTTTAAAATGGTCAAACTGTGGAGCAATAAACTAGTAGTAATGTTTCCATCATTCAGTTTGGATTGCAAATAAAATAAATATATGCAAATTAAACCTTATATGTATGTCACTCAGCTTAATATCTGAGTAAATATGAAAGACTAAACAATTATTTTTGTAAAACAACTTTGCCTATTGAAAATATAATAGCTATGATTCATTACAACAGACTTGCTGTTTATGACTTGGCTATACAGATACATCTTTAAATAATGTGTTTACCTCATCTATTCTTCTGATAGTACAATAGCTGAAGGATGTATTTTATCATCTCTTAATCATGACAATAAATAAAATGCTATTTTGGTTTACTTTGAAAGTTTGCCACAAAACAAATGTAGGGTCCAAATGATAAAAGGCAGAATGTGTATCTGATAGATATTTTTCAAATTTTTCTTCTGCACAAACTCCAAATCCTACCTTTTAGTTTGCTATTATCCTCTTTATTTTTGCCTGAAGATTTATTCCAAGTCACCATTGGCTACTATATCACTGATACTATAGATAATAAAGCTTAGAGGACAATTTTCACTTTGTCTTATGGCGTGGAAAAGAATAGTGTACTATTAATTGCAGAGTGTATTGGAACAAAGTCAGCCCAGTGATGTACCCACTTACACTAATGGTGAGTTTAGCTTTGTATTTATTTACAAATTAAAGTCCTAAAGTTGCAAGTTCACCTCCACAGATTTTCTTAATGTTCAGTTCATTGAAAATGTGCTTTTAGCAGACCACTTGTGAGAAATAGTTCAACCGTTTCCTGATTTGTGATATTGACTGAAGTAAGGGATAGGAGAAGGACTTTCTTCTCTAATACATTCATCTGAGTTTTGACATTAGGATCAGGCAGGTATATCTCACACACTTTCTGAGGATTGGAAAGGGCAGAAATTGGTATATTTTAGTCTTTATGTTCCATATTTAATTTTTTTTCTTTTGAGTGCATTCCTTACACATTTGCAGTTACAGATTAATAAAGTCTGTTTGGCACATTTGTAAAGACCCTGTGTCCAGAGGGAGAACCTAACCATGAACCTACCCAGAATCTGGTGTGGAATTGTAAAGATTGTGCCCTGGTTTTTCTCCACAGAAAGATAAGGTTTTGGGATACTTTTTCAGGCCCCCACTTCTGCATTCATCATGACAGAGTGAGGAATCAGACATGACATGGTGGCAGTGCGACGGGATAATTTTGAGAACCCAGGATTTTTAAAAGGACACAGGTTTTTCTTTGAGTAGTTGCAAGCTTTGGAGGGTTTTTTTCTTTTTCTCTTGTGTTTTTTTTTTTTTGGTGTCTTGGGGAAAGGCACACAGAAGGTTAATCTAAAGCCAGACACTCCAACCCAACCCGTTTGTTTTTTTCTAGCTTTCAGGATAACTGGATAGCTAGGCTAGTTAAGGCATGATGTCCAGCTCTAGGACAGATTAATACCCCAAAGAGGGGAGACAGGAGTATGTCCCTGTGAGTCCAGGGGGGAGTGACCTTGAGAGGGCAGGAGCAAGGTATAGCAGCCCTCCTCCCCCCTCACCACTGCCTTCTATATGGGAAACTGCCTGTAAGGTAGCCGGCAGACCTCTAACTGAGAAAGAGATGGCGTTCTTACTATGGTTGGAGCAAAAAGAGACTGAGGAGAAGCGCGCCCAATGAGAACACCAGGCAAGGCTAGCAGAAACAGAGGCTGAGGAGAAGAGCGCCTAACGAGACTATCTGGAAAGGCTAGCAGCAATAAAGGCAGGGACCAGGTGAATGGAAGCAGAAGCACAGGCGAGGATTGCTAAAGTGAAGGCTACACTTGAATTAATGAAAGCTAAGCGGCGGGATACTCCATCTTCACCAACTAAGCACTCTGCTCCCACTAATGCTGCAGTCATTGTTCAACATCCCAAGGAACCCCAGACCCAGAGCGTGGAAGAACAACAGAGACTGTATCCTCCTAGGAGTTCAGTGTATAATCATGTGGGGATGGGGTGTGATTATGGCAGGGCAAATCTGTGTAATTGGGCTGGTACCTTAACCCAGCCCCAGAACATGCATGAGTGTAAATCTTCTGTGCTGACTGTAGCTAACAGGAAGGTTTGTGAAAGGGGTGAGTGTGATTCTGAGAAGTTGTCTGTGGCTAGTCAGTCCTACTGGGAGCAAGGTAAAAGTTTCTCTCAATGTTTGCCTGAGGGAGAGAGCTGTGTGTCTGTGAGTAAGATTCCTGCATATCTGTCTGATGTCTCAGAGGTGAGGCTGAAATCAGAAACAGGGCAAGGAGAGCCTAGTAATCAGAGAAGTGCTTCTCTGCAGCAGTCTGGAGTGGCTGGCCAGAGTGGAGTTTTAGTTGCGGAAAAAGATAAAGTTCTGGAGGGTGATGGGTTGTTCGCTGGTGAGGTTTATAAAACCGAACCTGCACAAGCTGAAGGTGATTATTTTGATGGTGCTCAGTGTGAGCAATCTCTCTGTATGGAAGCTGGCAGTTTGGCTGTTGGGAGGGGGAGTATGCCTGTGGGGGAAGGGTTTCTTCCCAGTTCTTTGTCTACAGGAGGAAGCAATGTCAGGGCTGATTCCCTACTCTGGCACAATGAATGCAGAAGTGGGGGCCCGCAAAAGTACCTCAAAACCTATCTTTCTAGGCTTTGATATAAAACTTCCCTCAGAAATCTAAAAACCTAGATTTTGGGGGATAAAAATCTGCTGCCACCATCAAGTGCTTTGAACCCACAAACAGGGGTGGGCACTTGAAACCAATCCCAGGGCACCCCAAGCTCTTTTCCCCAAAGAGCTTGAAAAAGAAAGAGAAAATATAAACTGCAGTCTGTGGCTACTATCCCCTAGTCAGAGGCATGCAGATCCCACAGGCAGATTTTCCAGGACACAGAACTGAACCAATACCAGGTTAATAAAAAAGAAAGAACTTTTATTATCAAAACAATACTCCTGTTGCAAGCATAATGACTAGATGGAAAAAGTCACCAATTAATATACTCATAGGGAATCCCATGGGCCAAAACTTAGTTACAAAAGAGAGGAAAACCCATTCTAACGGCACAGACATCAGATCCAAAGTCCCACAACAGGAAACAATAAAACCTAATGGATTTATCTAAACTTTACCCTACTTACACATTATGAAGAGTCTTTTTCTTGGAGAGAGACGTGTTTTCTGTCTCCCTCAGTATCTAGAGCAAACTGGCCCAGAGACAAAGGAGGGAAAACAAAAAATTCCTTTTCCCAGTTTGAAATTCCTACTTGCATTTCTATTGGCTGACTGCTACCTGGCTAGGTATAGTTAACCCCTTAGCCCCCGGGCTGCTGCCCATCCCTCATGGTTATGACACCCTCTGAAGCAGTTGGCATCGGCCACTGTCAGAAAACTGGATATCAGGCTAAATGGACCTTTGGTCTGACCCAACATGGCCATTTTTATGTTCTTAAGTAAAGGTAAGGGTGCAGGCAGAGATGGACACTTCCTGGGTGTAAATACATAGCTGTGCAGATGGTATCCAGAAGAGGTCCACCACTCAAGGAAGAGGTAGAATATCTTCAGATACAGGCTGGCTAACCTAGTAAGGTGGGCTTTAAACAAGGTTTGATAAGGGCAGGATACAAAAGCCCACAAGAAAATCCAAAACATAGAGACCTGGTTCAGGGTCAGAATTGGGGGAGGGGGAAACATGGGGTGTGTCTAGACTACATGGCTCCATCAACGGAGCCATGTAAAGTAGTTTACCTGACATAGTCAATGAAGCAGGGATTTAAATAATCCCCGCTTCATTAAAATAAAAATGGCTGCCACACTGTGCCGACAATCAGCTGATCCAGCACAGCGCGGCAGTCTAGATGCGGATTGGTCGACAAGGGAAGCCTTTGTCAACCGCTCCCTTATGCCTTGTGAAACTTGGGTCTGGCCCACGAAAGCTCATCACCTAATAAACCATCTTGTTAGTCTTTAAAGTGCTACATAGTCCTGTTTTTGTTTCAGCTAGACCAGACTAACACGGCTACATATCTATTACAAGAATAAAAACAACAGACTTTAAGAAGGCAGAGTTTAACAATGCCAGAGAATTGGAAGGCAAGAACCTGTGAGAAGAAAGTCTAAACAAAAAGAGAGGTTAGGAGATTTGGCTATTTATTAAAGAGACATTATTAACAATACAAGAGCAAACTATCCCAAGTAGTACATAAGCAGTTATTCTTCCACTCTATTGAGCACTGATAAGGCCTCAGCTGAAGTACTGTGTGTAGTTCTGGCCAACACACTTTCAGACAAATTGGAGAAAGTCCAGAAGAGAGCAACAAAATTGATTAAAGGTCTAAAAAACATGGCCTACTAGGAAATATTGAAAAAATTGGGTTTGTATGGTCTGAAGAAGAGACAACTGAGAGGGAACATGATAACACTCTTCCAATACATAAAAATTGTTCTTGTCCACTGCAAGCAGAAAAATAACAGCCTTGAACTGCAGCAGGGGAGATTTAGGTTAGACATTAGGCAAAACTTCCTTACTTTAAGAGCAGTTAAGCACTTGAATAGATTACATAGGGAGTTTGTGGAATGTCCATCATTGGAGTTTTTTTTTAAGTATAGGGTAGACAAACACCTATCAAAGATGAGCTAGATAATACTTAGTCTTGCCTTAGTGCAGGGGACTAGATTAATTGATCTGCTGAGGTTCTTTGTTGCTATATTCCTATGAATTTCATTAATGGAAGTGATGCAATGCAGTCCAATGCTGATGGCTAAGCTCTTCTATGTTCTTCTCTCAATGTCTGTTGAGGATTCAGTGTCAGGAGTGACAATATCATACAGTTAAGTTCTCATTTTGGTCCCTAATATTCTTGTTCACAACACATTTTATGAGCTATTGACACTTGTTCCCATGTCAAAATTCAGAAGAGAATAATAAGATGGTTTGACCCTGAGGTTGGCAAGCCAAAGAAAGCCATTAAACTACATCCTAGTGAAGATGTTACAGAAGGGCGAATGATGCACGGCTCACATAGGACAAGAAGCAAAATCCATCAAATTTTACTACCTCTTTTAAAACACACTGAGGTATTTACAACACTCCACATGTCTTGGAGAGTGACCAAAAATTAAGTAAGAGGAAAATAATAATTTTGGATATTCTCCAAGCAAAATTGCATTAGTTGAGTGCTCTAAATACTGCAGTGTTCTTTTAAAGAGGCAGTTAAAATAGGAAGGCATTAGTGTATGCTCCTCTCTGAGCTATGCATCCTCTATCCTTCTGTAACATCACAATTAGGATACACTGTAACTGCTCACTTGTTACTTGCCAACCTTAGGGTCAGCTCAAGTTCTAGTTTAGAATAGTATAATAATATTCCAGCAAGCAATAAGAGGTCTTAAAATATATTATGTAATAAGATACAGATATTAGAGAAATGAGCTATATATGTCAATCCTTATGTTTGAATCCTCTGTGACATAATTCTCAACCAGTGGAGTGCAACTTGAAATAGAATGTAAGGGTGCCTCTATGGGTTGAAAAATAAAGCAAAAGCTTCTGACTGCTAGAACCTACCAGGAGCTGAGGAGGGGTGGGACAAAGCAAATTTCTCCTTCCTAGTATTACTGCTGTCCTCTGCTACCACTCCATCCATAGCTAAGGCCTTGTCTGTGCAGATACTCAGCTCTCCCGACCTGTGCTCTACATAGGGCGGGAAGATAGAAAAGAGCTCAGATTAGGTGGAGGAGAATTCAGGATGCTGATTTTGATCCATAAAGCCTTTTATAATTTGGGTCCTTTATATTATAAAGATCATGGGCCTTAACTGGTATAGTGGTGTAGCATCAGGTTCTGTCTATGCACAGTGTAACTTGTTAGGTGCAAGGAGTCAGGATGCTTGAAGTGGCAGGCCTTAGGTCCATTCCCCTGAGGGTGAGGCAGGGCATTCTTAGTGGAGAGCTTTCAGCCCTGGAGTTGATTTCCCTTCTATTTCTCTTTGGCAGATACAGCTTTCTTGAACTTCACAACATGTAAGGCCTGTCCATTTATTCATACTTTTCCTTAGGACTATTTTCAGTGGGTGGTTTGTGATTGGAATTGTTTATTATTTCTTAACATTGTATCAGTTGATTAACATGTACATGTAGGTTTTATATCCTTCTGTACTTAACACCTACAGATAAATGAATTTTTATGCATTGGAAAAATAAAGCAGATATCTGTACAATTTATTCGAGAAACCTACTGATATTAGTTTGTTATCATTACTGTAACCATGGATGATTTCTTATAATGATTTTGTGTATTCAGCTTTGTTAAGCTTAGTAAAATATCTAATGTGTGCAAGTCAGGATAAATCTGAAAATGAATATTTCCAAGCTTATATGAAAATATTAGGAAAGATCCATGACTTTGACATAAAGATTTCTTTACTTCATCTTTAAAAATGTGTTTATTATACAGCAGTTTTGAGTTTAATAAAAGTGTGCTTAGATTTATGGAAATTGTCCAGGCTAGTATTAAAATACGGTCTGTTCCAAAGTAAAAATATTGGATTATATATAATTTCAATGTGATTTGAAATACAAATTCCATCATCCTGTTATGAAATACTTCATACACAAAAGAAAACTAATATCTAGATAGGGAATTCTTCACTTTAAAATGTGGTAAAGTTTCACTTCATACTTTATAATACTTACCAAGTGATGGCAGAAAACATACATCTCTAGCTATAAATTAGTATTCATTTGTAGTCTGTATTTTTTCACACTTTGCAGGACTTCGTAAGGTACCACAATCAATGGTAAAAAATAACAGGAGAAGTTGCGTATTTCCACCTATCCAGGGATTTAATAAACAGTCACCATCACAGTATACACAGCATTGGGTGTACTGTGGAAAAAATGCAAAATGCCTCCACACCGTATAAATGTACAGCAGGTCTCTTGGGATTACATTTGTTAAGGTTATTGGTTGAAACCCTGACTCAGATGATGTCAATGTTAAAACTTAGAGGAGCAAGGGTTTCACCTATTATTTTAGAACTAGTAGAAACTGACATTGATTGTTTTGAATATAAACAATCAGGGTGAGTCTAGACTACAGGGTTTTTTCAAAAAAAGAAGCCTTTTTTCAAAAAAACTTTACCTGCGTCTAGACTACCATTGCATTCTTTTGAAAGTAAATCGAAAGAATGTGGTGGTTTTGTCGACAGAGGCAAACCTCGTTTTACGAGGAATAACGCCTTTTCCGACAGAGATCTGACGCAGGGAGCCTGTTCTTTCAAAAAAAAAAGAGCCTCCAGGAAGAAGCCCTGGTGGACAGTCCTTCCTTACCATGCTGAGCTGCTCTATTGTTTCTGTCCACAGCCTCTTAAAGGCATAGGCACCCAGACAGGCATTGCTTTACGGAAGCCAGCCACAGCAACCGTGCTAGCCATGTCCCAGCCTCAAGGTCCCCCTGGCCCATTTTGGGACAGTGAGGAGAACCCACCCAGGGACTCCAAAAGGCGGGCACCAGCCTGGTCAGGGCCTGAATAAAAAACCTCCTGGAGCTCTGGTCTCAGGAAGAATCCCTGCAGGCCCTGCAGTCGCACCGCAGGAATGAGGACATATATGAGCACATGACCCAGGGACTGGCCAAGAAAGGGCATCACCCCCGCACTCTGGACCAAGTGAGGGGGCAAGGTGAAAGAACTGCGGCAGGGGTATGCAAAGGCCCGAGACCAGAGCCCCCGCTCCGGGGCAGCCCCACAGAGCTGCCCATATTATGCGGACCTGGAGTAGATTCTGGGTGGTGGGGAAGTCCAGACCCCACTGCGTGTTGTGGAGTCCGGGTTACTCCACCATATTCTGGACCAATCCCTGAGGGAGGACGAGCAAGAAGGAGGGACAGGAGAGCTGTACCAGGACGAGGAGGAAGAGACAGCAGCGACCCTATCCCAGGAGCCGGTCCTCCAGACCCCAGAGGCCTCCCAGGCGTCCTTGGACATGGTGGAGGGAACATCAGGTGAGTGCTTTGAGGGGTCCCCACACACGGGAGGGTTGGCAGTGCAGGGGGGCCATCTCATCCCATTGCCACTGGGGGGCCCCTGTGATGCTCCGGCTGCTGCCCAACTCACACACAATGGTGTTACATGTAACACCTCTGAGAGTCTCCTGTCTGAAGGAGAGTCCCTAACACCGACGGCATGCCCTCGGGGCCAGCAGGTGCACACATACATGATTGTCTCCTCCTCTTTTCCTCCACAGCTGGACCCCCCCCATGCAAGAGGGTAGCACCACACCTGCCTCACCACCATCCCGGATACATGGCACCCGCAGGCACTGGCATGTCTACATGGACCTGCTGAAAGAGCACATAGTGGCCCTGCAGGACCTCAACAGGACTCTTCAGCAGAGGACGGAGGCAGAGGCCGAGTGGAGCAACAGGCTGCTGGATGAGCTGGTCCAGCACCGCATTTCAATCTGTGCCACTATGCGTGAGGTCCTAGCCTTGCCTGCACCTGGCACTGGCATCACTCCTCCAGCACGCCAGGACCCTGTCGCCCCCAGCCCCCCTTCTCCCTCAGCCCCTCCTGCTCCCTAGCCCTCACAGGCCCAACAGCTGCCCCCCCTCCTGCCCAGGCCAGGACAGTCCCTCACTCCACCCCGACCCCAAGTCCATGGCGGTGCCAGGATGCAAGGTGGCAGAACCCTGCGATCAGGGAAGCAGTGGCCTACTTGTGTCCCCCTTTTCGCTCTAGGTTTTGAGCCCCCTGCTACCCCAGTGAAAGACCATTTCAGTGATGTAACAAAATCTTTATTTTGGAGTGAAAGATGTAGCTTGTATATAAACAGTAGAACATAAAAAAGAGAAAGTTTTGTTTTTAACAGTTAGCACATTTTCCTTACTGATATTGTTTCTGATAAACACCCGGTTTTCTTTTTAAACAGATATTGTTTTTTTATATATTCTTTAAGGGGTGAGGGTGAGGGTGAGGGTGAGGGTTGTGAAGGGAAAGGTATGGTTGGGCCAGGCCAAACCTCCCATGGGATAGGCCCTGGGGAGAGTCAGTGGGCTCCTTCAGAGAATCTCTCCCTCAGGGTCTCTTGGATGCGAACACCAGACTGCTGAGCCTGTTGGATGGCAGCTTTCCGGGGCTGCTCGAATTGCCTCCCCTCGCCATCAGCACCTGTCCCCCACCCCGCCAGGAAGGACTCCCCTTTCCTCTCCACAAGGTTATGGAGCATGCAACATGTGGCCACCACCTCAGGGATGTTGCATTCACCCATGTCCAGCCGTGTGAGGAGGCAATGAAACCTCCCTTTCAAGCGGCCGAACGCGCATTCCACCCGCATGCAAGTCTGGCTAAGATGCATGTTAAATAGCTCCTTGCTTGCATCCAGGTGGCCGTTGTAAGGCTTCATGAGCCATGGCATCAGGGGATAGACTGCGCCAGCCATGATGCACACTGGCATCTGCGTGTCCCTAAGCGCGAGGTCCCTCTGTGGGAAAAATGTCTCTGCCTACAACCTGCAGTACAGGTACGAGTTGCAGAAGATGCCCGCCCTGACCACCCAACACAAATGTCCATAAAATGTCCCCAGTGGTCAACCAGGGCCTGCAGCACCATAGAAAAGTAGCCCTTGAGATTAATAAATTGGGCTGTTCGATGGGGCAGTGCACAGATTGGGATGTGTCCCCCATCGAGGGCTCCTCCACAGTTCAGGAAGCCAAGCCCAGCAAAGCCGGCAATGATGTTGTCCAGGTCTCCCAGATGCACAAGCCTCTTTAGCAGCTCCGCATTGATGGTCCTCACCATCTGCAGAAAGACACAAATAGACAGTCAGAAACAAGGGAGTTAGACAGGGTACATAAGACCTTGGGAGGAGAACCCACCCCCACAGCACCCCACCCCTCCCCTTGTCAGGATGCCCCCCTCCCCCGCATCAGCACAGGGTTGGCCGAGGAGCCGCCTCCAAGTGCCACTCCATCCCCCACTCCCCCTTGCCCTTGCCTGGCTGTCCTCCTTTTTCAGCCCCCCCACTCAGCAGGGTCTGTCCCCCAAAAGTAACTTACCTCCATCAAAATGGCCTCAACGGTAGACCTCCCCACACCAAACTGGTGTACCACGGAGCGGTAGCTGTTGGGGGTGACCAGCTTCCAAAGGGCAATAGCGATTCGTTTCTGCAGGGGAACGGCGGGCTGCAGGTGGGTGTCCTGGTGTTGCAGAGCAGGGGCGAGCCAGGCACACAGCTCCTGGAATGTGGCCTTCCGCATCCAGAAGTTGTGGAGCCACTGATCGTCGTCCCAGAGCTGCATGATGAGCTGGTCTCACCAGTCTGAACTCGTCTCATGCCTCCAAATCCGTCTGTCCCCAAAAAAGTTGGAGGCAAGGGCATAGCTCCTGCATCCCAGACAAAGCTTTCATAGCTCCGTTCCGGGTCCATATGGGGCAGGAGCTTCATGACGGGGTCATGAAGATGCAGCAGAAGCTGCAGCATGGCAGCGTGGGGCCGTCGCCTGCCCAGGGGCAGCTCCGGCTCCATGGCCAAAAGCACAATGAAAAGCAGGAAAATCAACCAGAAAAGAAACTGCTATGGTTTCCAAAAAAGCAGAGCAACCAGAGCAAGCACTGCAGCAGCTTTGCTTTCCTTCTAGGAGGTAGGCAAGCCAGAAGCAGGAGCAGAGCAATGGCTGTCCAGGTGGATTCCTTTAAGCACACATCTCTGCAAAGGGCGTTGAGCAGTACTGGGAAGTAAATATAGCCCCCATACCCTGCCAGAAGTGGTTCCGGGTGCCTTTTTTTTTTTTTCGAAAGAGCATCCAGCAATCTGGATGCTCTTTTTCAAAAAAGCGGATTGATTTTTCAATCCGCGTAATGCAATCTAGACAATCTTTTTCAAAAGTGACTTTTTCGAAAAAGCCTCTTTTGAAAAAGGCGTATAGTCTAGATGTAGACTCACACTTATTGGAGAATGTGGACCATTTTCCACTAGGAAGTACCAGTACACAAGCACATGTATTATATAAATCTGTGACCTCCTCCTAATGTATCTAATAGGATATCTGGAAGAGAAGCATGTGACTGTTTAATAAGGTGGGGAGTAGAATAAGGTGACCTATTGGACAATGGCTGCTGGCCTTTTAGGGAGAAGCAATTGAGTGGGAAGGAGCATAGGGCAGGTTTCAATGCATATGTCAACCATAACCTCTGGTGAGATAATTGTCTTTCTACCTAGATCTCCATCCACTATTTCTGCTCCTAACAGCCCTGCCAGTAGGTATCTTATGTTGAAGGCACAAGTTCCACTTAACTGTTTTTTGGCAGTTTGTAGGTGGGACTGAGTTCCTGCTTGCTGCTCACTAACCATTAGCAAGGATCTCCATTCTTGGTTTGTGGTTTTCTTTCTGAAGATGATCCCCCTTTTTTTAACACAAATCTTCCAGCTTTTTTTTTTTTTCCGCTAAGGCCCTTATATCATAACTCACTCACTGTACCTGCTCTTTATCCAACAAAACTCTCAATCGCAAAATTCAAATTTCATATTGTGTGGGGTTCTGATCCAAAGCTCAACTGTCCTGATTCTGTAGCCAGACTATGCCACTGTTGCAGTTAACATTACCCCAAGTTTTCAGAAACCAAAGCAATGATAATTCTACTGGTGGTCTTGCCTGTCAGAACCTAAGATTTTTCCATATTATGTGTTGTTTTGTTTTCAGCTGGCACTGGCTGAACATACAAACTTGCTGACTGCAGTACTGCCAGTTTCTGGAGTAACTTTGGAAGAATCAGCCAGACTTTGACTCAGGGTGTAGGAGTAGTTTTTTCTACCCACTCTGGGCCCTATTCCTGCAAGTGATATAGTAAGCAACCCCCATATGGGGAGAGATTTTGTCTCAGAAACTATTATAATAATACCCAACTCTTCAGTACTATGCATCACTTGATGGAAAGACTCCCATTGATTTAATAAGCTGCTGGATCAGGGCTTCAAAATTGTTGTGCACCTCACTCTTCACTTATATGCTAGCCAATTGTACCTTTTTTTAAAAAATAAATGTTTAAATTTCATTCTTTTGGATTCCTGTCCTTTTTTCAAATGATGTAAACGACCCAGGAGCTAAATACTAGGAACCCATGAGCAGGGTTTGACAAACGGTGGTAAAAACCACTCACCAGCCCCGTGCTGCGCATGCGCAAGAGCCGCATTGCGCATGTGTGCGCCGCAAATGAACGGGGTGCGCAGCTGAAATCTACTCGCCATGGGCGAGTAGCTTGTATAGTTTGTCAAGCCCTGCCCATGAGTATTCAGTGGGGAAAAAACACCCCCCCATGGACACACATCTCCCTTCCTCCTCTCCTTTCCCAAAAGGAGAGATCACTGCCGAAACACAGAAAACATTGGCCTGGACGGCAGGTGAAAAATATTCTCATGAGATTTGCAATACTTGATTGCAGTACTTGCTGTATCGTCTTGGACACCTCATTTACCCACACTGTGCCACAGTTGTCCATGGGGCTAATAATATTTGCCTATCTGAAGCAGTGGCATAGTCAGGATTGGACAAGTGGGTGGGCCCCAACTTTAGGTGGGAAGGCAATAATAGGGGTAGCAGCCATGGAGCCAAAACTTCTACCCTCCAGCTGGTCTTGGTGGCGAGAGGGAAACATACACTGGCCAGGGGCCCTATAAAAATGGGAGGCCTATACATGTGTGCACCCCCACACTCCCCACCTGGCACTTGGGGCTTGGCTTGCTCTGACTGCCCGGTGCTGTCAGCAGAGTGTGGAGTAGAGACAGGGTGTGGTGCCTTGCCTTGCTCCTGGCTGGGGCTCCCAGTGCGGAGTGGGGTTGGGGCTTGCCTACTCCACCTGCCTGCCCTGCTGCTCCCAGAGGGAAGAGAGGTCCGGGTTCGGGAGCTTGCCCCGCTCTACCCACTTCGTGCTCCATGCAAGAGTTTGCTCCATTCTGCCCATCCTGTATCCCCAGTAAAGAGCAGTCAGAGTGCTGCAGTGTGCACTGATCCGGTTTTCTAGCTGTGAAGCAGGATCGGGAACTTGCCCTGCTTTCCCTGCCCACTCAGCACTCTTGCTGGGGAGTGGTCTCAGGAAACACCAGGTGAGTGGAATAAGACTATCTCCCCATTCAACTCTCCAGGCATGGCTGAAGCACCAGGCAGAGGGGGCAAGTGCCTGTGCCTGGATGGGAACAGAGCCAGGTCTGGGGGCAGATGGGCCTGAATCCTATGTGTGTGGGATGCAGCTCAAACAGGCCCACCTGTGCCTCTGCCCCGACCTGAAGGAATATTATAAAACTATAAATAATGTTTGTGAATTGCTTTGAGAGCCATGGCTAAAAGTTTCTACATACTCTTAAGTCTTACAGGTTGGACCTCCCTGGTCTGGCACCCTTGGGACCTGACAAGTCCTGAAGGTGGGAGGTTGCTGGACCAGGGTGTTGTGTACAGTGGAAGGTTCGGGAATGTGGCCAGCCCCAGGGAGGTGCAGAAACAGGCACCCTTGTACTGAGTATCTTTTAAATTTTTATTAAAATGGTTTTTAACTATAACTTTCTATTTAACAGTTTTTACAGGCGCGGGCACCAAATAACTATTAACAGGAACAGTAAACAGAATGTAATGCAATAAAGGAGAATTCCTTGAGGTCTTTCTAAATCCAAGTAATTATCAATAACAACCCAGGGATTTTTAACAGTTATATTTACATTAATCTCACTCATAAGGTCTAACATCTATCTAACTCTTAACACTATTTTTTAACACAATCTTTTAACTAACTTACTCCTATCACTATTATTTAACAAACTTCTAACTAACACTAAACAGCAAGAGTACTCACACTTATCAGACACACAAGGGACAACAGAGAAAACAGCATATTCAGTATTCTTTACGCTCTGCAGAAGATTTGGTTGATTCGGTGAGTGGGAGGGGGTCCTCGGGTGATCAGCCCTCAGACCTGGCTCATGTACTGCCTTCCAAATTTTCGGGAACCCTCAACTTAATGCAGGAGGGGAAGCTGTTATATAGAGAGAGCTAAAGCTTTCCCGCGCTTCACAGTGATAGGCTTAACAGGTTCTATCTGCCTAGTGACAGGACTGAGGAGGAAGGGGAGGCTCTTGGCCAGCGCAAACTTTTCATGACCCTTATCTGCCTGGCTTTTTGCTCCTGCTTAAGTCACATAGTGCAGGACTTTTGGTTTGAGGGGAAAGTGATCCTGGGCTAGGAGGCCATACGCATGAGGCCTGGCCAGAAAACAGCCTGCCTTCACACAGGGCAGGTTTGCCCCTCTCCTTATGGACTCCAAACTCTGCCAGGGTCTATCAGCAGATCACCAGTCTCTCCCGGCCCTGGGCCACTGGGCTGCTGGAGCTCCGTGGCCAGCCCTGGGGCCGCTGAAGTTTCCATGGCCAGCCCCAGGACTCGTAGGGCTCCACAGCTAGCTGCTCCCTTCTGGGGCTCTCTGGTCCTGCAACATCCAGGGTCCTGCTGGACCACAGATGTTGCCAGACCAGATAGTCGTGAAACAGAGAGATTCACCCTGTATTACTAATCTCACCATATCACTAAACACTCCCTTTCTGTTCTTAAAAGGTATTTGATAACAGTACTCTTGCATTACAGGTATTTTCTCTGACAGACATTTGTGGTTCAAAGCAAATTAGGGATGTTATTAAGACAGAAAATACATCACCACTTATTTTTTAACAGATCAGTTCTGCAACCGGTGTAATTCAGGGCAAATTCAATTACTTCAATGGAGCTATGTCACTTTACTCTAGTTAAGGATCTGGTCTATCTGTTTGTGAGAGTGTTTGGTGTGCACATGTATACACACAGCAGGTGAGCTCACAGTCTGACTCTTTTTCAAAAATCTCTGAAAGAAATTAATTGGAAAGCAGGAAGACTGCATCAGTCTGGATTGTAATCTAATACTATCTTAAACCATCTTCCATCCAGAAAATTAGTGTGTCTCAATGAAATATTAATAACATATCCTTGTTCTTTTTAGAATGTGACCTACTTATAGCAAGTATTTCCTATGGATTTGTACTAAAGAAAGACAAAGGAACAAAAACAACAGCAAAAAAGCTCTCGATCAATGCAAGTAGGAGTGGCAGTGATTAGTTACTTGTCATCAGTGAGAACCTGTCTTGTTTTGATGAGACTTATCAAGAAGAAAGTAGAGAACCGACATGCAATAATTTAAGAATAATATCTATACAATATATATTGAAAGTCTAGTGCAGCCTTAGTGTGTGTTGTTTAATTTTCCCTTTTGAATTCAAAGCGTTGAAGCTCATGTCTGTTCATTCTGTAATAAAACATGTTTTTAGTCTCTGCATGTATTTTTTTAATGTGCCATGTGCAAGCATGATATGGAAAGCACTGTATAGATGATAAATGATACAGGCTGACAATTCTGAATAACTAATGCTTTTTTTCTTAAATTGAACTAGATTCAATCTTTTGATTTTAAGAAATTTGTTGGTGCTGTGGCAAAGCTCTGGGTTTGTCTCGGGGTGTCCTGTGTTTCTAGGCAGTAAGGGTGTACCTCAGTGGCTCACTGTGACTCTCAGCATAGCCTCTCTCTCTCCCTTTCTGGAGGCAAGGGTCACAGCCTCCTGAGACACATTCATCATAGGCCAGCCAATGGGTTTGGTATGAGAACCTTCCTTAGTCTTCCCTCTCAGGAAATGTCTCTGTGCTGGTGTTGGAAGGGTTGAGAGGAACCCGGGCCTTCCCTCTACTCTGGATTCCAGCCCACAGACCCAAATGGCAGAGGCAATAGGTAGCTTTTCCTCCACTACCAGGGCTATCGTCCTGCCCTGGGCCCAGCTTTCACAGGGCCCTGTGCAACATTTATGAGGGGTCCTTGCTCCATGCCCCCGAAAGGGGCAGGGCCTTGGACAGAAAGGATGGGATCAGGGGCAACCAGTCCTCAGTGCTGCCCAGACCACAGCATTGGCCTTCTTCCCCATTCTTCAGAGTTGTGAGGAAGGGTGCTCTGATGCTCCAATGCTGATTTCAAGGGGCCGTGGCTCTGGCTGTTGCTGCTACAACCCGGACCCATTTAAATCACTAGGCTCCAAGGCTATTGCCCCTATTGCTCACTCTGTTGGTGGGCCTACCTATGCCAGTTCCCCAAATACCCCATCCCAGCACCTTGCTCCTGCTACCTGACCATTCTCATCCTCCCAGCTCTTCCACAGTACACCTTACTCCAGCACCTCACAAACCAACCTCTCTGAAGGGGAGCCTTGTAAACTAGTCCCAGCAGGTTCTTAATAGTTTGCAGGTGTTCTGATTAGCCTGTCTCCCTTAATTGCTTCTAGCAAGTTCTTAATTAGCACCAGGTGTCTTATGGTACCTGCCTGAATTAATTGGTTCTAGTACATTCCTGATTGCTCTGGAGCAACCCCTGCCCTAGTCACTCACAGAACAGAAGACTATTTATCCCGTGGCCAGTATACGTACTGTCTGCCAGACTACTGCAAGCAACTGATCTGGGTCAGTCAACTGGTTCAATAATTCAGTGGAAATATAATTAATATGACTAGCATTTACAGACTGCCTTTCATTTCCAGATCACCGATCATTTGATCTTTGTTGTTTCTGCTCTGCTAGTAGAAGGAAGTACCAAAATGTAGGTTTTGGGAGAGCTGGGCATAGTCTTTCTGGGTTAGGAGCCTACTACATTGCCCGTTGCAATGAATGGAAGGATCCCGACTGATTTCACTGGGTTCTGGATCAAGTCCTGATATTGGCTATTTAGAATTGACATTCTTGCATATAATTGAACATGGACACCATTCTTATAGAATCATAGGCCTGGAAAGAACCTTGAGAGGTCATCTAGTTCAGTCCCCTGCACTCAAGCAGGACTAAATACTATTTAACCTGGCCTGACAGGTGTTCGTGTACCTTGCTCTTTAAAATCTCCCCAGTGATGGAGGTTCCACAACTTCCCTAGGCAAATTATTCCAGTGCTTTACCACCCAGATAGGAAGTTTTTTTTCCTAATGTCCAACCAAAACCTCTTTTGCTTCAATTTAAGCCCTTTGCTTCTTGTCCTATGCTCTGAACAATTTTTCTCTCTTCTTGTAACAACTTTTGATGTGCTTGAAAATGGTTATCATATCCCCTCTCAGTCTTCTCTTTTCCAGAATAAACAAACCCCACATTTTCAATCTTCTCTCATAGATCATATTTTCTAGATTTTTAATCATTCTTTTCTGGACATTCTCCAATTTGTCCATATCTTTCCTGATGTGTGGCACCCACAGATGGACACAATACTCCAACTGAGATCTAATCAGAGTAGAACAGAAGAATTATTTCTCAGGTCTTGCTTACAACATTCCTGCTAATATATCTCCAGAATGATGTTCACTTTTTTTGAAATAGTGTTACAGTCTTGACCTATATTTAGCTTGTGGTCTACTAATACCCCCAGATCCTTTTCCTCAGGCAGTCATTCCTCACTTTGTATATGTGCAACTGATTGTTCCTTCTTAAATGGAATACTTTGCACTTATCCGTATTGAATTTCATCCTACTTATTTCAGACCCTTTCTCCAGTTTGTACAGATCATTTTGAATTTTAATCCTATCCTCTAAAGCACTTGCAACCCCTGCTTCCTTGGTATTGTTCACAAACTTATAAGTGTACTCTTCATGCCATTAACATGATGAAGATATTAAACAGAACCATATTCAGAACTGATCCCTGTGGAACCCAATTCACTATTCCCTTCCAGCATAACTGTGAACTATTTATAACTACTCTCTGTGAATTTTGCACCCATTTTATAGTAGCTCCATCTAGGTTGCATTTCCCTTGTTTGTTTATGAGAACTCATGTGAAACATTCTTGGGGTATTTTTAGGAAACCTATTTACTAGAGTCAAACTCCATGTCTGCTTTTCAATTTGTTGAGCTATCTTTCCAGCTAAGCATGGGGCCCCTGTTCCAGATCTAGTCAGCCATTTTTATTAGGTTGGCCCTTCAAGTTGTTCCATCATTTTGGAGATTTTTTCCCATAAAATTTTTTTTCCAGGTTGTCTTCCATGTTTAGACTTCACAGAATACATCCTATTACAGTATAGTGTCTGTTTGCTTTCCACACAGGGAAGCAAGGAAAAACTCTTTGACAGTTAAGTCACTCAGAAGGTTTCACTTAAGGACCAAATCTTCAGCTGGTGTTTGTCATTGGAAGCCAATAGCACTTTGCTGATTTATACCATCATAACCTCTACCCTAGCAACGATCCTTATTACTAGATGCCAATTGAAGTCGGAAGATACAATTCAGGCTTTCCCCTTCTAATCAATCACCTCCTCCCTCTAGGGAAATAGATATATATTTTACAGAATAGAGCTCAGTGAGATGCTGAAAAAGACATTGGTAATGTTGATAGTCACAAGTTTTGCTCTGTATTATTCTATTATCTGAGTATCCGAGGGGTAGCCGTGTTAGTCTGGATCTGCAAAAGCGACAAGGAGTCCTATGGCACCTTATAGACTAACAGATGTACTGGAGCATAAGCTTTCTATCATCTGAATTATTTCAGATATTTTTCTTGTTAAGCTAATAAAATGTACAATATATATAAAGTATGATAAATATTAACAATAAGTATTTATCACAAACAATATCTACTGCTCAGATTAATGGTTTAATTGCTCATTATCTGTCCCATAAATGGAGTGCTTAGCTTTCCCTTAACTTTCTGACAAGCAGAGATGGAAGTCAGCAGATTAGATGCCATAAAATATCAACATTAGTAATGAATTCATAACAGCTGGAAATTTGTAGCATGAACAGATAATGATTCCAGCTAATCAGAATAACAAAGACAGCCCTTTTCTGTCAGGCTCAGGAACAAGGATCTCTTGTCTGTGCACTTAAACGCAACCCCCTCCCCACCCTTTTTAAATAACCCAACAACAACAACGAAAGAGCTACCTCTTGCTAACTCTTCTTAACATTTCTTTTAAAATGACAACAAAAGAAAAAGTGTCTATCATGACTCAAAACCATTACATGGGTACATTAGAAAACTCCAGGGAATAAGTAATTAAAAAGTTAAAAACCAGATCCCTTTGTAATATGCTTACCTTTTAGTTCCACTTTTAGTTTAAATATCTCCATGGTGACTGATCACTTTCAAAAAGGATTTATTGTTGCTAATAGCTCAGCTAAGATTTAGTCAATTATATTCCAAAAGCCAAAACACACAACCTGCTTGTATACAGTTCAAGTGATCTAAGAATATGTACATGTAAAAATGCATGGAGACAGCTCCTTACCTGGCCTGTGGCATATGTAAGGCTATGAACATTAGGCCTAACAAAGTGTATCCAAGATCTGGGCATGTACATATTTTAGCTTTACATAATTTTCAAGAACTATGTGTTACATACCCAGATACACAGAGATGCTTAGCTATGCTCCAAATGTCACAATAACATATACAAATGAACCAATAAGTAATGCTAGTGACCGCTGCATACTCAACATCGGTCAGTGCAAAAATATTACAATAATCCTCCCTTGGTTTAGCCCAGGTCTCCTGCCTGCCTCATTTCTCTAGTCAATGTCAGAGCAAATAGATACACTGTTACCTCTTGTTTCTTGTCACCTCCTCCCAGGCCCACACTTTCACCCTACTCTTATTCCCCAAGACCTCTGTGACACTAAGACTTAACCAGTCTTCAACTGCTCCTGCTCAACCCAATTAAGAGAGGAGGCAAAGTTTGACATCTTTCCATCTCAACTAATCCTGAGGCCAAACTGGTGTAAATTAGAACATGAGAAGTGCTTAAAGTGTAGTGATGTGATTTTTTTGCCATAGTGGAAGCATAAAGAAACCTTTCCAGTGTCACAGACCTAATCACAGAGCTTGTAGTTTCCCCAGACAATCACAAATGAAGTCTCAGCTGGTGTGTGTTTTGAGTAGGAGTGACTGACTCATGCAGCAGGCAGTGCAGCAGGGACTGGAAACTTTCTTTCCCTGTGCCTCTGGCTCACACCAGCCAAAACTACTCTTAAATCACAGGCATTCAAAAAAGCCTGAATGCACTCTGCTCTGTTCTGAAAATAGATGACATTCATTTGTCCATGAAGACACACCTTCCCATTTGCAAGCAATAATACATTGATATAAACATATCCAGCCCTGCTCTTTGATAAGCATATATACATGTAACAACTGCTTGTGCCCCAGTATGTAAACAGAAAGGACTCTGATCTTATAGGGTATGTCTACACATCAAAGTTATTTTATAATAACAGCTATTTCACAAGCCAACTGCTATTTCGAAATTCAATCGAAATAGAGGAAGGCTTATTTCAAAATTGGTAAACCTCATTCCATGAGGAATAATGCCAGTTTCAAAATTGCTATTTCGAAATAAGTGCTGTGTAGACACTTAATTCGAAATAGGAGGCCTCCAGCCTTCCCAGGGTGCCCTGGTGGCCACTCTGGCCTCAACCAAGAACACTCCTCTCCCTCCCACCATCCCCGGAGCCCTTAAAGGGGTTGACTCTGGCCACAGTGCCTGTGCCAGCTCCAAGCCTGCCAGCCCAGAGCCAGCAGTCACTGCCCCTGACCCAATGGCCCCAAAACATGAGCCAGCAAGCCACTGGCAGCCAGCCCTCCACCACTCCCCAGGAGCAGTCTGCCAGCTCCCAGGAGCCTGCCAGGGCCTGGAGAAGGTGGGTGCCTTCCTGGTCCGGGGTGAAGATTATGGCCCTTATTCAGGTTTGGGGGGATACCCCCCAACGTCCATGATCTCTGCACTAGATGGGGGAATGCGGCCATCTATGGCAGGATAGCTGCCAGCCTGGCCACCAAAGGCCACATGCGAACCCAGGAGCACGTTCGCATGAAAATCAAATTGGTCCGGCGAGACCCTCAACCCTGAGCCCTAAGCTTCCCCTCCCCCTTTTCCCCTTTGCTTCCCCCTTCCAGCTCCCTCCTCCCAGGTTTCCCCCTCCCCTCTCCTACCATCTCTCCTCTCCTCTCTCACCTCCCTTTCCCACTTTCACCAGAGTTTCATTCCCCCCCCAAGTTTTGTTAAATAAAAAGAGTTTGTGTTCATGAAAATACATGTATTTTATTTGACATCAGGAAGGGGGGTTAGGGAGGGGTAAGTGGAAGGACATGAGGGAGGAATGAGGCACAAGCCCCCAGTGGGGCAGACCAAGGAGGCTCTTAGTGCTCCTCAGGATAGCCCCCCGATGGACCTCCCGGATGGCAGCCTTTGGAAAGTGCAGCCAGGCTCGCAGCAACGCATCCACGAGAAGCACCAGAGTACCCAGGGCAGCTCTGGCTACATGTTGCAGAGTGCTGTCGTGTCCCGAGTGAGGGCAACCAGAGCATGCAGAGACAAAATGCTTTGCTGTCCCTCATCGAGGTAGGCAAGCAAGCAGGGAAACCTGAGAACCAGCTGTCCGGGGGGGGGTCCCTTTAAGCACAGGCCTCAGATAGCCTCAGGCAGCAGCCACACAAAGTAACTCCTGACCTAATGCCCAGCCAGACCTGGTTCTGGCCGGCCTTAAATGCGATTCAGCGTCCACTCAGTGTGGATGCGCTATTTCGAAATAGCCAAATGCTATTTCAAAATGCATTTTGTGTGTAGACACGTTATTTTGAAATATCTTATTTCAAAATAACTATTTCAAAATTTGATATTTTGAAATAACGCTGTAGTGTAGATGTACGCATATAGATAAACAAATCATATCTTGGAAAACACCTTGTGTACATCAGTAATACCATTTACATTGTTTGATAACAGAAATTTTAAATTGACATCAGATTTTAATAAAATATTATGGAAGGTCAAGTGGGTAAATACATGCCTCCTGACTGCCACCTCTACAACCCAAAAGCAACAAACAACCTCCCTCCCACAAAACACCTGCAAGCATTTGTAAAATATACATGGATACATTTCCTCTGAAAGACTGATCTGTTGTGTCTGCTGAGCCTGCTTCCTATTTCTTCTTTATCTTTTTCCCTTCATTGATTTTATACACTCCTTTTTTTCCCCAGTGAACACTTTAGGGAAAGCTAAATGTCAGGTTTCAGAGCAGCATGATGACTGGAGTGAGTTCAACTGCAAGAAGTAGTCAGCTGACCAGAAGACATGTGTGCTAAAGAAACTCATCCCTGGAGTCAGACTTAACTAGACATAGATAATATGCGTTTGGGGAATCAACACCAGAGGAAGGTCAGACAGAAGGTTCTTTGCCTGAAGGGGTGAAATTCAATTGAAGTCAATGGTAAAATTTCCACAGAGTTCAGAAGGGCCAAGATTTTTCCTCAAGACTCCACTGTCAGGAACATCATCGGTAGGCAGAAGGGTGAGTAATGGACACGCTTCTTGTTCCAGCAGAGGAAAAGAAAAGAGAAATAGGAAATAGGAAGCCCAGTAAAAAAAAGGGAAGAAGGAAGAAAGAAAGGAAGAAAGAAAATTGGAATAGATGAGAGTTCATTTTTCCCACTTAGTGTGAGCTCCACAAACATTCATATAAGGCCAGTCTTTATAGCACTGCTTATCATTTCTGCTCTGCCAAGTGATTTTCATCTTTTCAGTCTTTTTAAAAAGTTTCACAAAGCTTTTTTTTAGCTTTTAAATCTTCAGTTGTATAATTGACGTTGGCACCATTACGTTTTAATTGTTTTATGCTGTATAGTATGTTGCTAAATTACCTACTACCCTTAATTACCTAGTATCCTTAATAGAATTCCTAAAAATGTATTCATAATCACTTGGAATGCCCCCATTGGCCTGATAGGAAGTTAGGAACCTACAAAATAGACAAGATTGAACTTAGATTAGTGGCATAATACCATTATAGAATGGAGATGTGATTCTCCTAGGAAAATATATAATTTGTGGGGGTTTTAGCCTCAGGTACAATTTCCTGAGTTTTGTGTGAAAGTGATGAAGTAGTAATAAATAATTCTGAGAAAGGTATCTGCTTGGAATTTCAAAATACTGCATTCTCAAAAGACATCACAATTATTTAAAGCTTCTTATTTATACATTAGGCAACCTGATATGTTTTCCTATATAAAAGGAAACATATCAGTTTCCAGTGGAATTAATAAACACTTCAGGCAAGGGAACAACTGTGGCATACAAATATTACCATTTTGGATGCGAAGGAGTTCAGACAGACCAACAAAATGCTAAATCTCTAGTCAAAACATGCTCCTTCAAAGGATGGAATTTTGTTGAACACAGGAAGCTAGCTGAGAGAAATATAACCACTGATTTGACAAAGATGAATCATTTTGACCATCAGAGATAAGGATTTTGTATTTCAGACAACTATCTGTTATATGAATTTGATACCATGCCCACCAAACACTACAGACTTTAGAATAAAGGATATCAGATATCATTAACTCCTAGAGCACTTATGTGTGACAAATCCTCAGCTGCTTATGCTTGGTACAGGTAAGGAGATAGCACAGAAATAAAGTTGCTTCACATTACCTTTCTTCTTCTTTACAAACTGAATTTGCCTGGGGGCCATTGTGGCCCGCCAAAACACTTTAGAGAAACCAAAATACTAAATCTGCAAAGTCAGTTAAAAATAGTGTGTGTTTGAAATAAGGTAAAATGAGTTTGCCCAGCTCTAACCTTAAGTGTTAGACAGACTGAACCAAAGCCATATGTGGATGTGGGTGCAGGAGGTCAGAAAGAAAAATGTACAGTAAAATTTGTGACTTTATTGTCCTAGGCTACGGCTACACTATGAGTTTCTCCATAAGAGGCAATGCAAATGAAGCACGGATTAGCATTTTTCTCACGCTTCATTTGCATACTCTCTTTCATTCCGTTTTTGCGCGAGGGATTTTTGCGCAAAAACAGGCAGTGTGGTTGTGGCCATTTTGCGCAAAACCCCCTTTTTCTGCAACTTCCTTATGCCTGTCCCAGAAACCCCTAGCGCAAAAACAGAACGAAAGAGAGTATGCAAATGAAGCGTGAGAAAATGCTAATCCGCACTTGGTTTGCATTGCCTCTTGTGGAAAAACTCATAGTGTAGCCGTGGCTCTATATATTGTTCAAAATCCTATATTATTATGAAATAACTAAATTGACTAGGAATGAGCCCAAGACTAGTATTGAACACATACCAAGAGATTATGGATTTACCCATTATGTATCCTTAAGTTATGGAGCAATGCTATGGAAACAGATTGCCTTTTCTTTGCTTTTCTTTTCTTCAATAGGCCAGAAGAATATGGTGTGATCCAGTCAGAACTCTCCAATACTGCTATTAATCGAAAGAAAGGGAACATGAATTATTTTAAGGGCTGTTGTCAGTATTACACATGGTTTTCATAGAAGTACTGCTGACCAGACTGCAGGGACTTGTGGATCTCAATGAGCCAATAAAGCAGGAAAGACTTGTAAAGAAATTTCTCAAAAGTGGATCACCTGCAGATAGTGAATAATATACTGCCAAAGAATAGTAAGGAAGAGAAGAACAAAATGGATCAGAAAGGAAACTGTGGTGAATGAGCTTGAAGAATGTGAAGAAGTTGAAGTGGCAAGTGTCTGCTTACATTCTACGATAAGGTTAAAAAATGTATAGGGCTAGAAGAATCTACTCTTGAAATTAAAGTATTGAATGCTCATCTGAAGAGGTAGATTAACTCCTGAAAACTGTTAAGGATTCAGACGAACAAAAAACTAGGCACTGCTACACCCTGGACCAGAATTATAATGACCAGAAACCCTAATTTGAAAGTGCCATTTGAGAATAATTTTAGTTCTACTGGAGCCATGGTGATTGGTCACTAACCTAAGCCTTACTTTTGCTACATGTTGACATAAGTGTTCTGACTGCTCCATACCTCACAGGACCAGTATATTTGCCATTAACAAAAAGAAATGTACATTTTTTTTAATGGGCATTTACTTGCACATATTGTACCTTACTAAAGGTCTGGGCAGCCCTTTCTCACACAACTAATTTAACTGGAGGCACTAAATTATCACAGACACATTATATCGACATAGCTCTCCCATTGGTATGATTATTCCACTTCTGCAAGAGGCAGAAGCTATGTCAGTGGCAAAGTGTCTCCCACTGACACCTAAGTGTGGCCAGCACTTAGATCATTGTAACTTGTGTCGCTCATGGGGGGTCATTCCTTCCTGAGGCCTTCATCTTTAAAGTTTAGGATCACCTTGTATCCTAGGGTTAGAGTCTTGGAAAGAATTAGCCATTCTTATCCTGGCTGAAACTAAGTAGGGGCAGTTCCCCAATAATCACCTTCCCCGTTGTTTTCTCAAGACTCTACTATGTCAATATTTTTTCTGTCCTGTGAGTTTATTTATTTATTTAAAATATTTTTACCCAACCTCTCTATTTAAAATATTCGAGGTGGCTTACAAAAATTTTTAAAACATAATAAATAAATATATGTAAAGTAAAATACAGGACCCCAAAGGAAGGGGAACATAAAACCTGCTAAAACACCTCAAGAGGAGGGACACACACACAACTAAACACCAATAAAAGCATGGATAAAATGGGTGGCCTTAGCCTGGTGCTGAAACAGTACCAATGTTGGCACCAGGTGAATGTCTCAGGGGAGAGAATTCTGTAGCCTAGGGGCAAAGGCTGACAAGGCCCTGCACTGCATAGATATCAACCTTATCTCCATAAGTGGAGGTACAAGGAGCAGAGCCTTCCCGGCTGACCTCAGTTCCCAGGCAGGTTCGAATAGGAAGAGATGATCCTTCAAATACCCCAGTCCCAACCCTTTTAGGGCTTTATAAGTTATAACCAAGAATTGAATTGAATTGTGCCCGGAAACATACTGGAAGTCAGTGGGGCACTGGCATGATGTGCTCCGTATAACGAGTATTAGTTAAAACACAAGCAGCTGCATTCTGGATCAGCTGAAGCTTCCGAAGACTTTTCAAAGGCAGCCCCACATAGAGCACATTACAATAATCTAATTGGGATGCGACAAGAGTATAAATCGCTGTAGCCAAGTCGTTCTTATTCCTGAAGGGTCGCAGCTGGCAGATCAGCCAAAGCTGCCCAAGAGCACTCCTGGCCACTGAGGAAATCTGATTTTCAAATGTTATAAAAGGGTCCAGGAGGACTCCCAAGCTGTGTACCTGTTCTTTCAGAGGGAGTGTGACCCCGTTCAGGTCAAGTAACACACCACATTCCTGGACAGATGATTTCCTGATCCAGCGGACCTCAATCTTATCTGGATTCAGATTCAGCCTATTCTACCTCATCCAGTTCATCACTGCCTCCAGACACTGGATGAACTGGAAATAGAGTTGGGTGTCATCTGCATATTGGTGGCACCATCCTCTAAATCTCCTTCTGACCTCTCCTAGAGGTTTCATGTATATATTAAACAGAAGATGGAACAAGGGGACAAGATGGAACCTTGCGGGACCTCATAGCACAATTGCCATGGGGTCAAACAGCAGCCCCCAAGCTCCACCTTCTGAAAGCATCCTGATAGGTAGGACTGGAACCTAGATTGTTCTTCTAATAATCCCTTTGATTGGTCTTTATGCGTTCAGGCAAAATATTACAGTGATAATCTGAGAGGCATATCATATTTGTAAAGAGTACTTACATGTAACTCCCACATTCTGCACACCAATACATTTTTTTTAAAATCTGCTTTTCCAGGTTCACCCTTAGCTGGAAAGTGTTAAGATTCTTCCTGTGAGAGAGGCAAATCCAGTTTTGTATAGCCAAGAGATTTAGATTTATCAGCTAAAATTTGTGTTTTATAGTTGCAGGGTTTTACACACACCAAATCAATCTAAGCTTTTTCGAAATCTGCACATTACCATTTATTTTAAAATTCACTTAGTTAGGAGTGCATGCTGCAATCAGTCTTTTCCTGTTAGTTAAAATACACATAATTAAAACGAGAAAGATATTTACCAGCTGCCAGATGTGCTATTTGCCTTATACAATATATTGAGCTTCCACTGGGGTGAGGATGTTTTCTTTTCCAAACATTCATTCTTTAGATCTTTGAAAACAGTTGTCTTCATCATAGTGATCATTCCATGGTTTGCAAGAACATGCAATTCTTTGTCCCTTTACTCATTGCATTGTCATACTGGAAGACTTATGCTGCCTTTACCAAGAAAAAGCAATGCATGCAAACACATGAGACACAGAGCCATTGGCTATGTCATCAGAAGCAAAACCCTTGCTCCTTTCAACTGTATAAGTGGTTTAAAATGGGAGATAAATTAGGTACCATATCTAAAAGCCATTTTTTTCTGATTTGAAATGTAGTATATCCCTCTACTCATGATCAGCTTGTTTTGATATTTTAAATTTCTCTCTCTAGCTAGGTGCTTTCTTTAATCTTCCCTTAAAAAAACCTTCAGAGAGATATTTTAGGAGCCCAAATTCAGATCTTCATTTACAAATTCAGAAAGCTTTACATCATCTGCCTTTTTTCCTTCTAGATTCCTTGATTCAAAGGTCATCTAACCTGACCTCCTATAGAGCATAGGATATAAAATTTACCCCAAAATAATTCCTACTGCAGTCGTTTGAAAAAAAAAAATCCTGCCTTGATTTAAAAAATTGTCAGTTGTGGAAAGTCAACTATGACCTTTGGTAGGTTACTCTAATGCTTAATTACTCTCATTGTTAAAAATTTACACATTATTTACAGTTTTAATGTATCTAGCTTCACCTTTAAGATTGTGCTACATCTTTCTCTACTGGACTGAGAAGACCATTATTAAATATTTGCTCACCAATTAAGTACTTATAGACTGAAATCAAGTCACCCATTAACCTTCTTTATTAAACAAAATAATCACATTTAATCTTTTATATCTATGCTACAGGAGTAGATGTGCTTTGAGACAAGCAATAACTGACCGATAAGATTGGCTACACCCATATATAGCCACTCATCTGTGAATTAGGGCATTCATGGGTTTAAGGCTTACCCTATCTTCATTACCATCATATTACACTGCATAAGAATCTTCCAACATTCTTTAGCATCTAAAAAGAATGTAACTCCATCTCAGGACATCTGTCTCCCAAATTATGGGATAATGACACAAGTGAACAATACCCTTGAGCCATCTCTATGACTGCCCCTCTTTCCCTGCCCTGGCAAGGACTCTACAAGGAAAAGGGCCTTATTGGCAGCACCCAACAGAAGAAAGCAAAAGGTGCATGAAACTTTACTTGCCCTCCCTAGTGGGTCAGTCCTAATGTGCACTGTGGTCTCTACTTGCATAGGCACTTGATAGTAGACCATTGTAGTTTGTATGATTATGCAGTCTGTCTACATAATGAACTGTTATGAATGCTAAAAAATCTGCACTAAACAAAAACAGGGGGAACTTCTCCTTTCATTAAATACCTGAAATTGTTCTGTGCCCTGTAGGAATTGCACAGTGTATGTAACTACTGAACCCAAAGAAATTTAAAAAAAATAGTAACTATTCATTTTTAGAGTTAATGCACATTTTGTAGCTTGATTTAATAAACAGTCAATGGATTGTGGGTGGAATTTACAAAAGAATCTAAGTTACATAACACTTTGGATTCTAATGTTACCTAGGAACTTTGGAAAATTTCACCCTACAATTTCAAAGTTAGACTCGAGTTAGCAGTCCAAATCTTCTTATTTGTTATCAATGCTTCCTCCCCTTCAACATCAGACTCCTTTGTTAGTCATATCTAAAATTGAAAAAGGTCATAGTTTTTAAACTATGGATGGGGGAAAGTCAATATGTGCAGAGAAGCATACAGTTTAAAAGAGACATCCCTTGGGGAGGATCTATCAATGGGGATTCTCTGTATCTCAGTAAAGAGGAAAGGATGGAAAATGATAAAGTACAGGTAGGATCTGATGAGTAAAAGCAAATGAAAAAGACTTCTATTCAATTACATCACGTTATGGCAGACAGCTAAAAAGTGACAAATTTTACATGTGATTACAGTGACCATATTTCCTAGGGCTGGTTCAAGCACTTGGCCCCTCATCCCTATGGGGCTGGCCCGAGTCTTCCTACCTGCGGCTGACTGCAAGAGCCCCACCACCCAATGCCTGGCATCACCGGACCTGCTCCCTGAACATTCCGTTGCACTCTCCCAGGAACAGATGCCCCACATTTTTGGCAAAGCTGGTCATCTTTTCTGTTTGTTCTTGCCAAATGATCATCAGAACAGCAAATGGGACAAATATCCAGTTTTGCCAAAAACGTTGGGATATACATGACAGGACTTAATAAAATTAACTGTCCTGGCCAAAATGGGACATATGATCACCCTCGCTTATACACAAATTCTAGAAGTCTAAATACTAAGCTGGGTAGAATTGAATGCATTGAATTAAATGAGGTGTATTAAGAAGAGAGCCTAAGACATAAGCCTTATATTAGAAGCCTCATATGAGACAGGACCTTCTCAGAGAATTCGGCAAGAACAGGACTAATATTGCAGAAATGCATATTCCTAAGAAGTGGTAATACATCCCAATAAATGAAGTGGTACCAAAACATCCCAATATAAAGTATGGTACAAAAATATTACCCAAAGATAAAAAGAACACACTGACCCTCCTAAAAGATAAGTTTGGGACAACAGTATATAATAGACATGTTTTGATCAGGCCAACATGTATAAGGTGATGAGTGACAAGTATCAACATCAGGGAGAAGAAACTATGATATATGGGCAGTTGTAACTTGTTTGTATTGGGTTATAATTATGTCTCTCAGAGGGAGGGGTATGTTTATCTGGCCTTTAGAAGGAACAGAAGGCCCCACTGTTGACTGAGCTGGTCAGTTGTTACAGGTGCACATGTATTATTGGGCTGGTAGAATCTACAGGATACAGAGGGATTTCAACTATGCTCATATTGACGGTGTGTATGTCATCCCAGGTTGGGACAGAGAGATAAAGTTTCTTGAAACCATAAATGACTTGTTCTTTGAGCAGCTAGTCCTGGAACCCACGAGAAAGGCAATTCTTCATTTAGTCCCAAATGGAGTGTAGGATCTGGTCCAAAATGAGCTCATGGTCATAGTGACTATAATATAATTAAGTTTTAATATCCTTGTTGAGGCTGGGGCAGCACCAAAGAAGCCCACCATAGTAGCATTTAACTTCAGAAATGGGAACTACATAAAAATGAAGACATTGGTTAAACAGAAATTCAGATAAATAGGTAAAAGACTGGAATGACTGCAAGCTGCATGGAAACTTTAGAAAAACACCATGAGAGACTCCAATTATATGTATACACCAAACTGAAAATAAAAACATAGTAAGAGGACCGAAAATCTTCCATCATCTGAACCATTCTTTTTAGGTGACAAATCTGAGAGCCTGTCCCAGATTTGGGTGTCATTTGAGGAGTTTGTGAAACAAATTGATAAATTAAATAATATGTCCCCACATCCACTATACCCCCTTGTTCCCTTTCCACAGTACTCTTTGTTAGGAAGTTATTTCCCATTGTCTATGTAGGCAACCGATTGTTCCTTCCTAAGTGGAGTACTTTGTATTTATCTCGATTGAATTTCATCCTTTTTACCTCAGACTATTTCTCCACTTTTTTCAAATCATTTTGAATTATAATCCTACCCTCCAAAGCACTGGCAATCCCTCCCAGCTTGGTATTATCTGCAAACTTTGTAAGTATACTCTCTATGGCATTATACAAATCATTCATGAAGATACTGAACAGAACCAGACTCATAACTGATCCCTGTGAACCCCCACTCATTATGCTCTTCCTGAATAATTGTGAACCACTGATAATTAATCTCTGGGAATGGTCATCCAATCAGTTATGCAACGTATAGTAGCTCTGTCTATATTGTATTTCCCTACTTTGTTAATGAGAAGATCATGTAAGACTGTATCAAATGCCTTAGTAAAGTTTAGATATACCACATCTACTGCTTTTCCCCTTATCCACAAGGCTTGTTACCCTGTGAAAGAAAGCTAAAGCTTTACATGATTTGTGTTTTACAAATCCATCCTGACTGATACTTATCACCTTATTGTCTTCTAGATGTTTACAAATGGATTCCTTAATTATCTGCTCCATTATCTTTCCTGGTACAGAAATTAACCTGACAGGTCTGCAATTCCCTGAGCTGTCCTATTTCCAACTATATTTGCCCTCTTACAGTGTTTTGCAATCTTTCCCATCTTCCATGGCCTAGCAAAAGATAATAGCTAATGGCTCAGATATCTCCTCAGTTAGCTCCTTAATGTATTTAATCAAACTCTGTTAATTTGAAAACATCTAACTTGTCTAAGTAATTTTTAATTTGTCCTTTCCCTATTTTAGCCTCTGATACGACCTTATTTTCACTGGCATTCACTATGTTAGACATTCATTTGCCACTAACCTTCTTGGTGAAAACTGAAGCAAAGATGCCATTATCACCTTTGCCATTTCCACATGTTCTGTTATTGTCCTCCTCACCCATCATTGAGTGATGGGCCCGTCATCTTGCTTCTCATGTATTTGTAGAATGTTTTCTTGTTACCCTTAATGCTTCTAGCTAGTTGGATCTCATTTCGTGCCTTGGCCTTTCTAATTATGTCCCTACTTGTGTTATTTGTTTGTATTCATACTTTATAATTGGCCTAGTTTCCACTTTTAGTGGGAGTCTCTTTTTATTTTTAGATGATTGAAGATCTCCTGGTTAAGCCAATGTGGTCGCTTGCCATATTTCCTGTCTTTCCTATGTGGTGGGATAGTGTGCTCTTGTGCATTCAATAATGTTTCTCCATAAAAAACTGTCCACTGTCCTCAGTGTTTTTTTCCTTTTAGACTTGCTGTCCATGAGCTCTTACTTGCCAGCTCCTTAAGTTTGCTAAAGTCTGCTTGCTTGACATCCATTGTCTTTATTTTGCAGCTCTCCCTCTTATCATTTCTTAGCATCATGAACTCTACCATTTCATGATAATTTTCACCCAAGTTGCCTTCCATTTTCAAATTCTCAAAATTTGCTTAGGTGTCTAGTGGAATAAGGATAGACTGCTGTATCACCATCTTAACTACTTTCTGGATGAAAATACCATTTATATTTAATATGTTTTGAGGGAACAGAGCCTTGCAGTGTGGCTTAGTTAACATTTCAAATAATGGTGGCCTTTAATACCATTTTGTTCAATTAGGTATTACTTGAGAATTTTCTGCCAGAAGTCTTTGGCTAGAAGTAATTTCATTACATTTAGGCATTTTAAAGTAAAGGGGTGAAAAGTACATTCTTTGGTGATGTGACACTGAGATGTTACAGTTGTCTATATTATCTTAGCCTATGGGGGATTAATGCATTAAAATATTTATATTTAGACTCATAACATAAATTGATTTCCTAGTAAGGTATTATGGACAGCGATAAAATGACTATATGGATTTTTTTTTATTTTTGAAAATATTTATTTTTTCTCATTGCCCCATGCAGGGGAGCCAACAGACTTGCCAGGCTCCTGGGCAAAGTCAAGGGGAGGGACAGCTCCGTGTTCCCAAAAGGGGTGGGACTGGGGCAGCCAGGCCTCAGCACTTCCCAGAGCACACTGTGCTGGCCCTCCTACTGCCTAGCCAGCCCTGAGAGCTGCCTGGAACATACTGTGCAGCACTCAGATGCCAAATTAAAGGACCCAGGGCTCTGGCAGCCACTGTTCCTGTGGTAGCAATGGTGGCAGCTGGTAATCCTGGACCTTCTTGAACCATCAGGCAAAAGGGGGCAATCCCCTGTAGGCAGACCTGGCTCCATGTCACTATATTATTTAATCTTCTCAATAAACTTTCATTTGTTGAAGTGATTGTTCTTAGTAAATCAGGATTTTATCCCAATTCAAAATGATAAACAAAAATGAGCTTCGGTTCACATTTCCTCCCAACATGTCAGTGCTTAACATACTGTAAAGGACAAATATACTAGGGAGCATAAGAAAAATAAATGTACTGTAGCTGCACAGCTCAAAGAACAAAGTAAAGCCTTGACCCTATTGAAACTTCTGGTGCACATGCTTGATTTTATGCACTGAGAATAGCCCCAGTGAAATCAATGGAACTACCCACACTATGTAAAATAAAACATATTCATAAATCTTTTCAGGATTAACAAGTAATATTCAAGTTCATTTTTGAAGAGAGGACTAGAACAGTTTAGTTAAAATGTAATTTCATTTCCTTATCTATTTTAATGTCTCTTCCCAATGGACAAAAATCAGTTAAACAGAGTATCTTTTATGAAACAAGAATGTGAATATCCCCATGAAGGGACTAAAGAGAGGAAAAGTAAGAGTCAGAACTCCTCTCTCTTCTTTTCTGATTGTCACCCCACTTTTAGCCATTGTCAGCGGCTTTGAGTTCTGGGGTTCAGTTGAATTGTGGGAGGAAATTAAGAAAAGAAAACTATCTGCTGGGGGAAATCAGGAAAAATATTCATAATGGTGGGAAACTTCCTAATGAGCTGTGGAATAGTAGAGAAAGCAGGGATAACCTAAGGGTGTATCAAAATGGATTGCGTAATGCCGGGGAGAAAAAACTCTAGGGAACAACCATGAATGGTAGCAAATGTATTATATTATCTAACAAGTATTTTTCCTCTTTAACATCTATGACAGCCAATTGCATGAGCTGGATTATTCCGCTAAAATGATCAACTGCTAGAGATAAGAGGATTGCCATATACACACAAATTCAGAAGAAGTGTGCTGGAATGGCCTTTCAGCTCAGTTTCCCCTCTGCCCATAGTACACAGCAGGAAAAGAGAATAATATTGTACTTTGTGCTTCAATGCAAAGAAAAGCCCATTCTCCACAATTACTTCTGTTTTCATTGCAACCTATTTCATTGCTGGTTCTTCTAATATTCAGTTTTTGATGCTTTGACAAATTAAATTGACCTAGAAAAACATTCTAAGTTTGCAAGTTGACTTCAATTTCCTCTTGTGTCCAAATCTGTATCTTACCTGAACAGTTGTCACATACCCCTAACACACAGGTAGATACGTTTTTCATAAGACTTCAGGATCAGAGTACAGAGATAGCCTTTTCTTATCCACATAAACATAAGTATCCTTCTCTGTTGTGGAAGATCCACTGTATTTTCTTGACGGTTAAATACTGCAAATATTCTTAGCTGTCACATTCTCAATATTCAGTGCAGGCAAATAGCTTTAAATGTGACAGTGAAGACTTACAGATAAGTTGCTCTAACACTAACAGAACTGAATCCTGTAGCTTTGGTAGTTTCAAAATAAACAGAGTGCTGGGTTTTTTTGTTTGGTTGGTTTTTGCTGACCGTTGTTATGGCAAAATGCTGTGTTGAGAGCACTAAATTTGTTGCATCCAAATTGGTTTTATTCATCCATACTGACATTAGATTTAAAATGATATCAAATTATTACATTAATTTTTGTTGATCCTATTTATAAAAACATTTTCTGTGCATAAATGTGAAATCAAAAAGAGAAATTGATTGGAGGGAATCTCAATCGTCATTAGTAAATTGTATAAGTGAATAGCACTATACTAGCATAACCCTGATTTCTCCATACAAAGAAAAAACCAAAACCAATACCATCTGGGCATAATAGAGCAGTCTCTGCTTTTAGGGGAGACTTTACGATTCGGATTAGTGTACGTAGCAAGTGTACATAGTCTCAATTATATAATCTCAACAAATATAGCATATTGTGAATCAGACAAAGAGTTTTAGATATATTCTTTGGGATCTAAAAGGACTTGTTTTAGGTAAGAAGTTTCTTTTCTCCAACATTGTTTATTTAAATTAATCTCAGTGAAAACAATGATAAATAATTTGGGCCATTCTGTCCTTAAGGATTTGAGCCCCTGGCTTCTTTGGAATGTATCTCAAAGCCAGTACACATTGAGCAACATTTTCAAAAGCACCTAAATGCCAATTAACATACTTTGGGTCTAGGTTCCTAAATTGCTTTGTACTTTTTAGAATTTTAACAATAACTTTAAAGATATCAGTCTTGCAACATGATCAGTAAGTATGGATCACTGCACGCCCTTCAAAAATTCTACTACAATCAAGACTGCATTAATGGACTGTATTTTAGGATCACATTTTATAATGCTTATAGATAATAACTGAGGTCATAATTATGCTTATGTACAACATCCATTCATTTTACAACTTCTGTTATATACAAATCTAAATGTTTTGTCTCTTACAGTGATTAATTTTAAAGCTAAAAGTCTCCACAATGCAATATTAATTAAAATCAATAATACAATAGCAAATATTTAAGAACTATTGGACAATGACTAGAGGTGGTCATGAATTTTCCTCATTATGTGATGGAGTGATAATCTGATGGAAAATTAGTTTCTACAAAACCAAAACTTTCCAAAAGAAAATTATAATTTCACCAACATTTCTCTATTTTTCATAGTGACAATCACAACAATATATTTTGTTTTGTGTTGGCTAGACTCCAACCGAAATATTTTAATTGTTGAAGTAATGGAAAATGGTGTGTGTGTGTGTGGTGAGGAGGTTGAGTCTGTTCAACATTACACCTCACTCCCCTGTTGTGGCACATAGCCACAAGGGAGTTGTCATTTGTGCCCCCATTGTATCCTACAAGCTGGGAATCCATGGACAGATTATATATTCCATAATGCAAAGCAGATTTTTCTTAGCAGTATAGTGCATCATGGGAGTCACATGGCTGCAGGTGGGAGGTGTAATCCAGTGCAGGGGCTTGGTGAATATGATAGCATGATGGTTTCAATAATATGAACAATAACTCCCATGAGGTAATGCACCACAACACATAAATATGTAATTTAATATTAAATCGAATTAAAAAAAAGTGTTTCATGTGAGTCCAAGAATCCTAAATACATTGTTCCATTTCAGGAATGTTGAAGTGGTGCAGCCAACTCCTATGATTTTGTCATGAGCCTCATGAAAATTATTATTTTCCCTAAAGCCCCAACTCCTGATTTCAAGTGGATTTGTGATGATTTCAATCTAAGACCTCAAGGCAAACAAGTTTCTAGCCCATGTGGCTATGGAGAAAGCTTCTGAATGTGATCCTAGTGCACCCTAAAGGCTCAAAAAGCATAAGGCAAATAAAAGAGCACCAAAACTCTTCTTTTTATATAATCTGATATTAAAGCCAATCTCTAGATTTTTGGTGAGTCCTACTCAATATTTTTTAATGTTTGGAGTTGGCAATATGTTCAAGTGTTTAATTTAGATTGATATAGTGATTAGATTATATGATGCTCATACAGAACATATAGAACTTTGCAAATATTCCAGAAGACTGGGAGAAAACTAATGTATTTTAAAAGGGTTAATGGGACAACCAGATATAACTAGGGTTATAGCCTGTCACTCTGAGATCCAATCTAAGCCAGATAATGGAGTGGCTCACTCCAGGTTGGATTAATACAAATTAAAGGAAGTTAATATAATTAATACTAATCAACATGGGTTTATAGAAAACAGATCCTATCAAACTAACTTGATATCTGTTTTTTGATGAGATTGATAAAGATAAAAGGTTTGATGTAATAATCTGGATTGCTTGTAAACTGGGCACAGACAAATAATACATATTTTAATAAGGCTAAATGTGAATATATACATCTAGAAACAAAAAAATTACAGAGAACAGACTTTTTTCAGGGAGAGAGTGACTCTGAAAAGGATTTGAGAGTTATGGTGCATAACCAGTGGATCGTGATCTCCCAGCATGATGCTGTGGCTAGAAAGCTAATGCAATAAACAGAGATGGCATAAACAGAGGAATCTCAAGTAGGAAGAGAAAGGTTATTTCATTTACCGTCTTTTAGCGAATATACCCCGCACCCGAATATACCCCGCGGTTTTTGCCGTTTGAGTTTAGAAATCCCTGTATACCCCGCACACGAGTATAGCCCGTGGGGGCAGGAGGCGGGGTTTATTTGGGTGCGGATATATTCCTGCCTGCCCCCACTCCTGTGCATCGTGGCCACCTGCAGCCTCCCGCTGCTGCTGCTGCTGGCCGCCGAGCCCCGCGCCCGCAACTGCTCCGAGGTGTGGCAAGGGGGCTACAAGGAGGATTTGCAAGGGGGCGCAGGGGAAATTGCAAGCGGGTTGCCAGGGGGCGCGGGCGGTTTGCAGCGATCTGTGGCGCGGGCCACCTGCCACCCGGGACAGGGCTCCGGGCTCCTTCCCTTTGTCAGCCCGGGCTGGGAGCCTCCCGCCTTGCGCCTCTGCTGCGGATGCCTCCGCCCTAGCTCCAGAGCGTTCCCAGAGAGCGAGCTGGGCTTCCGGGCAGACTTTGCCCCCCGACCCCCTTCTGGGAGAGCCACGCCAGGAAGAAGTTACTGGGCTGCGCCCCCCCGTAATTTCCCCGTGTTGTTCAGCCGCGGGCTGTTCAATCCGGCCCCAGCTCTCTGCGGGGGCAAAGGTGTTTGCAGCTCTCAACCCCAGCCCGGCAAAGGCTCAACCGGGAGGGGCTCTCAGAGCAGGGGGGCGGGGGGCGTTCTCCAAGGCATGTGCTGCATGGCCTGACCAGCACTGTGCCCCGTGATGCCTGCCTATGAGCCTGATCTGGGCAGGGGAGCACTCACCCCCCTGGTAGCTTTCGGAGGCCAAGCCTCCCAGCGCCCGGTTCCCACGCAGCCGCACTCACCCCCAGGTGAGTAAAAAAAGTTTTGTATACCCCGCACCCGAGTATACCCCGCGGGGAGGGTGCGGGGCTTGTAAAAACAAATATAATCCGTGGGTTATATTCACTAAAATACGGTAATTTATTTTTGTAAACTCTGGAATACCATGTTCAGATGTGTGTTCACTATTCAAGAAGGATGTTGATATATTGGAGAGGGTTCAGAGAAGAGCCATGAGAATGATGAATAGATAATAAAACTTGCCTTACAATGATATACTCAAGGCTCTCAATCTTTTTAGCTTAAGAAATAGAAGATTCATAGATGACTGGGTTACAGCCTGAAAGACTCTACACAGGGAACAAATATTGAAGAATGGGGCCCTTCAGTCTAGCATAGAAAGGCATAACCCAATCTAGTAACTGGGAATTGTGATTAGACAAAATTCAAACTGAAAATGAGGCATATATTTTTAACAGTGAAAATAAGTAACTACTTGAACAAGTTATGAGGGACTTGTTGGATTCAACACCACTGACAAGTCTCATTTAAGACTGGATTTTTTTCCCCTAAAATGTATGCTAATTGGGGGGAAGTTCTATGGCCTGTGGTTTACAAGAGATTAGAGTATGCAATCACGATGGTCCCTTCTAGCCTTAACATTGCTCTTCAAGCTTAGGTACTTACATTACAGCAGTGCCTAGAATCTCCAAATTATAATTGGACCCCGCTGTGCTTGATATATGCATCTATATAGGGACAGACAGTCCCTGTCTCCAGGGTGCTTAGGATAAAAAAGGTAAGACAGATAAAGTGAGAAATGAGGTTTATCATCTCCATTTTATATATGGGGAACTGTGTCAGAGAATCAAAATTTAAAAAACAAACCCTAAGACTTAAGTCTAAGTCCCTTTTTCATATAGTACCTAATACCAAGATCCTTTAAAGCTATTTAAGTGCCAAGATCCTACTGCATATAGGCACTTAGATACCACTGAGAATCTGGATCTACTATAAAGTATCTTTGACAGACATAAAAAACAAAAATCCACACTAACATATGGTTAAAAAATCTTAATTTAAAAGCACTTTAAAATAAATTGCTGGCAAAATATTCTAATCCAGCTAGTAGATATTTCTGACCCTTCAGACTTCTTTGGTTCTCTTACAAGACTGGAGCTAGACAGGAATGAAATAAATTCATATAAATAGCTAAACTCTTACAGACCTGAAATCATTTGAACAACTCCTTCAACAATGCAACCTTCAAAGATGAGATTTTCATGGCACTCTTCAATTTTAACAGAAATACAGTGATCTATGTCCAAGTGTGAAAACAAATTGCAAAGACTCCAAAAAGCAGGCAGAGCTAAAGGGCAAATTGCTATTCTCTATGCAGCTCTAAACAGTACAGAAATAGGCAAGTCACAGCACATAAAAGAAAAATAAGAAAGAATTTCAAAGAATGACAGATGACTCCTAAGCAGATATCTCTCACGGTCCGCATACCTTCACCCCCTTTCCACCATGCAGCAATTTCCTGTGGAACGTAATCATGTTTCTATGTCTAGTAATCAGCAATATAATGAACGCAATCTAGTTCAACATCAGCTAGAGTGGGGGTGTGCAAATAGCTCACCACAAGCTTCATTTGCTGGTGTTAGTTATAGATCCAACATGTTGGTCTCACAAATATATAAGGTTATGGGAAACTTTTGAAATACATTGAGAACAAATTGATAAACTAAACAATAATAAATCATCACAACCAGATAGTATTTGCCTATGAGTTCTGAAGGAACTTAAATGTGAAATTGCAGAACCACTTCTAGTAATATGTACCTATCCTGCATTCAACCTCTGTACCAGATAACTGGAAGGTAGCTAACAAAATACCAGATTTTCAAAAGAGATCTTGGCAATTGCAGGTCTCATTGCCTAACTTCAGTACCAGTCAAATTGGTAGAGATTACAGTAAGGAACAGAAAAATACACACATAAACATGATTAAAAGGGTGTGTCTAGACTACGGGGGGGTGGGGGGGGTTTGAAAAAAGTGGCCTTTTTTTAAAAAAACTTTCCCTGCGTCTAGACTGCTGCTGCGTTCTTTTGAAAGTAAATCGAAAGAATGCAGCAGTTTTTTTGACCGCAGAAAACCTCGTTTTACGAGGAAGAACACCTTTTTTCAAAAGTGCTCTTTCGAAAAAAGGCGCTATGTAATGCAAACTGTGCTTTTTCAAAAGAGAGCATCCAGACTGCTGGGGTGCTCTCTTTCAAAAAAGCGGCTTGCTTTTTCAAAATACTGGTTGTATTCTAGACGCTCTTTTTCAAAACAGGCTTTTTCAAAAGTATCTTTCGAAAAAGCCTCTTTCGAAAGAAGCTTGCAGTCTAGACGTAGCCGAAGAGTCAACATAATTTTTATAAAGTGAAATCATGCCTTCCCAACCCATTAGAATTCTTTGACAAATGTATCAAGCATGTGAGGGAAAGTGATCTAGTTTCTATAGTGTACTTGAATTTTCAGAAAGCTTTTGACAATGTTCTTCACTAAAGGCTGTTAAAGAAACTAGATTGCCCTGGGATAAGAAAAAAAGGCTTCTCGTGGATCAGTAGCTGGTAGAAAAACAAGAAACACAAGATAGGAATAAATGGTCAGTTTTCACGGTGGAGAGATGAACAACAGGGTCTCTCAGGCTATGTCTACACTACCAGGTTATTTCGAAATAAGTTATTTCAAAATAATAACTCCCAGAATAACTATTTTGAAATAAGCTTATTCCTCTTCACAAGCAGGAGTTATTATTCAAAATATATGTTGAACCTCCAAAATCCAGGACACTGTAGTCTGGCAGAACCAGGGATATTGCTGAACCAGAGGGCCCCAGCTGGCCAGGTTCAGGAGTGCAGCCCAAGCTGGGCTGGCAGTGGGGAGGGGAGCACAGCACTGGCCAGGGCTGATGGCTAGGATTGCAGCCACAGTTGGAGTTGGAGGCAGTGGATCCAGCAGCCAGGAGTAGTATGGTAGGGGGGCACAGCCTAATTAGAGCTTGTGCTGGGGAGCTCAGCCCTAGCCAAGCCTGGAGGCAGCAGGGCCGGCAGCCAGGAACTCAGCCTGGGCTTATGCTGTGAAGGGTGCTGCCCCAGTTGGGGCTGGAGGCAGCAGGGCAGACATCACAGAGCACAGCCCCACCCAGGAGCAGAGCCTGACTTCTCCTTGTCTGTCAAATTCCGTGGTTTGGGACCACTCAGGTCCCGAGGGTGCCAGACAAGTGAGGTTTGACCTATAACAAGCCTATTATTTCAAAATAACAGGCTTGGTAGCGTGGACATTTGCCTTATTATTTCAAAATAAGGGAAGTTATTTTGAAATAACTCTCCAGTGTAGACATGCCCCCAATGATCAATACTGGGACCTGAGCTGTTTAGCATATTCATTACACAGAGTGCTCAATAAACGGGGTAACTGGGTAACAAAAAGGCTACTGCTGAAGACAATATGGAATGAACCAATATGATATCTGTTATGTTCTTATAATAAATACCCATCCTATTATCTTCAGTGAGACTTTCCCTCTTCAGACCCCTCTAAAACAAATGAACAAACATATTTTGTTCTGTATTAGTAATAGAAGAAGGAGAATAGATCACAGTCAGCCAAAAAGTATACAAAGTGGCTAAAATAAGTGTAAAAGAGCAAGCAATGAGATAGATCACAGTTTTGATTACATAGCCCCAAACCTTGTTGAAGCTCATTAAACAAAGCCAAATAATGATCTCAAGCTTAAGCTACACCCTGCTATATATAATATAGTAGAACATCTAGCAGGATGTCACTCTCTGAATAAATAACTTGAAAATATCAGAGTATAACAATTTTCTCCCAAAACTACAAAATAAAAATACTTATGGCCTGAATCATCCCTTGGTGATCTGTGCACAGAGCTGATGCTCTGAAAGTGGATTTTCCTCTTGGAAGTGCCCCATCCTCACTCCCTAGCATCCTACAAAATTTGATGTTGTGTGGGATTTACATACATGGAAGGGACTTTACAAGTTTGGGAAGTGGTATTAGAGACAGTGGAGGAACGGTTTTGAGTTGTGCAGCCCCATATCTTGTTAGATGGCCACAGATTCATTTTTTACATTCATCACATTCATTTTTCATTTTGCCAGCTCCCAATATCTGGTGCCAAAACAAGGACCATTTCAAATGTCATATTAGAGAGACATTAGTGTCTCCTTCTTTTTAATAATAATGAACACAGTAATGCTGATAAGTTGTTTCTTGTGGGTCAGATAATGATTTCAATATGAAATTCAGATGCAGATTTATTATTGAAGCTGACTAAAGTCTCAGAGATCATCCAGATTCCAAAGAAAGATTTGATTCAGTTTTCCATGACAAATTCAATACCATATGCTAGTTAGGAAATTCTCTGTGTGAAAATCTTGTTGCCTACAACACCCAAACCTCCTGAAATGTCACAGCTGTTGAGTTGTGAAAATCCTCAAATCCTTTACTCAAGTCTGATGTGTAGTATATTTATATCTTGGATGTGGATCTGACAGCTTCTTTATACTCAGGTCAAAGGCTTATTATAACTAAAGCAAGAAAAACCCTTACTTCAGACTTTCCCACTGTTATTAGAAAAAAGCATGGATCAAGTCTAGCTTGTCATTTAATTAAAAACAAGAATTTATTTGGATTTTGGGAGCAAATTTATTAACACTTTGGAGACTGCAGACATATATGCAGCATCCTAAACATATATATTTTTCAGTCATTGTAGAAAAGGCAGTATGGGAAAGATGAATAAAGACTGCATGTCACAGTATAATGCCATTTAATGGCAGCCTAGCTACAAACCAGTTATGCTTTTATAGCTTGAGAGGATCCTGAAAAGATCATGTAGAAAGAGGTAGGGAGACATAGAATTGGTGCTTGTGGTTTCTAACAGTTCCTAATCACCTCAGATTTTTCTGACTCATTTCTCAGCAGATGTGCAAAGTACGTTGAAAAATAAAGGTAGAGTAATGGCTGCCCCTCACAACACACAAGGGCTATAAATTATTTTGTTCTACTCTGTTTATGGCTAGATAACAAACAGCATATCACTTACATTATCACTATTATGTTATCCCATAAAATTGTAAATCTTGTACATAGAGCTAAGATTTCCAAATTTAAGGGATTTAGATAAAAAATTCCCATACATTTTAATGGAAATATTGTGTCTAAATCCCATCATCAGCTTTGAAAATATATAAATCTACATTATAGAAATATTACTGGGATCACATTGTTATATTTTAGGAGTCTGATGATTTTTCAGTTGAATCAACTTGTTCTATTATTTTTAGGGAATTATTAATGTAATTCCCAAAGCATTTTTTTC